>PUFA01000062.1:6172500-8572500 GCA_003508835.1 Eonycteris spelaea
CCTCCTTTTTATAAAGACTGCAGTTGTGTTGGATTAGGGGCCACCTAGTGACCTCATTTTAACTTGATCACCTCTATGGAGCCCCTATTTCCAAATAATATCACATCCTGAGGTCCTGAGGGTTCGGCCTTCAACATTTCCCTTTTGGGGACACAATTCAATCCTCAGTATCCTGAGACCAGGCCCTCTAAAACAGTGAAAGGGACTGGAGATAAGTTCTGACCTCCCCCCCCCGCCACGTCACCATAGACATCAGTGTCTTGCTTGGGAAAGAGTAAGGGGGGCAGCTTCAAGAGCGTCCAGAAGCGCTCCTAGTCCTTTCTCTCCTCCTAAAGCTGGGATTCAAAAATTTCATTTACTCCCTGTGGGAATGAGAAAGTAGGGAAACATTCCCACCCTCGTTCCCCAAAACATAGCTTGAGGATGGCTTTGGGAATAAATAGGTCTTTGGAACTGTGTGTTTGGAATATGCCTTCAAATTTGCTAGCTGAGTCCTTCCATCTCTCCTGAGGCTCTAGGGCATGAGCGTGTACTGAATAAACTGGTTCCCTAGACACTGGGAGACGAGCACTCCTCGGTGTTGCACTTGGGACCACTTCCAATTGTCTATGCCCTTGAGGCCTAGGTTCTTTCAAGCCTATTTGGGGGGGGGGGGGCGGGGGGGAGCATTATTCTCACTAATTTTGGGAATGGCTTTCAGCAGCTCATGCACAACAACAATATGCATTTAGGTTTTCAATAAAGTTTTGGGAGAGGGGAATGAATAGTCAGTAGTGAGGGGGAAAATGAACTTAGACATGGGACAAGATAGTGTTTAAAATAGCCATGGTAGAAGAACAAGCCAGGCATCTTAGTTTGGGGAGAGAAGCTAATAAATGCTAAGTGTCAATAAGTGCTTGTTTTAGCTCACTTAATCCGCACACCCTGTGAGGCTCGATGCTGGACTGCGGGGCAGGCAGCTGCGTCCAGAGCTGGCGCTTGTGAACACTGCATTACCACAGCCTCCTTTCTACGAGACAGATGAAGTTGCTCTTATCTCTGTTCTGAGAGCAGTCTGTGTAATTTCTTTCACTGCACTTAACCCTTCGGGCATTTTTCATTCTCCTGATTGTGACACCCTCAGGACAGGAATTGGTTCACACCCACCCTTAGCACCTAATTTGCTGCCTGTCACTTTGCAGGTATTTTAGTTAAATAAATGAATATCTTTTTAAACAAAGAACCCTTCTGATTCACACAGTTACTACAGCCTTGAAAACAGTATTATTTGTCAATTGCAATTGCCTCACACCTAGAAACAAAAGTGTCTAGGCTTAATGATCTATATTCAGAGAAGTGATACCATATTGACCATTCTATTTCATTACTTAGAACCTTCCCCGCTGTTTAAATTGAGAAAGCCCAATTTTTTCCTGGTCTGTTTGTGGAAATGTTCAGGGAATTATGCTCCGTGCCGGATGCCTTTGAGTCTTCAAGGAACCTGCTGAGTGGTCACCTATGAAGACGCTTCCTAGACCTGGTGGAAGGCAGCTCTCAGCCCATAGACTAAGCCGGTAGAGAACAGTAGACTAACTCAGCACTCCATTCCAATAAGTCACAGAGAAAACGCATATATTAGAGAATCTCGAATACAAATCTAATGGTAACTGAGGTGTGACTTGCTTTGGGAAACGGAAGGGGAAGGAACCCCCGCTTACTAGCTGCTCAGTAAACCAAACACCTTGGTCCTTGTGCTACTACTCTAAACAATTTTCTCATCTACAAAAGTGAAAGAGCAAGGGGGAAATAATGTGTTCATGGGAATACCGTTATTAGATACGGTGTAGAAATGGTGGGAAAGAGTATGTCTCTCCTATTTTCTAAACTCAAAGAAGAGAGAGAAAAATGGATATTGCTTCTTGGTCTGGTGATTTGTTTCTGGGCAGCCTAGATCTTTAAATATTTGTTTGCTGGCTTCTGTGTTTTCATTAATTCATTTGTCTATTTATTAATTTATTTAACAAGCATTTATTGTGTACCTACTGTGTGCCAAGCACTCTGTAGTACACTGGGAACATAGAGATGAATGAGACCTATCGACTATTCTTTAGAATTTAGGGAAGGATTTAAATGGACATGGAGCAGACTGAACACACCTTGAAGGCAGGGGTAGAGACTGACTCATCGTGGTAACACCAATACCTGGCATGATGACCAGAACATAGTAGACAGTTAATAAATGTTTATTGAATGACTAAATGAAGTTATTGGTCATAATTAATTAAGCGATTATCACACTGTAGTGTTAAACTACCAAATACATGTAGTATAGTCAAAAATTACAATAAATACCAAAAAAGTAAATAGCATGGTAGTAATTTAATTAGATTTTCTGGGTAAAAAACTATCCCAATATAACCTATAGCATATACATTCTAATATATTGAAATTTCAAATGTGCTACAGTGCTTAACTAGGCTTTAAATGAG
Source organism: Eonycteris spelaea (assembly GCA_003508835.1). Classification (NCBI taxonomy): domain Eukaryota; kingdom Metazoa; phylum Chordata; class Mammalia; order Chiroptera; family Pteropodidae; genus Eonycteris; species Eonycteris spelaea. The sequence goes on from PUFA01000062.1 coordinate 6,174,969, forward strand.
CATCTAGGTTAGGTTGCTCTTCCTTAACACTAGCTAACATTTCATGCAGCTGTGGCCCAACCCAAGGAAAACAACTGACATAAAAAAGACATCAGTTGTTCTAGTTACCTCTGTGAAAAGAATAGTGTGGCATGGGATGACAGTTTCAGTGAGGACATTTGTAACAGCGGGTGTGTTTATATTCTTATTGATTTCTGATGGAACTTTTAAAATAGAAGCCATAAATTATGTATGGCCAAGAACTATTAGGAACTGCAAGGGAACCACACTTAAAACAAATGGCCCAAGTACTGTACAGTCAGCTGGCTTAGAGCAAGAATTTCTAACAATAATTTATTTGTAACTGCTACTAGTCATGTTCATGGCCTAGGAGGATGCTAACAGATGTCTCTGATGTGGCTGTGGCCATGAGATGCCAGCTGTGGCAGGGTAAATGGGACCCGGTGCCTGCCTAGCACCAGGGGTTATTATTGCAAGTGGCCCTGGGACCATGCTCGTCTCCACAGATGACTGCCCACAGAGGGTCACCAGGTCCTTTCATAAGACTGCATCCTTTATACCTGAGCAGCATTTCCTCATGTCACGATAAGGACAGAAATTTCGAAAAGCATAAGATAGAGTGGCATGTGTTCGATATCAGGGCCAGTGACACTGCTAGTTTGAATATGCTTCAGCAGTGGCTTGTCCCATAGCTGCATAAGGCGGTCTTGAGGCAACACTGTCCTGCATCAAAGCAGGGGCATGCACGTTAACTTCGCCTAGTTAGAGAACTTCGGAGATGAAGAATTGGACTTGGCACTCATACGATGTGGTCTCCTTGGAGATCAGGCTTAACAACACATGCCATTTTGGTTTGAGGCCTTGCAAACAATATTTTTTAACTGCACCTGACAACATTTGAAGACATAAAAACAGTTATTGGGAATGCTTTAATGCTTTCTAACTGTGCAGGTGGAGGAAGATGTCCAGAAGAAAGTGGAGAGAATGTACAATCTGTGTGGAGAACAGAGGGAAGCATACAAATAGCTTCTGATGGTTATCACAGACTTTGTGGCCACCTATACCAAGCCTTCACCCGTGACAACCAGGAAGGGAATGAACTAGCTGTTCTTCTGAAAAATGGTTGAGTGACCAGGGGACCAGGGCTGGTTAGCAATTTCTGGGCATAGGTCAGCTCTATGACAGTTAAAAGGCACATACTGGCCTTTTTCAAAAACTTCATCATAGGACAGGGGCTTGGAATCTAGCAAATGGTTGGCAAATGTTCTGAGGTCTTTCTTCCTGGCTTGCAAGATGGAAATGAAGTTCATTCTTTTAACTAATGTTTATTTATTGAGCATTCGCTACGTGCTCATTGTCAGGACTACCACAGAAAGAGAGAGACAAGACTACCTTGATGGAGTTTGCTATTAGCCTAGTGAGGGAAAAACACTTTAAAATCAAATTACAAAAGTACATATATATTTTTTCATATAGAGATATGTGTTGCAAAAGAGAAGCACAGCATTGTTTGTGGCATTATTACAGGAGAGCCTAATTTAGATTTAGGGTTTGGGGAAGGCCACATTCTGAATAAATGACATTAAGCTGAGAGTTGGAGGCTGGCATTGGAGTTCAGAGAAAAAGAGAGACAGGAATAAGGGGTGAGAGAGAGAAGAATATGTGTGTGTACACGTGTCTGTGTGTGTGCAGGTCACGTGCTGGGGAGATAGAAAGTATCTTGGGCTGAAGGAACAGCAAAGGTCTTGTGGGATAAACTTGCCCCTTTTGAGGAACTGAAAGAAAGCCATGTGGCTGTCATGTGGTGCCTGAGGCAGAGATGGGTATGAGTTGAAGCTGGAGGCATGCAGGGGTCATGCCATTCAGGGCTCCGTAGGCCATCTTGTGCATTTGTAATTTGATTCTAAGGATACAGTGTGTTTGTCAGTGACCTGCGGCTGGCAGATAAATTGGGGTGTACTCTAGCTGCTGATCTGATGATAGTGCTGCTCAGTAGTGGTTCTTTAAAGTGAACAGGGATTGAAGTGTGACCTTGGGCACAAAGCTGGAGAAACTGGGTCAGATCTCATAACACATTTTGTAGTTTATCAATGATGGTGACAGTGCTTTATCAAGGTTGTGAGAAAGGTATGGAATCATGCAGGAAAATACTTCATGTCGATTGTGTCACCCCCAAACCTCAAATGCCATGAACACATGTGTGCAAACATCCAGGAAGGCAGAGCCAGTGAACAGAGAGAGTCCCCGCCGAAAGGGGTATCCGAAGGAATTGTTCAGTTACCATCCCACCCTAAGAGGACCTCTCCTTACAAGGTGCTCCCTCCTACCCCTCAGCTCAAGAAACAGAAGGACAGTTTAAATAACTCACTAACCGGACCCTTCTCTTAAGCTTGAAAAAATTGTTTTTCCTTTTGATTTTTAGGAAAGAGTCACCAAAAAATACTAAGCTGCAAAATCTTTAATATTCCAAAGAATGCCTGTGGTGCTGCCCATATCTGCAAAGCCTGGGCTGGAGTTTTTGGTTTTGATTAAAATTCTAATAATAATCCCAAGAGTGTATCTTATAATGTGTGTGGGGTTTTTTTTGTAAGTATGAAAGCCAAAATGTTTTGCATTTCACCTGCAAATTGCTTTTCTTTTTCTTTTAAATTTGGTGTGTGGGAAGCATATGCACAATTATGTGTCAAAATCTACAACTCCAATGAAACAGGGAAAGGTTTATGGATTAGTAGAGATGAAGACATCATTTCAAATTATGTTTTTATGAGTTCAACCATCATATATATAAAAAAAGAAAGTTGTTGACTAAAAACAAGGTTTATAGAGTACCAGATGGATTATATGATCTATTGTTTACAGATGTATCAGGTTAGAAGAATAATGAATTCTTGGCTTTAAGTAAATACTACGGACCACAAATATAACTGCTACAGAATGAATCTGAATTGGTTGAAGAGGCAATGGACTAATTATTTCAGAAGATTGAGAATGAGGACAGAAATGTGCTAAATATGCACAGTATATAAGAACTCTGCACACTGCTCAATAGATGATCAACAGCCTCCAGTCTTTAAGCAATAAATCTGAATTAATTCTTATCCTATATGTGCCTTCATAGGAAAAAAAAACTCCCTCAGTCTCATTTTCACAAGAAAAGTGGGAAAATAATAATAACCTACTTAACAGCTGGAAATATGGTCACAGAGAAAAATAATTCTAAAGCCATTGGCAGGTTGGGGCTGGATCCACAGAACTGAACAGTATGAGGGCTGAACAAATATTTCTCAATTTCTATTGCCACAAGATTGTGAAGTTGGCCTTCTAGAGAGCACAGCTAGACCATTCTTATCCTTGAGCTAATCTTGGACCACAGATAATGGATATAGCCAGCTAGACTAGACAGTTTCACTATAAAATGTTATATAACAAAACCACTATAGACTCAGTGCTCCATAAATACTTACTTCATCATCACTCTTACTGATTCTTAATTGCATATTGAGTCCCATTTTAAAAATCCAGATGATTCCCTACTAGAATACCAGAAAAATTATCTCTTCTCAGCTGTGAAAATGGCATGCTCCCACCAGCTGCCTTTATTTGAACACCCTTCATGGGACACAGTGAAAACTGGAGGAAAGGACGTTTACTTGAAATTGTTTCTTTGGATTCTTTGGCAGAGGAACAAACCCACTGATTAAAATGTCATATAAATTCTTGCAGCGAGGCAATAATAAACCTCTTTGATATGAACCATGGTTATTTTCAGGTTCTTAATACATTTTATTTTGCTGAAAGAGTAGGCCTTCTTAACAAACACTTTTTTGTGTTGTTTATCTCCTGAAACATAAAAACATAAACTCTTATCTGCTAAATGTGGGAATTAACTTCAATTAATTAATTTATAAGACTTAAAAGGATTTAAGAGTTTTTAACTTTAGATAAAGCACAATAATGTTATTTCCAATGTACTGATTAATTTCAACACCTGGGATTATGTTTCCTGCAAAGCTCTGTGTTTGGACTTTGGACTGTAAATTTTCCACGCCCCATACTTCTACATCATCCAGTTCTCTGAAGATCATTTCATAGATTGTTAGAATCTATTAGAAGGAGAAAAATTAGTAATTGTTTTATTTCAGAAGTTCTAGGAAGTGAGGAGATAAGAATAGAAAACCCAGTAACAAGTTATTTCATTATACTATTTCAGAAGTTTTTACCCACCCTTCTCCTTTGTTTTCCTTCTCAATATTATTTCTACAAAACTTTTTGCAAGTTGCCCTAAGCAATAAAATAAAAAAATCAACAGCCATGTTTTAATGAACAAACTGGTATCAATGGTTTATATAACACTTGAGTTTGCACACTATTGAATAGCTCAGTCTACCTTCAGCCTGTAATTTACTTCTGGGACTTCAAAGTGGATTGAGTTGTCGTTCTGGATAAAATAAGAAGTAAGGTGGAGATTGTCACATGTCCACCAAATTATGTTCTACTTTTCTTCTAAATTATAAAGTTGTAGGTGAGCCCATGGTTTACAAACTGGGAGTGCCATTTCCAACCCCCTTAGAGCTAGATATGGCCAGGCATATTCCCTAATAGAATATGAATGGAAGAGGAGTGTGCCATTTCTAGGTTCAGACCCTGAAATACTGTACACTCCTCCATGCTCTTTCCTGTTTCTGGATGCTGAACATGGACCATCCTGGTATCAAGTCTCACCCTGAATGATGAAGGAGAAACAAGAATCATTCATTCTTGAAACTAATTTTTACTGAGTGTGCTTCATATGGGAAACATTCTAAATGCTTGGAATACATCAGTGAACAGGAGACACCAAAATCCTTGCCTCTCTTGAGCTCAAATGGAAAATCAAAAATAGCAAATAAGTATAATGTATAGTTTGTTAGAAATAAATACTAGGAAGAAAAATAAGGCCAGGAAGGGAGATTTGAAATGTTGATTAGGTATTAGGTATTAGGCCATTATAGGAAATGAAATGAGACCAAATAGTGGTACAAAGTAATGGAAGGAGAAGCTGTTGCATTCTGAGAGGATGCTGACGATTTGCTGATGGATGGGATATGGGGTATGAGAGAGAGAGAAAACAAAAAGAGTCAAGGGTGACACCAAAATTTTGGCTTGAGGAACTTGAAAAATGGGGTTGCTGTTAATTTTGATTAGGACAACTATAAGAGGGAAATAACTGTGATTCAGTTTTGGACATGCCAAGTTTATGATGCCCATCAAATTCCAATAGAGATGTTAAGTGGACAATAAAAATATGAGTCTGAAGGTCAGAAGAGGAATCCTACTAAGATTTTTCACTTAGAAGTCATAATCATAGATGTTATTTAACACTACAAGACTGGATGAGATCACCTAGAAAGTGGGTGATACAGAAAAAATAATCTAAGAACTGAACCCTGTACCCTAACCTTCAGAGGTGGGATAGATGAGGGAAAACTAGCTCTCCCAAAACTGAGAAGGAACAACAAAAAGATAGGAGACATATCAGATCATGTTCTGAAAGGCAATGAAGTAAGAGAAAGATGGAGAGAAACCGAATCCCTGAATAACTATATGGAGCAGAGAAGCCAACTTGTTCACCCTGTGGGACTGTAAAATGGGAGAAAAATAGACTTCATTATTTTAGTCCACTGAAGTGTTGAGTCTCCTTGATATAAAATTTTAAACATTTACTCTAACACCCATATAAATAGCAACTGTTATCACCAGATAAATCTTCAACAACAATAACAAGAAAATTAACATTTATAAAATAATTCTCAAATATTAACTTTGAAATGTGATATGTGTTTGTGCATGCGCATGCATTTGTATTTAAAAGAGTTTGACCATTTTAATAACTGCTAAAGCCCCCAAATTTAGAGTTGACTCTACTACCACTTTGCTAATATACTTACCAGAGAACTTGTTTCTGGGTAAATAGAGTCTACTTATGTCTACCTAATAAGCACTGCTAGCTTTATTTTCTTGAGAACTATCCAGAAGGGAAATTGAGATGGTGAGAAATGGTTTATTTGAAGAGCACTTTTTGTGATCTTTGACCTTAGTTTTCCTATGGTTTTGTTTATTGATCCTCTCAACTTTCAAGGGCCAAGAGGTCTACCTCTTTGACCAAATTCTAATCATTCTGTCTGAAGGAAATGAACATAGAAAGATAAACTTGGGAGCATTTGATATCTTGTTCCTCAACATATGTCATCAGTTTGGCTCAAATAAACTCATAAAAATTAACTTAAAAAAAAAGATTAACTCATTTTCATATCCATGAATTTATTATGTAGCAGCATTCAAGTTTTGTTTCTGTGCCTAGATATTACAGTGGGCACGTAGTCACAATCCAATGACTAAATATTGCATGAGGAAACTAAATTTTAAAATAAAATCTATTCACTGTTATTCTTTTCCTTCCACATGCTATTATCATCTCTTAACCTAGAGAATATGAGGATGTTTGCTACCATGTTAGAGCAGTGCTGATTTTGTACTCCTATGATCTTCTCTTCTGCTAAATAATTTCTAGTATAGTCCAAATGTTTTGCAGGATCTAAATGCCATAAAATATTCCCTTTAAAATATTACAGAGACCTCAACAACAACACTAAGAACAAAATAAAGTTGCAAATATTAAGCTGACTTTATCAAATGTATAGTAGTCAGACATTGAACAGGGACCACACCTTTAGATCTGGCCAAAATGGAAAGATCCCAACTCAGAAAAATGAAGAAGAGAATAGAAGGTACTCTGAAAAGTAAATTGTCTTAACCTTCCATCCAAGAACTGCAGCTTTTTAGAGTTTAAATGATACTTCATATCATGAGTCAGAAAGCCCGGGTTCCGGTGTCAACTTAAATATATACCAGCTGTGAACCTTAGGCTTTGAGAAAACATCAAAATCAAGAGAGTAAACAAAATGAAGGCCAAGGTGGGGCCCCTTCAGTATGTAGGAAAGTGGTATCCATTCAGGTTGCCAAGACTGAAAGGGCTAGAAGCATTCCTTAAAGTTCAGCTTGTGTAATTACAAACGTGAAATTCGGAAGAGAACAAGGATATTTGTTTAGTGTGGTCCGGAAGGAGGGAACATTCCAGGGAAATTGTCTAGATGTTTGCCAGTGACTGTTATAGGCCCAATGTGGGATAATTCTTCGGTGGGTATACTCTTCATATAAGACAAGAAACCTACCCTGCTTACATTGTTTGGTTTTTGTACATTTATTCTTCTACCCGTTCCACAAACACTTTAATGCAAAAGACACAGAACTAGGCGGTGTATATAAAATGATAAGCAGAAAGGACATGATTTCATCTTATCTTTATGGAATTTACAATCTAGTAGAGACCACCAATTTTAATCAAATCATCCATTTAACTCACAAACACATAGTGCTTAGTCTTTGCCACTTGCATTGTTCTAAGCACTTTGTATATGTTAACTTATTTAATGCTCATAACAACCTGTGAGATAGGTATCATCATTATACTTGTTTTATTGTTGAGGAAACTGAGTATAAAGAAAACTTGCCCAAGATCACACAGAAGTGAGTGTTAGAGCAGAATTTGAATCCAGGCAGTCTGGCAAACGAGGTCCACACTCTTAAGCTTTTATTTACAAAGTCATTGTGTTTCGTAGAAAAAGTATGATGCTATAATAATGTCTAACTAGGTGACCTGATCTGATTTAGGAAGAAGAAATGAAATTAGACTAGTTCAAAAAAAGGTATTTTCATTAGCGTCAAATGCTGGAGGTAGTTCAAGCAGTATAAAAAAAAAAACAGGACACTGATTTTTATAATAGAAATCTCAATGGCAAACACAGTTATAGTTTTAGAGGGTATATTGTTTTCAGTTCAGAGTTAATTGTTAGAGAAATGGGCTGCTTTTGGGATGTGGGAAGTTTCCTCCTTGTAGAGATTTTCTTCAGAAAAGGCTAGAAACCACCTACTGTGGGCTTGGCACATAGTATGTGCTCAGTACATATATGTTTACTGATTGGTAGGGATGTTACAGAATGTTGGATGGTTCAACCAAACAAACTTTAAGATTTCCAACCATAAAATTCTATATTCACAATTTGAATTTTATGATAATACAGTAGATTTAGCTATGTTAAAATTTCTCTTTGCCTTATCAAAATTGCTTGATATAGAAATGTATAGTGGATGTGAGATTTGAGAGACTGAGACAAACTTTTTTCAAACTCTGGGAGTCCAATTCGTATGTAGTAAATGCCTTAACCTAAAAAGGAATATTCTATGTCCTTTGTTAAAATTTTTGGCATGATTCTTATGGTGGTAGTTACTTACATATTATATAATGAGAGAAAATTGAGATATGAAAATAACAAAAAGTCAAAAGTAATGAGAGTAATATTAATGAAAAATATAAAAGTAATATTACTTATTTAAAGTAAATATACAATCTAGACATTGATTTTGATCTGATCTTTCCCATCTTTCCCTAAGTAGTTTCATCAGTAAAAAAGAGTAGTTAATTTCTAGAAAACACACACAATAGCAAGCTGTAATTCCCATTGAAAGGTTTACCATAGTTGTTCTTCTGTTCCTTTCCAAAAGATATGTTTTGCTCACATTCTGAAATTTTCGATGTTCAGAGTATAACACATTATAATCCTTGTCCCTGAACCTCTCCCCTTGGAGAGGATGGCTGTGAAGGCATTTCACTTTCTCACAAGCTTCCACAATTCTGCAAGCCATGGAAATTCTGGAAGGACCCCTGTGGTCACTCTGGTGTTTTAAATCTGATTTGGATACCCACGTTGCCACTCTCTCTGCAAGAGAATCTGGAAGGCAACAGAGAATGTGAATTCCTTTCCACTTTGGGGAGAAAGAAGCCTATTTTAGAGTTCCAGGAGAAAAAAAAAATTTAAGGTGGATTAATTTTATGTTACTCTTGGAACATTCAAACAAAACAATGACACAGCTTAGCTGGTTCTCCATTTAGTTGTTCTGCTCTGCCACATAAAAAAAAAAAAAGCAAAAAAAAAAAAGCAAAAAAAAAAAAAAAGCTAATTTTATGATCTCCGTGATACCATCTGAGGTAGCAAGAAGCCGTTCCAGAATGCAAACTCAGAGCGTGCTTTAGCCCACAGGGTAAGTCAAACATCCACTGGAATGAAACTCCAGTAAGGCAGACACCCCTCCTGTGTCCCTAGCACCTATAATAATCCCTCATTGATGGACATGTAAGTGGTTTCTAATTTTTCTCAATTACAAACAATGATGTACTAATATTCTTGTACATACTTTATGTGTATTTATTTAAGTGGGTCTGAAGAAAAAGTTTTTAGATATGAAACTACTGATTAAAGAGTAAGTATATTTTACATTTCTAGCTATTTTCAAAATGCCCTTCGCGGAGGTCACGGCAATATCTGATTTCTGAAATTTGTGTTTCAGAAAATCGTCTCAAGAAGAAAGTCATTAGGGAGCCAGTTATAAGCTGTGTGCTGTGTGTGTGTGTGTGTGTGTGTGTGTGTGTGTGTGTGTGTATCAGAGATTAAAGCATATTTCATTAGATTCCTGTTGAACTTTAAAGATTCCATCTTGCACGCTATCCATTCTTCAGAGACGTAGGTTGATGACATTTTTTTTGTTTGTTTATTAAAATGCAGTTGGCATATAATATTAAATTAGTTTCAGGTGTACAACTAGTGATTCGACATTTATCTATCTTATGACGTGCTCACCATAATCAGTTTAGTAACCATCTATCACCACGCAAAGTTATTTTCACACTATTTTTGACTATATTCCTCTTCACTTTTTTCACTCATCCCTCCATCCCCTTCTCATCCAGCAACCATTCGCTTGTTCTTCCCTCTATGAGTCTGTTTTTGTTTTGTTTGTTCATTTGCTTTGCTCTTTTTTTTTTAAATTCTCTATATAAGTGCAATCATGTAGTATTTGTCTTCCCTGGATTGATGGTAATTTCTATCTATACACTCTGAGACTGGACACAGTTTCCTAGTGATTGATTCTTACTTTGACGTGTTTTGAAGAAATCCTTGGTTGTCTGGTCAAAAAGTTTTACGTCTTTATTTTTGCCAGTTTTGACAAAGGAAAGAAAGACAAGGCGAAGGGAATGAGAACCGTGGGCAGGTAGGAAGGGAGGTACAACTCGTGCATGTCCGTGTACTTCTAACTAGAGCACAGGTACAGAGAATGACCCGGGAATCTCTAAAAAGGCAGGTCTTGAATGCACAGAGAAGGAAGCTCAGGAGGCTTGCAGAACTTGGCACTTGAGATCACAAGCACTGGTGTAAAAGGCACAGCAAAAAGATAGGAAGGAAATAACACTGCAAATGTTTCAATAGTTATCTTTCAGGGCTAAGCCTTTTAATTCTGTTTGACTTTGCTATAGTTTAGAATTTTCCTACGGTGAGCATATATTGCTGGAACGTATTAGATTTCCAAATTAAAAAAAGAAAAAGGAAAACTAAAGAACTTCGGTTTTAGTTCAGCCACTTCTTAATACTGTGACGTTGGGCAAATTTAAAAATCTTGGTTAGCCTCAGTTCTCTCATTTTTAAAATATGGATAAATAAGTTTATTGTGAAAATTAAGTGAGCTGATATCTAAAATGCTTAGTATCCATTATGGACCAGGTATACAATAGGGCCCAATGAACTGTATCATCACCATAATCATTACTATTACTAGCGGTGGTGATGGCAGTAAACAATGAATATATACAAGCGGGGACTGTTCCAAAGATATTAGATAACGAGAACTCCTTCAGATAACTCCTAACTGAAAAAGCATTGCAGTCCTCAGGAAATCAAATACAAGGAGAATAAAAATAAATGTTAATGAAAATAAATGGTTTCTCAAAAAAAAAATGCTTTTACAGGCTGCCTTTGAATAGAGGTTCATTTTACATCTGAGGAAAGCTTTATATTTTTAATCAATATCCTATAATGGTGATATGTATTTTTCAGATTATCCTCATGAAACATAATTATTAGCTCTAATTTTGGAATCAGACCAATATACGTTACCGCTGGTCAGAATACTAGCACTAATATTTATGATTCAGGTATTCAACTTCAAGATATTGTTTATGCTTTTTTTAAGATCAATCTCTCACTTTTTGTGAAAGTGCCCTTTTATGGATCAAGTTGAAGTTTCTAATTCATTTATTATTAATAATTTACAGATGATTTCACTTAACTTTGAAGTACGTTTTTTGTTTTCACAGTTGAATAGGAACTGTTATGATTCCTTATAATTCAAGTATCAAGAGAATTAAAAAGCCCATGATAAATTTCCTGACTAATAGAAAAGCTTGGGGAGTTTTTCATAAAAATTTCTCACCGCTTCAAAGTTTTTCTGCTGGCGGAAAGCAGCCTCCTCTCTCTATCACAAAGCTCTAGCTTGAACTGGTTTCTTTGCATTTTCTTGCTTTTAGCATTTACGATTTCCATCTCCTTTGTGTTGAGAGAGGTCTCTTGTCTTATTCATTGTTAAGTGATGGACATTGTTACTCTCTGGATTTTTCATTAAAAATTAATGTTTATCAATCTGAAAGAAAGTTTTTGGCCATCTACTTTGAACTCATGATTCTAGTGTTGACCTGAACCCTAGAGCCATTAATGTTCATTTTTTATTAGTAAATGTTTTCATTGTTATTGCCAATTATGTTCTTATTTTTCAAAATCTGGTTTATTTTAAATATCAATCTTAGTATTTTTAAAGAGTTTACTTCATCAGAAATGTGTATTGGTATATTTATAAGAAAACAAGAAAAAGATTTTTAAAAAATACTATTCTTTTAGGAATATGAACTGCAGGTATGTTATGAAGTCTTTAATTTTGGATATTTTTGTTTCCTCAGAGCCTAATACAGTGCCTGGCGCTATCCAGGCCCTTAGTGAGGGTTTACTGGTGCTAAAGCAACTAGTTCCTTTGGTTAAAAATCTGCCCAAGTATTTATTTGGTAAGACATGGATCTGTGTTATCAGTCCTCTTGCACACTTAAACCATCTTGGTGATTTTAAAAAATGCCAGTACTGAGGCTCCACGGCAAGACAATTAAGTTGGAATCTCAGAGGGGTGGGGCCCGGCATTTCATATTCTTTTAAGTTTTCCAGATAATTCTAATGTGTACTGGAGCTGAAAACCACTTATGCAGGCAAAATTCTTTGGAGGTTTCTTTTAACTTTACCTGTTTACATTTTTTCATTTTGCAGTTATTACATTTGCATCTATTAACCTAGACTTCCTATGAGACTTAATGTTGGAATTTACCCAATCTTTTATAAGTCCCATCAAGGGGTGGGCGAGGGGGGAATACAGTTTCTCTACTTTCTCCTCCTTTCCACTTTTATTTAGTACATTTTAAAATTCAACATCAGAAAGATCTCGAAGGTAACAGAGTTTTGCCGTTTTAGTCTTTGTTCTACCCACTGGGTTTATTATAATCTTACCCTTTGGTCGCTAGAATGGAAATTGGCTCTAGAAATGGTAGTTGGCAAGGACATGTACATAGTGAGGGGCCCTTTCTTACAAATGTTATTTGTAATTCAACAAATAGAAGCCTTGGGACTTGAAAAAGTCAATGAGAGAGTAGAGTTAAATTTTAAAAGCTATTTAAAGTTCAAGGGGCTTTTGCCTTCAAAGGCAAAACAAAGTTAAATTAAGGGGTTTAAAATCCTAGTTCTGAGTGTGATGTTTTTTAAAAGACATACTTTCATAAGTAGTTTTGGGTATAGTTTTGCTTAAGATTATAAACACTGCCTTCTAATCTTGTTTCTTCCATAACCCTAGCCTGTTTTTATGACTCAGGGGTAAGAAGTACCAGAATTAAAGGGCTTTTTGGTCTCCTTTTGTAGTAAAACACTGTATTCTTTCCACAGTAAACGAAACAGCCACAAAAATTATGACTCTACTTGTAAGGTAACAAAATGGATAATTAGAGTGTTTTTTAAAAAGAACTATCTCACACAAGAATATAAACAAGAAAATGTTAATTTGGGAGGTAAAAATATTCTATCAGCTGATTACAAAATTTTAAGAAAATATTTGTTCTATAGGAATTAGCGTTACTGGAATATCATGAAAAATAGGTCACCTGAAATTATAAACAAAGACCTTTGTAATAAGTTTATCAAATACAAAGTGAAAAGAAAATAGACTCTTTTATTAGGGGAAAATCAGGGCAGCTAAACTAGACCATTTAGACCTCCCAGATTTATTCTAATTTGATTTAGTTAAATTAGCAAAATAATTACCAGGTTTGAATTTATTTTTATGTTTTATTATATTATTATCATTTTATTATTATGTATGTATATAATTATATTATGTATAAATATAATTTCACTATGCAGTAAATAATTTCATTTTTTATCTTAAATAACAACCTTATTATTTCTTATTAAGGTCATAAAAATTTAAAATTAACAAATTAAATTACCTAATTGGTTAATATCTACTCACGGAAAGTCCATGAGGTAAGCATGTCTAAAAACTAAACTTTGAATTAGCCTGTGTACATGAATTTATGCTTCATTCTATGTTTCCTTTCATACTTTTCAATGTTTGGGTGTGAACTAAATGAACTAAATGCTTTAAAATGTTTGGGCAGTGAACCAGAAAGCATGTCTGTTGTGATTGTACATATGTATAAAGAGTATTAAATAAGTAGATTTAGAAAAAGAACAATTATGCTGCCTGTGAATTTAATAGGAGAATTCTATTCCCAAACATGAAATCACAGCATATTATTATTGGTTTTCTACTCCTGACTAAATTTTCAGTTTTTAGTACCTTTCTTTCCTTGGCTCTTCCCTTCCTCCCCGCCCTTTCCCCTTCTTCTTCTTCTTTTCCTTCCCCTCCTCCCTTCCTCCTTCACATCTCTGCCTTTCTCTTCTCTCCCTTCCTTCTTCCATAATACATGTCAGTGCTCTGCATGGGTATTGTGCTAGCTGTGGGGACATCATCAGCAAGACAGACCTAATTCCGGCTCAATGGCAATTTTATATTCTTAGGTTGAGAGACCCAGATGAAAAATTGGGAAACTAAATGAGAAATTACACTGATACTAAATAATAATGACAACAATAACTAACAAATGTTTTCTACGTTGACGCTGTTCTAGACGTTTTACTTGCATTTTCTAGTTTACCCTCACAACAACCCCATGAAACTAGTAGTACTGCTTCCGGTCTCCTACAGAAGGTGTAACCGAGGACCTGAGAAAGTGAAATGACTTGGCCAGGGGACCAGAGCTAGTAGGTGGGAAGTGTGATTCAAATGCAGAAAGTCTGTCTGACTCCAGAACCTGCAATCTCAACCACTAAATTATACTACACACTAGAGAAATTCTTTAATTGAAGAGAAGGGAGGAAACTGAACATTATGGTTGATTTGTTTTGACCATTAAAATTAAAGAAAATATTTTTCTGTGCTTTTATATAATTTTTATATAATTTTAACATAACTTAGCAGTTTCATCTTGATTTTGTGATTACTATGGGTTGTTTTACTAAGGTTTAGGTCATAGTTATTTTTTTATATATATATATATGAGATCCAGTTTGGCTTGAAAATATGCTCCAAATTTTGACTGCAGGTATCATGGTTGCCAGTTAAGTTAATCAGCTAAAACTTCCAAATGAAAGGCTTTCAAATGGACATGAGTATAGTGAAGATAATTATCATGTTTAAGCATTGGTAGAATGTTCCCTTAGGAGAGATTTTTAATATTGCACAACTAGTATTTCTTACTCCAATTTTGAGATAAATAAGAGAATCTTTCAGTTTGACAATTGATGTTCAATCTACAGCTACATCCTTATCTAATAGCTCTTATTTCAAATTCTAAAGATAAATGCTTCAGTGATAGTATGTGTGTGTGTGTGTGTGTGCGCGCGCATGTGCGTTATAGATGTATCAAATGATTTTTAATTTTTTACATGTAAATGTGCCAAATAACCCTAGAGGAAGACAAAAGACTTCTTTGTATATTTTGGATAACCATCTTTTATCAGATATGGCTTTTGCAAATATCTTCTCCTAGCCTGTGGCTTGTCTTCTCATTCTCTTGATATTGCCCTTCACAAAACACAAGTTTTTAATTTCAGTGAAGTGCAGCTTATCAATTATTTTTTTTCACAGATTGTGCCTTTAATACTGTAAAAAAGTCATCTCCATACACACAGTCAATTAGGTTTTCTCTTATGTTATCTCCTAGGAGTTTTAAAATTCCATATTTTACATTTAGGTCCATGATCTATTTTTAGTTAATTTTTGTGAAGGACGTAAGGTCTGTGTCTAGATTCATTTTTTTGCATGTGATGACCAGTTGTTCCAGTACCATTTGTTGAAAAGACTATCTTTGCTGCATTGTCAAAGATCAGTGGACTTTACTGACAATATTGTCTTCTTATGCATGAACATAGAATATATCCCTATTTAGTTATTCTTTGATATCTTTTATTGGAGCTTTATAGTTTTCCTAATATAGGTCTTATACATATTTTGTTAGGTGTGTATGTACTTCTTTTTTTGTTGTTAATAAATGGTAATATGTTTTTCAATTTAAAATTCTACTTGTTCATTGCTATATATGGAAGAACAATTGACTTCTGCGTATCAACCTTGTATCCTACAATTTTGCTATAATTGCTTATTAGTACCAGGATCCGCGCCCCCCCCCCGCCCCTTTTTTCAGACTTATTACATAAACAATCATGTCATCAGCACTGGTTCCCATGTAGCTTTCTGCTCTGGTAAGTTGTGATCCTCTATATCTTCCTGTCTGTCCTTCTAATTTTTAGGGCAGTGGTTTGCCCTGTGATTTCACTTATCTGAAGAATCTAAGAAGATTTGATGATTTTTCAGTTCGTTCAGATTCTTACTTGCTGTTGGGACAGAGTGGTAACATCTAAGCTTCTCATATGCCAGACTGGAAATCTAGGTTTTCTCCTTATTATCTTCTAATAGTTGATTCTTTCTCATATTTCACTGGAGTGGGCTTTTAGTTGTAAAACTTTTCAAATAAATGCATTCCTGTTACTACTAGAACTACATGTTCTGATAAATTGCTGTCATTCTTACTAAATTCATTTGTAGTGCCTTTCCACTGTTAGAGTGACTTTTAGTACAGACATTTGTGCTGGTGAGACATACTTATATTAAAATGTAAGTACAAAATCACATTGTATAGCTGCAAATTATTTTGAAGACTTTGTCACTTTGCCCTCCTATTTCTGTGGATTCACTGTGTTCTTTGAATTCATTATAAAATAAGATGTTTAACCAATAAGATCAGACAAAATGGTTATTATTCTGAAGTGACTGGAAATGAATGAAGCTTCTCCGTGTTTAATCTAAGTCAACATTTTGACTTTACTTGATTATCTACTAACAAGCAGATTTTTATTATTTTAGCAGCTGAATAAAAAGGACTACTCAGAAGCTCTATCAGTTTAAAAAATATAAGATAACAGTTCAACATATGCTCAAAAAGATTTTTAAACTAAATTACTTTTTAAAAAATGTTTCCATAGTAATAGTAGAAAAATTCAAAAATCTCCAAAAAACATCAGTATAAACTATGTTTCCCTTGACCCCCTAGCTACATCTTTGCCCAGTAGAAGCCACTGTCACTAGTTTTCTTATATTTTTTCCAAAGATAATCTAGGAATATTATATTTTCATAAAGGATGATAATGCTGATCATAAATGACAACATTTATGGAAAACAGTGTTCTAAGCATTTTACATAAATCTATTAATCTTTGTACTAGCTGTACAATATGTTCTTAACTCCATGAGAATATCTTTTAAAAATAAAGAAATGATGGGACAGAGAGGTTAAGTAACTTTTCCAAGATTCCATATTTTTGATGGATCTGGTTAAGCCCTTCTGTTACTTGCAGTCATAAGAAGTCAAAATACAAAGCTGACTTTCATTTACCTAATGCACATACTGGTGATCCGGAATGAGTCCAACTCCAGAGAAAATTGGGCTCTCCTCCTCTCCCCTTCAGAAGAGAAGACAGACCAGCCTGGCCGAGTCTGCTGTTCCTTCTGGAGCAGTGATCATCTATGAAGATAAAGCAATAATTTTCTAATAAGTTTTATTTAGATAATTTATACTTTTTGTTTTTCAAAAATAACAAAAGTAATACATGTTTATGGTAATTCAAATAATACTCAAGGATACAAGGACAAAAGTAAAAGTTTCTCTTATGGCCTGACCGAAACCTATTGCCTGAGGGTAATCACCATTCAGGGTTTGCTATGGAGGCTTCTAGATCTGTTCCTTACATATAATAAATACATACATTTATTATAAATACACACATATAGTTTTTTTTTTCTCCACAACAACAAGCTCTACCTATTTATCTAAAACTTATTTTCCCACTCCCACTGGTGAGTCATTGGTTTATCATGGATATCTTCCAAGTCAACTCAAACAGATCTAACTCATTATTTTTAATGACCATGTAATATGTTATATATAGGTACACCAAAATTTATTTAGCTAATATCTTATTGTTCATAATTTAGATCATCTTCAATTTTTACTGTTAGATAATGCAGCAAATAGCACATGTATATTTATACACTTCTGTAATAATCTCTCAAGGATAGATACCAAGAGATGGATTTGCTAGGTCAGTGGGTATATGCATTTTAAATTTGATAAGTAGTGTCAGAGCATAAGACTACCTATTTGCCCACAGCTTACAAAAAAAATGAAAAGAATTATAAATGACTAGTAACAGAGACACAATTATCATACTGTCATAGATGAATTATTATGTAGAATTAATAATGGGTTATTGTATAACTGCTGACATGTCAAGTGTGAAGGAGGTTTTACAACATGAAAATGTTTATAGCATAATACCAAGAATAAAAAGTAGACTGCTTTGTATATAAAATTATGTAGGTATAGGGATGAGAAATAAAATAGTACATAAAAAAGTGAAGACAGTTTGGATGGCAGAAGTAGTGATGTTTTTCCCTTTTTTGTTTCCTGGTATTATTATTATGTTATTTAGGCAATAAATACAGTGAAAATGGTAACCTTTAAGTAATTAACAGAAACGATCAATATAAAAATAAATTCTTATCAGATTTATTGACATCTCAATCTAGCCTTGATTTGCTATTTAGCCCTTCAAATAGACAATGACAAATTATACGTGTGTTCATGTTGTTGGGAAAAAAAATGCTTTAAAAAGACAAACCTTCTTTAATAGAGAATACCATAATGCTGAAAAAAACCAATGACATATCACATTGTGAAAATTACTGGTATAGTGTCAACCCTATAGATTTAGCACAGTCTCTTGAATTTGAATGTTCACATGTTTAAATTTTCCTTTTGCCTGAGAAGGTTATAAAGGGTGTCTCTCATTCATTTTTTCCTTCTATTAGTAGTATTTTAAGTTGTAATAATAAAAACAAAATTTCAAGGATGATAAAATAGCAGAATTATGATAAGAAATGTCTGCCAATCCTCAAGCAGGTTTTGAGGGACAAGAAGCTCTTTGCCAGGTACAGAGGAGATGGGCCCAGGTAGTCAGGTAATAGCTTAACCCAAAAAGTAAAGACATGCATGGTTCTAAGAGATCCATCTAACTTGAACAGAAGGTGCCTGTTATAATGTAATGGAAAATAAGTTTAGGTAGGCAGAGGGCACGGGAAGACAAAGGCAAATATTGAAAGGCAGGCAGAAAAGAGTTTTCAGATAATCTGAGTTCCATTTTGAATTTATTTCCAAAAACCTTTGTTCTCCTGCTTCGATCTTGACTGGTTGCTTTTTAGCTCCATGTTATGATTTGTCATTCTGTCACTTTCTTTTGCTATTATACTGGGCAATCTTCTCATCTCTATAGGATTCCTTGTTTTCTGAATTGTGTTTTCTTCTTTATTGGGTTTCTCCCTATTTGTTTGAGACTTAGCATGCCTGAAAATGGCTTCAAATTTGCAAAATATTTTCAAAAATCATTCAATTTCTGCATAGAAAGACACTCTGGTCTTGTGCCTGGCTGCAGATATTTGGTGACCTGGACAGAGAAAGAGGGCTGGTGGAGGGTGGGTTTGTGTTTCTCTGATAAAAATATAGATTTCCATTTAATTGCTCTATTTTCAGTTGCTCAGCTGCCCTTGAGCTTTTCTGTATTTGCTGACCTTGAGCACAGGATTTTTTTTGATTTATGTTTACAAGGGATCAGCCTCAAGTCTGAGAATTCAGGAGGGATGTCACCAGGCTCTTTGAGGTCAGTCTCTTATACAGACTTTCAAATGATTCTCTTAATTCCTGATCTCCGCTTCATACTCTCTTTAAGCAAAACCCAATTCTTGAGCCTCTGCAGAACCTTCCTTGTTCCAAAGAAACTTAGGTTCAGTTTTTGTTAGTCTTCTAAGTCATCAGATTTCCATTCTCCAAAACACATCGCTATTTCCTATCCTATGCCCTGTTGTATTTTCTCCTGTTCTTTTCTTTGTTCCTTTTTTCTTTTGTCTTTTAGGCCTACATATTTTGGATATTATCATTGTCCTTTCAATAGGCATTGAGGAGAAAATGGAAATGATACATCTATTCAAATTTCCCACATTGAATCAGAAATCCCTATTTTTATTTAAAATCCTGTAATAGTAGTGTATTATTTTCTTTATTTTTCCTTATGGAATTTGTTTTTCGAAGTGATTTTGGCAGAATTATAAGTAATGAATTGAGGCATCCTCCTTTTTTCTTCTAAACAGGGGGATTAAGAGTAGCATTATCATTCTTTGAGCTGCTTTTGAAAATGTGATTTTTAGTTTGTCTCAAGTGATTTTTTATCATTCCCTGAAAAATCTTTCCTTTTCACTAATGCCTCCTCATAATTAATTTGTTATATTGATTCGAATACAACATTCCTATGTCTCTTAAGTGTCATCCCTTTCCTTATTCTTTGATTCCTTTAAAATTGCATTTCTCGGGAAATTTGTATTAGTTATTATAACTTCTCTATATACTTATATTTCTGGAGAACACAGTGGCTGATGTGAAGCTGTAAAAGTAAAAACAACACAATGGTTACACTAACAATTCTTTCACATGTAACTGAGAATTTTATAGTAAACTTCTTTTAAAATCCCTAACATTAATACCGTATATACCTACCCTCATCTCTGGAATTGTCTGTGTTTAGTACAGGAAGCAAAGAAAGGAGAAATAATGGATAACACAGTGTTAATGAATGTGTATCCTATTAATATAATAACAAGGTGATAATAGTTAATCTATAATATAAATAATTAATAGTTAGGAAGTTAAACACGGAAGCAAGTAACCAAAAGTACTTCCCATAGTAAGTAGTTCTTTGTCAATATTTCTAGTAGCTTAGGGTGACAGATTATTGTATACTATCTATATTGAAAATATTTGGGGTTTGAGATGTCAAACAATTGATATTTATTTTCTTCACTAAATTGGCTGTTAGTGAAATCTAAGCATCATCAGATTTGCTCTACTGTTCATTCTTTCTGAGTTTGGTTTCATGCATGACGAACTTAAATTAGTTGTGTGTAAATATTACAATTAACACTGAAAAATTAAATTTTTAATCAATCATAGACTGACTGACTTATAACAGCTCCTCTGTTACATCTCTTACAGCAGGGCTATTCTTGAATGAAGTGGCTGCTCAATATGTATTTGCTTTGTTGTTGTTGTTGCTTTTTTGTTAATACAATTTGTTTAAGGCTTTTGGTATATAAAAAGTAGGAAAACTATATGAAGTTGTCCAAACTAGGTGTATATGTATCAAGTAAGAACTGTTTTTTATTTGATGCAAGAAAGATAGGAATAGATTCTCTTATTCTGTGCTAGAAAATCATTACTCTGCTAGACGTGCTTTCATATGCAGTCTCTTGTCGATCTAGTAAATTATCAGCTCACTTTATATCTTTTGCTTCCCCCAAATGATGTCTCCTTTCTCAAAATTTTGGATAAAAGAGAAAGCTTACTCCTTAGGATGATGCCCTGTTACCACTTATACCTGCCTCACTCTCAGCAGTCCTTTCTGCTCCATTGACCTTCCTGAAAGACCTTCCAACATAAATTATGTTTTGTTTTGTTTTGTTTTTCAAATTTTACTTCCAGATTATGGAATGCAGCTTGGAATAAAATACACAAAGCTTATTGTATCTATAAGTACTTGACGATATCCAACATTAGTTCAATTTTACTCCCTAGAAAACTTCTCTACCAATTGACCACAAAGTCTATTCTAAACTTCTGTCACTTTTATCAATCCTATCACTATAGGTAGTCTTCCCTTATCTCTGCCCTAGCAGAGAAAATAACAGCAGCGCACTTAATGAGGGCTTATTATCAAGCACTTTACAACAGAGGTACACAGTAGATCTTTTATTTCCTTTTCGTAGGTGAGGAAAGTGAACTTCAGAGAGGAAAAGAAACAAACTCAAGGACACAAAGTTCATACATACACATAGCTCACCAGAAACATCGTATTCAGGCTTTATTATATATTTTTTCTTTGTTTTTCCACTTATTATGGAAAATAATATTTAATACGTACAAATACATATAATATATGTATATGTTGTGTGTATACATATATATATGTATGTATGTGTATATATATATATATATATATATATATATATATATATACTTGTTAGGGCTAAATAATAAAATGGATGCCCACAATCCCATTATCTAATTTAGGAACTAGAACATCAGCAGAACTATGATTTCCCCCCTCTCCCACCCTTTGGCTTCTCCTCACTCCCAGAGGTAACTAACCACTGCTTTCTGTTTTGTAGATATCATTCCCTTGTTATTTTATCTTTCTATCTCAAAATAAAGCACAGAAAAGCTTAAAGAATATTATTTTAAAAAAATCCTGTATACCCTTCACCAGATCCAACAATCGTTATCATTTTTGCCAGATTTGCTTTTTGTTCATTTTTTCTGTACATGTTGTTATTCCTGAACCATTTGAGAATCAGTTGCAGATATCATGCCCCTTGGCTTCTAAATCCAAGCGTGTATTTTCCAAAAACAAGGACCTTCGATTGTCAAAATCAGAAAATTTAACACTGATACATTATCATATCTTATCGTTAGTCCATTTTTAAATTTCACCAGTTGTCCTAATAAAATATCCTTTATAGCCATCCTATTCCACCCCTCCACGCCTAACTCCTCAGCCCCCTACTGTATCTAGTCCAGGATCGCATATTACGTTAGTTGTCTCTCAGGTCCCCCTTAATCTGCAACAGTTCCTCTGTCTTTGTGTGTCCTGTCCTTGACATTTTTTAACATTTCAGGCTAATATTTTGTGGAATTTTCCTCAATGTGACTTCATGATTTCCTTCATGGATGTTTCTTCTTAAATAAATTTAGGTGATGAATTTTTGCTTAAAAAAAATACTATATAGGTGAGGTTGTGTCTTTTTCAATGAAACACTCAGGAAGCATACAATGTCAGTTTTCTCCATTTTTGGCCATGTCAATTTTGATTACTTGGTTAAGGTGATGTCCTTCAGCTTTATCCACTCCAAAAGTCCTATTTTCCCCTTTATAATTAATAAATAATTTGGGCAGAGATACTTTGCCACTATGCAACTATCTTGTTCTTCATCAGATTCAACCCAATAGTCCTCAATAGGCATCCATTAAAATTGCATCTGATTTCATTATTACTACAATGGTTGGCAAAGGGTGATTTTTCTACCTCCATTCATAACTTCTACATGAAATTCTACTGCTAAGGAGAGTGAAAACCTTTTCTTTCTTTCTGGTTTATTTATTTGCTTGTTTGTCATCAATAGAAACTCATCCATTTATTTAATCTCAATATAAAATTTCCCTACTGATTAGCATTGCCACCTCTGTCATATATCAAGTTTCCATAAGTATTTGGGTCATTGGTCTTCACCGCGCCAAAACAACACTATTTTAATTGTTATGACTTCACCAATGTCTGGTTGGCCAAGTTCCCTCATTTTATTGGAGAGTTCCTTGGATATTCTTGCTTTTCCATAAAAATGTCAGAATCAGCTCTCATATTTCACAAAAATCTCTTGATATTTTGATTGGAATTCCATTAGCTTGGTTGGTCAATTTGGGGAGAATTCACTTTTTTAAAAAAAAATTGAGGATTTCTTTTCACGAGCATATTCTACATTTATTTAGGTCTTCAGTATATCTTTTGATGTTTCATAGTTTTTTCTTCTATCCTAATACATCTTTTATTAGATTTAATTTTAGATATCTTAATTTTGAGCTATTTAAATGAAATCTCTTTTGAAATTAGGTTTTGTCTGTGCTTGTTGCTATAGAAATGTTCTTATTAGATTTTATAGAAGTGCAACTGAATTTTGCATATTGATCTTATAGTAAGCTCATCATTTCTAATATGTTGTCTTTTAGATTTTTTTATAGACTATCATCATTTGTGGAAAAAAATGAAACCATTTGTCTTCCTTTCTAACCTTTTGTTTTTATTTATTATTCGTATCTTTCAGTATGGGATTAATAAACTGAGTAGGAGAGCCTGTACAGTAGGGGCTGTTACTTCACTATCCAGACCCATCCTGGAACCCACTAGAGTTTGGCACCATCTGGTGGTGGTTGTCCACTCTAGCCTACATACTGACGGGAACAATTCAGGGTCTGTAGTTGACTGCACTTGGGGAAAGCATCAAAGATTCCAGGAAATTCTGGCTAGATGGCGCCAGTTTTGTTGGCCCAGTTTGGGAGTATCCAGTTGAGAGATTACTAAGCAAGCAGGATTCAAGCTGCACCTCCCCTCTGGGTTTTGTGCTGTTTTCCTGCCCAGCTCCCTCTTCCCCCCTGTGTCCTGTTTCATCCCCCAGCCTCAGAACATAAGAACATTATCCTCCTGCCTCCCACGGCTCCATTTGTGGGTTGGATGGTGGATGGGAGTAAATCAATCAATTCTATAATCTCAGAATGCATGATATCCTGAGTGTATTTTCACAGGATTTTATTGTATTTATCTGTATATTTTTCTTTCTCCTTCCGTTATAACATAGACTTCAAAAGGTTGAGGACTTTTATGTTTCATTTACAGCCATATAACAATTGAGTAGAAGAGTTCTTCGTATGAAGACCCTCAAAAGTATTTATTGAATAAAATGGGTGAACAGATAATGAAATCTTCCATTATATGATAGATTTGTTAATTTCTTCCTATAATTCTAACAACTATCGCTTTATATATTTAAGGCTCTTTTATCAGATACACACAAAATTAAAATTGTTATAGCCTCTTGATGAACTCAGTCTTCCTTAACAATATTTTGGGGTTTTTCTTTGGCCATGAAACCTATTTCAGTACTAACATAACACCAAGCTTTCAGTTACTATCTACCAAGTATATTTTTTCACTTACTTTTATATTCAAACTTTTTATGTCATGTTTTATTTTCCCTTTCTTCTAAATAGTATTTAGTTAGATTTTGAATACAATTGTGCAACCAGTCATTTAACTGGTGAGTTTAGTTCATATATATTTATGTATCAAATTTCTTTCTATATATCTTTAAAACCTGTTAAACCTGATTATTGATTTTTTAAAAATTAACATTTTTACTTTCTAGAAAATCCTGTTGCTTCTTTTTCATATAAGGATATTCCTGTTAGTCTTGTTTTGCCTGCTCATCTTTAATTCCATTGTTTAATTTGATTGTAATTTAAATAATTCCACTGTTTATTTCCATAAATATTCTATTCTCAATCCTTCATTCCATGAAAAAATTATAATTGTTATACTATACAGGATACATTTATATAGTACTAGAACAACTGTTACATATATTAAATAAACACATATGTGCCAGGTACTCTTTTAAAAAATTTTAAATATATTTTATTTAACTCTGAATACCCAAAGTATTATCAATTCAGTGAAGAATTCTTTTAAGAACTGTAATTGTATTAACTCATTTAACTCTTATTTACTCATTAAGCTCTTTTTACAAATTATGAAACTGCAGCTGTGAGAGGTAAAAAAATTTGACCAAGGTCAAACAGGTAGATTTCTGAGCTGGAATTTGAACTCAAGTTGTTACTATATTCTCTCTAATACTCAATATGGAAAGGGTTGGGGAGTGGAGAACCATTGTTTTGGCAAAGAGAATTTTATTTTTGCTTTTTAAAATGTTAGTGATTTTCAACCAACATGTGGCTTTTGCATTTTTTCCTTATTTTTCTTATCCTTTGTCCATTTTTGTCTTGGAGTCCTAAATGAGCTTTTGTATTAAAAGTTCTTTGCCTTAAGTACAATAAAATGTATTTTTATTTAATAAAATTTTACATTTTACAGAGATGAAATCTCAGTTAATATTTTAATTTCCTAAAGAAAATTAGATTTGTACATTTCTCCTTTTAAAAAAATACACCTCTGCTCTCCCTCATCCTTATTATGAGAAAATTCTCAGCTATTATTTTCTAGTCCCTGAGCTCAAATTTCCACCAGGAAAACATGTGAATAAAAAAATGTGTGTATCCTTCTGTGTATATGTAACGTAAAAATATCTTTTCTGGATCTGTGTTAAATTAAATAAAACTTTACTAGCTACGTCAAAGAATAATTCTATTTAAAATTTCACAAACAGAACCTGACAATAAATAGATACATTCTATATTTCTGTTATTTTAGGGAAACGATTTTTTAAAAAGGTAAAAAGATTAGTGATCATGCTAGGCAGAAAAGAAATACTTTATTTTAAAGAACGAGCCACTATAGAGTTTCTTTATAGAGAACCAAAGGCTTATTGATTTAAAATTTTTTTCAAGAAATTAAAGACTCATACACTTTGATGTGAGGCTCACAGCAACTGCCA
The DNA here is from genome assembly GCA_003508835.1 of Eonycteris spelaea. NCBI lineage: Eukaryota > Metazoa > Chordata > Mammalia > Chiroptera > Pteropodidae > Eonycteris > Eonycteris spelaea. The sequence continues at coordinate 6,200,865 of PUFA01000062.1, forward strand.
TAATCAAACTTGGTCTTAGGAAAACAGCACAGTTTAGGAATGTTGCCATCTAGTGGTCCCTTTTAGAATCGGCCCCATAAAAGTACTGTAACCTAAACAGATTATTTCAAAATGTAGTTAAGACCTTGATTCTTTGAACTTGGAGCCAGAGGTCAAGATTGTTTCTTGAGGTAACAGAGCAGCTTTTAAAATTAAGGAAAGAAAAGAGGAGGCTACTAAAGGAGTATGTGTACATGCACGTGAGGACAGTGATGAATGAGGATAGTTAGTAGAAAGAGAAAATGATAAATGAGCAGGCAGGGTCCTTTAGCATGAATAAGGAACAGGAGGAGACAGTTGAACCTTTGAAGCGGTAGGAAATAGTGCAATTGGTCATTGAAATGTATTAGATAGAAAATTACAAAATGAAATGTATTGGACATTTACAACTTTTGAAGGATTTTTGTTTTAGATAAGAAAAGCTATCATTTGTTGAGTGTTTAGTGAGTGCCAAATAGTCTAACTGCTTTGCATATAGTATATATTTGAGTTTTATAACTACCTGTTACCTTCATTTTAAAGATGAGAAAATTGAGGTTACAAAAATGTTATAAGTGGCAAAACTGTGTTTGTCTAAACCAAGAAGCTGGCTTCGATGTCTGTGTTCTTAATCCATGTGCTGTATTTCCTTCTAAATTAAGTACAGAACTTAGATTGGAGTCAACATATAACATTAGATAGAAAGTTTAGTCAATTATGCAAATTATTTTGACCAAATTTTATTATTTTGATTATCTGGATCTGGTATTTGCACTGATAAAGTCATTTAACAATTGCTCTGTTTTCCCTTTTACATCTGTCCTGTATTCTTGATAAACTCTAGCACATAAATTTGTCTTTCATTTAAAAATACAGTACTCCGCTTTAATTATAGAGTGTGTATGTTAACTTAGTAGTAGTAATGGTAAATTTCTTCTCTTCAACTCTGGGTTCTCTGAGTACAACTATGGCCGTTATTATGGATTGAGTTGTGTTTTCCACCTTCCTCTCACCACCTCCCCCCACCCCGCCCCCGCCCCACAAATTCATTTGTTGTAGCCCTAACCCCTATTACCTCATAATGTGACTGTATCTGGAGATAAGGTCTTTAAAGAGGCAATAAAGTTAATCTGAGGTCATTAGTGTGGGCCCTGATCTGACTTGCGCCCTTAAAAGAAGAGACAGTTACAGAGGGAAGACTGTGTGAAGACACAGGAAAAGGACAGCCATCTACAAGTCAAGGAGAGAGGCCTCAAAAGAAACCATCTCCGCTGGCACCTTCATCTCATAGCTCTAGCTTCCAGAACTGTGAGAAAATAAAGTTCTGTTGTTTAAGTAGCCCAGTCTGTAGTAATGGCAGCTCTCGCAAACTAATACAGTCACTGATCAATCAGAGTCTTAATTTACAAAAGAAAAAAAAAAATGAAGACCCCATTTTCACTTGTTTAAGTGGAAAAAAGACAAACCTTCAGGGATATTCGATAGCTTAGAGAATCTTTGGAGGACCAGAAAGCCAGGTTTGGAGGCTGTGGAGAGGGAAGTAAACCGCAGACCATGCTGTGAGGTTGTGCCCAGCACACGCTCCAGTGAAACCAGATACTACTGCAAAGCACAGGGCACAGTTCTCACTGTGGGAGTGAGGTGCCTGGATTTCCATCTTCAGCTGTGAAAGAGAACATGTCAGAAGCTACCTCTGCAAAAAAATAAAAAATAAAAAAACAACAAAATAGATGGATGTTCTGCCGCTCCTGACTTGTCACGTAGCTCTTTTCCAATTTGACGTGTTGCATGGGTGTATGATTGGGGGAACCTAGGTTCTATGCCAGCAGCCCAGCTGTGAGTATGGGAGAATGAGTTCTCTGGCTTCTGCCGTGGGGGGTGAATCAAAAGGCAGGAAATTGCCTAGACAGGGAAAGGGTGCTCCAAGGGTGGTGGCAAGCCAGAGAATCAACTTTCAAACCTCAGCAGTATGATTCTTTGACAAGCTGTTCTGATGGTACATTTCTCTGAGACTTACTTGTCCTTTCTACAGTCCTTAAATTTTTCTTGAATATATTTTTATTTTCATTGGCAAAAACTCTCCCTTGTCTAGAATTCAAATAAATATTAAGAACAAATAGTTGGACTCCTCTCTTCACCTTACCGTGTGTCTTTGTAAGAAATTAAGGAGCTTAATAGGAAGACATTGCTTGCCAAGTATTCATTCCTTCTTATGCTAATAAAAGAACCCCCAAGTTTCCTTAGTGAATTATCCTTTCCCCTGTCTTTCCCTGAGTTTGTGTAGAGATAACATCTCCTACTCTGTTACTTCTGCCCAAGTTCCGGAAGACTCACAGCTCTGTTTGGCCAACTAGAACACACACCATGCCTCCTCCCCAGTGCTGTGTGTGATTAGTTCTGGAATAGGTAAGCACACTGTCCAGGACACACTGAGACTCAGCCTAGGACATTTCCTAGCACAACAGACTTGCATCTCTCTGGCTCCTCTCTTTCTGCTGTGGTTGCAGGACAGAAGCCTGGAGCCACTGCTGCCCAAGCCGATATGCCTTGATAGGAACTTTCCTGAAAGTAAAGCTGACAGAGGAAGGTAGAGCTGAGAGATAGACACAGAGTTCTCATACCCCTTGAGCATCTAGGACCAGCTGTGCTGGAAGCTCGTGCTGCATGTGGGCTTCTCAGTTACCTCTGCCAATAAAGTCACTTTCAGCTTAAATCTATTTTGAATGGTTTCAATCACTTGGAACAAAAAGACTCTTGACTAATTTTATTGTTTAAATAAAATAAGTACAGAGTTCCGTCAAAAAAAAAAAACTGCTTTAATGAACATTTATAGTACCTCTAACTTTGTGTTCAAATGAGAAAACACTTGGCCTTGTTTTTATACTAATGTATATACACGCCTCTCCACACACACTGAGGAAAAATGGAGTAAATATATCAAGGATTTTATTCATCTTGGTTTCTTTCTCTTTAGATAAAATGACCTTTTTAGGATCTGATGAGCAATAAAACATACTTGGATAGATTTCTTTGTATTTTTTGATTTTTCTAGGTTTACTCTTGAATATAACCAAGAATTAGCTTACTGTTTCTCACATCTGAGTGTCAGGGTGTCAGTGTAGGGTTAACTGCATTTGTTCTTTTTAATATGTGGCTTCACTCTCACGTTTGACCTCTCAATCTCTTTTCTACATCCGACTGTTCCAATAACTGCTGGGATATACAAACATATTTAATAGAAGAGTCTAATAGTTTTAGGCTGACTTGCACCTCTCTGTCTCCTGTAAGAATTTATAGCTCTATCAAGTAACGATAGTACCCTACTTTATTGTATTTCATATTTTAGCTTTTAGTACCTAGTTTCAACTGTGTTTTGTCTTCTAATCATAAATCAGATCATACTATACCAATGTTAAGAGCAATTGTTTTATCAAAAGAAACATTACTATCTCAAATTTAAATCAAAATCTACTTTGGAGGAAATATTTCATGAAAGATGTTGTGCTTGAATATATCCATAATCTAGTTCTTGATTTGTGTTTCTGCATAAATTACAAACTGACTGAGACATAAATGAGTGCCCTGTGGACACTATAGACACGAGCACTGTCTTAGTCTGTTCACGCTGCTATAACAAAATAGCACAGATGGGAGGCTTACAAACAACAGAATCAATTCTCTCAGCTTTGGAAGCTAATACCAAGGTGCCAGCATGGCTGCCTTCTGCTGAGGGGTATCTTCCTGTTCATAAATAATGCGTTCTCCCAATGCTGTCATATGGTGGGAGAGGTTAAGGATTTCTGTGGGTTCTCATTTATAAGGCACTAATCTCATTCATGGGGCTCCACCCTTATGACATAGTCACCTCCCAAAGACCTCACCTTCAAACACCATCAGCTTTGAGGGTTAGGATTCAACATATGATTTTGGTGGGTAGAGAGCATAAACATTCAGACACAGCAAGCACTATGACACACTGAAGAGTGAAAGCTTTGTCTCTGATGTTTCACAATGCCTTCTTTCCTTCTAGTCTTTCCTTTAATATTATTAACTGTGTTTTATTGGACAAGTTACTTAATGTGTCTTTTCATATTATCTTAAAATGTGTTGCCATAATTCCAAAATAAAAACTTATTCTTAATATTTAAATTCTTATTCTACAACTCTGCGTTAGTGAGTTTCATTTATTAAAATATCTATATGGAATATTTCTGAGTGAATTTCTGGAAGTTGTGTCCAAAAAAGTTAACCAAGAATAAGTTTTAACTAAGGAGTGAAGAGCTGTGATCTAGGATTCTGTCATCTTCTTATGCTAGATCGATTGCTCAACCTATAAAGGGGAAAATCCTAAAATAGGAGAGATTTCTCACCATTAGAACATAGTAATGCAACAGCTGGTCTTCCGACTGGCTCGTTTAAAACAAACCATGGATTCCTTTTTCTCTGCATCCTCTCCAATTTTTGTTATTACTTGTCCTGTTGATAATAGCTATTCTAACAGGTGTGAGATAGTATCTCACTGTGGTTTGATTTGCCTTTCCCTAACAGCTAGCGATGTTGAGCATCTTTTCATAAATTTGTTGGCCATTTGTATGTCCTCTAGGGAGAAGTGTCTGTTCAGGTCCTCTGCCCATGTTTTGATTGGATGTTTGTTTTGTAGTTGTTGTTGTTGTTGAGTTTTTTGAGTTCTTCATATATTTTGGATTTAGGCTCTTATTGGAGGTGCTGCTTGCAAATATAATTTTCCATTTGGATGGTTGTCTCTTTCCCTTGCTGACAATTTCTTTTGCTGAACAGAAGCTTTTTAGTTCGATACAGTCCTGTTCATTTATTTTAGTTTTTACTTCCCTTGTTTTTGAGGTCAAGTTCATAAAATCCTCTTTAAGTCCTCATACACTGCTGGTGAGACTGCAAATTGGTACAGCCACTATGGAAAAGAACTGCTATGGAGGTTCCTCAGAAAACTAAGAATTGATCTACCATATGATCCAGCAATCCCTCTACTGTGTATTTACTCCAAAGACTAAAAACTCATAACTGAAAAGATATTTGCACCTCAAGTTCATAACCACATTATTTACAATGGCCAGGATGTGGAAGCAACCGAAGTGTCCTACGATAGATCCCTGGATAAAGGAGCTGTGGTACATATATACAATGAAATATTACTCAGCCATAAGAAGGGATGAAATACTGCCATTTGCAACAACATCGATGAACCTCAAGATAATCATGCTAAGTGAAATAAGCCAGACAGAAAAAGTTGAAAATCACATGATATCATTTACATGTTGGGATATAAACCTATAAGCAACAAATGCAAACAGGACAAACAAACAGGAGACTTCTATTGGATATGGATTAATTAGACTATTGGGTTCACAAAGGGAGCGGGAGGTAGATGGGTAAAGGAGGTCAAATATGTGGTGGCAGAAAGAAATCTAAACCATGGGAGGTGAACATACAGTTGTAAATATATCTATGCCTTACTGTTTAAAATGTACAGATGAAATTTATTGGATTTAGTCAACCAATGTCACCATAAAAAAAAAATACAATTAAAAAAATAATAAAAATAAAACAAACCCATGGGTTTCTCAGCATCCTGCTTCACAAAAACTCAGACCTGCGTGACCTGTTAAGTACTCTGGGCATCCAGGAAGAAAGGGATTCAGGGTGAGGGGAAGGCTGAGCAGGAGAGAAGCAGAAAGGAAGAGGAGGAAAGAAAGATAATTGTGTTTAACTGGTGCATTTTACCCTCTGAGGGTGAATAATTCATATTCCCAAGCCTGTAACTAATAGGATAATATTCCCTGACTGAAATAAGGAACTTGTTTTTGTGTCAAGAATTTATAATTTCCTAATTGGTATTTATATTTATTGCAGCCAAAAGGAGATGTGCTCTTAAATTAGATTTTCCTGTTATAAGCAAATGGATGTCTCGAGTTCAATCCATTTTTTTTCTTATTTCCTTATTGTATGAAAGTATTTTAATTTTGTTTACTGCAAGATATATACACAATTAAATTCACTTCTCTGTGATTAAATATTTCATAACTTTATTTGATTTTCAATTTTCACCGATAAAGTAGTTATATTAAGAAATAAATGAAGGCAAATGATTGTACTAAACAGTGAAATTATTTAAGTATTTATAAATAAATATCTAATGTATTTCATTGTGGATGAAAAAGTGGTTCTATGGAAAGTAACCGCAAAGGTGGACGTGATCATAAATTGCCACATGGGCGGGTCATGGTGGGTGGTCACTCATAGGCATGTCACTTCCAGTAAAAGGTTATCTCTACCCTGTCTGTTCTGCGCAACTTCGTAACTTCATTAACACACCTTTGAAATGCCTCTTTTCAGAAGCGTGACCACCCAGAAGAAAGCACAGCATCTTGTTAACTGTCCTGTAACCTAATCCTGGCCTTGCTTTCTCCCACCTTCATGTGCTCTTCCTTAATTCCCTCCCTAATTTCCCATGCATAAAAGAAGCCGCGCACTGCCATTCTGAGAAAATTTCTCTCACTTTGCTGAGATCTTGTTTCCAGGCACATCGTCAGTTTGGCTCAAAGAAAATCTTATCAAAATTCTTTGCAGGTTTGGATGTTTCTCACAGTGACATCCTCCAAAATAGGTCCTTTCTGAAACAGACACATGTAGTTACAAATATAACTCAGGCAGTATGTTAGGTTTACGCAATATAATTTTTCCAAAACAGTTCATGTATTTCTTTGTTTACCTATTGCTGCCTAACAAACTATTTGAAAACTTAGTGGCTTAAAGCAACACCATTTTATTATGCCTCCCAGTTCTGCAGATTGGGATTTGGCCATGACTTGTTTATTTCACTATGGGAACTGGAATGTCCAAGGTGGCTTCTTCACTCACACGTCTGCCACTTCAGCTAGGATGGATGGAACAGTGGGACCTGGCTGAAACAGTGCTACTGGGGTCAGACATTTGGGGCGTTGGCTCTTCCCGTAGGTTGGGTTCATTGGTCTTTTCCATGTGGTGGCAGAGCTCCCCAGTCTCCATGTGGCTTCTCCATGTAATTCTTTTGCCAAGGTAGCCAGATTTCTTAAATTGTGAGGCTTAAGCCTGGAACTGACCTAGTCACTTCTGCCACATTCTGTTGGCTAAAGTAAGTGACAGGGTCAGCCAGGATTCAGTGTGGAGAGGACCGCACAAGGGTGTGAATACAGGGAGGGCTGGTTCTTTAGGGGAGAGAAGTAGCTGTGGGGACCAGTGACTACAGCACAGATGTCCCTCGACAACGTCACTCCCTGGATCCTCACGTGTAAAACCCAGTGTTTCTCGGGATGTATCTTTTATGTACTTTGAGGCTTAAGAAATGCTTTTTAGAAATAGAGCACCCAGTTTAATAAATTTGGAATTGCAGTATAAAAATCTGTTTACTTTGTTTAACGTGCATTTCCCAAACACTAAGTGCATAGAACTGTGCCTGGCACTTCCCTTGTAAATATTTGTTGAATGAGATTTATCACAGGATCATATTTCACAAAACAGCCTTGACATTACAAAAAATGGATGTTTCCAAGGGAAGAAACTTTGGGAAAAACATATCTAGTATGTAAGAGAGGAGTATATGATTTCTGAGTTTCTTCCTGACCTACGACTCCCTTCTAGGTGCTTCCTAATGAATTAAATGTTGTGCGTTAGACTACATGACTTCATCTGCTGATCACAGGTGACTAGACTCCAGGTGGGTACCTGACCCAAAGGCAGCTCTGTAGGCTGGCCAGAAACTTAAAAGATATCCTGGTATGAGAGTAATTTAGGCTAACGGGTAGCCTAAATCATATTGTGTTATGCAGACCAAAGTAGAGCCTGTCACTTACGTAGTTTGACTATGAGAAAACCAGTTAGTTGGTGGGGGCTGAAGCTGTAGAAGCAGAAGCAGAGAAAAAGTAAGTGAGTTTCCACTCCATGGAACCCGAGGTGTGATTTCTTCATCATCCTGGTGTGCAGCTGTTGAACACACTTCCTCTTTCCCTTTCTTCACACATCTTTAGAATAAAACCCCATTAACTGAAGTAGCCCACCTGTGTCTCTATTTCCTACTCTTTGAAAAAGTCTAATTAACATATGATGTCAGGGAGAGAGGACTATGATCTCCTATTCAAAATGAGAAAGCACTTTATTGAAATGTCTAGTTAGAGGAGAAGTGCCAGTATGACATGTCCCTTCACCAGCATGCAAACCCAATGGGAATTCCCACTAGGAGGCCCAACAATAGGTAGAACAGGGTAGGGTAAGCTGGCAAACCAACCGTTCAGGCAGTTTTTTCAATTCTTCTAAGAAACTCTTTAGTCAACAACTGCAGAAGAAGCTGGCTGTAGGTGAGACTTTAAAAAATCTCAGAAATTTATGCTAACAGTTCTAGTTCTGGGCATGTTATTTTCCCCCATCGACTAACAGAAAGGAATGATCAAGAATTATGGTAGGGAGCACAGGTGGAAGGAGAAAACACAAAGACAATAGTAAAGCTGAAACTATTGTGTCAAATTCAGTTGATTCCTAAAGCAGAGCTGTTCTAGGCAGTAATAGAAAACCAGGAGAAAGGTTTGCAGGCCAGTCACTAATAAGTCTACGGGGGAGTCAAAAACGCAGTCACTCCCTGGGGTATTTATTAGGAGACTGTGTTGAGGAGTGAGGAACAGCACCCAGAAAATTCAGTTTAAGTCCACAGAGATGCCAGGTCTAGAATGTCAGTGAGAGTAGATAGAAGATTGACATCTGCACACCAAGCCAATCAGTGGATACAGCTCCAATTTTCAGGAGGGAGAAATTCAGTTGAGATGCCAGGAGCGCACAGAACTTGTCTGCTGCTGTCGTTGTCCTCACAGCATGCCGAGCATTTGGGGATATAGCACAAGAAAGAAACATGTTTGTTTTGGGGTGTCAGGATCCTTTTTTAAAAAGTAGTAGTTTTTATCCAAAACAGTTTTATTTTTATGGAAAAATTGAGCATGCACAGAGGCACATTAAGATGGTACAGATTTCCTAGACACCGCCACACTCAGTTTTCCCCATTGTTAACATGTTACCTTAGTATGGGACATTGTTACGTGTCATGAACCAATATAGATACATTATTCTTAGCTAAAGTCCATGGTTTATTCAGATTTCCTCACTTTTTACCTAATTTCTTTTTCTGTTCCAGGGCCCATCCAGCATACCACATTACATTTAGTTGTCATGTCTCCATAGCTCCTCTCGGCTGTGACAATTTCTCAGACTTTCCTTGTTTTCGACCTTGACAGTTTTGAGGAGTTCTGGTCAGGTATTTTGTCAGTTATCCTTCTACTGGAATCTGTCTGATGTTTTCCTCATGATTCACCTGCGGTTATGGGTTTTTGGAGGAAGATCACAGAGGTAAAGTGTCATTTTCATCACGTCACATCAAGAGTACACATTGTCAACATAATTTATCACTGTCGATGTTGGTGTTGATGACCTAAGGTAGTAGTGTTTATCAAGTTTCTTTACTGTGAAGTCAATATTTTTCTCTTCATTTCCATAATACTGTTTGGAAGGGAGTGTGCACAGTCCATATTTAAGGACTGGAGATGTATGTTCCCTCTCCTTGAGAGTTGAGTATCTACATAAATTATCTAGAATTCTTCTGCATGGGAGATTTGTCTCCCTCCCATTGATTCACTCATTTATTTGTAGCAGTATGGACACATGGTTATTTATTTTCTATCTGTGAAACCTAATACTACTTTGTTTTGTTGCTTAAATTGTTCCAGCCTTGGCCATTGGGAGTGCTTTCATTTAGCTCCTGTGTTCCTTTCACAGACCCACATGAATGGTGTTTAGTTTTTCATTTTGCTTTTGTTTTTTACACTGCTTTTTTTTTTGTACTTCCTTAGTTCCTAACACACCAAGATGTTCCCGGCTCATCTTGTACAATTCTTCGGCAGTCCTAGAATCAACCATTTGTTCAAGAAAACTTGATTTCTTTTATTAGAAATGGCATTAGAAACCAAGATCTGGGCATTAGGTATACTCATTGCTACTGGGGTATTAGTTCCTTGAGCCCTCTTGGCTGACTGAGCAAAGAAATATACACATGCAAATCAGACATATGTATACACACATATGCCTATCTATATTTCTATATGTAATCATATGAATCGATGTTAGGCTAAACAAGAGTACTTACTAATGTCTCCCATTCTACTCTGGTACCAAATGAATCATTCTAGCCTCCTCCCAACTCACACCCTCTTCATCTGAACCCCACTACAAAAGGGACAACCTTGGCTCCCACTTCGTGCTATCCACTTACTTACCTGTTTAGTTCTATTATACATGTATAGCTGCATCAGGATCATTAACCTATACCCTCACAGGGAATGACTTTACCAAGCACAGTACCGTGCTTATGTGCAGTTCCTTTGGCTTTCAGTTTTACAGACTCCACTTATCTCTAGATATATTTAGGGAAGCACCCCACTCCCCTTTAGTGATGCTGTGAAGAAGTGAAAAGGATGAAGAAGTAAATTTACAGATTAAAACAGGTTTAAAGACAAGTACTTTATAATTTGTTAAGACTAAATTACACTATCCAGGGGTGTACATTTAAATGGTGAAACTTTAAAAAAAAAGCAAGGAAGTTATTACTTTAGGAGTCACTACAACAAAAAGCAACTTCTGCTTCTGGGAAGATAAGGCATCAGTGATTGGATGTACCTTCCCACAGGAAACAACTAACTGAAACCCAACAAATAACATATGATACAATAGTTTTCAGACATTGGATACAAGGCAGGGTAGAGCAGTGATCTCTGAGAGATGGGGAAATAAATGAAGTAAGTCCTATAATTGCCTCAGCTTACTATCTGGAGAGAGCTTCCAAGCTACAGTGGAGGGCAGGGTGACCTAGGCAGAAAGCAGTGGTTCCCTGAGTTAAGAAGCAGGGAGATAGGCAGGGTACTTGAGAGGACACAGTTACCACAGAGGAAGCATCAGAGATGGCAGGAAGTCCACCTGAGCAAAGGCAATAAGAAAACCAATGGAGGACAGAGAAACATACCACCCAAAAGGAGCAGAGGAAAAGTGCCTGGAGTTCACAACCAGCAGTAAATAGATCGTGTTACCACTAGCCAGAGTGGAAAACCTTGGCAGTGGACAAAGTCCTAAAAATGGTGTTCTGAATGGCTGCACACAATTAGTCATAGATCAAGGTTGCTCTGGTACTACCTAAGGATGCTAAAAACAAAACTCGAAAGGATCAAACTGTTTCCAAGTAATTTAACTGTGACCAGAATAAAGCTCGAGAATGTTTATAGGAATACAAAAATGTGCAGCATTCAACAAAGTAAAATTCACAATATCAGGAGTCTGATAAGGAGGAGGGAGGAAGGAAAGAGAAAGATATGACTCATAATGAAAAAAAAAATGAATCAATACAAAGAGATGTAAACACAGATAATATAATTAAAACAGTAAATTTGCATATATTTAAACAGATTGCTCATGTTAAAGGGAGGCATGGAAGATATAGTTTTTTAAAAGATCCACATTGAACTCCTAGAGATAAAAAAATAAAATGTTTGAGATGGAATATTTAGAAAATTTTTGAAACTCAGTGATAAGAGAACAAACAACTCAATTAGAAAGTGAACAAAAGATTTGCTAAGACCCTTAACCAAAGAAGATACATAAATAGCAAAAAGACACATGAAAAGACATTTAGCATTACTGGTCATTAGGGAAGGACAAATGAAAACCACAATGAGGTACCATTGCTTACTACTGTAACTGAAGTTAAAAAGCCCAACCATACCAAGTGTTGGCAAAGGTATGGAACAACTACAATTCTCATACACTGCAGGCAGGAATCGTATAACCACTTTGGAAAATGGTTTTGACAGTTTTTCAAAACATTAAATATATCTCCACTATATGGTCCAGCCACTCCTCTCCTAGGTATTTATTGGGGTGGGGTGGGAGAGGGAAGCATTTATAGCATCTATCCAAAGACTTGTATATAAATGTTCATGGCAGTATTATCTGCCATAGCCCCAAACTGAAATTACCCAAATATCCTTCAACGGATGAATAAACAAATCATAGTACATCCCTATGTCAAGAGTTCAGCGAGCAATTCCATGGTGTTGCAGCTTCAGCATCCATTTTATTTGGCCAAGTGGCCTTAACCTGGCACTAGCCCCGTCATGCAAGAATATTCTAGATAACAGCCTGGAGAGTCACAAGCAAATAAAAGCTCCTGAAATGACTTCCTCAACAGCCCTTGTGATCAACAGTCTCCCTCGCCGCCCAGGATTTTCCCTTTGCAGGCCCTTTAGATAAGACCCCTACGGAACTTACCAAAACCCTGCTCTTTTTGGTTTGAATTGACCAATCTGGCCTTAGCCTTGAAAACTCAAAGCACTCCTCCTGTTGACCCTAACAAAGATACGTGCCCCATGTTCTATTTCTGTCTGTAATCTATCTTGACCTCCCCATGTGGCACCTCAAGGTATACCATGTACCTCTTTCAGGACCTATGAGTAATAAACTTCTTATTTCAGTTTCTCTAGTGGGTCTGTTGTTGAATAGCAACTCACTATCTGGTACCTGTGTTCCTCTTAACAAATGTTGATTTAATAAAATCATAAACCATGCAATGGAATACTTATCATTAACAAAATGGAATGAGCTATTGATACACACAGCCACATGGTGCTGATTCCCATTAGTTATTACTCAGCTGCTTTAACATATAGAAATTTTTAACACAGTGTTTTACATATAGTAAGGAGCTTAAAGATAATTCGTGGTTTTCATTAAATTATTATTTTCAGGTATAAATGACACCTAAATTCAGAACCCAGGATGCTAGAATAATTTTAGAACAAGAAGAATCCTTTGAGATAAATTTATCCACTGACTCCCATTCTCAGAAAAGTTGCATGATTTACCTAGGTCATGTGATTAGTAGGACACTTAGAATTTTAGCAAGTTATTTCCACTCACTGTGAAGATCTCTTTGAATTATGGACAAACCATAATTTTAAAATACAACAATTTTTAGTAACTGGGTTTATGAAATTCACTTTTTGAGAGCTGTTTTCTAAGGAAAAAAATGGCAACGATAACCATGAAATGCTTAAAATGAAATTCGGTAAGTGATGTTTCAAGGATTCGTTCAGCCCTGTTTCTCTTAGCTTGTTCTTGATTCAATCAAATTCCACTGCCGGACAAGATGTATGCTTAAATAACTTCATGTATCTTCTTCACATATGCAAAATATTGAGAAATGGAACTGCCTTGACTAGAGGGGTAATTTTCACTACAGACCTGCTTCTGGCTAGTCCCAGAGATTTGAATTGAGCAAGAGGAAGGAAATTTTCCTGAATCTCCAGTGATTCCTTCTGGAAGAAAATAAAATATCCCTGCCTGGCTTCAAGTCATCACACCTGTTTCTCAGCTGGTGAGGATTTAACAACAGGGAGTATGTGGGGGGCAGAATGCAATCCTGGTGACCATTTACCTCTGACGTGTGAGGCATCTTTTTAATTCTGTTTATCCCAGATGAACTTGTGAGATGAATGCTCCAATATTACCAAGGTAAGTGACTGACAACATTATCAATCTTATTTACTTAACTATTACCACCTTACTGAGAATACCTGTGCCCTGAAGGGTTAAAATACACTTTGCTCTGTGTTTCCTAATTTATATAGCTCTTCATTTTAGTGTAAAATACTTGGTCTTTTCAGTTTTGATGACTTTTGTAATATATAGTTAAGTTATGAGGGAAGAGTATCTCAGTACCTAAGCTTAGTTATAGATACTTAGGAATGCCCATGTATTTAGAGCGCTAGCTCTCATAGTGTGGCCCTCTCTCACTAATGGCCTTGCCTTGTACTTAAATGAGAAAATAACCTTCACCCTCCCACCACCTATACAAACGGGCTGGCATCTGTACTCATCTTCTTTTACTTTATTTTTCACGAATTACCTGCCTTCCATCAAAGGGCCATCTTCACTTGTCCTCTGGATTCCAACCCTTAAGGACCTCCATCCATCTATCACCCTCTCTGTTGGATCATTCTCGTCAGCACACAATTTGCTCGAGCGTCTCCTTTCTTTTTAAAATACCCTACCTTGACTCTGTATTTTCCTACAGCTTACAGCTATGTCTCATTTGTCTGCTCCATCTTGAAGCCAAACAACTTAAGAGCTGCTCGCATATGCACACATCACTTGGCCTCTAATTCACTCTTTAAAAAAAATTTTTGTGTGTGTGTGTACCAAAATTGTATATCCAAATAGAGTCAAATAATTCTAAAAGGAATTTTAAGACAAAGAGTAAAGCCGTGGTCATCTTCTCTTTCTGTCCCAATTTTCCTTCCCTAGAGGGAACCACTCTTAAATTTTAGCTAATATGCTTGTTATATATCTCCATATCTTCGAATATTGGGTGTATTGCTATTATTGGTCTTTATATTTTAGGCAATATCTATTGATTTCTTACTATGGAAAATGAGGATTTATCCCTCTTTACCCTCTTATCAACATCACACACACACACACACACACACACACACACACACACACATTCCTTTCATCCCCTCAACCTCTCCATCGGTCATACTGCAATTTTGTTACAATGATATTCATTAGTTTACAGTATTATGACTTAAGTCTGTGTGATTGTGTGATTTAGAGCTGAGTCGTGCAGCAAAACTATTATCATCCTTGCTTTTCAGCATGATATACTTCCTCTGGAGATAGATTCTTTCTTTGTTTGGTGTGTGTGTGTGTGTGTGTGTGTGTGTGTGTGTGTGTGTGTGTTGTAGTTTTCTTCATGGCGTTCTTTATTGTTTTTTCTCTTTTTATAAAGAAGTATTCTCTTACATAAAAAAGAAAGAGTACAGAAATCCACCAATGCTTTTTTGTTTTTTAAAAAAGAATATTTCATAAATGGGTGTAACAAACACATATGGTGCCCCATCCATATTCCCACAGCCCCTACCATTGTGGAGTGTGCCATTCTGACTTCCACCTGTGTATATACCTCCATCACTTTCTTTGCGACCAGTGTCCTCTCTACCTATGGGCACTGCAATCCAAAATACCAGGGAATGAACACCCCTGGGAGTTATCCTTAAACAATGGCCAAAGGAAGTTGTATAAATCCCCCAGCTGTGTCCTCTCAGGGAATATACTCTGAAGCACACATTCAACAGTTTCTCAGAGTTCCCTGGTAGGGTTAAGCTTCAGTTGCCCACAGTGGCTGCTTGATAGAACACTCTTTATTGACTTCTTTCTTAGTCCTGTATTGCTTTCACACTCCACTAATGGCACTTCCTGGGATCACTTCCCAAATAAATGCTTTGTACTCGAATACTTCTTTCTAAGCCTCCTTCTTGAACAAGCCAAACTAAGACAATCTGTGCTGAGTATTTTTTATTATATCACATTTAAAGTGCATGATATCTGGCATCCCAGTTTTAGATATACTAAAATTGATCAATGGATGCAGGTGGTATCTGTCTGATCCTTCCATTAATAAAATTCCCTTTCTACCTGTTTTAGTTGGGGTCCTTAAGAGAAATAGAACCAATAGGATAGATAGAGATTATAAGGAATTGGCTCACATGACTATGGAGATTGAGAAGTCCTAAGGCCTATAATCAACAAGCTGAAGACCTAGGAGAGCTGATGGTACAGTTCCATTCTGATTCTGAAGGCCTGAGAACCAACAGAGCTGATGGCGGAAATTCTAGTCTGAAAGCCAACAGGCTTGAGAGAGAAGAGTCAAAGTGTCAGTTCAAGTCTGAAGTCAAGAAAAGACCAATAACTCAGCTCAAAATAGTAAGGCAGGAGGAGTTTCCTCTAACCTGTGTAAGAGTCATGTTTTTGCTTTACACAGGACTTCAACTGATTGGATGAAGACCATCCACATTAGGAAGGGCAATCCTTTTATTCAGTCTACTAATTCAAATGTTAATCTCATCCTGAAACTCCCTCCAGGCACCCCCCAGAATAATGTTTAACCAAGTATCTGGGTACCTTGCAGCCCAGTCAAGTTGACATGTAAAATTAACAATCGTACTACCTTCCACCTAATACTTTTAGCAGCCACTGATGATTATTGCCCATATCAACTACCTCACCAGATATTTAAAATGGTGATTTTTAAATGCCAACATTTCTTCTGCATTTATTATCTGAAATTCTATTAGTATGAACTTTCTCTCATCAGCTATTTGATTACCCTGAAATACAGTCTGCACCAAAAGGGTACAATAAATGTGTCCTTTTTGATACTTACTTTTCTGAGTAGTTATCACTAATTTAACCCCAAACTCTGTCAGTTGTCTGAATCATTGTCAATATGGTCACTCCCATCAGATGATCTATCACTTTCATCTTCCTAAACTAGGTTCTCCAAGGGCCTTTTGTTCTAATGGAGAGGCATCTGATTGATTATTCTCTAATCTGGTACACAGCAGTCATCATGGGATCTCCCTTCACCATCAATCTGGGAATTCCCTTTGGCTACCCAGTGTGTGGACACTCCTGCTTTCTGGATACCATGTCCTTCTCTTTCTATTTTGGTGGAGCATATCCTCCAATATTTCCTTGAGAAAGGGTGTATAGTAATTCCAAATTCTTGGTTGTAAATACTTTTCTTTCAGAGCTCTGAATATATCATTCCATTTGTCTTCCAGCTCTCCATGTTTTGAGAGTTTCAATTTATTTTTATTCCCAATTCTTTGTGAACTTTCCTCTTTGGGTTCTTGTAGCATTTCCAAACAATTTCAGAACAATAGGGAACAATGTTGTGAAATCTCAAAGAGCTATGCTTTGTGTGTTTGAATTTTATCTGTTGAGCTGGACAGAGGACTCAAGTCCTTCAGTTCTAGGAATTTTGTTGAATAATTTCCTTGATTATTTCTCCTGAGAGTTTTCTTTGTGGAATTCCTAATATTTGGATGTGTTTCCTGGAATGCTCTTTTTTTTTTTTTAACCTCTGTTTTTCATTTTTGAGATTTTTGCTTTGCAAAATCTGAAAGATATCTTCACTTTTTCTTTCATTCCTACTGTCTTGTTTTTAATTTCCAAGAGCCCCATTTTGTTTCATGCCATGCTATTTCATTGACAAATCTTTTAGTATGTATCTCTAAATTGTTCCTTTAAAAAATATACCAACAATGCTATTATTACATCAAAAAAAGCAAGATTTTAACATCAAGAATCCGGAGACTTCAAATCCATTGCACAGTTAAACATTTTATTTGAATCAGTGTTCAAATAAATTCCACATATTTCAACTGCTTGATATTTCTTTTAAGATTTCTTGCTATCTTTAGTTCACCCTCATTTTTCACATAATTAAATTATTGAAAAATCAGGTCATTTATGACCTAGAGTTTCTAGTTTGAATTGGGCTAATTGCACTTCTGGTGATTTACATTCCTTTGTATTAACTATAAACTGGTAATTAGACCTGAAGGCTTGATTAGAATTAGATTTCATTATTATTTTTTGGCATTACTACTTTATTAGGAAGCAAAAAAGTTCTGATGTTCTTTATTTTTATCTTAGCGGCCATTGAAGTTCATTGTTTTTATCCATTATTTCATTAGAAGGTATAAAATGGTGACATCATATCTTTCCTTCTTTGTTTTAGCTGTACAAAGAGAAACTTCCCCTCATCAACTTCATTACCTGAATGCAGTTAGTGCAGGGAGTGCAGAATAAGTGCTTAATCATTTCCCTTTATTTATCAGTTTTCAAAATAATGAGT
This sequence comes from Eonycteris spelaea, assembly GCA_003508835.1. Classification (NCBI taxonomy): domain Eukaryota; kingdom Metazoa; phylum Chordata; class Mammalia; order Chiroptera; family Pteropodidae; genus Eonycteris; species Eonycteris spelaea. Next base: position 6,218,683 of record PUFA01000062.1, read on the forward strand.
TGGTTCACTAACCTCCAAGGGTGAGAATGAGTTCTCTCTACTATCATTATTATGAAAACTGAGATTTAAACATATTTGTTTTAATGTCTTTTAGTTATTGCCCCTAAATGCTCTAATGCTGCCATCTTCAACATGGAGAAGCTTCTTCAAGTTGGCTTTTGAGTCCTTTTAACATAATCCTAGTACTTTTCGATAATTTCCTTTTTCTGGTTTGACAACATGTTTCAGGCTCATTTTCATGACTCATGTCTGAAATCATGAATTTGAATTTATAATATCAATGTAAATTTATAATTTACCTTAAAAATAATTTTTCACTGAAAAAGCTTAGAAATATGGACCAATTCACAAACAATGAGCACTCCTTGAGTCCAGATTGTAATATGTAGGTGCCATTGCCCTCTGACAAGAACCATGGAGAAAAGGCTGATGCCCAGTGTGGTGCTGTGTTTTCATTGAAAGCTTGGAATCCTCTTCATAGCTCATTCCTGTTATTGGTAGAGTTTGTAATTATACTGAGATTCGATTCTATATCCAGATTCCTAGTTAAGAATCCTTTAGAAAAAGCTATAGGGAAACACTGACATTTTAATTGGTCTAATAACAAGACTGAATTTATACTTTGGTAATACCACTCTGATGGAAGTGTCAAGAATGTTGTGAGTGGCAGGTGTGTAGACAGCAGTTGCACAGGTGGACGTTAAGAAGCTTAGTTATGATTCAGGTTGGATATGGGAAAGGCCTAATTTAAGACAATAGCAGTCTGGTAAATAAACAGGGGATGGATTTGCTATCAAGATGCAGCAACCTCAGGTCTTAGAGATCAGCATGTGTACTGAGAGGAGAGTTGGGTAATGGAGGAGCAGAGCTTCAAACAACTATCTCAGAGCCAGGGGCAAGCTGTGGAGAAGGTCTCGGAGTAATGCAGATGGGAAAGGAGGTAACTTGTGGAGGAAGTTCCCTCATACTCCCAGCTCATCCTCTTATGAACTAGCCCTGGAATAATTAGGTGAATTTGAAAATGTCCTCCACAGGTGGGCATTCTACCCTGTGGTAACCAGCCGCCTTCTTAAGCCTGCACATCAACCCTGTAAAGCTTTCCTGAGGCTCTAATAATATAGGGGCCCCCTTCCAGCCTAATCAGTCAGAAGTATTGGACAGAAATCTGATATTAAGAGAGGTCTCCAAATGGGTGTTAACCAGAGGTCCAGCCTGTAATAAAGAACAAAAAGCATGTGAGCAAAAGAATTGCTCTCTGAGACTTGGGTTCAGGTAGCAATCAAACCATGCTCTGGAGAGAACAAAGGCAGGCAAGAGTTTATAAAGGCAAAAATCACTATATAATTCTTCCATGCAAATGGCTAGCTAAGTTAACAGGGATTGGTTAGTTCCAATGTGCAAATAAGGGAGATGATTACAAGGAAGTGTAACAGTGTAAAAAAATGCATTTCAATAACATCTTCCTTGTTCACATCTCCCCTCTTTATTCCAGCCGTTACTACTTTGGAAAATTTGTTATGGTTATTGGTATCGATTCCTCAGTAAGTCAGCCCCAAGGACAGGGCAGAGAGTGCTATCTCCAGGTGCCAGCTGCCTAGAGTAAATAGCTCCAAGGCTCCCAAGAAGAAAAATAAAACAACATTGCCGCTGGAGTACAATAACATAGCTGTCTGCCAGAAACCATTTTTCTTTGTGCTAGACGCTAACAGCTAACTTTGGCTTTTGTAATCTGCTTGCTTGCTTGATCAAGGCCAACCAGGACGTAGTTTCGGGCTTCATAAGCTGCCTCCTTCGAAGGCTCGGGGCTGACTCTCTAGTGGGGAGAGTCGTGAAGGCCGATTCTCTAGTGGACAAAATCAGTTGCCAGCCGGCTAGTAAAGGCTCGTAATTAATCTCAATTGGCTCCTGGTCTTAGATTTGAATGCGCCACAACAGAAGGTAGCAAAGTCCGTTTATTTCCATGAATTAGTTGTTATTCTAGGATGTTTATGGTTCAGCCTTGAGCAGAGTTTAACATTAGTGACTTAATTGGAGCTCTAAGAACTGAGAGACAAAGTACTTAGGTCCCACTTCCTTAATGGCCTGTTTTAAGCGACTCTTAGCAATGCTTATTCCATTTTATTTTCTCCATCATTATAGGGAGAGGCATTTTGTAAATAACCACTAAGACCAGGCCAGCTAATCATTGATCCAGATATGGACACTGAATTTTTAAACAAATGATCCGCTGAGCAGAATTTTAAAGCAAAGACCGTGAAAAATTAGTTGTTTGGTAAATCAATTCTTTCCTTTGCAAGGCTGGAGAATATTCATTTTTAAATGTGGCCAGGATAACATGTGCATGTATTAGGCAGACACGCGACGGGTGGCCGGATTTATGGAGAAAAAGCCAGGAGGGAAGGAATTCATCTCAGTATCTTCTCCCAAAAAGAATTGGCGCGAAGAGCCAAGAGCCAGGAAACTTCCCCGCTTTCTGACGTGGCCTGAAACTCGGGGCCAGCCACCACGCATGCGCAACGCAAGGCGGATGACCAAGAGAGGCCCGGCGTTCCACTATTATCTTCCCAGGCCACGTCCCTTCCTTAGAATCAAGAGGAAGGAGCGACGTGGACGCTCGAAGCCGCGCCTACAGCTCGTCCAGTTCCCGCCTGCTGCTTCGTCCCACCCCACATAAGCCCGCTCGGGACCGGTTTCGGAAGCTCGGCAGACACGCCTGCAGTCGGAGTCGCGCGCTCGAGCGCGTGCGCACTTCTGCGCGCTCCGGCCCCGACGCGACGAGGCCCCGCCCCCGCCCCGCCCCCGCCGGCCCCGCCCCACCTCCTGCCCTCCCGGCGCTGAGAACCCCGGTAGACGCCCGCACTCTGCAGCAATGGAGGTCCCTGGGAGCCTGTGCAAGAAAGTCAAGCTGAGCAATAAGGCGCAGAACTGGGTGAGTGCGAGCAGAGGAGGCTGGGAGCCTCCGGCTGCAGCTGGTTCCGGAGCCGCTGCCTTCCTCCCTGCTCCACTGCATCCTCTTTGGAGCGCCAGGGATGGGTACCCGAAGCCGCGGCGCCTCCAGCTGCGGTGGTGGTGCAGGGCGGAGTGGTATGGCTGGGGTCTGGGCTGTGCGTGCGGTCCGATCCACCGTCAATGAGAAGAAGAAGGCTCCTTCCTAGGTTTGATGAGGTCTGGAGTGAGCTGGCGGCTCCGAAATCTGTCCCCACCCACCCCCACAGGGGAGCTGCACGCATCCCCGGAGTGGCGTTAAGGTCTGCAGAGGAGGCGGAGGCTGGCGCCTTCGGTGTGTCGCTGGTTTTTCTTGGCTCTGCCATTGCATTTAGCTCAGGTTTGGGTCCTTCTCCAAGTCTTTCCATTTCTGAGTTTCAGTGTGAAGGGAGAGTACCCAACAATGTGGCCATTCATGAGTTGAGACTGCTCTGAATTGAGGTTCTTTGTGGCTCGGTGTTAAATTGGAATGTCTAACAAATAACATTCCCGGAGACAGTAAGGTGTGGAAAGACTAATGGTTTATAACGTTTGTCAACGACTGCCAGTTGGCTTTGATGGTCAAGTGGTGTGACTTAATTTAGGTTGCTTCCTTCCTTAATTATTCTTTGATGAGAAATAATCTGAAGCTAAGATCATAAGTGCCCATCAGGGTGGGGTCCAGGGAGGTGGTGTCCAGGGAGGTGGTGTCCAAACTGACAGTCTGGAAAGGACATTTTTATTTCATGTGGTACAACAACAAAATCATGAGGTTTAAATGCAGCCTTTCAAATCATTACCCTTGGTGAGTCAAAAAAAAATAGAAGGTATTTCAGGCAAATATTCATTTGCAGTCATTAATTTACCCATATCTGTTGTCAGGGATTCTCACCTGATTCCTTTTTCCTTTCAGTTAACTCTTCCTTAGGTGACAGGAGAAGGAGATAAAGGTGAATTAGAACATTGGAAAGAGCTCAAGACTAATGGCCTGATCTCTGGTTCCACCTTTGCCATTTCTGTGTGATCTGGGGAAAATTACTTTACTTCTTTAAACGCCAGCTGACATAAGGGTGTAAGAGTGTGTACTTCACAGGGTTATTTTGAGGAGTAAAGAAGATAATGAATTTAAAAGTGCAATGAAGTCACTATTGATATTGATCCTGTTACCTTGAGTTTAATTACGCTGGAGAGTTTTTGTTGAGGAGTGAGGATAAAATTACATATGGTGGGGTTAGGCAACTGTTAATGTTTGCCTGCAGAATTAAGACTTGATTCTGTGAGAAGTTCTTGATGAGGCCAGAATTTTTAATTTTCTGAGCTTTGTAAATCTTTCTTTGTCACAGTAGGGAACACCTACCACATTTCCCTGTTACGTATACATAAATCAACAGATAGGCACAAGTGTGAAGAACCCATGCACCTTTAATGATAAACTTGGTGGTTCAGGAAGACCTGTCCGTTGAAGAAATTAGACATTGGTAGAGCCCAGATGTGGTCGCCCTGGAGAACAGATAGAGTTATAGTGAAGTTTAAGTCAATTGCAGCATACCTCATTTTATTGCACTTTGCAGATACTGTGTTTTCATGAACAGTGAGGCAAAAAACTCCTCCAGCAAAAAGATTAAGGCTGGATTTTGTGAAAGTTACCATTTTTAGCAATAACGTATTTTTAAATTAAGGTTTATACGTTGTTATTTTTAGATATAATGCTATTACTTATTAGACTAGAGTATAGTGTAAACATAATTTGTCTGTGCACCGGGAAACCAAAAATTTTGTGTGATTCACTTTCCTGCAGTAAATATTCACTTCATTGTGGTGGCCTGGAACCAAACGGCAATCTCTCTGAGGTGTGCCTGTACTAGAATTGAAGCCTGTTACACAGAGGTCTACTAAATAGATTTGCCTGCCGCATGTCTTTGTTCCGGGTACTGGGGATGCAGTGGTGAGAAACAGAAAAGGGTCTTGCTTTCATGGAAATTATATTCTACCTGGAGAGAGTTAATTCAAAAGTAAACGAAGTCTACAGCCATGCCACCCCGACTGTGTCTGATATATCGGAAGCTAAGCAGGGTTAGGCTTGGTTACTACTTGGATGGGAGACCACCTCGAAAGACCAGGTTCTGTAGTCGTCTAAGAAAAAAGAAAGGCAAACAAATAAATAAATGAATGAGATAATTTTCCCTTCTCCCTTTTCCGAACAGTTTGTCTCTTACACTGTTAGATGCCGTTCGTAGAGGATTTTGGGGAAGACTATGGTGGTACAAACAAAACAAAACAAAAACAACAACAACAACAACAAAAAACAAGAATGCAGAAATGCAGAACACAGCATATCAAAAGCCAAGCAAGAGACCAAAATATTTATTTTTCATAACATTGGCCTGGCTGTAGTCAGGGGCAGGCATTGATCTTCCTAGAAGCCAGGGAGATACTGCTGGAATAATAGCCCCCAAAAGAAGAAAAGCTGGCTTTTTACCGAGAACACACTCTTAATGTTGATGATGATAATAATAATAATAATAAGAAGAAGAAGAAGAAGAAGAAGAAGAAGAAGAATGATAGCAAGGTCTAGAGCTGCATCGTCCAATCTGATATCCACTAGCCGCCTGTGGCAAATTAAATTTAGTTAAGATGAAATATAATAAATTCTGTTCCTTAGTTTCACTAGCCACATTTCCAGTGCCGTATTGCCACACGTAGCTCGTGGCCACTGTAGTGGAACAACATGGTCTAGAACATTTTCATCATCTCAGTATGACATTTCATTGGACGGGGCAGGTCTAGATAGTCACTTTGAGATGGATGCCAGCATTTTTTCTTCTCATCTATGTACTTACGTATTCACGTTTTTATTGTTACTTTCGTCCCAGGGCAAGGAAATTTTGAGACATAGTGGCTGCTATTGTGGTTTTAGGCAATTCTGCAGCCTGGCTTCTGGCAGGGTACTCAGCACTGTTAGCCTCCTCTCAGCATAGTTGTTTCTCTAAGTTCGCTATGTGAAACAAGCTTTCCCAGGCTGGCTCTGTCTCATTGAATGTTGAGTAGTTCTCTGTTCCCGTGCTTCTCAACCAGGTAAAATTTTGCTTCTCCCTCTCGAGGGGGCATATGGCAATATCTGGAGACATTTTTTGGTTACGTATGTGTGCTGGGTGGGGTGGTGCTTCTGGCAGAGGTGGGTAGAGGCCAGGAATGATGCTAAACAACCTAGTGCATGGGACAGCTTCCACAACAGATTATCTGGGCCAAAAAGTTGTTAATGCCCAAGTTGAGAAACCCTGTTCTACTCTTGGCTTTGAGTAAGAAAAAGGGGGAAATTTATGTAAATCTGAAATGCAAAAGTAGTAATTTAAAATAAAATCACATTGATCTCTTCTACCAACCTGGAGGTTACCATCTTTTGCTCTGAGATGGATCTATTATCCATAGCATACCAGCAACAAAACTCCAACCTTGAATTGTTTTAAAAGTGCATTACTAAATAATTAGTTCAAATGAAGAGAATAATCTTCCTTCTTGGTGTTCATCTAAGTGGTAACCATTTTAGTGAAATATCCTTTCCTAAGGACACAGTTCTTTACCAAATAAGTTTTAACTGAGTAAAAATAGTGGAACAATTAGACATTATTTGATAGAAGTCCATTTCCTAACTTTAAATGAACACAGTCATTATTCAGGCTCCTTTCTTGTCGTCTTTTCTCTAGGTTCTTTGATGCTTGCATCTCTTCCCTTTGTCTTTATCTTTTTTGGTGTTAAGTGTACAATTCAGGTTTTTTTTTTTTTTTAGGTATATTCACAGAGTTGTGCAACTATAACTAATATCTAATTTTAGAACATTTTCATCACCCCCGACAGAAACTGTGTACCCACTAGCAGTCTTTCCTTAGCTTCTTGCTTCCCTACCTCCAGGCCCTGACAACACTTTGTGTCTCTTGATCAACTTCTTCTAGATTTTCCTATAGTTGGAGCCGGTATATGGCCTTTTCTGTGTGTTTTCTTTCACTTAGCATAATTTTTCAAGCTTAACCCATGTTGTAGCACATATCAATAATTCATTCCTTTATATAGTCAGATAGTATTCCATCATGTGGCTATACCACCTCTTATTCATTCATCAGTTAATGCACATTTGAGTTGTATCTAACTTTTAGTGAGCACTGGCTAGGCATGAGAGGATGAGCCTTGTGGAAAAAGTATAAAACAGTCCATAAATAACAAACAAATGACATGGGCAGTAAATGTTGCAGGGACTGTGACATGTAACCAGGCCGCTGAAGACAGACAGGAATGCCGAGTCAGGAGAAAATACTAACTCATCCTTGGTCCTTCGTGAGACCCCCATGTTTTCCCTGCAGAACTGTAGGAAGGATTTGTGTAGAGTGGGTGGAAAAGGAAGAGAAAGGAGAAGGGGAACAAGAAGATTGCATTGGAGGTAGCCTTTTAGATACGCATAAAGTGTAGGCGGGTGTCCTTCCCCTTGCATTTGCAGTGGTTTTAAAAAGTGTTCTTTGATTTACTCTGAAAAACTGGGTGGAGGGAGAATGTGGCGAAATCCTTTTTTTAAAGTTTTTTTTTATTCGAAAATATTAAACATACATAAACAATAAGTACCCTTATATCCAGACTGCCGTATTTGCTACCAGAATTTTTTTACATGTAGGAAGCAAGAAACCCCGAGGAAGCAGTCTTTTCGAGTGCTTGTCTATATTTTCTCTCAGCCATATCCTTAGCAGTTTATAGCTTTCAGATAATTTTCATACATTCTACTCTATTTACTAAGAAAATTAGAAGACATGCTATAGGCCTAAAATGAATTAAAATTCATCAGATACAGGTTTCTTCTTGTCCAAATGCAAAGCAGCTTGGAAAAAAATGCCTGAACGAAACGACCGAGTCAAACCAGTTCTGCAGGTGTGGGAAAGGAACTGCAGGTGTAGAAAGGAACTGCAGGTGTGGGAAAGGAACTGCAGGTGTGGAGAGGGAGAGCGGGCAGCATCCCCCTCGCTGCCGCTCTCATTTCCTGTTTTCAGAGGCAGCTTCCTTCTCCCCAGGCTGGGAGTCCCAGGGACGAGGTGCCTCTGCTTCTCAAGGGATGCAGCTGTCTGCGTTTGAAACCCTGTTTGTTTGTTTGTTTGTTTGTTTAAGATATTGGAAATGCAGAGCTGGATAGTTACGTTTGCTTCATGGGCTTCTTGAAAAGAAATGGATCAGGGGACCCGTATTATAATTCTCACAAGCGATTGTTGAACATGTAAAAGCACAATTCTGTTGGAAATGCGTCTGTAAATGAGACGATTAGTGGGCTGGGGATGGCTTGTGTGGCATGCTATTAAAAGAATGACCCAGCTGTGCCTTTGGCCTTGGCGGATTTCTCCTCGAGGGCAGTGTAGTAAGACTCTCGTGGGCGAGATGCCTTTCTCCTGTGCACTGGGAGGATTGTGCAGGGGGAGGTGTGAAAAGAGATTGTGACCCTTTGGCACCTTCTCTGCAGACTCCTGTAGAAAAGACTACCCCTGGAAGCTGAAGAGCTGGATGGAAATGCATCCCTTGACCACGTCCATGCTCACATACCTACAAAGGCGTTTTTGCTCCCCGTTTTGAAGACCTCTGGGCCAAACCACAGCCCGAGTGGATTCGTCTCTGACTGTTCCATGTCTCACCCTAGGGCTGCGGAAACCACAGTCATGGTGGCTGGTGTTGCTTTAAATTTAAGGTCGTTCACTTCACAGGTGTCCTTCAGGCTGCTCGCAGCCGTTCTGCGTTCCCTAGTCATGTCTCCTTTGTGTTTGACGGTCCCACTGGAGGACACTTCTCCAAGCGTCATCAGAGGTCTAAAATGTTCTCCTTTTGATGAAGCCTTTGCTGGCTACCCGGCCTAAACATCACTCCTCCGCTATCGCTTCCCAGTTTTTGCTTTATTTACCTTTCTCCCTCTTTGAAACTTAGTCCTGTGGAAATTATATCGTTTGCTGATTCATCTTGGTGTTCTTTTTCCTCGGCTCTCCCCTTAGTCATTGGTTCTCAACTTGAACTTGCATCAGAATCACTTGGAGGGCTTTAAAACTCAGATTGCTGGGCCCAGCCCAGTCTCTGACTTAGTAGGCCTGGGAGAGGACTTGGAAATTTTGCACATCTTCGGTTCCCGCCAGATGCTGAGATTGCGGGCAGGGAACCGCACTGTGAGAACCACTGCGCTAGGAATGAGGACTCGATAAGCTCCATGAGGACAGTGTTTTATTGGTATTGCTTGTTTCTGTTCCCTCAGCACCTGCAAGAATGTCAAGCATGTAGTGTGCATTCTGTAAATATTTTTTTGAATGAATGATGAATAAAACTGTCTTGGAAAATAAGAGCTGCAAGCAATATCAAATACAAACATCCTATCAAAAGAATGCGGACACTTACCTATTTTTTAAAGCTGTAACTTGTTGCAGAGAACCTAAATATGTGTTTGCTCTATAGGAAGAGAAAATGGAGGCTGTATAATTCATGTGTTTTTAGGAAAACAGCTTTATTGAGATATAATTTGTATGTCATTCAGTTCACCAGCTTTAAATGTATACAATTCAGTGGTTTTTAGAACAGAGTCACCAGGACAATTGTAGAGCATATTAATCATCCCCCCAAAGAACCTCGTACTGGTCAGCACTCACTCCCCACTTCCCCCTTCTCCTAACCTCCCAGCCTGAGGCAACCACTAATCTATTTCTATCTGTAGATTTATTTGCCTGTTTTGGACAGTTCATATAAATGGAATTACAAAATATGTGGTCTTTGTGACTGGCGTTCACTTAGCATACGTTTCTGAGTTCATCCATGTTGTAGCATGCATCAATACTTGTATCGTTCTTTTTTATTGCCAAATAATATTCCATTGTGTGGCCATGTCACACAATTTTGTTTATATTTAATTTATCTGATTATCAAGTGATGGCTACTTTTTGGCATTTATGAATAAGGCTGCTGTGAACGTATGTGTACCTGTTTTCATTTCTTGTGGGTATGTATGTATCTAAGAGTGGAGTTGTTGGATCACATGGTAACTTCGTGTTTAACATTTTGTGGAACTGCTGATTTCCAGAGTGGCTGTACTATTTTACATTCCCCCAGCACGTGTATGAGGATTCCGATTCCCACCCTCACCAGCACCTGTATTGCCTGTCTTTGTGATTATAGCCTTTCTAGTGGGCGTGTAGTGGTGTCTCATTGTGGTTTCAATTTGCATTCCCCCCCAACGGCTAATGATGTTCAACATCTTTTATTGCGCTTAGTTGCCGTTTGTATTTTTTCTTTGGAGAAATGTCTATTCAGATCCTCTGAGGCCTCTGTAATCTTTTGCCCTGTTTGTTTAAGAAGAAGAAAATTGGGGGAACGACAGTCGCATTCTACTTTTTGTGTGTAGATGTGGAATAACCATAAATAATAACCAGTGTGTTCCACTTTTTTTTTATTGCGTGGTCATGATACCCGAAGCCGTCCCTTCCACACTTCAATTAAGAGTCTGCTCTAATGCCACCCTCTCAGAGGCATTTCTTGTCTAAAGAGGCGCTCATCCCCGTCTCTCTTTTCTGTCTTACCTGGTTTGTTTTTCTACAGTGTACTAGAGTCAATCTGCTATTATAATAACTATTACTGGTTTGTCTCCCCCAGTGGAATGTAAGCTCAGTGAGGGTGGGAGACCCTCTTTTGTTCACTAGATGCACTGGTAGGGCCTTAGTAAATACTGGTTGCATGAATGACTGGACGAATGGATGAGTGAGAAGACGGGGCTCCGCAGTCCACTACTTACTAGTTTTGGGAGCTTGGACAAGTTACTTAACGTTTCTCAGGTTTCACATCTTCATCTGTAAAATCACTGTCATAAGAATTTTGTGTCCTTGGGTATCTATAAGGATTAAATTAATTGTGAACGTAAAGCACTAAACACTGCCAGGTACTCTAAAAAAAAAAAAAAGCTAATTGTTAGTTTTGATCTTTTTCCTTGCTTTGGCATGTTACATGGGTAGTGACTACCTGTTTACACGGAATGTGTGTTTACCTTTTAAAAGATTCAAGTGAATGAGAATTCTTCCTGCTTTTCCCTTTTCCAGGGGATGCAGAGAGCAACTAATGTCACCTATCAAGCTCATCATGTCAGCAGGAACAAGAGAGGTCAAGTGGTGGGGACCAGAGGTGGCTTTCGTGGTTGCACAGTTTGGCTAACAGGTACGGTCAAAGAACAATAAACCAGTATATTTCAAAAGCAGCATTATAGACAGCCTTGGAATAGGAGTAAGCATGTTTAAATTTTGAGCTTAGTTCTTGTATTGGAGTGTCATAACTTGTAACTGACAAAGTTGCTTAATAACGTATTTCCTTTTGGTAATTGTGTTTGTTCTTTGTAGAATTGCTGTTAAAATAAAGGGGAAAACCCAGAATGTGTATGAAAACTGCTTTCTAGTTGATAACTGCATTATATTCTATAGACTTTTGCATGAAAGTAAGACCTAGATTCTACCTTCAAGAAACTAATAATGTAAATTATATGGAGAGAAGGAGTGAGTGATAAAGATAATCCATTTTTATCATTCAGCTTTTGTCTCTCTTTGGTTCTTGTGTTGGTTTTCCCAGAGTCTCTCTTTGGGCTTAGTCGTAGCAGGCTAGGGAGAGGGTAAATTCATGCAGATTTCGGAGGTAGATTTAAAAATGGTGGATTCTTTTACTTCTAGGAATTGTATTTAAAATTTAGTTATGTTTCACCAAATTACCTGCTTAAAATTTATACCTATTCACTCTCCCACCAATAATGTGGGAAGAGGGGCCATTTTCCATTTTCTTTGGCAACACTAGGCACTACCAATCCTTACAGTATTTACCTGTTGTTAAAAATATTCCTATTTTGGTTTCAATGTTAGACAGGTCTGTTTCCTTTTATATGAAAGAGGAGAACCCATCAGTCTTAGCAGCTCCTCCTTTTTAAGTAGATTGCTGTTACATTGTTACTTTTACATTGTCCAGTTTTATAACACTTAACATTCTGTTCTCACATCTTAAATTTCTATAATTGTATTCAAATTCTGTAAGTAAATTGATTCAATACTTCCCTTACAATCAGCTCTTTTATGATGGCATGCCTACTCAGGAGCTCTTTGAGTCAAGCTTTGTCTGTGTTTTATTGTTAAGCAGCTTTGGTAAGATGGCTTTCTGTTGGGTTCTGAATTCTCTGAGTTTTTATTTTCCAAAATGTCTGTCTATTATGACAGCTTGTCTGAGTTAAATATATATTTGATTCATTTTTCTCTTTTCTGGAATTCTTAAGACATTTCTCCATCGTCTCCTGGTATTACATGTTGTGAACAAGTGTGGGACTAATCTGATTTTTTACCTTCTTTTTAGGAGCTTTCCTTGTTCATCTGGATGCCTGAAGAATTATTTCTTTTCCTATATTTTTTGTTAGAAGTTTTGCCTTTCTCATTTAGACCCATCTGCAGTTGACTTTTGTGTGTGGTGTGAAGGAGGGATCCATTTTCTTTTTTTCCATATGGGTAATCAGTTGTCCCAAGAGCATATATTGATGAGGTATCCTTTGTCTCTGATCTGCAGTGCCACCTGTCATATATCAGGTTTCCACTCGTGTAGATTTGTTCCTGGGCTCTGATCTGTTCTCCTGGCCTAAGTGTGGATTCCTCTCTTATTATCACACTGTCTTTATTGTTTTCCTGTAAGTCTTGAAATCCAGTGTAATATGTCCTCTTACCTTATTCTTCATCAGAAATAAGACAACTTTTCCTTTTTGCCTCTTTGTATTATTGTATAAATGTTTTAATTAGTTTAATAGTTCCCCCAAAAGCCTGTTGGGGTTTAATTTGGAATTACATTATATGCAAAGGTTAATTTGGGGGAAAATTGATCTTTAGACTATTGGAGATTTGGTACTCCTTTTCTTGAACATGGTATATTCCTTTTAGTTTACCACTGAGGATGCTTATAAATACTGTATCAAATTTGTGATACTTGCTTTACGCTCCTGTGTGTATTCAGTTTTCATAAATGTGTATTTGAAAAGAATGTATTTTTTTCTGATGTGTGTAGTAATCTATGTGTTCATTAGATCAGTCTTGTTGGTTGTTGAATCTATAGGCTTCATTGATTTTTTATTTTTATTTTTTATGTTGGAAATGGAAGTCAAGATTGCTTTTTCTTGCAATTCGGTAACTCAGCCAGGATCTTTCAAGGTATTAAGTGGCTTGCATTCTCCTGAAGCATAGTTTGCTTTTTCTCAGATTTTATTTTAGATAAATTTTCTTGTTTTGTATTTTTACTTTGGTGGTATATTAATACCCAGGACTGCTGAACCAAATCACTACAAACGGGGTGGCTTCAGAAAGAAATTTATTCTCTCACAGTTCTGGAAGCTGGACGTCTGAGGTCAAGGTGTCAGCGGGGTTGCTGCCTTTTCTGCACTCTGAGGGAGATCCTGTTCCATGCCTCTCTCCTTGCTTGTGGGGGTTGCTGGCAGCCCTTGAGATCTCACTTGCTGCTGTATTCTCACCACCTTCTCTCTGTGTCCTCATGTGGCTGCTTATAAGTACCCCGTCATTGGATTTAGGATCCATGGTAATCCTGTGTGACCTCATTTTAATGTAACTAATTACACCCACAAAGACCCTGGTTCATAGTCTGAGGTTCCATGTAGATATGAATTTTAGGAGCACACTATTCAACCCTGCCCAGTTGGTTTCCTTTCTTCGGGTGTACCAAATCTTAGTTTGGGGCTGTCTTTTATTATCTATTGATTTTCTCTAACTGCTTTAATTTATGTTTTTGTCCATGTTCACTGTAATCATATTAGTGAAACCTTCTGTGTCAGTAATTAAATTTTCAGCAGTGTCAATTCTTACCGTTTCAAGTTAAATATGTACATTAAAAATATATATGTGTGTGTAGAAATAGACACTTTTATTGTAATTTAGGTTATCTTCATTGTATAACAAGTTTAAATTTTCAAGTTTCAGGTTTTTTTTCTTTCTGATACTTGTTGCTCGACTGGTAGTTCAAAACAACGACAGAAAAAAAGAAGAACAAGCTGTTCTTCCCAGCCTTCATCTCTTTTGGTATTATTGCTGTCTTAACAAAGTACCCAAAACCTACTGGTACAAAACAACCATTTAAATTTGTTTACCATTTTGTGGGTAAGGACTACAAAACGGTCCCTCGAAGCAGTTTTCACTTAAGTGTTGCTTGGGTGCAGTCATGCTGGTGTGGGCTGCAGTCAGCTGAGGCCTCAGCTGGGCGCCCTGTCTGCAGTGACTCACTCAGTTGATGATGCTTGTCAGCTGGGAGTTTAGCTGTCTGAGGCTATTGACTGGAATACCTGCTTGTGACCTCCGGGTATTAAATAGCTGGCTTATCCCAAACTAAGTGTCCAAAGAGAAGCCGCATAGCCTTTTCTGATCTAGCCTTGGAGGTCACACGTTGTCATTTTTACTGTACTCTTTGGGTCACAAGTGGGTCCTGTGGCCAGCCCAAATTCAAGGGCAGCGAATTAGGCAATACTTCCTGATGTGATGGCAGCATCATCACGTTGTAGAAGAGCTTGCAGGAAGGGAAGTGTCTGTTGTGGCATCATTGGAATATATCATCTGCTATACTCATATTAATATGTTTTTAATGTGTAAAGCAACACCGTATTGACCCCCTCAGCGTATCCTGTTTTGTATTTTTTTCAGGTAGCCTTCTGTGCTACCATGACTTCTTTCAAGAGCATCAGTGCATTAGACTTCAATATTTTATCTCTTGCGTCATAACTACCTTGGTTATGAATTCTGTAATTACACATTCATCAAGGTGGCAAGTATTAATACATAAATGTGCTCTTGCCTTCTCCGTTCCTTCTCATTATTTAGTGAATTAACATCACTGGTAGAGGAAAGTGGGTTGAAATGAGGATAGTCTTTCAAGGTCAGTGCTATCACAAATTGAATTCCCAGATACTTTAATCTATGAGAGGTGATGATCCTGGGATATAGAAATAACTTTCTCATATTTCACTTTTGTCCTTTTTCTGCTCTCGTCAGAAGTAATTTGGGCATATAACTTTGTTTTAAAATTGGCATGAAGCTTTAGACTGCTGGTAACAGGAAGACAAACTATCTGTTCAACCTTGTCTAATATTAAAATTGGTTAAGCCCTTTGAAGTTCATCAGTGGTTTCTAGGATACCTTTGAGCATAGGTAGGAGTTATTAAAGACACAAATCCTTATTATATTTAAACTGTAGATGTTTTTCTAGCTTAGAGGTAGAACTTATAGAGAAATATTTGTAAGATTGTTATTGAGAGACTGCTAAAAATAATGTAATTAAGCCTGTATTAAATTCTTCATCACTAGTTATCCTTCTAACTTTATATATGGAATCCGTATGGACTCTTTAATTTTAGGCTTATCTGGAGCGGGGAAGACCACGGTGAGCATGGCTTTGGAGGAGTACTTGGTTTGCCATGGTATTCCATGCTATACTTTGGATGGTGACAACATTCGTCAAGGTCTCAATAAAAATCTTGGCTTTAGTCCGGAAGACAGAGAAGAGAATGTTCGACGCATTGCAGAAGTTGCTAAGCTGTTTGCAGATGCTGGCTTAGTGTGCATCACAAGTTTCATATCACCTTATACTCAGGTATGTGGCTTTTGCGTTTGTTGAGAATATGGTATCAGGCAAAACACGTAGTTTAAACATTAGAGTGTGCTTTGAGGTGAAATCCAAATTAAAATAATTAACCTCCAACATTTTCGTGCTGTGACTTTCTGAGTAAATTCATTTTTGATAAAACCTGCCGTAACCCCCGCGTCTCCCTGAACTGTAACCAGGGTTGTTGACCTTAAGCCAACGGCCAAATTATTTCAAACCAACTTTTTAATTCAATAAATTTTTAGAAAATATTCAGCAGATATCAGACACCAGAGAAAATCTTAAGTTTGTTAACATGTGTCTATTGTGGTTTCTTTGCTCAAAACTCTTGAGTTTCATCTCTTTCATACTCTTTCTCTTATTTCAGAGACCATAGCAGCACTATTCACTTTTTTGCATTTCTCTGAAAACTCGTGTTTTTCTCTCCGAGAGGTTTTTGTTTCCCCCATCTGAAGGGCACTCCTCTCCTTCCTGCTCCCCTGTTCTCAGCATCATTCACTCCTGTTCATGTGGTGAGACTCAGTTCTATCTCTTCCTCCTGAGAACCTACACTTCTGCCCTCAGCCTTTGCTGGGTACCTGTCTTTGGTGTCCTTGATATTGTACCTTAATACATTGTTTTGTTATAAATACTAGTTCATTAGTTGGTGGTGGTAATAATAGCAGCAGTATAGTAAAGATAATAGGATATTAGCAGCTGACATCTAGTGAATAGTTATTTTGTACTGGTAACTTTTTAAAAGTGCTTTTATGCAAATGATATCATTTAGTTCTTATCACCCAACGAGGAAGGTAGATAGAGGTGAGGAAACAGGAGTAAATTACCCAAGGCTGCCCATTGTACGTGATAAAGCAAAGATCTGCACCCAGACCGTGTCCCTGGAACCCATGCTCTTGCCTGCCGTGCTCTGTTACTCCTCGGGGGCTGGGACTATGTCTTATTTGCCTTTGTAATCTTGATGCCAAACCCTGCTCCAGGAGCACAGTAGATATGAATGTTTGTTAAATGATAGCATAGTCCCTTAGCAAGCCCACATATCAAAGAACAGGCAAATTAGCTTAGTGGTTAAAAGCAAGGGCTTCGGAGTCAGGCACAGTGGGCCGAAATCTCAGCTCTGCCAATAACTGTTAGACCCTTGGCCAGTTCACTTAATTTTCCCTAATGTCTGCCTCATAAGGCTCTGAGGATTGGGTAAGTCATGCATTCAGAGCTCTCAGCACAGTGGCCTGGTGTGTAACAAGTATTCAGTATGCATAATAAATAATAGCACAATTCTAGTACTGTGTGGTAAGCAAATTTGGATGGTGACTTAGACTTCAAAAAAAATTTGAGCTATAAAAATTATAGGTAAGTATTAGATTTAGTGTTGATCCTACAGGTTCACTTAATTAAACCACCGCAGGAGTCCTAAAGATTCTGAGTTTTTCATTTTCCTTAAATGTTGGGGTCTGTGTCACTACATCAGTTTAAGGTATATTAATAATGAGGTGTCTAAGAATGAGAGACATTTAGAGTTTCTGAATCCTTGGATATAAACAGGTTTTCACAGATATAAATAACAGTGATATTCTTGTACCTTCTGGGATTCTTTGCAACTGCTGGAAAGGAGAAAGTCACACCGATTTGGAGAGCTGTCAGCTGAGACCTGGTATTTGACCATATCTGCTGATCTGCTCTTTGGCCCCCTGTTTCCATAGTGTGAAGCAAAACTTTTGTTGATCTCCTCTCAGCACTAAGAATGAGGTTCAGACTACGTTTTGGGCATATCGGAGTCCGTGATACTATTTGGATTGAATCATATAATATAGGAATATATGCATTTTTCTGTGTCACTACTGAATTTGAGCATCTCGGTTCTAAAATAAACCTGATTGTTCCTATTCCTAAGGAGTTGGTAGGTAGTCTGGTGGGAGCACACAGGTATGAACGGTTATAATGTCTTGAGGCAAGTGATTAGGAAAATGTATATAAAGGAAGTTTCACGGAGGAGGTGCTGCTTGAAATGAGTCATGAAGGCTGAATCAGGGTATACCAGTTAGATCAGAGGGAGAACGCTATTTCAGACAGAGGAGCATGGACATATGAAGGCGTTGGTGTATTGAGGACTCTAGGTAGTTTGGTAGAACTGCTGTGCAGGGTGAGCATGAGGGATGATAAAACTAGAGCCATTTGCAGAGGTCTGACGATGAGCTCTGGACTGTGAAGGAATTTGCCCCACGGGTAGTTAACAGTCTGAGAGCCAGGGGACCCTGCATAGGAAGGATCAGGGAGTGACATCAGAAGAACACATAGGCTTAGTTGTGTGAAAAGCAGCAAAAAGTCCCATAACTTAACGACTGAAAAGTCCCCATGATTAAAGAGATTTTGTATGATTCGTTAGTTCATTTTGTTTTTAATGGATGAGAGTGACTAATGTTTGTTGCCAGGGCAGAAGCCAGTGGAGAGGGGAGAGGCTGAAGGTTGCGGATGAGATAGGGATCATGCGTGAGCAAGGTCATTTAGAGGGAAGGGGCTTTGGTATCTTTGAAAGGAGAGCAGCAGGAGGAGGGAAATAAAGATGGTTGGAGATGTGGATATATTTCTGTGGTAGAGAGGAGATTGAGAGCATTTGTGCCTGGAGGTTTTCCTTTTGAAATAGAAGTATGGTCATCAGGTGAGAGTGGAAGTTGGCATGGTATGTCAGAGGGACCATAAGAAAGGAGGTGAATGTTCGAATGGGAGTAGAAAGGCGGAAGCTGCAGAGGCTGGCTTCGAAAATGTTGGCACTGCCATGACATTTAGAGTGTGACCATGGAGCTTGCACTTGAGAATGGCAAGATGAATGCATGGGCTTCGGGAGAGTACTTGGTTTTATTAAGACCAGAAAGAAGAGGTTGCCTTAGAAAGGTAGCTTATTCCAGAGGGCAGGGCGGGGAGTGTTTAGACTGAGTCATGAAGGTGATTACCGGAGAGTTGGGGGTTAGGAGTCTGTAGAAAAGTCATTGTGGGAATGCTAGAGATCAGTGGCTGCAGGGGTTTGTACCAGCCACGTGAATAAACTAGCCTCGGGTTTCTGAGCAGACCTGGTGTGAAGTGGACTTGCTTTCTTGCCCGCTCAGGCTGAGGTTCAAGGTTATTAAGGTGAGGCCTGATGACACCTGCATGGCTCTTTTTCTTAATAAAATTTAGGTGAAAGTTTTTATGAGGCATCTACTATTTTCCTTCCTTTAATTTTCCCAATATCTTGAATTTAAAGAATACGATGCCTATTAAAATTGTTATGAAGAATGTGTGTGTTAACCTAAAAATTTCTCGGAATTTTTTTTTGTTTATATTTTAGGACTCTAAGTTAAATTCTGTCTAATATGTTTTCCACTGAGTTGGCTGAAAAGCACTTTCACTCATCCTTGATATTCATGTCACCTTTGATTTTTTGTAAGCACTTTTTACTGTTTCTGTACCTGTCCTCTTCCTAAGGATCGCAACAATGCAAGACAGATCCATGAGGGCGCAAGTCTCCCGTTTTTTGAGGTGTTTGTTGATGCTCCCCTGCATGTTTGTGAACAGAGGGATGTCAAAGGGCTCTATAAAAAAGCACGGGCTGGAGAAATTAAGGGTAAGTAATGTTTTTTTTTCCTTCCTGGTTTCTCTTTGCTTAGCTATTTTATCTTACCATATCTGAGACTGATAATCTTTTTTAAGAGATCTGGGAGTATTTAAATGGCCTGGAGCTCCTTGAGAAGAGAAAGTGGATCTTATTACATTGTTGTAGGTCTCAGGCCTAGCAGCAATACCTGGCACTGTATACACAGTATTGCTGATCAGATTGGAGTCCTATTTACAAGGCAGTTTTAGAGGGTTGGGACTTTGCAGGCTGGTGGAAACTTACTTGATATAATTAGGTGCCTAGTAATAGATGGGATATCAGTGGCTAGCTGTGGCCACTTCGGCTCTCTTTGTTCGAGTCCTAATGTAGGAAATTTCATAGCCAATGGGAAAAATTCCTGAATGATAAGCATCTTGAGAGCAAGGACCGTGTTTTGTTCTAATTTATATCATAGTGTTTGAATGGTCCCTTATTCATTTTGTGTGCAATTGTTGAATTAGAGTGATTCTATCAAAATATATGCGCCTTGCTTTTTAGGTTTTATGCTATGTTCCCAGAGTTTCAGCTAAAGAATATTTGGACAAGGAAGGAGGCTTTCTGCTGTGGCCTTTGATACCAATCATATTGTTTACCTGGTAGCGATCCTTTGACATTCGTCTGCTCTGTTAACAGAAATAGAGGTCATGCCAATGTTAAAAAATCAAAGGTAGATTACTTAGTCAACCTTGTTTGGAAATCAGTGATTTGTGCAGGTAACTTGTTTGCCTTCCCAACTGGGAGTGAGATAGCCTGGGACGATCATAGGAGCCCCAGGAGTTCTGTGAATGAAAGATTTTGGCATTCAGTTTCTGGCCCTGAAAAGGAAAAGGTGGAATGGGAAGGAAAATGCTTGTTACTCTGCGCTCTTCTGTATTTGGACCTGGGAAGGCTTTAGGGGTTGGGCCAATTTCCACCTGCCGTGGTGAAATCTGGCTCGTTGGACAAGGCCGACATCTAGTCATGCTGCCATGGAGACGCAGTTTTACACATTAAGCTGTCACTTTTTGACTCAGAAAGAACAGGCTGCCTGACCTGAATAATTTATGACAGCAGGAGGCAAACCAGTTTAGCCCTTCGACTTCTGTATCCTTTTCTGTGCTGCTGGCTAATTTTTCCTTCAGTATTTGGTAATAGAGATTTGGCAAAGAGAAGCAAAATGATGTGTTCAGGAAGTCTGAATCTTTTACTTATTTTAATTGTACGTGGTTTTGTTGTTTTTACAAAGCTGGATCGGCGAGGGAGGTAGATTGGTCTGCCTGGCCGGAGCAAGTTACTTGTGGGCAGGGACACCTTGAACATTTTCATATCAGAATTTAGCACAGTGTGTGGCCCAAAGCATAACTCTTGGCACACACATAGTCAATGCTTGCTGGATGGATTGGAAGGAGGAGTGGAAATTGGATGCTCAACACACATTTATCAGCGCTTTTTGTTTGCAAGGTATATGTTTGGTGCTGGGGATGCAACGATGAATAATACATCCAAAATACCTTGAGTCATTTATAGTTTGCATCCTTTATTTGGGAGTGTGTTTGTATTAGTTTAGTTTTCCATGCGTTACTTGAATAATTTCCTCTGAGTAGATATTGATAAAATGTTCCTCAGGTTAAAAAATATATATGTGTATATGTATACACATTTATTTTAGTCTTGCTGTGGTGCTAGAGTTCTGACTATAGAGTTGTTTTAAAAATTATTTGCTTGTCATATAGCACTTAGAAGGTTCTCTTTCAGTGCTGTTTCTGAGTCGTGGTTGTAATCATTCAAGGATAGATGAGATTGCATACATTCAGCATACCTCAAGCTTTTATAGGCCTTTGTGCATTTACTAAACTATAAATGTGTCGCTGTGTCAGCCATTCTAAACCTAGATTATTCATGAATACTGCGCATATAGGTATTATCTATGTACATAGAAATGTTCATGTATTATAATCACTTGTGGATAAATTAGCTATGAAGAGAATTCCTTGACTTTTAAAATGTTTAGCCGAGTCTTCTAGCACGGTGATTGTCAAGCTTTGCTGTACTTTAGCATTACTTGGGGGAACTTCTAAAAGTCTAGTGCCAAGGCTGGTATTCCTAGACCAGTGAAATCAGAATTTCATGGGAGTAGGACCCAGTGATTCAGTGTTTAGCTGCATTTGAGAATCAGAGCTTAAGAACTGGTGTTTTAACCAGAATTATGCTTTCCCAGTGGGAGTATTGGTAATGCAGACATTTTTTCTTGGGTTCAGGACTTTATGTGATACTTAGAAATATGAAATAGAAAATAAATGAAATAAGAGGGCTGTTGACTTGTAGTGTAGATTTTAGAACTCTTGAGAACTTACCTCTTAATAGTGATGATTTTAATTTCATATTTACCATTCTAACCCAAGGATGACCCAAGCATTGCCAGGTAGACAGGCCTTGAAAACTTGTGTGTGGGATAGTGTCAGAAGTGTAAGGCAGAAATAACATCATAGCTCAGCCAGCCCATTCTGGGGAAATATGTATTCTTTCTTTTCTTGGCAATGTTTTACACATATAAATAGGAAAAATCTAAGTAGTGGTTAATATCTAAATTGATTCTGGAATATATTTGTGATATAATAGGATTGCCTTCCTGATTTGTGTTTTGCTTAAGCTAGTATTAGTTAATTTGTCTTGCTTGAACACTTAATCTGGTAGCAGAAGAAGCCTGCAGAGCTTAAATGTAGCTGTGAATATAATGGACAGATTGACTTGGTTTCAGTTTTTGCATTGAGAGGAAAAAAAAACCTTGTCAATTTTTGTTTTATATCCAGGGCTTAGGTACTATGTCCTATATTCTGTGGAGAAATGAGGTGCTCTGGATCACTTGGTGTTAATTTCTATGTCTTCATTTAAAAGAAAAAAAGGTGATAGAAATATGGTTGATCCTCATTAATTGAAGATTCTGTATTTGCAAATAGGCTGACTCACTAACATGTATTTGTAACCCCCATGTGAATACTTACAGTGCTTGGCCGTCATTTTTGGAGACGCGCAGAATAACAAAACATTTAGTCACCCAGAGCACATGCTCCTAATTGAAGCTGAACGAGGTGACACTTGGCCTTTGTGTTTTACCTGTCACACTATGAAAAAAAAGTCCTTTTTATGGCTTATTTGATGCCATGGTTTTTGCATTTTTTGTGCTTTTATCGATGATTTTGCCGTTGACAGTGGCCCCTGGGTATAGCGCGGAATTGTGGTCCAGTGTTCCCAAGTACAGGAAGGCTGCGAAGTGCCTTACGGAGAAATATGTGTGTTAGATATGCTTTATTCCTGCAGGCATAAAGTGCTGTTGGCCATGAGTTCTATCTTAACAGTATATATTAAATATTGTGCTTTAGACAGAAAAACACATAAGACAGTTATATATTAATCAGTTGACAAAAGTTTTGTTGCCAGAGGCTCGCAGGAACCTCACCTTGTATTTCCCCTATGAGCAGTGGTTCAATATCCACTAATTTAGTGTTTGCAACAGCTGTATTTGTGGATGATGAGAGTCAGCTGTACGTGTTCAAAGCAGAAACAAAAGTTTAAGTCGAAATCTTCTCCAAGAAAGAAAATTCACTTTAAACCTGCACCTTAGAAGGGGCAGTATAAATATTAACTTCAACACAGCAGAGACTTACATCAAAGAAACAAGCCAAATTTATTTTTAATTTTCACCTTCCTTTATTACATGGTACCTTTTATAGGTTTCACTGGGATTGATTCTGAATATGAAAAACCAGAGGCCCCAGAGTTGGTGCTGAAAACAGACTCCTGTGATGTGAATGACTGCGTCCAGCAAGTGGTGGAACTTCTCCAGGAACGGGTAAGAGACAGTGACAGAGGGAGTTACCAGAGAGCAAGTCTATCTAGTACATAACCATTTTTTCTTAAAAAAAAAAAAAAAAAAAAAGGTAATTTGAAGGAACATCTGTATTTTAGATTCTCTATGTGCTAACAGTTTTCTGTATGTGTATGCCGCTGTGCTTTGTGTTATAAGGGGCACCGTATATGTACAACATATAAAATAGCCCATCAGTGTAAACCCCAGGAGGCTTGAGTAATTTTACCGTAATTTTACTGCACAAGTACCTCATAGAGAAAATGCAGCCTTGATTATTCAGCTCTACAACTTGGCATTATTATATATATATTTTTAAGTAATGTCCATAAGGTAGTTCACTTTTCTAGACGTTTAGAGAGTGCCCAGACTTTAACTGTGACAGTACAAGAACTTAAAAATACATTTTAGCTGTTTCTTCTTTTCTGCCTTTATTGCAGTCTCCTCTTCCTACCATGCTCTATGAAAGAGAATGGTTCACGTGTCTTGTCTTTTCTCGGAGGGGCATGTCACTCTTTGGAAGTAGTTCACATCACTGCTTTAGGACCTTAGCTCTATAATGGGCTCAAGAAAGTTTATTTTATAGATTAGCTGCCTTTCCTCTTATTGTGTGATAATTCTATTGCAGAATTTGTTTCATTTTCGGCCAGGTGTCTTCTTACTCTGCTTTATTCTGTTGAGGTTATTTACAGTTTTAAAAATACATTTGTGTGAAAGTCAGAGATGTTCTGTGTTGTTTCGTTGAAACTATGTTTCTAGTATTTTTCTTTTTATTTGGTTTGTATTTTTCTTTGCATTTTTTTGTACATTGAACTTACCTTTTTTTACTTAGGTTTGTCATATCAGTGTTAGAAAGTTGTATATAATTTCATTTTCTGGTAAATTATTTTTTCTATCTAATGAGCGATTCTTAAGTTTTTACAGAACTTCCGAAAAATACTCATAGATACTCAGATATAATTTTAGCGTTGTCATGAATCTCTGAAGTCATTTTTGGGCCCCAGATGATTCCACATAGCTGAGACACTTGTAAGGGATTGTTAAACTTGACGTGTGATGGGCACTGCAGGTCTCTCCCTCCTCCTTTCTTTCCTTCAGTTCCTAACCACTTCCTTGGGCCTTACTTACAGTCGCATTCTATAGAGGCTTTTTTGTATGTGTGTGGGAGGCAAGTGACCTTAAAAAAATTTTTATTTTGAGAAAATTTTGCAATTCTATAGGTCTAAATATGGTACAGAGAAATTCTCATATATTTACTCTACCCGGCTTCCTCTTATGTTACCATCTTTCGTGACATTAATAAATTTGTGAAGGTTAATAAATCAAGCTTGGGTATGATACTATAAACTATATCCCACACATTTATTTGGATTTCGCAAGTTTTCCACTGATGTGCTTTTTTCACAATATACTTAGGTTAAATGGTTTTTAATTATTCTATAAAATGAAAGTACAGTGGTATCTATAATGTATAAGACATTGCATCATGGTCCGCCCGCCCCCTCTGGTTAATTTATATTTAAAAATTGAGGGTAAACTGCCACTGTACAATGTTGAGATCGTACTACCTGATATTTCTTTTAAGTGGTCACCCGACATCCAGTTCTGTATGCCTTTTATTCCATCTGTATTGTTTGCAGAATTATCTTTCTAAAGTGTAGTATAATTCTTTTTTTTTTTTTTAACTCTAAAACATTTATTGATTTTCCCATTTTTTATAGAATTAAGGTGATTTGTGTTCAGGGTTCTCCATAGTTTTGTTCCAACCTGCATTTTTTATTGTTGTCTTTATGTATTCCACTACATTATTTTCTTCTTCTTTCTCTTCCTTTTTCTTCCCTCCTTTCCTCCTCCCTCCCTCCCTCCCTCCCTCCCTCCTTCCCTCCCTCCTTCCCTCCTTCCTTCCTTCCTTCCTTCCTTCCTTCCTTCCTTCCTTCCTTCCTTCCTTCCTTCTCTCCTTCCTTCCTTCCTTCCTTCCTTCCTTCCTTCCTTCCTTCCTTCCTTCCTTCCTTCCTTCCTTCCTTCTCTCCTTCCTCCCTCCCTCCCTCCTTCCCTCCTTCCCTCTCTCCTTCCTCCTCCCTCCCTCCTCCCTTCCTTCCTTCCTCCTTCCTTCCCTCCCTCCCTCCTCCCTCCCTCCTTCCCTCCCTCCTTCCCTCCCTCCTTCCCTCCCTCCTTCCTCCCTCCTCTCCTTCCTTCCTTCCTTCCTTCCTTCCTTCCTTCCTCCTTCCTTCCTCCCTTCCCTTCCCTTCCCTTCCCTTCCTTCCCTTCCCTTCCCTTCCCTTCCCTTCCTCCCTTCCCTTCCCTCCCTTCCCCTGGTGCCATTGCTTGTCTTAGTCTCTGTTCTGTGGTCTTACTTAATGCCTTGCTCCTAATTAATAATTATACTAATTGGCCTTCCTTTTATATAGATATTAGTCTATATTGTGCCTGCTAGACAATCTGATAATGGATAATTTCATTCAAGGTTCGGAAAGAGGGGCAGATAAGAAGCTAACATACGGATTACTTATAATGGACATATATGCAGGGCTTTATGTCTTTTAAAGTATTGGTTTTGACTGTTGGAATCTGGGGAAAGCGGCTTTTCTCCTAGTTTAGCTGGTACAGCTGGTACCAGTTCATTTGACGTTGCTTTGTCATAATATGTTAATGATGCCACAGGAACTTAACTCTTTTTTATATCAATTAGTCTATGATGAAATTGTTTTCTTATACATCTTTTCACTTAAAGCCTCAGAACCTATCAATGATGCCAAGTGAGGATTAAGTAATTCTATGTGAATTGCTGTGGCAGTTACTCAAGTGGCCTTTGTACTGAGTACTTTACATTTATTGTCTGATTTTATTCACACTGTAAACCTCTGCAATATTTCAGAGATATCGAGTAATTTAATCATGAACATAGTATATTCTATACCAAGGATTCCAGGTATATGATGAATTCCTAGGATGCATTTTCATACATCTCTGTCTTTTTCAAGAATGTTTTCCTTAATGCACCATCATTAAATCTATAACTGGAAAGGTATTCTGGTTTATGTTGTTCAAGAGAAATTTTCTCTTAAAGCCAGGTGGTGACAAAAGAAGAAATGAGAGTGCCTCCTTAATGAAATTGTTTTCTTTTGGTACCACCCTCCTTTGGGGAGAATATTTCAGTTATTTGTCTTCCTAAGTAAACAACCTCACTTCCCACTGAAAGCATGTATTTCCGTGTTGTCCATGGTTGATCCTGTTAGTTAATTTAGCAAATATTTAATGCCATACACATGAGGCGCGACTGTAAACAGTGGGGATATGGCAGCGAATTAAACAGTAAAAATCTCTATCCATAGACCTTAATTTTTGATCTTTACCATCATTATTTATAGTTAGAGATAAGACTGAACATATATAAATTCATTACTTTTTTTTTTTTTATAGCATGATGTGGAATTTAAAAATATCATTAAAGATGTGCACACTCACACACGCATACACACGAGTACTTCTGTTCTGGCGTGTGCCCTCCATTGATTTTTCACAGAGTTGAATTTTCATTCATTCATTCATTCATTCACACTTATTTATTTCCCCTCTTTAATTCTCCCCTCCCCCACTTCCACCCCTGACCTATGGATGTTGCCGTTTCCCTGAAGAACGGGGTCTCTGAAGGTGGGGTGTCTCCCCCCGCATGCTCGTGGTGTACACCCGTGGCTCCACCTGGGGCGTGAACCCAGGACCTTCTGTGTGTAAAGCACAACACTACAGAGTCACCTCACACACAGTTGGATTTTAAGAATTGAGCGTTTAGGGCACAAGGGAACCTGTGAATACCCTGACATTCAGCTCAGAGTGTGTGGTTGGCTGGTGATTAAGGAGCGTGTCTGCCTGTTGCACCCTTACTGCAAGGTGACCTGATGTAATGTGCACTCTGCGTAACAAACTTCTCCCTGATGATCCAGTCCAGTTCAGCATATGTTAGGTTTTCCAAAGGTGAGATCTGTGAGCTTTCCTCGTAGAGTTCAAATACAGATTGGGAGGTGAAAGGAATGAATATGTGGAGTGCGGTGGTGTCTTTAAAGCAAGGCATAATAACCAGATTTGCATAGCTTTTGTAGTGTGTGTTTTGAATGGGGGTATGAAGATTAGAGGTTCCTCGTTACCCAACGTTATATGGAAGAATATAATTGTGTATGTGAGAAGCAAATGTCATTGACAGGCATGGAAACCATCAACAGCGACTCCCCTCAATTGAACTCTTACCATGTACAAGACCGTGTATCAGGTCCTTGAGTAGCACAATGTGTTTAATTTGTATTACAACTCTGGGAAGTAGTTGTAATTATTCTCATTTTACTGATACGGACGCATTCAGGGAGGAGAAGTTGTTTGTACCAGGGTAGTTCGGTCGGGTAGAGTGGGATTTGAACGAAGCCTGCTGGCTTCTGTAGGCCATACCCTGCTCTTTCTACTACACTGCCTTTCCTAGTACCTAGATTCTTTCAATTTATAGTTTATTTCTGAAATATGAATCTTTTCTTTAGCTTGCTTTCACATTCTTTGGCCGTTTGTTCCCTCAGTGTAGTTGAGATTAAGAAATTGAGAGGAATGGGCATTTCTTTAAACTTAGAAGAATGATATTTTGGAATACGTTTAAAATACTTCACAGCAGATCAAAGACAACACTGCCTGTGCTGGAAAGAATGTTTATTATGTGAAGAGATAAACCGCCCTGCCTGTCCTTGGTTAGTGTGAAATGTTCGTTCTATGTAGTGAAATAAAAAAAGTGTTTGTAGGTGATCTAATTTACTTTGGAAAGCTGGTGTACATTTTGCCAGGTGAATTATGATTTACTTAGGTCCTAAAACCCAAACCTAAGTAGTAAATGAGTGGCTTGGATTATTATGCCATATATAATGGAAACGTCATTTCTAAAACATTCAAGCTAATTAAATTTTATTTCTTCTTCAGGTTCAGTTAGACTTCTGAGAGTTTTTTCTCACTCCAACCAGTTCTCTGATTCTTGGACACCAACTGGATGTCTAACAATTTAATTCACTTCTGACGCTGACTTTCCCAAGTTAGCTCAGACACCGCAGGTTAAAGGCTGACTCAGAAGACCACCTCTACTTTAGATGTCATCTGCAAATAGGGTGCTCAGGCTACCTACATTGCTGCCCAGCCAACTGCAAATAAGGGTTCCCCTGACACCCACGCCGGGGTTCAATAATTCGACTCACAGAACTTGGGAAAGCACTTAACTTATTATTACCAGATATTACAAAGGATACGACGGATGAACTGCCAGATAGAAGATGCATAGGGCAAGGTATGGGGTGGGGAGAGGCATGGAGCTCTCATGCCCTCGCTGGGTATGCTGCCCTCTGTGTGTTCACCAACCCAGCTCTCTGAGCCTGTCCTTTAGGGTTTTTTTGTGGATGTCTCCTCATGCAGAGACAGTTGATTAAATCTTTGGCCATTGGGGATTGAACTCAAACCCAACTCTCCATCCTCTCCACCCCGGGTCTAGGGATAGAGCTAAAAGTTCCAAGCCTCGGTTAATTTTCCCATGTAGAAAAAAAAAGCGCAGCCCGCTGCCAGTGTCATTTAACGTCATGCGTAGGAATGCTGCATTTTCTAGGATTTGACATTTCTTAGCGACCAGACTACTAAAAACAGAACATTATAAATAGAAGGATGTCATTTGTTTCCAAAGACTATCGATATACTAGAGTGATTTGAAAATAATAATGAAAGTGAGGTATTTCATGGCAAACTTTGGGGGGAAGGTTAGGACTGTAATCTGCGAGTTACCTCGGGGTAAATGCTGTAGCGAAAGTGCTGCCGGCAGTATTATCAGGGCAAACAGGAAAAGGGTTAAGTTGGCTTCTCATTATTGTACCAAAGGCGCTCTTTCCACTCGGGAGATTCCAGAGGTTTTAGGAGCTCTATGCCAGGAACCGAGGACAAAGACCAAATATTGTGCCACATTTTTTTATTAAAGAGGTAGTATGGTTTGAGACTTCTAGAGAATGCAGGTGTTGGAGAAGTGCTATCTCCATGGTAACAAAGGAAATTTTTTCTGACCTGGTGCTCAGTATTACTTTGGAGAGACTCTTCTGAAATGAATTCTACAAGGAATTGTTTCTTTAATGTTCTTTTCTAAGATATAGCATTGGTTTTACTGTCCAAGAAAAATATGTTTTTAGTGTGCTGTACGATGGGTATTATAGGATGGTGGGTATTTTGGTTAGCACAGTATCCTCTGTCATCTCTGGATTGTTTATTTCTCTTTCCATCTGGCCTATGTTACTATAACAGGATAGGTAATGTGGTCATTTATGTAAAGACTGAATTTTTCAGTATTTTGTCAGTGTCTTTATTTTCTTAATGTGTTTCAGGTGGCATCTATTTATTCAAGAAGATGGAAGGCACTGACAAATACTGAAGATTTTTAGATTAATATTTTTTCCCTAACCCACGAATGGTCACTAGATGGCCTGCTGGTATTGCATTTTAACTCGATGCATTATGACATAAGGAAGTAGACTTCTTGCTGCTGGTTTTAATCTAAAGTGATATTTTAAATACTTTTTAAATCTACCAGGAACTCTAGATTTACTAGTGCTATAAATTATTTAAAGGTTTGTCTTTTTACGAAATGGTGGTTTAGTGCTCTAAATGGATTTTATACTGCATATAAAAACCAGACTTTGCAGCTCAGTTTTAAAGTGTTGCCAGAATGTCGTTTGGTGTTCATGCTTTGGATGCATGTAGTTTAGATAATAGAAACTTAATAGTTACATAAAAATATGAATGAGCTCTAACATTCAAATCTGTTGAGCAGATTTGGTGCAAACAAAAGTGTAGAAAATACTTTAAGGAAAAACTTAAAATATGGAATCACGATTTAAAATCGCATTTTCCTGATGACATTTGCATTGTTCCATATCCTTTATCTGTCATCTGTATATCTTCTTTGGTGGTGTGTCTGTTCAGATCTTGGCCCATTTTTTTAAATCAGGTGGTTTGCTTATTGTTGAGTTTTAAGAGTTCTTTGTAG
This sequence comes from Eonycteris spelaea, assembly GCA_003508835.1. Classification (NCBI taxonomy): domain Eukaryota; kingdom Metazoa; phylum Chordata; class Mammalia; order Chiroptera; family Pteropodidae; genus Eonycteris; species Eonycteris spelaea. Next base: position 6,248,824 of record PUFA01000062.1, read on the forward strand.
ATTTTGGATAACAGTCCTTTTATCAGATATGCAGTTTGCAAATATTGTCTCCCAGTCTAAGGCTTATCTTGTCATTCTCTTGGGCATTACTTTATTTGGAATAATAAAGTATTGCTTGGATGAGGTTCTTGTTTGAAAAGCCTTATTCTTTGCCAGTTTGTTATGTTTATTGATATGGCTTAAAAAAATTTGGCTGATAGATTTGTTTTTTTTTTTTAAGTTAAAGTAATTAAGTACATTTAGTACTTATTCTAGGATCATGACAAATGCGAATGAACCTTATCATGATCACCTGATAAGCAGTGTATAGGTGGCTATGTTGTAATTACAAATATATACTTGTTGGATAAATGAAAATAAGCACTGTCCTAAATGTTATATAAATAAGTAGTTGGAGTTCATCCTGCATTTCATATGGGATCAGAAGTACTGTTTCTCAAACCACAGTGGTGTGAGTAAAGCTGACATACTCTGGAGTGCTATGTTGTATCACCGAAAAGGTAGCTTAAGTGACACTAGTGCTAACGATGCATATAAAAGCTGGAATAAAATGGTTTCATGACATGTTAAAGATAATAATGATTATGTGTAGAGTGATTTTTTGTTTGTTTCCAAATTCTTTTTATCATTGCCTTTCTAAGGCCATGTCTTCTGCAATTGCCTGATTTTGATATGGTATATTCTAGGAATTTCTTTCTCACTAGGTAGTGGGACATTATGTTTAATGACTTCTTGTATGTGGGGTGTTCTCTGCTTGAGAGTAGACCAACTGACATTTGGAAAATTGATTAGGGAGGTACAGCATTCAAAGCCCTCTTTTATACTTTTTTTGAGTCTCATTTTGAAATGTTAATTTTTTTTTCATGAAGATAACCTTGGAAGAACTCTAAATTGTTGAATCAAACATTTAATGGTACTTTTGTTGTTTGTATAGGATATTGTACCTGTAGATGCCTCTTATGAAGTAAAAGAACTGTATGTGCCAGAAAATAAACTTCATTTGGCAAAAACAGATGCAGAAACATTACCAGCATTGAAAATTAATAAAGTAAGTGCTTTGTTGCTTTTATGCCAAGTGATTTTGTCTTATATACAGTTGGTAGTCTGTAAAATTTGTGGTTTTCTAGCTGTCTTTGAGGGCTTGAGTAGTTGTGGTGTGTATCATTTCCAGGGATGGGAAATGTGTTTAATTTGTAAAACATATTCTCAAATTACCATGGCTCTGCTTTTTTTTTTTTAGTCATAATATTCTTATTTTTAAATATCAAAGAACTAAGATTATGTAAGATTTTTAAGCTTATCGGAAGGAATGGGATGTAAAGGTTAAGAAATAATAATCTGTAATAATTAAAATGAACATTTTTTCCCCTTTAAACTTGTTTCCTAATTCCCTGCCCAAACCGTAACTCTCCCTTCCTTTTATTATTAAGAATATTTCTGTTGTATATCTTAGCTCTAATGATATTGGTGTTTTTTCAATGAAAAACTGCTTAGACTAGATAAGATGTGATGGAGACTATAATTTATCATTTTGAAATCATAGAGAATTTAAAATTGTATCATTAGGTATACTTTAAAAATAGAATGATTAAGGAATAAGAACCTGGACTAGAAGCAGAATTTTTCAGCCTTTTTTTTTGTGTGGTAAAAATTGGACACATCCAGGGAAATGCCAAATCCAGAAATAAGGAAAAAGGAAAAAATAATCCAAAATTTCTGACCTTGGAGAAAGACTCTTCAAGTAGTTTTTCGAATCCCTGGTAGGAGTAGATGATCCGATGTGCTTTGCGTGATCAGGTCTCTGAGCAGAAGCCAAGACCCGCAAGCAGCACAGACGTGTCACAGTCAGAGACCGGAGTCACTCAGGAAGCTGACAGATGTAGAGCAACGACGGGTTTTGTCACTGATGACTTTGCGTGCAGTGAATGCACACGCACACATGCGTGCACACGCACACAGGGAAAACGAATGACAGGGAATGAATGTGAATCTAGGTCAGTCAGATGTTACAACCCAGAAAGACAGTAGCTTTTTCGGATTGTGAACTTTTTTCCATTATAGTGGTTTGTTCTTTGCACAGCGATATGAAAAGTAATTAATTAAAAACTTCATGCTACGTCAGATAACGTATTATCTTGGGTGGCCATAACAAACACCACAGACTAGATGGCATAAACAGAAGAAATTTATGTTTTTACAGTTTTGGAGGTTGGCAAGTCTAAGGTGCTGGCTGATCTGGTTCCCTGTGAGCCTCTCTCCCTGGCTTGTTGACAGACAGACGCCTTCTCACTATATCCTCACAGAGTGGGGAGAGGGAGCTTGGTGTCTCTTCTTATAAAGGCAGCCAATCTGTCATCTTAGGATCCACCTTTATGACCTCATTTAACCTTTATCACCTCCTTATTCACATTGGGGCTTAGAGCTTCAACCCGATTTTGTAAAGGACACAAACATTCAGTCTATAATAGATACCATCTAGAATTGGATTCCATTAGAGACAAATAAATAGTGGCCATTGTCAAAGGTTTAGGAAAAATTAATATGATGAAAACTTGAAGTGAAATAATTTGGTACATAAATATATTTCCTGTGAATCAAAGAAGAGAAGTATCTTACCATTATTCGATTTTTCAGTGGAAACATTGGTCAGTCTACTTGGGAATAAATAATAAGCTACATTTTCCTGCACACCAGTTGGCTGGATCCTTCATCTTTTTTCATTTGAGAATATATATATACAGTACCCAGTAAAAAATGAGCATATGCAGCTTACGTTAATGATTCGTAGATTATCAATTCTAACACTGAGGTCCCCAACCCCCAGGCCGCAGAGGTGGGTGGTGGATGTGTGAGCGAAGCTTCATCTGTATTGGCAGCCGCTCCCCAGCGCTAGCATCACTGCCTCAGCACCTCAGATCGTCAGGCATTAGTTCTCATAGCAGCACAGGTCCTTTTCCAAAAATGTTGGGGACCACTGCTTAACGTTCTGATGGGATACACTAGAAATCTTAAAATCCAAGATCTTTGTAAAATGAAAGGTGCTCTGTCATTGGTGAGAACATTTTTTGGTAACTATTTTTATCTGACGTTTGTTTTAGTTTAGGACCGTGGTTATCAGAATGTAGTTTTCGGACCATCGTGTTCAGCATTTTCTGAGAACCTGTTAAAAATGTAAATTCTTGGGCCCTACAGCAAACCAACTGAATCAGAAAGGGGGTGGAGCAGTCCTCATTTTAACAGGCCTTCCAGAGGTTTCTTATACTTAATAACATCTGAGAATCATTGGTTTGAGAGACTCTCTCCTTACTGGAAATGCTTGCAAGCCTAATGTTATTTAAGTTTATTAGGAGAAATGCGTATTTTCCTAAATTCCCTTTATTAGATTTGTATAATCTATAATTATTCTTAAGATGTTTGTTTCCATTACTTTCAAAATTAAACTCCTAAAGGCATTACCACTGTTGTTCATAAGTACGTGAAACAGAAAATTTTCCTTTCCTTTCTCATTTACCAGGTGGATATGCAGTGGGTGCAGGTTTTGGCAGAAGGTTGGGCAACCCCACTGAATGGCTTCATGAGAGAGAGGGAATACTTGCAGTGTCTTCATTTTGATTGTCTTCTGGATGGTAAGACAGTTTACATTCAATAGTACGTGGAGTGTGGAAGAGAAATTACAGGGAGTCATAACTATTTATAGAAAATAGTGGTGACATCATTTTAAGACTAAGTTATATCAGTAATGAACATTTTAAGTGGTTAGTGAGATCTGTTTTCCATTTTTTTGTTTCCCCGATTGTGATTTATTGCGGGGGAAGAAGGAAAACCTGGGGGTTGGGGCTGAAATGGATTTAAAAAGCAAATACAGTTTTCTTATGCTGTATCCATCTAATCATGGCAGAAAGCTTCTTCCCGAAGAGCACACATACTTTACTAAATTTTGCTATACCGAAGTCTATGCTTACTAAAGCCAGGTGTTCTAATAGGGAGTCAGGGAGTCCAAATTAAGGAGTCCTGAAGTAGGTGGTTAAAAGGATAGTCTTCTTATTCCTTCAAAGCACTAAAAAAAATAAAAAAGCCAAAGACATTGATGTTCATTGTATTATAATTACAATCCAGCAACTTAAATTTATATACTCTTGGTAAGATGAACTTACCATATTGAAGAAAATATTGTTAAATGTCTCAGAATTCTACTAAGTTGCTGTACCTTTTTATGTATTATGATTTCTTTAAATGAGGAGTGAAATGGGTATTAGGAAATGTAATTCCTAATCTTCTTGAGAAACTGTTATAAGCACATAAGGATTAAATACTACTTTTTGATTTTCTTCCTTGGTACTAATGGCAAAGTCTTTGTGGACTGACTTTTGAGTTGTGGGTTAGTCTTGGATTTGATATAAATCTACCTATTAATTTTCATTTTGAACTATACCTAGAGGTGGTAATTTTAAAATGGCCAAGCAGTTATCATTGATGTTGTTGACTTCGTTTTGCCCAAAGAAGTCATCATGATTTCCTAAAAAAATACAGTTTCTATTCGGTATGTAAATACGATCCACAAAGGAGTTTTAGAGTGCATTGTGCATGTTATTTTTCTAATCTGTGCACAATAAGTAGGAAAAAAAGCTTTAGAGCATGGAAACTTGGGAACCGTGAATGGGCCTTTAGTCTCGTGGAACATATTTTGGTTTAAATACAGCCCTGGCTACTTTCTGCTTTTGTTTTTTGGCCAGTGATAGCTGACATCAGTTCCATTCTGATTGAAAATCAGGGCAAAAAAATTTGGGGATTTTTTGTCTTCCTGTCTCAAGGATATTTAAGTTGACTTGACCAGCTTGCTACTCAAAATGTAGTTTTCAGTGAGGATTTAATTTTTTCTTGAAAAGGTCCTGAAACATAGTCCTTTGTCTTATTCATATACTGAAGGTAGATTTTTGGCGGTGTTAGACTTAATCACTTGATTCTCCCTTGTTAAACAGTTTATTTTACTTCTGTGATTCTATGCCATAGTTTTCCCCCAAAAGACAGTTTCATGAATTGTTGTGAGTATTGCTACACACAGTGTTGATTCTCTTAATTTTTGCTTTTTTTTTTTTTTTTTTTTTTTAAACCTGTGGGGTTGTTACTTGTTCTCCCTCCTGATTTTCTGTGCTAGGCACCAACTGGACACTGCCCCTGGACCCACACATATTTTATGATTTGACGTGTCCACCGAAGTGCAATGTGGCTGCTTTAGGTCTCTCGAGTAACCCAAGCTGTGTCTTCTGTGTTCTTTTGTACCCTGCAGGGGGTGTCATTAACTTGTCAGTGCCTATAGTTCTGTCAGCTACTCAGGAAGATAAAGAGAGGCTGGATGGCAGTACGGCATTTGCTCTGATGTACGAGGGCCACCGTGTGGCTATTCTTCGCAATCCAGAGTTTTTTGAGCACAGGAAGGAGGAGCGCTGTGCCCGGCAGTGGGGAACGACATGCAAGAACCATCCGTATATCAAGGTCCCGAACAAACTTGGCTGCATTGATTGACAAATAATGTTTGTGCTAGAGTGTAGACAATACCTGTGTATTTACTATTCCATTAGAATTGTTAATGTTTTGCAGAATCGAGACTGGGTCTTAGATTAGTGTGATGAGCATATGGTCTTGTCATTTTGGTCCAGATAAATATTTGTTCAACAAATGCTTTTTAACTATCTGTTGTACACTAGGCACTGAGCTAGATGCTGGTGCTGGGAATTTAGGGCTGATAGACACGGCAAGCACAGTCTTTAAACTCTTGGAGCTCCTGCTGTTTGGTGGTGCCTCAGACATTAATCATGTGCTTACAGGTAGGGTGTGAGGTCAGGGTGCTATGGGAACATGGCAGGGTGGTTTTCTCTACTGTGGGTTTTTCAATGAACATTGTGTTTCCAGTATGAAAGCAGTGAAATATAATTAGTCTATCCAGAGTATCTCATGTATTTTCTGTATTGTGTGTGAAATTTTATTTCTTAAGTCAAATTTCAATAAGTTGTTAAGCATTTTAGACTGGACTTGGAACTCTGAAAGAAGTTAATTTAAGTGGAATTTTAGTAGCTTTATCTAGAAAATATCTGTAACATTTGTTTAGATCATGGCAATGCACTGAATCTCATTGTCTTATGAAGGACAAAAAAGCTACATTTTTTAAAAATAGGGGATATATTGTCTTAGGAAATAAGGAGGTTAAGCTAGTGATGGTGTCAGACATTCCTTCAATGTTACAGTTCTACACTTATTATTAACAACATAGTTTACGGAACACGCTCATGTAAATTCTTTAAGCCACAAAGCAAACTTGTGGTATGGGTAGCATCCATCTTACTTACGGAGAGGTTGAGACTTATAGGGGATAAATGTCTTGACTAAAATTATGCAGCTAATAGGTGGGATGAGGGTCTGATTTGGATTGAAATTACTCTGGGTTTCAAAGGCATCTTCCCTAATCATAGCAGGTGATCATTATTGCTATATGGAGAGCTTCACATACTATGTAGCCTGTAGCACTAGAGAGTACCTGTATATTAATTCAGTGGAGGAGACATTTATTTTTTAATCACTCAACAAATGTGAGTGCTGTTTACATTTTGTGCCATTCTTTCAGAGCGAGCTCTAAGACTTTTTAGTTTTGGTTGGTATCAGTCTGCAGCCTCAGGAATCAGTAGGATTTGGATAGGAGGGAACTGTGAGAAATGGCATTCCAGGCTTACGGAGCAGGAGGAGCAAAGATTCAGTGTGTTTGAGAAATAGCTGGTTGTCAAGTGGGAGAGAGAACCGTGGAAAGATGGAGGTCCTAGCATTCTATGCTAAGACGTTAAGACTTTGTTAAGTTATAATAACAATTTACATGTATTTATGCTTTCCAGACCACGTTTTAGTATTTTGGTCCTTACAGTGATCCTTGGAGGCAGACAAGGTGGTTTTCTTGATCCTGAGGAGTCTTAGAGCAGGTGTCACTTGCCCAGAGCTGCAGAGGCAGTAGTTAGGAGTCAGGATTGGAATCTCTTAGGTCTCTTGTGCCATTTTTACTACACTACATGCTTAGAGAGAACTGAGAGGACACAAGCAGGTCTGGAGCATGAGTGGTGCTTTGAGGACCTTAGCCTGGTTGTCTTTGCAGGATGTCCACGTTTCCCCTGCTCCCCCACCAGTACCGTCTATGTCTCTAGGCTACGCTGCTGGGGATTGTCTCCTGGCTGGACTCCTACTTCCTCTCATACCCACTGTACTCCTCAGGGCAGCCAGAGTGAGTTTTTAAAAATACAAATCTGAGCCTGCCACTGCACCATTTAAAACTCTCCAGTGGCTGCTCATTGTAATTCAGATTAAACCTAAGTGCCTGACTGTGGCCTGCGAGGCCCTGTGTGGTCTGGGCCTGGCCTTCTTACTCCTGATCTCTCTCACTCTGTCTCTGTTCTTGTCCTTGCTTTGACCTTTTCTGACTTTCTAGCAACATTAGCCTTCTTCCTGTTTCTCAGAGACAGAACTTTGTACTTGCTGCCCCTCTGCCTAAAATCCTTTCCCTCCATGACTGGTTCCTTTTTATCATCTCAGGTTAAATGTCACCTTCCTCCAAGAGGCCTCACTGCCTCTTTTTTTCTAAAACATTACTCACTCTGTGCCCTGGGCGCTGTGTTCCAGTGCCGTTTGTTTCTCCGTAACAGTTGTTACCAGTTGATATTTCTGTTTTTCCCTCTCCCCGCCCCCCCCCCCCCCCCACAATGGGAGCTCCATTAAAGAAAGATTTTTCTCTTTCTTGTTTTCTGCTGTATTTTGCAATGCCTAGTGCAGGCCCTGGCCTATATCAGTTACTCAGTAAATAGTCATCGAATGAGTGGTTGGATGGATGGAGACAGACCTTCTAGTGAGGAAGACCAGGCAGGAAGTGCCTGCAGCAATCGAGGTGCATTGTGAGCACAGAAACTGAAGCAGCCTGGGGAAAGGGTGAGCTGGAGCTGCTCTGTGAGACTGGACACGTCCAAGAGGATAATATGCCCTCCCAGATGCAGGGAAAGAGGGTAGAGAAGTTGTGAACAGTTTGAGGTGATGTTGAGATCGGAAGGTGTGACTTTGTGTCCAATTCCGTCATTACTTTAACTGCTCAATAGTTTAGGATTGGAGAACACAGAAAGTGGATTGACCCAGGGTTACAGATTTGTCAACATACAACAGTGATAAAAAGAATGTTTCTGCTACTTAGAAAGTCATAACTTTTCATGTTGGTTTCGTTTGTCTTTTGTATATAAATTTAATAGTTGTTTCACAAGTCCTTTGAGAAATTATAAAATGTATTGATTCCGTAGCATCTTCATTCCCAATTGAGTTGATAAGACAGATTTACCACTGACCTTGAGGTGAAAGTAGTAGTTTCCCTTGTATCAGAGAAATGTTCCTACTCATTTTGCTCTGAGTTTCTGTTTAAAACAATTATTTCCGAATTGTGCACTTGAAACTTACGTAATATTATTAACCAATGTCACCTCTAATAAACTTGATAAATGTTTAAAAAAATGAAAAAAATTTTCTTTTTCTTCCCATTAGATGGTTATGGAACAAGGAGATTGGCTGATTGGAGGAGATCTGCAAGTCCTGGACCGAATTTATTGGAATGATGGTCTCGATCAGTATCGTTTTACTCCTACTGAGCTAAAGCAGAAATTTAAAGATATGAATGCTGGTAAGACATGGACTTAGTTATCTAAAATGAGACTACTTGGGTCCCTGCTTGATGTGGAGAGTTCTAGAAGATTTGATTTTTCCAACTCTTAGAAATGTAAAACAGAATGATGAGTAAAGGTAAATATAGCAATGAAATATGTAAGGTAAGGCAGTTGATTTAAAATCTGTGATGTTTTGTTGTATTGGTATAGCTTGATCTGACATTTTTTATATGGTGTGGAAGATAGATGCTGATAACAAACTGACCTTTTGTTAAAGTAAAAGCTAAATAGAACTATGGAAGAGAAATTATTTGAAGAGCTCACGCATATCAATGTGTTTTATCTCTCAGAATGTCTTATATGAGTGGAATGTATCACCGCAGAAAATAATAGAACAAGAGGACTTTTATCATGTTTGCTATTCATTCAACAGATGTTTGTTGTACATCTTTATATGCTGGAGTGCCAGGTGCTGAAATCCATGAATAAATAAGATAGGAGTTTAAAGGGGAGAAAGAGAGAACATAGCAGAAAATAGCAGAATAGGTTGTTGGAGAGCAGGTTAATAATTTCAAATTTTTGCATTAAGATAAACTGGAATAGTACGAGTAGAGAATCTATAGATACTGTCCTTTATAATACTGTCTTATCTATTATAAAGCACTCCAGGACAGGCTTTTATATCAGATGTCTGCTATTTGCAGGTCTTTTACGCAGAGATAGGTGAGTGATGTGTTTACACTGGTGCTCCCATATTCTTTGTCTTCCTACACTCACAAGTTCAAGGTGTCATGTCAGGGACCAGTATTCATTTTTTAAGATCTGAAGAATTTGAAGCATCTTACATTCATGCTTCCAGTTAATTCTCACCCTCTTCAGAAATAGTTAAGCCCTGAGCACTGGTGCTGCTTTTTAATATATTTTCTGTGTAGAAGTCCGGCGGATATGGCTAAGAAAAGTCAGGTGAATGTGGTTGTTTTGAAAGAAGTAGAGGGCAGTCAAGCCGTATTTGTCGACCAGAAGCCACCTTCCCAAATGACTATAGAAATCAATGCAAGAGCACCCATTTCATTAGTTGTGTTCAGCCTCCCTGAACTCCAGATCCTTGTTTGGAGTCCTGAACACGCTGTCCCCTGCTTCACCACCTGCTAGTTATGTGGTTGTGGGAAATTGCTTTCATTTCTAAGGCTCATTTCCCTCAGCTGTAAAAGTGTGGATAATGATGGTACCTAACAACTAAGATTTTACTGTAGAAAGTGAAATGAGAGAAGATGCTTAAGGCATGTAAATAGTACCTGACACATAGTAAGAGTTTAAGGTGTTGTAATTTCTGTTATATGAGTCTAAAACTAGTTTTATCTGTATTGGTGTGAGGGTTAGAAAAAGAATACGGTTATTTTTAAGCTCTACTGTAGTTTCCTGATATGATAAGATCAAGAACCGGAGGCCTTGGTGGACCACACTCTCTTCAGAGGTCCACAGTTCCCACCCAGCCTGCCTCCTCCATTCACATTTCTTGCTTGGTCCCTGCAGGATATTTGAATATAAGATTCCCCATCCTACCCCTTTCTGAACGTGACTCCTCTCAGAATTTGAAGCAAATATTTGGCTTAAACCACTTGTGCAGGGATTTTCTCCAAATGCTACACTTCCTTCGTGCTTGCCTGCCTATACAGCAGCTTATTGATCTTGTTTCTTGCTAACATTTTTGGGGCCCAGTCACAGGGGAATATATCATGCTTGATGTAAGTCCGTGGTGGCCCTTCACTCTCTGTTGTCAATGTGTGATTTAAGGGCCCACTTTTAAGTCAGTTCTGGTCCTTGAGATGTCAGAGAGAGGGCCTTCTGGAAAAGACTTTCCTTCCTAACAAGAAAATGATTGAGAGCATGAAGTCCTCAGGTACATTTTTCCTGTACCTGTCTGCCAAGCGGGAAGTGCTCGGGTACTGTCATGTCGGGATGCTGTGTTTGGAGCTCTAGCAGCCATCATGAGAATCCGTGAGAATCGTATCCTGTTTGAGTTTCTTATCCAACCCTGGACTTCTCTGTCTCCAGATTTCTTATTCAAAGACCTAATGTGTGTTTGAATTATTTAAGGCACGTCTAGTTGTGTCTTCTTTCATTTGCAACCAGAGCATTTGATAGTTTTTTTACATGTAGACTTCTTTTTTTTTTTTCTCTTGGTGAACAGAAACATGTTTAATGGAGGGCTTGCTGAAACGACCTCATTTACTTTAATATTTTGCCAGCATTCAAATTCATATTTAAAATTCATGTTAGTGAATTAATTGTTGGCTCTGTAGAGGAGTCTTATCGGAGAATTATCATTCATAATTAGGGACTTTAATATTACATCTGTTTTACAGTCTTCTTCGTGAGCCAAACATTTTAAATCAGTTAGAGAAATTGTTGCATACTGAGTGATTGCGACTTTGTTCAAAGTAGCTCAGCCCAGTTATTAGCCTTATCTTAGACAACACAAGATCGTGGAGTGTTATTTTATTTACTTTTCCATTTTAGACTAAGGCAAATAAGCAACAGACTAAGGAGTGTCCTGTGTAGTACTTGTTCACTCTTTTAGGAGGCTAATATCAAATCATCTGTTGATGTGGGTTAAACAGTTCAAGGGAGAGAAAATGAGGAACGTTAATTTTTTTCTTTTACCTAGGATTTTTTTTTCTCACCTCTCCCTCCTTCTCCTTCCCTCATTTTAGAAGAAGCAGTTTGATTTTCCCTTGTGGGCTAGTGTCCCGTGCACATCATATGATTGGTTTTGCTGTTCTCAGACTTTATCTGTAGCTGTAAAGACTGAGAGGTTTTTAATACCTACCTGGGTGGCTGCAAGTTGACTCGGTACCAGATGACAGGTTCTTTAAATCACTGATGGTTGATCACTATCTTGGAAAGAAAGAATGAATTTTACTTAAACCCAGTAAGAGCCAGCCAGTCAGTATTTATTACACACAGAACACTGGTTTCTTGCTGTGTTAGAAAGGAAAAAGTTGACATAATTTCTTTCAAGCTAGTATGTGGTAGCACAATGTTGAGTACATTGAAGAAAGGTTTGCAAAGGTGTTGAACCGAAAAGTATATTTCAAATGAATGGATTGAGACATTAGATGGGTATCTTAGGCCGGAGCAGATAGCCTATCTATGAAGACAGTAGGCTTTCTTGACCATAAATGGCAGTGAACTGGAGATGGTGTGATCTGGGGTTGTGTGAGGAAAGCTTCTGTCAGTCAAGGCACACTCAGATGAGGCTCCGAACATAGTTTAACAAAGTGAATATTTAAAGAAGGGTGGTCAGGGTTGAGGGCATCCACAAGGAATGTTGAAGCATCCAGGGATTAGCAATTTTGGGTAACATTACCACTTCTGAAAGGGGATGGGAAGGAAACTGTTTCTGAAGTCAGCAAAGAGGAGTTGGAGCTGTGAGGAAGGGCCCTGAGGCAGAAGCTGGTTGTAGGGGATCTAGGTACAGTCGGAATCACAGCCCGAGGCAAGGTGCTGCTGGCAAGAGCTCTTGCAAGCTTCGTCTCCCCCCATCCTCCAGTGCTTGCTGATGTCTCCCATCATTGAGGCCAGATACGGTGCCCACCCCCAGACACACGCATGCATAGGCACAAGACAGAACAGATGGGAAGGAGAATGGAGAACAAGCAGCACAGAGCCCAGTTGGCCAAAAGCTTTATATTCCACATTATTTTTTATTGGAAAACATTTCTAGTCTTGGGAATGCAAAATAATTCATCGCTGCATACATTAAGCGTGAATTCCTGTTTGCGAAGCATTCTAATTAATATGTTGGTGTTTACTCACGTGGTCTGTCTCTGTCTTACTGAAGTTTTTCTTCGCAAGCAGTTTAAGTAGAAGAAATACCGGGAATTTATGACAGTCCAGCGAGAGGCAGGGAGATCAAAGTCTTTCTTACTTCCAGATTTCTTTAAAAACTCCTACAAAAACAAACATTAACGTGCATGGTGTGTGCATGTATGTGTGCTCACGCGCGCACACACACCACACCCCTCCCTAACAACTCTAGAAATATGTCAGTACTCTCTTGTTTAGCTACTATCTTGATTTAGGGAAAATCAGAAATGCCTGTTATTAGAGCGCTGGGGTAGATAATGTGGCAGATATTACAGCTCGAGTAGGACTGGGAAGAGGAGACTTATTAATGACTGCTGTATGTAGGACAGTTTTACAAAGAAGAAATTGAAAGCAGGGAAGCAGGAAGATGTTATAATTTGGGGTTTAGTGGTTGGGATGCACACCAGGGCTCTGAGTGTGGGCTGGAGAGCCAAGCACAGTTCTGAGAAATCTGGGGAAAGGGTGACTAGGAGGTGGGAGCACTTTCCTGCTCATCACCTTATTTGTCGCTGGAAACGCCGTGCCAGGAGAATTGAAGTTGTCCGTGGGCGCTCGGCTGAGCAATTGCAGAGCAGGGGTCCAACCCAGGTTCTTTGCCCGGTGCCGCACAGTGTTTGATGCCGTGGTACTGGCGTGGGCGACCCATGTCCGACACGATCCTGGGAGGCAGCGTTCACCCTCTTCTCGCCACCAGGGAATGCTAGTGGTCGCTGTGGCCTTGCCCTGTCACACATCGACACTTGCTCAGAAGAACCTTCTCTATTTTCTTTTTTTTTTCCACCTGCTGGAAGCAAAGTGTCGGGCCCTGCTCGTTTCCACAGTGTGTTGGCCCCTGGACGGCAGTGTGTCCCATTCAGAGGAGACGGAGAGAACCTGTACTACCGGCTACCCCTTTGTGTAGACCTGCGTTTGGCTTGAGATGTGCCGGTGATAGTGAAGGTGGGAGAAATGAGGGGAAGTACAGCAGTAATGAGCAGTATATATTGAAATGTTTTCAGTAATGTCTCTAAACTGCTGAATCGGAAGGTCAGGGCTTAGAGATGCAGCTAACAGAAGCCATCTGTATGTGCATGGTAATTGGATCCAGGCAAAGGGTAAGTTTCTTGAATGAGTATGTAAAGAAAGAATTTCATAGGACCCAGCAATGAACCCTGTTACTCTGAGAGAGCTACAAGATGTCAGAAACAGGTGATGAGACCGAAACGGGCAGGCAGAATATAAAATATCATATATGTCTGATAGAGCTCATAAAAATGTATGCAGAAGGAGAACAACTAGGAGACTATGCAAAAAAAAAAAAAAAAACCATATATGAGGATAGTGTATTTGTGGGTGATTTTTTCCCCTAAAAACTTTCTTCAGTGTTTCATGGTTTTTACTTAAAATAAAAAAAGGTAAAGATGCGGATGAAATAGAAAAGGTTAATGCCATGGTTAGCAGAAGACAGTGGGTAGTGTTTTGTTTGTTTGTTTTTTAATTTTTTTTTAAATGTCAGGACAGTAGAGAGGTCAGGAGCATTTAAAATGGGAAGGCGCCTTTTGGATTTGGCTGGAGTTTTGTACTGTGACAGAGCAGGAAGGAATTGGTTGAATGAATGAATCTAGTCCCATTTAAAAAAAATTTTTTTTTTATTATGGTGACATTGGTTCATGAAACCCAGTAAGTCTCAGGGGTACAGTTCAACAGTAAGGCGTATACATGTTGCATCGTGCGTTCACTGTCCACAGTTAGGTCTCTTTCTGTCACCAGAGATTTGATAGTTTTTCTTTTCTCTCATCGCTTCATCCTTCACAATGTCACCATACTTATCTTCCGAAAACAAAGATCTGATTGTGTCCTGTTGCCGTTGAAGATAGTGTGGTATTCCTTTGACTGGGTATTTATGTATTTTCTGGGTAGTGAGTGTTTGCTTATCTTCCTCTGACTAGATTGTGAGCTCCTGGGGGAAGGACCAGTTTCACTCTGGCCTCAGGACAGCATATCTGAAATGGAATTTTTATCTTGTCCCAGACTGGTTTCTTCCCTGCCTGCCATGGCAGCTGTGTGGAGGCCAGATGGGGGTGCCAGACCGGTTAGTGGACAGACAAGTCCCACGAAGAGGTGGTAAAGGGCTGACGTTGCACCGGTAGTAAAGAAAGTGGAGCTGCAAGTGAGATCTAGGGAACAAGCGAGTCATAACCTGTGGAGGATGAGGGTGAGGAAGGGGTCTAAGAGTCTGAGATGGGTAATGGTCCCGTGCTCTCAGAGGCTATGGGGGACCAGTGATGCTCACGGAGGCTGGGAGGAGTTGAATCTGAGGTGCCCCTGGAGCGCTAAGAGGCAGTAGGAGGGATGGTCTGGAGCTCAGGGGAGAGAGAGTTTCCGTCAGCGGATGCAGATTTACTAGTCACTAAGATCCCTGCCCGGTGACCTCAGGCTCCTGGGAGCAGGAAGAGGGGGTGGTTTTGAGGCAGCTTCTGTCTTTGCTGTTGTCACGGTGCGACCCCATTCACCAGCGCGTAGGTTGTGGTTTGTCAGATGAGCCCTTCCGTGTCCTGGGGGAGGGATGGTCGGTGGGTGGAGAGAATGGAAGAGTTGGTGGGAGTTTTATTTTATATGGAAATGTGGGAACTTGCTCCTCAGCAGCAATCATCTCCTGATTTCGCTGTCCCTGCACTCTGCCCACTTACCCTCTACTGTCTCCCACCTAGTCCTGCCCAGTTCTATAGACTAATTTTCTGTAAGACATTACTCATTAACGCACAACCCCCATTGGGCACGCAGGACCCTTTCTAGCCTGGCATTCAAAATTCTGCATGGTAACTTTATGCCAGGACTTAGATCTGTCTCTGACGAAATGGATGATCCTGTGTTCCTCAGACACATCTCTGCTTTTCTGCCTCCACGCTTTTGCTCACACCAGCTGGCTTGGTGAGAATGCTGTTTTTACTTCTATCAGTCACATTTCACTTGTCTTCCAGAGGTGGGTAGACTACAGCCTGCAGGCAGAATCGGCCTACTGCATTTTTGTAAATAAAGTTTTATTGGAAAATAGCCACATTCACTTGTCCATGCATTGTCTGTGGCTCTTTTTGTACTACTAACAGCAGGCTGAGTTGCTGCAGGAACCCCATAAGCCTGCAAGGCCTAAAATATTCACTCTGGCTCTTTAAGGAACACATTTGTTTTTACGCTGGATATCAGCAGCTTTGCAGTATACTTTCTGTAAGTCAAGGTGATAGAATGCCTGGTTCTTTCCCAGGAACAGGGGTACAGAGGGCTAGAAAGAAATGGAAGTCATAAATGTTGATATTAAATCTCAGTCATCTTGTAGATCATCTCCCGTTTCAAACAGTTGAAACCACAATCTTAGTTAAGGCAGCCTTGAACTAAGCCATAAAGGAATTACAGGCAACTATTTTATACTGATTATGGTGTGACAATAGAGGAATCACTGTCCTTTCAGAAATGGGATGAGAATGTGGGACATTAATGAATTAATGAAAGTTGTAAGCATTGATGGCCCCAGGCCCATTGCGGTCCATTATTCTTTTATTCTGGATGGAAAATTGACAGAGGAAAATTTAAGAGTGATGCATCTGGGTTATGTTAGTTGGGTGAATACCCTGGGAATGGAGCTTCCATTGGATCAGGTATTCCTGTTACATTGTTCATTCGGGGAAGTTCTCTAGTGAAGAAACCAGATGGTAGGGATGAAAATACAGCCTGGAACTACAGACAGTTAAAGCCATTTGTGTAATTCGTTGATAAATAGTTATAAAAGATTGAGAAGACTAAAGTTTAAGAAAGACTTGGTTCTGTTGGCAAGGAAAAATGGGCAGACAGATCAAATGGTCATTGGATTTTTGAGTGGAACTGATAGTAAGGAAAGAGTCTACCTGGAAGAAATTTTGGCAGTCAAATCCTTTATATGTTTCTAATGTGAACTTTTAATAAGTCATCCATCTTAACTTTATTTGTTAAATGTCCAGTGTGGAGCTAGATTGATTCTTCTTGGAAAGAAAGTCTGGGTAGATAAATTATTAGAGTCTGTCAAATATGTGTATTTGAGACAGAATTTATTTTTATGTTTCCTTTTGCATATCCTGTCATATAAATAATCCTGCTAAATGGCGATTTTACAGAATCAGATTTGACCTGATTGAAGTCTAGGAATGTAGTCATCATACACCTGAGATGTATTAACCAGAGGTCGTGTCAAAGATAGGTGCCTGTTCCTGATTAAACAGAGGACACAGGCTGTGTATCCTCCAGCACAGTGCAAACATGCCTCATCTTAGAAACACTCGCTGGGCGTGTAGTTTGTACTGGAGTGGACTTTGAACAACCAGTGGAACAGTGAGTTCAATTTATTGCCATGAATTTTTAGATTTTTTTGAAAGCATGAATCATCTTATGAAACTGATTTATTGAGTGACCACCGTGTGTGTCTCACCATGCTGGGTACTTTATGTTATTTTATCTTCATAATAATCACCTTCGTATCAGCCCCATTTCAAAGATGTAGAAAGTGAAAGTCAATCCTTAAAGGCCACAGTTGATGGCTAACAACTGTAGTCCTTTCTGTGATTTGAACCCATAAATATCCTATTCTAGAGCAACGCGTCTTCTGGTACCGTGCATATCTCTTCTCTTTTAAAACTTGTTATTATGAAAACTTTCAAACATCTACTTATATGTATAAGTAGAGATTAAAATTATAATGAATCCCTATGTACCGCTAAGCCAGATGCGGTCGTTGTTAACTCTTAGCTTGTTTCTTCTGTACTCCGTCCCACCTGCATGTTATTTTGAAGCAACTCTCAGATTCCATGCCTTTCTTTTAAATATTTCAGTACGTGTTTCTTAAAGGTAAAGACTTTAAAAAGCACAACCATAATACATGCCATTTTTGCACCTACATCATAATAGTAGTAGTTTCTTAATATTATTGATGAACCAGTCAGTGTTCACATTTCTAATAATTTCATAGTAGTCACATTTTTTACAGTTTGAATCAGGATCTAAATAAGATCCATACATTGTAATTGATTCATATGTCTCTTGTCATAATTTACTTTGTTTTTTAACTTTTTATTTTGAAATAATTTTAAATTTCCAGAAAAATTATTAGAATAGTCCCAAGAACTTCTGTATGTCTTTACCTAGATTCCATAATTATTAACGTAATTTGCTTTCTCAGTCTATCGAAAGTCAAAGACACGATGACTCATTACCCTTTAGTATTTCCTAGAAATAAGGACAATCCCTATCTAACTGCAATATACTCACCAAACTCAGGAAAATAACACTGATGTAGTACTATCTAATCTGTGAACTCCGTTCAAGTCATGCCATTGTTCTAATAATATCCTTTACAGAAAAGTCAGCAACAAAAATAAAGTCTTCTCTTTGCCATTTCTCCTTTGTGGTTCAGGCTGTCATTCTCCTTCAGTCTGAAACAGTTACTTACTCTTATTGTGTCTTTCACAAGTCATCTGTTTTGTTGACTGTCTCAGTTTGGTTTATCTGCTGTTTCCTCACGATTAGATTCGGGTTACACATTTTTCATCAGGAATACTGTAGGAAGTAATGCTGAATTTTCTGTATATCATATTTGGTGGCTCACAGTTTTGATTTGTCTTGTTACAGATGATGTTAACTTATTTTAAGTTAACTTTTATAACTTAAGATTGTGTCTACCAGGTTTTTCTGCTGTCAAGTCAACTAGTTATTTTGGTGTACTAACAAATATTTTGGGGGAGAGATTTTAGATCATAAATATTCTATCATTGTCAAACTTTTGCCTGCTAGTTTTAGCATACTACAAATTCTGCCAAATGGTGATTTTCCAGTTCCTTCATTTCTTCTACATTTATTAGTTAACCTTCTACCATAAGGTAGAATTTCCATTTTTCCCCCATTGGTTTATTCATTTATTTAATTTTTTTATGGACTCACAGATTCCTATTTTACTCAGTGGGTTGCAGTCCACTACTATTATTTACTGTGATGTTTAGCTTGTCCTGGCTTTGCCAGACTGATTGCTATATCCTTCAGACATGTCTCCATCATTCTTTGAGCACTTCTTTTCTTTATGACACAAAAGATGCTCCAGTTCATGTTGTGTAGATCTTTGAATAACATTTTGTTCAACATCATTGCATTATAATGATGCCATAGGACCTTAACTCTTATTTCTATCAGTCAGCCTATGGTAAAATTGGTTTCCTGATACATCATTTTGCTTAATGTTGCAGAACCTATTGACAGTGACATGAAATGAAAACTTAGTTTTTTCCTTGCTCTAGCTCTTGAGTCAACCAAGGAGCCCTGGTTTACTTATGTGGGGAATGGTTTTTAGAATGTCAAAATTTGGACTTTAGTTTTGCTCATGGCCACCATGTAGCTGTTGCTTGTAGGACCAGAACTAAGAAATATACATTTGAACATATATACGTAGACTCGTATTGAAATAGCTGAAAACCATGAGGTCACATTACTGTCAATCCTAATCCAACACCACATAGTCTGTTTTAGCCTTTCTCTTTTCTGTGTTTATGCCTTCCGTCTCCTACAGTGAGCATTCTGGCTGCCATTATCCTTAATGTCTACTTCCCTGTTGTAAACAGTCTCCCATTCAAACAGGCTGTCTTCGTGGCCCCAGCCTTTTGACCTGAACCACACAGGTGTCTCCTTGGCCTTGGTGCTGCAGGATTGCGCTGGGCCAGCGTCCTTTTTTGTCCCCATAGTGTAAGGCTGAACCACCCCACTTCTCTCCACCCCTGACCTTCTCATCATGTAGCAACTCACATCAGCCCAGGAGTAGGATTCATTAATGCTTATTAGTAACTCTCTGTTGTGATTCAAGCCTGTTTATAAAGAAAGCATAATGTGTTGAAGAGAGAGGCAAGAAAACTAAATCGAGTGATGAAATTTGGGCCAGAATCAGTATGGTAGATTAAATTCAGGCATTAGTCCCTAAATGGAGGAATATTTGTACTCATATATTCAGGAGACATTCTTCATCTGTTCTTTTTTTTGAATAAATGGAGTATAATAGAGTCAGGAAGTAAAATTGCTTCTTATTCTTAGTGGGGGGGGGTGGAATTCTGGAGCCCTAGTTGATGATCAAACAGGATGTTTTGCAATCCTGTTATCTTTGGAATCTTGCTTGAATATATGTGTGAAACAAAATTTGAAGTGAATTCAGAAGGATAGAAAAACTTTCAGGTCTGACCCCCTCCTCCCATCTCCTAAAAGCAGAATACTTTTAAGCACTCTTATTTTTATATCAAGACTTTCTTTTTCTTTGTACATTATGTCATATCAGCAATTTCTTGCTCATGTATAATAAGGTAACTTGAGGAACTTCAAAGCATAATGATAATGCCATAACTCTTGGAATATCACAGGATGTAGCCAAAAAACTAAAAAATCCTTGTCAAGAAGGGTGCTACAGCTTTCCTCCTGGGCCTTCTGTCATGGGGTAGAAGAGGGTCAGAATTAAGAACAGACTGGAGAAGACGTACTATTTGGCTTCATATTATTAAGGGGGGGGGTGCGTGAGATGTTTTTCTTTGCGTCAACTTTGGGTCAACACGGCATGGTGCTGTACCAGATGTTGTAAAGGCAATATAATACAGAGGTCCCTGTCTGGGTTTTCACTCTGTTCTGTGAAATTGCTTTATGACCCCAAATAGCCATGTCTTCTAAGAAAGTCTCCTAATAAAGAGCAAACCCCAAGTAGGAATGAAGCCAGGGTTGTATGTAAGCTGGAGATACAGAGTTAACCAGCCTCATTGATCTAGGTGTTTTCATCATTATGAGAAATGGTGGCCCTTGCACAGGATATTGGTGTTGCTAAACTGTAATCCAAAGTCTTGACCTGGCATCACAAAGTAACAGGGTAACAGTCAAGCAAAGTAGTCAATATAAATGAGCATATTTGGAGTAAGTAAACTTTTTGAACTACAGATTTCTCTACTGTACTGTCTTCTTTTAGTAAAGAAGTATCTTAGGTCCCATGGAAGGATTGGCCAAAAATTTACATCCATGTAAGCAGCTGAACCAGGATGTAATGCCCAGAAAGTCTGCTTGTTATTCTCAGGTTTCCCACGAATGCAGAAAGTAATTGTTATAAACCCATCACTGCTATGTTACACATCCCCAGGCATGTAGATGTATAGGTCATGTCACCTTGACCTGAATGGTCAAAGCAGTACATGTCTTTCACCAGTTTCTGATTCTGAGAACATATGTCTCCTTAATCCTAAGCTTAGAGTTTTAAGAATTGTTTATCCTTTGCAAGGTAATCTGCTGGAAACACGCTACTCTTAACTAGAAATTCTCTCTTTTCAGATGCTGTCTTTGCATTTCAGTTACGTAACCCAGTGCACAATGGCCATGCGCTGTTAATGCAGGATACGCATAAGCAACTTCTGGAGAGGGGCTACCGGCGCCCTGTCCTTCTTCTTCACCCTCTCGGTGGCTGGACAAAGGATGATGATGTTCCTTTAATGTGGCGTATGAAGCAGCATGCCGCAGTGCTGGAGGAAGGCGTCCTGAATCCCGAAACAACAGTCGTGGCCATCTTCCCATCGCCCATGATGTATGCCGGACCGACTGAGGTAGACGGCTTTCCAGATTTTCCCTGCAGCACTGTTGAAACCACTCTTATTAACACAGCTGGTGTTAACCACAGACTTGTCTGTTGATTTTTCTCTGCTCTGTAGGTCTTGCAAAACATTAGGAATGCCTGGAGTCCTCTCCTGCTCTGTCAGGGATGCTCCGTAGGCCTGGCCCCCCAGAGGCAGCCTTCCTGGGAAAGGGCCGGCGGGGCATGCTTCCCTTGCTCTCCTCGCAGTGCTTGGTCCCAGTTGTGGAGAAGGCTCTCTGCACACAGAGGGCTTGGCGAGGTCAGGAAGGTGTGACACGGGCGCCTCTTTTTAACTTCCAGTCATGCTACAGACACAGCTCTGACAACATCAGTCTTATCCCTTTACCCAGGTCCTGAGTTACTCTTCCCAGGGGATGGTCCTGGTCTGATTTTTCCTTCTTCTGAATTTTGGAAAGGCCAAAGGTATTTTTGTAGGAAGAAAAGTGTGGTATCTTTTTTTTTTTTTTTTTTTTTTTTTAAAGAGCATTCAGGCGATATTCTTCATTTGTTCTTTTGTGAAGGACTGGAGCTTAATAGACTCAGGAAGTAAAATTGCTTCTCGATGTTGGGTTGGGGAGGCTTCTGGAGTTCTACTGAAAGAAAAGGGATATTTTTAGATCTTGTTGTAACCATATATAAAGTAGACCTAATTAGGTTTTTCTCCAGGCAGAGTAGGCTTTCAAAAAATATTTGTTGAATGAATAACTAAATCAGTGAATGACCTAAAACACTGGGTGTGGGAAATTCTAGCCAGCTTCTCGATGAGTTTAAGATAAAGAATAAACGGCACATTATTAATGCATTCTTTTTCATCCCCACTTTGAAGGGAGATGAATTTACTTAGTTAAATTTATCTGGGAGGCAAACCCTTTTAGAAGGGATTAAATAATTTAGTTGTATGTACTCTGTGATGTTTTCCTTCCTCCTCTCAAAAAAAAAAAAAAAAAAGAAACACCCGAAGTTTAAAAGGAAATCCAAACGTGTTTGGCTATTCTTTGGGATCAAGCCTAAAACATTTTATTGGAGTTTAGTTGTGGGATTGTATAGTCCGTTAACCTCTTTATCCAAAAGAAAAAATAAAGAACTGCCCCCCCCAAAAAAACCCAAAAATAAAACAGGCAAACAAAAAAACTGCATCACAACAAGCTGAAATATTAAAATGTATTTGACTCTTCTCTTGGATCCAGCCAAAATAACACATTAGAACTTCCACATTAGGTAAAGGGCTTCATGTCCTCCCCTCTGTTGGTGTAGAGCGTTTGGAAGAGTTGGGCAGCGATAGCCCTGTGAGTTTCCAAGAGACCACCATGACCTTTAGTTTTTACATCTCAAAGAGTTACTAAATTGTTTTGGAAGGAAAGTTAATAATTTTGTTATAGTGGTTCTCCAACCTCTCCTTTGGTGCTGTCTTCCTCTTCATCATCATCATCATCATTTTAAGAGAATCATTTGTTCTGAAGTTCTCCAGAATTAGGAGATAAGTGGCTTTCGATGGGAAATGACCCAAATGAGTTTAAAATCAGTAAGGGGCTTATGATTAAAAACCTCATTAAGAGCTGGTAGGGACAGTGAAGTAATTTTATCTTTCCTATTTAGGGCATATTTTGTCTTCTTTGTGTTCTTATTCTCTAAAAAGGGATGAGATACGACATTTTATGAACTAAACTAAAAGCTGCTTTTTAAAAGATGGGAATGAGGGGATAGATAAATAATAAATGCAGCCAGCTATAATAAAAGAGGAAATTCATTCTTGAGAATTTGACCACAAAGGGTCAAACATACTGTTTTGTCTACAGTAGAAAGCTTTTTATGTCTTCTGATTTCAGAGCCAGTGCGTTTCTTAAGTAGGAAGGTGAAGGTGCCTAAGGTAACTTTGTGGCGCCTGGCATTTGGCTTAGTAGAGTCATCCTCCTTGCATGGCAAAGCTGACTGGTTGTTCACCTGGTTACAGGAGGCCTCAGATTTGACTCCCATTGTTACCCATGAAAGCATGGTCTGGGAAAAACAATACAGACTGTTGTTGAGGAGGCCAGGCACAGGTCTGGGCCTGATTTACCACCAGCAGGTTTATAATCTCAGGTTAGACTCCTCTGGGCTATGTTTAAGTGCCTAGTAAATGGTTATCCAACGGATGCATTGGAGGTGGGACTAAATGTTTTTTAAGGTTCTGTCTAATTATGATCATTTTCTGTTTTGTCTTTTAACTTCATATGAAGTATAATATACATCAGAAAAGCACATATTTCATAGGTATATAATAAATGAATTTTTCCCATTTGAACACAGTCATACAACAAGCACCCAATTTTTTTAAAAAAAGATTATCAGCACCCCAGAAATAATTCTTCCTTCCACCTCCTTTGTTACCTGCCTTCCCCTAATAGTCATCACTATCCTCACCTCTCATATCATGAATCCAGTTTGCTTGGGTTGAGGTTTAGATACTCTGGGAAGCAGACTCTGAGAGCTAGATTAAGGTTCAGAAAATGTATGAGGGTGAGAGCCCTTGGGGTCAATATTTGTGGAAGAGAAGAGAACAGGAGGGGGCAGGATTAAGCAGAGGGAGAAGTAGTTCTGATTCAGCCTTTGTGGGAACCTAGTTGATTATATATGGAGTTCTGGAAGGGCCTTCAGAGGTGTTCCAAGTTGCACAAGAAAGAGGCCTGTATACCCTGTGTTGGCCAGTGATTGGCTTCCCGGGGAGGGGCATGCCTTTGGGCTGCAGCCTTCTAGAGGCCATTATTAAAGAGGGCAGACAGCTGCTGGGTCAGCACAGCACTCCTAGGAGCTGGGGAGGGTGGTCCTTCCTTCCTGAGGGGGACCTGGGTGTTGCATCACAGCGTCCAGTCCAACTTGATCTGACGCTTTTTGTAACAGAACCATATGCTACTCTCTTATGCCTGGCTTCTTTCCTTTATGTTTGTGAAACTCTCCCTTATTGTGTGTAGTTAGTTATAGGTTGGTCATTCCCAGTACTGTGTAGTGTTCCGCGTGTGATAACTTTCACGCAGGTTTCAGTTTCTTGCTTTTAAGAATAGTGTTGATCTGAAGGTTTTACAGCATGTATTTTCGTGGACATTTATGTTGGTATATATCTTGGGATAGAATTGCTGGGTCATGGAGTCTGCATTTGTTAAGCTTTAAGTAGAGGCTGTTAGTCAGTTTTCCAGTGGGTGATACTATTTTATGCTCCCATCAGTAGTATATTTCCTCACCGATATTTGATTATCTTTTTCAAGTTAGCCATTTTGGTCCTTTAGCCCAGACTCTTTAGCCAAGCTTTTTGTATTATTTTTACTATTTCTTAACCAGCCTCAAAAAGGTTTTCATTAAACCAGTTTCACTGAAGAGGAAAGGAAGACATAGCGAATGAGTTGTACTTATATGCAGTGATTGAAAAATAAAATATAAAAATAGTACATTTTTGTCATGTTCTTACTGTATTCTTCAGGCAGTATGTCAATTGCCTTACATGTATTAGCTAACTTAATCCTTAGAATAACACTAAGAGGGTAAATAGTATCACTAGTCTCAATTTACACATGATGAAATGGAGGCAGAGAGGTTAAAAAACTTGTCCAAAATCACACAATAGTCTGTAGGTGATCTGGCTCCAGAGCCAGGTACTTAACTCCCGCAGGATGTTTTTAATCTTATTAAAACATTTGAAAAAAACATATGGTCAAAGATATTTTTGCAAACAGACAGGAAATAAATTCTTAAAATATGCTGTCGGAATTCCAAAACAGTGAGTTAGCCTGGCCCTAGCTTACATGCATTAGAGGCGAAATCTCTAGTACAGTGGCCCTCACTTATCTTTTGATTATCATAGGCAAGAGTTGTGGGTTATGATACTCTTTGTCCAATCAGTGCAGACATACCTCGGAGATATGAGGGGTTTGGTTCCAGACCACTGTGATTTAATATCACAATAAAATGAGTCACATGAATTTTTTTGGTTTTCCAGTGTGTATAAAAGTTATGTTTACACTTCGCTGTGACTTATTAGGTGTTCGATAGCATTATGTCTAAAAAAAACAGTGTACGTACCTTAATTAAAAAGCACTTCATTGCTGAAAATGCTAACCATCATCTGGGCCTGTTGGAAAATGGTGCTGGTAGACTTGCTCAGCGTAGGGTTGTCACAAACCTTCAATTTGAAAAAAAAAAAATCTGTACAGCACAATAAAGAAAAGTGCAATAAAATGAGATATGCCTATATTCTTGCTTTCTGTATTATGATACCTGCCTCATGGTATTAGTAATATATGACTGTCGTTGTGAGGAGTGACTAGGATAATGTAAATTCATTTAACACATTGCCTACCTCATGGTCATCTGTGGTAACTAGTATCAGCTGTCTTAAAAAATAATAAGATGCTTTGCTTCAAGTTCTCAAGATCCCTAGGATTCTGTCCTCACATCAAGGAAGCTGCCTGCACCTCAACATTGCCTGTCTGTCAGTGCGAAGTCCTAGGATTTGGGTAATGGCGGAGAGCCTTGCAGGACCTCCTCCCTAACAGACTTCATGTCAGTCACAGCATGCATCCTCTGATTTGGAATGTCCTTTGGTGTTCGATAGTACATAAAGCAAATATAAAGACTGTGAAAATAATAGACAATGAAAATAACTACTTTTTGAGTGCCTGTGCGTGCTTGCCACACATTGAACAGATTCTTTGCATGCATTATAACCTCATCCCCACAACAACTCAGTGAGATAGGGTTTGTTGCCATTTACAGAGGATGTTAGTGAAGCTTGGAGAGGCCAAGTACCTTAATTGTGGTCTGCCAGAGAAAATCAGAGACGTCAGTAGTTACAGCAGTAAAAGCAGATTTTTTTTTTTTTTTCAGGAACTATTGCAGATGAGACCTTGGAATAGAACTGGGCTCAGTTCTGAATGTGGCAGGGACAAGTGAGGGGTTATAGCTAAGAATGGGGGATGGGTAACTCCTAAGAGGAAACATCAGAAATAACAGTCAAGGGAGACCAGCAGGATTCTTACTGAAAGCAGGCTAGCCTGATCAAATATCACTCAGGAGATAGTGGGGGATTAATAATTGGATCAGGCATGGAGGATTGTTAGTTCTTACTAAGCTGATTTTGCATGATTTTTGCTACAGCCGGGCAGTACAGGCCCTGCTAGGATGCACAGTAAAGGTCGAGTCTGAGAGGGCTTCTGAAACCTGCCTGGAGTTAGGTCAAGGAAGGAAAAGAGTCTGTGTCGGATCTTATAACCAGTAAGTCTCAGAGCTGGGACTCAGGCCTGTCTCACCCATGGCTTGTGTCTTCTTTTTACCAGTGCTGCTAGCTGCCTGGAACCCTCTGAGGGTCTTTGCCTTGGCAGGTCGGTCGCAGAGCTAAGAGTTTAGGTGCCCCAGGTGCTTACACAGAGCTCCCAGTTTTTCTAGACGGTATAAAGGCACCTTAAAGTTGCGTCTGTCTTTTGAGCTCTGTCTGGAGTGTCAGTTATAAGCCACGTGGTTCTTGTCATGAAGAGCAAAAGGCAGTATTTAACTTCTGACTTTTTAAAGGACAAACTTTAGAAATTCTAGGAACCATCTTCATACTTTAAACCAGTAAATGTTTTAATGTTTATGACCTGGCATGATTTAAACTCTGAGACTGGCTTATGAAAACGGCCCTTTTTTTTTTTTTTTCCTCAAGTGCCTCATGTATGTGTTTGACTTATTTGGCTTATTCATAGCCTTAAATGAATATTCTTTTGGTAATTAAAAAACACTCATTTTTGTAGCTTTTCCATGACATCAGGAAAAAGTCTGCCAGTATTGCTTTTTTGCCAACTATTAATAATAAAATAAAAACAATGACTCTTCCTTTAATCATTTTCTGTAGGTCATTTAGAAAGCATTGGTACCAGATTTTTTTCCCTCCCACAAATGCTCTTCAGAGTAGTGAGCAGCTGTGAAGCCTGCCTGGTTATCAGCAGGATGTCCCTGATTTTCTAGTCTGTAAAGATTTAATGGCTTAATCCTAAATTCCCTTTTAAGAATTTTTTTGGGGGGAGTTATGGCACGTGGAGGGAGAATTGCTTTTCTAATGCTAGAAAAGTTGTTATGTATGCACATTTATATTTTCGTGAGGTATCAACTGTAGAAGTTGTGTTTGTCCCTTCTTACAAAATACTAAATCCATTTTTGTAAAGGGCAGATCATGCTTTCTAAAGCCTGTTAGAAAGACCTTACTTGAGAATACTTTCTAAGACCTTTCTTGTGAAAGTAAGATGTATTTTGGAATGTGGATATATGTAATGAACAGCTATATCCTGCTTTAAAACGTTTGAATGAGAATTGCCAGTTGAATAATGGAGAAAACGCTTTGTTGGAATCAGGGATTTTTCTTGACCATGAAAGTTATCCATGCATTGATAAATGATTCCGTAATAGAGATGGAGTCTGGGTAAGTGAGCAGATGCCCTTAAACAGAAATGGTAGAAATCTATGGTAGTTCGCTTTATCTTTGGAGAATATGTTCCAAGACTCCCAGTAGATCCCTGAATCCATGGATAGTCCCAAGTCCTATATATACTATGTTTTTTCCTATACATTCATGCCTTAAAGGAAGAACTTCACTTAAAATAGCTGACGGCCTCTCTTTGGCATATCTGAATTGCCAGCATCATTACTCTTGTGCTTTGGGGCCATCATTAGTACAATACTTAATTTTGCTTAGTTACTTGAACCCGAACACTGCAATACCAAGACAGTTGATCTGATAACTGAGATGGCTACTGCGTGACTAGTGGGCAGGGTGTGTGTGCAGGGTGGAGATGCTGGACAAAGGGTTGATCCATGTCC
This sequence comes from Eonycteris spelaea, assembly GCA_003508835.1. Lineage (NCBI taxonomy): Eukaryota > Metazoa > Chordata > Mammalia > Chiroptera > Pteropodidae > Eonycteris > Eonycteris spelaea. Next base: position 6,276,826 of record PUFA01000062.1, read on the forward strand.
TAGGTGGGGTGGAGTGGGAGGGCACGAGGTTTCATCACGATAGTCGTCATAATGGAGCACAATTTAAAACTTCCAAACTGTTTAAATCTGGAATTTTCCATTTAATATTTTCAAACTGTGATTGATGGCGAGCAACTGATACCATGGAAAACAAAACTGGACAAGGAGGGACTACTGTACTGCCATCGGGATGTCAGCATATTCCTTTAATTAGTCCATGCTTTACACCACTATCTGTCCGGAATGGTAAATACGATGTTCATTGGGGTATAAACCTGTTCCTCCCTGTAACACTTACAAGAGTTTTAACAACCTAAAGGGACATTAATTCTTAAGATCTGAGCTTAATTATAGGAGCCATACACTCTCAGGTTTTAGTTGTAACCTTGTAACCTTTGACCCTCTTGGGGTCTTTGATAATTTTGTCTTCTATTCATTTATTTTATTCATGTTTCTGAAGTCGTGCAATATAGGTTCGCAATCTCTTATCCAAAATATTTGGGGTCATGTATTATTTAATTCTGATAGGTTTGGGATATAAAGAACATTAAAACTTCTGTAGCAGAGAGAATGATTTCTCACACTAAGTGGGATCAGTTAAACCATAAATAACTTCGTGTCAGTTTTGATCAGGTTTTGCTACTAAATTAGTTTTAAAAAACTAGGTTTTTGAATTTCAGATGGATGTTAACCTTATTTTCGTAATTGTTTCACTGTATGTACATATAGTTTCACTCCTTAAACATAGAACGTCTGTCAATTATATCTCAATAAAGCTGGAAATATTGGATTTCAGATTTTTGGATAAGCAATTTGGGTCAGTACCACAAAAACATTTTAAATCCATTGACTTATATTGAAAGTAGTTTTTGGGATCTGTGTAGTCTGATATTTTATATACTTTTAGCTTATATGTGTCTTGAGAACTGAAGTGACTAATTCAGACGCATTAGATTTTACTGGTGTTTTAGGATGCTTTTTATATGGGAAATATGTCTTTTTTTTCTCCTGATTTTTCTATAGGTTTTCAGCTCAGAATCTGTTCTTGTTTCTTACTGAAGCAACATTGAGTTTTAATATTTTCTGTTAGCCTGGTTTTTCAGGTTTCCCTGTAGTTAGGTAATCTATAATGTTTCTTTCCTGAATGTTTCTTTCCTAACTTGTATTTTCTCTCCTGCTCTGATGTCCTATGTTATTGTAGGGCTTGACACAGTGTAGGCAACTCAGTAAGAACAGGCATGCATGGCCTTGGGGTTGGAGAGGCCTAGAAATAATACTGGATCTCTTAGTTGTTCATTCTGCAGTCTTGGACATGTTCTTGAAAATTTCCAGGTCTCATTTTTCTTATTTGTAAAGCAAGAATAATGACTGTCTTCAATTTGCTATAAACATTAAATGAGATAATATTTACAAAATACTTTGTACAGTGACTGGCATGCTAGGAAAGTAATTGGTACTTATTTTTCTCTTCTCTCATCCTGGTAAAGGACTTCCTGAATTTTTCTAACGCCGTACCACCATGGTGGCCTTTCTTTGGTTCCTTAAAATAGTGGTCAGTGAGAGGATGGAGAGGAGGAAGAAATTCAAGCACTTCTGGCTTTCATCAGAAACAAATTTTGGAGTTGCTTGGTGGGAGATCAGAGCAAGGGGGGAGGCTGGGCCATCGTGGATTTACTCTTCACCCCCTGCACTCCTGCTCTGCCAGGCTGGGTTCAGCAAGTGCAAGAGAATTTGCAAGAATAAAATTAGTTTGGTTGCTGATGGTTCTGAACAGGTACACCTCTTACATTTGATTTGTGCCATTTTGAAGACAGATTCCTTCAAGGTAAAGGAAGTCTTTGGGAAAGTGTGTGTTTTATGTATCAGGCCTCAGTTTCTTGATTGGCAGAATGAAGGATTTGGATTCCACAATCTAAAACTGCCTTTCAGCTCTTAAAGATCATATGATAAGAGTAATTGTATAAGGTGTGTCTAATTCTCCTTTACAAACTGGATAATGAAACATTTAAGTAGATTTCATAATTTTTGCATTGCAAATCAGAAATGTGACCCTTGAGAGGATTGAGTACTGTTCGCTGCACTGCCTGTTGCAGGATCTTAGAAGTCAGCATAACCCTTAAGAATACTAGATGTATAGAGAAGATTGAAAGCCGGCATTACCCAGATTCCACATGTCGAGAAGGATGGGCCGCCCTTTCCTTTGTCTCTAGCTTTTCCCAGTTAGTGCTACTTCTCAGAAATTAGGCAAGCTATTATGATTTGGGAATTTTAAGAAAATAGACTAATATTAGAATGATGTGATAATAGAAAGAAGAGGAGAATATTTTAACATGGAGTTCATGAAAGTTGATTTTTGTATTCAATAAAAATAGGTAATGGATATGACTTTTTAAAGAAATTTAGTAGTGTTAAAATAAGTACATTTTTGATAGTTTGGAAAAGAAAATGTGCACATCTATATATATAAAAAAATAGTGTCTGTGCCTGAAGTTCGTTTATAAACCTGTTGAGTATATGAGTTTTGCCTTATAGAATAAAATTTGTTGCATTTAAAGCAGATTTCGGTGTGAATATATAAAGAAATACATCTCTTAAGTTGGACTTAAACATTGTTCTATTCATTATCTTCAGTATTTTTAATTAAGAAAAAGTGAAAAATACATACTGATTTGATACAGTTTTTTGTATCTCACTTCACCTTCATTGCAGGCGAAGTGAGGTAATCGTTGAATCTCAGTGTTAGGTAGCATGTGGCATTTGTACTTAGTCCTCCTGTCATTTCCTGCCTCCACCTCTTTTTTTCCCCCTCAAGAAAGGCAGCGTAGAATTCTGTGCTACACTCAGGCCCACTGCCTGGCTTTCATCATTATTTCTGGAGTGTAAACCCTTCCTGCTGTGCTGGGGTCCCTTTTGGTCTTTTGGAATTCAGACTCCTCAATGAGATCTCGCCTTTGTTTTGAGTTGCATGCTTTTGCTACCATTTCACTAATAACATTGAATTCACAATTGAGTGAGCAATTTTCCAAGAACTAGCTATGAAAAACATGCATGACTGTGATAGAGATCAAAGCCTAAAACCTTTATTTCATTTTCTTCCAACATGTCTATTATGTATTTTGCATTCTGTTTTATAAAACTTCTTCTTAAACTTTCTATATGTAAATTTAAATATCGATCCTCATTTTTTAATCACTGCACAGATATCTAGTGTTAATGAACTTAATTTAATCAGCACCCACACCCCACTGAAGGATCTTTTGGGTTGTTTCTGTTTTCTGTTATTAACAGTGCTGGGTGATGATCTTGAAATGAACATCTTTGCATACTTTTCTCAAGATTGCTTCTGGAACTGGAATTGCTTAGGTTTTTGACATGTCGTCAACATGCTTTTCAGAAATTTTATACCAGTTTTCATTCACATAAGCAGAGTAAAATAGTATAATTCAAGCAGGTGATCACCGTGCACTTAAATGTTTGCTTCATCACTGAATTTGAAACTCTGGAGCCCATCACAGGTCTTTATGACTGATGTGATACACAGAGAAGCATATTTATTGAGACAAGTTTTTGCTCTGCGATCCTATATCTTTAAGTCCTAGAAATACCACAGTTTCCAGAGATTTCAACATTGTATTATTTTGGGTGATATGAATACATTAAATTTTTATTATGTAAATTAGTATTTGTTACATAAATTTTTAGTTTGTGATCTCAGAATATAGATTTTTCTTTCAATATGGTTGAGTTACTCCCAATATATTAAATTTTCGTGAGTGGTTTGAGTATGTTTAAAATGTTAACCTCTGGTAACTTCTGATTGTTTCTTTTTCTCGTTTCTTTTAATTTGGCTAATAAAAGCAGTTTCTAGATGTTGGAAGTATGTAGAGGAAAATAGTGTTTTCCTTCCACCTATCCCCTTGCTTAGTCTACTTTTAAATGCAGCTTTGGACTAAAGAAGTCATTGATTTCAGATACCAGATGAGGGTCTTCTTGCCTTTTGTGTAATGGCAAAAAGAGAATAATTTTAGTGAAAGTATCTTTCTCTTTAATTCTTTATTTTGGTTTATATTACGATATATCCAAATGAGTGGCTATCAGCAAATATGTACCATATTAATACTTGGGGTTAAAATACAGTCTCCAGGTCTTTTTTTTGTTCTCAAGTTTTTCACTTTCTGGTTTTTTGTTTTGTTTTGTTTTGTTTTGTTTTTAGGGAGTGTACTATCTTTTTCAAACAATGAGTACGTTTCTTTAGTTAAGAAACTAACTTGCAGAGTTCTGTCCTATTAAGGAAGTGTAATTATATTTTAGTTAAGGACTAAGTATAAAAGGGAAAGGGAAAAATAAAACATTTAAAGAAAAACTTTAAAAATACATTCAGTGTTGTGGAAATCTTAGATCTTATAAATATTTTTGCACGGTTTAGACATCCTTTATTTTCTTCCAGCTTGTGTAATGAATACAAAATCTTGTGGTTTGTGTAATTTGAAACACATTTAAGCAGTGTGAGGTAGGAACCCTATGAACTAGAATAGGTCAAATTTGAGCTACATTTTAAGAAATGTCCTTTTTTTTAAGGTTTATTTTAAATGATGCATAGATACCATATCTACTTAATTTTGTTAGGAAATAGAGACCTTTGTTAAGTTTCCCATCATTTACTTTGAAAAAGTAAAGCATGGTGGAAGTTTAAATTAATACCACTTTCTAAAACAATCTTACACGGACCTCAGATGCACAGAATTAGATTAATCAGACTCTGCGATACATGGTACACTGCGTCATTGGTCCGTGAGCTGCTCTTTTAAATTTTGATTGTTTATATGTTTATTCATTTTGAAAATTGTTGGGTGAACACCTGTGACCTGGAAAGTACAACCTGCATCTCCCAGGTTCTACCATTCCCATCTAGAACTGGAATTGCTTAGATTTTTTACATACTATCAACTTTCAGAAATTTTTATACCAGTTTTCATTCACCTAGGCAGAGTTAGATAGTATAATACTTAAACGTATGATCATTGTGCACTTAAATGTCTGCTTTTTCACTGACTTTGAATCTATGGAACCCACGAAAGGTCTCTGTGACTGACATGCCGAACAGAGAAGTGTATTTATTGAGCCAGGTTCTTTCTCTGTGAGCCTATATCCTTAAGTCCTAGAAATGCCATACTTTCCCAAATAACTCTCCTGCCGTTCCCCTCTCCCCACCAGGCAATCCACACTCTCGAATTTTGTATTTTTTTAAATTTCCTTATATTTATACACATAGACACACATATTTTCATCACATGTGTATATGCTTACATGATATATTATTTAGCTTGTTTTCCAACTTAATAAAGGGGCATAATAATTTATAGAGTCTTTAGGGACTTGGCTTCTATTGCTACATTACTGCACTTATGGGTACATGTATGTTACCAAGATTTTTCCGTGTCATTGTGTATGTAGCTATGGTTCATTCATTTCACATATATGACGTATTGTTTCATTATGAGAGTATGCTATTATTCATCTATATTTTCCCATTGTTGAATGTTTATGGTTTTTTTTTTTTTTGTTGTTGTTGTTGTTGCATGTGTCCTGTTTTTGTTTTATGTCATTTTTTGCTATTGTGAATGGTGCTGCTGTAATATTTTGGTGCTTGTCTTATGCATGTGTGCAGAAGTTTCTCTTACAGGTGGAATTTCTGGGTCTACTGGAATGCAGATACCCAACTTTAGATAGTAATGCAAAATATTATTTTCAAAAATGGTTTTACCAGTTGACGTTCTCATACGCTCAGTGATATATAAGAAAGCCAAATAATTCACAAGTTCTTCGACTGGTGTAACTTCTTTGGGATGTGATTTGTTAAATCGTAACTGAAATCTTAAAACTGCCTGTTTTTTGGCCCCTCTCTCCCTTCTTAAGGAAATGATCAGATCTCTTAATGTCTTTACATCTCAGTGCCCAATTTTCCTTTCCTCTTTATACTGTGCCTGTAGTGGTCTCATTCAGTTTCCTTTTTCAGACACCGTATCTATACTGATCATACTCAGATATCTGTCTCGAATTCACACCTCTTTTCTGAACTCCAAACCCATATATCCAGCTTGATGTCTAACACTTAACTCAAAATTACCGTGTCTAAAATGTTAATTGCCTCATTTTCATTTTACCCGCTCCCAATCAGTTTCGCCCTTAGCTTCCCCCATCTCAGTTAATTGCAGTTCCTTCAGAAACCTTGGAATCGTCATTGACTCCTCTTTTCCCCTCCTGACCCATGCTTGGTCCGTCTATAAAAGTACTGTTCCTTCCACTTTCAAAATATATTTGGACCTCTGCTCCTGGTCAGGATAGAGTAATGGATACTGGGCTTGCCCTCTGGCTGAAAACTATAAAGTATGTGAAACACCTGTTTAAAAGCTTTAGCAAACAGTCAGTGCAGGAATATAATCCCTGAGAGATGGGAAGCATACACAGTGAACCCTGTGTTTACGCTGGTTCTGTGCCTGGGGACAATTTCCTGACCGCAGCACAGCAGACCGTGGGAATCCAAGTCAAACACGGTGGTCTTGCTGAGCTGAGGAGGCAGAAATCAAATTCTGGGGCTGCTGGAGCAGCAGAGACCTGTAGAGTACTTTCCAGAATGGAGGAGGCAGCATAGAGCTGAGGCATCAGAAGACTGTGAGTCTGTTCCCCGTGGCTCCTGGGACTGCATTTGTGCAGAGCAGCAAGACTCTGCTAGGTGGAGTGGCTACAGTAATTTAGAGTGGAATGAGCGTATTAGAGGTTGAGTTACACAGTGTTGGAAGATGACATTCCAGCACAACTCAAGTGGAAAGACCTTGTTAACACCCAAGCATTGAACTGAGACACCACGCTTTGGGAGTAGAGACCACCCTTTATTATACTCTGACACTGTATTATTGGTCTGGGTCCCGTCAGGAGGTGGAAATCACACAATTGGAATAGGGGAAGTTTAAGTAATTATTAAACTTCACTAGGGGAATAACTATAAAAATGTAAAGTGAGCTCTAAAGGGTACCCTAGCACTGAGGGAGATTGCCAAAGGAAGGACAAACTTGGAAAAGGGACCCCCTCCCTAAGGGTGGGCTTCAGATCTCATTGAAACACTTATGATTTCATTCCAGTGAAAAATCAGTGGATCACCTGACCACAACTGGTTCACAGAAGCCAGAAAGCAGGAACCAACCCTCTGGTGTACAGGGCAGCGAGGCTGATAAACTGGTGCCAAGTGGATCAGAGCGCTGTGACCCCACTTGCTGCCAGAGTGTGATACCTGTGTTGAGAGGGATGCAGAAAATAGCGCTCTGGGGCAGGTGAACCCACTGGTGGGGGGAACAGAAAGGATCAGGGAGCTCTGCTGGTGGGAGGCTCAGGGTGCACCAGTGTCTGTGTTAGGAAAGCTGCAGCGAGGTGGTCACTGGGTTCAGGCTTGGGCGTTGAGGTTATGAAGGATTATGCCGTTTGGGCTTGCTCGTGGAACAGAGTGCCACCAGATGTCCGCATACGCAGACACCACTGACACCCCCTTCCCTACAGTGAACTTATGATGCCCTTCACTGAGAAAACTTAATATTGTGCTCACTATAAAAGAGAAATGCTTAAAGAGTTCAGTCCCATATCTCCGAGCATGTACTGAAGGGCAGATTTGGAGTTGAGAGGCAACAGATTGATAATTGACACAAAAAGCTAGAGTGAGCTTGCTCAACAGGGCTTAAAACCAGGCCTCAAAAATGAGGAGGGGTGCCAGTGCGCATCTGCCTGCTAGAATGAAGCTCTTATCGTTCTAAAGGAAAACAACACATTTCAGACTTCATTAAAACAAGTTATTCACAGGTCCAGCATACAATAACAAATTACCGGAAATAGGAAGAAGCAGGAAAATGTAATTTATAATGCAGAAGAAAAATTGTCACTGAAAACATATATGTTGAGATGACACTGATATTAGAATTAGCAAATAAAATCATTAAAGCTTTTTAAAGGAAAATGTGGGCATATGGATGAGGAATCTCAAAAAAAATGGAAAGTATAAAAAAATCAAATGGAAATTCAAAAACTAGGAAAGTATAGTATCTGAAATGAAAACATTTATTGGACGGATTTAAAAACAACCTAGAGTTGGCAGAAGAGAAGTCGTGAGCTGGAAGTCAGATGAATGGAAATTTTTTTCAAAAAAAATAGATGGGGAAAATGAGCAGAACCACAGTGACTTATTAACAACATCAAGTCACCTAACACATGTATAATTGGAGTTCTGAAAGGAGGCGAGAGAGAGAACATGGCAGAAAAGGGTTTTGAAAAAATGATGACCTAAGGTCTCCCAAATTTGGTGAAAAACATTGACCTAGAAATTCAAGAAGTCTAGTGAATCTTAGAAAAAATGAATTCAAAGAAAACCACATTTAGGCACTTAGTAGTCAGTCTTTTGAAAATGAATGATATAAAGAGGAACCTTAAAAGCAGTGTGATGGGGAGGGAGAGTGGAAGAGAGTGCCTAGGGAACTGACAGGAGTGATGGCCGACTCCTCAGGAGCGATGTGAACTAGAAACAGTGGATTGACATCATTAAGAAAAAGAAGTAAAAATAAGCCTGTGTATCCAGAATCAAGCAAAAATAAAGGTGAAGTAAATACGTTTCAGGTAAACTAGAATTGAGAATTTTATTCGGGTGGAAACGATTTTCAGAAATCTGCCAGTAGATTTCCTCAGAGGCTCCATTATTTGCTCAGGTGAGCACACTATACAGCTGTAGGGTAAGAAAGACTGAGAGAGCGAGGACCTGGCATTTTCTTCCTCTAGTGAGGCTTCCGTCATCAAGGAATAGATCAGGGCATAGAGAAATCAGTTGTGTGTAGACAACCAGCAGTGTTTGCCATGTATGAATTAAATTTACAATCAGAAAAAAGAGGCAAAGCTCTTTGTTATTTTATATGTAGATGCCAATAAAGCAGATAATAAATCATTTGTTATTAGCTTGGCCATTTGCTGATTTTTAGAAGGCTTTATAGAAAACCTTGAGACATCACCTTGTATTCCTTCAGTATGTATTCAGTATTCCAGACAGTATGCTAGCCCTGGGCATAAAAAGATAAATAATACATCTTGACCTCGGCCTGCTGGAGAGATAAACAGGCAGCTCTTACTGATTTTTAGTGATATCTTCTAGGCAGTGTGTCATCTTTTGCATAGAGCAAATGAATTTTCTTTAGAAACACTGGTTAGAAACAATTCAACTGGGATTGTCAGGCAATATTTCACAGAATAATAGTAACAGCAGCAATGTTGGTGACTGCCTCTTATTGAGGGCCAGGTTTAAATCTCCCACCAATCTTATGTGTTAATAAGCATTATCCTTCTCATTTTTGTAGATTGGGAAACTGAGGCTTATACAAGGAAATTGCCCAAGGGCATTCAATTAGTAAGGGAAAAAGGATTCCAATCTAGGACAGTCTGCTCCGAAGCCTGAGTGCTTAACCAGATACAGCGATGGTTCTAGACCGACCGACTTACATTCTCTTGATTAAAGGATGTTTCCTTTTCAGTATGTTATAAGTTAACTCACACCAGGTATTCTTGGAAGAGTTACATGTGTTTTGCTTATTCACGTCTGTTACAGTTTTCAAAGAATACATATAGGGAAACCATTCACTAAAATATAAATAACAGTAATTCAGGTCATCTTCAGGAGGATGTTGACTTCATGTTTGGTGTGTTTACCTTTGATTTACTTGAACAATTTACAGGGAATTTTTCAAGACAAAAGTAGAACTGACCACTGCCACTAACATGCTTTGTGACTCTAAAAGGTGCTAGTTTTTCTGGGCTTCAGTCTCCTCTCATTGTAAAAAGGTGAACAGGTTTGGATTAAATGATCTGGGCTTCCTTAAATATTAAAATTAGGCCATACATTCCCAGTTTATGGACCATTTGATACTCGAATGATGTAAACCTCTGGACATAAAAACTGAATGAACAAAGCAAGTTCACCTAAAGTCAGAGAACTTAGATTGCTCTTTTAATTTAACTCTGTTTAAGCAGCATTTAATTTGCATGACGCAGAAAAGATTTTCTATTTAAGCGGAGTTGCAAATTGATTAATTGATTATAAAATTCTGACAGACCCCTTGATAAAATTTCCGAGTCTGAACAAGGAAAGGTCTTCTGTGTGACTACTGTGGAGAGGCAGAAGGGAGTGAGCAGAATTTTCATGAAGAGGTGAATCTGATAGTGGGCAGGGAAAGGTGGCATGTTTGGGGAACAAAGGTCTGTTAGCATCATGCTTTGCCATTTTGTTCATACAGAACTATTGCCATTCAATGCAAGCCGTAGTAATGCTATAGTAGAAAACGATGTAGGTCTAGTTCCTTGGCATCCTCTATGCAGCTGGCAAATGGAGAAGGAGAACTAAAATGGTACTCGGGAGGCTTCTTAATGGTCCCTGTTTGGAAGTGACAAACATCACTTTGGCTCTCATTCCTTTGGCTAGAACTCAGCCACATGGCCACACTGTAACTGTGTGCTCAGAGAGAAGGTTAGTACAAGGTATATAGAGACAGAGGTATACGGAAAGCTAAGTGAGTAGAAAACAAGTCAAGCAATTATTAACTCTAGGAAAAACAGACAGTTGTACAAGGAAGGTAATAAAGATGGTAACAATACCTGACATTTATTGTGTACTTCAAACAAGGTGCTGTTCTGAGTCCTAACATGTTTCATATATTAATTTTCTTAAAACTTCTATAAACTAAATACCATAACAATCCCCATTTTACGGATGAGTGTTGCTTTTACCAAAAATGTAGTTTTCATTGTATTTATTGGATATGTGGAATAGGGAATGAGGTGAGTGAAATAAGAGCCAAAAATCATCTTTTATTGTGGGAAATGTAAATAATGTGGAAATAACATCTGTATTATATAACGCTTAAAATGAAAGTCAAGACACGGCAGTATATGCCTAACATTTGGAAGCATAGAGATAAATATCAGTAGAAACAGCTGAGAAAACAGACTCCTCAGGGTGACCAGTACAAGTGCGGGGTATGAGATTCCCCTCGTGCCATTGCACTTTCTAAACGATATTGATAAATGTATACGTACCTGGCATGAGAGAAACTATGAAGAGAGAGAAAATGAAAATGATGTATGGTGTTTGTTATGTATACCTTATTCTCATGTGGAACAGAGATAGTTTTGTAAAAATCACTAAATAATGGAAACTAACACTGAAAGGGAGCTAAAGTCAGATTTTTAGGCCTGGGTTTGATTCACACTTTATTGCCCACGTCATTTTACTTTTGGGTAAATTTTCTTCATTTTAATGAAAACGATGATCTCTTTAACTACTGGAGTTTCACGACTAGGGGTTAGACCAACTTTTGTTTTTAAACGATAAGTCTTAATGTGAAAATATAGTTTTCAAAGATAGTTTTGGATGCAGCATGGCTTTCAGTCAATACCTCGTTTAATTCTTACCTAGTGTCTAGAGTTGTAGTTACTTAGCTACATGATTTTCTCAGTGCCATTTTATATAAGCATTCATATAATTTAAATTTTCATCCAGTATTTTTTTTAATCTACTAGAGTATAATGTAAAAGTGTATAAATCACAGCGTACATACAGCTCAGTGAAGTTTTACAGTGAGCACACTCTGGCTACCAGCACCCGGCTCCTGGATTAAGAAACATTAAGAACATTACCAGGAACTCCTAGGACTGACCTCAGAATGTGTTAGGCACTAGCTCATATTTCCAAAATCAGTCAGAGGGTATAATCTTTCAGTTATAAGATGGATAAATTCTGAGGATCTAATGTACAACATGGTGACGATGGTTAATAATAATAGTGTACTGTGACCTTGAAATTTGCTAAGTGAGTACGTCTTAAGCGTTCTCACCACATATGGAAGGGTAACTATGAGAGGGAATGGATGTGTCAATTTGGGTGTAGTAAATATTTTGCAGTGTATACGTATATCAAGTCATCATGTTGTATGTTTTAAACATATGCCCTATTTTGTCAGTTATACTCAATAAAGCTGAAAAAAAAACCCCATCACCATTACCAGTTGCTTCCATCAGAAGATCAACTACTAGCCTGACTTCTAACGTCATAGGTTAGATTTTGAACTACCTGTAAATGACATCTAGTAGTACATGTAAGCACATATGTGTTCACATATCTCTTATAAGTATAAAAATATAAAAAATATACCTAAACACTTGTACCCATTTATACTTCTGATTTTGCGGGGCAGAGGGGTTGCCATTTCTGGTTCTAGCTTCCCGAGATGATATATTTAAATTTGTTGAGATTTCCTACTGATTGATATTGATTGTATAAGAAGTATACGCATTTATTATTCTTTTATTACTTGTGAGTACTGGTCATAAAAGCATAATTATCAAATACGAAAACTTTTATCCCAGGTCCAGTGGCATTGCAGAGCACGAATGGTTGCAGGAGCCAACTTTTACATTGTCGGACGAGACCCCGCTGGCATGCCTCATCCAGAAACAGGGAAGGATCTGTATGAGCCAACTCATGGCGCCAAAGTGCTGACAATGGCCCCTGGCCTGATCACTTTGGAAATAGTTCCCTTTCGAGTTGCAGCTTACAACAAAAAGAAGAAGCAAATGGACTACTATGACTCTGAACAGTAAGTTTTATATTCTCTGCACAGATCTGTAAAACACCTTGTGCCCTGAGCTGCTCCCAGGGCTTTAATGTACTGTCTCATCATTACAACACCTTTACTGATGACAAGCTTTGTTGTACCCATTTCAGAGAAAGGCAAACCAAGGAAACTAATTTCTCAGTATTCCAGAATTTAGAAATAAAATTGAATCTGGTTTCAAGAATTTTGTTGTGAACTATTTAAGGGTAGTATTGACATTTCTATGTCTGCCATACCTACTATATCTTACTGACCGTATGGAAGTGGTCCAAGGACTTGGTGATGATTACTCTGGTAAGCCCAGGACATCTGTGTAGTCAGAGAGAATTTAACATTCTTGCAACCACTATGTGATGCAGGTTCTGACCTAATTGTTTTACTGGTATTAATTATTTCCGACAACAGTCTTGTGGGTAGGTGCTGTTGTTATCCCTATTTTATGATTAGTAGTATGCCACGGCATGCAAAGGTTAAACAATTGTGTAAGGCCACAGAGCCAGTAAATGTTAGCCCAGAAGTTTGAACTCACCCATCATGGCTCCAGAGCCAGTGCTCCTGACCACTCACAGTGCAACCTCCTTCTTCAGAGATCTTAGGAGGAGCAAACACTAATAGGCTTTTAGTACAAATTATTGGTAGTATTGAACATGGATTTATGTCCCTTTGATGAAATTGTATTAATTTCTGTCCTTAGATGATATCAATAGGTAATACACTCTGTAAATTTAGAGTGTCAGTGTGAGGCTCTAGAATCAGAAATTGTGGGTTCTAGCCCAACCTTGCTGTGTAGCTGGAGAGTCCTGCATGACCTCTAGCCTTGTTTCCTTATCTCTAGAATAATGACTGTGGACAAGGTGATACCCTTCCAGCTCAGAAGCTGTAGTTCTTCCCATGATCTATAGCACCTATTTTTTTTATTACTTAGTATGCACTTATATATATGAGTTATTTTCTTATTGATGGTTATTTGGTTTCCTGCATTTTTTTAAAGTATGAATTATACTTTAAAAAAGTATAATTGACTCCATTTAAAAATGACCTTGACCCTGACCCTGTGTCCTCATGTGGTGTGGCCCATTTTATAACACTGGGGACAGTAAAGACAAAGAAACCTTTTTTAAAAAACATTCTTTTGTTTCTAAAAGGAACATGAAGTTTAGTGTCACTTATGACACTAATGATAAAGATAGACTGGATAAAGAAAGACTGTTATCAGTGGAGTCAGGGAAATTTGTTGGCTTCTCATTTGATGATGTAAATCATTCTGGAGAAAACGCACAATTGCAGGCTTTTCTGAGTGATGAACTAATGTCCCAGAAAATCTTGAGTCAATGAACAGAAAAGACTTATGTAACTGGTATGGGCAAGCGTAAAAAACTAAGTCTTCCCTATGACATAGGTGTTAAATTCAAGACTTGAACAGTTTTAGACCTTTATTTTCTGAATATCTGAAATGTGACCCAGATTCCAGTATAGTTCTGAACCACACAATGAGAAGAATTTGCAATAAACCAGAACACTTTTACCCTTGTGCAGAATCAGTGTTTGCCAACACCTAGAAATAGTTCTAAATCGTGGCATGTTTAGTGTTGTTTTGGCCTAAAAATATGTATGTATGTGTGTGTGTATCTGCATACATGCATACATACATACATACATATATAAACATGAACACTATGATTTCTCATTCTTAAATAATGCACCTATAAAAATCATGTGGCAAGAGTTGTAAATAGACTATTTCTACTAAAAGTGCTTTAGAAGCTTTAGAGAAAGAATTTTGAGAAAAATAGGAGCAATTGTAGTAGACCTTGAACTATATCACCACAAAAGGTGATTGAAAATGAAAATATAAATTAAATATTAAAGAAAGTAAAAAAGTTTTTTGTGTGTGGTTAAAATTATATGGGATCACCATCAGAGGCTCTAACTTACAGTAGTGAACCCTTATCCACATTTTCTCTTTCCATAGTTTTAGTTACCTGTTGTCAACTGTGGTCTGAAAAGATTAAATGGAAAATTCCAGAAATAAACAATTCAGAAGTTTTAAATTGCATGCCATTCTGAGTATTATGGTGAAATCTCGTTCTGTCCGGCCTAGGATGTGAATCATCCCTTTGTCCAGCTTGTCTATGCTGTAAATGCTCCCTCCCTATTAGTCACTTAGTAGCTGTTTCAGTTATCAGACTCACTGTTGTGGTATCATAGTCCTTGGGTTCAAGTAACCCTTATTCTAAATAATGGCCCCAAAGCACAAGGTTAGTGATGCTGGCAATTCTGATGTGTCCAAGAGAAGCCATAAAGGGCTTCCTTTGAGCAAAAAGGTGAGTACAATACAATATGTAGTTTGAGAAAGAGACCACATTCACATAACTTTTATTACAGTATATTGTTATAAGTGTCCTATTTTATCATAGTTGTTGTTAATCTCTTACTGAGTACTTTATAAGTTAAATTTTATCATAGGTATATATGTATAGGAAAAATAGTTTGGTATTACCTGCTGTTTCAGGCATCCACTGGGGGTCTTGGAATATATTCCCCTTGGATAAGAGGGACTCCTGCACTTAGTCTGGGGACAGGCCTACACATCAGCCGAGAACCCTGAGGAGCGTAGCATCGCCTTTCTTCATTTATAAAACATTTAGTGTCAGGGATGGAATGCTGGGCTGGGCTGCTCTTTGCTTTTCACCCAGCATGCAGTTTCTTCAATTCCTGACAAGACGTTATGAACATATTTGTTTTGAAAGTAATGATAAGTCACTTATAGAGTGAGGAGAGGAAAATAGAATCATTCAGCTAGTGGCTAAATACTTAAAACTTAGGTGAATTTTCATTTTGATGAGTTAAGGAAACAAAACCAAACAGAACTTTTCTGTTACATGCCCTTGTGCCGGTATGTTTTGTTGCTGTGGCTTCTTCGTATGATCAGCTGAATTAATCACACGCAGGACCCTAGAATTCAGCTGAATATAGTTAGTTGACTGATGTGCTGGGAGGCCCTTGATAACTTTCATGTTTTGTTAAATCTGTGTAGTATTGCTTTAAGTCTCTCTTTTAATCATTCACAAGCTAAATAATTACATCAGTTCTCATAAGATTTTCCAATGATGAATTCTATATTAGTTGCATGAGTGGCTCATTTTCTTGGAATTTTTTTCTTACCAAATCCTAATAAATTGTAACCTGGGAAGCTTTAAAGTGGACTTAGTTTTTAAATTTTTTACATTGTGTTCAAATATAATTAAGTTGATGAGAATATGTTGGAAAGTGATTAAAATTTTGTGGAAAGGCGATAGTCTTTGATGTAGTGAGAAAACAGATATTAATTATGCACATATGAGGTTGTCTTATGTTTGATTAATGGACATTATTCAATGCCAACTTTTATGTAATTGATAATTTTATAGCTTTGATTTGACTAAATACCAGTGTAAGACAAGGCTTAGAGAGAAAAAACAAACTTCATGAAGATTTCAGGCAAGATATTATTGATAGGAATTATGATAAAAATCATCTGTTTGTACTTATGAAGTTAAGTAAATTCATATTATAATAGTGACTCAACTTTTTTAGGACTCAAGTAGTTTTAGAACTTCAAGATTAAAGCCTGTTCATTCAGATATTACAAACAAATCTTTAGAGATAATTCTTTTCTTTTTTCTCCTTATGTAGTGAATCTTTGTATTTGGGTAAATGTAAAATTATGGCTCAGATTTTTGAAATAGCAACTAACAAAAGGAGAGCACACATGAGTAAGCGTGCCTTGTGGAAATGGGTAGATAAAGAGACAGGCAGATGGAAATGTTTGCTGTCTAGTTATTTCCACATTGCCAATAGAGTCTTTCATGTTTTTTAATGCTGGAATACACCTTATATCATATACTATTAGTGTTATTTTTTAAAATAACATTCTAATCGCAGGCATCCTTCAAGGCCTTTTCACATATTCTTCCCTTCTTTTTAAATATTTTCCACAGTAGAGCTCATCTATTCTCATGGTTTCTGTGTGGTGACTTTTAAAGCTATGTATACTTCAGTGTTTCCAAGTTGCTAATTATGTTAGCTTTCTATTACAGTGTAACACATTACTATAAATTTAGTGGCTTAAAACAGTATTCATTTATTACCTTACAGTTTAGGTCAGAAGCTGGGTGGGCAAAACTGGATTTTGGCCAGGCTGGGCTCTTATTTGAAAGTCCTGGAAAGAATCCCCATTCAGGATGACCCTTGTTGTTGGTAGAATTCAGTTCTTTATGGTTGGAGGTCTGAGGTCCTCTCTCCTTACTGACTGTTGGCTGAGGATTCTCTCTGCTCTGGAAGCTACTCTTAGGTCCTTACTTGCGGGCGCCTGCATCTCAGTAATAGAACCTCCCTCATGGTGAATCTGTATCATGCTTTGAATCTCCCTTGCTTCCCTTTCTGCTATCAGCTAAGAAAATTCTTTGCTTTCAAAGGGTCAAGTAATATGGCCAGACCCATTCAGATAATTTAACTATAATGGTTAATAGGTTAGTAACTAATTGCATCTGCAAAATTCTTTTACTATCTGATGACATGTTATGTGGTAGTAACACTGTTGAGTGAAGGTCATGAGGCCATCTTAGCATTCTGTCAACCCACTAATGGCATTTCTGTTTACATTCTTGATATTACTTAAAATGCCTAGAACTGACTTTACTTTTTCCGGTGTCTATCTTCAAATCCTACATTTTCTTGGTTACTTGTTCTTCCCATTATATTGACTCTTAAGTCTTTTCTTTCTGCACCTCGCTCTTCATATCCAAGTCTTGTCATTTTGACCACTGAAATATTTCTTGTATGAATTCTTTTCTTTCCCTTTCTTGCCATGTAGTCTTTTAACTACACAAGTATTTCTGTCAGAGTACTGGGGATCGTCCTTTTCCATTATTTCATAAAATGCTTTGTTTTTATTATTTTTGACATTTCTTCCGAAAACTTGTAGAAGTTTTGACTGTAATTGTGTGAACTTACTGAGTCTTGATCTGTGTAGATTTACTTCATGACCGTTAATAGATAAGATCTAATTCAAAATCTATTGTAGTTTTTAAAATCTATTCTTTGTTTTACTATACATTTTGAATCATAATTAGGGATATACTAGTATGTATATTTTTGAAAATCAAATTATTTATAGTACTTATATAACTATCTTGTTTTAACGTCAACAGGTTATATTGAAATTAAAACAAAACTTTCTGACATTGCTATACTTTATCCATTTGTTAACTATTTATCAAATCTTTACTTATGTACATGCAATTGCTAGGTGTGGGCACAGTAGTGGGAAATAGGCAGATATTATTTTTACCCTCACGAGGCTTCTATTCTAAAGAAGACAGGCAATAAGCCACTAACAAAATAGTTGATTTGATTAAGTGCTTTGCAGAAGACTTGCAGGAAGCTCTGCTAGCACTTGTCTGACCAAGTCTGGTTTATCAGGGATGGGTTCCTGGAGCAAGTGACGTTTGAATTGAGCTCTAGAAGATGAGTAGGCATTCCCTTTGTAAGGAAGGAGGTAATAGCATTCTAGGCTAAGGGGTAAATAGGTGCAAAGGTCCTGAGGTTCAATGACTCATGAGGGTTTGGGAAGAATGCCTAGGAGGAGTAGAACAGAGAGGGAAAAGAGGCAGGGACCAGATTAGGCAGTTCTTTGAAAGGTAGGAACCGAAATAGCTCTTTAAAAGATATATAGTGTGTATTAGATATTAGGAAGTTCAGGTTTGGGATAATTAGGTAAATTAGATTATACAGATTTATTCTCCCAAGAAATTAACTAAAAATGCTGGTTTAAAGAAAACATTGTCATAAAAGTATCGTGGTGCTGATAAGATGATCAATCCTTAAGAGCTGTAAGGCCAAACTATTAAGTGAGGGCTAGAATTACAGGTACACCAAGCATTAAAGCTGCTTTTGTCCTGGTGGACCTAGCAAACTTGAGTATTGATTTTCTTGGTCCTGACCTAGGTGGGAGTCCAACAGGAGACACTTTTGTCAGTCTGGGACTGTGTTCTGCCTAAGTGTAAGAGGAACCCAAAGTGAATCCAGTCGACCCCCCGCCCCAGTAGAATGTGAGCAGAGCACTGAGCTTTAGCCTCAAGAGCTCAAAACTCTGCTCCAGTGAGCCAAACTCCTATTACCTGGGTGGTATCAAAACAAAACAGATAAACAGCCAAAAAGTCCTCATGCCATGAAATGAATTTTAGGTGGTTCTTGACTAGGCATGCCTCAAAGTGTTCAGCAGAAGCGAACAGAAACGCTTCCTGGAGCGTTTCACCTTTGTCCTAGGCCTCAGTTTATTCCCATAAATAATTATACAAGCTTAATAAACAATCGCAGTCAAAACGATAAAGTATATAAGAAAACAAAGCACCAAGCCAGAAAAAATGGAAATTGTTGTCAGCAGAAGCAGACCTGCACAGACTTCACATGAAGGCATTACCAGACACAGAGACTGCCAAAAATAACTATGCTTGCAGTGCTTATAAAAACAAAGAGGCATATGGCACAGAAACATATAGAAATTACCTGGAAATATAGAAAAGAAAGATGGAAGGGGAGGTCAGTGTTGTCAATAAATTTCCAAGACCCTAGAATTTAAATTGAGAGGTTTATTCTCAGAAATACGGGTTTGCAAACCAGGGAGATGCAGCTTCGTGTACAAACCGAAAGTGTGTTCTGAAGCGGGAGAGGTAAGGTGTGTAGAGGGGAAAACCACCAGAAGCTAACTTGTAAGGGGAATGGTTGCTAAGGGATGCAAAGCTGTAAGTATACACTAGACACTTTCTGGTTCGTTAGGGCAACGGGGCTTTCCAGTCTTTGCCAATTTAGGATCAGTAGGTTGATAGGGTCACAAGACATGGTCACAGGTTGGTGTCATTAAGACCTGGTCAGCAGAGGGTGTCACAAGACATGGGCCCTGCCTTGGTTTCCCTTGGTGCTTGCAAAACAAACTTGTAAAACAGGTAATGGTTAAACAGACAATACAGGGGGCACAGTTTGCCAGGGAGACAACGTCAGGGTTCAGACTACAAAGCTGCGTAGTCGCTTGAGAAGAGCCAGAGACCAAATTGCAGAAAAGGTATTTGGTCACCAAACTGATACCAATATCCTCAGTGCAAAGGTGTGTATTAGCAGGCAGGAGTTAATGGTAGCTTAGGTTTGGGTAGGTTGCAACAAGGGATTGAAAGAAAGATTGACTCAGAACATCTCTAGGAGGCACAGTCATTAGCACTTAAAGTATAATTGCTATATTAAATGGAGGCTGATTTTTTCTTACTAAATATATAAATATCTCTCATAATCCCCCATATTTCAAAACAACAACAACCATTTTAGTTCAGTATTCTCTGGAATTCCAGAGGTGACAGGCAGAGGTTTTTAATGGAAAGAGCTGGTAGGTATAAAATGCAATGCAATATAATGTAGATTGTGGTTCTAACAACATCATTATTGCATGCAAAGTAAATTTTACATTTTCTATAGCAGAACAAATATTTTGATTCTGAAAGTGTTCTGATGACAAGATTCTGATTTTAAACAAAAGATTTTGTGGAATTTGTTGTCATTTATCAAACAATAGACAGTGATCAAGTGTGCATATTTGGGTATTTTATGCTCTTAATTATTTATCATTATTTGCAAATCAAAAAGGTGCTTTTTTTTCCCCTTGAGATTTTTTAAATTCTTGTTTGGAGCTAATCTAGGCATTTTGAGGGTACCACAAGTCCTGGTTTCTAAATAAATGAGGATAGTCACATGTGTCACAAAAGTAGAAAGCAAATAATAAAACAAATCTTGGTGACAAATATCAAGGGCAGTGTTTAACATAGGTAGACCACCATCCTTGTTACCTAGAATGCAGTACTTGGATTCACCTAATTTTCTGGTTAACTTGTAAACAATTAAGCAGTTTGGGCTACTGTTTTTTAAAACCGCTTTGAAAATGTATTATTTCTGTCTGTATCACTTCCTTTACTGGCTTAGCTACAAGAAGCTGCATCCAAGGATGTCAGTGTGCCGCTCAGAATAGTCCACAGCAGTCTGCTGAGAGGGAGCTCAGCCATATGCCTCATCTTAGACAATTTTTTTGGTGATGTGCATCTGAGAGCTTTTGCGATTAGCTTCCTGAAAACTGGGATCCATTCTTGAGTAATCAGAGCCTTCTTTTGGAAGCAGATGAAAAGTCACATATTCTCTTCTTGTGAAAGCACAGAAGCTTCAGATTTTGCCCATCAAGATACTTGTGGATCCTTATGAAACCTGTCCATTGGCACTAGGTTAAAAACCCCTATTCTCAAGAGATACAGAGAACAGATTGGTGGTTGCCAGAGGCGGGTGCAATGGCTGAAGGGGGTCAGAATAAGTCATGGCGATATAATGTGCAGCATGGCGACTATAGTTAAGAAATAGTATATTGCATCTTTGAAAATTATTGACAGAAGATCTTAAAAGTTCTCATGACAAAAAAAAATTGTTTTCGGTTAACTGTATGATGATGGATGTTAGATAGATGTATTGTGGTGATCATTTCACAGTACATACAAATATCCAGTCATCAGTACAACTGAAACTAATGTTGTGTGTTGATTACATCTCAATAAAAACAAAACAAACTAAAAAACAAAGAGGAAACCCCTGTTTGTCCATACTGTGGTACATGATAGAGTTCATGATCCTTCATCGCAAAGAAAAGGGAGTTGACTGCAGTGACTTCAGGAAGCCCTGGCAATTTGATATTTGACTGAATGTCTGATAGGAGCTGTTCTCTAACTTTTATTTATAGGACTGGGGTGTGGGAGGGAATCATGATGAATGAAAAATTTTGGTTAATGGGATTCTAGGAATTAAATTTTTCTTGTATTTCAAGAAAAGGGCTTTGGTGTGGAAATAAAAATGATTAAATTCATCATGTCTGATGCCAGCTAATGCTTTTTAGTTCCTGGAAAGAAAGCCATAAATAGCTATGGTTTTGAAGAGGTGATTTTTTTTCGCCTCATTCCTAAGAATTCTTAGTGTTTTTGATGTACACTGTATTATATATAAGCCTCTTTCAAGTTGGACGAAAAGTTAAATAAACCCAAAATAGTTTATTAGTAGATGCACTTATAAGTTACCATCATTATTTTTAGTTTTATGAGAGAAGAAATTCCTCTTTGCTTCTCTGATTGCTTCTTGTCTAGTTGGCATTTTTTAAAAAGCTGGTCTAATTGAGTATGAACCTTCAGAAAATACACTTGAAGAGCTCTCTGCTGACCCCAGTTCTTGTCCGTGAGAACACTTGTGCTGGTGGCTATGATGGCCACATAGGTGGACTGAAGGACAGCAGATGGTTGTAAAGATTCAAAATCTTCAGCAAGTGGATTTAGTCAAGATGCTGGCCACATGTGTGTGTTCCACATGGGACAAGATGCTGGTCCCATAGGATCCAGCATAGTCTGCTAGATGGTTTGGTTTTTTTCCCCTCCCTGTTGTTCTACCCTCCACCCACAACCCCACCCCCAACTTTTTAAAGAGTAGGCATTCTGTCAGCTGTGGATTCAAAGAATCTATGACCAAGTAGTTTTGAAAAGAGAAAAAACAAACATAGTTGGATTTCTTTTTTCAGGTGCTATGATAGATTGGTTAGCTAGTATAATTAGATAGCCTAATTAGAATAGCTTTGTAGTGAAAGCCTAAGGTCCTTTAATTCATACCCTTTTCTGCTTCTGGCTGATTCTGGATTATTCACAGGTAAAGTTCAGGGCTAATTTTAGGTCATTATTGGAAGGCCTCAGTTTTTACTTGATTTAATTATTTATGTAAAATGATGCCATTGAAATATGTAATTGTGAACACTATGATTTGATTACAGATAGTGACTCTTGTGTCAAGTCCTTGCACCTGACTTCTGACAAAATCCTTATGTGACAGAAGTACAAGTTTGAGGCAGAGGGAAATAAATGTGTTTTTCATAGCCAGGGTGGAGTGGAACCACTACCATGTGGAAGCAGAAACTTCGATTTCATGTGCGGAAATGCTTGTGGCACGCAGGGCAGATGGAGTGTGAAATAGCGTCAGGAAAAGAGGTACCCAGGGACCTTGTTTTTAAAACGCAATTTCAGAAGGAATGTAAGTAAACTTCTGGATTTCAGACAACTTGGCGTTCTAGGGAAAGAAAAGACTTTCATTGGTCTGGCTTTTTTCCTTCAATCACAAAGTCAGAACAGTCACCCAGCAGCTGCTGCTTTCTCGTGTCTTATTGCCATCGAGAACAAGTACTTTCTGCGTGTGGCACAAAGTTTTCTTGTTTTGAAATCGGAATTCAAAATTTACGTGATCAGAAAGCTCTAGAGTTATATTTTCCTCAAGGAAGCTTATCTAGGGAGCCGATGAGAGGAATCCTAAGGAACTGAAATAGTCGGTCAGTGTTGTGTCCGATAATTCTCCGCGAAACAAACTGATTTTGCATTATTCTGGAGCAAGGAGTTTTAGATAGAGTTGGAAGGATATCTGGACCCCTCAGCAACTTTGACTTCACGTCTGCGCTCAGCTTTGCTGACCTATCATTAGGCTGGCCCCTCCGGCCTAGAGATAAGTTACCTGGGCTGATGGATCCTGTTATCAGTTCATTCCCACACAGCTGCTTGTCGCCCTCAGAAGGCAACCGTCCGCCTTTCTTGAGAAGGTTGAGACCATCCGCATTAATTGCCTGTCTCCCTTCTAACTCCAAATCGTCACTATTTTGTCTTTTCTTCATTCTTGACCCTGCTACTTGTTGACGCTCCTTTCCCATTGTCCTTCACTACAGCCCTTCTCCATGTTTCATTTCTCTCCTGTCTCCTCTCTCCTGGCTTTCACCCTTCTTCCCTTTCTCATTCTTGCCATTATTTTCTTCTGCCCATACACTTACTAAGACCTCATTTTTCCTTCAAAAAAAAAAAATCACTTCTCCGCTTGGTCTACTTGGTCTCTGCTATTTTACCATTCCATCTCTCTTCA
The DNA here is from genome assembly GCA_003508835.1 of Eonycteris spelaea. Classification (NCBI taxonomy): domain Eukaryota; kingdom Metazoa; phylum Chordata; class Mammalia; order Chiroptera; family Pteropodidae; genus Eonycteris; species Eonycteris spelaea. The sequence continues at coordinate 6,300,519 of PUFA01000062.1, forward strand.
TCATCCACTGAACCTATAGATTAAAGAAAATTTAAATTCTGATTTGTAAATCTGATGGTTCCCCCCTCCTCATGGTCATCTTCCTTAGCCCCTCTGTGACCTTAAAGTTTTAAAGTTTCCCTTCTCTTCCATGACCTTCATGTAATCATCTTGGTTTTCTTCCCACTCCTTTGACAAATATTTTCTCTTTTGCTGCGCTAATCTATTTCTCAAATTTAATTTTCATTTTAGTGTTGATAAGTTTACAATTACATTTCTAACTTCAACTTTTTGAATTTTTTTGAAATCTCTCATAGTCTCGCTTCTTTTCTAGGCCCATCTCACATGCAGTCAGTTTCTTTTTTTTTTTTTACCTTAAGTTTTAGGCATTTATGTTGTCATTCATATAAGAGGAGATGATCATTTACTCATGTACCAACTATGGCAACCAGCCCATCTGCAGGGGCCAGTAAGTATATTATAGTAGTTCTGACTTTTCTTGTGTATTGAACACATGGTCAATCTAGATACCTTCTACATTTAAACTATTTGAATTCACTGCTTTGAAGCAATATCCATTACCCTTTTCTTTTCATTAATTATCTCTGAAAATTTGTACAGACATTTAAAAGATGTTTTACCTAAGAAGATGAGAACTATGGAAATACTGGGTTGAATGTATATCTTCTCGCGTTTATGGTAGTGCAGGGAACAGGAAAGCAGACAGGATGACTAGTTGAAGATGTCACATGTCTGAATTAAAGAGGTAGAACTCCCTGCTTGATAGTAGGAGATAGAGCATTGACATCATTAATGGGTATTCCAGTCACTGATTAAATGAGTCACAGGATTTTCTATCCATATCCTATATATATTAGCATTCCAGAATAAAACACTTAGACATCTTTCGAAGGGAGCCAGGGAATTCGGAAAGTCTGGGTACCGCACTGAGAAGTTCAATAGGCCAGAATTGGGAAACACAGTTAATATAAAAGGTAGAACTAGACCCGGACCAAGAATCAAGTTGATCGTAGGTACTAACAGTAATGGCAGGTGTAGGGGCAGGCCAGGTGCAGGAGGTGTGTAGAGGCTGGTGGTAATGCAACCAGGTCAAGGTTCAGAAGTCCTTCAAGCACACAGACAATGAAAATAAAAGCAGGAGAGACCAAAAGCTAGTATGCACTTTGGGTCATGAAGTAATCACAGAACTTTCTTTCTTGGTCTGGAGCCCAGTCTTATTGAGTGGACAGCCTGAGAGCTCACAGATAGACTAAATCAACCAGGTTAGGAAAATGTGTGGGCTCTGCTGACTAGTGGGGGTGAGTGAGGTCAGAGGGAGGGCGGATCTGAAGATGATTATTGAAGAGATCACAAAAAGGCATGTAGAACTCTTTAGTGTGAGCGATCCAGATTTAGAAAAAAAGGAATGAGCAAGTAGCTCAAATTAACCAAAGTAGTCAGAAACCTTGTGCCCCGCTTTTTGCCAGAGGATAAAGAGTGTGACATGTTTAAGACTGGTTCTGTATTGAACCAATAAAATGTTTCTATACATATGCTTTTCTTTTTATTCTTTAGTATTTCACCAAATATTTATTGAGTTCCTGATTTGAAAGCTCATAAAGTACCTCATCAGTGGTCAGTAAATACTTACTGAACATGTTCTACATTCATAGCACTGTTCAGGTATAGTCTTCACTGCTAATGTCTGCCATTTAACTGTGAGTTAATAGCCATTATCACTACTGTGAGGACAGAATCGGAAGCATGATGCCATAGCAGCACCCTGTTTGTTTGCTCTCTATAGGAGTGATGTTCCAAATGATTGAAGTGCCATGTTAAAGGTTACATTATTTAAAATTATTACACATCACTTTGGATAAAGATTTTTAAAATAAGCTTTACTCATTATAACAATTGTTATAATTGATAATAATTTGATATCTTTATTTGATTTTGTTCTTGATAATGGATAAAAATCTTCATTGTAGAAAATTGCAGAAAACATGATGAACAAAATTAAAAGCATCTGTGATACCACTTCATAGAAATAATCACTATTAATGGAAGGAAATTTAACTTTGGATGGCAAACATACAATGCAATATACAAATGATTTATTGAATTGTACACTTGAAACTTATATAATTTTATTAATTAATGTTACCCTAATAAATTTAGTAAAAGAAAAATAAAAATTCAAAAACAAAATGAAACAAAAAATCATTTGGGTATATTCTTTATATAGCCTTCTTCCCCTCACCACATACCCTGTATTTTAACAAATTGCAATGGTATTGTGTATAAAGTTTTGTATCCTGACTCTTTTTACTTACCACTGATTACATCAGGAACATTTTTTCCCATCCTTAGCTATACTTCAATGACTATGTAATTCTACTCAGGACCTTCAACCTTTAGGTTACTTAAAATATTTTACTGTCATAAAATAACCTTTAGATAGCTATCTTTATGCATAAATTTGTCTGCATCTCTTATTATTTCATTAATGTAGATTCCTAGAAATGTGATTATTAGTTAAACATACTGGGCATACCTCTAGAAGGAAGGGCCACTTGGCAGTTGATGATTTCACTGGATCCCAGGTTAACTACACAGGTAATGAAGTGGGGAGGGAACATACAGCTAACTAGGAGTGGACATGGCCTGGGACCTGGGGACTTGAGTGACCCAGAACTCTTGCCGGCTCATGGTTTGCTGTCTTAATTGGTCCCTCGTTCGAGGGAAGAGGGTGAAATTACCAGTAGATGATATGTGTCAGTTGCCATGTGCTTAATAGTCTAAGGGTTTTTGTGCATGTTTGTATGTGTGAAGATGAGAACTAACACTACCTTTGTGATATCTTATCAGTGAAATAATAGCAGTTATTGCTACTTACTTGCTGTTGGCATTATGCAGCTGCAGCGTTTCTCATAGTGTTCCAGCATTCATTTAACCTTGCGGATTCAACGTCCCTACAAAGTTTTCAATCTGTGCTAGCTAAATTAGATTGAATTTTTAAAAATCCTTGCTCTAAATTAGTAGTTGCCGGGGCTGGGGAGCAGCGAATAGATAGGAATGGCTATAAAGGGCAGCACGAGGGATTGTCATGGTTTCGGAACTGTTTTGTATCTTGACTGTGGTGCACACATGAACCTGCACATGTGCTAAAATTGCATAGACCTAACAAACACAGAGAAAACCTGGGGAAATCTGAATAGGATTGGTAGATTGTTTCTGTGGTGGTATTTTGATTGTGATATTATGCTATTGCTTTCTAAGACAGTATCATTAGGGGAAACTGGGTAAAGGATTCACGGGATCTTGCTGTATTCTTTCTTCCAGTTGCATGAGAATCTGCAGTGATCTCAGTATAAATGTCAATTACAATACTTTTCTGCTTCTGAAAATGGATAATTTTTTGGTAGTGTGGTGTTTTTACTCAATGACAAATTTGAAATCAAGCTGATATTAACAAGTATACATTTTATCCATATTTTTTTCTCAGTAAGTTTGTCTACTTGAACAGGAGGAACAAGTGCTTTTTAAAAATTTCCCAGTAAGGTTTTAAAAATGTGAAATAATATTTTTTTCCTCTCTCTTTCAGCCATGAAGACTTTGAATTTATTTCAGGAACAAGGATGCGCAAACTTGCTCGAGATGGCCAGAAGCCCCCTGAAGGTTTCATGGCTCCCAAGGCCTGGACTGTGCTGATGGAATACTACAAATCCTTGGAGAAAGCTTAAGCTGCTGACCTGACCCTCCATCTTTGACACTTCACGGAGTAACCAGAGGGGATCACATAGTTACTGTTGGCATCTCTTTGTGGTGGTATCTGTCTGGACTCACTTTCTAAAAACCATTTTCCTTAACTAGCATCAGTTTTGGTCTGCCTTGTGAATAAGTTCTGTTTTGAACTAGCATAATACACACACTGCTGGTTTTAATGTATCTTTTTCCACTTATTATAATTAATATTCCTACAATACAATTTTAAAATCTTGACTTTCTATATTATGTTTATGCAGCTTTCTCATGAATTTTTCAAGCTGTTACATTAGTTGTAACCAGTAGTATACACATGGAATCTCACTTTTCATCCCTTGGGGGAAAAAAAAGTTCACTAACTGATGAACTTGGCTAGACCTTGTTTGGGAATTTTACAAGACATTCTGTAGCAAGTAGATTTTTTTTCTACATAGAAAATATAAACTTCCTTCCTTCAGATCAGCTATTGATCTGGTATCTGTTATAATCGATAGTATTCCTTAATCTCTGTAAGCCATGAATGAACTTTCTTTATTCAATAAAATTAAGTCTCTGGCTTCCTATTTCTTTGATTCTGTGTGTGTGTGTATTACCAGATATGCTTTCCTTTCTGTGAGAAGTTTCTGATAGAGGAGGGATAATACAGGCATTTTCCATTTCTAGACTCTAATAATTAGTTTCTAACTCTGTTTCAAGTGAATGTTTTTAATATGTATTTTTTTTTATTTTTCAGTTACAGTTGACATACAATATTATATTACTTTCATGTATACAACATAGTGATTAGACATTTATATAATTTACAAAGTAATAATCTCAGTAAATCTAGTACCCACCTGACACTATCCATAGTTATTACAATATTATTGACTATATTCTTTGTTATATTTTACATGCCTATGACTATTTTGTAATCCCTTATATGTATTTCCTAATCCCTTCCCCTTTTACACTCATTCCCCAACCCCCTTCCCATATGGCAACCGTCAAAATATTCTCTGTAGCTATGTCATTTGTTTCTGTTTTGTTTGTTTATTTTGTTCTTTAGATTCCAAAGTCAGTGGCATTTCTCTTTTCCTGTCTGACTTATTCCACTCAGCACACTACCCTCTAGGTCTATCCATGTTTTAGCAGATGGCAAGGTTTCGTTCTTTTTTATGGCCGAGTAATATTCCCTTGTAGATATGTACCACCTCTTCTTTATCCATTCATCCATTAATGGACACCTGAGGTGCCTCTATATCTTGGCTGTTGTAGATAATGCTGCAATGAACATATGGATTTACATGTTCCTTTGAAATACTGTTTTGGGTTTCTTTGGATAAATATCCAGAAGTGGGATTACTGGCTCTTTCCTTGTCTCTTGTTATAGTCTCTGTTTTTGAAGTCTGTTTTGTCTGGTATAAGTACTGCTACCCCAGATTTTTTTTTCACTTGCATTTTATGAAATATTTTTCATTCCTTTACTTTTAGTCTGTGTTTCTTTTATCTGAATTAAGTCTCCTGTAAGCAGCATATGTAAAAGACTTGTTTTCTTATTCATTCAGCCATGCTATCTTTTGATTGGAGCATTTATTTACATTTAAAGTAATTATCGATATGTAGTTATTGCCATTTTATTATTTATATTTTTAATATTTTTTTCTTCTTCTTCTTAAAAGTCTCTAACATTTCTTGTAACACTGATTTGGTGTTGATGAACTTTAGCCTATCCAAAAACTAAGGCTGTTTTCCCAAATATCTCTCCAACATTGTTAAACACCTAAGATAATTGTATCAGTAATAGTTGTATCAGTAATAGAGAGTTATAGAGGGAGGTAGGGGATGTTAATTAGTTCATTTGGGGTGGGGGCAACATATCAACTTTGAGTTTGTAGAATAACCACAAGTTGAATATTCAAGTGGAGATGCTTATTTAGGAGCTGGATATACAATTTTATTTGAGATGTCAGCATTTTTAAATTGTAATCATACTTTCTATGATGAAATAATCTTGCATGATCTGCTTGAAGAATTCAGCAGGATAAAGAGATGGCAGATTGTATTATCATTAGGACAAAAGGGAATACGATACTACTAGGGAAAAAAATAAAAGGAAATTCAAAAAAAGACTAAAATGGATCATAGAGGGAACCAATTATAGTGAGAAAGTTAATAAGTAGAAAAATGGAAACTGAGTAGATGTTTTCTGGTAGATAGATTCACTAGTGGATACTAAATAAAAACATTAGCAGGTGATACAGAGGATATTAGGATGGATATGTTGATTAAAAAAATAGAGGTGATAGTTGATATTTTTTGTGCCACATTGCCTAGATCTCTTTAGTTAGGGAGAACACCTTTATGTAAGTCCGCAAAGGATGAAGGCCCCGTGTAGTCTCTCCAACCACAGACTGCTAAGGTATGGCCTAGCCCGTCAACTCAATTCAGAAACTCCCACCTGCTGTATTGAATATATAGGAAGTGATGCAAAGATGGAGACAGAATGGATCATGATTTTGTGGTGGCAGTGAGAGAGTCGAGATCTTGAGGGTAGTGAGTGTCCAATGGAGATGGTACACATTGCAACGGGTCTCTCCTGCAGTAGTATCCTATTTAGAATTTTTCAATGGCACGACCTTGGCCGAGTCCTCAGCACCAACCTCTTTTCATTCCTGACCAGTATCTAAGCCTCATTCTCTTGCATTTTCCATCATACTTAAGATATCCAATAGCCTTTCCATAAATTTTTTTTTGTTATTCTAAATTATCTGGAGTTTATCGTTCGCCACCAAAATACCCTAATTGTAACAGGTGGGATGTGAAAAAATATGTATTCCACATAAAAATCATGTTACTGCTAAATTCAAGGTGATTTTTATAGTCAGCAGCATTAAAAGTTGAAAATATAGAAAAAGGGGTTTTGAAAACTTGGCACTCGGAAAACTTAATGTCTTTTCGAAACTAAAAATATAAACTCAAAAAAGAACATGAGAACATAAAGAGAAATCAAGACTAACAGCGTTCGGGTAAAATATGGTCTGAACAGTAACTGCATGTTCTATTGTAATTGTCCTTTTTGAGTTTAGTTCCTACTGTGCTCTCTGGCCTTCAACCTACCAGACGGACATGATGAAAAAAACATGATTCTAGGCCCTTGTGCCATTTGGATCAGCCACCCACTTGTGTGTTCCAGAGATGGGGAAGCAAATGAAAGCACCCAGTGATCTCTACCAGCCCACAGGTTGGTATGTGTGTCTTTAATCTACAAATCTGATATACACAGAAATTGTTTTTCCTCTTCCCAGTTCATAAAAATGAGCCCAAACCTATCTTTAAAACATTCAACCCTGACACCAAACCTCTCCTGCCAAGTGGTCTTGGAAATCTCAGTGCCATTTTAATCTATCCATCAGCTGGAAAAGTGAATGGAAAAATAATTTTTTAAAGGAAGGAGGAAAAGAAAGTGCAATCATCTTGGCAGAAATATAATGTTTTAAATCTTTCAGGTCTCTATTCCACTATAATAATCAAGACCATATATTTGAATTTCATTGCCATCCAAGAGGGGACCTATTATGGCTATCTCTTGGAAGTCAGCATTCAATTACTTTATCAGGAAAAATTCGGAAGTCATGCTTCTCACATATGGTATATTTTTATTAGCTCATGTGTATCCAGGGGTGGATTGGCTCACAAAGTAAAGTATTTGCCCACTAGGACTTTTATTTGTGGGGTATGTTTCTTAGAGGGCCTACAACTCTCTTTGGTTATATTTCTGCTGGATTCCATTCCCTATCCCTGAATGTAATTATATATAAGTTCGGAAAAAACGTCCTGCCCACCTAACCCTTAGTCAGTCTTTCCTGGACCAAGATAAAAGCTAGCCTCCCTAAAGCTATGTAGATGAGGGCATATATTTGAACAGGGGTGTTTGAAGATTAAAATCTCCTTATCCTGATTTCCTGCTTCCCCAGATTTCCAGGGAAAATGGCACCAGAATTTAGGTCCTAGATTTGAGGAACCGAAGTAGGAAACACAGAAAATGTCATCATGGACCTTTATCTCTGGTCCTGTGCCAGCACTGAGCATCCATAATGATCTGCTTTTGTTAAGAAAAGGAAAACATCTCCATTGAAATGAATTAGAACACTGACTCCCTTACTGCTTTGCCTCCAACAGCTCTGGTGTATCCTCCTTGAGAAGTGTGTGTTTTCCCCAAGAGCTTAACTACTCTGGCCCCAGAAAATGTAGGCATTGTTCAAAGCAAACATGCAGCTCCAGGGCCTTGCTGCACAATCAGGTCCCCAAGAAAAAACAGCCTAATTTGAGTAATCCAAAGGAAGCCCTGACTTATGTCCAACCCAGCTAGATCCCTGCCTGGCTTCCCAGCTCCTGCCCCAAATGGCTTTCAGCCTCAGTGTGTGACTCTGCTATTTTGTGCCATCTATGGGTGTGTGTGTGTGTGTGTGTGTGTGTGTGTGTGTGTGTGTGTGTGTATTTTATAGAGGTATATATAGGAACTTGACTTTTGATATGTCATGGGCAAATTCCAATGGGCGACCAGCAAAGAATTTTGAGTGAGAAATAAAAGTTTATATATCCAGGAGATGTTTTGGCTTAAACAGAGGCACAAGCTTTAAAAAGTATAGTTTTGAGGTTAGGTACTCAGGCTCTGAAGTCAGTCTTGACCAATTTTTTGTTGGTTGTGTGACCTTCGGCTTCGTGAAGCCTCAATTTCCTTATCTGTGGATTGAAAGTTAGAGTCAGGAATTCGTGTAAAGTACTGCTCTCGTATTATTATTTAAAAATACAGTCATTTGACCAAGAAACAGTGATACCTGTTTTATGAGACTAGACCTTGTAATCTTTGTTTCATAATACAATTCTCTAGCTCACTGAGCAAATAACTGAATACTGATGTATGTTAGATACAAATCTAAAGGCATTCAAGGCACAGTATACCTGGTTCAGCCACAGTTTTTTCTTTCACTTTTCCTTGTGTCTAACTTCTATGTTTCCTAGGTTAAGAAAACCAGTACATTGTTACAAAGAGAAAAAATACACACTTTTGCCTAAAGCAAGCATAGACTAACTGAAATGCGAAAGAAAAGTCATTGAAAAAACAATAGCACTTTTGGAAGTGGAATCAAGTGAAGGATATGCCTTACCATAGGAGGAATGGAGGATCAACATTAGAAAGGTAGCTTATTCTCAAGGTTAAGTTTATGGGGAAGGTCTGCTTTGATGTGGTCATTAGTTATGTTACAGCTGCATTTTACAAGTGTTACACTGTTCATATAGAAGCTGAGTTGAGCTTGTCAACACTTCTGGTTAAAGCATCACATCTTACATATATATAATTTTAGATTGGACCTACAAGTGGTACTTCATGTACTAAGTAATTATTTGCATCTTCTGTGGATGTAATGGGTGTTAAGGTTTTAGTATTATAAAATACAAAATTCTGTAATGCTTCTCAGAGTTTGCCACATAGTTCTCCCCGCCCCCGCTCATATAGTCAAAAGATCTCATAGCTAAGAGTAGGATCATAAATAAATAATAGCATAAAGTCTAAATTTATCTTGAATAAAAATAATCAAAATCTTAATAGTCAGCATTTACTGAGTGCTTACTATTTTATTTGCTAGACACTGGTAATTGTTTTAGGTGTATTATTTTGTTTAATGCCTGTAACAATAACTGGCATAGTAAGGAATATTATTAAGAAAGGAGAAAGAAAAAACAAAGGTTTTAAAAAAGATTGAAGTAAGAGCATAATTTTTTTTTAGAAGAGAAATTAAAGTAAACTTCGATAAAGAGGTTGGCATGAGATAAAGGTGCAAAAACCAAAATCACAAATGTGCAAAAATCAAAATCTCTGTATTAATAATAATTGACTACAAATGAAAATGTCTGTCAGAGAAGGTCATAGAGGGGATATGACCACCACTTTACCCGTGAGGCCTACCTCGCTCCCACTCCCACCCTACCCCCATCCTTAGAGTGGACACTCTGCCCACGGTTCCCACAGTGAGAGCCATTTCAGGAACACAGCTTTCAAAGAGCAATGTGTGGTTGAGACCATCTGGACATGTATGTGGCTGAACCACAGTATGGCCTCTATATAAACTCAAGATTCTGGTGGCAGAGTCTAGAGATCTACTTGTCTTTGGCAGCTAAGACAAAAACTCGTATGTAAGTCCCCTTGCTTTTAAACCTGCCACCTACCAAGTAGGAGTGGCCTGCCCCTTTCTTTAGTCTCTCTTTGCCCTCAGTGTATGGAAGCTGGTTTCAGATTTCGCTGGAGAAACTTTTGAGTTTGCAAACCAACAATGTCCCATCCCAGAGAAGATGCCGTACAACCTATAAAATGCTTAGGAACAAAATTAAGAAAAGGAACAGGATCTGTTTTAATACAATAAAATTTTATGAAAGGACATAAAGCAAGGTCTAAAAAAAAAAATGGAACAATGCACCATGGTCCTAGGGGAAAAGACTTGATATCATACAAATGTCACTCTCCCTAAAATTAACAAAAGTTCAAGGCAATTAAAACCTCACTGTATGATTTTTAGGGGGAATTAGGTAAAATATTTTACCAGTTCATTTGGAATAATAAATACCAAGAATAGGCAAGAAAAGTATTAGAAAGAAGTAAGGGGAAACTTAACTTACCAGCCAACCCAGACTAATGAAAAGTAATTAGTTCTTTTATACCACTCAGTTTTGGGGTGTTCTGTTATACAGCAATAACTAATCAATACAAAGATTATAGCTCATATATCATAATTCAATTATACTTATCAGCTGATGATAGCTGGAGAAAATTGGTTGTGGTAAAGGGAAAGGAAAATAAGGGAATCTGGAGTAGGAGCTAGAAGCTTTATGACTGGAAGGATCAATGATAGAATCAATTAGGATAGCAGTGGCAAGATATGAAATGCAGTTAGGCAACAGTGCATATTGAAAATATAGCATTGAGTTACTGAACCATAAAATAGACTATATTCTTGATAAAATAACAGAAAAACAGATAAGCAAAATTCTCTAGACAAGGAGTCAGCAAACTGTGACTTGGTTCACTGGCTGTTTTTGTTAATAAGTTTTGTTGGAACATAGCTACACACATTTTGTTACATATTATCTATGGCAGCTTCTGTGCTCCAACAGCAGAGTTGGGTCATGAGACAGAAACCCTATGGCATGAAAAGCTGAAAATATTTACTATCTGACCCTTTTCAGGAAAAGTGTGCTGATGCTTGCTCTAGGCTGACAATGACTTCCTCCGCATTAAGTTCCCACATCAGAGTTTGTACTATAAGGAGGGGGCAGGCTTGAGGAATGGAGAAATACACACAATATTTGGCCTGTATATCTCACTCTTCTGTTCTCTTTTCTGACTTAGAGGAGAGTGAGAGAATAGGGAAGATAGCAAAGGGGAAGAAACCCAGAACCTTCAACACCACAAAGTCAAAGAGATCAGGGTGGTACATGCTCATTTGCCTCCTATTATGGGAGTGAGATTGCATGGCCCAATAATTGTCAGCCATCCATTCTGATTTGATTTGGGGCTATGTTGACTGAACTGTTTACTGAGAGTTTTTAGCATCATGTCGATTCAGCAACATTTCTCTGGTAATAAGAACTAAAATTTTGCAAATATAAATAATTATATTTTTTTAAGTAGATACAATGCAGGATAAAATAAATATGAATTTTAATAGGCAATAATTCCAATAGCAGTTTTTTTTTAAACTTATGCACATATAATTACTGTTCAGGCAATTGTAGATTTACAAAGGTCGGTGGTGACCAGAAGTCCAGTTTATCGGCAGAAACACCTAATGTGTGGTGCTGACAGATCCTCAAGCATTTGGTCAGGGTACATGAGCTAAGGTTCTTATGAGAATATTCACCTTTGCATGTTAATATTTTAATTTGTAATCTGTGCATTGTATTAAGCATTTTGTGTGTGTGTGTGTGTTAGTTTTTTTTAAAAAAATGAAAACAAAAGACAAATTTTAATGTCCCAATCTTTCAGAGTAATCACCATATGCCACATAAAACTGCATTGGGGAGCTTAAGTTTTTTATATTTTTAATCTTTGGAATGATAGGGAAGGGATTTGGTTTCTTTTATTCACATCTATAATGGATTAAAAGTATTATACTCTAAGTTTGCATAAAATTTGTTCTCTTGCTGCCAGAAATAAACAAAAAAAGAAAAAAAGAACCTTGATAAAGAAAAGGAACTATAATTTAGCTAAGAGACAAACTTGAAAACAGTTTTGAGTGATTAAAATTACATTAAATGGAAACTTTAAAAAGGCAATCTATTTAGAAAAGGGTCTAATGGATTGATGACTTCTACTGTGATAAAGAGAGCAGATGATGTGGTAAAAGTGAAGAGCTCTGTTTAAAGGGAAGTTTGGAGGTATGATGTTCAATGAGAATTTTAAAAATGTGAAAATACTTGTTCTAGAACTTTCCGTATAGGAGCTATTCAACATGTTACTTCCTTCCTTTTCGAGGTAGCAATATGAGTTCTGTGGTCTCCATTCCACCTTCTTTATAGACAGGATCCTAATTGCGTTGAGGCCGGCAATGTGCCAGGCCCCTAGGGCTGAGTCCTGAAGCCCTTTGACTGACCCTGACAGTCGGCTCCCCGCTTTTGCAGCCTCCCTTGTAGCTTTCATTGTTCACTGGACCAATTCAAGCCAAAGAGACCTAAGAGGAATTGTGTTGTGTGGAGGCTTTCGTTCCCTCACAGGAGAGAAGGAACACAGCCAGCCACAGACACTTTCTGTCTCTCTTTTTTATTTGGTAGGCAGACTTCAGAATATTTTTTTGGCAAGCTCTATAACAAGATATAACGATTGGTATTATAATTTTTCTTTAGTTGTATTTGAAAGAAGTCGAAACAAATGGTTTTTACATTGTGGTCTTGACCATCTGTATTAAAGTCACCTGGGTTGCTATCTCTGCGTCAAAGCCAGGAATATGCATTTTTAAATGTGTGCCATGTCATTGTCGTGGACCCTCAAGTTTGGTATCTGGTGGCATAAAAGCTGAGATGGAGAGTTCTTTCGAATTGTTTTTTTTTAAAAAGTTATAATATGTTTTGATTTGGATATACATCCCAATTAAAAACTTTAATAAGTTTTGGACTTGACTATCTGCTCCAGAAGTGAGTTTCATGGGGAAGTTACTGTTTAGAATCACAAAATAAAGCCCTGGTCCTTTGGACATTTTGAGAAATAATTGAGTTGCGAGTAACTGCCATGTTTTCAGCTACAGTAAGATGTGGAATGAGGATGGTCCTCTCCAAAACTAGGGCTTTTATAAGTCTTTCTTCCTTTCCTAAAAGGTTAAAGCATATTTGCTTTTCAATAAATGTCAGAGATTCCTGAAATACTAAGGGCCTATGTCATTTTTTTAAGGCACAGGACAAGACCACCACTAACAGCAACGACAAGAACATTTGTAAATGTCTTTTTAAAATGAGTCCTAGGTTACCTTTTCAGGCATTTGTGGTTTGCTTGGTTCAGCTACACCCAGGAATTGACAAAATGCTCTCTATATAGCCCAGCCTCCTTAGCTGAAAGCCTTATAGTAAATAAAATGGGATTTAACTTCAATAAGGAAAATTTAGCAGGCATTCTGAGGTATCTGTAGCCATCTCCAGACTTCCCCATAGTGGATCCTGCCTTAGAAGACCCTCCAACACTAGGGAAATGAGGTGATGTCACCCCACATGGTACTGTAATGCTTCCTGTTGCCCTCTCCGCTGGGTTGTTGGGGTCACGACACAGATGTTTTCAGGCCAAGCCAGTCTCCCATCCTCTTAGTATTTCCATTTTTCTTTCTCCACGGCAATTTTACCACAATGGAAAGGCTAGAAAATATGAGAAGAAGGAATACTTCAGTCTCAGAAAAAATGCTCTGTACCAGAGGCTTCTTGGCAAGATTTTCAGTATTTACTGTTTTTTGTTTGTTTATTTGTGTTTATTTTCTTCATGCTCTGAGGAATGCAAGGCAACTCTGTCACACTTCACAGAGTCTGGGCACCCACTTACCAGTAGAGACAACTCACTGCCCCTTTGGCCGCCAAGAATCACTTATGGAAGATTCCCACCCTCCAATCCTGAAGTAAGCCACGGGGCATGGTGATGGGAGGTCAGAAGTCAGAATCTACCAAGTAAGTGACCTTTGATGACAATCAGGGCTTCTAGGTTCTGGGAATTGGCTTAAATATGAGATTTAAAAGTGGTGGAGAAAATCTTTTCACAAAAAAAAAGAATAAAGTATAACCATGAAAATTGCAAAAATGGGAAAATGTTCAGCTACAGTAGATTGATTATTATTACAAATTAAAACAACCTGCAGGGTCTTGTTTTATTTTGACTAGTGAAATTAGATGTAAGGTGTGACAGTGCAGGGGAATTTCGCTGACTCTAAGCCATCTAACTTGGGCTACCAGAATGTTCAGGAGAGCATCAGCCTCTTCCACCTCTGGCGGCCGGGAAATTACTGCTGTTCTTAATGAGAAGAATTCCGTGTGTGTGTGTGTGTGCGCGCGTGTGTGTGTGTGTGAGTGAAGCCTACTGCAGTTAAGAATGAAGCACCTATATCAGACCGATAGGAGCGACCACTAGAGGTTTTTACCCAGGAGTGTGACATGAGGCAAGCAGGATTATAGGTAGAGAACCTTGGCATGTGTGCTGAGTGGGGAGGAGGGACTGAAGAGCAGGACACCGAGGGACCAGTTAAAAGGACTGTGTGCTCTTTCAGACAGAGAACCCGGAGGGCCTGGCTTAGGTATTGAAAGAGGTAATGGAGAAGGGAGAACACCTTTACCATCTGGCTAAATAGCTCTCTGGGCCTCAGACCTCTGACCTATTCTTTGATAGCCACACATGCTTTAGCTTCATTGTTTGCTCACAATGAGCTTTGACAAATGAGTCCAGCAAAATCAATTTGTTTATTTTGTGTCAGCATCAGCGTCAAATACCGGATGTATCTGCTTCTAGGGACGGTGCCTCAGGAAAACCTCTAGGGACCCTCCTTTTTCCTCTTCTCTGGTGGCCCTCCCTCTAATTGTTCCACCAACATTGTCATGCTATTGGGACAGTCCCTTAATGTACTAAGAACATCTATGATGTAACTTTACCATTTGAATTTCTAGCTTGCATCTTAGAAAATTACAGGTGTATTTTCTTGATTTGGACTTCAGGACTTACGAGGAAATGAATTATGCTAATAGCTAATATTTGCAGTGGGTACGATGTGTACAGCACACTCATTAGGTTGGCTATTGTCAAAAAAACAGAAAAAGTGTTGGTTAGGATGGAGAAAAATTACAAGCTGGTGAGACTGTAAAATGGTGCAACAGCTATAGAAAATAGTATGGTCGTTCCTCAAAAAGTTAAGTGTGGAATTGCCATATGATCCAGCACTCAACTTCTAGGTACATACCCAAAAGAATTGAGAACGAGGACTCAGACAGATATTTTGCAATATCAGTGTTGATAGCAGTATTTTTCCCACTAGATAAAATATGGAAACAAATTTCATCAACAGATAAATGGATAAATAAAATTTTGTATGTACATACAAAAGTAAATAAAATTCGGAAATATGATACAACGTGGATGAATGTTGAAAACATCATGCTAAGTGAAATAAACCAGGAACAAAAGGACGAACATTGTATAATTCCACTTATTTGAGTTACCTAGAATAGACAAATGCATAGAGACAGAAAATATAATAGAAATTACCAAAGGCGAATGAGGAGAATGAATTATTGCTTAATAGTTACAGAATATCTCTTTGGGATGATGAGAAAGTTCTAGAAATGGATAGTGGTGATTATTGCACAATATTGTGAACATACTTAATGCCACCAAACTGTACACTGAAAAATGATGAAAATGGTAAATTTTATGTTAAGAATGTTTTATGACAATATAAATGAAAATATTGTTTTATAACAATATAAATTCAAATATAAATGAAGACACATTTTGGGGATGTATGTTCAGAATACCACCGATAAATATAAGCATATGACCAAAAAAACTGACGATCACTGAGGGAGGGGGCTGTTTTGTGAACTTCACCCTTATAAATAAATGTAAAGCAGAAGTTTCATCCAGGCTTTTGGATGCCATACAATCAGGAATTTTAGAGAGTAGAGAGATAAATCTTAACAAAAAAGCTTTTTAAAGATTTCTTTGTAATTTTTCTAAGGCTACTTTTGATTATCTCTGGCTTATTTCTAGTAATGATTAACAGTAAAAACCATCATGACAAAAGGGCTTCTCTGTAGAAGTTCAGGGGCAACTAGGGACACTGAATTGTACTCTTTGGTTAATCTTTAGGGAAGATGAAACCTGTATTAATTTTTTAGGGCTGCTGTAACAAATCACTACAAATTTTAGTGGCCAAAAATAACAACAATGTACTCTCCTACGGTTCTAGAGGCCAGAATCCAAAATCAAGGTATTGGCAGGACTGTGCTCCCTCTGAAGGCTCTAGGGGAGAATCCTTCCTTGCCTTTTCTAGCTTCTGGTGGCTCTTTGGTTTATGGCTGTATAACTCCAATCTCTGCCTCTCTTGTCTGATGGCCTTCTCTTCTTTGTCTGTGTCTTGTTCTCCTCCATCTCTTATGAGGATACATGTCATTGGATTTAGGATCCACTTGGGTAATCTATGATGCTCTCAGGTTAAGACCTTTAAAAACCTGTCTTGAAAGTAAGATCACATTTACAGGATCTGAGTCATAGGAAATAGTTGTAAACATACCTTCTTTGGGAGGGTGGGTGGCAGGGTGGGTACCATTCAACCATCTAAAAAATCCAAAATATTAAAAGGATGTCACCTTCTCAAAAGAAAAAGCAAAATATATGGAACCAGGAATGATTAACTTAACAGTATCATATCAGGATTTCTATCAGAAACTGAAACATGCCCTTGGCTTAATTAACCATAACTATGTCTTTTTTAGGGTTTCAAATATTACTTTTTTTCTACCTCTTTGCCAGTCTTAGAAATTAGAATAATATAAATTTTCTTATCACATAATCAGGATAAGCAGTACTAACTGCTATAACAATAATTTCAAACTCTCAATAATAAGTGTGTTTCTTGCACTTATCTCAGTCTACAGGTAGATGTAGATGATTCCAGTTTTTTGACACTGCTGCTTTCAATCTGCAGCTTCCTTAATCATTTTGGAAGAGAGCAGGGACAGTCATGCAAGGGTATCAGGGCAAGGCCTGAAAGTGGCCTTCATTTCTTCCTATCCACATTCCGTGGGCCAGATTGGTCACATGACTCCGCACTAATTGCAAGGAAGGCTGGAAAATGTAGTTCCTCTGAGTTCTCAGGACACGTTAAAGAGGTTAATGAGCTTTTAGCTATCTGTCACAATTTTAAAAAATTCTTGATTCCCTCCCCCCCCCAAAGATTTAGATGTATTCTGAAGGTCCATATGAGAAAACATGATAAAATAATAACTGAATAAGGAAATTGGAAAGGTAAGAAAATAAGAGTAAGAGATACCTTGTACTAAGAATTTATATTTTATGAGCTAGAAAATTTTTTTCTTATTTATTATATAACAAAGTCACTATTCATTCCTTCATCATGCCAGCTCAGATTCGTATGCCAAATCAATCTCCCTGTACCTGAGCCAAACAAGAGGCATCAAAATGGAATTCTGTTTAATTAGTCATATCCATATAACTTATTTTTGCTCTTGATGAGCCTAGGAAGTAAGAAAGAGTCTGATATTGCCTTCCCCATTTTATATAAAACAGAAGCATAGAAACCTTAGGTAAATCTGTCATGCATTCTTGAGTTCCCAAGACAAATAGAAGGTGCCTAGGTAGAAAATATTTGCAAAATATTGTTGAGGGATCTTAATTTTAAGCTCATAAATTGGCAGTGTCCTTGACCGTATGTCATGGTTGGTTTTGGTTAGAAAGCTCATTCCAATAAGACTCTAAACCAAATGCTCTAGTTCTAAGAGTCAAGGTCAACTTTTCCTTGGGAAAGTCTCTTCACTTCTCTGAGCCTCAGTTTTATTGCCGATAACATGAGGATCTCACAGCATTTTGGGTTCGTTAAGATATTTGAAAGCAGCTGGCATTTAGTAAGGATGCATAAATGTTTATTCTAAATTTTTGTGTGTGTGTGGTCTTCCCATGTTTTCTCATCAGAGCCTGCATCCCCTCTGATTTAGCACTGGAGTGGCAATGGGGATGTAGATCATAGCTACAGCAGGACAAACACCAGTTTAAGCACTACAACCTGGTCCCCCAACTCTGTGGTACAGCACATGGTAGGTAGTCAGCTCATTCTGTGACATGTAGGATTCCAGATATTTACATTTATAACCTTAAACATCACCAAGTTTTAAGTGCACTTTTCAGTCTTGTGAGGAAAAAAAATGGTGGGGTAGGGGGCAACATAAATAGGCTTATACTCATAATCCAATGAGTATGTTTTGGTATAAAGAGCTAGAATGAGAGAATATGGCCAAACACATATGAATGTTGATCTGGCCCAGAGTGATGGCTTTGGAGCTTCCTGGCGAGCATGGCATGGAGCATGTCAAGGCTCTGAGGTTCTCCTTTGTTTTCTACTTTAAGTATCTCAGATCCACATGCCAGGGAAGATTGAACAAGAGAGGTTGGTCTCATGCCTGGAGCTGTCTTATCAGTTTGTCTTACTGTATTTCTATTTTCATCATCTGGGTCCAGGACTATGCACAGGGAAGAAGTAATTGCAAAGAAACCTGTCACTTTCTCTTTTATACAATATACAGAGGGCAGTAACAAACAGATCAACCAATGGGGCTGTTTCTACTGTCTTTCTTGTGGAGTTTTATTGAAGCTTGAAAAGAAAAAAGGAGTTGTTCTAGATCCTTTCGGCTTAATTAAGCTACCTTCTCCCCAGCGATTCAGATACTCAGTCCTAGTTTATTGATCTCTGGAATTCATGTTCATTTAGGCAGGGTTTAAAATCAGGGCTACGTGGATAGGTATAATAGCTTTCATGAACCTCCTGAAATTATCTGGAAAAAACTGCATGTGTGTGCATGTGTGCTTTTTTTCTGGCTTTCAGCTGATTCTCAGAGGCATCTGTATCCTCCCCCTAAAATGCTGAGACTCACTAGTTAAAATGATATCTGCCCCATAAGTCTGGATCTCACTATTGGACATCACTGCTATATTTTTTGGAAGGATTAGTTACTCTTTTTATTTATTTATAGCTAATTGTATTTCTGTAACCCTACATGTAGGTATGGTATAATTTAATGGATTTCAGAACCCTGGCTCCCCTACTTTCTGACTGTGTGCCTTAGGCAAAGTTACTTAAGCTCCACATGCCTCTGTTTCTTTAGTTGAGCAAGGAATGATAATCGTTCTGTACAAGATTCATAGGAGGCTTTGAAGAAGTGAGTCTTTTGAAATTTGAAAGCAAGTTGCCTTGGCAAATATAAGTATTGTTAAGTCACGATTGTATAAAAGTCTTCCCAAACTAGACAGCAGTCTATTTTTTTTTAAATTAATGAGTGCTAAGTAGAAAAAATAGAGACATTAGGTAAAACATGAATAAAAGAAATTAGCTATAGCCTCACTCCCTACACTCACTTTTTCCCCATAAAACCCACACTCGCTTTTAACATTTTATTGTATATCTTTCAAGTCTTGTTTCCATAGAGTTTTTGAAAACCATTGTCATACTTATACTATATTTATAAGTAGATCAGATAGTTTATAAACATAATTTCTTTAAGCCATTTTCCTTATTGTTAGATTTTAGTTTGTATTAATTTCCAAAGTATTAATACATTTTTCATGAATGTCATTAAGAATAAAATATTTTAAAAAGATTTTATCTATTAAGTAGATTTCCAAAGGTGAATTTGAGCACCAGAGATTATTAGTAATTTTCTTAAGATTCTTGATATGTAATTGGATCCCCAAATTATGTTTCCAACTTACATTCTACAATGAAACACACTTACAGAAAAGTGCAAGCATGGTTCATTTCTCATCTATTTATTACAAAGAAATCACCAGATTACTTACATTGCCATTGTTTAACCACAGTCTTTTTTTGGAAAGTCACTTCTTTGATTTTATTTATAGTTTTATCACTGAAGCAAATATCCCTAAACCCTAGAGTTTGGTTTGCTGGCTTTTCAAACTTTATATATATATATTATATGCCATCACACAGGTGTATTCTTTTGTCTGGATTCTGATGCTTGGTTTTATGTTTCTGAGACTTATTTCTGTTGTCACATGTAGCTGGTAAGTTGTTCATTTTTATTGTCATAAAGTCTCCCCATCTGGGTAACAATTATTAGCTGTGGTCTACCCTCATCACATGACAATACCTGCAGGGGTTGTGTATTTTATATTTCTTTATAAAGAAAGAAAAGAAAAGTTTGGGTATCTACTTTAGTTTAGACACCACAATTCTGAATGTTTGTGTGTTACATGCATATGCTTCAGTTTTATATGTGGTGTGTTCAATGAGAGAAATAACTAATGTGTAACATATAAAGATAATCTATGTTCTGAATTTTGCCCCTTAGTTTGAAAATACAAGGTTATACAAGTGTGTGTGTGTGTGTGTGTGTGTGTGTGTGTGTGTGTGTATGTGTTTCATATCTATGGAAACCTCCTTTTTTCTCCCATAGAGAGAAAAAATATATACATTTGTTTTTGAAAGTAGATTGTCAGTTCCATATATATATATATATATATATATTATATATATATATATATATATTTGATTTAAAAACAGAAACAAACTTTTTTATTTATAAAGTACAGGGATATTGAAGCAGATGCCTTCCTTAACGTGTCAAGCAGATCCAACTTTATGTGCTGATTCATTTAAAATAGACCTTTCTTCCGCTCATATGTTTGCAAATGGGGACATGATAGATTTTAAGAAATAGCAGCACCGCCACTATCATTCTCTCTTTTCTATGAATGATGACCTTTTGTATCTTTCACGTATCAAGGTCTAAATTAGAAGTGTCACCAAACAAGGTCTCAGCAAGTTTGAGCACATTTTCATCCGCAAAGTTCACAAAAGAGAGCTTATTTATTCACTAAGTGGTGACGATGCGTTTTGTGGGGAAACAGAAGGCCTTGCAGACTTTGCATCAGGCGCATCATCCACTTCTGAAAGCTTCCCTAGTCCATGTCCATGTCTGAGTGTCCATTTTTCGACTCCAAGGAAAAAGAAATCAGAACTTTCTGTTTATTAACTGTATTTAAACAATTAACACAATCTCAGTACTTGCTGAGCAATGCAATAAATATTTGGAAGTTGTTACTCTAGGCTACTGAGTCCTGGCGGTCAGCATCTGTGCAAATAACATTTTTCACAGCATCCACAAGCTTACGTAAGAGTTCTGGCAACATTACAAAGGCCTTCTCACCACCGCGGTGCTTGCTGACACTCAGAGGGAGAATGAGCAGTCTTTTGATTTTGTTGATCCATTGATGCTCAAGATTCCAATGAAATCAGTCCCCAAAATGAGGAAGCATTTAAGTTTGCTAATTTCCAGGGTGTAAGAAAGGAAATGATACTTTGTTTGTAGTATATAAGACAGGGTGATCAGTAAATCCTCACTGCCCTGAATTATTGAAATAAAATGACATATAACCTTCTTAACTTACAAAATTCATTTCTAAAGCTCAGATGTTCTGTGTAACAAATGCCTACTTAGCGCTCATTCCCCATTACTATTAATAAGAAATATAAGTATGTTATTGTAGAGGAAGAAAACTTTTTCCTTCTTCTCTTCTAGGTTTTTTGGCTAGTCTAATAGTTAAATTGACAAAAAACAGATTAACAGGAGAAAAACAAGTTTAACTTTGTATATCTATCTATACATACATACATATCCATATCATCCATACATACATACATACATACATAGAAACTTTTGGAAATATGAGACTCAAAGAAGTGATGAAGGAAGCTTTTATACTTTTTAGAGAACGAAACAATAAATTTGTGAAGAATTGACAAGACAAAGGGGTTCGGTTTGGGGGAGTGAATTAGTGAGGAAGTAACAATATTTGGTGTTACACACACACCCTTCTTGACCCTAAATTTCCTATCTCTGGTGATGAGGATACCTTCTGTCCTCCGGTACAGGGAGGGCAGCTTTTACATGGGATATTTTCTTCTGTTTTCAGGGGGACAGAAGAGGCTCAGAGTGTCCTTCTTGCACCAGCTGTTTTCTAAGTAACTTTAATTTAAAATAATCAATTTGCCAAAGTGGCATATTTTGGGTGACGTGTTCTGCTCTCTTTCAGTACACCATCCCCTCCCCACCAATTTCCTTAAATGGAACTAAAACAGTAATTATGTATGTTACTTATGCACATAGGTAATAGATAAGTAATAGATTGTGAAATACCTACAATATTGCTTCCTGATCATCTAACAATAGAAATAATGACTAATAAATAGTTTCATGCATGCAGTAAGGTATTGCACTTCCCTTTTGTTAGAACTCTTCAGTTTTTATAAAAGTCTGAGGAGTCTGACATTTTAACACTGTATTTGGAATTGTAGAATTTTCCTGTGTCTTTTAGTTTAACGTGTTGTAACGAGTGTGATGTTAATTTGTGTCAACTCGACTGGGCTAAAAGGATTCCCAGATAGCTAGCTGTTTATAAAACATTGTTTCTGGGTGTATCTGGTTAGCATTTGAATTGGATGAGTAAAGGTCAACTCACCCATGCAAGTGGATACCTCCAATTCTCTGAGGTCCTGATAGAACATAAAGGTAGAGAAAAGGCGAATTTGCTCTGTTTGAGCTGAGACAGCCATCTTCCCTGGTACTGTGACATCAGCACTCCTGGTTCTTTGGCCTGTAGACTCTAGCCGTGACATACCAGTGGCTCCCTCTTGCTTGATCCTTTGGACTTGGACTTACATCATTGGCCTCCCTGGTTCTCAGGACTTCAGACACAGACTGAGCACCATCAGCTTTCCTGGGTCTCAAACTTGTAGACAGCAGATCATGGAACTCCTCGGATTCCATAATCATGTGAGCCAATTTCTATAATAAATCTCTCTCTCTCTCTTTAATATATACATATATCTAAATATAATATATATAATATATGTCAGTATGTGTATACATACATACACACTAACTTAGTTCTGTTTCTCTGGAGAAACCTAATACAATAAGTTTTAGGGATATAAATACACACACATTCTTGCTATGAAAGCATCAGCCAAAATAAGTGGTGCTGAAAGATGCATATGTTCCATGAAAGTTGGGTATTAAAAAACAAAAGTTTTTCCACCATAAAGTATTAGCCAGGAAGACGGAGGTATGAATGTACAATTGTATTTTAAATGCATAGTCATTAATTGATTAGATTTTGGTACTTGAGTGTTTGCAATTATTAAGTGATCTGAGGAATAAGCATTTTATATTACAGACATGCAGGTGCCATTTCAAAATGGAACTAGTTCCTTTTCTATTTCTGTTCTCCCTAATCTCCGAACCCTTTAGCCTATCCACAAAATAGAAGTAGTGTGGCTTGAGATTTTGTTCCTCTTACCCACCTATGAGCATATGGGGCAATTGAGCACCTAAGTATAAGGAGGAAGGGTGGAACCAGGAACTGCTACTCTACGGCATTTCTTGCTGGTTTTCAGGAGCTAACCTCTATTTGACTGATGTTAGCATAGTAACATGGGCAAGTGACATTTCCCAGCGTGGGTAGGTTTGGAAAAAAAACACTATCTTTGAAGCCAAACAGACTTGATTTCTTTTTTATGTCTTTAAAGAATTTTTATTAATTAAAATATAGCCAACATACAATATCATATTAGTTTTAGGTATACACCAATAGTTATTAAAAAATTATATACCTAACAGACATGGTTTCAAATCCCAGTTTCCCCATTTATAAGGTATGTGACCGTCAGCAAGCTACTGAACCTCTAAGATTTATTTTCTTTGTCTATTAAAAGAGAATTAGGTGTGCCTTCTTCAGAGGGTTATGATAAGGACTAAATGACACAGTTAACTTTTAAAAATCAATACAAACCCATCCCTTAATAGACTGTGATGGTTAATTTTATGTGTCAACATGGACTATATTTTCAATGAGATTAACATTTAAATCTGTGAATTTGAAGTCACCAGATCATCCTCCATGTGGGTGGGCTTCAGCCAATCAGTCAAAGGCATGAATAGAACAAAAACGCCAGTCTAGCCAAGCAGAGAGGGAATTCTCAGTCAGACTGCCTTTGGACTTCATCCGCACTGTCGGCTCTTTCAGGTCTCCAGCCTGCCGGCCTTCACTGCAGATTTAGACTTGCCGTTTTCCATAACTGCATGAGCCAATTCCTTATAATAAATCTCCTTATATGTACATCCTGCTGTTCTGTTTTTCTGGAGAACTCTGACTAATCCATAGACCCATAATAAACTAGGGGCTCAAACGTGGGAGTTATTGGAGGTTAAGCATCGACATATTCGTGGCATAAAGCCACCAACCAACATAAACAAACACCCACTAGTTTGAGAGGATAATAGACCATTTGGCAGGAATAAGTTCCACAAATTCATAAACCATTCAATTGACATTAAGATAATTTAAAATTGTCTCACTTCCGCTTAATGTAATTTTTCTTCATATTATAATAGGCAATATGTTTTCTATAACGTCAGTAGAGCTGAGCAACTGCTGATTTAAGAATGGGTACTTTTAATGTAGCAGGAGTTAGCATTTCTTAATAGGTCCTGCTGAGTAGCTTGAGGCCGAAGATTGTCATATCATTTGCAACTTCAGCAGCTGATGACAATACCTGATGTATAGAATCTATCTCCTAGATCTTTTAAACATTAATAGTAGATCTAGGGGCTGTGGAGGTCACCATGCCAATGATGTTTGATAGACCTCGAATCTCATTTTATCTAAAGTAGTTGGAGTTACCTACTCAGTGAAAGCCTGGCTCTCAAATCAAAATAAAAATGTGGTCCTTAGGAATGGGGCTGCTGTAATCAAATTAGCATATTTGGGAGGGATGAGTTGGGGGGTTCTGAATTGTGAAAAGTTATTATAGAATTATAAGATGATGATTTTTTCTTACGTTCAAGAATAACCAAGTTAGAAAGCATCCTTAGTCCTTGCTTCTGTCTTATATGGAGCTTCTTGCTCTTAGGTTATGGTGGGAGTGGAACTCAGGAGATTTAGTTTGTTTTTGTGGTTCCTTTGCTGCTGATGGTCACCAGTGGAAACTCTGCCTGGTAATTCACAGCACTGCCACTTCCTCTCCAAGAGTGGTCCTTAACCTCCATCAGAGCCTCCTCAGAATGGGACTACCACCCTCATTTTCCTCAATACTTTCTGACTTGCTTACCTTCCACATAACAAACATCCAACAAACTATAAGGAAGATGTAAAAAGTGATTTTACTAAAGGGTCAGCTGTACCTCAAAACAGCAGTTCAATGACGAGGGAACGAAGCCCTTTGAGTGCCCCTGTGCTACACAGTCCTTACAGATTTAGACATTCCAGAGATGAGTAACCTTGTGATTCATTCTCTCTCTCTCTCTCTCTCTCTCTCTCTCTCTCTCTCTCTCTCTCTCTCTCTCTCTCTCTCGATCTCACACACACACACACACACACACACACACACACACACAACACATACAGCCTCTGGTTTCAGCCCTCAAATTCCGATGTTTTCTTTTTTTCTGGGAAACTTCTTCCATCTTCAGTGGCACTGGCTTTGGCCAGGTGCTCATGAATATTCTACTTTGGACATACTTAGTTGATTTTGAAAGAGAAGAGGAAGATCCAAGAGGTGTGAGCAAAAGGAGACCTGGAAGAAGCCCCTTGCTTTGGAAGACCCTGTTTATCACAAATATAGACATGCAAAGTAGATTTATTAAATAGGCTCCTCTATCCCTTGAGTTCTAGAGCTCGGTGCAGTGACAGCATAACCCATGGCCAGTGAGATGTTTCCCCACATCTCTTGCCCTCTGTCCTTGAAACAAAAGGTGACCAGGTCTGCATGCCATGGTGGTTGTGACTCTGTCGTTGTTAAAGATATAAACTACTTCAGCATGCAGAAAGGATTTGAATGGCAAAAATGGTTAGGTGAGAAAAAAGACAAATTAACTCATGACTTTGAGGAGGGTTCTTCCTCAGAATCAGCCTTTTAGAAAGCATAAATGCAGTTGCTCCTTGAAAAATGAAGTATTATTCCTAGTAGTGGTGAGAGTCCATTTTCTTCTCTTCATGTTTCAATTTGTGGATCCAGAGATATTTCTGGAATTAGCAAGGTATTTCTGACAGTTTGTACATGGTTATTTAAAACTGCTTTTCAACATTACAGTTCCTATCACTTAGATTTTATATATGTAGGTCTAGATGCAGTATTGGTGAAGAGTGATAGCAATTCTTTATAATGGCAATTAAATGGACATTGAGTATAAGAACTGCAAATAATTTGATTTTTGTAAATATATTTAATAAGATTTACTTATTTTTTAAAATATTAAAATTTATCTTTTTAATATAATTTTATATCCTACAATGATAATTTTTATTTTGCCTTTTGATTTCTATAATACTTTTGAATATATTAGAAGAAAATCATTTTTGAAGAACTATAAGTAATTTTAATTAAAAATTTTCACTTTTTTCCTATTTTTGATGGTATATCAACATTTTATGTTTTTTAAATGTCATTACATTTTATCTTAAATATTAGGTTATTATTATTGGTACAACATAAATTATGTAAAAATCTTTACTATAACAACATAATTAACAATTTTGCTGAAATGTAGGCAAGAAAAATGTATGAAATGAATACATAATAATTTATGAACCAGATAGGTCTTTATTTCATTAGCCATGCAAACATCACTGACTCGTCAATGAAACATTCGGGCATGCAGAGTAGTAATTAAATTCCGTCTTTTAAAATATATTGGCCAGTTTCAGTAATATAAAAACCATAGCTTTACACAGTCTTTTCAGTTTTGTTTTTATGAATATATTTGTCAAGGTAAGAGGATGAAACATCTTCAACAGTTAGATTGATTTTTAACTTTTAGATATTCAAATAAATGATATATGGACCTCCCTCTGTTCTGAGAAAGAGAAAAGCAGCCCAGATTTTTGAAAGTCTTAAACCTGGCTTCAGGTGGCTAGGAGGTGACTTGGTACTTAAAGCAAGGCAGTGGTGTTCTTAGGGGGACAGAGACAATTTTGCAGAACACCAGCTTTGGTCAGGGTTCCTCTGTGACCATGATGGAGCAAGACAGAAACAGAACCACTTGGGAATCATGTTCTTAGCACAGGAATGTTTTCCAAACTGAAAAATGACCAAATATCTGCCTCTCCTAGTGATTATGAGACACTGCTACTTCTTTACCGATACAATTTACTTTGTACTCTTTTCGTTTTCCAAATAAGAATTATTAAGATTTCCAAAGATAATGTTATGCCTGTTTCCTGACGGTGTCCAGTCCCGAGCTAAGCCCCACCTTCTCAAACACTTTTCACAATCATTTCACACAAAGCCCCGAGCCTGTATGTACCTTCTTATGTCCTCCTAATAAGAAGGCCTATGTTCCCCACAGTGAACACTCTCCCCTGTTGCAACGAGTCAGTAATGCCAACGCACTGCGATGCCTTCGTGGTGGTTTTTAGCTGGCGAGTTTTGCCAACAGTCACTCTAGGTCCTGCAAATATTAAAGGAGGTCTTGCTGGGAATGTAGATTCCGATTCCAGTTCAGCTTGCCCACCAGCTGGAGTTGTTGCTGCTTCCTGACTAGTTACCAAGGACCAAACACATGTCTAAGGTCATGATTAATCCCTCCCCAGATGGAACCAGAGGAAAGGAAATTCATTCTGTTAAAATAACTTCAACCCTGAGTCCGATTACATGTAGGGAATACACCTATGTGATCAGAAGAGTGTAAACTTCATTTTGGATTGCCTGTTCTGAAGGTGTTCTGCCTACACTTTGATGGTTCCTGGTCTGAGAGAGAAAGTCGTCATGCAGGGGTGCTTACAGAGGGAGAACAGCTGGAGCCACATCTGGCTTCTCTAGCCTTGCTGTGAGGCAGCTTTCGCTTGGAATGGATATTCTTATTTAAGTTAAGTGTTTTTGCTATATTGTATTCTTTCCTGCAATAAACTGCAAATTTGTTATCATTAAAAAATAACTTCGACTCTGTTCTTTGTGAAGTGATAAAGCTGGTGGTTTAATTATTCATGGAAGAATTCAATAAATATTTTATTAAGCACCAGTTATGTTAGTCGCTATTATAGTTGCTGAGAACATAGCAGTGACTAAATGGGCAAAAATCCCTGGTTCATGGCACTTACATGCTATGGAGCATACGACTCCTTTTGTGTTTGGTTTTATATTAACAAAGTCTTTATGTAAGATTGCAAATGGCTCTTTCTTAGTCAGTTAGCGTGGCTAACCATGGAATGAGCAGCTTTTTGATGGCCAGTCCTGCTCCTCTCTACCTCCATCCTCCCTCTCCTCTGTGCCCACCCCATTATTGAAAATGAGGGAGAATGGTTTAAGTTTTAAAACACACAAAGTTGAGGGCCAAATTCTCTAACTGTTGGTCTGTTTGGGTAGTTTAGAGGTATTTGTTATCAGCAACATATATCTTTAACAAATAATTTATATAAATTTAAAAAGTTGGTTTCAAATTAAATATGACCTCTTTCACCTCTAGCATCTCGCTGGAACTATTTAAGGAAATCAGAGCTTTCCTTTGTAGTTAGAAAAAGATAATCTTAATTATCTAGCACGGTGGGGTTATCACAATATCTAAAATAATAAAATCTAAATTTAATTCAATGCCAAAAATTTGTATTGAATACCTTCTGTGGGAAAGGATAGTATCTTTCTTTTATGAAGGTTAAAATGCATTGCAAACATTAGTGGACATTTTCAAGATAATGCTTAGATTTGATCTCAATAAATTTGTAGCATACAGTAATATATATATATATACACATATATATATGTATATATATAGCAACATTTTTAGTAATGACTCATATGTAATAGTGTCTACAATGTGGTTTCCATTATAACCTTAGTCCTCATCTGCTAGTAACTTTCTCTAAATTTAATCTTTTGGGTTGAAATTTTCCATGCCTGGTTTAAGCTCAAAGGTATTTAAAAAATTATTTTTTAAAGTTGCAGGGCAATTCCTTTGGCTATCGTATATGCCTCTTCTAATTTCAATGTAGGCAAGAGAAAGGAAAAAAGGAAAGATTTGCGTATATGGGTATGGTATTTGTGTTCAACTAGAACTGTAAAAAGGCATTTATAGCCCAGACCTAAGATCATTTCACTCAGATCATTTCCTCAAGTAACCGGAGCAGACGTGCCATTACTGTTATGCCTTTGTCATTGCACAAACTGTTCCTCTACATGGACACAGTGGATAAAAAGAGTGTTACAGATTAGGTCTCCATAGTATTTAAATATGTATGTTTAGCTGATTACTGTGATCACTGTACACAATGCCTTGTCTCTGAAGCTCTGGGGTCTCTGTCATGTCCTTTCTCTCCATTCCCTGCTCCATGTAGCAAATGTGTTATTTAGGAAATCAAAAGTGGCTTCTTATCAGGAAAAATAGACGATTAAGTCTTTTTAGGTGACATATTTAAAAAAGATGTCTCCTTCTTTGAGTTCTAATAGTCACATTGCCAAACTTGGAATTGTTCTTAAGACTTTTTTTTTTTTTGTCCTACCTGTACGTGCAGCTGTGAGTACATCCTCTCTCCATCCAAAAATAAAGAATAAACCCTCATAGAGATCTTGGTAGTTGAGGCTTATTGGTACGTGAGGATAAACAGCATTCTTGAGGACAAAAATATGAGAAGGAGCACAGGCAGGATTCCTTTTGGGCCCACATAAGATAAAATAAAATACTTCATAACTATATTCTCATGTGTCTTGAATTTTCACCTCACACTTGATTTAAACTTAAATGTCATTAGAAAGTCATCACTGTTGAAATTTTGTAGCTTCATGTTTACCTAAACATCAAATTGCCCCAAAGGCACTTAAAAGTTGACATCTTATGTATTCTCTTTCTAAAGACCTGCCCATGTATGTATGTATGCATAACTGGTTTGCATGCTTGTCTAGTCTCTGGAGCTCTCCGATGTAGACATATTCATATGTATCCATGTAGAGTCAGAATTTTCCACATGAAACAAAAGGAATCTCATAATGAAAAGCAACATTTATATGGATCCATGCCAAGGTACCGGGTCCTTGTTCTTTTCCAGTTGATTTATCTTAATGATGCTCTGTCAGGCAAAAGCCTTTATGAATTCTGCATAATGTCCCATTCAATTACAGCAGCATGCTTGCCTCGGCTTTGCCAGGGTAAGCTTGAGATGATTTTTTTCCCTCTAAGAATCTCTCCCATATTTAGTGATAAAATGAAACCAGTTATTGCTGGAGGAATGCGATTAACAAAAAAGTTGTTGTTTTTTTTTTTTAAGACTCATGCTTAGAAAAATTAAACCTGGATTAGTTTTACCAACCTTATTTTTTATTTGAACCTAGCTTTCATTTCTTTCCTCAGTTCAGTTAGATACAGGTCTTAGAACTATGCTTTGAGTTAGTTTGCATAAGCAGACAGAATACATTGTCAAAATGTTCCCTTTCAGCCTCGTTCTTCTGCAGAGAAACATGGGCAAGGCTCTGGGCTGCTCTGTAATAGTGCTGTCTGGTAGAACTTTCTGTGATAATGTTAATGCTCTATAACCACCAACTGCTTGTGGCTATCGAGCATCAGAAATATGACTAGTGTCACTGAGAAACTGAATTTTAAATACTATTTAAATTTAATTAACTCAAATTTAAATAGCTACCTATGGCTAGAGGCCACTCTCACAACACAAGTCTACAGAATTTAACTCTTGAAAACTGCACTGAGATTTTGGCAAAATGCTATTGTTGTAACAAACCACCCCAAACTTAGTGCCTTACAACAGTAATTTATTATCTCTCGTGATTCAGTACTTTGACTACTCAGCTAGACAATTCTCACTTGGGGTTTTCTCATGGGGTTTCAGTTGCATTTCTGTTGGGGCTGGTCATCTGAAGGCTCAACTTGACTAACGTTGAGGATGGCTTCTTACTCGTGCCTGGGTCCCTGGACCAGTTTGTTGGAACAGGTGGGGACTGGCCAGGCACCTCTCTTTCAATGGAGCCTCTTCAAGTAACAAGCTTGGATTTTCTCAGGAAGTTGAGCTTCTTACATGGTGTCAGGCTTCCCCGAGAATGAGTGTTTGAAGAGACGGGAAGTAGGAGCTGCATGTTCTTACAAGTGTGGAAACTGGCCCAGCATTACTTCTATGGTCTAGTGGTCAGAGCAATGACAGAGCCTGCCCAGATTTAACAGGAGGGGTCCTAGATCCTACTTCTGGTGCAAAGGAGGTAAAAAAATATTGTGGCCATATTTAGTTTTCCACAGCTGTTCTGTAGAGGGGCAAATTTTTCTAAGTACACCCAGTAATTTCAATTGCCTACCCTGAGGCCAAGAAATGACAAAAGCAAAGAATTTTGTGCTTTTGATGGGGCTTTCGATGATGTCTCACTGAACCGGGACTTCAGATGTAAGGAGAAACAGTGTTTATTTTAACTCAGGGTTCAACTTCATGTGAGGTCATTTTCATGGGTCTAAAATTATTGACACGAAATTCCGGTTAAAAGTTCTCTCCACAGTGTATGCATGTAAGTGCTGTTTTATCTGTCAATATGTAATATTGTTTTAATTTTTTGTTTTGTTAATGCAACTTCAGTGGTTGTGGTTGTCTTTCTACTAAACCTTTTTTTCTGCCTCATTCTGCATCAGGTTGATCATTTTTCAAAAAATGAATAATCCAATGTTAACAGACACTCATCATAAGTTTGGTGCATAAGCTTGGTGCATCTTTGGATTTCTCATGTTACTGTATATAAGTTTACCATTTGATTTGTGTTTCATTATACATTCAAAGCATTTCTTCACTTTAACATCAACTTTCTTCAATTTTAAAACATCTGCATGGGTATCCTGTTGTCAGTCAGTTTCCACCTGTCTTGTCCAAGAAAATTATGTTCAGGTGAACATTACTTTTCTCCTTGAGTGAAGGCTGACTGTATTCCAGGAAGGCTGTTAATAATTTGGTGTTGCCATTTAGTATTAATCAATAATGTTCACACGATACTGTGCGATGGCCTGAGTCTCGGTGTCTGAGTCACGTGGACAGTCAGCAGTTTCATCAAATGTATGGCTTTTAGTTTAGTCTTGGGATTACTCCCACCTCTAGCTGCCACACAGTCTAATGACCTCCCAGAGGACCTTCTGGTACAGCTTTTATTTTGGTTTCCTGCCCTTTGTTTCTTAGAGCTTCATGGCAGAGAGTGTTAAGTAATTGAATTCAGCAAGGCTTTAAGGTCTATATTGCAGAAGGAAGTCTGGCTGTGTAGAACTTTGTTGGTGCACATCACACTGATCAAAGGCATGTGCTTCTCATCACCATTTGGGGGCCAGATTCCATCCACTCCTTTCCTCTCCCCTGCAGTCACCTCCATTCTGATCCCACAGGAAGTCCCATAACCCCATTCCTTCAGGCTTTGCCTTGGCCTGCTTCAGTTCCATTTGCTCTGGCAAATGTAGCTGAGGCTCTGGCCTTCTTTATTATTAACAGCCATGGCTTCTGGTACCTGGCAGGGCCTTCTTAGTACAGAGAGAATGGGATGGATATCTGTGTAGTTTTGGGACTGGAAATATTTGGCAGAATGGGGAAATCAGTACTTGGGAACTAAAATGCAATTTTTCACTCTCATACCTCAGCATTGCAACTTCTTTTCATCCTCACAACTGCCATCTAGTCCAGACCACCAGGAACTCATCCACCCTTCCACCCCTTCCTCCGCTCCCCAGCTACTGCTGCAGTGATTATTTGGAAATGTGCATCTTATCAAGTCTCTTCCTTGCTCCCATTACTTCCCATTGCCTTTAACATAAAGTCATATATCCTTACCATGATGAGAACAGTGTCTGCTTGTCCAGACTCATGTTCACCATTCCTTGCACAATCACTCAGCTCACCCATACTAAACATTTGCGGGTGACTTGAACTCACATTCTCTTGGCTACTCAGATCTTATGCCCATGTCCACACGTTCCCTTTTCTAGTACGACTCTTCTCCCAGTCTTTTAGCTAACTCCAACATTTTTGATCCCTAGTAAGTCTTAGTTTAAATAGTGCTTCCTGCAGAATATCATCTCTGTCTCCACAAACCAGGTTAGGCCCACTGTTATATCCACACGTTCGTCTTCATCACACTCAGTGGTCTCACATCATTGATTTTGTATTACTTTTCCCCTATAGTAGGCAACTTAGGAACACTTACTCACCATCGTGTCCTCACCACATAATGTCGTACCTGGATCAGAATAAGCATTTAATAGGTACTGAAAAATTGAATAAATTCCACATATTAAAAAACATCTCCAATAAAATCTTATTGTTCAGCATGACTCTCAAATAAGAAATTATAATACAAATAACTGTCAACTTGAAACAACTTTGGAACAAGAAATTTAATGTGTATCAAGTTATCATACCCCCCCCCCCCGCCCCTGCCTTTGGGTTCAATGGTTGCAATAAGAGTAATCTGAAACAATGTGTAAATTCACAGTGGTGGCCCTGTCTGAGATCATTTTTAGATAATCCTAGTACCTAGATATAAAGACGGTCATAAGGCAAAAGTGACAAAGAGGAAAAGAATTCTTCCTTTGTAGGAAGCCTTGATCCTCATTTCACTTTCCTGTACTTTGCTCTGTGCATATTGTGCCTGGCCAACCCCAGCTTTACATGAAAGGGCTTCATCAGCTTTTAACAAACCATATGGTAAAAACATCTACACATATTTCTCCTGATACCTTCAGGCACTGCTAAGCAGCTGGTATTAATGAATAAGAATGGCCAGTGAAATCATGGTATGTTGTTGCTAGGAAGAAACAGTTTATAGCCAGGAGAATTATAGATTACTAGGTAAGAACACACAGGAATAGAAGGGATGTGTGATTTCTGCATTTCATCTAGATTTGGCCACCTGTACTGCTTAAGGCAATACAATGCTGGGCTGATTAACAAGTATTAATTCTATTCCTACTGATGGTGGTCCTGGGGGATGGGACCAATGCCTTCAGTATTTACCAGAATTATTCAAAGCCAATATCCCTAACCAGAGCCAATGTCCCTAACTGAAGCCACTGGGGGAACAATGAAAGAGTCCCTAGTTAAACAATATTTTATAATGTTGTTTCTCTAGTTTTTCCATCTTTTCTTGAAAAACAGATATTTGTTTCCTTCCCCTATATACATTAATTTTTTTTTTTTATTATGTCAGACCCACATCCTACTACAGCCTTTTAAGAGACTCAAATCTTACCATAACCCAGATGTAGGAATTTCCTCCTGTCTGCATGGGACCCTGTCCAGCTTCATACAAACTTTGATGCAAAATTCTACCCTTTCACCAGGTAACACACACACACACACACACACACACACACACACACACACACACAAATCCTAGCATACTTTTTTTGTAGTTTTTGTATTATTTTGCATTTCACCTTGATTAACATAGCTCAAGTGCTTCCTTCAAGCCCTGACCCCCCAGCTTCAAATTGGATGATAGGATTATAGAAAGTAGATTGGTCGAAGCTTGGGATTTTGATGTCTGCAGAAGAAGAGTCATCTTGGTTGAAGGCCCTAAGGAAATGAGAACTAGAGTTGCTTATCCTAAATATATTATAACAATAGCCAATGTTTAATGAGTACCTAGTGTGTATCAGGAACTATTGGAAACACTATAAACTTTTAAAACTCTTAATACTTGTAAGTACATACCTATGAAGTATGAAGTACTTATATTATTATCTTTTAAAGCCAGGAGTCAGGAAAGGATAATTTGGGGGGAAATTCTCCATGGAAGAGGTAAATATTAGATTAGATACAGTCGAAGGGAGAACAAATGAATCATAAGATTTATCTGAGAATATTATATAACAGAGGCAAAAAGAAAGAAAATATAAATGAAAACATTTAAATAAAAAGTATGTAAATACAAACAAAAAGAGACATGGAAGGCAGAATGAGAGAGTCTAATACACATATAACTAAAGAGAGAAGAGAGAAACAAAGGAGAGAAAATACTTAAAGAGATCATGGAGAATTTTGGTTGGCTGTAGGGTGATGACCACCAAATCCAGACTTTTCTACAAACCCTACCCCCAAACCATAAAATAAAAAAGGAACACAAGGATCCATACATGTCCCATGCCTAAGATATTTCCAGGAGACAGAGATATCATAAGCTTCAGATTACCTATGAGTAGAGAAATAGATTTAAATTCAAACCAGGCTACTAATGGGGGTTCCCACCACCACCACTAGTCTGTGGGCACCCAAAGTGTGAGAGAGCAGCACAGCAGACATGGGTACAGCACAGGTAAAAACATTTTCAGTGAAAATAGAAAAGCCAAACATTAAAGGCTAAAATGAGCCAAGGTCTGGGACTTCATTCACAGCAGCAACTACAGAGAGGGAGCTTAAATGTTCGTGAAACTGGAGGTAACAGCCTTGTAGAAGCATTGCTTCTGGGGGAAAGAGGTAAAGAGAGAAAAAGGGTATAAAGTGAAGTAGCAGAGAAGGAAAAGAAGGAAGAGTTAAGACTCATATAAAAATTAAAAGGAAATGAAAACACGCCAACTCCTCCCTTTCACTCGACCAATAATGTCATCCATTAAGGAAACTGCACTTCACTCTAGTGACAGAAGAGGGTGATCTTGAACTAGAAATTCTAATGCCTCGCACAGGAACACTCAAACTCCAAAGGAAGGTATTGTAAGAAGAAAATAAAAAATGAAAATAAAAATACTTTAACTGATGAAAATCCCCCCAAATTAAATAATAAATAGAAGAAAACTATAATACTATACTCCATACTAAATTTAATATCAAGCAAGCAATTTGGAGTTATTTAAAAAACCAACTTAGAATAAATTAATTCAAGCAATAAGAACAGAAATTATGAAAAATGTAAAAAATCTAATGAGAGTTGATTAAAATTGAGAAAGACATTAAAGGAAAAATAAATAATCTCAGAACTGAAGAATTAAATTACAAAGTGCCCAATGGAGAATAGACTTAAATGATACTTTCATAAGAGCAATTTTTTTAAAAAGAGGAAAAAAGAGAAAATAATACAAAGAAGGCAATAAAGGCAATATATATGTGACTTACTGTTGAATTGTACACTTGATACTGATTGGATTTCATTAACCCATGTCACCATAATAAAAAAAATTCATCTTAAGAAATAAAAAAAGAAGGAAGTAAAGGGGCCAGAAAAATTAGACAATGATTAAATTAGACAATGAAATCCAAATCAAGTATAATTGGAGTTACTAAAAAAAAAAACCAAATCATAACAATGAACCAAAACTAATATTTCAAACTATAGTCCAAAAAAAAAAAAAAACTTTATAGAAACTAGAGAAAAACCTAAATATAAATACTGAAAGGGCCCATGGTGAAAATCTCAGAAAATTGATTTGAAACAATGAACTCTGTGATTTATTCTAGAAAAATTGCCAGGTTCTAAAGACAAATGAAAAATCTTTAAGTCTAAATTATTTATAAGCATAAGAAAATCAAATCGGCATCAGATTTATTAAAACAAATTATAGTCACACAGCATTATGTTTCAAGAAACTCGACAAGAAAATAAGAGAAATTATTTTCTATTCAGCCGAGTTATATCTTAGGTTCTGTTATCAGTTTGTATAGATGTCTTAACAAGTTACTACAAACTTGGTGTCTTAAAATAACAAATTTATTGTGTCATAGTTCTGGAGACCAGAGTCTGAAATCAAGGTGTTGATGGACCATGCTCCCTCTGAAATCTCTAGAGAAAGATTCCTACCTTCTGGCGGCTTTGGCAGTTGTTGACATTGCTTGGCTTACAGCTGCATCATTTTAATCACTGCCTCTGTCTTCACATGAACTTCTTCTCTCTGTGACCCTCTGCGTCTCTCTGTTTAAACCTCTTATAAAGGAAATAGTTATTGGATTTAGAACGCATTCTAAATCTAGGATGATTTTATCTGGAGACCCTTGACTGATTCCATTTGTAAAGACCCTATTTCCAAATTGGGAAATATTCATAGGTTCAGGGGGTAGGACTTCAACATATCTTTTTTGGGGATGTAATTTATCCCATTACAAGTGCTAAGGGAAAAAATAATACATTTTCATATACCACTCACAAGATAAATCAAGTGGACAAGAAAGATTATGGTAATCTGTAATTAAAATGATGAGGTACTGGCATGTAAACATTCAGATCAATGAAATAGAATAGAAAATTTAAAACAAACTCAAGTATACAGAATATATCTTAGGATAAAAATAATGTGTGAAATTGCTGAGGCAAGGATAAATTTTGAATTAAATTTATCGGGGAGACATTGTTTAATATATTATATAAGTTTTAAGTATACAATTCTGTACTGCATCATCTATATATTACATTGTGTGTTCACTACTATAGTCTTGTCTCCTTCTGTCACCATATGTTTGGCTCCCTTTACCCTCTTCATCCTCCCCTTCTCTCTTCCCCTCTAGTGCCCACCATGCTGTTGTCTGGTCTATGAGTTAGTTTGTTTTGTTTGTTCACTTGTTGTTTTCAGTTTTATATCTTGTGTATAAATGAAATCATACAGTTTTTGTTCTTTTCCATCTGATTTATTTCACTTAGCATGATACTCTCAAGATCCATCTATGTTGTCATAAATGGCAGTATATTGTCCATTCTTATGGCTGCATAGTATTCCATTGTATATAGTACCATACCTTCTTTATCAGTTTATCCACTGAAGGACATTTAGATTGTTCCACGTCTTGGTTATTGTGAATAATGCTGCAATGAACCTATGTATCTTTTGATCTAATTTCTTTTTTGACTCAGTATTTTTCAGTAGCATGTTGTTTAATTTCCATGAATTTGGGGTTTTTCGGTTTTCTTTTTGCGATTGATTTTCATTTTCAAATTGTTGTACTCAAAGAATATGCTTGGTATGATTTTAGTTTTTTAAAATTTGTTGAGGCAAGTTTTGTGGCCCAACATATATTCTTGAGATTGCACTAGAGAGAATGCATATTCTGGTGTTCTGGGATAAAAAAACTTTGTAACTATTGATTTTGTCCATTTTGTCTAATGTGTCTTTTAAGCTGATATTTCTTTATTGATTTTATGTTTAAATGATCTATCTATAGCTGCCAACGGGGATATTTATTTTTCCTACTATAATTGTGTTTTTGTCAGTTTCTCCTTTTAGTTCTGTAGGGAATTGCTTTATATATTTTGGTGCTCCCAGGCTGGGTGCATATGTATTGATAAGTATTATATTTTCTTGATCTGTTGTCCCCTTTATCTTTATACATCTACTTTTATCTTGGTATCTACTTTGTCTAATATAAGTATCGTACCCCCACTTTTCTCTGGATGCCATGTGCTTGGACTATCATTTTCTGCCTCTTACATTGGAGGCTATCTTTGTCTTTGTAGCTGAGATGAAGCAGCATATGGTTGGGTCTTGTTTTTTTACTCTAAAGGGTGGATTTTTAAAAAATAATTTTGGGAGAAACGAATAGTCATTTGAGAAAAAAATTTTTGTCAGATATATTCTCAAACATTACAAAAGAGTAAGCATCAAACAGAGCAGAGATCTAAATGAAAAGGAAAATTAGAAACAAACAGTTGTGAATTTCTCTCTATATTTCTCATGTATAAGGGAAGATCTTATAAATATGACTTAAAGTCCTAAAGCAAAAAAAAAAAAAAAAGATTGATAAATTTTATAAAATTAAAACAAAACCTTTCTTATGGAAAAAAGCATCATTAACAAATTCAAAAGATAAGTGGCAAGTTGTGAAAAAAATAACTTCAGTATGTACCAGGTTGGCAAAAATTTAAAAGCTTTAGAACATATTCTGTTGGCAAGACTGTGAGGAAATAGCCACTCTTGTTCATTGCAGATGGGAATGTGTATGTGGTACTTACTCTTATACATTTACAAATTATTTATTGAAGCCTTATTTATAAATACAAGATATTTTAAGCAACTGAATGTGCATACATTAGAAACTGGTTGACTAAATTTTGATACCTTTACACAATGGAGTACTATGTAGCTGTAAAAAAGAAGAGAGCAAACCTATGAACTCACATAGAGTGCTTTTTAGGATATGTTATTAAATAAAAAGAATCAAAGCACAAAGATGGACATACAGTGTGTTAACTTTTGTGTAAGACAGAGGAAATAAGAAAGCATATATGTATGTGCTTGTACATGGAAAAAGAAATATGGAGAGTTAAGGCAGGAACTAACAAAATTACTTACATATAGAGTATGTGGGGTATCACAATAACAAATGGGTATGGCAGAAAAAACTACATAGAAATAATTAATGATATGATTCACAAGCTTAATTTAGGTACCACTGAACTAAAAATTAAAGAACGCACATTCCCCCCCCCCCCCAGGAACAACATGAAACATACATTAAAATTATATAACTAACTGATTTCATAGAGATCGTATTCCTTGTCCAAAATACACTTAGATTATAAATCAACAATAAGAAATTTTAAAACAATTCTTATACATTTGGAATTTAGAAAATGTTATTCTAGGTAACTAAAGGTTAAAGAGGAAATATAAATTGGAAATTTGAAATAATTATAGTAAATAGAAATGCAATGTGAAAATTAGTGAGATGCAGCTATAGTAGCACTGAGAGGGAGATTTATAGCCTAAGATACATTTATTTTTTAAAAACAAAGTTAAGGTAAAAGTATTAAACATTCAACTCATAAGGTTAGAAAAAATATAGAAGAAACACAAAGATGGTAGAAGAAAGGAAATAATAAAGATGACATAAAAAGCAAGCAAGCAAACAGACAAAAACCAATGGAGATGATCATCAACACTGAAATCTGTTTCTTTGAAAACTTTAATAACATATTAACTTTAATAACAGACAAGTTTCTGGAAAGACTGACCATGAGAAATTAACAGAAGGAATAAAATTAGTACTATTGAGAACACCAACAACAAAAGGGCTCTAAGTGCCATAAAGGAGGGAACGATGACAGGGTTACAGAGCAGAGGTCGTATTTAACATTCTCTCAAGTGCAGCCAGATGCTAACTCTGCTTTCATAATGGGTCTGCATTTCTGTCTCTGTGTCTTTTAGGTTCAGCCTTTTAGTCTGGCTACTCTTCATTATTTACATATCTTCCATTTCCTTCACCACAGTCATAGAAATCTACATATTTAAACCCCTAACTTCAAACCATTTTTCCTTTCTCTCAGTTCTCTCAAATTCATTGTTTGTGAAACACAAAGCTAAGTAGATAGATCCACCCCTTGAATCTTTTTGCAGAGTCTTATTTTTTCACTCTGCAATAAGCACAAGTAGATAGTTCTAGAATGTATTTTGGAAGGGGCAAAAAGCAAATCTCTTAAGAGTAAAAATACTAGTTAACATCTACATATGTTTTATACATATAGATAATTTACTGATAACAATGGCTATCCTGGGTGCTGAATCTCAGCCATGGTCAGAAGGCAAAATATTGTTGAATATCTTTTCT
Source organism: Eonycteris spelaea (assembly GCA_003508835.1). Classification (NCBI taxonomy): domain Eukaryota; kingdom Metazoa; phylum Chordata; class Mammalia; order Chiroptera; family Pteropodidae; genus Eonycteris; species Eonycteris spelaea. The sequence continues at coordinate 6,341,047 of PUFA01000062.1, forward strand.
CATAATTGTGCACTAGGGTGGTTAGCGTAAACTGAAATACTATGAGAGAATATATTAGACCCTTGGCATAAATGATAAATGTAGCTACCTAATGGTGATGCTCAAATTTTTAACATATAGATATTAAGATATAGATATGTTAGCCTTCTGATTAGAATAAAGTCACCTTATTGATACAAGCACTGGGAATGGTATCTCATACCTTAAAATCCTCTATCCTGTGACTTTTTCTTTCAAACATTTGAATTTAGTAAGTCTCAATGTGTCTCCTTAAACACTTTTGCCTGTAATTCTTTAAAACCATGTGTGACTTACTCCATATGCTTTTCATTCATTTACAATCAAATCATCAAAATACAGCCTTTAAAGAGCTATTTGATTTCAAAGAACATTTTTTAATAAGCATTTAAAGCCCTTTGAGAATAAAAACGGGATGCCACATTTTTCCAAGAGTAAACACAGCACAACCAAAAACACACTCATGCCCAGAGAAATCCAAGCTTCTGAATTTTAATTCTTTTCTATTCTTGAATAAATGAGCCATCTCCTATCTTCACTTAACTCCTGATGAAGCGTGAAAGGTTTTGAGATGAGGAAGTAGTATTTTTCAAATTACTATTTAAATATCAATTTAGTTACCATTTGAGCAGCTTCTGTTAAGACCTGTTTCTATTTGCCTCAGTTGTTCTACAGCAGTGGTTCTTAAACTATGGTCCCAAGACCAGCAACACCAGCAACATCCAGGAACCTGCTGGAAATGCAAGTTGTTCAACCCTTTGGCAGACATAATGAGGCAGAGCCTAGCAGTCTGTGTTTAATACGCTCTTCAGGTGATTCTCATGGGCACTCACGTTTGAGAACCACTGTTCTAGGCCTTGGTTCACTCTTTCATCTCAAAGACATGCTTTCAGGAAAGGTTACGAGCTCTGTCATTCACATCTTAGTTTGAATGATTTTATATATAGTACCTCTTTTGCAGCTATATTATGAATTAAATAAATTTTAGGTATCATGAGGAGAAAGTTTTATTTATTTACTTATTTATTTTTTTAAAAAATTTATTTCTTTTAAAGAAAAAAGAAAGAAAGACAAAGAAAAAAAAAAACATCTTTCTACTTCTTCTGAGACTCAGCCACTTGAAATGGTATCTCGTCCCCTAAAAGCAGAAACATCCTTGAAGATTTTTTGGTCAAGAACAGGAGCTACAAGTTTTGTGTCAAATTAGGACCTACAGCTCATGGTTTGTGGATGCTGATTTATGTCGTATTTTGAGCATTTAAAAAATGTTGTTTTCTGGCAAATACTTTTTTTAAATAATAGAATACTAAGAAGATGAGAAATTATAAAAATTGAAGTGTGATGTTATAAAGTTTTACTAGACAGTATTTCCTTCTATTTACACCTAATTATACTTAGAGGTGGCTTTGGAACTAGAAACACTTGGGTCCAAATCTCGGAACTTTTGCAACTTTCTAACTGCAAACTTGGGCAAATTCCTTGATCTTTCTAAAACTCGGCTTATATGTTACTCATCTATGAAAGGAAGGGGAAAATATTTACCTTCTTGGAGTGTTGTGAGATTTAAATGAGGTAAATTTTGGGAAGCATTTAGCTTGCTGTTTAATGCGATAGTGATTATTATTTGATAGAATATTTGGATAGGTGGTAACTTGAGAAAATGTGTGTGTAGCAGGGTGGCATGGGGTTATCATTCAGTACTTAATAAAGAGAAACAGGATTTTGTTTAGAAAAGGACTGTTGGGAAGCCATTTTGCTCATGATCACCAGTTTTCTTCCAGTAGTGGTACGTTTCTATTTTCTTTTAACTGAGTGTTGTCTGGTGTTGCTCCTGAAATACATGCTTATTCCTTATATTCTATTTCCCTAACTTTCAAGAAAAATATCAATGAGACTGGCAGGCAGCTGATTGGCTTAGTGTGTGTTTACAAAATAGGATGCCTGGAAACCTAATTCCTTACAAGTTTACCAAAAAAAAAAAAAAAAAAATCCTTCCCTTACAGATGCTTGTGTAAGGCTTCTTGGTCCTTTGGTCTCCAGCTGGGTGGATGTAACTTTTCAACACCTCTATGATTATTATTATGCAATTAATAATAATAGTGATTGACTTAATTGTCAACCACTTAGTTGAATTAGTGGTTAGTAGAGTCATTGTGTATCAAGGCAGAAAGTTCAGAGAGTTTATCAGAGTTAAAATAAACAATAAAAGTGATACACCTGTTTTGAGTTTGTTGAGAGAAGAAAATTGCTTTGACTGGGTGTCTTCCAAGTTGAGCTTTTTGTTGCTTCCTAGCCATTTTTTGATTGTTCGATCCTAGGGATCCTTAAGAAGAGAGCCTTAAATTGGGCTAATCTGTCCACCTTTTCCTGAAGGCCTGCCTATGGGAAACCGCCCTGTTTTAGTTTTGAGTTCCAAGCTTGCCTACAGAATACTGTGAAGCCCACACTGTAAGGGAGTTAATCAAAGGAAAATTCTTCAGACATGAAAGGCAAGAGTAATGCAACAGAATTATGATTCTAGATTATTTTGGCAAGGAACTGGCTGAGTACCCTGGTTACAGGCTTCACATTTAACTTATTTTGTCTTTCAACTTGTTTCAAGGGGTAGTGCCAATATATTTTTTTAATAATTAAAAGAAATCCTATTGTTCTTAATGACCTTTCAAAAACTTGGAAATTCTTTTTGTACCAGTTTTGTCCTTTTCATTTTGGCAAAAAGGGCTTTGTTTGTTTCTAATGGAGATTTTAATTATAATATTTTAAAAGACTATATTGACAATTTCAGTAGTAATGGAGACCTAACTTTCAGTTCAGTTTTTATTTGATATTTGCTGAGGACATTTCAATCCACTTCGCTCGTATTTAAGGGACAATTTTATCTAATAGAGTTATAATGGAGAGGTTTGTAATACTGATCAAAAAGCCTGGTCTATTAAGATATTCTCAAAAAATGAGGGCTCTCTGGGAGACTGTGTAAACTTGAGGCCACCCTCAAATCCGAATCTTTGATTTTCAGAAACAATATCTCAAAAAACTTTAAATCACTCAGTATACAGAGAGAAAGCAGATTGAAGATTTGAGTGAAGAAGCTCTGAGGTTGCATAATCAAAGTTTAGTTTTTGCAACATGCAAATGTACCAAAGTTCATTGATGTCAAGAACTTCTTTGGGTCTACTGTAATTTGTGCCTTGGAATTTTTCAAATACTTCTGGTGTTAAATTCAAAAAGACCCATATAATACTGCCATGCAATACTGATGAGAGGTGTATGCTATTATAATGAAGGAGAGGAGTGATTGTATCAAGGCTAGTTGGTAGAACTGGCATGTATTAGAATAAAATTATAATGGTTACAAGTCACATTGGAATGTGATAGAAGGTTTATAAAATGTACCGAGAGCTGAGTTCTTAAAAGTAGTTTTTCATCGAATTAGTGATAATAAGGTATATCGGATTGGGGATTTTGAGTGGAAGTAATATTAGCAATAGATAAATCTGTCTAGTGAGATACAGAGGAAGGGTTCTACCCTGTTTCTTATTTGTACCTTAAGAATGGGGTGCATGAATACTTAGGGTTCAACCAAGTCGAGTTCAGGTTTCTGCAAGAATTAACTGTGCCTGCACTACTCTGAGTTGTCTTGGTAAGGGGGCATGTTTTTATGTTAATTATATTATGAAGAGAGAATTCTAATGTAAGTCAGCAAATTAATATTTAGGAAAGATGTGAAAACCTAATTGGGTTAGCTTCATTTTGAGAGAGATGTGGCAAAGGCAGCTCAGACAGTTTTATGTAGTGGAAGAAGATGAGGAATCCTAGGGGATGGACCTGAAGTTCTATGTTCAAGAATTTATTGGGTCTGTGTGCTCAAGTGCTTCTGGGCACAGTGCTTTTCTCACCTACTGCTGAATTGCAACCAATACAATAAGTGAAGTTTTGCAAGTCTATGTTGTCTGAACTTTTTTAGCGATCTTCATTGTTCCCTGGAAGAGGCTTCCCATGAGAGAACAGAGGACGTTCTCCTGGGGGCCTGTGTAAACTGGCATGGAACAATCACAGCTGCCTGCCTACTGAGTTTGCCTGTCCCTCGTAATTTCCCAGAAGTGTTGAAATTAGGAGTTGTGGGAGGAGGAGCCAGTACCTGCCCCCCAAAAGCCAGTACCTACAAAATGTACATTAGAGAGACAAATATGATCAGAGCCCCAGTTCTGCCTTTTGGCATCTATGTGCCTTTGGGCAAGTTAGTTACTGAACGCAGTTGCCACACCTATAACCGATAATCACAATATCTGATACTTATATACTCTTACTGAGTTCCTGGCATTATGTCAAGCACTGGCCAAATATTATTGCTATTAAGTGAGGACTCTTGTCTTCTTTTACAGATGAGGAAGAAAAAATTGCAGGAGTTAAATAATTTGTCTTTGGTCTTGCTGCTAGTAGTTTTAGAGCCCAGGTGTGTGGACTTTGATGCATGTTCTCTCAGCCACCACAGGAGACTTTGGAGGAGTGTTGTTCACAAGTTTATGCCTTAAAATGTACAGATACGCAAATGGTGTAAGCTTAACATGTAGCACACAGTAAAATTGCAATAAATATTAGCCATTATTACAATTACATATCAGCGCTATATATATTTTACCCCAAAGTTAAAATTATCAGATAAGAAAGCTGGGAATCAGATAGGATAAGTTCACTGAGCTGGTAAAAGGCAAATCTGTGATTTAAATCAGGATTTTCTGACTCCAGTGACCATATCCTTTCCCTCTAACAGTAGTTTGCAACATGTAGTGAGTGTGAGGATTTCTGAAGGGTCTGGAGTTAATACAAAGCTCTATGAATCCATGGTTGTGCTAAGCTTGTTTGTAGATTGAATGTATGATGTGTTTCACACATGTATGCATTATTTCCAGATGATTAACATATAAATCTACTCTTGAAATTAAGAAGCATAGGTTCATTAATAGGACTCTATAACCCATAATATCTTCTTGCCATTCTGAGTTTTCCCAATGTTCAGATACCAAAAGTGCAATTACGCTTAAGTGAAAATCCATGAATACTTTTGAAGTTAAAAGGGTTTTCACATTTGAAAACTTTTGGACATAATAAATCACATAAGTTCATAAGCCTCCATGATTAGTAGGACTGTGCCCGCTTATACATGAATTTACTAGTACGTGGTGCTGCTCTGGACAAATGCAATGGTAGGAACAAAGGGAAGCTCTATGGAGTATCTTGTGCATGGATATTTATGCACCATAAGTATCTTACAACAGCTTAAATGGAAGCAAAAAAAAAAAAAAAACACCTAGAGGGAATAAGAAGCAACAGCTTTGGTTACAGAAATGCGAATATCTAAATTGCTGGTCTGTCATAAGTTTTGATGAATGTGATTGCCATTAAGATGAAGGGAATCACATGGCCCTCACCCTCAAAAAGTGTGCGAGAATTTCTCCCACAAGGGTCAGATGAGTTATGAGCATTTGAAAAGAGGAAATTTAGAGTTAATTTTCCAAGTCACCATTACACTGGGGACTATTGAATAGTAAATCCTATTACTGTACAGGACAGTGTACAAGAAGTAAAACAAAGCAAGCTTTTCCTTGTGTCTTCAATGATGTGTGTTGTAAACAAACAATTTGAGATATCTATCAACCTTCTCTTCAATGCCACTCATGTAATTTTAAACGTTACCCCTAACATGGATTATGCATTGTGCTTGTAATTTTATTTTCTGTATGGTTTTAGTGATTATTTAAATCAAATTGGTGACTCCTAGAATGACAGTGAAAAAGACTTGAGTGAGTGAGAAGTGAGAGGATCACTGCAGCCTCTAACTCTTCATTTAGGACAGAATTCCAAATTATCTTGTAGCACGAGTGTTTCTTCAAATGCAAACTAACACAGAGTCTACTGTATGCACAGATGAGGGTGGAACTTTTCTGATCAAAGCAGAGAGAACCCCTACCCACTACCAAGCACCATCTCTCCAGTCCTGCCCCCTGTGGCCTTTGAGACACCTTAAGGGAGACCATAGGTCTGGAAACCAGTTTAAAAACTACTATTTGATAGCCTTTCAAGCCCTTACAGGGAAAATTTCCTATACAATTATGTCCCAAACAGATTTTCACTCTATTCTGCCTTCTTTTTGAAGGCATAATTAGCTGTTACCCAAGAGCTAATAAATTTCTCATGGCCTATCAGCTCAACTGATTATGGGGAACTATTTCCTAAGGATTGAATGCCTTACCATATATCCTTATGCATCTATGCAATGAAAGAATGTAGAAGGAGTGTAGAAAATTATACTAATATAAGTTATGACATACCTAATTGAACTGATAATAAAAACCAATGCTACCATTTATTGAGCACATTGTATATATGGCAGGCACTCTACTTACATTTTTTACTCACTTGTTTCTTATAGCATCCCTGTGAGCTGGACATGATCTCTCCACTATAAATGAGGACATTGAGGCTCAGGGAGTCATATGCTAGTAACTGGCAGAGCTGGGATGCCTATACATGTGCTTTTTATATATTCTGCCAACGTCCTTCAAATCTGTTTGTATGTTTTTGAAGGAGACACATATCTCCCCCAGAATAGTGCTCAGAGTAAAAAAAGTTATATTAACATTGATTATACTCCTGATAGAATCTCAAATTATAAAAATGAACTATCATGCAATTTGTGACTGAAATTATAAGTTTAAATTTATTTTGATGTGTTCCTCAAGATATCATTTTTGAGGAATTCTATATTTATATTGTTAATGCATTTGATATTTCTAGGAAGCAAATTAACAATAGGTTAGGGTACAGGGTAAAGAAAAATATTAATGGGAACTTAAAGAGCTGACTTAGCATTACTGAACAAGTCAGTGTTTGGGATTGTGTGTGTGTGTGTGTGTGTGTGTGTGTGTGTGTGTGTGTGTGTGATATTTGCACACTAATTCAGTGCAGAGCAAGTTTTACCTTTGTTATCATTATTTAACTTGCATTGGCCATTTACTTCTACATTATAATGTCTTTCATCTTAGAAAACACCTCTCTTGATGGCATGGCTCTCACAGCCAATTCCATATCTCTGCTTTTTATTAAAAAAATAAACATAAAAACAGAAACAAAAAAACAAAACTCTTGGAAAGGATCCCCACTCCTCCACTGAAACAACTCCAGCTTGCCAAATCTTACAGTTAATTCTCAGTCCTCATTTCACTAGTCTGTCCGCGTCATTTGACACAGTGCATCACTTCTTCCTTCTGGAAACTCTTTTGTCTCTTGGCTTCTATGACTCACTCTTCCTTTACTGACCCCTCCTTCTCCTTTGTTGCTCTTCTTCCTTTTCCTGAGAGACACCATCCAGTTCTTGCCTGATTCTTCTATCTCATTTCCCTTTCTCTTCTCCCACTCTCTTCCAACCACCCTGGCCTTGCAAATTCTTGAACACACTTTGCCTTTTCTGCCTTAAATCCTCTGTGTTTGCTTTCTCCTCCATCTGACACTTTCCCCTATACACTGCATGATTAACTCTTTCACTTCATTCAGGTCCTGGTCAAATATCATTACTCTATCCCCCACCCCAGCATCATTCTGAATTCCCACACTTGGCTTTATTTTTCTTTAAAGAAGTTATCATGATCTGAAACTATATAATTGTTTGCCCATTTGGCTGTCTACCCTGCTAGACTATAAGTTTCCTGAGGGCAGGAACTGGTCCACCTTGTGCATCATTGTATCCTCAATACTACAATAGTGCCTGGCATTAAGAAGGGCCTCAAAGAAATATTTCATAAAGTAATACATTTATGTGCAAAGCAGCTACGTGTGAAATGACAGTGATTTGTATTTTATACATATTAGTAATACTCTTGATTTTTAAAAATTTTATTCTGCAATGGCAACTTTAAACATAACATGAAATTTGTATTTCAATCTTAATTTTATGACTTTGCACATTGTCTCTTCAGGTTTCAATTTTCTCCTATTCCTTTGTGTATATGTACTTTAATGTAACAGTTTTACTTTGAAATAACGGGATGTATATTCATACATATATGTCTCCATAGTGATATGTTCAGGTTAGTTATGTGCGCTTTTTACCCAAGCACAAGCACACACACAAATACTGACTGGGGCATGAAGCCCATGAAGAAATTGACACCAGATGCTATATAAAGCACTCAAAGGTAAAGCACCAAATCCTTCATTCAGGAGAAATAGTTTCCATATCGAATAACGGATACACATATTGGCTTCCACAGTAGCTCAAAGATAGATATTGCTGTTTAAACGATAGCTGGAGCCCACTCACCCACTAAAGTGTTGAAATGAGGCAATTACTATTCATTTAGTGATTCTAAGCAAGGTCATCCTAACTAATTGATAGAATTTCTTTTGTAACATAGTGGGAAACGTCTTCCTAGTAAGATAGCTAACGTCAACCATCAGAGAGCTTTTCTTGAAATAAGGTCCTTACTTATTGATTTCACTCCATTGGAAACTTCAGTAAAGCAATGAAATAAAAAATGTAAAAGGGGGTGTAAAAGAGAAAGATACGTCTTTGCTATTTGGGAGAAGCATGACCATGGGTAGGCATTTTTCCAAATCAGACATGGTGATGCAGTCTGTCCAAAATTGTTGGTTTCAAATGGTCCTTTAGTCTCGTCCTCTGACACAGTGGTTGGAACATTTCACTTCTAGAATGTCAGATCACTTGTCACACCGTATGGGTGCAATAGATATCCCTGGCCACCCTTAATCTTGTCCCCATTTTCTTTTTATTTTATCTAGTCTTGGAAATTCTTTAAGTATGCATTACTTTAGTAAATAGGAAAAAATATCATTGAGAATCGAGAACTGCTAGAAAAAAGATGGAACATTTTCTATGTAGGAATCATATCATTGTTCAAATATCCTCCCCCATCTCAGCGTGCAATATATACCCAGTCAAATCAAGTTTGCATAATTAGGAAACCTCCAAACCCAAAGGTATCTATAAATGAGTCCTCTAAGTGTTTAAATGTAAAACAATGAAATAACATTTTATGCAGACAATTTTCTTCATTCATGAATGTAAAGGAGTATGCCCATTGTAAGTTTAGCAGACTGTTTAAGATATACATTAATTCTTAGAGAATGAGCAAGCCCTTTGCTAAGAATGGTGGATGGCCAGTGGTTGGCCATCTCTGAGACGAGTAAGTGTGGTAAACTATAACTTCTGGTCACATATAATTTGTCTGCCAGACGATGCCTGACCTCACCCCATCCCTCATCCTCAACCCATCTCCGACCCTTCCTCATTCCAGACACCCACTTAATCCTTGTTTGCTATCCCAGGGGGTAGGGATCCACAATCGGATGAAGTTCAAGGCTGTAGAGAGATTTTAGAAGGGGAATAAAATGTCTGTTTCACACATTACTTGTTAATGGAAACAGCTGAAAGTTTAATGGTTTGTTTTTTGGGCTGTGTTTAAAATCTTCTGCATGAAAACAGCTGCACCAGTGCACAGCTGCGGCAAAAAGGCTTTGTCAGAAATGTCATGTACATGCATATTTTTTTCTAAACTATTTGGACAGATGATACTTTTCTATGTATTTCTTCTCTCCTTAGGTATACAGCTATATTTTATAACATATGCCTGGTAAACAACTTTATGAAGTTTAAGGATAAAAATCTGATGCATCCTTCATACATTACTATTCAAATTAAATTATATTACCACTTTTTGGGACTCCATCCACCTGGGATATCCCAGGCCATCTGTGTTTCTGAGCTTTATGGATTTAATATTTAGAACATTATATGCAAATCTGAAAAGAATTAGCTTTTCTTTAAAACAGAATCTCTTTGACTAATTTAGGAGATGAGAGAGCAAATGCATGCACCAGAGGGGTTGGGGGGCGGGAATCAAGTTTTATTTTGGATGTAATCACAAGTTCAATAACCAATAAAGACCCTCCCCTCACCATTTGCAATATGGTGAATTTAAAATTTTTGATTGCTCTTCTTTAATGTTTTACATTGTAAAATGGAAAGGAGTATACTGCATTTTAATCTTTCTTTTTAAAGTTGGAGTGAAAGGAATCGTGTGAAACTTACTGTTACATACCACATTTTTTGAAGATTGGTCTTGGCCATGATTTAAATAGTTATGATGAAATTCTGAAGTTTGTTTAATGTACTTCTAAATTTTTGAATGTACACAAAGCTCCATGAGCGCTGAATAACTGTGTGACCTTGGGTGAGTCACTTAACCTGTCCAAGTGCCAATCTCCTCATCTTCAAAATGAGGACGATAGTATTTGCCACGCACTGCTGTGGGGGAGGTTAAAGTTGGTATGGATGCATAGCACTCGGTCTAGGGTAGTGCCGAACCTAGATACTACATGATTTACCAGCCTTGAAGGTCCCTGAGGCCCTGCCTCTCTGATTCATGGCGTTGAGTTGAGACTTCCTTCCTACTTTTCCGATGTTTAGTAGCTTGCAATCTTTATCCCTGCTATGTCTTGGATGATCTGATCGCCCTAAGGGCCCAGAGCCTTCCATGCTCCTGGCCCCATGGGTGGTCCAAAAGAAGCCAAATACAACCAGCCCCTTTTACTCTGGGGAAGCTCAGACTATTCCTTTAGCCCTTCCTTCACCAGGCATCCAGACTCATAAGAACAGGCCTGACTTGAGACCTTGCTGGAGGCAAAAACTGCAGCCACCATCACAACCCCATTGTATCCTGATACCAACCTGGATTGATTTGTAAATATGTTGGGAGACAGCCTATACAAAATTAAAACTGAACGCATAAAATGCAGTTTGAGAAACACATTGGTATGAATGAGATACAAACAAACAAAAATTCAAAATTCTGCCTGTTCCCTTACAGAGGGAATGGGACTGGGGTTGAGTGGGGTAGGAAAATAAAACTTGATACATACACACACACACACATATATATATACACACACACACACACACACACATGCATACACACACATATATGTACACACACACACACACACATTATTTTTGTTTTGGGACATGCATTTGCTCTCTCATCTCCTAAACTCATCAAAGGGATTCTCTTTTAATACAAAGGTAATTCTTTTCAGATTTCTTAGAGAATAGGCTGGGATTGGTTGGGGTGAGAAGGTGGCGTCTGAATTGATTTGGAGAGAGTCGACAAACAGGAAAGACTTAGAAGTCCTTTATAATTCTGTAACTTTACCACAATCAGCTGTGTTTATTTTCGACTAAAATATAGCCTGTGAGGGGAGCTATTTCGTATTATGTACAGAAAAATAATTTGCTTGCTTGCCTTTTATTCTTGGAAATCTTTATAACACATTCATTTTATACTAAATATTCTAGAATTATTGTCTGGTACCTAACAGTGAAAGATCTCACCAGATTTATAGTCATTCTATTTGATATATGAAATTGATGGCTGCACTTGAGTTGAATAAACTTTCTAATTTTTGGTGGCTTGTACATCAGATGAGCCAATATCAGTGTTCTCAACTTTGCTCATTGGGAAGCTTTTTTAAAAAAAACCCGCTGATGCCTGGGTCTCAACCCAAGAGATTCTAATTTAATTGGTCTGAGTCATGGCTTGAGGAGTAAAAGTTTTAAAATTCCTCAGGTGATTCTAATATTTAGGCCAGGTTTAGAACCACTGGTCTCGATTAAGGATAAGTTGCGTGGGCTAAGCCTATAATTTATGTAACCTGGCAAAAATCTCTCTTCCACTTAATTCAGTGAAGCCTTATTGAGAAGTCCTTTTCTTCAAGGCTCCTTTAACTCTCAGTTTGCTGTTTTACGAATAAAACACTTAAGTATCACTGAAAAAAAAATTAGAATCTTATAATTTTATTGTTTGAAGTATTGTTATAAGCAGTCTAATCCAAATCTATTTTTCCACAGAGAACTACATACTGGTGAGGGAATTCAGAAATGTTAGTGCAAACCCACTTTACAATTGGAAAGTATGAGTGAGAGCGAAAAAGAGAGACAAAAAGTTGGAAAACTTTCCTTAGTCTAGATAGTCTTTCTTTCTTTCTTTCTTTCTTTCTTTCTTTCTTTCTTTCTTTCTTTCTTTCTTTCTTTCTTTCTTTCTTTCTTTCTTTCTTTTATGTGGTAAAAAACACACAATATAAGTTTACTATCTCAACAATTTTGGGGTGTAGGTACAGTAGTGTTAACTATATACACATTATTGTATAATAGATCTTCAGGAAATTTTCATCTTTCATGGCTGAAAATCTGTACCCTTTGAACAACAACTTCCCATTTTTCCTTCCCCAAGCCTCTGGCAACCACAGTTCTACTTCCTGTTGTCACTCTCTAAATGAAATTGACCAGATTTTATATAGTACCCTAGGATTCTGCAGGAAAGCACCTTTTCCAAAATGGATATCAGTAGTCAAATAGCCAAATATGTTATAATTAAAATAATTTGTGTAGTATGATAAAAAAAAAACAACGAAGTTCTAAAACTTGAAGGGTTATTTGTAATCCAGAAAGTGATGTTGAAGTGAAGATGAGCAAGTACATCACTTTTGTATCTTTTCAACAACAGCAATTAAAAACTTCACTGTGTGTTTTTATATTTCTATGTCATTCTCCCAAGACCTACCTTATAGCCAGTAGACTGTTTAGCAGTCCAGCGGGTAATTGCATTTCTGAAGGCCATGAAGTATAATCTCTTCAGCTCGTAAAGACAGAACAGATTTAGTAGTGGAATTTCTTCTGGGTGGTAATACATATATGACACATTCTTTTCCTGACTTTTTCTTTTATCTCCTATGTCTTTAAGGTATTATTTTCCTGGGTCCAGCTTAAAATTTCTTAGGTGTTCAGTATTTAGTTGGGGTGTATGTGTGTGTGTGTGTGTGTGTGAGTGTAAGGGAGTGTGGTATATATAAATGACTACATAGCTAGAAATCAAGCTGAAGTTTCCCTTTCTTTGAGTAGCACTTCTTTGAAGTACTTTTGCCTCTCAGTGGGGCGAGTCATCATGCTGTATTTCATGTTGAACGTGTGGCTGCAAGTTGGACGATTGGAAAGCATCAGGATCAAGAAAATCTGCGCTGATTTTACCTTCTATGGACTTAACAACTTTCACATGAGGAGAGAACCTCACATTAGACAAAGAGATGATTAAAGGCAAAATTTGAGTACAGAGGATTACGCTAATGTCCTCCAGAATGCGGCAGAGAGGGTCTTATTTGCTGGGCTTGAGGTTGCCTTTTTTGCTTAAATTCTTTTTAGTTTAACATGTATTTTCTCTTCTTTTTAATTCTTTAAATTGAGACATATTTAGTAAAGTTTGACTGGTGGAAAAGACACTCATTTGTGTATGTTGCTGTCATGGAAAGAAACCTGCACTGGAAGCCTGGTTTCAAGATTAACCTAGAGAAATTTATTCTTTCTTTAGACTGGGTAAAATAGTACACAGAAATAATACATATACAGGAGAAAATGGAAAGTTTTTATTAAGAGGGAGCTGAGAAATGCATTAAGTGAGACACAAACATGAACTTAACTCTGGTGGAAACGTGGAGAACAAGAGCTTAAGGGACCTTATGGGTGGTCATGTCCTGGGGACAGTTGTATTGGGAAGGGAAAGAAGCAGCAGCAGAACCATAGCATGCCTGCTGGCTGAAATCTAACTTTATAACAAGATAAGTTTCGAAACCCTGCCCTGTCTTCCTCCTTGGCGAAGGCATGGGTAAATTCCTGAAAAGGCCTATTAAATTTTACCTTCCTTCTTCTGGAGAAGGTAGATGGCTTTACCTAGTTGCTTAAAAAATGAAACTCAAGCCTTTTTTTTTTTTTTTTGTGTTTTTTTAGTATAAAATGTTTGCAGTAAGGATAAACAAGGAAGGGTAGGGTATTGTATCATCAGAATAATTTTTGTTATACAATAGAAAACTCAACTCTAACTGGATTTATAAATAAAGGGATTTATTGGCTCATGGTACTGAAAACGTCCAGAGATAGGGCAGTCAGTGGAGAAGTCTGATCTGGGCTCTTGCTGTGTTTCTTTGTGATTTACTCAGTTTCCCTCATGTCATTCAGCCTGGTTCACATATTGGCTTTTTCCTCATCCTCTCTTCCTTCATGGCCACACTATGGCCTCAGCTTCTAAACCTCATTATCTTCACAGCACCTTTTCCCAGAGCAGGAGAGAATATATGTCAGGGCCACCGTGTTGTGCCTCTCCAGAGAACACAGTTCACATGACATAGAGTGGCTCTTGGAGTGTGCAAGTGTCCCAGAATCCCCAGCAAAACTTGATTATCCAGTGTTGGCCCCAGGAACCAACCGCTGTGTCGGGAAATAGAACATCTTGCTGGGTTTACTCTAGGGCCGTGGAAGCCACCCCTGTAGAAAAATAGAGGAGATTAATTGGAATCAAATTGGAGATGATTTTTAAGGGGTAAGTAAAATAGTAGTTACACAGGATACCAACAATATACTGCTTTAGATGTTTTGGGTGAGACTATTCCTTTTGCCCCATGACAGCTACCTTGAGCGCTCAACCTTTCTGATATTTTTCAAGGAAGGTCCCTACCTCTTCCCTTTTGTTTCACTCTTCAGGCTATTTCATTTGATTTCTGCTTCTACTATTCTATTTAAATAGCTCTTGCTTTGTCATATCCGGTGACACCTTCTAAATTTGATATTCTTGACCTCTGTAGTATTGGATAACTTGATTACTTCTTCTTCTCCCTTAACTTTCTCTTCTTTTGACTTTCCTAACAGTATGACTAGTCATCATCCACACTGATGACTTCCAGTGAGACACCCATGATTATTTAAATGCCTGAAATGGATTCTGATGAGTTTATAGCATTATTTTATATTATTGGCCATTCCTTTCAGTTTTTGAATAAATTTTTTTCCTCCCATAAAAAGCAATTATTATAGGTACAGTTATACATTTTATAATGCTTTATAATATCATTATGGATAATTTGGAACATTCAGAAAAGGAAAAGGAAAAAAATGTGCATCTATAGTCCTATAACTGAGATAGAAACATTATTATCATAGCAGTCTTTTTGATATACGTACTTAGAATCTGTGTGATTAAATAATTTTATAGAAAATTATGCTATTTAAATTTTTTCTCTGTCAAGATCATTGTATAAAAATTTAAAATATAGAAATAAATTTTATGCCCCAAAGACAGCCACAATCGCATTTTTACATTTCCTTACTATTACGAGATGTCATAAAGAGGTGACTGGAAAGTTAACATTTGCAGCAGGAGTTTTGCTAATCTTTTACATTGGAAAAAATTTCAACAATTTTGTCTGGCCAATGTAGATTTTAATGTTATAGAAAATCATCACTCAAGTTCCTTTGCAATGGAAATAGTCATTATGCTGCCCTATGCAGTTCTCTGTTGGAGGGTAAGTGATAAGATTTTATTTATTCTCTCAGTACAATGTCTAATCATTTAAAATGTTTTCCTTATTTGCAAGGCAGTAAGAAAGGATCAGTTGTTTTCTGAGCTATCAGTTAGGTTCTATGTGAACCATGGGATAAAGGGTGGGACAAGGTAAACTTCCTGATCTAGGGATCGACAGGAGGAAGCAGGTAGAAGCCGAAGGAGGCTGAGTCAGGCTTTCCTCTCCAGCTTGCAGGTCTGTTTGACAGAACACAGTGATTATGTCTTATTGTGATTAAAAATTTCTATTTGCTGAGAGAAGTTTCTGAGATTTTCCAAGATGATTTTTTTTTAAGCACTTATGTCCTTGAGAATATATTCTGTTGCCTTTGTACATTGGCTGAGTATAAAATCTTATTTTTTGGGGGGGTGGGGGAGAGCATTTACTGTTTTATTCAATAAGTCAAATGATGACCTGAGTTTTATTCTTTTGAATAAACATCTGCCCTGTCTTCACAGACATTTTATTATTTCTTTGCCATTCAAATATTTTGGATATATCCTTTTATTGAGTTTACCAGAATATGGTGAAGGTCTCTTAACATGAGGACTCAGGGCTTTTATCTCCAAGTCAACAAAGTTTTATTCATTCATGTATTTAATTTTTGTGATGTATCCAGTTATAATCTTTTTGTTTAGGATGCTAATTTTTACTTTAAATTTTTATTTTCTTTTCTCTGGGTCCTCCCTTTTCTCTTTTATCATTATTTCTTTGTTTTTGTTTTTTTTTGTTGTTGTTGTTTTAAATCTAAACTCTGGTAGAGCATTTTGCATTTGTTCTTTATAAAACTGATTTGATTTTTTCAGTTTCAATAATATATTACTGCCTTCTATAAGCCTTTAAATTATATTATTTAATTTTAATTTCTTTCCATCATTCCTTATTTCACATATATTTTATTTTATTTTGTTTGTTGTCTTTCAGCCTCAACTCCTTACTTACTTTCTCCTCCTCTCTGTTAGAGAAACTGTCTCCCTATATTCTGCTGAGGTTACTAAGTTATCTAAAATATTTCCAGCCTCCTTCAGTATGGTTCCTCTGAATCTTCATGAAAAAGTTTCATTTCTATAGACTAAAGGTTTTTCCCTTCTAAGGCTCTATATTTTTTCTTTCTCAAAAGACAAATCTATCCATACTTACTATGTCACAAAACAAGGTGTGTGGGTTGCCCTTGGCCCTATTTTCTGCCCAGTGGTTCTAGAGAAATCGCCACCAGTGTACAGAAGGCAAGTGATGTGCACAGCTAGCGCATTTCCCAGGGCCTGAAAGCCTTCCACTAACTCCCATCGGTTTTGTCGAAATACTCTTCATTTACCTCCTAAGCTCAAGTACTCTTATGGTAAGTAGGACAGGCAGGAAACAAACCTAGTTACATGCATGGACTGCAACTAAGACCTTTCTTGACTCACAGAAGGCCATATACCACTCTACTATCTCCTTCTAAATACTCTCCCATCCCTCCCCTTGCTCTTCCTCCCTGCCCTGTCCCCAGTAGATTCTGGGAAGTTACTTTCTTTACATTATAGAAAAGTGAGAAATTGATAGTGGTGATAAAAGACCAGTAATTTTGTTGTCTTTAAAAAGTAAGAGGTAACTTTCCAATTTTCTGATTTCTAATTTTCTATAATGGGGAAAAGGATGAATGATCTCCCTAGTAACTGGGACAAACAGCAAAGAGGAAGTCTAGCACTGGTAGTCTATTTAGTGTGGTCAGCTTGGTTTTAACTAGTTATACTTACCAGATTCTAAAATTAGGTTGATTATTTGCCTAATTTAAGGTGCTAATTTAAGGTTTGTCTCTTTCTATGTCTACATGATTATTTTGATAAGAATTTATAAGGGGTCTCTTTCTCAGGAGTAAAACTAGCTATTCACTTTGGCTTCCTGGGTGTCATAATCCTCTTCTGTTCTTGCTACCATCCAATGCATCTTCACTCTCTTTGAGAGGACATCTCTAAACCTCACTTTTAAGCTCCAGGAAACTACCTAGAGGCAGTTATTTAACTGCTACTAGGTATCTGCACCCATATGTCCTATATATACCTCACATCCAACTGTCAGTTTACCTCCTTCCTCAGCTGGTTCTTTTCCAGTATTTCTCTCTTGGTGGGTGATAACAACATTCATCCCATCACCTAAGCCAGAATCATGGGAGTCTACCGAGAATTTTATTTCTTCTCCTTAATCCTTCAAATCTAATAAATAATAATGTCAACTGATAGCTAGTACTTCTTATATGTCCTTAAATACATAAACATTGCTCTTAAACATTGGCGTATGTTAACTTATCTAATCTTCATGATTGCCTTATGAAGTAGGTATTCTTTATCAGGGCTTTATCAGGAGGCACCTAGAGAACTTCAAGGAGGCACTCACTCTCAGGGTTATGCAAGGGCACAATTCACCTGCACTGCTCTGCTTCCAGCCCTCTTATACTACCCATATTCTAGATGAGGAGACTAAGGAACAAAAAAGTGAAATAATTTGTCCAAGCTCATGAAGCTGGCATGGGGCAGTTGAGATTTGGAATCTGTTCAGTCTGACTCGAGTGACCAGCTTAATCTCTGAGCCTTATATACTATTGGAGTTATTGCTGGGTAACTTGAGTAATTGAGAGATAGTTTATTTCAGTTTTCCCTAGCCCACATGCATGATTTGCCTTTGTTTAGCATTTAAAGATGGAAAAGATTGGTTGGATATAGAAGACCACAAATGGGAAAATATTGAATTGACATTAGTCATTATCTCCCTCTAGTATTCCCATTCTTTCATTTCTGATTCCAGGTTAAGAGTCTTTTAGGATATGCATCCTTTCCTATAGAAGTGCTAACAGCCAGGATAGGCTTAAAGTCTCCTTCCAGTTCATGGTTTCATTGTGCAGGTTCCCATATTTACTGACCAGGGAGAGTAGGGTATAGAACATCACTCCAACAAGTTGGCAGTATGTCCTTCACAGGAGTTCCATTCTCTTACTAGGGCCCAGTTATCATAGAAGGCTCTTCAGCTTTAGCTTCATCCTAGGATTCCAAGACTAGCCTCTTACTAAATGGTCTATTCCACTGATCCCCAACCCTCGGGTCACAGACCAATACCTACCTGTCCGTGGCCTGTTAGGAACCGGGCTGCACAGCAGAAGGTGAGTGGCAGGCCAGCGGAGCTTCATCTGTATTTGAGCCACTCCCAAGCCCTAGCATCAGAGCCTCAGCTCCACCTCAGATCATTAGGCATTAGATTCTCATAGGAGCACTGGTCCCTGGTGCCAAAAAGGTTGGGGACCACTCATCTATTCTGAAACTGAACATTGGAAGAGAGTGTCTTCATTCTTCATTTTCATTGGATTATTTACCCAGGAATGATACAGAAGAATTAGGGGGTAGTTATTTTCATCTTTTGATTAATCTGACTCAGGTAGATAACTTTACTGATGGATGATATAAAAACATTTCTCTGGCTAGGTCATGTTGGCCAGTATAAATACTTCTAATTCTTTGTATATTCTCAGCCTCAAACATATTTGCTTTCTGAGTATCAACAGGTCATTGTGACTTTTCTTTGTCATCCAGAGAGAGAAAAAAATATATAATATTCTTTATAGAAAATTCTCAAACCTAGTTTAACACCTACCTCATACTTTAATCTCAATTTCCTACATTCATTACTCATAGGATTTTAAGAAATATTCATAGAATTACACTGCTAAATTGAAAATCTGATTGTAATAGTCACAGCCAATATCTATTGAGTGATTTTTTTGTGTGCCAGGCACTGTTCTAAGCACTTTGTGTATCAGCTCACACAAATATCCACAACAACTCTGGAAGATGGGTGCTATTATTATCACCATTCTACACGTGAGGAAACTGAGGCACACAATGGTAAAGTGTTTTACCCGAATGACCCAAATGGTAGGTGACAGAGCCAGGATTCGGTCTGGGCAGTCTGGCTTCAGAAGCCATGCTCTCATCTACTTTGCTAACCTCCTTAAAACCCTACAGTAAGCCCTATTTGAGACATATAATAAGGCAGTGTTCCTTAGCTCAGAACACATTCCACTCTAGTTCCTTACCTGTCAGATTTGTGAGTAACACATAGCTTCTTGCTATCTATACATATAATGATAATCCATATCTACAGGTCTCTATGCATTTTGTCTTCCAAGGTCTCCCTCCTCTTCTCTGTGTTGTCCAGCTGGTAATCTCTCCTTCTCCATCTCCTTCCACTCCCTACACCTCCTACCATTATTTCTATCCTGGGCTAGTTCTTTTGCTTTGATGTCTTTTTCCTTCCCATCTCCTTCATTTATTCTTAATTATCCCTAGGGTGTGTAGACTTTCCTTAAAAAGTGAAGATTGTGTTCAGTATCTGATAAAAAAATGAGAATGGTGACTTACAACTGTAACTCAACCCAATCCCATTGAATCATCCTCGAATGGCCTTCTCCAACTGTTCTTGAATGTACTTTTGATTGTTGGAACCCAAACCATCCTTGGAACTATCAAATTATTCTTTCAAGTATAAGGAAATTCAATTTCAGGGAAGTTGACTTGGCCAAGGTCACACAGTTAATTAGTGACAAATTCCAGATTAAGTCCAGAATGTCTGACTCAGAAGTGTAGTCTCTATTCTGTACCTTTCAAGTCTAGTTCAATAAGGGAGAGAAAATGGAAAATATTTTTGCTTTACTTCTTGCCCCACATTTTTTCTTATGCCAGCAATCCATTTTCCCCTTTGGCTTACATTGCAGTATGTAAGTGCCTGCCTCTCTTTTTTGAGAGGGTGCCAGGCAGATTCCCATAGCTCTCCTCTAATCTTTCTGTCAGGCTAACTCTTTCTCTTGGCATATCTCAAATTCACATCTCTGATTGCTCATAAGAAAACATTATGTACACTATTGTCTTTAATTTTGGAGGTATTTACTCTCATAATACTAGTACAGAAATACAGAAATCATGTGCTTGTCATGTGGATGGCATGTGTACTTTTATTGCCCATTATTAAAAAGAAAATATTACTTCAACTTTTGTTTGTGTGTGTACAGTAAATAAAACAACTTGAAGTTTGGAGAAAATAGAAATGTAGATTTAGCTATGAGTCAGTATTGTGGTTATGCTTCCTTTTCCATTAAGATGAAGCAGTAAAAGCATCTAACAAGGACCGTATGTATGGACCAGAGCACACAGGCATGTATGTGAATAAGTGGCCTCAGCAAGAGGTACAATAGGTAAAGGTCATAGGAAAGAAAGCAGCTTCACAGACATCAAGGAAATAGCAACTAGTACTGACAGCCAGACATTTCAAATAATAACATGGATCCCAGAACCACTTCAAAGGAAACTGGTCAGGAAATAGACAAGTCATGAATTTGAATACTTCTGAGATTCCGGAAATTCAGAAGCAGAGCCGTCAGATATTTGCATTAAGGTAGATAATGAGCAATTATTTCATTTCTGGAAGTTGCTCAAAGCCTTTTGTGGAAACAGAAGACTAAGACCATTTTCTGCCCTTGAATGATGCCTATAAACTTAGAAACATGGGACATGTTTAAAAAAGAAATCCTAAAATCATGAAAAATGTATCTTGTGCCTAAAAGCATAAGATGGTTTTTTTTTTTTTCTTTTGAAAAGCAGCACTCTGTGAATTACTTTCTCTACCAGGTAATTGAAAATTGATATCTGAGGTATTTCTCAAACTGGTTGTAACATTTTAACTTGCAGAAGTACATGTGATGTTTTTTAGGTTTGTTAAGCTCTACTTTAGGAGAATATATAGGCAGGGAGCAATAATTAATTTTAATGACTATATTGATTTTTGGATCATTGTAATTAAATGTTTAAAGAGCAAAATTAAAAATATTATGTTTGGTACACAGCAAGGGAAGGACTTTCTTTTGTGATTTTTTATTTTTAGGGACACTGATCCTAGAATCATATATTATTCATAATAATAAGACTTTTAAAATAAATTATTCCAAGTAGTAAAAGCAAAACAATTAGACTGTGGTTATTTCATTTCTTGGTCTTGTTGATATTTGCAAAAATCATTTCCAGGACTATTTATTTATAAACAAGCAAAATGTTTCTATTCCAAATCCATAAAAGTGAGCATCAGTCTTTCAGAAAACAAATCTCTCCACTGGCACCATTCCTAGCCTAGTATTTGGAAGTGGACTTCTGGTCTAAACGGACATAAAAATCTAACTACAGCCACATCACAATTGTGTAAAATTGAAGTTGCTGTGTTTTGGGCATACCTTCCCCAGAAAACCTCCCACAGGGAGGCAGTGTGGTGTAGCGAATAAAACACCCATCTTACCTTCTAGCTTTGCCACTGGCTTCTATAGGATGATCTCCAACATTTTCCTTACTTTTTAGTCTCTTTTTTCGCCATTCCAGTCACAAAGGCATCCTTTTCTACTATATAACACTCATTTATTGTGGTTAAATATATGTGTCTTTTAATTAGAAATATGCTTGTGTGAGAGATGAGGGGAATATTCCTTATCCACGCGTGCGTGACTGGGAGAACTTCGGTTAGGAAGGTGCAGTCTTAAGTAGCAGTTGACACTGCTCCATGTACCTCGTAACCTCTCACACATGTCAGAGTTCCCTCTATCACAGGCTTGTTATAGGTGCTAAGGGGACTTTGGGCACATTTACTTGTTTGTTCAAATTCTTCTAAAAGCCTGTTAGGTCCCAGACACTGTGCTAGATGCTGGGGATACAGAGATGCAAGACACGGATTTGGATTTCAAGGAGTTCACAATCTCAAAGGTCAGAAAGACAGCTCTGAGGAAAAGAACACAGCATGGTGTTGCTCTAGCACTATGCTGGCACAGAGAAAGGACACCTGAAGGGGCAAGGAGAAAGAGAAGACAGGGAGAGTTTTCCAAAGGCATCAAAAAGACACATACAAAAGCACCGTTACATAAGTGTAAGGTACATGGGAAAATGTGCACCGGTTAGTGTTGGTGTAAGGTGTGTAAGGGGGACCAGCAGACAAGAAGGTTGGGCTTTTCTGTGGATAACGAATAGTCATTAAAAGATTTTAAGCAAGGGAAGGACATGATTGTATTTGTATCTTTAATAGCTTTGCCTGCTGATACCAAGATGAGAGGAAGGGTGGAGAGTGGGTGTTGCTACATTAACCCATGTGAAAAATGATAAGGGTCTGAAACTGTGGCAGTAGAAGGGAAGATATAGAAATAGGATCCTATTCAAAAATATTTCTGAGGCAGAATCCAAAATGTCTTCTAACTAGTCGAACGTATGTTTAAGCGAGTGTGGGCAGTCTAGGTTGACTCTTCTTCAGTTTCTGGTTTCAATGGTTGGTGGAAGGTGAAGACATGCAAGCCATGACATATATGTAAGAGGAGGTAGAGTTTTAGAGTTTTAGGGGTGATGAATGATAGTGAGCTAAGTCTGAGGTGTTGGAGCTTTATGGATTCTCGACAAATGTTAGTTCATTCTTTTCTCCTGTTTCTTTATCCCCTGGAATATTTGTAGACTCCTAGTAAGCATTAGACATATGAGTCTGGGCTGGAAATAGGTCAGCAACTAATCAACATTAAGATGGTAGTTTTAGCCATGGAAATGGATGAAATTGCCCAGGGACGTACATTTATGTAGAATGAAAGAAGAGGATGCAAAGGACTGAACTCTGGAGCAAATCAATATCAAAAGGGCTGTGGAATTATTATAATGTTGTTTGGCTTGCGAAACATGCCAACAGTATTGTGAAAACAAATGGTTTTATTCAGTGGAGCCCAGTAGTAACACAATTTTGAGATAATTTTTTTTTTTTGTAGCAATACAAAGACAAGGGCAACTAAATTGCTGATATTATTGGTTCTAAAGTGTACTTAGTGATAAGCCCCAATTCTAAATTACGGCGATTTATGGAGTGTGGTTATGAGTT
The DNA here is from genome assembly GCA_003508835.1 of Eonycteris spelaea. Classification (NCBI taxonomy): domain Eukaryota; kingdom Metazoa; phylum Chordata; class Mammalia; order Chiroptera; family Pteropodidae; genus Eonycteris; species Eonycteris spelaea. The sequence goes on from PUFA01000062.1 coordinate 6,364,435, forward strand.
CTATGGCAGAGCATATGCTTACTTAATGGATCTCAAGTACTTGGATGGATTCTCTGCCGTATCCAGAAAGATGAGATCACGTTTTGCAGTTGTTCTTTTGCTGTTGTTATCCTTTTTGGTTTGTTTGTTCCCGTAAGTAAACTACATGGAGAGAACTATTCTTAAGACTTTCCCCCCCTGTTCTGTTTGTCTTTATTTTCAACCCAAGAAGGTCATCTCCAGCAAACTTTCTCTCTTAGGGGCGTCCTTCTCTTCTCCCCAAATAAAAATTGTAGTCTGAATACACTGGAAGGAACTGCAGATACTTACTGTTGTGTTTAAGGGCATTCTGATGGTAGGCCATGGGACTCTGTGTGGCTATGAATTAGGCAGACTGCTGGACCCTATAAAGAGAAGAGGGAGACAGAAGAGGCCTAGAAGCGGCAGCTAGGCAGTGAGTAAGAAAGGTTCACTAATGTAAATTAAATTGGAAATGAGATTTACTTAGGGTATAGCTAAAAAACAACAACAACAAAAAAACCAATGGATCCTCTCTCAGTCTTGAAAAATGTAAAGGGAAGGAAAATTTATTTTTGAATTTTTTCTCTTTATTTTTAATCTTGAGGTCCACTGAAGAGGTCCATCATTTGGATGGAGCTTGCCGTGGTTGTACGCTTGGGTCCTCATGCTGTCCTCATACTGCCTTGTGAGCTGCCAGAATTTGGCTTGGTGTGAATCCCTTGATGAGTTCATTTGAAGACATCTCTCTGACTTTCTTCTTTCTATCCCTTTTCCCTATAGAACACAATTTTATTGTAGCTCATCGTCCCTACTCCCATCTCCACTCCCAAGCCATTCTGTGCCTGAGCAGGTATCCAGGTTATTGTCTCAAGTAATCTGATAAAAAATCTATGCTAATATGTATATGGTTAAGAACTAGAACTCCAGGGTTCTCTGTGCATATCAGGAGAACAAGTTACTAGAGATAGGAGCTGTTGAGATACAATGAACTTCTCTGTCTCACTCAATGGGATGGCTTTATACGTAGAGATGTCAAGGAAAGTTTGTAAAACTATGGCAGTGGGAATTATGTAGATGGATAACTGATAAATTTGTTTAAGCAAAAACTTGGACCTTTCTAAAGTCACCCTTGTATTTGAAAAACTAAATCAGAATTTTACAGACCAAGCCCACTATAGGTCAAAACATAGGAAATTAAATTTAACCTATAAATGCCTGTTGAGGAACTAAAGCTTATGAAGAGAGTAAGACCCACCATAATATGCTCATTCATCTTGCTCCAGACACACTAACTTTCTTCTCTTCCTTGCATACAACAAACATACTCCTTTCCTCAAAGCTTTCCACTTGCTGTCCTATCAGCCTAGAGGTTCTCTCTTTGGATACCTACATGGTTTTCTCCCTCCTCTCCTTCACTCTTTAGATCTGACCACACTGTCTAAAATAGTTTCTCTCCCATCACTCTTTATTCTCAACTCTATTTTTCTTCAGAGCACTAACATATTACTGAACCATATGTATATTTATTTGTTATTGGAGTTGATAAATACAATTAAAATGAATAAACAGTGAAACCGAGCATAGAACCCAGGTCTTGGAGCCCCAATCCATGGAAGAGAAGTGATGGGGAGAGGGGAGGGTGGGGAGAATCTGAATGGCAGTATGTTGGTATGTGTGTCTCAGGGCAACACTGGAGGTCAATGCAGAGGGTGTAAGAAGAAGTTCCCCCAAGCCTGGAGCTGCTTCTGTCTTCAGCTCCACCTAGTTAAGATTAGAGACTTTTTATAGATCCATAATTGCTTTGGAGCATATTCCTGAGAATGCGATGATTACTTCATTGGTTAACTGGAAGAGAGGAAGACTAGGAGACTGCATAGAGAGTCAATGAGGGCAGCAGGTACAAAAACTGCCAAATCCATGGCTATTTATCTGGGAAGGGCGTGAGGTTTTCAGGAATGCAGGTAAATTGCTGGCTTCAAAGAAAGTGAGAGCACTTGTACTTACCTCTTTGGGTTGTTTTGTTGTAGATCAAATGAGTCTGTGTGTAGTGCCTGTAAAATAATTGTCACAGTAAATGATATTATTATTATTATTATTACATATGGGTATGATTGAACAGATGTCTCCACACTTCATTCCTCCTCATGGATTTCCCAAATTTGTCCAGCCTATGGTGAGGAAGAAAAGTTTACATATCATACATGAAGTGTATTGAGCTCTTCAGAAGCAAACAAACAACACTTATAAATGATGGTGTATTCGTTTTGATCGCCATTGTCACTTACAAGCTCACTGTGCACTTCTGTTTTCCTAAAGGCTTAAACTCAATGAAGTTCAAAATGTATTTGAAAAACGTTTTTTCTTCATTTTTGAAGTTGTATACTTGGAAGAGAACTTATCCATATGTTATTAATTATTTACACATAATTAAGGACTTCCAACCAGTAAAAAAGCACTTTCAAGATTTATTTTCCTTTGGAAATTGAAGTTTCCTTTGGTTTTGTGTTGGACTAGAAACACTAGCATGTCAGCCCTATGCAGGCAGGAGCAACACTTCTAAAATATGTTTTTAAAATGTGCCTACTGCATACCCCACTAATTAGCACAGGGCCTGGCAAAAAATAGGCGCTCAACATCTGTTGGATGAACAAACCATTAGGTGACTCAGATTTTGTGATCCTAGTAGGTATTTGCATTCAAGGGTCTTGTCTTGAGTGTTTTCTCCCTAAATAAATTGTGTAATTATAATGGATTTATTAGTGTCCTAGGGCTGCTGTAAGAATTTACCACAAACTGGGTGGCTTAAAATAATTTATTTTCTCACAGTCTGGAGGCCAGAAGTCCAAAATCAAGGTGTCGGCAGGGCCGTGCTCCTTTCGGAGCCTCTGAAAGAGAATCCTTCCTTACCTCTTCCAACTTTTAGTGACTCCAACTGTTTGTTGGCTGTAACTCTAATTTCTGCCACTTCACATGGCCTTCTCTTTCGTGTGTCTTCGCCTCTACTCTCTCATAAAAACACCTGCCATTAGATTTAGGGCCCACCCAAATAGTCTTGATGATTTGATCTTGAAATCCTTAACTCAATTATACCTGTAAAGTTGATTTTCCAAATAAGATCAAATTCACCGATTGTGGGATGTGGACATATCTTTTAGAGGGCCACCATTCAATATACTACAATGAATAATGGAAATTTTCAACACTTATAGTTGGATTATCTTTCTTCCGACAAGTTTTTCTCACTATGCCACTGTATGCAGAGTTTTAAAAGTGTTTCAACCTGAGAAGGTTGAGGACCTGGTTTGTATTTCAGTCTAATTTAGGTTAGAAGATGGGGAAAAACAAATCAACATTTTATCTGCAGATGGGAAAAATACGTGAATGTTGAAAACCAGTGGGTGGAGAGAGGAAGTTAAGTAAGTGCTCAAGAAGCAATGTTACACCCAACCTGATGATGTCTGCATGATATAGTAGGGATGGGTATTTGAAACAGTAATTTGAGTGATGACAAAGCAACAGGATAGTGGTTATGATGGTATAAAGGGGGCCATTTTGTAGTAATCTCAGTGTTTCACCCTTTGAGAGGGAAAAGTGGTTTGTGAAAAGAACTGATAAGCCATAAAGACAAGGCCAGAGACCCCTGGGATCAACAGTTGGAAATGAACGCTCCAGAAAGAACAGTGATCAGGAAAGAGACTTGGTGTAGATTGTGGCTTCTACATTGAAACCATCTGCATTTGATTTGGCAGCAGTAAAATGCAGTCTTAGAATGTATAAATATCAAAAGAAATAGTACATCAGCGGTAAGTTATTCCAGCATTAAATAAGGAGCCAGTGAGAACACTTTTAGAATTATTGTAATTCTGGTCAGCATTTCATTGAGAGGAAATTGTGGAAATTGAAAATGTTCAAAGGTAGTCACTGCAGGAAGGGTTTTTTTTTTTTTTCTTTCCAGTTGAAGATAAAAATTTTGCTGAAAAATTGAGCCAGTATTGCTTAAGTAAAAGGATTCTTGGAGAAAAAAAAATCCTGAAGGATAACAAACATACTGAATATGTTAGAAATAGAACTTTAGCACAACAGGAAGACCTTGATGAATAAAACACTCAGGGTGCTGGTGAAGAACCCAGTAGTAACTAGAATATAGTTCCTTTTGTTCTAAGGTTTAATTGTTGAAATGGGATTTTAATGCACAGCCTTTTTTAAAAAAATGACATAAAATTTATTTATAACATCCAGTGGTAGACAAGTCATACAAATATATATGTGTGTGTGTGTGTGTCTGTGTGTCTGTGTGTGTGTGTGTGTGTATGTGTGTGTGTGTGTAAAAATGGAAAGCACCTGCAAATTTGGAGGGTAAAAACTAAATTTATATTTGGGATATCAAGGGAAAATTGTAAATCTATCCTTTCCTGTCTTTGGAACTTTCTTTTGGTGAATTCATGATCAAACTCAGGCAGTTGAAGTCAAATAGTGATGCTATTGAAGATACAAGGATTTATGTAGAAATGAAGATATATATTTACCATGTGAATGTTCTTGTCTATATACAAATAAAATCAGTTCTTCCCATTTATGTTCTTACGAAATGGCTGAGATAATGATATTCCTAGAGCTTCAGTTTCTGCTTGTGCCGTTCAGACTTCCTTATTTTTCTTTTCGTCTTATATAACTGTCATTCTCTCTCTCCCCATTTTCTCACCTCTGGTTAGATACAGGGGTATCCAGCCCCGCCTTTTTTTTCATTCTGACAGCATGGACGGTTCAGTTAAATTTTCCCAGCATGTGTTTTCTAGGTTTATTTTGAATTTAACGTTATTTATTTATTTTTTTTTTTTAATTTTTTTTAGGCGAGGCAACCCTTGGTGGACCTCACAGATTGCAAGGACCTTGTCGGTTTACAGCCCCTTATTTTTTCAAATTTTACGCCTAAGCACCTGGTCTTCCTAGGTGGTCTCCCATCCAAGTACTAACCAGGCCCGACCCTGCTTAGCTTCTGAGATCAGAGAGATCGGGCTTGTTTAAGGTAGCATAGCCGTAGACTGAATTAAATATTAAAAAGAAATAAAAATTTTAATGTACAGTATTATAATTCAAGAAATCTATTCTTGATTGCTAAAAAATATAATCATCTTATTGATTACATGACTTTTTTCAGTTTTAATTAATAGTGTGAAAATGAGTTTCTGATTATGTCCCATGGGGTGCAAATCAACCCATTCCTCTAATGTTCTTTTTTTTTTCCTCTCAGACATCCTGCCACTTATTCTCTGAAGTATTTTATGACCTAAAGATTTATTTATGAATTTTCAGACTCCCAGAGCAATGGTCCATTATGAGGGCAGCACAGAGCTTTAGGAGAGTACATAATAATTAATTGAAGAATAGAAAAAAATGGAATAGATTTCATATTTATAAGTGTTTTTACATAATTCAAGTAAAAAATTAAGCTTGACTAATACATTATTTAATAAATGGAATGGTGACACATGTATTTGCTTTATAAATAAACATATAATGTATACGCATTTTAGAAAATCCTATTGGTGTTTTAAAATATATTTTCACTTTATATTTTTTAGCATTGAACTTTAGACTTGAAAGGAACTTTTAAAAATACGCAACTTATTTAATAATACCTCAAGGTTTTGAGTTTATTCAATAATACCTCGGGATTTTGAAAGTTTTCCATTTCTGACATATAAATAGACCCGCATTTCTGGGTCTCCAAAGCTTTTTGTTAGAAATTCTTCTCACTGCAATACTTGGGCAGGGAACAGGAGTGCCTGGAAATCTTGTAAAGAGACCCCCGCAGTATTGCCAGGGCACTAACAGGCTGAAACAATGACTGTTTTTTTTTTATGTCTACATCTGTTTTGAAGATTTTATGTATTATATTCCTTTCTCCTACTTTATGTTTGTGTTCCTGCCTAATTACTACATGAAAACACACACTCACTTGATAGTTTCTCTTTGAGTGTGGTGGTTCGGCCTAGTTCAAATACAATAACTTGCCAAATCTTAGTTATAGTGGGAGGTTCCAGTCTTATGGAATTTTTGGGGGTGGGGGGCTACTAGAGCCAAAGGTAGCAATGTATGACCAGATTAGCTTTCAAGATAGGTAATGTCTGGTATTTCGGCTATCGTGGTTTATCTTTCTGAAGCAGTTTGTCATTTTCTGCTTATACATTTTAGATTCTCAGCACCATAAAGATAAGACATTTATTATTTATCAGTAAATGTGGTGATGTGCTCACAGTGTTAGAATATTTTTCTGTCTCTTCTGCCCTTATTACTTTCTTAGTCTTTCTTAGTCAGAAAAAGGGGGGAAACCTTCTCTAAAAAGTCAGTTTGTCCTCGCTTCACTTAAAAATAATTATCGAGCATATACTACATTCCAGGCACTGTGCTGAGACATGGAGCATGGAGCAGTCATCAAAACAGGCCCAGTTTTTCCCTTCAAGGAATCTATAGTCTATTAAGCTATTCAGACAAAGTTGTAAAAGAAGAATGTCAAGGTTCTATGAGAGTGCCCTTTTAATTTTATTTTATTGAGATATAATTGACATCTCAACATTGTATTAGTTTTGGTGGCATAACATGATTCCGTATGTGTATATAGTCTATATTTGCAAAATGGTCACCACAAAAATTCTAGTTAATATTCATCATAGTACATAGTTACAGAATTTTTATGTGGGTGATGAGAACTTTTAAAATTTACTTTCTTAGCAACTTTCAAATATACAATGCAGTACTATTAATTATACTTGTCATGCTGTAATTATATCTCTGTGACATTTATTTTATAACTGGAAGTTTGTACCTTTTTACTTCCTTTCACCCATTTTGCCCACCCCTGCCTCACCTGTCCGGCTGGCAACCACCAAACTGTTTTCTGTGTCTATGAGCTTATTTGTTTTTTAGATTACAGATTTAAGTGAGATCATATGGTATTTGTCTTTCTCTGTCTAACTTTTTTCACTTAACAATGTCCTCGAGGTATATCCATGTTGATGCAAATGGCAAGATTTCATTTTTTTTTTTTTATGGCTCAATAGTATTTCATGATATATATATTAAAACATCTTCATCATCAGTTCATCTGCGGAGGTACACATAGGTTGTTTCCATTTTTGGCTATTGTAAATAACACTGCAGTGAACATGGGGGTGCATATATCTTTTCAAGTTAGTGTTTTGGTTTCCTTTGGTTAAATACCCAGAAGTGGAATTGCTAGGTCATAGACCAGTTCTATTTTTAATATTTTGTACCTCCATGCTGTTTTCCACTGTGGCTCTACCAATTTATTTACCCACCAACAATGCACCAGTATCTTCTCCATATCCTTGCCAACACTCTTTATTTCTTATCATTTGATAATTGCCATACTATCAAGTATGAGGTAATACCTCATTGTGGTTTTGATTTGCATTTCCCTGATGATTAATTGCTTTTTTCTTGCTCTTTTAAGATTCTCTCTTTGTCTTTAACTTTTGGCATTTTAATTATGATGTGTCTTGTTGTGGATCTCTTTGAATTCATCTTGTTTGGGATACTCAGTGCTTCTTGAGCTTTTATGTCTAATTTTTTCACTAGATTAGGGAAATTTCCTATCATTATTTCTTCAAATAGGTTTTTAATTCCTTGCTCTCTCTCTTCTTCTGGTAACCCTATCATGTGAATGTTGGTACACTTGATGTTGTCCCAGAGGCCCTTTAAACTATCCTCATTTTTTTGAAATGTTTTTTCTTGTTGCTGTCCTGATTGGGTATTTTCTGCTACCTTTTCTTCTAAATCACTGATTTGATCCTCTGCTTCATCTAATCTACTGTCGATTCCCTCTGATGTATTCTTCATTTCAGTTATTATAGTCTTCATTTCTGACTAGTTCTTTTTTATGTTTTCCATCTCCGTTTTTATGTGTTTTATCTCTGTGGTAAAGTTCATCTATTCTTCCCCTAAGTTCACGGAGCATCCTTATAACCAGATGAATGCTGCATCTGGTCGATCGCATGTCTCCATTTCGTTTCGTTCTTTTCCTGGAGCTTTGTTCTGTTCTTTCATGTGGGACATGTTTCTTGTTGTCCCATTTTGTCTGCCTTCTTGTGTTTGTTTCTATATACTAGGTAGGGCTACTGTGTCTCCAGGTCTTAGTAGAGTGGCCTTATGTAGTAGATGTCCTGTGGAGCCCAGTGGCACAGTTTCCCTGGTCTTCTGAGCTAGGTGCTCCAAGTGTGTCCCTTGTGTGAGTTGTGTGCGCCTTCCTGTTGTAATTGAGCCTTGGTTGTTGTTTGCACATCAGTGGGAGAGAATGCCCCATTGGCTGATTGGTTGTAAGAACTGGCCGTGACAAGTGGAGGTGCTGTTGTACAGGAGCGGAATCTACAGAGCAAGATTCGCTTTAGTAGGGCTCTGGTGCCTGCTCAGTCTGTTCTTTGTGTCATCCTCATATGCGACTCTGGGTGGTGCTTTGGCTAGTCCAAAGCCTACCATCAGGCATGCTATCTCTGGGGCCTTCTGGAAGGGACCCTGCCTCAGGCCAACTTCAGCAGCAGCTTGTGCCTTGCCTGCACCACCTGGAATAAACCACCAAGCAATCCACAGTTGGCTACCACCTGCACTGGCCTTAGAGGTGCCTCAAGAGGCCAAGCTGTGAACAAAGGCCAGCTGCCACTATTGCTGGACTTGGGCTGCTCAGCAAAAGGTATGGGGCACATTGAGGCCAAATGCTGCTTGTCTGGGTTTGTGAACCTTTGAGAGATTTTAGGAAAGTCTACAGCATGAACGAAGATAAGCCATTTGTATGGAAAAGCTACTGGAAGCAGCTTGGGTAGGCCTGCAAGTTGGGTGGGACAGGGTCTTAGGGAATCAGAAAGTTGATGGAGACTCAGATATGACGTATACCTGCCTGTAACTTCTGGCCGGGAGTGCGGAGGTCTCAACAAAGAAGCAAGGATTCTTCCAGTACTTATGTCTGGAAGAAAGCTGCCCCTCCAGATAATTCAGTTCCTCTCTTTATGTCCTTGATGCCTTTCAAGCTGATGCTCCAGCACCAAAGCTTAGAGAGAGTGAGTTATTCAGCAAGTAAGTCCGAGCTTGGGCCCTTTAAGAGGAACACCTGGGTCTCTAGTAGACCTACATCTCATTCAGCAACAAACTCTACTGGTTTTTACAGCCAGAAGTTGTGGAGACTTCTCTTCCTAGTACTGAGACCCTGGGCTGGGGTTCTTAGCATGGAGCTGTGATCCCTTGCCCCTCTGGGGAAACCTCCATAGCCAAGCTATCCCTCCCAGTATTTAACCACCTCGCTCAGATGTATGTCCAGCTTGTTCAGTGTCTCTGTCTCTCCTACCAGTCCCAAGGCTTCCAAGCTATGTCTTTAGTTGTAAAACTTCTGTTCAGCTAGACTTCAGGTGATTTTCAATGACGAGTATTCTGTAGTTTAGTTGTAATTTTGATGTGGTCATGAGAAGAAGCCAGCACAGCGTTGACTTACTCTGCCATCTGGACTGGAAATCTGAGATTGCTTTGGCTATTTGGAGTCTTTGTGGTTCCATATTAATTTCAGAATTGTTCTTTTTTATTTCTATAACAAAGCGTCATTGAAATTTTGATAGCAATTGCATTAAATCTGTAGATTGTTTTGGGTAGTATGGGCATTTCAACTATATTAATTCTTCCTATCGATGAGCATGAATATCTTTTCACTTATTTGTGTCTTCTTAAATTTCTTTCATCAATGTCTGATAGTTTTTAGTGTACAGGTCTTACACCTCTTTAGTTAAATTTATTCCTAGGTATTTTATTCTTTTTTTAGTACAGTTATAAATGGAATTTTCTTAATTTCTCTTTCTAATAGTTTATTTTTCATATATAAAAACATAACAGATTTATATATATTCATGAGAGTGCCTTTTGTTAAAAAAAATTCTATAATCGTATTTCCATTGAGATGAAGCCAAGGAGGTTTCTTGGCCCATGTCTACTACCCTGTTTCAGCCCACATGCTCCTCCTTTTTATGTTCATACAAGTAAGACCATGATAAAGAAGCTACAAAAGCACTGCTTATTTCTTGTGGTTATTTTTAACATGATTTGTATCCAGATCTAAAAGTGGGATCAATTTTGGATTATTTTAAAACATTTTTTTTTGTGGGCAGTTAATTGTTTTCTCTGGGAGTGCGGAATCTTTTGGAAACTTCTTTTTATGGTTGAGATTCAAAAGTTTTATTACCCAGTCTCTTTTTATCCATTGTCTCAGGCCAAGTATAGCAATGAATGGAAGATGATTTGGGTGTGAAAGTCCTAAATATAATCTTGGTTCTATAGCAAACCAATAAAAAGTTAATATTTGATTGTTTCTGGAACTACATAGAGTGTGCAAGTATATTTAATGTGAAACAAATATTTTCCAGATATTATTAACATGTGTTAATAATATGGTCTTCCTGTAATCTTCCTGTATGCACAGATCTATTAGTTATGTATAAATTTGGATGATTTGACAGCTCTCAAAACAGAATTACTTCATTTTAATGTGCTTTATTTTACACACACACACACACAGTATGTGGGTATGCATGCATGTGTGTCTAAAAATATCCTAGCAGACTCTTGGAGCTATACTCCATCATATCTGAGAGACAGAAAAAAACATCAGGAATGCTTGTTTTCTGAGTGCATAGCTTATCTTACTAAGAATAGTTCTTTTGATTTTATGTCTTGCAAATGAAAAAGTATGAATTAGGTAATCCTAATCATGAACTTGTCTGTTGTAATTTATTTTTATATTGGCATTTACATTTTCAATGTGTTTAATAACCACAGTACAAAATAATTCTACTGGTTATAGATATTGCAAAAAAGATGAAAATAGTCAGAGAAAAGTAAATTAAGTAGGTGGTGGACCCAGGAATAGAATTCAGCTTTATATTCTTTAGTTTGTGCTTAATTTCTAGGCCATTTTGCTTTTATTAACCATAAAAGAACTTGTGCAATGCCATAGAAATTTGCTTACAGAATTTTAAGGAAATAATTCTTTAAGAAATTTCTAGTGAGAAAACTTTACAAACTCTTAATTACATTGATTAAGGATAACATTTTCCTAACTACGTGCTGTGGGTTCTTTGTTCAGAAAATTGGGAAATGTTGTGTTATATAAAATGAAATAGGTTTCTCTACTGTAGGATTTCTGAGAATCTTTCGAGTTTTAATGTGCTCTGTAACTAAAGGAGAAAAATAGTATATTGCATTTTCTAATTTATTTGATCCAAGAACCATTCTTTTAAGGCATCTTTATTCACATTTCATGAATTAAAGTTTAGAAAATATTCATCTAGGATGGTGGCTCTTGTGTGCCTTTTCATTAAATATAATAATTTGTACACCTGAGAGCTGCTTCACATCTCAGGGTAGAAAGGTGTCATACCTGTGAGTGAATATTTTAGCCAACATATCGAGAAAAGAGATTTCCAATGAAAGAGATTTTCACTGAGTGACTTTATTATGAATCCATAACATGTATGTGTCACCCCTAAATTCATGTGTTGAAGCTCTAAACCCCAGTGTAGCTGTATTTGGAGTAAGGAAGTAATTAAAGTTAAATGGGGTCATAATGATGGGACCCTTATCCTATGGGTTTAGTGTCCGTCTAAGAAGAGATACCAGAGAGCGCCTCCTCCCCAACCCACATCCCTAAGTCAGTGCTCAGAAACAAGGCCATTTGAGGACTATAGTAAGAAGGCAATGTCCACAAGCCAGGAAGAGTGCTCTCACCAGAAACTAAACCCTGCTAAAATCTGACCTTGGACTATTCATCTCCACAACTCTGAGAAAATATTTCTGTTGTTTAAGCCACCCAGTTTATGATATTTTGATATTACGAGCAGACTAAAACAAACTTTAAGGCTTAAAAATCAACAGAGTTTGGTTAAAGATAATGGGAAAAGTTACTCTTTTGCTGCGATTATTGCCTGATGAGGTATTTTGTAAGGTAAACTGAATGGAGACAATGGAGTCACCCTCAGATATGAAAGAAATGAAAGCGAGGAGAAGCATGGAAAACCTCATTAAAAAGGTTGCATGTAGTGGCCTTGAAATATATTCTATTTACCTTTATTAAGCATCAATGATTAGGTGGCACTGTGGTGGTAGAAGAGCAATGGTGATAAAGTGGCAATGAGGAGCATGAAGGCAGCATATATCGAATATGTAGCTGTCCTCTTACATCAAAGTAGCCTTTGGTGAGCCCAATTGCCTGGCCATTGAAAATCAGAATCCTAGACCTCAGACTCAACCTCATTAATGGTCTTGCTTCTTGAATTAGTTCCTGCTTCATGCTAATGGTTGAGCTCCCCATATTTCAGTGATTGAGGCCCAGCCTGGCACCAGCTTGCATTTGCTTCTCCTTGCTAAAGTAGTCAGGAACTACAAAAATCAGACATAAGAAAGTAGTTCCAAAGCTCATTTCTTTTTTTCTTTGGGAACCAAACAGCATATATAGTAGAAATCTCACAACCATCCACCTTGTAGAAGACCTATTTAGAAAATTTAACAGAAAAGGACCATAATCATTACATTGTTCTCCAAAGGCAAATAGTTGTGTGTGTGTGTGTGTGTGTGTGTGTGTGTGTGTGATCCACTTGCATTGATTTTAAATAAGTGATCCAGTTGTAGACATTGAAAATTATATACTTTTAGGTTATATTTTATTTATGAATCACATCCAAGTATTTAACAGGAACTTGTGGTTTAAAAAACATTCATCATTAACTCAAACAAGCAAGAATAAAAAAATAATTTGGCTTCCAATTTGATATAGCACATGATTTTTCAGGTGAACAAGAATGGACATTTGAGTGAGACTCTGAAGAGGCCAGGGTCCATGGGAGGATCTCTTTGACTGCCTCAAACACTGTACAGACCTGTCTTCACATGGGAGATCTAAAACAGTGCATGAAAGCAGAGACACAGGTGTCGACCAGGCCCATGAACCAAGCCCACTTTGTTTGTATTATACAGAGTGACCTCCTTTCCTGGGGGTCAGATTGCAAATGGAAATTGAGAGCAGCACTTTGGAAACTAACAAGTGCTGATCTTGAGGTGATACCATTTTCCTTTTAGACATGAGCTTGCTGCATTTCATGAGGACATTTCAGTAGTGGGCTAAAGACATTTGAAGTCTCTTTCTTCCATCAGTGTCCTGGCTTGTGTACTTAAATAGAACCCCACAAACAAAAACAACATAAGCAAAGCAATTAAACATGCAGCTCATTTTAGGGAGTTCTTTTAACAATCACGTTTGGGTGATTCCATCGATGTTACTTTTGTCTATAAGTTACCACTTTATTCATCTTGGATAAACAATACTATAGTCTGGAATCTTGTTAAGAACTGTCTTGAGATCAGAGGAAACTCAATAAGATGAACACAAACGAGGGTACCCCATTTGGGGCTGTTAGCTTCACTTCCTCTTGCTTCACTCTAACACATATGTCACAAGAGTGGAAAGTAGTTACTTGACATAAACATATTCAAATAAGTACACTGGATTTCTTTCCCTGGAAGAATTACCCTAAGAAGAGAGCCTTTGGATGTGGATCAAGCTGCTGCACTGAAGGAACAAAAACTAAAGACCAGTGAAAGTTTAGAGCCAGTGAAAAGATTCTCACCATCTGCTAAATATACTATTCCATCTTGGTGATTTAAGGAACCAAGAATGTCCCCAAAATCTGCTTTGGAAATCTTTTTCTTTCAAATCCTCTTAGCAACCGACGTTATTACTGTCTTATGGTGCAATGTGACTACAACAGAAACGCTCATGTATCCAGGTGAGAGACTATAATAACAGTTCAGCCCTAGAGACTGATATCACGTGATTCTTGGGAGAGAAGGGGGGCAGTGGGGAGGGAAAACTTCACCCAGGATTTCTGTGAAAGGTGAAAGGTGGCTCCAGTTTGCCTCTCCTCATTCTTTTCACTGAAAGGTGTTCGTTGAGTAGTGGCAACTGGACTTGATGTTGGTGGGACCTTGGCATATGGAATGCTGTCTCTGGCACAAGAAAGAGCCAACTGCAATTGGCTTTCATTCTTGCTATGAAATGCAGCAACACAATACATAGATGGTTTAGTGAACTGAAGAGGCTGTGAAATTAATCTCCTTGAGTACTTTTCCAAACATCTCTAGCTCCTTCAGGTAAATTCCACCCCCACCCCCTGCTTCTTTTGTTTTTGTCTTGGTAATCTCACAGGAAACCTGTCTCAAGGATTTTTTTTTCTAGAGTCCAAACGGGATTTCAACAGGTTGAGATGAGATCTCACCTATCAGGGTAAAAGTATTTTTCTTACATGGTCAGTAGAGACCTGAGCATTGAGGAGAAAGGAGCAGGGACCCATCTGGCTAGGATTTGCCTACTTATGGAAAATGCTAAAGCAATACCATTTTTAATTCAGAGATTCCAATGTACATTAAAGATGCTAACACATTAATCTTTACACCACCCTTAGATAATCAGAATCCATCATTTTTCATACATGAGTAGTTGCCAAAATATAGAGCTTATTTGTTTACATGGTACTTCAAAAAAGTTTAAACTTGAAATTTAGGCCACAAGCAATTTTTTTTTTATTGCAAAATTTTAAAAATAAACACTTCAAATCTTCAACATTACTCCATTCTATTTCTCTCCACTCACCCCACAAAATTCTGCTTTACAATCTCTTTACAACTGTAACTTCAGGTGGTGTTTGGGTAATAGTTAGACTTCTGAATACAGATGTCCTTACCAGAGGTGGAATAAAGGCACAAGACAAGAACTCTGGCTATGCCTCAGTCTTTGAAAAGGAGGAAGGTGCTGGAGAGAATGTAACTATCACCTTTTTAGGGAGCAGTGATCTGAACTATGATTGCTGGGAACAAAGAAGTTCTAAAAAGGAAAGAGCTGTTAGTAGAAGGTTCTTTTTCTGCTCTTTAGAATGCTTCTACAAGAGGAGATGGAGGGCGAGCCACAAGGAGAAGGCTCTTGCGGGAGGGTGGAGTGGTTAAGATGTTAAGACTAGGAAGAGTTTTAGGTGCACCCATGGAGTTGGCTGTTGGTAGCAGTGGCTGTTGGTGGCAGTGGTGGCTGCAATGAAGGAAGAGGAGGAAGAGGACCAGGAAGGTTAGGTAGTGCATATAACTGCTTTCACAGGACTGGGCACGTGGCCTGCCAAAGTGTTTGTACCCCAAGGGTAAGCAAAAGTAAACCTGAGGATTGTGTCGTAGAACCAAGTTACAGGGTCAAAGTTTTCTACTTTCATGCTTGTGTAAAAGGAGGAAGATATATTTCTAATTTTTGAGAAACTCTCAAAATCTCAAAAATCTCTTGGTAGAGCCAAAGCGTAGTAATTAGTAAAGATTACTCAGAACCATGTAAGGAAAAAGAATTTGCAAACACTCTCTCCCTCTTGTTTTTAATTTTTTTATTAGATTCAAATTTCATTGCATAATTAACTATTCATTTTCACATATTCTTATAATTCTCATAAACATCCAGTGACATAGGTTAACCATTGTTTCTGTTTTATAGATGAAGAAATACAGTTCAGAGAATTGTGAATTACCTAAGGTCAGCAGGTAGCAGAATCAGTCAGATTCAGTCACTCTGGCCACCCCACTGTATGTCAGAGTCCCAGTGACTCTCCTATTACCTTACATCAACTACCATATTATCCTTTAATGTTGCCCAAAGGTTAAACTGTCTTTGGAGCCACTTTGGACATTGGTACCATGAGCATTATTCTAAGCTTAAATGACAAAATGAGATTTGTTAAATTCACACTGCAGTTTTGAATAAAGTCATATTGAAAATTCATCAAATAATATTCTTGCCTCACAAAAGTGCTTGATGCGTTTTTTTCAGAAGTACATATTACATCTTTAAATGCAATTAAGAGAAACTGGGTTTGTTGGAATTAAGGGGTGTGTGCAGTAGATTTATATTCTTAGGGAGTAAAGTTTCACATGGATATTGTTTTAGAACAAGCAAGAGGCAAATAAAATGGAAAAAAAGAAACAAGAGCAGGTTCAATTAAACACATTTTTACTTGTGAAATAGATTTCCTTTAATCATTAGAGCTTTTAAATTCCACTGTATTTGGCAACATTTGGAACTTCCAAGTCTCTTACGGAAAGGACTCTAAATAAAGAGACTTTTAAATTAATAGAGGCAGCAGTCCTATATTAACAGACACTCAGGGAAGCACATGCTCTCCTGCTGATGAGGGTGTTTAATATGCATCGGTCTTTGCTCTCTGCACAGCACTCACTTTTTCCCAGAGCAAAGCAGTTTATCACATGGGCCCGACTCTGCAGAGTTTCAGCCTGTCAGTTTGGGCACTGCAAGAGCCTGACCATATGTTCAAAAATAAAAAAGATCAAAGAGCTAATAAGCAGTGGTCAGCATGCCTGTAGTCAGTACAAAAGAAGTAACAAAGCAGGGCAGCAGCCTTCATTTCAGCCACCGTGCTAGAAAAAGCCCCAAATCACTACCACACCAGAATCTGCAAGTAACATTGGGAATCGAGTCTATAAAACGTGCGCTAGGTCTGTTCAAAAACAAAAAGCAAAAACAAACAAAAATCCGAATCCGCCCTAAATAAAATCAATGTTCTTAGACAAACCAGATAGTAACATTTATTTCACAGATTTTAAACTGAGTTTAAAGAGCTTCACCGATTGTTTATTTTGAACTCAGGCAAATAGGGCAAATCACTGATGCTTTCAGATGTAGAGAATTACAGAACTTCGGTCCAACTTGTTTCATAGGAACAGAAACAATGTTGACAATAAAACACAATATTTTATTTTCTGGGTTCCACTCTCAACATCTGCCTGAAGTCTGCCATCTATAAAGAGGCGTACAGCTCTATCATGCTCTCCTGAGCAAGCTTCTAGGGAGTAATGACTGATGCCAGAGAGTAGAATCTCCAAATCCAAGAGTTTCTTGGTCTCTTTTGCATTTTTTGAGAGTACAACTGGGAGTGAATGATTACAGAGGAAGACCACAACGACATAGGAACAGATGCGGCAAAGAATCAGTAGCAGAAAGGTTAAAGAGAACAGAGTATGACTTGGCAGAATGCAAAGCTGCATTAAATTACTCTGGTTCAAGGATTCCTCAGTTGCCCGATCTCGCAGGACTGATGTCAAAAACAACAGCCAAAACAGTTATTTGGGAGTCACTGGAGAAAAAAAAGAGGGCGAGAGCGTGCCCAGATTTTAATGCACGTATGAGTGCTGGAGTCCATGACAGGCAGAAGAGATGTTGATTGCTAGAGTTCCGTGCTCACTCACCTTGGTCTGGGAAAGAAGGCAGGGACCTCTGTTTCTCAGGTGCCCTTGGACATAATAGGTCTGTTAGAAATAGTGACTCATTGCAGCTGTGTGCTTCCACCCCATGACCGTCCGCAAGAACTTAGCATCACAGAGGAAAAGACCATAAGAAACTCATAATGACTTGGAGTTTGTATGTTTCTAGGGGCAGAACTGCATCCATTCATTGACTTATTAATTCTTTTCACGTTCGTTGATCACTTTATGAATGAATGTAGTGTCAGCCCGAGGCAACCTGATCACTGGAATATTGAGACACACTCACAGGTCTTTCTGCTAGGTTCCAGCAGAAACTGCAGTTTTTCTATGCATCTGCACTTCATCATATAGACGCCTAACTTCCCAAAAATGAGAAAATGAGGCCTTATAAGCTCTAGTTCAGTAAAACCACTAGTTTTCAAAAAACGAATTCAGATCCCCAGAAACTTTCTGAGTACTGACATGAAGCAGTCAGATGAGGGGAATTCAAAAGACTCTAGTTTGAGGTGTCTCTATAAATTAATTAGACCTCTGATTTTGAGGCCTAGATGCGGCTACCTATTTTCCCCCGCGGAAAGAATGGCTCTGGGAACAACCCTGTTTCCTTTTCCTGGGGTTTGTAAGTCTGTGAAAGAGATCCCTGGCCTTTGATTAGAAAGTTTGCCGAAGTCTTCCCAAATAGCAAAATGACAGATTTGAGAGGTTCCAAATTCACTGAAGTGATAAATGGAATGTTTTTTCCACCTTTTGAATTGAAATCTGTTTCGGAAAATACGCATAGTTACAGTCAAGATTTGCATGTCAAAATGATATTTTGAATCAATTGGCTTCAATTACATTCTTAAAGTAATTTCATCTGTTTCTTTTTCTTTTTTAAAGGTTGTTACTAAAAAATTCAAAATTAAATATGTGGCTGACGTTATAGTTTATCAGGAGTACTGTCCCTAGAGCACTTGGAGTCTGAAATAATTTACCATTGAATTAGTTTTTGGTCAGGGTCAGGATTCTTGGGTTGTAAGGAACAGAAACCGCTCATATTTTGTCATGCCAAAATAAAAGATTGTTGTGAAAACATGGAGATATAGGATGAATCACAGTCAAGCTTATGAGAACAGAAGCAAAATGGGAAATTGGCAGAGATGTGTTCTCTCTGTCTCTGTCTGTCTGTCTGTCTGTCTCTCTGTCCCCTTTTTCTTTCTCTCTGGGTTTTCATCTCTACTTCTCTCTGTGTATCTGCTCTATCCTCTGCTGTACGAAAAACTTTTCATTAATTCTGTTTCTCTGTTATTCCAGTTTGCATGGGCTTTTGCCAGTGACGGTGCAAACTTTGGCTCTGACTCTGTGATCTTTAGCTAGCTTCTCAATTCAAAAATTGCAAGGGAACTGGACTGACCCAGTTTTATTTAGAATCCTCTGTGACTCGTGAGATACATAGTCACCTGGATAGGGATATTACATTCTGAGACTGTGGATAAAGTTGAGCTAGAAGTAGTTGGGTGGGGCTGATACATGTGAATATATGGACAATTATGTATTTCCTGGCATTGTTTGTCTGTTCCTTTGGTTATCTTCCATTTCACCAATATCATCAATCTTTCCCTGTCTACGAGATCATTTCCATCAGCAAAGTAGGTTGCTCTAAACTTCTCTCTTTAACCAACTAGTTTTGTCATTGCCCTTTCATACCACTGCAGCTAACTCATACTTGGACTGTATCTGAAGTAACTGGTGTTTGATTCAATTTGCCAAATATTTATACACATCTACTGGTCGTATGGCATTTTATGGAAAGTGCTGGGGGTATCTGAGGATACTACAACCAAGCTGAGGAGAGCCCTCAAGGGTGCATTCAGGGGAGCTCTGACTTCAAGTGCAAATGCACACTGTCTTCTGGCCCTTGCTGCTGGAAGTTCTGTAGACTTTCGAATGAGCCCATTTCATTTTAATATGTCTTGAAGGGTTTTGCAGACCACATAAAATTAAAGAGAAAAACTTTAAAAGAAAAGAAGCAGCTAATGTTTTACTAGTATTTATCATCTTCTAGGATCTGCATTAGGAGTTTTACAGAGATTATCCATTGAAACATCTGAAGTGTGTGTTCTAGCTTTTATTTTCTACATACATGCTGGCTTCCTTATAAAATTTAAATTCCATATTAGCAGGGACTTTGTAATCTTATTGCCATTGCATCTCCTGCAGCTAGCAATAATGCCAGATGTATAGGAAGGATTTAGTAAAGATTTATTAAACAATTTAATGAAAGTAGTGTGATTGATTCATTATTGAGATGCCGGGTCTGTGAAAAAAAAAAAAAATGGATGAACCTCACGTAGTTTATCTCTCACAAAGTTCTGGGCATACAGACCACACTCAATAGATCGGTTGAGAGAAGAATAATTGATTTTTTTTTCTGGTCTACCTTCTCAATTGCCTCTTTTCTAGATCTTCATTTACATATTTCTGTTGTTAAACTTAATTCTTAGAAATAACCAACACAAACCTAGTAAGATTATTTACAAGATTGCCTAAAAACATTTGCCTCTGGGAAAGAGTGTAACTGTGTTTAAAATTTTATAGGGTAAAAAGGCAAAACAAAGGTGACTGAGAACTATAGTGGCCCAAAGCACACAGACATTTCATGCTTGTTTTTTTTTTTAAAAATAAATATTCTTTTAAAAAGTTATAGTACTTTAGTAACCAGTATTAGAATTCCCAAGAAACTAGAAATGTTAAAATGATTGGACTTTTCCCCTTCCTCTAATGATTTAAATTATTTCATTAGGGTTTGGGATCATAAATAACAATTTTTGCTTATACTCTAAAAGCCGTTAAGTCTTTTGATCAAAATAGTCCTGAAACTTTCCTAATACTTTTATATTAGGAAAACTGATTTTATATGGAAATCAGGTAAGGAACAGTGTAAAAATGTGTTATCTTCCAGAAACATATTGTAGGAGAAACCTGTATAGTTCATGTCATTTTAAGTCATCACTGTGGCACCCTGAAGCATCCCAAGTTCTGAAGGATGATTTTAGCTAGAGAGTCTGCCTGTTACTGTACCTGCCCTTTTGCTAAAAATAAGTTTAACCCATTGATGTGCAAAGAATCTTCTCCATCTTTGAGCATCTTTCCTTAAACTTTGGTTAATGTGTTTGTTAGTTTATTAATCACAAATATTTTTTATTTAAAACTAAATCAGGCATTTTTCATTTTGTATTTAAAGGGTTGTGGATCTTTGACAAATATTAATTCTTCTGATTTTCAATAGGTAAACAATTATATCTACAGAATTATTACAGATTTTGATTGTTCATTTCTCATTTAAACATTTATATTTCTTACATTTAAAATTTAAATATGTACCTAACATAATAGCAAACTTTATTGCTTTTCATTTTTCCAAAGAATAGATCTCTTAAATTTTAGCTCTTGTCAATAATATTTTAAAATTTTTGGAATAATTTTCTGGGTTATAGTATAACTCTGACAGCCATCAAAAGATATTTTGATAGAATTTTTAATTGCTTAATGATACATCTTTCATTTTAGATATTTTAATTGTCCATTTAGGTCATTTTCCCATTTTAAAATTGGCTGGCATTTTTATTGATTTGGAAGAGCTTTTTAAAATTATGGATAGTTAAGTCTTTGTATCTGTGTTGTAATTATTTTCTCTAAGTCAGGATTTTTTTATTCAATCTTGTTTATTATGATTTTCATTGTTAAGTCAGGTTTTTCAAAATTTTCTTTTCTTTTATAACTCTTTTTTTAAGAAAGTATCTGTTTTAAGAGTAGAAAAAATAATTTTCTATATTTTCTATTTATTTAATATGTTTTTCTTCATACTTAGCTCTTTATTTTACCTGGAGTCTGTTTTAAGAATGGTGTGATATTGTATTTTTCCGTAAAAGTATCCACTTATTTCAGCACCATTTTTAAGAAGGTTTAACTTTTGAGTTTGAAATGGCAACTTGATTACATGCCTAATTCCTATAAATACATGTTTCTTTTTATGGCTTATATTCTGTTATACTGAATTTTTATTTTATTCCTGCACTGTCTTTAGGTATGTTTGACTCTAAAGCACCATTTCATGAGCTTTTAAATTATTTTTCTTAGTTATTCTTATTTAATTCCTTTTTCATATAATTTTAGAACCAGCTTTTAAGTTTCATAATATCTCTCATTACTATTTTGATGGACATTTCTTTAGTATTAATACATTAGGAAGAATTATCATTTTTAAAATTATTGAGTTTCTTCAGGAGCGTGATATATCAGATATTCAATTCTTTGTTAAAGAACTTTACAGATTTCTGTAAAATGTTACTTTTTTTTCCACATAAGTATTACACACTTTTTGTTGGCTTTCCTTATGTATTCTGGAGTTTTGGGTTGCTGTCGTGATAAACTTTTCTTCATTACATTTTACAATTGGTTATTGCTAGTTTATAGAAAAGCAGTTGACATTTTTATTTTGATCTTATATCTAGACATGTTTCTAGTTCTGATTTTGAGCTGATTCTTGACTTTGATAGGCAAATATATTATCTATAAGTAAGTATAATTCATCTTTTCATTTCAAATATTTATAACTTTTTTATTTTGGGGGAGTTTATTCCATTGGTAATATAGTTGATAAGGACTTAAATGTTGGTGTATCATGAACATCCTTGCCTTTGTTCTGTCTTTACTGAGATGTTCATTATAGATTGTTGGAGAATATCCTTTACAAAGCTGAGAGTTGTTCCCTTTTGTTTTAATTGTAATTACGTTAATACACTTTCCAATGAATGTTTCCTATTTTCTTGGATTAAAACTAACTTTTTCAGAATTTATTATTCTTTTAGATTGATTATTATTTTGCATCTAAGCTTATAAATGAGATTTGACTTAATTTTTACTTTTTTGTGTGTGCTAGTTTTGTTTTATATGTTAAAGTTTGAATATAAGTCTATGGAAGGTAACTGAAGTGTATATTGGGAATAATTGTGTGTGTGTGTGTGAGTGTGTGTGTTTACATCTCTTTCTCTGGGAAGTAGATTTATGAAAGACAGTATAGTTTTCTTAGACAATGAGGTTAGGGAGAAAGTTTGGAACTTGTATTCTGGAGAGCTCTGAACAGATCTTTAAAAAGTTTGTTCTTTATTCTGTAGGAAGCTATTAGAGCTTAAGTATAATAGAGGAATAATTTGATTTGTGCATTGAAAATTGAAGATGAAAAAATTATTGCCTTAAGCAGAGAGATTAAATATGAAAAATACAAAAAAAATTGGATTTAGAGCCTCTGGATAATAACCATAAAGAGAGCATTATATGAATAGTGTCATGGGCACGAAAATGAATAAAACAGCTATTAGGTCATTAGGGAGTTTTGAAAAGAAGCTTCACAAAACATGACTTATAGCATTGCAAAAACAATAGCCAGACTGTTCAAGAAGTATTGCCTTCCTAGGCAGATACCGATGAAAATTTAACAATAAAAAGAATGGGAGTGTTTATTAGGCAGGGTTATACTTAATGGTAAAGTGATAACAGGCAGTAAAAGGTGGGGGAGGGTGACAAATATAATTTGTCCATCAAATTTTATCATACAGCAAAAATGTAGATGACTTACTCTATATAAATATTTGGCTTGTGACATCACTAGAGAGTAAGCCCAGGAACATGACCCCATGCTCATCGACTGAAGAGAAGTCGTCCTGAGTTGTCTCAGGGCGGTTTGTTGGATTGTTCTGCACAGCTGCATTCCTCAAAAACCATTCTTCCTCATGAAATATAACACACATTTAGAGAAGTATACAAAACATAAATGCATAGCTAAATTAATTATCTCAAAGCGTAAACTAGTAACCATCATTTTGGACAAGAAATAGAACATTGTCAGGACCTCAGAAGCTCTCTCTTTATCCAATTATTACCCTGTTTCTGCCCAAAGGGAACCACTCCTTACTTTTATGGAAATTGTCTCTGATTTTCGTTATAGAGTATCATCTAATAATACGACTCTGAACAATATAGTAATGTTTCCTCCTTTGAACTTTATGTAAATGGAATTATACACGAAATATTATTTTGTATCTGGCTTCTTTAACTAAGCATATTTTTAAGATTACTCCACATTGTCAAGTGTAGTTGTAGGTTTTTCATTTCATTACCGTAGTATTCCATTTATCAGTTTACCATAATTTTTTGTTCATTCTATAGTCGATGGACACAGTGCTATGATTCTTATGTATGCCTCTTGTATCACATCTATATGTATGCATATCTGTTGGGTAGGAGTGAAATTGGGTCATAGAGAATGCATTTTCAATGGTAGTAGATAATAAATGATTTTCCAAAGAGGATAAACCATATTCCCAAGAGCACTATTAAAGAGTTCCCGTTGATCAGCATATTTGCCAAAACTTAGAATTGTTAAGCATCTCAATTTTAGCCATGTGGAGGCTGTGCAGTGATAGTTCATATCATTTTAGTTTTCATTTTCCTGATGACAATGAAGTCGTCCATCTGTTTACATGTTTATTGACCACTTGAAATTCCTCTTTCCAAAATATTTGTTCAGTTCTCTTGCTTATTTTTCCATTGGGTTGTCTGTCTTTGTCATTTCCTCATTGATTTCAAGGAATTCCTTATATATATTATCTTATGAGCCCTTTCTTTATTGTAGATGTTAAAAATATTTTTTCTTATCCTCTTAACTCCTTAGGGTTATATTTTAAAAAACAAATATTAATTCTAATGTCAATAGGAACTATTTTGTCATATCAATCTTTGCCTTCATGATTAGTGATTTTCTTTTTTATTCTATTTTCTTTATTTTGAATCTTTTTTTATTTCCCCAGTTTTATGGATATATATTTAACATACAACTTTGAGTAAGGTATACGATGTGGTGATCTGATACATTTATATATTGTAAAATGATTACCACCATAGCATTAGTTAGCACTTCCATCCCATCACTAAATACCATTTTTTTTAAATGTGAGAACGTTTAAGATCTACTCTATTAGCAACATTCAACTCTATAATACAGTATTTTTAGCTATAGTCACCATGCTTGAAATCTCTACAATTTGTTAAATTAGTGCCTTTTTTTTTTTTTTGCCATTATTAATCTTTTCTTTCCTTCAGATCTCAAAGTTATATTCCTATTTAGGTGTTTTATAGATTTCTCTCCTTCTCTAAATCATTCCCCTTGTCTTTCTCTCCTATGCACTGAAACTGCACTTAAGTTTTTGCCTCAGCTCTGTCTTCTAGAGAAACAGGCAAAGACAGTGTGTTTTGTACTGAGCATGCAGACACATTTTTTCCATCTAGTTTGATTATTTCTGCTTTTAATGGGTGCTTTAGGCCTTTACACTTAATGGAATTACTGATAAATTTAGGGGTTTTTTTCTGTCCTATATTTCTTTTATTTTCTTATTGCCCTTAGTGAATTATATTTTGTAATATTATATTTTGGAAGATAAACATTCTTTTATTAAATTTTTAGTGATCCTCTTAAAAATTATAATATACATCCTTGATTTAACCAAAGTTTAACGTTGGTTGGTAATCTTAGCCTTTTCTTAGACAGAGTAAAATCATAGGACATTTATACCATTTGTCAATCTACTGAAGTTTATGCTATTGTTGCTATGTATTTTATTTTAATCCACACAAGGCATTATTATTATTGTTTTAAACCATCAATATTGTCTTATCTTATTTTCTTTCAAAAGTGGGCTTTAGACAAGAATTTGAGAATAGGTTGTCTGTAAGGGAGGTAATCACAGGAAGAATAATAGGGAATAAGAAAAGGAAGGGAGAAAATTTAATAAAGGATGCATCAATGAGCGGGTTACTATGGTAGTCAACTGTAGCTCAATATTGTTCTACAAAGAAACCATGTACATTACAGATCAGAATCATTCCATGAATGATGATAATCTTGGGTTATTTAGCCACCAAAAGCCATCATTTACTGATTGAGAGTTGCTCCTGGGGTTTTGATTCTCTCATACTTTCAGGTTGCGCCTCCTTGGAGCTGCATGAGATTCCAAGGTGTTAGGCAGAGAACAAAAGAGAAAAGGCACTCGGAATATGAATTTATCAGCTTGCTGGAAACTCTCTTCCATTGCTGTTGCTATGGGTAAATGGATCAGAGAATCAACAGTGTTTCCTGCAGAGCATCCATTATGTTACCAGTCATATTCATGCACCCTGTGTTATTTTCCACTCTGTTATTCATGCTTTTTCTGTGAGCTGTTCTACTGAAGGCCTCAATTCCTTGCTTGCTGTTGACTGGAGACCTCCCTTAGTCCTTTGCCACTTGGTGTTCCTACTATGATGGCTCACTTCACTAGAGAGAGAGAGAGAGACAGACAGACAGACAGAGACACTTCTAGCAAGATGGAAATCACAACATTTTGTATCTTAACCACAGATATGACATCCCATCACCCTTCCATATTTTATTGGTTGAAAGCAAATCACTCGGCCAGACCACACTTAAGGGTTACATAAGGCATGAGCACCAGGAGGTAGGGATCACTGGGGTCTTAGAGGCTGCATATCATACACATCTAATACCATTTTGATGTCTGCTTCTCAGAGGACCCATGATCCTCAAAGGACCCAAACCAACACATCTTGGAAAACAACATTCTAAAAAATGGCTTTATTTACTGGGCATTTGATTTTAACAAGGAGATAATCTCTAATCAAAAATGGATTTTTTTGTTATTGCTGCTATTTTAATATGAATAAAGGGGGTTTATGCATTATAAATTAATAGAATTTTGTTTCATAACTGACTACAAATGGAATGAATGGAACTCAAACTGAAATCAGTATAGGTGGGAGCACTAGTTCCTTGGTTAGGGTAGGTCTGTAAGCATTTTACTTTTTTTCCTTTTACTTCAATTGCTCAAACAAATGCATCAGAACAATTCCTACTGGTAGGAGCAAATTCTTCAAGATTGGTGCATGGGAATGTGGATTGGTGAGGTAAAAACAAAAACAAAAAACTGTACACAGGTGAAAATATGCCAGGTACTTTATTTGTCATGACAAAGTGCAATGTTATGCAACTAACAAGAAATTAGTTTGAATCCTTCCTATACCAGATTATTAAGGAATTGTTTTTATCTGGGAGAAAGTCCAGTAGTATAGGAGGCAGGTAGAAACTATAAAAGTATTGTTATAGACTTTTACAAGCAGGAAAACCAAGACAAATAGCATCCAAATCTTTTCTTTTATCTTAATAAACATGTGAATAGTAGAATAGAGACCAGTTTATGTTCCAGCACCCTGACCAATCAACTGTTCTTTCTCTTCGAATACATCTATTTTGAATCTCCGAATTACCTGAGGGAATTTGACAAGTTGGCCAGATTTCAGAGAAAAGTGACTGATGTATCAAAGGAGTAAAGGCTCTGCAGGAAGTTAAGAGCTAAATAAGAAAATCTTGGTATAATTCCACAGGGATATATATTTTTTTAAGCTTTGTCTGAAATAAGGAAGGAATAAAAAACTGAAATTGGGAAAAGATAAATTCAGACTGACTATCCAATCCAAGGCAGGGAGTGGAGGATTATTAAAGGAAATAGTGAAAGTTCATTATATGAGACAATGAAAACCTAGCCCAGCTGTGGTGTTCCAGCATGCACCCAGAGTAATCCTATCCGGGCTCCAGGGAGTAGCCTGACCTGGGTAGCAATTTCCCGCTTTAACTTAGAATCTCTATTACTGCATTAGTTTTGTGGGTTGGCTCCAGGCATAAAATAGTTTGCAATGGTGACTGTCTGTTATTTCCTGTCATTGAATTTGGATTTCTGTGAGCTGCCTCATGTTCAGGGCTGCTAAAATCTTCTACCTGCCTCACAGCTCTGGGGAATCTGATAGACATTTTCATGCTGCAGTATGGACAGCTTACACAATAAAAAGCTTGTGTTGGGCTTTGTGGTGTTCATGCCAAGGATATTTATCACTTATTGTTACCTGTGGGTTCAGATTGATACAGGAATGTCCTTGTTCAAAAACTCTCCCATGTGGCCAAATATATATATATATAATATATATTATATATGGGATACAGCCTTTTTTTATGAAGTGAAAGATTTAGTGCTAAAATGATAGGGAAACAGCTCCTGAGTGTGAATGATAGTTTTGGTCAGCAATGTATATAAATGACAGATGAGAGGTGGGATGACTTTCCTTTCATGAGGGTTTATGCAACCAGTTTGTTATTATTGTTCAAAAATTTCCCTCTATTTTCTTGGAGTTTGAACTCAAGCCTCAATTCCTTAGGGCTCTATTTTGCTCTGCTCTGTAGTAGACTAACTGGAAAGCCTGAGCTCCAGCTGTGTAAGCTACTGTTGACCTTAGCCCTCAAGGTGGCTCAGGGCACCTGGAGCTCCTGGACAGTCACCTTGGGCTGGAGGTGACTTGTCCATTTTTCTCAGTGTCTGCCATACGACCATCATCATGCAGACATATCGTGCCACATGTAAGTCTGGGCAGTCCTGCTCTTTTCTGTGTCTAATCCTTCTAGAACATTTTGATGCCTTGGAACATTCAAAGGAATGTCAAGAGTCAGATGTGTTATATTTCCCTTTATTGACTCTATTTCCCTCCATATGCTTTCTTCCAACTGGATCTTGCATCTTCTCAGACATAAAAATATATATGTCCACTTCCAATTCTGAACGTTTCTAATGATAATAAGCCTCCAATTTGACTTTATTTCAAATGATCTTCTTTAGCTAAAATAACTTATATTCCAGTTTATGATGCAGTAGGAAAATAAAATTCTACATGAGAAATTTTGAGATCTAGCTAGACTTCTTGCTATTGGATGAATCGCCTCACCTCTCTGGGCTTCATCTTTAAAAAAGCAAAAAGTCAATGATCTCCAATGGCCTTTCAAGCACTATGTATCTATGGAAACTCAATTTAGTCACGCTACCATCTGGTTATTAGTGTTATTGCAAATGGTTCATGGTCATATAACATATAAAAACACTGTAAATATTAAAATATATATTTCTAATATAGACGGTGTAGGGTTTAAATAGTCAACACATGAGTAGACATCTTAGGCATTGTGCTTGTGATAGGGATGCAAAGTGACTAACTTGTAGCCCTTGCTCCTAAGAAGTTCAAGTTCTAGTGGTGGCAGACAATAAACAGAAAGTTACATTCTATATGGTGAATTGATGATAGAGATGATGTCTCCATTCAAGCTGCTTCACCAAGGCAGGGATGGATGCAGCCTCCCACAGGTGCCTTTGGTTTGACAAAGGAATATGAGGAAGACAAATGCCTGGGAGCTGCTTCTCCTTGACTCAGCTGGTTCCACATGCACACTCCCTGTCACCGTGGCTAAAGCCCTGTCTTTACCCCAGTGACCAGAATGGACTGGATCACATAGCACCTTGGTGCAATCCTTCATCACATTAGGGAAGATCCCCTCTGGGTGTGAAAGGTGGGTAAGTGTTTTAATTTCTATGTACGAAAGTTCACCTTGTACAAAACACTGATGGATGAAAGTCACAGATTATGGATAGCCTGTACTTGCCATCTGTTACTTGGCTTTCAGGAAACTGGCACTACTATATTTAACTTTTGAATTATTTAGGCCAAATGTAGCCGTTCAGGAGAGAATGATTACTATCAGGAATTAATGCTGTAGAAACAGGAAAACCTTAACATTTTGAAAGGAAGGAGAAAAGTTCTTTGAGTAATAAAAAAAAAATTAAATTGAAAATATTTTTTCAATGCAGCTTTGTTATTTCCAAGTAAACAACATATCCAATACTTCCAGGAAATAGTACCAACAGCTGATAAGAGTCTGGGTGCTTCACCCATCACCTTCTTGGTCTGGGATCTGGTGTTTACCACTTCTTGTTTGAGCTGGGCCCATTTTTAAAAAGCTTTAACTTCTCTCTCCCTCAGTGTTTTATCTGTGGAAATGTAGGTTTGTAATAGAATGTATCATCTAACAGAGGATTAAGTGGACCATGTATGTCAAGCCCTCGACAAGTGTTTGGCTTTAGAAAGCACTCAATAAGTTAGCCTTGGTAGTCGCCTTAATGGAGGCCTTTCCTCAACCCACTTTCACATCTAGCATCTCATCTGATCTAATTTTACCACAAAATGTTAGGTGGATTTTGCTAATGGTGGCCTAGAGAGGTAAAGTGATTTGTCTAAGGAGAAATAGCTGATTTATGTACAAATTGTGTTCTTTCAAGCCCCAGAAATCTCACAATAAAAGAGATTAAAAATTATGGCTTGTCGATTCTTTTAGGCCTCCACTTTTTCTATCAAGTCTTCGTCTAGAGAGATGTTTTCATTCAATTTCCATAGCTGCCAATTACCATTAGCTCTAGTGCAGTGACTTATCGGCCCCTCGCTCTGGCTGGGCAATGAGTTCCTTGAGGTCAGGACTCTGGCAGGTTTGTATGTAACTCTTTTGTCTTCTACAGCAAGTGCTCAGCCAGGGTTCTGTCCCAGTCAGTTTGACAACTATGCCTGTGATCTTAAATACAATCTTAAGTCTGTGGTTGGTAAATAACAGAATAATTCAGATTAAAGAGAAAGTTGTGCTGCAATTGTCCTAAGCAAGAGGAGCCAAACGATGGAAGGAGGGTTATAACTTTCAGCAGGAAAGGAAACACCACAACTCAGTTTTTATACAGGTAGGAGAAGCCCTTTCAGCTCTATTTCAGGAAAGTTCAAAATGAGCCCTTGTACCGTGGTTCCTTCCTCAGAAAGCAGCACCTCTCGAGTTGCAGGATGCTGAGCTCTTATTGTCAGAGCTCTCCCTGTATCTGCACCCTGACTCCAGATTCTTGTGCACTTTTAACACCCCTGACGTGGGCTGCAGCCCTGCCGAGGTCATATTTATTGTTTGTTATTTTTGCCAGTTGCCGCTCAAGGTAACAACGATTATTTTTGTTACTCCTCTGTTCATAAACTTGCATTGAATTTGAATGATGGGTTGCAACTCTATTTTCCTCATGAGCCTATTATTTTTAGTGAGCAACTTTGCAGGGTGCAAGATTTGTCAGGACGTATATACAAATGCTTTAGAAGAAAAGCCTGTAAAATCACTCTCAATTTTCAATACGATCCCATGTCCCTTTTTTGAAACAGTGAAGTCAGTGACATTTTGAGATTTAAATATATATATTTAGATTTTAGAAAAGCAATAGGTGCATAGATTATATATTTCATCCATAGCCAGTGCAGTGTGATCAAATTCATTATAGTAAGTGGGATGAATGAAAATCGGAGATAGCTTCATGTTAGTTTAGTCACATTTTTCCATCAAGCGAGTTGTGAAAAGCACTTTTGATTTTTAGAGCTTTGTGGAATTTGGAATTGACTGCCTGGGCATCTCTCATGGCCACCTCCTTTCTGCTGCTCCTACTTCATTGTCACCTGGAGCGCCGTGAAAGCTGGCCTCTCCGAGAGGCAACTGGCTTCCTGGGCTGCCTCTGGGGAAACAGAGAATGAGCTGCTAACCTCGGGATTTCCACAGTGTGTCTGGTAACTCTACCACACCTTTCCTTCCGTTGGATGCTCCATCCTGGCTGTGGAAGGGAAAATAAGGACACTGCATTTGACCGTGTCTCCCTGTCCACCTCTTCCTCTTGGCTCCTTTGCCCTACTCTAGAAGGGCTTTCTCCCCCATGCCCAAGAGAGACTTCTCTTATGTCATATGGTCTTCCTGTGCTTTCCTATGACTTACATGAAAACCACTAAGAATTGAGTTCACATATTTAGTAAGAGAATTATTTAATGAAGTCTCATTCGAATTTCATCATAAAACACGTTCAAGAGAAACTGATACCACAGCACTGGCATCAGGGGTAGCATTCTATAGTATTTTTAATATTTGTTAGATTTCATGCTGTATATGAGCCAAATTGTTTCAAATTTAAAAAAAAAACGAATTTAAGAGTGAAAATTGACTTCTGTGTTAATCTGTTTGGCTGCTATAACAAGCTATGTTATACGGGGGAGCTTATAAACAACAGTTATTTCTCACAGTTCTGGAGCCTGGACATCCAAGATCGAGGTGCTGGTGGATTTGCCGCCTTGTGAGAGTCCACTTCCTCATAGATGGACATCTTCTCACCATAGCCTCACACGATGGAAGGGGCGAGGGAGCTCTGTACGGTCCCTTATATAAAAGCGCTAATCACCTTCCAAAGACCGCCCCCCCTCCAAAAAAATACCACCACCCTTGGAGGTTAGGGTTTCAACATAGAAATGTTTCTGGGGGACACAAAATTTCAATCTATAGCAACTTCTTTCTTAAGTTGGGTTTCACTTTCCCCAAGGACTAGAGATTATCCACAATAAAAATAATTTACTTCAATATTCAAAAATATTAAACCAATTTAATCAGCATGATAGTGTTTAAAAGTAAATCACATGACTGCATGTATGTGTTTTATATATTTGCATGTGTTTTTGTGTATGTATATTTTGTGTACATATATACACATACAAATATGTATTTTATTGTGGCATAGAACATTTCTTGATTATATCAAAGTTCATGACAAAGTTCATAAGCCTTGTATCATCACCTTTTAGCTTAAGAGCCATTTTACCTATTAACCATTTAAAAATTTTATGGGCATCCCCATTTTAGGAGTATTCTAGCTGCATGAGTAGTAAATTGCAAATATTTTATTTAGCGGTGGAATAGTGTTCTCCAATTCTCTCTATATTCTGGTGTCTTTTTAAAACTACTACTTAATGAATTGTAGAAGTAACATCTTTTTGAAGTGGAGGTATTAGCTGGGATATCTCGTGCTTCCTTAAAACTTCAAAAATCAGTACTTATCACACACACATACGTATATGCACTCACACATTGGCAAACTAAAAGTAAACCATTCAGCCTCTTTTGGGGAGAGTTGGTAGTAGTTCATCTTTGAGATGAAATATTGACCTAAGTTTTGGAAATGGGGATAGGAAGGTACTAAGGGAGTTGCTATGCTGAAATACTAAAGTTCAAGTAACATACAACTTTCAGGAACAAATCCCTTTAGTAACTGTGGGACTGTTCATGTAAGGAGGACGCAGTGTCTACTCATCATTAATATGATCACTTCAATACACATTATCTGTGAGTGGTGAACAAAACTTACTGCCAACATTTGCAAGATAAAATATGTGGCCCGACAACCGCAGGAAGAAGAACTATTTCCCCTGATTTTCTCCTCTAGCCATAATAATATTAGAGGGATCAGAGATTTTGATCCTCGCTTCCTGTTAATATGAAGGGAGGATATGATGGGTCCTGACGAATAAACCCACGTGTTTTAAATACAGTATGTTGGAACCTTGGAATAGTGACATCCGAATACTAGTTCACTGTAAGAATGAAAAGCAGAAACCTAAAAAAGGAGGATACTCATTTGCCACTGTGCTGGTGGGGGATTTATATTTTAGTTTCAACACATGGTGGAGACTCTTTTTTAGACTGTTTCAAAAGCAAACCAGGATAATGAGTCCATTTTCACCATTTAATAAGGGATTATTTAATGAAGTTGTATTAGAATCTTATCATCAAGAGAAACTGGTACCAGAGCAGAGGCATCAGGAATAGCATTCTATAGTATTTGTCATATTTGCTGAAAGTCGTTCTTTCACACACATCTTAAGCATGCGTTGGTACTAGTTTACATGTAAAATAGTATAACTCCACCATACTAAGTCTTTGAATCCGTTCTTCCCTTTATGTCCATTATTTTTGCCAGTTCTTTTTTCTTCCATTTTCTTTATTCCCATAGCTTAATTGAGTTCAAAGAGAACACAAAAGAATGTGAAAGAAGAAAGGAGAGAAAAATAAAAAGAAGACTTCCTGCTTTCTGTGTACCTAAGCAGGCACTTTTTGCCTGGCACAGGACATGGTAGTTAAGAGAGCAGGGGACTGGAGGCAGTGTTTGTGTTTAAATTCCAGCGCCACCACCTGACAGCTGTGAGAGCCTGATTAAGTAACTCAGCCTCTCCGTGCAGCCATTCCTGTGTGTAAAGGCAGAATAATTGTGCTAACATAGTGGATTTTTAGGTGCTAGTCTTGATGGTGTGAGGATTAAATGAGTCGATCCATTTAAAACACCGAGAACAGTGCCCTAAACAAAGCAAGCACTAAAATTACCTGCTACTTTTTCCTCTAAGTTTTGAATGATCTATTTGCACTGCTGTTCTTTTCCTTGTTTGACACTTTTGCAATTTTGCTGTTTGCCCCACCTCTTTTCCTGTGTTTTGACTTTGTAACTGGGCCCAGGAGGTGAGAAAGAGTGAGACTGAATTCCAGGCCTAAGGGTAGAAGAGTGATTAAAATTGACCAGTTTCCTGTCTTCCAGGAGCCTACAGTCTACATTCTGAGGGCAGCATACAGTGTAAATGAACAAAGTAAATTCAGAAAGTGCGGAGTACATAGATGGAAATAAAACAGTGATGAGAGGGAGGTTTGTGAGAGTGGAATCGATGCGGTTTAGATGAAATGGTGACAGAAGCTCTCTCTCAGGAGGTGATGTTAGATAAGGAAGCAGCCATGCAAAGTTCTGGTAGAAGAAGAGTCCAGGAAAGAGGAACCAGAGATTAGCAAGTTAAAGAGTCCTGAGGCATAGACTGGCTTGGTCTGTTCAGGGAATACAGAGTATAGCCAGCACAGCTGGAGCTTAATGAGTGACGGAGAGTATGATCAGAGACAAGGCTAAAGAGAGAGGAACTGGAGGAAGACTATGTGAGTTTGCAAATGAGAGTAAACTATTTGGATTAAGAGCAACGGAGAGTATGATCAGAGACAAGGCTAAAGAGAGAGGAACGGGAGGAAGACTATGTGAGTTTGCAAATGAGAGTAAAACTATTTGGATTAAGAGCAACGTTTCCCAACTGCAGCACTATTAACATTTGGACCAGATGATCCTTTTTTGAGAGGGACTGTCCAGTGCATTATGGGATGTTTAGCAGCATTCTTGGCCTCTTCCCAGTAGATGCCAGTAGCAGTCACTCAGTTGTGATAATAGAAAATGTTTTCAGACATTGTCAAATGTCTCTGTAGGGGCAAAATTGTTCATGGTTGAGAACCACTGATTCAGAGTATTTTCAACAGGGAACATGATCTTATTTACATTTTAAAACTATAATTTTGTTCAGTTTGCAGAGAATGAAGTGTTGAGAATAACAAGTGGAAATAGGAAGACTAGTTCTAGGAAGGAGATGATAGTGTTTGGAGTTGCATGGTATTGGTAGCTAGTATTTCTTCTTAATAAGATAATATGAGTAAAAACTTTGTAAACTTTACAAATTATAAGCAACGGTATAATACTTCACCCATAGTAGGCATTAGGCAAAGGTATATCGAATGAATAGATGAACAAATGGTTGTCTCAGTGTAGTTATTGCTACCATGCTCAATGCAGAATATAAAGTCCATGGGCAATATAATGGTGGCTTTGGCTTCATTTTCAATGGTGAACTGGTAAGTAAGATGATTTTGACAGTTGAAGTTCAATTCTGTTGAGAAAGCAGACTGAAACATTAGAGGAAAATACTAAAACTAGCAAAGGCTCAAATATTGTGTCTTTCAACTTTGGGTGACTAGGTCTCATTCTAAACTTGATTACAGAAAAACATTAGTATAAAATACTAGAACTATTGTCAGAGGAAGCAGCGATTATTTCTAGAGATGGATGAAAGCCAGCTTCTTTTTTACATTTTGCATTTTAAAACATTCTATGAGTGCCAAAACCTTTTAACCCAAGTTGATAAAATTGTCTTGGATTTGTGTTGAATTTTTAAAATCTAATTTTTTGGTTGGGATGACTCTTGAGGCTACCTATTATATAATATTCATCTGCCCATTAAAGTATCAAAAGTGTCCCATAGTGACAGAGGACACAGTGCCATAGTAAGGGATGGATGGCAAAAGGTTGGGAGACTCCGGTTTGCATGTTTCTCTGGGTTTTTCTGGAGAATGCAAAGCTGTTCTGGAAATCTCATAAGAATAGGTTTTCCTATGATGTGTCTTTGTTTTCTCCTGCCAACTGGATTAGAAATATCGCATATAAAAGTGTTTCTTGTGGTATTTCATATCTCTTATTCTAGTTTCAGGAAAAACAATATATGTAAAATATGTAACTATAAAAGACTCCATCTGAAAAATGATGAACCTTCAGGAATGTTTGATTCATTTCAAGATTTAGGTAAAAGTCAAGGTCTTCCAATTCTTTTGTTAAATCTAAATTACAACTGGCTTCAGGTGGTTGCCACTGGTTTGCCAAAAGATTACCATGCCAAGGGGCTCCTCTTAGTTCATGAGATCTGGGTACTTGGGTGAAATCTACAAACCTGAATAAAGTCTTTTTTTGAGTTTTTTTTTTTAATCGAATTTTAAAGAATTTGATTCCTGTTAGGGATTTGAACGACAAAAAACTGTGGAAAAAGGAGGTAAAAACATTAAATGTGATTAAATTCCTTAAACTGAACTTTGAAAACTTAAGTGGAATTTCCAGAAAACATTGAGAAAGGGTAATGCGCTTTCTCAGTCATTGGAGGGCAGTCCGAAAGAAAATGACAGAAGTCTTTTTGAATTATTTGGCAATGCTCAATGGACTGAACAGCTAATACAGTAACTAGCCTCCATCTTTTTTTTTTATCATTTAAAAATTACAGAGATAACTTCCTACATATCTACTTTGTTCCAGTTTTAAATAAGACAATTTTATATCATTGAATCAAGGACTATGAATCCTCATGGTACTGAAAAGAAAATAAATTTTGTTATTAATACTCTAAGTTTGGGAAATAAGTGGAGGCATTTAGTAATAGGTCATCTGTATTGTTGACCTTTCACACGATATTAACATGAATATACAAAAAGTGTTGAATGTGCCAGATTGAAGCAACCCCAAATAAGGCATCTGAGTTTCTATTCCAAGCCCAATGAATGTTTGGGCAATGTTTATAAATTTTTTTTGCCATCATTTTAATTTTTTTCATTGACAGGAGCATGTAATCCTTTGCTCAGACTAAGGATGTAGCATCATTACAAGGTTCTATTTCCAGTTTAATTATATATATATTTTACATTGGCAAATCCCAACTGAATTAATAGCCTTGAAACCTAAAATGTGATAGGTGTGACCTATCTGCACAAAGGACATTTGTTCTGTCTTTGGACTTTATGCTCGTTGTGGGTAGTCCAGGCAAAGCTCCCATGTAAGTGTTCATTACTAGGAAGAAGAGCCTTTGCACAGTGGGGTGGGTATTGTGATCTCCTTAGGGAATAGGGGCTAAATCATTTTGGGGGCTGGAGATTTCTTTCAAGGGAAGGATGGCAAGACCAAAATAAATAGATACATGAGTTGTGCCCACCACTGGGAGAAGAAGAATGCAAACAATGTAACTAAAGTCTTTCAAGATAAATTAATCCCTGCGGGACAAATGATTGAATGAATTATATTTTTTAGTTAAAATATGTGACCAATGGTAAAAATGTGGTGATGAAATTGAGGCCAGTTGTTTCTTTTCTGTGGTCATGATTTTTCGGTATAGTCATGAGTCGCCTACAACAGGGTTACACAGTAAGAAATGTGTCATTAGGCGATTTTGTCATTGTGTGAACTTCACAGAGTACACTCACACAAACCTAGAAGATATCACCCACTATACACCTAGGCTATATGGTATAGCCTGTTGCTCCTAGGCTACAAGCTTGTACAGCATGTTATTATACTGAATATTGTTAGCAGCTATAATACAATGATAAGTATTTGTATATCTAAACATAGAAAAGTTACAGTCAAATAAAGTATAAAAGATAAAAAATGGTACATCTGCATAGGGCACTTACCATGAATGGAAGATGCAGGACTGAAAGTTGCTCTGGGTGAATCAGTGAGTGAGTGGTGAGTGAATGTGAAGGCCTAGGATGTTACTGTACACTGCTATAGACTTTATAAACACTGTCCTACAAACCCTCCTTCTGCTTCCTTCTGACAAGGTCGGAAGTAAAACATCAAAGTTGTCAATGCTGCTCCCTGAACAGGGATGTGGGTTGGATTGTTTGAAAATATTCAGGAGAAATAGGGACTGTCAAGAGGGAGTGAGGGGCGGCCTGAGGATCAGTAACAATAGGGACTGTCAAGAGGGAGTGAGGGGCGGCCTGAGGATCAGTAACAATGAGAAATCGAGATAGAGAGAAGGGAACCTGGGGGCTTGTCATGGCAGGGTGGTTTTCGCTATTTTATGCGGGAGCACTGATTAGAATTTTGTGGTTTTCATTAAAAAAAAAATAGGGTGTTTAAAATGGAGAGGTATAGAACTGAGAACTCAGTATTTTGACTTTGGAAATTTGTTTTTGGTTCCATTGGTCCTATCTGGCACAAAGAGATCTCTCTCTGGCATTGAATTGGTAGAAGAAATAAAACTCTCTATGCTTTATATCATTACAACCTGAAAATGTTTGCAAAATACAGGGACAAGCTGGCTCCACACCACCACAGAAAGTTTTTACTATAGTGGTACTTACTTAATGTTTTAAGGTCACATCTGTGGACCCATGTTCTTGTACAAGATCTTAGGTCCTCAACAAAACATTTACAGCACTATACTTTGAAGACAGTTAAGCTAGATCTGGGAGGGCTGTAGCACCCTCTGAATATGAGTGCTGAGGGACAAGCTCCCCTGTGCTGAAACAGGTCAGTGGCTGACTGACTGGGATGTAATCTGTGCACTCAAAATCGAGGTTCTGTGAGTGAGAAGAAATCTATTGCAAAGGTGCACAGGTATTGCTCCTGTCAAAGAACAAAAACTTTCCTCCAGAACCGTATATCCTTCCATTTCTTACAGGAAATTCAGCTCCATTATAATCTCATGAGACCACTGGCACCTGTACGGTCCATTGTTGACTGAGACACAATGTGACACACAACTGTAATTATTTTCGCTACGCAGCATCCAAAATTGGTCCCAATTGATCTAGAGATGCCGTTTAAATGAACTATTCCTTTGTCAGTGCATCACAAAGTCACTATCGAATGTGTGCTCTCACTCCCCACCCCTTTTATCCGGCTAGCTACTCAATTCCCATAAGACTTCTCAGAGAAGCCCACCCTGTGTCTCCACAGTCCCCTCCCCAACTCAACTAGGTCAGGTTCTCCTTTTATATATTCTCACAGGTCCCTGAACTTTTCTTTACATTTTCCGAGTTATATTTAAATATTTACTTTGTGATTATTTATTAATGTCTGTCTTCCCTAATAGACTATATGATCTATAAGAACTAGAAATAATTTTTGTCATATTCACCACAAATGTCCCCATTTATTAGCTCAATCCTTCACACATATGTCCCTAAACATATTCTGTGTATCAACAAATAACAGACTCCTTACTGCACCAAATCGAAACCATCCAAGCAAGTAGATATTTTACCAAAATTTGTGTATCCTTTATCTCTGGCTAAAAAAAAAAAAAAAAAAAAAAAAAATTGTCTCTGTTATAGTCTACTCCTAAAGATTCTACTTCCCATCCTAATTAATTTTTGAGTTTTAAAGCCAAAGTTCAGTGATCCAGAGTATAGAATTGATTTTTAGAAATTGAAAACAGCTATATGTTATAAAATTCAGTTCACAGTGTTGGTGAAACATATTTAGTATAGTATTTTTCCTCTTACCTCATTGTCAGCCTCTGGAAGAATAATGCACACCTGTCTGTCAAACAAAAAATGACCAAAAAACTTTCTTTCATAACTAGTCATATATGGAGTTCAGGTTTAAAATTTCTTTATATCATATAACTTTATAAAGAGAGGTGGTGAGCCATGAATGGGGAGTGATTCACATCCAATTCCCATAAGAAGGTAACTTGACCACTAGGCAGAGAGGCTAGGTTAAAGTCCTTACAAAAATTTAACCTGAATTTAGGCCTACTATAAAATGTACAAATTGAGGAGAAAAAGAAAATTCTCCATTTTGGGATTCAGAGAGTGAGGAGGAGGATATTTGCACATATTTAATATAGATGCTCTGGACTCATTTTTCCTTCTAAAACAAAACCAAAGAATTATTCTATGACCTAGGACTGACTTTCTGTAAATGTACATTTTACTGATAAGTTATAAATAGTTTATGATGATTTTAAATTAAAACCAGAAGTTAAGTTTGGAACATGGAAGAGATAAAGAAGTTAACTCTCAAAAATGTAGTGTCTTGAACTGCCATATCGTATATCAAATCAAAAACTCTCCAGGGACTCTCTCTGGCTGTGATCAGAGCTATTCTTAGTAGGGCCCATGTCTGCTTTGGTAGGTGGAATCTGTGAGCTTTTGCTTTGGTAATTTTACAGTCATGCAGGCTGTTTGTATTAAAATGGCCACTCTAGCTCTCACATTAATAATTGTTAATAATATGATAGTTAAAATGGGAGCTTAAATCCCAGGGCATTTGGAGATATTTCAGTA
The DNA here is from genome assembly GCA_003508835.1 of Eonycteris spelaea. Classification (NCBI taxonomy): domain Eukaryota; kingdom Metazoa; phylum Chordata; class Mammalia; order Chiroptera; family Pteropodidae; genus Eonycteris; species Eonycteris spelaea. The sequence continues at coordinate 6,404,270 of PUFA01000062.1, forward strand.
GACTCAAACATTCCAAAGCATAGGTAATTGCATAACAGGACTCTTTGTAATAATCACTAGGGACAAATAGTTACCTCCAAAGGATTAGGACTAAAATTAAGTGTGGGAAAAAACTAAGTGTGGTAATGACTGATGGATTAATGACTGAAGGAATGTTAAAAACCAAGTTTCATGAATTTACATACTGGTTCCTCTGTACCTTTCAGTGACATGGTGGTATGGAAGAAATCGAACTGACCTTCCTGAATCTCAATTGCCACAGCTCTAAAATTGAGTTATTAAAGTCTATTTTGTGGGGTGGATATTAAAAGATGCAATGTAGTAAGTGACTGACACATACTATGTGCTCAATAAATGTTTTATATTATTTAAGAGGCAATATGATGGAGTGGTTCAGTGTCCTTACTTCTTTATTACTTACTGGCTCTGTGATTAGATCATTAAGGTTATGTAAGGTTTTCCCATCATCTGTAAAATAGGAGAATTGCACACTCGTTTGTGAAATAAAGTGAATTAATGTTTGTAATAATAGCATATTACCTGGCATGTGGTTAACTCTAAATAATGGCACTTTGATTGTATTTGGTAACATAATAACCACAAAAATAAATAGTATTACTCAGTCTTAATATGCGTGTTTTTTATCTCTAGAATTTCCCTAGAGCAAAAATGATCTTTGTGTCTGGTGGCAATACTATTAAAAACAAGCAAACAAACAAACCCAAAAAACTCCAGCCACTGGCACTTAGTAGTAAAAGAGGTTCAAGACTTTGGACATTGGAAACACTGCCCAGTAGGAATCTGACCCTTGTATTTAATAGAGATGATAGTAAATGGGAATAGTAAGCATTATTCTTTTCAAATAAATATTATTTTCTTTTGTTTTATAGTGCTTTGAGGCAAAGAAATACCTGATTCTAAGTCCTGAAGGTCTAGCAGTATATTTTTTAAAAGTTTTTACTTCCTATTTCAGTTATTTCTCTGTTTTCTGTCACGTATTCGTTGTTTCCAGGAAGTGGTGTTAATCTTTAATTTATATACACACTCGCTTAGGTGTGTGCCATACCCATCATGATCCCAGAAGTGGTCAGTGTTAGCTAATTACCATCCTAAGTTTTAGTGACCCGTTTTCAAACATATAAAACAAGACATAGTAGAGAATATAAGAACCATTAACAAATTAGCCAACTAGTCCCAAACCCTTTGATGCATCCACACAAATACTTTCAAAATTACCTGTAGGGTTACCTCAGTCCTCAAAGTAATCATCACATTAAGAGTAACACTCCTTTCTATTAACATCTTTATATTTTTGTACACATTTGTATATATTTAATAAGCTAATTCATGATAATATACCTATAAGGAGAATTCTTATCTGTGCATACTTTTATTTTCATTGCTAGAGCCCTCCAAATATAACCAAACAGAAAAGTAAGATAACCAATCAATAGGTAATAGTGCTAATTTTAGAGGTATTACTCTGCGTGGTCTACTGTATACTTTTGCAACCTGCCCATATTGAGCAGCAAAAGGTGAAAAAAAAATGTTAGGAGTGGAGTGGGACAAGTAGCCAAAATTTCTGTAGGGAACATTTTACTTTTTTCAGACTTTCTTGGAGTCAGTTATTATTCTGAACCATAAGTGGGCAACAAAAAGGAATTTCTCTTTTATGTAGGAGAATTAGGTTTCTTTGGAAAATATGAACTCCTTCTGGGATCCAGGTCACTGCTTAACACTTTGGCAGTGAGACAAGTTGGTGTTTTTAAATTGAGATTGTACAAGGGAGAGAATTCCAGACTGTTCTGGTGTCGTGATCACTGTTAGTGTGGGGATGAAAAGCATATAAATGGACTGTAAGGAGAGGCTGAATTTTCATTTCCCTATATTGGGTTGTGATAGATAAAAAATGTTCAGATATTATCAATGCCGTGTGGCCTGCCTAATAGTGTGTGAACCAACAGCGTATTACATTTTGTTTTATTCCAGGGAACACTCTGAATGAAAGCATGACATGCTTGCTGAAAGTAAAGTTATGAAAGCCATTTTCTTAGTCCATTGACAGATGTTTAATCACTGTGTTTACTGGTCTAGTTTTCCAACCATGAGGATTTTAAATATAGAAATAGGTTTACCTTTCAGGTTGCAGCTCAGTTCAAATTTAACTTCTACAGAGAAAGGTTCTCAGATACACTGCTTCCATCTATATTTTCTCTCAAAATAATGCTAAGCACCATTTGTTAATTATATGGAATATAATTTATTAGTGTGATTGCATTAATGTCTACAAACTTCTCCTTTCTTCTTTTAGACTACCAAAAATAATCCATAATTTTATAGGCTCCTCAATCCCAGATCAGCTCTTAGACATTTGTGATGCAAAATCGGACAGAAAGTGATGCAATATGCTGGACGGTAAAATAATCTCCAGCACATTGCATCACAGGAGGCGAGAAAGAGGGAAGAGAATGGGAATGAGGTGTAAAAGGTAAAAGAAATGAGGGTACAGAGCATTTACTATAGTGAGCTTATTGATATTCGCCACTGACTATACATGTATATGAATATATTTAAATATTACTGTTATTTATTACCAAAATGACCAATGATTTGAAAATGTTTTATTTTTAGAGACAAAACTAAGTAAAAATCTCAAACTTCAAAAAGTTGAATTAATACTGTAATTCAAATTTCATACTATAAAATATTCATTTAAACTAGATACCCACTGGATTGAAAAGTATTTCAAAACTATACAAAATTTTCTCTTTATCACAAGATGTGATAGTCCATAAGAGAACTTTGTTTTAGGCAAGACACTTCTATTCTTTTCAGGTAATAGTTTGCTGGCAAATTCAACTACTCTACCTAAAATGGTATAAAAATAAAAATATGTCCAGAAAATTACTTACATAATTCTAAATTATCCACAAGAGAAACAGAGCTAATGAGCATGGGGTAAAGCATTCTGAAGAAATAGGTATTTAAACATAGAAAGATAAGATATAAATTTAACCATAAAATGGTTGTATTTGAAAGGTATAAAGTTTGAGTCATTCAGGTTCCCTCATATAATATGTAAAGAATATTCACTTATATGAAAGTTGGGTTGGATGTAATTGCTTGAAATACATCTTAATTTTAATGGAAGGCTTTCTAAAGTCAGATTGCCTTTCTGACTCTGCCTTTTAAATAATGAAAAGCATTAACATTTAGTGTATGGGCACTGACTCAGACTCTAAGCAAAAATAGAGAGTAAAAAAAAAAATAATGAAGATCATGTTAAACATAGTGACGCCACAGGAATATTCACAGTTCATCATCTTCTGGGCTGTTTTATTTGGAAAGATCTGCCTTACAGCTGGCTATTTTGGGCTCCTAAAAGCAATGAGGTGCGCACAGTTGTGCTACAATGAGATGTAGGCTTTCTGGTGATAGTTTAATTAATACTTTATATTCTCAAATCTTTCATTGAAGAAGAGATTTAGGCGAGTTCAAAGGAAGGTTTTTATTACAATAACTATGAGGTAAAAGCATTCATTGATCTTGGCAGGGAAATTAAGCTGTGCAAAAACAAGACTTTTTTCCCCCTAAGTCAAATGTGAAGCCAGGGAAAGGATTGATACTTTATCGTTTGAATAGTTCATTAGTCTATACCAGGGTCTTAATTTACTGATTTCATAAGGGAAGTTATTTGTGAGTGAAGTTTTCTATTTCAAACTTCAGAAATTTCTTCAAAATATTTTCTCTGAAGACTATATCAAAGCAGAAATTGTTTGACATGGCTCAGTATTAATTTATTATACTAAGCAGGGGAGATTTTGGCTGGCAAACCTAAGTCCAAGTCATGTTTTAAATGCCATTTGAAAGAAGAAGCAGACTGGACAAGTTGCTGAAGGTAGAGACCCCTCTTAGTACAAGAATTTAGGAAGTGAAGCTGCTTCCTCATTCATACTGCTAATGAAAGGAAAATCCTAGGACTTGGTTTAAATGATTAATGGGCTGCTATATCTTATAACTGTTGACAGTTTGTTTTGGCACTTCAGGAAGTGCTATAGCATTCATGCACAGTAAATTATGAGAGATTAGTGATCATCCAATTTAGAATGAGCTAATAGTGTGTGTTTGTGTCAGAGATCTTAATTTACACAATCATGTTCCCTATACTAAATAAACATGCCGGGCTTAGGAAACTATGAAATGGCCATGCAAGAACCCAGGGGGTGAACATGATGGTAATCAAGGCCATGAAGACACGGACTACCTTTCATGTTTTAATTTACACCAGTACATTTGAGGCCTAATAGCAGAAGCTGTTCTCTAGCATCTGCCAGACAAATGCATGTGTTTTGTTTGTTTGTTTTTCAGAATATAAAAAAGTTGTAAACCATGAGGACTTGCCCAACAGCTGGACTACAGTCTTTGCTGGGTTAAGTCTCTTCCTAATTCCAAATTGGTAAGCATAGATTTACATAAGTGAGATCCTTATGTTTTGTGACTTCAGATCTAGAAGAAATTACAGGATAAAATAAGGTCATTCCTTAAAAATAAAATCTGTTAAGGTCTTTGTTTAATTCCAAGGCAATGTCACATTACATTTGGCTTCTGAGATAGATATTATAGAGTTCTTTTATTATTGTTCTTTGCAAGTCAGCACAAATCCCCTTATTCACCTTTTCTACTCTCTTAAGGGTTTCAGTCTATGTAGCAATTGCATTAGATAGGCTACTTTGTTCAATCATTTACTTAAGCAATAATATTTATTCGGTATCAACTATGTACTAGACATCTCTCTAGGCCTGTGCTTTTCAGTATGGAAGCCACTCACCACATATGCCTGTTGAGCCCTTGAAATATGGCCAGTCTGAATTGAAATGTGCTCTAGAGCAAAATACACACTAATTTTACAGACATAGCACACAAAAAAGAAGGTAAAATATTGTATTACTACTTTTAAATTGCTTATCATTTAAAAGATAATCAATATAAACCTTCCTGAAAAATAATAAAAGCAAAACATTGTTTTACCTGGCGGCATCTACAAAGTATGCATATTGAGGCTCTGAGTTGCTATTGGAGCTAGTCTGTCATTGGTACGAGGTGACAACTCTAGGACCCTCATGACAGAAACCACGTTATCTAGGTGCAGAGATCCTAAAAGAAAAGATGATGACCTGAGTAGGCCCACTATAGTGGGTTGAATGGTGGGCCCCCTAAAGATATGTTCACATCTAAATCCCTAAGACTTGTGAATATAATCTTATTTGGAATAAGCGTCTTTGTAGAAGTTTAAGTTAAGGATTTCCTTGATGATAATGAGATCATCCTGCATTATTTGAGTGGGCTCTAAATCTGATAACTAGTCTCCTTATAAGGGTCAGAGGGAAGAAGACAGACATGCAGAGGCAAGGCCGTGTGAAGGAGACAGAGTTTGGAATTATGCAACCACCAGCCAAGGACCACATGGAGACACCGTGAGCTAAGACAGGCAAGGAAGCATTCTCTCCTAAATCCTTCGGACGGAGTGTGGGTCTTCTGATCTCTAGCACTGTGAAGGAATATATACATTTATATTTAGGCTACCATGGTTTTGGTAATTTGTTATTGTAGTCCTGGGAAACTAACACATTCACTCTTTTTCCCCCTAAAATTCATGAATTAGATAAATTACTCCTCTTTACCTTGAGAATGACCAAAAGAATTACTCTAAAGTTCTTTCAGTAGAAACAAAGATATTCCCTTTCTGTAAAAGGGTGATCTCTTTGAACTTTGTCTTATAGTTCCCAAGTACATAGGTTCATTTTAACCTTTTTACATTATTCCACTCATATTCTCATCTTTAATCTGGCAAACACATTCAACCTCTTCTTAAACCCTGCTCCAAGATCAAAATAACTCCTCCATACATTGCTCTATATAGTATTACTATTTATTGCATTCATTAAACATATATTTTGAGAATCATATCTATATGACGATAGTTGCAATTTTTTTCTTGGGGTACTTTATGAACAAAATAGTCAAAAATCTCTACTGTCATAGACCTTAATTTCTAGTAGGGGAAGAGAGAGATAATAAATACTAACAATAAAAAAATAGCGTATTATAAATTAATAAGTATTGTGTAGCACAGAAAAAGTAGAGCAGGACTCAGGAGGTGGGAAGCTGATTGCAGTATTAAATCAGGTGGTCAAGGATGGGCCTCATTGAGAAGATGACATTCAAGCAAAGACTTGAATGAGGCGAAGAGTTAGTCAAGCACCTATCGGTGGGAAGAGCATTCCAGGCAGAGAAAACAACTAGAGCAAAGACCTCAAAGTGGGAGCATCCCTGGCGTGTGTGAGACAGAGGCCAATGTGCCGGGAGCAGAGTGAGTAATGAGCAAAGTGGTAGGAGAAGAAAAATGATGGGCAGCAGGTAGGACCCATTAAGCCATCGTTCGGATTTGGCATTTCTTTTGGGTAAAATGAAAAGTGCTTAGAGAGTTTTGAGCAGAGGGAAGACATTTTATGACTTAAAAAAGTTATTTTGGCTACAGTGCTGAGATTGGGCCATGGAGGGGGCATAGGTGGGAGCCAGAATAGAAGCAGAGAGACCTGCGAAGAGCACATTGCAGTTGAAAAATAATGTTGGCTCAGACCTAGTGAAGGTGGCGAAAATAGGTGAGATTTGGGGTATAATTTGAAAGTATAGTCAATAGAACATTGAAAAAGCGAGAGAAAATGTTAATTCCATAAATTTGGCCTAAACATCTAGAAGGCTGGGGGATATTTTTAATGAAATAGAAAAGGCTATAGAGAGAGCTAGTTTTTGGGTTTTTTTTTTTTTTTTTTTTGGCGGGGGGTGGGTTTTGGCTTTCCAAGTATATTTACTCATTATAATATAATTAGCTGACCTAGTGGCTCCATAAGCAAGGAAATTGAGAGTGCTGCATGCATAGTTCAGTCTCCATTAGACTCTGGGGTGTTCTTGGCTCACTCCATTATGGTAATGGCAAAGATCCCAGATTTCCGTAGTTGACTTCTTATTAGTCTGATTCTCTATGAGATCCTGAGGACCTGCATATGATTCCCTAAAATTATTGATTTCATACTTAGAATTTCTTCATTCTTTTCTTCCTCCAACATGATAGATTCTCTTTTTAATTAATAATAGCTGCCTTGACATTTTTCTGAATAGCATCCCAAATTTCTTTCGAGAAATCATCTCCCCAATTACTTCCCGCATTATTGGTTATCAACTTAGTGAAAGTTAGAACCTGCCTTTTCCGTCTTCCATTTGTTCTCTGAGCCTACAATATCTTTCCAATAAATTCCCTTTCCTAAGACAGTCAAAGTTTGTTTCCGTGATTAAAATGAACACTGCAGATAGACATAGCATTATTTAAGTGACAAAAAGTATAAAATTTACTTTTTAACATTAGAATTCTATATTGCAAAGGTTGTTGTATACTTATTTCAGAAAGGTAATATCTATATATCTCTTTCAAATATAGATACACAGTTTCATGTGCAACAAATCTCATCAGATTTAATACTATGACATCATCAACAATTATTAACAAAGAGTTTGATGTAATGGCCCTTGGTGAGCTCCCTAAACTGAGTTTTTTTGCTCAGACTTTTAAAGCTCAATTAGGTTCATGAGCTTAGTCATCTCTACAAACATAGGTCTGAAGGGGATTTTGCATGGAATCAAAATTCAATCACCATTGTCATCTATTTAGTCACTTCATGTTCTTCAGCTTTGTCTCTGAACTGATGATTTATTATTGTAGTCCTAACTTATGTTTATTTTTAGCGCTTTCTCCAGTCCTATATCAAATTGTTCAATACAATGAATATAACGATACAATCAATCATAAGGAGAAAATGTTTCTATTTCCTTCTTTTGTTTTAGATTCTGAGCCTACTCATTTTTGGATCCTGAGTTTAATCCTGGGTATTTATTATTTATGGTCTGGGTCTGGTGGATCCTTTTATTTTAAATAGTTTCATCCCTTTAACAAGCAACTTGTAGAACTGAAAATAAATGGATAAAGAAAATACCATTATATTAAAATTTTAATAAGAATTTAAATAGCATTTCATTGCCAAAATGCAATACTTTTGAAAACTTTGATGATTTAATTATGTTGAAGAGATTACCATCTTTCCTCAACAATTATAAAACATTTTTATTTTTAAATTTATAAACATAAATTAAGGTGATTATTTCAATGAATTTTTATTTACCATTATATACTTCCTTCAAATTATCTTTGTACACACAGCTGCACTAGCATTTTTTTTCTTATTTATGAATCATAGCAAGTAAATTTTGGTGCACCAACATTATAAATGATGAGAGAATATTCATTCTTTTAGCAACACAGTATGGTCTAGGTTCTTGTGAATTATTGCAAAATGAAGTCTTTCCTGTTGAGTGATAAGTACCATATTTTCTTATTGTCAAGAACTGTTTTAAGCAGTTCAGATACATTAACTCATTTAATCTTCACAGCAACCATACGGAGTAGACACTGTCAGTATCCCATTTTATAAAAGAGGGAACTGAGATACATAGAGGATTGGTGACTTGTCCAAGATCACATACCTCATGAGTGGCAGAGCCAGATTCAAAACCTCTGGGCAATCTTCTCTTAGCCATGAGCTTACACTGCCTATAAGGATAAATGGTCTGAAACTATGCCCGAAAATCTTGTAACATTCTGGAAACAATGGTATTCAAAATGGAGAGCAAGCCTTAAAAGAGGGCTGTGTAGAACTTCTCACCCTGTGCGTTATAAATAGTTAACAGATCTATCTGATTCCATCAGTCCATGGGCAGGCTCCTCTATTTACCTCAGTGTGCTTTGTTTTTTCTGTGTAATATGGCATGAAAATGGTTGAGAAGTACAGGAGGTCCTCAAATAACATCATTTCATTTAATGTTGTTGCCTTATAATGATGATGAGAGGAAAAAAAAATTGATTTCCTGCAGGGGCCACTGTCTGTGTGGTTCACACGTTCTCCCAATGTCTGTATGGATTTTCTCTGGGGACCCTGGTTTTCTCCCACATCCCAAAGATATGCACATGAGGTGAATATCCCACATCCCAAAGATATGCACGTGAGGTAAATTGTCCTAGCCTGAGTGAGTGTGGGTGAGTGTGCCCTGAGATTGGACAGTGTCCTGTCCAGGGTGAGGTTCTGCCTTGCACCCTGAGCTGCCTGGATAGACTCTGGCTTCCCACCACCTTGAACTGGAATAAGTGGGTTAGGAAATCATTATCTTAGTTATTCTTATTAATCGTAAATGTATGTATGGCTCACATTTATTTCATGTGTAATATTAGAAGTGCTTTGGGTTTTTATTTAGAGGTTTGGTCATATTTCAGTGACCAGAAATGTGCCATATGAAATTAACTCTTGTTTATATCAATATAGCCTATGGCAAAATTGGTTTTATTATATGGTATTTTGCTTTTAAGTTACAATTTCCAAGAACCTAGTGATGACATTAAGTGAGGACTTACTGCACTCTGCTCTATTGATATCAACCCTTGGTATACCAGCAGGGCCCATTGGACCCAATATTGAGTTTCCTTTTTGATTGTTATATTTGTAAATGTTAGTATTTTGTAAATTTTATTCCTTCTTAGAAATTATCTGCAGAACAAAGAGAAGAGCTAAAAAAAGAGGGAGGCTGGCTGTTTGAGAGGGATGAAAGATCAGATTCACTTGAAGAGCAGGGAGGGATGAAGGGGCTCAAATGGAGGCAATACTTTGAATTAAAGAATTATTTGAGTTATTCATTCAACAAGTATTTGTTGATCACCTACAATTTACTGGGCTCTTGTCCAGGCTCAGAATAAAGCAGTGAATATTATAGATATGGGTCCCAATCCTTGTAAAGCTTAGAGTGTAGCAAGAAATATGGACATGAAACCAATGATTACAAATGTGATAAATGCTATGAAAGGAGAAACATGTTTCTGGTTCTTCTTCCCTAAATCCCTTTCCTCTACTTTTCTTTAATTATCTGTGAACCCCAGAGCTTTCTCCTGTGTCCACTCACCTTTTTCTTCAAAGCCTCTCTGAGGGATCTCATCTTAATCCAAAGTATCACTCAGCCAGTGTACGAGATTGTTTTCCAAATATGCATCTCTTGCTTCATCTCTCTCCTAGGATTTAGACTTATATATTTAGCTGCTTTTCCTAACTTCATCCATCGATGCCTAGTTGGCATTTTAAACTCAGCTTACCTGAAAAAACTAATTTTTTCCTCAAAATTGTTTCTTCTTATATATTCCTGATACTAATGAATGGCAATGTGATCCACCCATTTCCCAATTGAACAGCCTAGAAGTTTCTAAACACTTCCATCTTCTCCAGTTCCCATCTCTGATCACCACATACTTCTACCAATTGATGGTTTCCTCTTTCTCACTCTCTTATTTTAGGCCATTGTAGCTTTTTGCCTGTATTACTATAGTTAATTTATGTGCTAAATTATACAAGCAAACAGTAGGGTGCCTGATTTATTTACACTTTTAGTTTTACTGCTTTTAGTTAGAGACTATCAACTTTACTATTCCTGCTTTTTGAAATTTATTAAAGTTTTCTTTGTGGAGTAATGTACAGTTAATTTTGACAATGAGCTACAGCTTTAAAAAAATGTGTTCTTTGGTCTTTGGGTGTAAAGTTGGATACTTATCAATTTGCTAGTGATTATGTTTCCTTAATAATTTTGTCATTTAGATAATTCCTATCTATACTTATTTTTGTGTGTGCGTTCACTTGATCTTCTATGGAAAGAGAGGTATAATAAATTTTAATAGCCTATTCTTCTTGTATTGATTGTATTTTGCTTGTGAGTGTCAATGCTTACTTAAAGTTACTTGTGATTCAAACTATTACTGTGATTTCTTTGTCTTTTTCTACTCTCCAGCCCACAAAGATCAGCCTCTGCAAGAGTGCTCACCACTCAGAATCCATCTCATGTACTCTGCTTTGCCAACAGATCATTCCTGGGAGAGTGTTTGTGTGACTTCTTCTTCCTGGTTTCTTGTGGGTCCAGGAAGAGCCCTTCTAGCAGTCAATGCACACACTTGCCATTGTTGCAAATAAGGTCTTGTTAATGTTGCCTTAGGGAACATCACCTGTCCTGGAGAATATCACTCTGTGGCCTTGTCTGAGGTGCAGCTGCATACACTTAGCTCTGTTCCAGTGTCCCTCACCATGACATGCAGTACACCTGGAAGCCTTTGTAATACACTGTGATTCAAAGTTACATATACAGTTTGTTGAATTGGTGTTTCTCTTTCTGTTCCTCATTCTATTTGTTGTTCAGGAGTAATTTTTGAAAGAGAGGAGTAGCATCTTTTCTATTTCACTATTTTAAACTCCTAAAGATCATTGCTATCGATCTAGCTTCTCTATCTGCACACTTGTTTTTCTCTGGTTCTACCTCAGCATTGCTTTCAGAGTAAGCTTTCTCAGTGAAAGATCTGATCAGGATGCATTCTTGCTTAAAGCCCTTCAGTGACTTCCTACCACTTATAAGTTACAGTTCACGCTCCTTAGCATGACATGGGATTTTCTTTATAATCTGACTCTTGTTAAAATCTTTAATTTCCCCCTCCCTCCTTCACAACACACATGCCACAGTGAACTGTTTGCGATTTCCAAATAGTTCCATGGTCTTTTTGGTTCTATATCTTTGTATTCTGTTTGCTCGGCCAGGAATGGATGATTGTATTCAAACCCAACTGAAGCATTGTGCTCCTTGGTCTCTTCTCATTCTGAGGTCTCATTCGCAGGCCCTGACTGTGTGCTTCGATAGCATCCATGTGCGATGTTACTGCTTAATTTATGGAATATTTATTATGTACCAGATCCTGTTTAAGTCCTGTTAAAGAACAAAATAGACTAAAGTCCTGCCCTCAAGGATTTATAAAACTATAATATATTGTGAGTATTGGCTAATCATTTTCTTCATTTGCATATAAAGTTCGTAAGGGATTGATTGCATTTTTAATTTTTGTGTCCAAAATGGATATAGCAGATAGTAAATAGATGTTTACTGAATGAGCAAATAATTAGGAGGGAGCCCAAGCAGTTTGATAATCCAGGTGAGAGGATGTTGGTTCTTTGCAACAAAAAAGTGGGCAAAATTTTGACATTTTAAGGTGTAAGTGTTAAGTCACGGTGCTGAACAGTTTTAGCATAATTTAGGTTTGTAGATTGGGCTGCTAAATGAGGAACCTCGAGGGCTGAGATGGTTGAGAGTTACAGTTAAGTTTGAACTCTGTAGTACATTCTGCAATTTCAGCTGAAGCATCATGGCAGAGCACATGCTGTGTTCCAAAAGGGGTGCTAGACCATGTGCTAAAACGTCAAAGATCTGAAAAGATCCAGAGGTGAAAACAGAGAGGATTTTCATGAGAAAGTTTTGGGGCAAAGCTTTGCTGTACGTCTCCTCTCCTCTCTGTACCAACGGTGGTGGTTAGAGATGGGAGCTACTTCTAAAACCAATGCACAGTGAGAGAGCCTTCGCTGGGACCACACGGAGCGCCTTCTATGTGTGCCCTGAAACTGAGGGACATAGGGCCTTGGTGACTAGGATGAACCTAAGAGAGCTGGAGTAGCTCACAGCAGCCAAACAGACGGCTGTATCTGGGAAGCTGCATTCCCCGGACAGAGGGTCAAAGTTGTTCCGGAGGTTATGATATGTAGAACCTCAGTTGGAATAGCAGCCTTGTGTGTTTTAGAAAGAAATCCTGACCAAGAGAGCAGCTCTTTGGGCCAATGTATCCCCAGCAGTAAGAGACGGTGGGGCTGAAACAGAGGGAGGAGAAGGGACAGCATGAGAAGGTCAGGCACTACCCATTGTTATGGGAGTTGTAATTGGTAAGACTCAATAGGAGACTCTTTGAGGAACCCACAAAAGTACATGTAAGAGAAAGAACCAGCTGTAAACATCTGCCAGGTAGTAAGAAGATATTTTCTACAGTGACAGGTGCTACCATGTGTCCAATCCCTCTTACCACTGCTCCTTCTCTTGCCTGGACATACCTGACAAAGAAAGATAAGAGAGCCAGGCCCCATTCTTCCAAGGCACATGACCAATTCACACCAGGCAGGGGAGGAGGAAAAATTTAAAGTTCAATCAAGTTTGGAATTGTAAATCTGAAATTCGTCTGAGAATCCTAATTTCTGAGTCTTGATCATGTGGTCTAAAAAGTCTTGAGGACTTGGATCTTGCATAAGAGATAGGGTTAGGACTATCATCACACATGGAGGAGTTTTAAAGGGACAAGGGCTATCAACATAAACTGCCGTATGATTACACTCCAGGCATGCTGCTTGTGAAAGTACCAACTATGTCTGCATTTAGGAGCCATTACCTTACAGATGTACCTGAAACAATAGCATGCATGAGATTGCCAGCAATGAATTGACTAGGCAATAAGAGGGTATTTTCAGAGCCCTGGGTCACCAATATTAATAGGATGGTAGAAGGTGAGAGGGTACTGCCGAAAAGGTAAGGGAGGCAAAAACTGATATCATGGAACTAGGGAAGACTGGAAGATCCAGTACAAGGTAATATATTGATTTATAAGGAAAAAATACATACCAAAAGATATAAAAAAGAATATATATTTTGTTAATTAATTAACACCTCTGCAGTATTTTCTTACACTTTTTGACTTCATTTTTTTGATTGCCCTTCTTTCTAGAAAGACAGGAAAATAATTTCAGTCTTTAGGATGGCTGGTAAAAGTTTGATTTTTATTGTGAATAATATAATTAGAATTTTATTAGGAATTTTAATTATGAATGTCGCTCAGCTTTATCATTCATTATTGGTAATGGCAAATAAATTTAGATTATTGTCAAATTGAGAAAACTTCTATAAAATTTTTTTTAATGTGAACACAGAGATTTCAGGGCATTTAAAATATTCCCATGTAATAATCTGGCAATTTTAAAACAGGGTCACAAATTCTTTGACATCTCCCATTGAGAGATGGAGTTACATGTCCCTCTTGAATCAGGGTTGGCTTGTGCTTTTTCAGTCAATAGTACAGTGTAAGTGAAGCTATGTCATTTCTGAGGCTTGGTCAGGAGAATCATGCATTACCTCCTTGGTTACTAGGATACTTGCAATTGGAGTCGTGTGTCTCATTGTTATGGGTCTAACTACACAGAGGCTGCCATGCTCTGAGGAAGCTCAAGTCACGTGGTGAAGCCAGGTGCAGGCTCTTTGACTGACAATCTCAGAAGAGCCCAGTCTTCAAATCATCCCATCTCAGGTGATAGACTTGAGTAAAGGAACCTCCAGATAATTCTAGCCCTCAGCCATTTGAATCTTTCTGAGGCCCCAGGCATGGTGTTGCCAAAATAAGCCATCCTTGCCGTGCAAGTCCAAATTCCTAACTCACATCAAAAAATTCTGTTTTACACTAGTAAGTTTTAAGATGTTTTTTACATGGCAATAAGTCGCCTGAAGAAATACTAGTCTTATACCGCCTTAATTAACATACATTAACATTCAGTTGTCAATGTTTCCTCATTGTAGTGGTGTGTAAATGTTATGTTATTTTAATTGAAATAATTAATTTTCCTGTCAAGTCAGCAGGAAATTACTAAAAACAAGTATAGATGTGATTGAGCTAGGACATTTCAGGCTGAGGGAAGAGCATGAACAAAGATGTGGTCTAACAAAGATAAGGGGATAAATTTGGAAAGAGTGTAGTGAACACACAAGGTGAGATAAGACTGGAAAAGTGTGTTAAGGCCTGGAAAAGAGGGAAAAGCTGCCAAATGCTAGAATATACTTGCAAATAGACTATTAAATTCTGAGAGGCTGAGGACAGACGAAGTTAAGGAATTGGGCCTGCTGATGAATCACTAAACAATTGAAAGACAATATAATATTTTGTTAAGACTGTTAGTATGAGAGTCAGACAATCCTTGTTCTGAATCCCATTTCTGCCACCTACTAGCCTGTGAAATCTTGTTAGCAATTAATTATATATTTAATTGATTGTCAAGCACATAAATAAACCCTTCTAAACTTACACTAATGTATTTTTTAGCTGAACTCCTTAGCTCTATCTCCAAAAGGCCTATGGTTGCTCAAATGCCACTTAATATGAGGGAACTGTGATCAGGGAGAGTCAGGGTGGATAGAAACAGTAGTCTTAGTTATTTGAGGCTATATGTCTCACTTTTTCAAGTAAAAAATAATGATCATATGAAGATATTACTGGAACCCCTCCAAGCATGTTGATCCTCTGTAGGTAAAGCCTTGAAGTTTAAACTTCATTATTTTTGTGATAAATTTATCTCAGCTAATAGAGATGTGTGTTTTAGAATTAAATGGCATCAAACTTATAAAAGGGGTCAAGCAACATGAGGATTGAAAATCAGTCGTTGGTTTTAGCATTTAAGAGTCCATTGCTGAAATATGAAAGTTTCAGTAAAGACTTGAAGGGCATGAGGATGGAAATCATATTGGTAAAGGTTCAAAAGTTAAGAGTTCAGCTGGATAAAATCCTGGAAACTTCCTTCTAGACCTGGGGTTTAATTTTTTTTTTCCTGATTCAATGCCAATAATATATAAAACTCTCTTCAGATGGTATCAGTAAATTAGTGAAGCTTCTAGACCTAAGATAATAGCCAAATTTTAATCGTTATGATTATGCAAATGCTTGTTTAAGTTTTGAATAAAGGTAAGTGGATCAGCTGGGCCCATCTGGCAACAAGTGATAGTCTCATCAGAAAGAAAGCACTTTGTCCCTCTCAGCAGCTTGATGCTGTCAGAACACTCACCCTGTCAACTGCTGGATCCTCTGATGGAAGGGCTTGCTTTTGTCTGAATAGCAGAGGATGACCCAGGGCCCTATTGGGCCTCCAGAAAGCTTACCCTACTCTACACTTTCAGAAAACCTGATTATGAAGGAAAAAAAGATTAAGGGCTTTAGATGAGGAAGGAGAGGCAAAGAGAGTTTATTTTAGGATAAAAAAATCTTGAACTTGTTTTTAACTAAAAGGGAAGGAAAGAGGTAAAATAGCAATGGAAGAAATTGGGCAGGGAGGAGATAATTAAGGAAGTTAAGGGACATGGCAGAAGAGAAAGAATAAATGACAGGTCAGAAAGCTGAAATTGAAGATAATTGTCATTTGTATCTCTATTGGTTTTCTATTTACTTTTTTTTTTTTTTTATCAATTGTTATATCTTCTGGATAAATTGGTCCCTTTATCATAATGAAATGCCTTTCTCTATATCTGGTAATATTTCTTCTTATAAAGTCTATTTTGTCTGATATTAATATATAGCCACTCCAGTTTTCTTATAAATGATGTTTCAATTGTATATCCTTTTCAATTATTTTACTTTCAGGACAGATATATCTTTATATTTAAAGTGGGTTTTTTGGAGACAACATATAGCCAATCTTGTTTTTTAATTCAGTTTCTTTTACTTTTAAGGAGAGCTTAGATTACTTACATTTATTGACCTAATTTGATTTAAATTACCCATTTATCTACTTGTGTTCTATTTGTCCTACCTGTGTATGTTCATTACTCTCCTCCTCTTTTTCTGATTTTCTAATTATTTTATTTGTTGGTATTCTATTTATTTAGTTTATATTTTCATATTAACTGTCTCTTTAGTTTTTAGAAATTGTTCTAGGGTTTACAATGTGCATTTTTAACTCACCACAGTTTACCTTCAAAAATACTAAATCAATTTACATTACATGTAGGAAGTTTATAACTGTGTATTTTATTTTCCCTCTCATTCTTCGTGCTGTTGTAATCATTTTACGTCTACAGATATAAACAATACAATGCATGATAATTATTTTTTCATTAAAAAATCAGTAAGCTTTTAAATAAATTTTTAAAAATGTCTTTTAATGCTTACCCACATGTTTAACTTTTCTGGTATCCTTCATTCATTTTCATAGATCCAAGTTTCCATCTGATATGATTCTCCTGTCTCAATAGCTTGCAGTATTTACTAGCAACAAATTCTCCAGACTGTTCTGAGTGTAGAATTCCAGTTTGAGCCCCACCCCCAGCACCTTAAAGATGCCTTCTGTTATCTTCTAGCTTGCATAGTTTACAACAAGAAGTCTGTAATAATTTTATTTTTTGTTTCTCTGTATATAATGTGCCTTTTTTTCTTCTACTGCTTTAAAAATTGTCTCTTAATCATTGGTTTTCAACAATTGATTATGCGCTTTAGTATAGTTTTTGTGTGTGTTTTTCCTGTTTTAGAGTCATTCAGTTCTAGAAATTGTGCATTTTCAGTTTTTATCAATTTAGAAAAAAACTTTTAGCCATTACTCCTTCAATCATTTTTTTTGTCTCTCTCCAACTTTTCTGTATAATTGTGTCTCCAATTATGCATAAGTTAAAACACTTGATATTGTCCCTAAGGTAATCATGGCTCTTTTTATTTTTTTTTTTTGGTATTTTTTCTCTCTGGATTTCATGTGACTAATTCTATTGTTGTATCTTCAAGTTCACTCATCTTTTGTGTAGCTGTGTATATTTGATTTTAATCCCATCTAAAGGAATCTTTGTTTTAGATACAGTATTTTTATATCTAGAAGTCCTAAGATGTTTCTATATGTTTCATTTGTCTTCTTATTGTGTTGATACTTTCTTTTAAATTTTTGAGCATATTGAATATAGCTATTCTAACTATGTCTTTTTGCTAATTCTGTCATCCCTGTGATGTCTGCTTCTGTTTCTGTTGATTGACTTTTCTTTTTGTTATGGGTCATATGTCTTGAAATTTTTTGCATGTCTGGAAAATTTATTTTATTTTTTGAATGCCAGATATTGTAAAGTTCTTATTGTTCACTGCTTGATTTTGTTGTGGTTTTAAAGATTGCTGAACTTTGTTTGGCAGGTAAGTTAAGGTAGGTTTGAATTAGGCCGAATCACTCAAGGCTTGTTTTAAAACTCTTAGGACAAGTATAGCGTAAACTTTATTCTATGGATAGTTTAGCCCCTCTACTGAGGTATAACCTCCTGTGGGTCTCTACTCAATTTTCTGTATATGTAATGAGATCTCTTTACTTTGAATTTTGGAACTCTTTTTAAAATTTATTTTATTTTTTGTTAAAAAATATTAGTGTGACATCGATTAATAAAATCAAATAAGTTTAAAGTGTACAATTCAACAGTATGTTGTATGTATAATATATTACATTGTGTTTTTGCCACCCAGAGTTCGATTTTTCCCATCACCAAATATTTGACCCCTTTTACCCCTATGTACCTCCTCACTTTCTGAAGTTCGGAACTCTTAGTGATGATTATCAGTCCTGTGTGCTCTGAGAATTGTTTAGCTTATAGCTCCCTGGTAAGTATTCTATTCCCAGACTCATTCTAGGAATGAAAGATTCAGCCAAAGTCTCAGGGAACCCTTATGCAGATATCTAGAACTTTTTATACCTCTTCTGTACTCTCCCCACCCCCACCTCCCCAAATTGTAGGCCTCTTAGTTTCTCTGATATCTGATTTCTGTCTCCTTAATTCAGCAAACCTTTTTGGATCTATTTACATTCTGTCTCCCTAGTTTATGGTCTGAAAATTGTGCCCAGCCAAAATCTGGGGCAATTATATATCACCTTATTTATTTCCCTTTCTGAGGGATCACAGTGCTGAATTGTTGTTCATGTTTGAAAAAAGTTGTTTCACTATTTTGTCTGGCTTTCTACTTATGTATAATGAAGGTGTAATTCTGGATCTTATTACTCCCTAGTGGCTAAAAGTAGAGAGAGATGAAGTGATTTTATAAAGTAATTAAAAGTGGTGGCAATTTGTGAACATAAAATTAAATACGACATTAGTTATGAAAATATATGTATAGCTATGTGCATCAAATGGCTGATCTTATACATGTGTACTCAGTAAAGTTATTCACAAAACACTAGAAATATTTTATAATACAGTGCTATTTTATAATACAGTGTGCATCAAATGGCTGATCTTATACATGTATACTCAGTAGTTAAAGTTATTCACAAAACACTAGAAATATTTTATAATACAGTGCTATTTTTAATTTCTCATATTAGTGTTAAAATTTTTATAAGATAATATTTAGTATAGCATTTGTGTGCAAACTTGTTTTTTTCTTTCTATCCTAATAATGTTGAATTTCCAGTAAGTTATTGAATAAAATAGGGGCATTAAAGACATTTATTTTTTTTTTTTAGAAATTTATGTTTTCGAGGGAAGCATCAAAGTTATAATAATAGAAACATCCGATTTTGTGGCATTTTCTTACATTAAGTACTATGTGTATATGTGTGTGCGTGTGTACTTAATTATATGACTTTGTAGCCTTTTTAGAATAATTTCTGTAATTAGGGCTCCTAAAGGATTTAATCTCTTCACTGCAATATTTGAAAATAGTAGAAGATAATTTCAACTATAAAATTATTATCGAATAGTTTATTTCTGAGAGTCTCATGCAAAATTTGAAGATTAAAGACAGATTTTACTTGTTTTTGATGTTATTGAAGTCCACTCTTTGTAATTTTTTACTAATCTCTTCAGATATCCCAAACAACACCTAGCATTAGATAGCAGTTAGAGTTCATTGGGATCCCGTATTTCCAACTATACTTTCTTCCTTCAGCAAACTCAGTTTCTAAGTCAGAGGTTGTACGCTTTCATTTCGCAGGCCAGAACCAGCCCGTAGATGTAATTTTTTAACCCGTACATAGTTGTCCCCTATAGTGTTTTTTTCCACTCCCGAGCAATCCTGACTTGCCACAATTTTCAGAGCAGCACACCTCAGATGGGGCATAATATCTTCAGGTTGTCATCCTCATAATAACTTCTCATTCTATGGCCATTAATGTTCACTTATTTGATTCAACATGTATTTATTGTGGCCTTAGACCTGGACTCTTTATTCCCTTATGTTACATGCTTGATCCCTGATCTGGAGTGAAGGAGAGAGCTGAGCTAGGAGAAGGAGAGACAGACAATTCAAGGGACTGAAAAGTAGTGTTTATATAGGTTTATGCAAGGTTTTTATAGTTTTCATTTCAGGACCAAGCAGTTATTATTGTATTCATCTTAACTCAGTGGTCATTTCCCTAAGTGACTGAAGCGAATAAGGGTACACATGAACCTGAATTCTTCAACTATAGAAAATAGAAGAAAAATTGGATCAATAAGGAAGTGGGTAAAAGGCAACTTCCTACAAGAAGAGTCTGGAAGGTGGAAAATATCTATTTCCCTTTCCTTCTCTGTCAACCAGAGGCAAAAACTTGATGCTCTCTTAATTTAAATCTTTGTCATGATAAGACATTTGTTTAGAGAAAAATCTGCTAGTACCATAGCTGGTGAGTCAGTACAGATAACAATTACTAGCAGAAAAGAGATTCTCTTTTGATGGCTATAAGTGGGAAATATATAAAAGGAAAGTATATGTAAAGATATGAGATTTTATTTTACATTTACCTTGGAAGACAAAGAAATCTGAAGGCTCAGAAAACATTTTGTTCTCAAATAGTTCCTTTTTTTCTCCATTAATTTGCTTTTCCTTTGAGCAGTGTAAATACTCTGTATTGTGAAACATTGTGTTTGGAGGAGCAATACTATAGGTTGGACCATCTGGTGGAAGAACTTGTTCCCTTTTTTTTTGTAAAAAAACCTTGCCTGTGCATTATGACATCATTCCTTATAAAGGTAGAGATAGATTATTGTGCACATATAACATAATGAATTTATATGAGATATAGTGACTATCCCATGAGTGAAGGAACAAGACATAGTTTGGAGTTGGAGCCTAGAGTGATTTATGAAGGTCATTGTCTTACAAGTTCAGATGCTTTCCATATGGCGTCAGAGAAACCCCCTTATGTACTGTATGTATAAAACATATGTAGCAAATTAGTTTCACTTACATTTTTTTTTCCTAAATATGTTTTGGTTTAAAAATGACAGTGTCTTGTGTTTATCTAGTCTGTAAAATACTGCATTCTTTTTTTTCTAAGAGAGAGGTTATTTGTTAATAGGAGCTGAGAGTTTCTAAATGAGACAGACAGAATTGAGTGTGAGCCCCTTTGACACTGGGCCTTGCTGCGGCGTGGGTGCCAGAGTCTTCCATCTCATTGGATTTATGGCTTAACTTCTGTATCACGCTTAACTTGAGTGTGCTCAGCGGTGTGACCTTGTCTAGGGAGAGGAAAAATGGATTGTTCATTTTCCAGCTGCAGTGTATTATATTTCCATCTAATTGCATTTTCAAATAGATGTGAAGATGCAACTACTTCCACTTAAAAGGAAATTGCTCTCCTTAAAGAAATATGGAGAATGGATTAGAATTAATATTCAAAATTGAAAGTATTTTATACCTAAAATAATAAGCTTTTGTTTGGCCCAGGCAGCCATCCCATTGATGGATTTTCTTTTCATCGTTGTTTTAGTTGTGCAGACTTGAAGTGTACATGCCCTCACTCTAGTCCAGTATTTCAAACCCTTTAAGAATTGCTGACCTTAGAACACTTTCCCCTATTAGGCTCAGTAGTGTACATGTTCCATTTTCAGACTATGAAGCATGGAGGGTTTTCCAAATTTCATATTTCATTTGAAAAATTTGTAGCACATTTAAAAATTTTGGAAACGCACTGGGATGTGACAAAACCAAGACTGAAAATCACTGGAGCTTTAACCCCAAAGTAAGAGACTACCTAAACATTTTTGTTGAAGAGTTTTTTTACGTTTTAAAACACATATCTGGCTGGATGTATGCAGCTGATCTGTATCTCACTTGTGGTAGCTATCAAAACTGAAATATTCAACCAGAATTATAGAATTTTTACAATTGTGTAATCGTGAAGTCACACATTACAATAGTGTAACGATTGTTCTTTGGTTTGAAAACTGATAAGGTGCATTTGAAAAATAATGTGGGATGGTAAAAAGTAAAATCTGGGAAGTATATGACTTCTGCTTTAGTTGGGCCAGAACAAAGTATCCAGAAAATCATTAACGAGAGTGAGAGAAAAATTGAGATTTCTAGATTTAATTTAAAATGTATATGTATATGTGTATGCATTTATATCTCTATATATCTATATGTGCATACTTTCAAATTCAGCAATAGTATTTAATTATCTTAGGTTACTAATATATGTCAGCTCATCTTGGCAAGGTGTTTATAGACTCTAATCTAATACCACCAAAGCCTGATATTGTACATTAATTCCTATAAGACATTCAGGGTCTATGCACCATGATTTGTGAGCTATCTACTTATTTCTAGTGAAAGATTGTTTCAGAGAACAATTGTTTTGATGACTAGCTTCTTTGATAATGCTTTTTCTGTGGATAAAGAAGGGTGCTGGTTTTTAAAACTGTCAATTTAGCTATTTCAGAATCACTATGATTCGTTTGCTATAGTAAAATTTTCCCTTCAGGTAGCAGGCAAATTCTGATCTTAGTACAGAGCTTCTTCTCTTTCTGTACTTCTCTTCTAGCAAACAGCACACACAGCTGTTCATTATATCTCCACAGCAAAGTCATCTGGGTGTGAGGAAGTAACAGGGGCAGGTCCTCTGGATGTTTTCTCTTTGTTCCCCATGTTCTAGCTGTGTGTGTCGCATTGCTTAGAAGATTTCCATTGGATCCTGGTTGGCTTTGGAGACTGACGAAGAATGATACAACTCTGTGAAGTCTGAACATCTGCTAGAGTCATGAGTGGGTTTGGTGATGAACTCATCAGCTGATAGGTCAACTAACTCCTTAGCCCAGCTATCATCAGCCAGATTCACTACAGATGCCCTATAGAGAATTGCTGATGTGTCTCAGTGAACATGAGGTTGGAAAGTCAGTCAGAGAGCTAATTTCCTCCTATCTTGTGGTGGGGGTGAGGAAGAAAATGAGGAAGAAGGGAAATTGTGAAAAGCCATTCTGGAGATCTGTTTGAGTTGTTCATACCACGATGTATAAAACAAAACAAACAAAGAACAACAAAAAATAGAGATTGATATGCCTTAACTCTGATTTCTCCAAAGACAGGATTTGCTAGATCTCAAGGGAGAACATCAATCAAAATTCTACTTCTATTTTTGACCAGCCTTTCTCAAACTATGCTCACAGAGAATGCTGATGGCCCACTCAACATGGTTTATAATTAAAAGTTAACAAAGGTGATTTTTCCTAATTCAAAAATTAATTTTAAAAAAGCAACAAAAGGAAAACATGTGGAACAACTGGTATGACTAGAATGTTCTCAATATTACTGTTTTATCCTATGACTATCTAAAATGTTTCAGATTTGGTCGGCATTTATTTAACATTACTATTTGGTAAGCAGAATGGTAGGTTGGAAATATGTAAATGAATCATACACAACTCCTGTCTTTGATGATCTCCTGCTTCAGTGGAGCAGAGAGACACACAGACAATTTTATTTGTTGAGGCGCAGTAGCAGATGAACCGTAAGCAAATGACTATGAATTGAAACATTTTGAAATCAGATTTTCTTAAATGTTTTTGAAGATGCAGTGATTTACACACATGGAGCATAAACTGTATTTTCTATTACTATTTTACTAGTTTTTGTGATGGCATTAAATGACAGTATGGGGAAAATATACCATCTTTAGAGCTAGCTGGATTCAAATCTCAGCTCATGAGCAGAGTAAATTTCTGAGCTCAGCTCCTTCGTCTTCATTACAAATAACACTTTCTGTGCAAGGTCATTGAGAGAGTGTGTGGAAAGTGCCAACATCTACCTGCTGGTGTGGGAATCTTTTTTGCTACATTTCAAGTAGGTGGTGGTACAGCATAGTTTCTGATGCTCTCATGATGTGGAAAAATTTTCGGGTAATAAAAATAATAATGCTAGAAAGAAATAGGGACTCAACTGCTAATAATTCCTTGAGAATTCTTATGGGTTGAGGCATAATATGGGGCTACGGTATTGCTAAGGAATTTGCCAACTTTTTACGAGAAAGTTCTCCATTACTTGTGGTAACTGGTGTATCACCATTCCATCTTTACAATTACTTCTGTGTGATTTTCTAATGATATTACAGAATGAGTTATAAAGCACCACAGGAGTCTCCCAAAGCTGCCTCCTCCATTTTGAAAAATGGAGATTCCAGTTTTTCTATCAATTAGTGACAGACCTGGGAGAATTCAGATGTGTTGAGTTCAGAGATCTTTTCTCTATCTTACCTGGTCCCTTAGCTGTGCTTACTGCAGATGCCCTGCTGGTTGGTTGTATGCACATGATACCTTACATATCAGGCTTCTAGGTGGTGATAATAATAATTATTATTATTGTCGTTTACTCTCTTTATATTCCCTTTTACAGAGACCTATTTTCTTTATTTTTCAAATCAGTGCTGTCACTAGACAGATATTTTCAAAGTAGTCTTTATTACTCACTTAGATTGAAAACATTAACAGTTTCCCTTTGGAGCTGTACTTGAAAACAAAACTGTGTTCATTTTTTCAGTAGAACTCATTTTTTCCCCCTAACAGCTGTATTTGTTTTCTTCTAAATTCTAAACTTTAAAAGCATGTCCCTTTTCACTTGTGTGTTAATATTTTTCAGAAATGTTCATTAAATAGATCAATTTTTCCACCCCTTTCAACACTAGAAAACAAAACAAGTTGAATCATGTCAAAAGCAAGTAGTCTACAGGGATAATACAAGCATAGCACTCTTTCTGGATGTAATTTAAAAATTTGAGGACCATATCATTTTGTGAATTCTGTAGGGACTGGTTAAATCTACTAGAGAAGCAAAGTTCATTATATAGAAACCCAAATACATTTTGTAGCTTTGAGTCCCTTGACTTTAAAGAATATATTACAGAAGTGACCCAATGATCCCATAGACCACAATTTTTACATTAGGTTGCCAGGGTATCAAAACTCTTGTATAACATAAATTTTAGTAAAGATTTATTGCTTTTAAAATACATAATAAACTTATACTAATAGATAATATAAATTCCCTCACAGCATATGTTATTGCTAAATAGTTAATTAAACGTATTTTGGTGTACGGAATGTTTGTACCCTCAGCGTTTCAAAACACTCCATTGCCAAGATGAAACTACTAATTAAGCATTCCCTGAGGAACAAACCCTGATCTAGGAATTGCTTCAGAAATCATCCAAGAGTACTCTAGGAATGGAGTCATAATGGAGTCATAAAGCCTTTTCTGATTCATCGAAAGCTATTTACTGTTCATTTACTGGCATTTTCTTTCATATAACATTTAGTTAAACTTAGTGGACTTGTTTGCTACAGATCTATTATTCTGATAATTTCAGGCTCATTACTCATATAATTCTGTTCTGTTTGAAGAAAATGTAAAATAAAATGGAGAACACATAAGAACAAGAGAGACAGTTATTGTCAGCAGCCCTTCTCAACAGTTATTTCCTACGTTTCGTAAGAATTGCAAGACAATCCATAAAAGACTTTACTGCATGAGTTAAGAAACTGCTTTTGAAATTTAAGTTGCAGTTCTAACTTTCAAATTGTTGCTACCAAGAGACATGGAATTCCCTTTTCATGTTTGTTGAGGTCGTGGACCTCATATAGTCAGGTGGGCAAGATTATCACGTCCTATCCTAATGGGCATGTCCATTCTTGAATCACCAAATACCACAACCCTACCCGGTACCCTTTGCAGGTGAATAAAAAGGCTGCTTTTCAATGTGTTGTATCTGATGAGTTCCTAAACAATTTTCCATGTGCTCTGTAATTTTCCACATATTTTGGGAGTACTTTACTTTGCATCTGGCTAGGAAGTGAGGTTTAATGAAAGGAACAGGGATGAGGAAGAGGAGCTGCATTTATCCTGGTTTGTGTGGCTTTGATAGAGTAGTCTGACTTCCTTGAATCCTGATTTCCATTTCTAAGGTGAGAATAATACCTTCTTAGCCTTTCTCCTAGGATAGTTGTAAGGATCGAGTGAGAAAATGTGGGTTTTATAGGCTCTGATGGACTAAAATGTAAGTTGCTGTTATCATTGGTAATATAGAATTGGCAGATGTGGCTCCTTCCTTTAGTCTCCTGTGGTTGTTTTCACTTATCTTAGCATTCTGTCTGCTCTACCATTGCTACAATGGCTGCAGTGGTTGCAGGAGCTGAGTTCTGCATGTTCCAGGGCTCCTTCATAAAGTGTTCCTCCTCTTGGTTGGCACCAGCATAACCTTTTTTCATGTGAATTGAAGTAATCCTTGAAATAGGTGTTTAGCCTCTGAGTTGAAACATTTTTCCAAGAATCCACTCTTTGAGCCAGTTAAAGACAGTGATAGTTGTTTTTCATTTTATATAGAATGAAACCCGAACTACCTTCTGTGGCCCCCAAAGCCCCTGTAAGATTTTCCTGGCTTCTGCCTGCTGTTCTGATCATCTTATGCCACTTTCCCTCTTACTCATTCAGCTTTGGCCACACTGGCTTTTCTATTCTTCCAATAAGCCTAATGCATTCCTGTCCAGGGCGCTGGTATTTGCAATTTCCTCTGATTGGACAGCTTTCTTTTCTTCCTCCTCCTCTCAGGTCTTCTCATAGTTGTCATTCTGGTCTCAGTTCAAATAACCTTATTCTTGGTCAACAATTTTTCTTTTCAATCTCAGGAAGGTCTCTTACCCACTCTTATTCTTTCACATAACCCACTTTATTTTTCACTACCTAAATTTTTTTTTTATCTTTTTTTATTAACTTATTTATGATCTGATTTTCCTGCCATTTACTAGAATGCAAGTTGCATCATAAGGGCAGGGTCCTTTCTTATTTTGCTCAAAGCTGGGTACCCAGCCACCTTCTGATGTTGTAGCACTTCGTGATTTCTTGTAGAATGGGTGACTTAATAAATACCAGTACTTCCATTTAACAAAAGAAAATAATAATAAAGTTTAAACCGGCATGCAAGAAAATGACTTACAACACAATTATGCTTATTCTCTTTTGTGAAAGTATTTTATTTTTAACCCATTGTTTAGATGAAAAGTTGCCTTAGTTATATATTATTTTATTACAGATCATCTCAAAATTTAATGGCTTAAAACAATAATTTATTATTTATCACCATCATGTGGATTGGCTGAGGCTCAGTTAGATGGTTTTTCTTCTGGAACCGTGGAGGGGCTGCGGCTGGGCATCCAAGCTAGCTTTGGGCATTGCCTCACATGGCCTCCTTTCTCTGTGTGAGAAACTGGACTTCCTACATAATGGCTGGCTTCCAAGAAAGAGCAATCCAGTGAACAGAGCATAACCTGTGATCTCTTGAAGCACAGCATCCCTTCTGCCATATCCTGTTGGTCAGAGCACTCATAGAGCCAACCTAGATTCAATAAGAGGAGAAATAAATAGATGAGAGGGATGCCAAGGAAGGTGGAGCCATCTGTACTTCACCGCAGGAGTGATCCTTCCCTGAGAGAGAAAATAATTTAAAATCGTGTGCTCACTGCAGTATGCTAGACACTGGGAATAGAAGAGATTCACAGTCTTTGGGGGAGATGCGGTGTATAACTCAAGGTTTGGAGTAAAGAGACTTGATCTTTCTTTGGTTGCCAAGTGTTTTTTTGAGGCTTGACAAATACTGAGAAGTTTATCTTGTTCTTTGCATTTCTTAGCTAAAAGTAATTGTTATCTGAGTTGTCTCAGTCTACAGTGGTCATGTAGTATGTTATGAAAATGGAAAATAATTCATTCATCCATTCTGGGAAATTAGAGAATTCAATATCTTTATAGGATTTTAGTGAATCTTTTAAATGTTTTTCTTATGAGCAAGTCTCAATTTTCCATGTAAGTATTGTTGAATCCTGCAGTGAACTGCTATGCATGATTTTAATCAATAGCTTCAGTTTTTCTCTCATTAAATCCTTTATCAGAAATGCTTAGTGTTCCCAAGGGGCTGATTATTTTTATTCCCTCTTCTGTCTGTTATGTGGTGTAGGTGCAAAGGCACAGTGTGAGGACAGGTAGGTAGATAGCAGAAAGAAAATGGAGAGGGGCAAGGGACTCAGATAAGAAATTACCTGGGAACAAAAGTATCAAAATATCAGCTTTTATAGAAGTCCTAAAATTTTTTCATCTACTTCTTTGATACCTGCTTTTATCTAGCCTCCCAGAAGGGACTCATCTTCTTCCTTGGATTCCATCCACTCCCAGATCTCGGATCTTTTGCTCTTACCCTATCAATTTTCTGAGCTTTGAGTGCTCATTTCCAAACATCTGACAGACATTCTTCTGGCAGTCCACATAGTCATCTTAACATGTAGTCACAGAAGTGCTACCTGAGGCTTGTTCCAACAGATTCTATTATTTGCCCCCTTCAAGCCTGTTTTTTTTTCTTCCAATATTCTATACCTCGATTAATGTCACCATCATCCACAAGTCAACAAAGTCAAAAGCACTGGGTCTTCCTTTACTCTTCAATTATATTCAGTTTTTATTTAAGTTGGACTTTCCCAATCTCCTGAATATGTTTTGAGCCTCCTTTGCTATATTCTTACCACCACTGATTTAGTTTAGGCATTTCTCTTATTTCTCCACAACATAGCACAAAATCGTCTCCTTGCCTACAGTCTCACCTCAGTATCTCCTAGATATCTTCTTTAGCTTTGCCAGAATTACTTTTAGAAAAGCTACTCATCTGCTTAAAATCCCTCATCAATCTCTATTGCCTATTGGTTAGAGAACAAATACTACTTCATAGTTTACACATCACCCATGGGTTCTTTGTAACCTTATCGCCTACTTTTAGGCTCCCACTCAAGCCACTGCTATCCACCATCTCACGAATCTTGTTGCTTGATTCTGGAAAACCTCAGGCTCTTTCATGGGTCCATGCCTAACAGACGCTGTTGTTCCAATTGCACAGGTTTCCCTTCTCTGCCATATCTGCCTGACAGACCCAATTCATCCTGTGAAACTTATCCTATAGATTTATAAGGGCCCCATGAAACCATTTGAGAGCCCCCAACACTATCCTCCAAATAAAAAGGTATTTCCTCACCTGTGTAACAATGGTACTTCTAATATAATTTCTTGGCTTCATGATTGAATGCCCTATAATTCTGCAAATATTCTGGAAAATTTGAGTTGGGAAGTGTAGTGAAATGTCTAAGTTTAAATGAAGTTTAATGATCATATTAATTAAAATAATAGTCATCTAGAATAGTGTCTGGCTCTCTCTATGCCTGCCCTTCACTGTGATTGGCACTTTCTCCTCCACAAGCAACTGTAAATTCAAATCCACAGGAATCATAGACAAGCTGCTCCTGAACAATCAAGATAGTCCTACATTATTTCTTTCCAGAAATGCTAATTTCATGAATTTTGTTTTTAATTAGGTTTGAATCTGGTTACCCACACAGAGTTATCAACGAAACTATCTTCCATCTTCCTTCCCCATTCCTCCCCTCTTTGCTTTTTGTATATATCAATACTTAATTAAATTACTCACATTTGTCTTATCTATGGCCAATTGAGCAAAATCAGAATTGTTTATTAAAGTCATTATAAGTGACTTTACTTTTTGGTATTTAAATTTTTTTTTCAGTCATTTCAAAAACACAGAGAGAATAAAAAAGAAATTAGTTGGCCCAAGTTGTTTTCTAAATTACAAATTATTTCCCTTACTCTGTATTGCAACATAAGGCAATTTGTTTAACATTCTTCATTTTCCAATTTATCACCAGTTATAAGATTTGTTTAAATATTAAATACTACACTTTTTGGCTCTATTTTTGATATTTTAATTGATAGATCCATTTTACTTTATTTAAACTTAGACATTAAACACTATTGCCCAACTCAAACTGTAGGACACAGGCAGAATGGTAAAAACTGGATACCAATATTGAATGATTTCCTGATAAAAGGAACCTTTTGCCGATGCCATATTTTCCCCTATTCCATCCATAAATATGATTGTTCTTAGATCTGTGACAGCCAGCTATCAACCATGATAGTACAAAACAAAAGACTCACAGAAGTCCTACCGTGACATACCTGAATATCTCAAACCAAGAATAGCAGCACCTGTGCATTTAGTAACTTTCTCTATGAGAAGAAAAAAAAAAAAACCCACTAATGTGTAGTTTGGTAAGAGTGAGGAAAAGATGGGTGTTCCCACAAAACAAGTCTGAAAAAAAAAAGAGAGGCTATTTTAGGTGAAAAAATATTTGTTAAAGCAGCTTGAGTTAATTAAATCTCATGTTGGCCTTATTAATTTGCTTTCTTGCCTCATGCCTCTCTCCTCTCAACTTAATGTTGGCCACCTTGAAGTTAACTGGCTTGAGTGGTAGGACCACACCCTTAATTTGATGTTTCCTGAGTCACTTCATTTGACAAAGAAATTTTACTGGGATTTTTTTCTTCAAAGTCTTTTTAAATGCCACATCTTACTGTGTCTAGGAAATAATTTTGGGTGTGGTTACTGGTATACAGAACATGGAACTGACTAAAAGCAAAGTAATGAGAAGTTTCCTGAGTATTTGAGGGAATTGATTTCCTCCGAAAACATAGGGCATGCCCCTCAATGTCCACTTTAGATGGGTATCCTTCCAAGGTCAGAGTCAAGGGCCTGGAAGAATTGAGGGTGAGGGAGTTGCTTACAGAGAGCAGAATCAGTATTAAATCAAGAACTCTCCCACCCCACAATGTCTGTTCAGTGACAACATATGTTTCCCATTCTTCCTCTTTCCGAATGGAATACTTATTGAAGTTAGACTGTCCCTAGATTCACCAATTGAATATGTTGAATATTGAGTGTATTTGGGGAGAAGGAAAGCACAAAAATTATCATTTTAGTCAGTTGGACATCAAACAACAAGGAGTCATTATAGACCTGAGGCGGGGGATTGAGCATCACCTGATGTGGCCTCCGTGTGGAAGACCAAAATGGATATTTGGTGACTAGAGGATGCAATTGGTAAATTTGTTTTTATTTTCTTGAGTTCATGAGAAAATTAGACTTTTCAGTTACTCTTATATTTAGAAGTTGAAGTCATAAGTTACATGACTAAACATGGTATACACAATGATATGTGGGTAGAAATGATCTCTGGGCCTGGCTTCTAAAAATCTCTTGTGCAGTCTGAAATACCATCTTGTCTCATAAACTTGGAAGTGGTGGATTCCAAGAAGACTCTGAGGAATAGTGGAGCCACACTGTGGAAGAAGTCAGCTAGAGAATATATTGCTTAAGTTGAGCAATTATACAACATTAGGGTGATTATATCATTTATTTTCCAAACCAGGCAGTTTTCAGATTAAAAGAGGAGTTATTATTAGTAATTGTACTGGAACAATGGGCATACGCCATGACTGTCCAGGGCAAATTTGATGTATGATGGTCCTATAGTATAGGAATCTCTGGGATGGGCTAGGCCAGTTTAAAGGAAAAGAACCAGGCAATCAAAAGAGACAGCAGTTGAATGTCTGCACTGACAGAGGGGATTTCACTGCCAAGAAAAGTCTTTAGACATCAAATACAGAAAGTGGCCTTTCCTGCTTTATTTTTAATTCTTCCTTCCCACCTTGACCCTGGAGAATCTGAAGTAAAATATTGAGTAGGAGAAGAATACTAAAGAGAAAGTTACAAAAACATTAGAAGGCATAGGCTATATCTGATTTTCCCGTTACTGTTTTGCAAAAGTCCAGATCAATCTATCTATATTACAAAAAAAAAAAAAAGCACAAAACGAGTCTTTTTTATCTTAAAGTAGCTGGAAAAATGATAGGATCTACTTAAAATAATAGCAGTAACTAATGCTAACATTATACAATACTTTTTATGCTACATTCCAAACGCTGTTCTAATACTTATGTAAATTCAAATATACATATTAGCATAATATATATTATATTAACAAACATATACATTAATTTTAATTAATTGTGAGAGCAATACCCTGTATTGCCTCCTTCAGCCGAACTGCCTCTACAAAGAGGAATTGAAAGACAGTAGTGGAGAAAAATAAAAATGCTTCCTGACTGCTCTCCAATGAGTCCAGCCTATTGAAATGTTAGACATGCATAAGAATGCAGTGTGATCAAGGATTAGTGATGATCATCAAACTGGAGAGAAAATCATGGTGCTAGAAATGTAGATCTGGTATAATACCCAAACTATCAAAACTAAAAGAACAAATGAGTTTCTTAAGGAGTGAATACAAGGTGTTCAGGTCTGAGTCTGTTGAGATATTTCCTATTAATCAGCATGTATCGCTACAGAATGTGGAGAGGTGAGAGCAATGAGGATGTTGTGAGAATAAAGAGCTTGAGAAGAGAAACAAGGGACATTAAAGACCATTGTGTCCCTGGAGCCAAGATTTACAAGAAGAGTCATCACTGTTATAAAAACCAAAAAGGATGTTAGTACAAATAATCATAGAATTTATGTTGGTTCTTTTTTATTTTTTTAAAGAAACAAATTTTGCCTTGTTAAAATCTATTTTCTGCCCATAGATTTTAGTTTTTCTAGCCTCAAGTGCAAAACAAGAATCAAGTTCAAATGAAATATTCGTTTCTTTCAGGTTCCACCTTGACTATACTGAACATTTGGCTGGACCTTAGCTGGACCACATCCAGCAGTGTTAAATGATCCTAATAAATAGGGTGCTCTCTTATTTTATCACAAATAATTTGCCTAACTTTTGTAATTCATAATTGTGAGCTCTTTTAAAGCAAAAGGATATCTGAGGCATTTCCTGATAATGATAGACATAATTGAGAACAAATCAAGACCTTTTTCTGAATAAAATAAATTCAGTGTTACAAGTCTGAGTCAAAAACGAGGTTTATGACAGGGGTCCTGGATGTCTCTTCAGCTTCCTCTTTGCATCAGATGCCAGAATCCAAGTTGACTTGGTCCAGAGGGTTGCCAGTCTGTGCAACTGCTCCTCCCATTGCTTCCCCACTTGCCAACCATTGGTTGGGTTGTAGTGAGGTGTTAGAAGATCTCCGAAAGTGTTTGCAAACCATGCGTTGCATCCTAATAGACCAGGGAGAGGAAAGAAAGGTGGAGGTGCTACCCTATCCAGATTAAACTGCCACAATCTGAAATTAAACTGATGGAATACATTTATGGTTTGTTGGGAGCATGAAATGACAAACTAGAGCACATGGGCACTGACCAAGCATATTTTCCCTACTTTTTTTTTTTTCTTTCTGTGCTTACTCTTCAAATATCAGTCTGACTTTGCCTACTCTCACTTTGAGGGTGATAGCTTCCTTTCTGGGTGATTTTAAGGTAATAGCTTTTAAGCTCCTTATTTTTGTTTTGTTTTTGTTTTTGTTTTTCTTAAAATACAAATGTAGTCAATAGGGTTTTGCTTTATTGCTTTGTTATTCTCCATTTGGAACAAAAAATGCACAATTTTTCTCCTACGTCCTTATAAGTATTTATTTTAAAAAGCAGACTCACTGTGAACCTATCCTCTTTCCTCTTTTCTATAGTTCAACCCCACCACTGAGAAAGAGCCTGCAATAAAAGAAGAGAGGAATGGCAGAACGTGGGCTGAATCCATTTCTCATTAACTTGGGACCGTACTGGTTTAGAGGCACCAAGTCTATACCTTGAAACCTAGTTAGTTTAGCTTTCACAGCCTGCTTCTGTAATTCTCTGCCTTAGAACCTTTAATTCTACATATTGTTACGATGGTTAAACTATCATATGAGATAAGTGCTTACCTTTTACCATATTAGAGGACATTATTTGAGGGCACAATGACTTAATTTTTCTAGTGCCTGATTTGCTCACCTACCTTTTATATTCTCCTATATATCCTCAAGAAAGTTTTATCTTACATTCACTGCTTCAGGTATCTTGTCTGAGTAGTCTTAAGAAGGTAACTGAAGAAGGATCCAGGTTAGAAGCCCAATTGTAAAAATCTAAGGAAATAGGTCAATTTAGCAAATTTACTATAAGAATTCTATCTTTCTCTGATTCTTAATAATTGAACGAATTCATGCTTTTTTGCACAGAGGCAAAATTTATGCAGTTTATAAGTCCTGAGTTCTGATTAACTATACGGGACTGTCTCCATTGACTCTTGAAAATGCCACATTCTGAAGAAGAATCCTGAAGGAGGATCATGAGAATGACACAAAAGATATCTTGTCCATCCTTTTTTTAAAATTTAACATTTTATAATGATTTAAGTGTAAGCAAATCAGAGACACATGGATTATATTTCCCTTGGAATACACATGAGTTTGAAAAATTAAGAGAAAACAGGCTTGGCAAATGGTGGTTGGGTATTACTGAACATAAAACATTTGGGGAAAATATTTAGTTTTTTTGACAAATGCCAAAAATGACCAGACTAACTCATCTGCTTTCCCTCTCTTTGCCTCTAGCATTAGCCTAGACCTGGAGGGCTTTTGGAGTGAGAGGATATGGGGATTTTCTATTCTTTATCAGGAAATTAACTTTGCCTTATTTCTCTACTCCTTCATCTTCTTTACAGTATCTCCTATCACATAGGGGGATAACTAATTCCTCACTTTGGAGAGTGATATAGTTTTGGGACAGTGTGTTTCAGATCTGAGTGGATATATACTGTATTTAACTCTGCAGAGCCCAGAGGGGATGGGTAGTAGTTAATAAATCCTTATTGAGTAAATTGACTGAATACCTTAAAAAAATCATCTGCCTTGTTGTATTATGTAATTGTTAGCTGCATTGTGCCTGGCTGCAAACTCAGTCTTTCCTTTCTCCTCTCTTCCATAAATATTTATTAAGCACCTATTATGTAAAAGGTAACATGCTAAATACTGCCAGGAGCCAAAGATTTTATCTTTAGGTATTTCTGGGTGATGATAACCTTAATATAAACATGTAGTAGATAACTACTAGGTTGTAGATTTTAAGGTTTCATTTTTCTTTTAGGCATTTGCAGATGATTATGAATAACCTATTATTTACCCTCCTGCTGTTAATCAAATCTTTATTTATGTGGTGCTTCTGGCAGATAGGCCTCTTTTATACTGATTCTATGGCAGAAGAAACAAAAATGTAATTCATTCATGAAAAGGTGGTCCGATTCTATATACTTGAATGGTGTTCTAAAGGTGGGTCTATAGGCAGGAAGCCACTCCAGGGTGATGTTACAGTAGATAAGATAAGGCCTTGACCTAACCTCTCCTTGGAGCATAGCTTTTTAAATACTCTATTTACAGTACCCTCCCACACACACTCCATTCCCATTACCATGTTTCACTAACATTTAATCTTTAAAAAAGTAGTGAGCAATAATAAGTTAATGAAACAAGAGACTGTAAGTCGCTTATAATAGGAAGACAATTAGAGGCATTCTATTCTCCCAAAATAAGGTAAGGGAGACTTATTATCACATAAACAGTTGAGTCTACTTTTTTTGCCCTTCACTACTGCATGCATGGAATCTAGATAAAAAGTTCAAACCTAGAAGTGCAAAGATTTATTTTTTCAGGTTTTTGGGAGGGGATCTTATAACTCTCCAAGTTTATTAGTCCTGTAAAAATAAAATTCAGGTTTAAAGCCTGACTCCACTGGGGTATGGAAGCCTGAAGATTGAACTTTAATTTACTTGGTCTTATAATAAGCACACCATGGTGGGCCCCTTGCCCCTGGTGGATGAGCAGGCATGCACTTGAGGCTTCCAGAACAAAAGATCTTCAAGATCCTATGAGAATGCAAAAGAGAACTTCTTAAAGGACTTGGCAGTCCTACCATCCAGAGTTATGTCTCTGTCCTTGCTTTTTTTTTCTTTCCAGCAAATGGTCACCAGTGAACAATATCTCTTAATGTTTAGAGATTACTATGTTAGTAGTAATTGGGTGGTTCAGATTTTGTTTCTTCTTGATTCAGTTTGGGAGATTGTGTATTTCTAGGAGTGTATCCATTTATTCCTTATTATCTAATTTATTGGCATTCAATTGCTCATAGAATTTTCTTATAATTCTTCATATTTCTGTGGAGTCGCTTTTCACTCTTCTTCTTTCAGTTATAATTATTTTAATTTGGATCCTCTCAGTTATAATTATTTTAGTTATAATTATTTCGTTATAATTATTTTAATTTGGAGTCTCTACCCTTTTTTCTCTTGATGATTCAGGTTAAAGGTTTATCAATTTTGTTTATCTTTTCAAAGAACAGCTCTTGTTTTCATTAATCTTTTATATTGTTTATTTAGACTCTTATTTTGTTTATCTCTGATCTTTATTATTTCCTTCCTTCTGCTCACTTTGGACTTTG
Source organism: Eonycteris spelaea (assembly GCA_003508835.1). Taxonomy (NCBI): domain Eukaryota; kingdom Metazoa; phylum Chordata; class Mammalia; order Chiroptera; family Pteropodidae; genus Eonycteris; species Eonycteris spelaea. The sequence goes on from PUFA01000062.1 coordinate 6,440,524, forward strand.
TTTGCTTTCTTTTTCTAGTTCTTTTAAGTGTAAGATTAAATTGTTTATTTGAGATTTTTCTTGTTTCTTAAGATAGTCCTGTATTGCTATGACTGTCACTCTTAGAACTGCTTTGGCTGTGCCCCATAGACTTTGGGTTGTCATGTTTTCATTTTATTTGTCTCAAGGTATCTTTTGATTTTCTCCCTTGATCTCATTGTTAACCTATTTATTGTTGAGTAGCATGTTATTCAGCCTCCATGTGTATTTTTCATTTTTTTTCTAATTGATTTCTAGTTTTATACCATTGCAGTCAGAGAAGATACTTGATACAATTTTCATCTACTTAGATTTATTGAGACTTGTTTTGTGGCCTAACATGTGGTATATCTTGGGAAATATTCACTATACAATTGAGAAGAATGTATATTCTGCTGCTTTGCAGTGCAATGCTCTAAAAATATAAATTAAATCCATCGGACTAGTGTGTTATTTAAGGCCACTGTTTCCTGGTTGATTTTCTGTCAGAAAGATGTGTCCATTGGTGTCAATGGGTATTAAAATGCCCTACTATTGCTGTATTACTGTAAATCCCTTTATGTTGGTCAATAATTGCTTTATATGTGTAGGTGCTCCTGTGTTGGTACATAAATGTTTACTGGGTTATATCCTCCTATTGAATCGTTCCCTTTATCATTATATAATGTCCTTTGTCTTTTATTGTAGCCTTTGTTTTATTGCTATTCCAGCTTTTTTTTTTCGTTTCTATTTGCATGAAATATCTTTTTCCATTCTTTTACTTTCAGTCTGTATGTCTTTTGATCTGAAGTGGGTCTCTTATAGACAGTGTATGTATAGGTCTTGTTTTCTTAATCCATTTTCTTTAATCCGTTTACATCTGAAATTATTAATAAATGCATAGTTATTGCCATTTTATGAATCATATTTAATTTATGTTTTTTCTTCTTTTTTGTGAAGTCCCTTTAGTGTTTTATTGTAATACCGGCTTGGTGCTGATAAATTCCTTTACCTTTTTTCTGTCTGGGAAGCTCTTTATTTCACCTTCAATTTAAATTTCTGGGTAGTCTTGGTTGTATGTCCTTGCTTTTCATTTCTTTGAATATTTTGTGTCACTCCCTTCTGGCCTGCAAAGTTTCTATTGAGAAATCAGCTGACAGTCTTATGAGAGACTAACTAGCTAGCTGCTTTTAAAATTCTAATCTTTAGAATTTTAATTATAATGTGCCTTGTTATGGGCCTGTTTGGGTTCATCTTATCTGTGAGTCTCTGAGCTTCTGAACTTTTATGTTTATTTCCTTCACGAGGTTAGGAAAGTTTTCTATGATTACTTTTTCAAATAAGTTCTCAATTCCTTGCTCTTTCTCTTCTGTTGTTGGTACATTTGATGTCCCAGAGGTCCCTTCAACTTTCTTCATTTAAAAAATTTTTTTTTTCTTTTGCTGTTCTGATTGGGTGTTTTCTGCTACCTTGTCATCCAAATCACTGATTCGATCCACTGCTTCATCTAACCTACTGTTGATTCCATCTAGCATGTTCTTATTTCAGTTTTGTATTCTTCATTTCTGGCTGGTTCTTTTTTACGGTTTCTATGTTTTCATCTAATGCTTACTATCTCTTTGTTGAAGTTCTCATTGAGTTCATCTATTCTTCCTCTAAGTTCATTGAGCATCCTTATAACCAATGTTTTGAACTCTGTGTCTAGTAGGTTGTTTGCCTCCATTTCATTTAGTTCTTTTTCTGGAGTTTTTCCCATTTAGTACACGTTTCTTTGTTTTCTCATTTTGGCTGCCTCTTTGTGTTCATTTCTATATATTTGCTAGATCTCCTAGTCTTGCCCAGGTGGCTTTATGTATTAGATGCCCTGTATGGCCCAGTGGTGGAGTATTCTTGATTACCTGTGCCAGGAATGTCGCTTGTGGGGGTTGTGTGTGCTCTCCTATTGTAGTTAAGCCTTGATTGCTGTTAGCACATCGGTGGATGGGATTGACTCTCAGGCTGACTGGCTGTGTGGATGGGCCAGGCCCAGAGGGTATGAACTGCGGATTTGCCTTAGTGGGCTCAAGTGCCTACTGAGATACTTTGGTTGCCATTTGTGGGCTAATGAGGTGGTGTCTGGTGGTTTATTGTAAGCCTCTGAGAGTGTTGTTGGTTTGGGGCCCCTTGGGAGGCCCTCCCTTGCAGGCCAAATTCAGCTGCTGCTTGAGACTGCCTGGGGCTACCTGGGGGAGCTACAAAGTAATCTGCAGTTGGTATCTGCGATGGACCTGGAAAGGGAGAGACCACACTGTGAACTGAATTTGGTTACCACCAATCCTGGGCCTGGGGCAGCTTAGCAAAAGGTTCATGGTACTCCAAGGCCTGAGTCTGCCTGCCTATGAGGCTGAGCAACTGATGGAGGCTTTGGATGGTACATAAATTGGGTAGGACAGGGTCCCAGGGAGTCACTGAGGTAAAGAACAAAGATTTCACCTAACCAATGCAGACTCAGATCTAGTGCCAGTGCTGAGCCTGTGGCCACTTACAAAAGTCTCAGGTCACACTGAGACTAGCTTCTGCCCATCTCTGGCTCACAGATACCAGAGGTTTGTTCAGTAAATATTGTAGCTTGGGGAGGGCTGGTTTCCCACCACTAGAATTGTCTCCAGAGGTTCACAGTCCAAGGCCTGTTGATGGTTGCTAAACGAGCCTCCTGCTGAGAGGACTGGATTGGGCTGGTTGCCCAGCTATGAATATGCCTTCAGCAATTTGCGAGTTTGTGAGTTTGAGTTTGTGGGGGTTGGGTCTCAGGAAGTCATCAGGGTGGAGGAAGTGTATCTCATCAGGTCAATGTAGATTTAGAATTGGCTGTGTGGGGGAAGGCTCAACACAGGCAAGATGGCACCCACTTGTTGGCTGCACAGAAGGAGTGCTCAACAAAAGGACAATGGTGGCTGTCCCTCCAACCCTCACTCTGAAGCCACACAACTCAGTCTTTCCCTGTAGGTCTCTGGCACCTCCCAAGCTGCTGTTCCTCCAACAAAGCCCAGAGCATGTGCCTTTGAGAGTGAATCTGTGTCCAGGCCTTTTAAGGGGATATCTGGATTTCCAGCTTCTTTTCATCTCATCTGGGTAGTCAGACTCCCCACTGACTTTCACAGCCACATTTTGTGGGGACTCCTCTTCCCAGCACTAGAACCTGGCTAGGGAGCCCCGGTATGGGGCTGGAGCCTCTTTTCCTCCGGGGGCACCTCTGCAACCAAGTTAGCACTCCTGATACTCAGCCACCATATGCTCTGTTTTGTGTCTCCGCCCCTTTTCCTAGTCTTTTTGTCTTTAATTATAGGAGTTATATTGAGCTAGTCTTCAGGTGGTTCTCCAGGTTGATTGTTCTGTAATTATAATTTAATGTGGTCATGGGAGGAGGCAGGAAACGTGTTTACCTATTCTGCTATCTCAATTGAAACCTCAGCGCTATACTGTTTTGATTAATGTAGCTTTGTAATATAGTTTAAAATCAGGAAGTATGATGCTTCTAGCTTTGTTCTTCTTGCTTTGGATATTAAGGATCTTTTGTGGTTACATAGAAATTTCATTTCTGTTAAATTCCATTTCTGTTAAAAAATGCCATTAGAATTTTGATAGGGATTACATCGAATCTTTAGATGACTTTGGGTAGTATGGACAGTTAATATTAATTATTCTGATTCATGAACATGGAATGTCTTTCCATTTATTCATATTTTTTTATTCTTAATTTCTTTCACCAGTGTCTGATAATTTTCAGTGTAGATCTTTCACCTTCTTGGTTAAATTTATTCTTAAGTATTTTATTGTTTTCGATGCTGTTGTAAATGGGATTGTTTTCTTTCTTTCAGATATTTCATTGCCAATATAGAGAAATGTAACTAATTTCTGTATTTGATTTTGTATCCTGTAATTTTACTGAATTCATCAATTACTTCTAACAATCTTTGTTGAAGTCTTTAGGATTTTCTCTCTATAAAATCATATCATCTGCAAACAAAGGCAATTTTATTTCTTCCTTTCTGATTTGGACGTTTTACTCTGTTGGCCTCTCCTTGGGCTCCCGTACATCCTCATGGCATGGTAGATGCTACCCCCAATGAAGTGATCTAAAAGAGAAAGGGAGAAAGGAGGAAAGAAGAGTGACAGAACAAGAGTGCGTGAGCTTAAGATGAAAGTCTCAGTTGTTTATACTCTAATCTGGGAGGTGGCATGCCATCACTTCTGCTGAACACTATTGTTCATATAGACCAACCCTGGTACAATGTGGGAACTTCACAAGGGTAGTGGGTGGGGCTCATTGGGGGCTGGGTTCCACAGTATGTACGTGAGTCAAAAGTAGCAGGGTATTCTTTGGCTTTTTCATTAGAGCCATGCAATTGTCCATGTTTACTTTTCTTTCTCTACTATTTGCTTTCTAGGTCATTAATATTTTACGAATAATATAGGTTTTTAAAAATTTGTTCTTTTCTTCATTGGTCCCAGACAAGATTTCTAATTCTTTCACTCTTCCATTTCAAAAAGGCCTCATGGTTTTTTCCCTACAACTAACCAGCAGATGGAACCTGAAAACCTGGCATTTTAATAACTATTTTCATTAGGTTACACGTAATACCATTGATAGCTTTGGAAGGGGCCTCAACCCTGGTTATCATTACTCATCCTATAGATTTAAAAAACAGTGGCCAGAGTGGTACTCAAAATCACGGTCTTTGAACTTTCTGCATTTCCTGCTATACACCTTGGCTCACTTGGAATCACTCAATGTTGCCTCTTAAGAGCATTAAGCTCAGTTAAATTATTCACTCAGTTCCTACTGTATTGATTCGTGCAAAGATGACTAAAACAGTCTCTGTCCTATAAGAGATTATAGTTTGGTTGAAGGGACAGAGGAGTAACTAATAAATTCAATGCAATGTATTAAGGAACATGATATCTTACAATTTAGAGCTGAGATACTTAAGGGCTATGTTATATAGAAAGGCATTCCTGGAAGAGGGCAAATATGAGAAAACATAGGAAGGAAAGAAATAGACTGGTATCTATGAGAAACCAAGTAGTTTCACATTTCTGGAGTTCAAAGAAAAATTAAGGTGAGAGTTGCTCAGGTTAACTGAGTACTGATAGTGCTACCACAATTAGTAGGACAGCCAGCCCTATAATCACCTTGAAGTGACTTAGAGACATTTCTTTGTTAGGCAATAATTCAGTCAGCAAATAGTTTTTGAAAACCTATATACCAAGCACAGTTCCAGATGTTAGGAATACAGCAATGAATTACAAAGATGAAATCCCTGCTTACTTGGAACTTACATCATAAATGAGAAATTATACATAAAGAGAAGGTAATAAGTGCTTTGCAAAAAAATAAAGCAAGGTAAGGGAGAGAAAGGGTGCTGTGGTGGAGGAGATATCATGTTAAATGATGTCATTATGGTAAGTCTTATTGAGAAGCCAAGACCTAAGGAGACGAGTTGTGGTTTAATAGACCGAACTTAGAAGATCATAGAAGTATTTAAAAATTTAAAAATTTTCTATTACCGTTGACATTCAATATCATAGAGAAGATCATAGAAGTCCTGAATTATAATGTGATGTAACAATTATCACAAGTGGAACAGAAAGGACTGCAAATCAGGAATTTCACAAGACACAATGTGTATCATTTATGCAATATAACGTACATATTCCTCTGTCTTACATACAAACACTGTAAAGAGAGTGAGCTTGACAGTACACTAATGGCCATATGAGGCCAAAAGTCTGATTGTCCATGTTTCTTGAAATGGATGCTTTGGAATTCCACGCGCATATTTACTAATTGCTTTATTGATTCATAGCTTTGTTTATTGGTTAATATTTGTGAATATTGGTGAGTTTAGCACTGCACTGGATGTCCCTATGTTCACTAGCTGTGGCAAACAAATGAACTGGTTATATTTGGATATATTTTGTGGCAGATTACAAAATATAATTCAAAACTTTTTACCTCCTTTACCTATTAAGATTGCATATCATATTGCTGATTAAAAATGCAAAGAAGAATGTCTTTTAAACTATGACCTGTTTGTTTTATATATATGTAAAACATATATATATGTTATCAGAAATGTTTTATTGCAAATGGTATGCAAAGATATATTGAGTACTTACTCTATTTTCTCAGTTTGTGGAAAAGATAAGACTTTTATTCATACCTTTGAGGAGCTCACAATTTAGGATAGATTAGTAAATAATTTTAATAAAGTTTCTCATATTCTCTTTAATGTTCAAATTCTTTCTCTCTCTTTCTCTCAAAACTCCATGAAGGGCAGAGACTGTGTGACTTATTTTGCTTCTAGTACTTGCTAAATTTTTGGCATAGATATTTAATGAATAAATAGTGAACTCTTACTGAATGATTTTCTTTGTTCGTTATCTATATGAAAAACTGCACATAAATCAATCTGGGGTGGTTGAGGTAAACCACTGTGTTATATACTATGTATGTTCAAAGACGATGAGGGTAATGATTGTCCCAATTATTCCAATGCTGTTTCTACAATTATTCTATTTTGGACAGGCTAGTCCTGCTAATTACTTTATACCCAAGTGGAAAATCATTAAAGGACATGCCTCTGCAAAGATGGGCGTAGAGGAATTGAAAAGTTGACTTTCAGTGTTCCTCTTTGTCTTATGATTTATGAGTCTTTAACTGCCAATCTCCCTTGATATGTAAACACATGGTCCTTCTATGTTGATAAATCAAGTTAATTCTATTTGTGTGTTTTATAGCATACTGTCCCCTTAGGACACCGTATTATATTGACACCATGGGATAAATTTGGACAGACTTTGAAAACGGTCTATTTTTTTATGATCTCTGTGGGATTTGCTGCTTATTTGGTAATTTGAAAAACTGATTTTTTTTTTTTTGTACCAGAAACACTGTTTCTAAATTGAAATGGCAAAACAAGAAAAAGTTCCATCTATCACCAGCTCTTTTCTGACTCCATATTACAATTTGGGAGTCATCAAGGACTTCAGAATCAAAAGTCACTTCTTTCTAATTAATTCTTAATTCAAAAGACTTGGGCTTGAACACACATTTTGATTTCTAATATGTTCTTTTGGAGGTATTATTTTTAAAAGTAGGACCTAGGCACCTGTGTCATTCCTGAGTTGCAATTGTCCCATAGAACCAGACTTCTGCCTGGATCTCATATTCTCTGGTCTGACCCCTTTTATCCTCTTGGACTGGACATTTCTCCTATTAAACCCTAGCCTATGGTTGAAGTACGAATTTCCTTAGTTCCTGATGATTCTTTGTCCTTAAGGATGGATCTTATTGCTAGTCCCCAGTGAGAACAGAAGAAAAGAGTTTGTGAAATATGTGAACAAAAGCTTTTGGATGAGTAACGGTGTGTTGTAGAGTATAAAGAACACGGGCTTTGAAGTCATACAGGTTTGTTTATATTCCAGAATGCCATTTACTAGCTTGTGGTTGTTTGATACATTTCCTGATCTCTTTAAAATGTATTTTTCTAATTTGTAAAATAGGTACTAAGTAAATAAATTATAGCTATTGTTAATTTCTACCATAGAACACTGCTTCTACAACTTCGTCAGTTCCCCATTCTTCCCTGTGGTGGAAGACTTCTTACTTCTCCCTGCCAGCACACAATGTAGAGTCCATCTTACCTCACACCCAAGCCAGCCATGTCTAGACACTTAGAGTTTCCTAAGAAAAACAAGCTACATGATAGTCTACCAAAGAGATGTTTGAAAGGCCATGCTTAATTGATTCCTTGTAAGCCTTCTGTGGGATTTCCTTTAGACTTGGGCTGATTTTCATTAGATCTTATGCACACAAGCATGTTCTAATTTACGTGTCTGCTCTACTATTTCTCATTCTTCCTATTATACATCTTTTGGAACCCTAGTTAACAGCTTTCATTAATGGATGTGAGGCAATAAAGTTCTATAACTTAGCACTGTTTCTGAATAGTGTGCTAATTGCTTTATAGCTTCTCCTTTACACTATTAATGATGTGTGTGTGTGTGTGTGTGTGTGTGTGTACTTAAGGACTAATCTGTCATATAAGCTGTCAAAATTTGGGGGGACAAAAAACAAATAAAATCTATAATTTTTAAATGAAGCCAACCTATTTTGTTGCTGTACTATATTTTGAAAGTTGGTTTAATCGTATAGGGAAGACAAAAGACTTTGGGGAGTATTTACTTTATTCTAACTCCAGAACTATATTCTTATTAAGGTACTAGATACCCTGCTGACTGGAAGAAGTACAGAAGGGAGGGTGCAATATGTAAATATACCAATCATATCAATGCAAATCATAATAATACATTCTTTTTTAGGGTCTGGGGGACAGCTGTGTAAAAGAGTGATTTTCATTTTCATAGGTTTGAATAAACTTCTTAAGCAAATCCTGTCTCCCTGATTCTGTGATTCTAGTTCTGTTGTGTTTTACTTTATTTTCCCCTTTTGGTTTTTCTGAGACAACATATGGTGGAAGTTGAAACTTTCAGAATATGTGGCTAGTTTTATTTTCTTCTCTTTGTGGCCAGTTGGGTTTGGAACTTTTGTTTCCAATAAGTTAGCTATGAAACCACAGGAGCAGAGCAATTGCGAGGTTTTCTGTGTGATCAAAGTGGGGGTTGGTAATGGGACAACTGTCTCAAAGATTTTCTTAGGAAAGTATAAAAGATTCAACAAATTATTTCAGTTTACCAAACTTGATGCCAGCATTTCAATGTTTTAATCAGGTCAAAACTTCTGGCCACTTGTTTTATATGGAAGAAATATTAGTACCAGAATAAAATAAAACATAAAAGTCAGAAGGATACTCTGACTTCCCTGGGATCCTAGCAGAGCCCACGGAAAGGAGGAAGTGTTGGTAGTGGGAGCTAAAAGAAATCAGAGCGCTCTGCTGACTTACCTAAGTTAAGGGAAAAGAAAGAAGAGAGAAAAGAGAAAACCTTGCAAATAAAGTTCATCAAAAGTTTTTAATTTTTAATCAGGATAATAATAACAGAAGAGTTTAAGGGAATGTGAAAGTATTTTAATAGCAAGGTACAAGTTTTAGTGGTGAAATTGCATAATCTCTGATACTGAATTTTAAAAATAAATTTTTGTTGGATCTTTCATTCTTAGTGGAGTAATCTTATATTATCTTCTAAGCGGACTTTAGACCTGAACCACTCAGGATTATTTTCAAAGACAGTATTAATAAAGTGAAGGTGTTTGGCACATATCCTATTCTTTCATTTTTGAGGGGAAGGTAAATTACAAGAGTGAGAGTCTTTTTTCTTTTTTCTTTTTTTTAAATTTATTTTTCAATTATAGTCGACATATAATATATCAGTTACAGGTGTTCAACATAGTGATTACACATTTATATAACTTACATAGTGATCACCCTGATAGGTCTAGTACCCATCTGACACCAGACAAAGTTATTACAATATTATTGACTATATTTTCTATATTGTACTTTACATCCCTGTGACTATTTTTATAATTGGCAATTTTTACTTATTAATCCCTTTCATCTTTTTTCACTCACCCCACCCCCAACCCTTCTCTCATCTCAATTTGTTCTCTGTATCTATAACTTTCTTTTGGTTTTGTTTGTTTATATTGTTTTTCAGATTCCTCATCTAAGTGAAATCATATGAGGAATGTTAAGGTATTAAAAAAAGAGAATGAAGAAACAAAATGAGGTATTCCAGAAAGAGAAAATAAAGAACATAGGGTAGAAAAAATGTTGCAAGTGTTAATGGCAGAGGGAATATTCAGAATTAAAGAAAGACATGAAACCCTCAAATTCAAAACTCATAATCAGCCCTGGCAACAAAACAAAACCCCAAATTAAACAAACAAAAATACAAACCTACACTAGGATGAATTATGATGAAACAAAAGTTAAAACAAACAAACAAACAAAAAACAAATACTCAAAATAGAAATACCCAGAGAGAAAAAGAAATTTCTTCTAGAGAGGAATACTCAGTGAAAAAGTTGTGAGGTGGGAAAAGTGTAAGAAAAAATCAAGGCTGAAAACAGATTTCTCATTAACAACAATCTGAGCAATGGACATTAGATGAGACTATAATAATATATTTAAAATGCTGAGGAAAAGCAACCATCAATCTAGAATTCTAAACCACCTAAATGATCATTCAAGACTGAGAGCAAAATAAAATATTTAATTTTGTTTATGAGAAGTTATTATAGATCTTCTAAAAAATTACTGAAGTTTTTCATCTTTCATTGAGAATAAAATCAATTACAAAGTGGAATGCAAAGAACCATGTCATGTAAAGAAGTTTATAATTTGAATAAACATTGATGAAAGTATAGTAAAATCATGTCTAATTAGTGGGAGCTTAAAAAAATAGAAGTAAAATATTAAATAACAATGATATAAAATTTGGGTGACAGTAGTTAAAATTAAAACATTCCAAGAGCCTCGCATTGTATGAAAGAAGGCATGTTAAATAGAAATAAAGTAACTCAAAACCTATAGCAGTAAAGGTAGATAAAAGAAAATTGGACAAATCCAATAGAAATGCTGCTTTAGTAGAAATGAAATATGTAACTTCAAAAAAACAGTAAAAAAATGGAATGAAGAAAATTGGATGAAAGCAATAGAAACATAAATGGAGAAAGATAAAAGTTAAATAGGCAAAACAGAATAGTCAAAATATGTTTAAAGAGATGTGTGAACAATTACATCTGCCTGATGATAATCAGAGATGATCATGTTAGGTTAAAAATGAGTCATAAATTCTTTGGTTTGTGAAAGCTGGCAGTTGCATAAAGAAGTTGATTATAAAATTAAAAACAAAAACAATAAAAAACAACCCTCAAACCTCAAGGTTTCTCTTTTGAGATAAAATGTTATATTTTACCAGGAATAGTAATCTTCTCTTCTCTTCTTCTCCTCAAATTCATGTATCATTTTTCAAATCAAAGGTAGATGATACATTTTTTTCACATGATATGATTGTCTACAGAGAAAGTCACAAAGGATTTGCAGATTAATATAAACATTAAATGTTTAGGAAGTGATTAGAAGGTGAATATTCAAATATCAAGTTGTATTTCCATACATACACATAAACTGAAGGAGTAATAGGAAGAAAAATATACCATTTATAACAGCAAAAAGAATAAAAAAGAAAACAAAAAAGATACCCAGGAGTAAGTCATAACATGTTCAAGTCCAACATGGAAAAAATTTTAAGTGTTTCTTAAAAAGATATTTAAAAGATATTTAAAAAGACATGGAGAGAAACATCGTCTCAGTCTGTTTGGGCTGGAATAACAGAATAGACTGGGGAGCTTACTCACAGACTGATTAGCTTATAAACGGCAGAACTTTATTTCTCACAATTCTGGAGGGTGGGAGTCCAAGATCAAGACATCACCATGGTTACATACTGGTAAGGACACCTATTCTGTTTCGCCTTCTCACTGTACTCTCACAGGGTGGAAGGGGCTAAGTATCTTTGTGGGGTTTCTTTTATAAGGTACCAATGCCCTTTTAATGAGGATTCATGACTTAAGCACCAATCAAAGGCTTTACCTCCTACTACCATCATCTTTGGGAGTTAGGCTTTCAATATTTGAATTTCAGGGGAACACAAACTTTCAGACCATAGCATACATCATGTTCTTGAGGAGATGTTGCTTTTTCCCTTCAGTCTGTTGGGTAGAAGCATATGAAATTGTCATCTTTGTAGGTCAAAAACAGCTTAATGTAAATGTTAAAAGTCTGAAGTAATATATAAGTGCAATTGTAATTCAAATATAAATAGGGTTTGTATAGGAACTTGGCAAGTTGATTCTGTAATTTATATGGAAGAGGAAAGGTCCAAGAATAGTCAAAACAATGCTGAAGAAGTATAATAAAGCAAGAGAACTTGCTCTGTAAGGTATCATGACTTATTATCCAGTAATAATAATTAAGATAGTGTAACCTTGGCCCAGGAAAAAATAATTAACAACTGGGACAGAGGAAAGCACTCCCCCCAATTCTATGCCTATTCGCCTATATGGAAGAGGTTTCATTACAGATCCCTGAGCAATGGTAGACTGTTCAATAAATGACGCTGGGACAATCCAAAAATATGTTAACAGTGAGATTTCAAATCTGCAGACAATACTAAACTCTTCTAGGGCAAGAAGAAATGCTGATCTAGGGAAATTATAGTAAGATCTGTCAAGGCCATCGATGTAAAAGTGGCAGATAAGTTTCAGTGTTTAACATCTGTGGGTCCCAGGTCTGGCTGTGATCCAGGCTAGCAACTAGGGATAGGATTCTGGATTTAGAATGTTACATTAACGTAGTAGGGTGCTTGCGCCTAACTTATATAACTATGATCCAGGTTATTATATCACACATGTGTGGCAGAATGCCACTACTGTTCTCTGACGTATAGAAAGCCCATGCGGTCCCCTGGGAGTAGAAGGGGAGCAGAAGAAGAGCAGAAGCAGAAGCGCACTCCCCTCAATAGAACTGCACTCCCTGCAATAAAGTTGGTGCCTGCCGTTTCATTCTCATGTGGGCCTCTTGTGCATGCTTCCAAATGGGCATCTCACCACCGAAAACTTCCCTTCTTGATCAGCTCAGCATCGACAATATTTCCCTATCCCATGGCACAGAAGCTGTCCTTTAGTGTCCAAGTTTGGTCCAGGGCTAGGTAAAATTCTTTATCTTTTTTTCCTGAACCCTCTTTCCTAGACTTCTTGTTTATGGGCTTCAGGCCCTCCATACAGCCAGAAGGTAGTAAGACACATGAAAAGATTTTGATAGACTCTCAAGGAATCAAAAGCCTCTAGTTAAACTTAGTTCAGGATTCAGCTCAGAGTATTTTGTGCCCATCACATGCCAGTAACCCTCTTTTCCACAAGACTAAATGCAGGTTTGCTTTCATGAGTGAAAATGAGGTGTTCTATAAAAAGTGAATCTGGTGCAACAAATATAATACTAAAGAATTCTAAAGACAAGATATTTTGTTACTGTTTACTCTCTTGAAATAAATATTGAATTATAAAATTGAGCCCATCAAAATGATATTCTCTGAAATCTTTAACCAGCTCATTAATAAAATTGCTCTTACTGAATAACATAGTGAAGAATCTACTATTTGGGTATCACAAAAGGGTGTAATATATTGAAAGTCTACCTTGTTAGCAATATAAATGAGTTAGCTAAAAAATAAGTGATGTGAAAGCATTTGACAAAAAGTAAAATGTACACAGATATCATTACCTGGGATCTAATGACTGCCAATGAATAGCTTCAAGCAGAAAGTGAAAAAAACTTACCCATCCCTAAAAAGATATCTGTACCAATTCTCCTATGTGCATCCCCTGAAGCGTCCAACTATATGAACTATGCATCCACAGTTTAGGTTTGAAATTAGCACTCAAAAAATGGATACAATTACAGTGACTATATTTCAGACTAAATCTAATCTCCAACCAAACAACCCACTGAAGAGCATGTAGCAGAAGATTTCAAATTTACCACAAATCCCAGAAGTTTACATCCCACAAATAAATACATTCCACTCAAAAGCAAACAAAATTGCTTTTCAACATAAGAAGTCCTTTGAGTTTTAAAAAACCCCACCAAAGCCAACTAAGTACTTTATCATGCAAATCAACTGCTTTGAGGGAGATGGCCAGTTAGCAGTTTTTCGTGGCCATACTGAGAAAAGCAGAAACCTGTTTCAGCTTTTCAGCAGGACAGGATACCTCATGCCACAGAATAGATGACCCCTCTCCCCCATACATCTTGAAGAGGAATGTTTTAAAGAGTTTTCAAAAGATCTTTTAAATGAAGCAGTTTCAAATAAAAGTGTCTTCCTGTGGCCTCTGAGTTAACACCATAAAGAGCAGTCGTGGTAAAGTGGACCTAAGCAGATAGTGTTGTATTCCCTAAATAGGGTGATGCCAATTATCAATTCAGTCATTAGGAAGACACTTGAAGTCGAAGAAATGAGTATAAATGGTAATGTTCTTTGATGTGGCCAAGTCTGCCACTATTCAGTGCATCACTAATATGTCTAGTTATCGAAAAATATTATTGGCCTCCGGTTGTTCAGACTCCAGAATGGAGAGAGAAGAAGTTTGAAATTGTGATTGATTCTTAGGATAATAGTACTAATGGAGGCCCAAATATGCCTTTCACGGGCTGTGTGGACAGCATTTAGTGGGTACATCATGGTGAAGGCTTTGTATGGGCATGAATAAAAAGGACCAAGATAGAGCAGAGGAAATAGAGTTGGTAAAGTGTCCATGTTTGGGGTGTTACAGGCCCTGGAAAACTTCAGGACAGAGAATTGAAGAGAAAAGTGAAAGAGTTATAATAAGCATCCTATACGTTCAGATACGGTTCAATTAAAAATTAAGTTGTTTCTAAATTTTGAAGAGTCAGGACTCAGATTTTTTTTTAATGTGACCTGTTCCAGAAATCGGTTCCTGGGGTTTCCCAGTTTATGAGGCATTTGGTTTCTTGAGATGATAAGAAAGCTAGCAGGTCAGTGTAACTCTGGACAGGTCCTTAGAGAAGGAACATACAAGACTAAAGTTCACCTCAGCAATGCGGGAGAGGGCCACAGGCTACTCACTGTTCAGCTTGGTGAATGTTTGAATGGAGATCACTCACAAGCATGCTATTCCATAAAAGGAGGAAGTCTCTTAGACGCTTACAGAAAACTGCCAAAGGAATCGAGCAATTATTACTCCATGCTTCACCTTAGCATAGAAAAGTGTCAAGAGGAAAATTACCTTATTGCCTAAAGGAAGGGACGTGACTAGATGTTGGGTGCATCACATGGTGCATTAGCCTCCCTAGAAGAAAGGAGTTAGTACCTTTCATGAGGTAAGTACAGGCAAGACCAGGAAATAAACTTTTGTCTGTGTTTGGTCACTTATCCACAATATACCTGTCTTCTGGACTTATAATGACAATGGTATATTTGCTTGTCCTCCACTCTCTAGCTGTCACTCAGGAAAAATTTACCTGCTCCCAGTAGACAAACACTGTAGTAAAAGGTTTTTTCCCTTTCTTTTTAAAAAAATCTTTCAGTATATTGATCTACCTTTAAACTGACTAATGACTTGTAAAACAATGATATTTATATACTAAAAGATTTTAAAATGCTCTTTTTAAATCTTTAGAAAAAAAATATTACCTTTTTAACATAGATTTTATGTCAGTTCAATTCTTAGTACATACTGCAATGCTTTGTTAGCTAAATAATTTAAGTGAAACCCTCCTTTCCTTTTACTGTATCATATTAATAGCTCATGTTATTTCTGATTATATCCTAAACACTATATTATACAAGAAAAAAAAAATTGTGAGTATCTAGAGAGCCATTCTGAGTCAGGAATTATAGTGGGTGATGATGAAGTCAGAATTGGCTATTAAAATGGCAGAGGCAATCATGAAGTTGAAGTTGGCTAAGTCCAGTTCTCTGTTTCTTAACCTTCGGATTTTGAGTAGGTTTTCTTGCTTGAGGAAGAGATTAAGAAGAATAAGATAGTACTTAAGGTTTCTGTAGCAAGAGATTTATATTAGAATACCAACTCCTGTCTAGTGGGAGACAACTCTGAATGAAAAACTTTTCTATTTTTGAATGGAAAATGCACTTTGAAAATTGTAGAAGGCAAATATATTTATAATTTGTTGAGTCAACAGAATTCTTTTCATTTTTATTTATTTTTATTTTCTATTTTTTTATTAAATTTATTAGGATAACATTGGTTAATAAAATTACATAGGTTTCAAGTGTATAATTCAATAATATGTCTTACTCGCATAGTGTGTTTACCACGCAGTTAAATTTCCTCCCTTCACCATATATTTGACTCCCTCTACTCTTATCTACCTGTCCCCTCTCTTCTTTCCCTCTGATAACCACTAAACTGTTTTCTGTGTCTATGAATGTTTGTTTGTCTTCTTCACTTGTTGCTTTCAGTTTCATATTCCACATATAAGAGAAATCATATGGTTCTCAACTTTTTTCTGTCTGACTTATTTCACTTAGCATACTAATCTCAAGATCCACCCCTGTCACAAATGACAGTATTTTATCTTTTCTTAAGGCTGAGTAATATTCCATTATATACATGTACCATATCTTTATCCAATCATCTATCGAAGGCACTTCGGTCGTTTCCATGTCTTGGCTTCTATGAAAAATGCTGCAATGAACATAGCTGTGCATATATCTTCACAGATAAATGTTTTCAAATTTTTGGGTAGATAGCCAAAAGAGGATTGCTAGATCATTATGGTAATTCTATTCTTAATTTTTTTGAGGACCCTCCATACATTCCCACCAGGAGTGTATGAGGGTTCCTTTTCCTCCACAACTTCTCCAACACTTGTTGTTATTTGTCTTGTTGATGATAGCCATTCTAACAGATGTGAGGTGATATCGGAATTTTTTTAATGTTTGAATTGTTGAGCTGGAGGCCAGGGCTTTGATTTCTAACTGAAACTATTTGACTCTGTAAACCTATCAGTTTTTTGTATTTGGTGATTAGAATAAGAATTCTTTTAAATCATTCATTAGTTTCTATTCTAAAAGATAAATTCTTCATTCTATTGATATGTTTCTTGCTTGGTTGGTTCCTAAAAACAAATGATTTGATTTTACTTCTTTTATTTACTGAAGATAATTTAATGAAAAAAACTGAACAATGGTGACTTCTCCCCCAGAGGCAAAATTATTAGATTAAAAAAAGAAACAACTATCATTTTTTGAGTAAGAAGAGTTTAAAGAACATTCTTGAATTGGCCTTTTTGATTTTATTTTAGAGATCATTTCTTGGAGTAAATTCTGCAATTGATCAAGAGATGAAAATTAAGGACACAGATGCACTGAAGATTACCTACAATAAGATACTGTTGTCATCTTCCCATGTTTTTTTCCATGAATGAAGGCAATTGATGCCTCATTAACAGTTACTATTTACTACTCCTTAATTGTTTTTTCCAAAAAAATAAAAAAGTTTCTCCCACAGTTCTCTCCTGGGGTTTCTGGATTAGAACTTAGTAACTAGCATTTAAGGAACAGATGAAATTATAGGTCTCCAATAATTTGCCTGCTAAAGGAAAAATAAATATGTACTAGATAGCCTTGCACAAAAATAGGTGCCCAATAGATGAGAAGTAGATGAATGAATAAGGCAAATGAAATGTTAGTTTATTTTAGTGAATATTTTGATGTTTTTGATTTGTTTTGGTTCAATAGATTTGGAAAACATTGGAGAAGTTTGTTGATACCTCTTTTTTCCATTCCAAGCAACAAGTTTAAACATTAATTTTAATGTATTACTTCATTGGTAAAAAATTTTGAATGAATATGTTGACTTCAGGATAAAATAAACACTTATTTAGCCTCCAAAGCAGAGCTCTCCAAATCTGTCTTAACCCAATTTATTCAACAAGTTTATCACTAATAATATAGTCACTCTGACTTCATTGTTCTCTGCTCCTCTCTATTTTTTGAATGAATAAGATAAAACAACAAAAGACAAACAAAAGACAGCAAAAATGCTTCTGATTTCCAAGTCTAAGCTTTTTTGTTATATTCATGTTCTTTTCCCTATCAGTATCTACCAACTCTTCAAGTAAGCATTTTAAAACACTTTGAGATGCCCCTCTTTATTATAAGACTTTACCAAGGTTCAGAACACTGTGAGAGTGCTATTCTCCAGAACAGAACTCTCGCTGGCCCTCTGCAAACCATCTGGCTTGCCAATGCAGCTGTTAGAGCTTCCAGCCTTTGTAAAAGCCCATTCTCTTTTGAGTCTCATGCCAGCAGGGTATAGCATTCTCTTTCCTTTCCGTATGGATGTCATTTACTGGTTTCTTAATCATTTCCCCTCTCTCATTAAAGTCTTTGACAACTTTTGAGACAGGATTCACAATTGTCCTCTCTACCTCATCTCCTGTTAAAGTCAAAAGTTCGGTACAATAGTAGAAAACAATCAAGTTTTAAAATTCTAGCCTTCTTTTCTACAGTTAATTTTATTTCCACTCCGTTGGAGTCATCCATTCCCATAGCTACACTGTGAATATTTTTTTTTAATAGATGGATATTTGAATATCATAATTTCATATATCTCACTCTGACCCAAATCTCTTGTTTGTTCACCCTGGTTACCACTAGAGCTGCTCTCAGAACATTCCAGTCTATGGATTTCTCCCATTTTCTCCCTTCATTTAACTTCCCCCACGACACTTTGGTTTCTTTATTCAGCCTCATTTCATGGATAGAATAGTATATGATCTATTTTCCCACTAAGTACCTGATTCCTTATACTTCTATCCTTCTACTCTACCAGTGGCATTTAGGAACTCAGTCCAAAATAAGAGCCACAGTACTATTTCTTGAGACCTCCACATGGGTGGTTGAAGGCCAAGTCTTACCTTCCTGTAGTATGGCCCTGCTCAGTTTTATGAATGTAACTCTGTTCATAGTTTTTTCTCAGACCTTTGGTTAACTTTCTTTCACAGGCCCTTCTTGATTTGCTGAATGGAATAATATAATAGATAGATAGTTTTTTGTGAGTGGCTTCTTTCACTTAGCAAAATGTTTTCAAGGTTCATTCACATTGTAGCATGTATCAGTAGTTCATCCTTTTTCATTGCCAAGTGAGGAAATGGATTGTTGGTAAGGAAGTGGCAGAATGGCTGGATTATATGGTAATGCTATGTTTAACATTTTGAGAACCAGCCAAATTGTTTTCTAAAATGGCTGACCCATTTACAATCTCACCAGTAATATATGAGTGTCTCAATTTCTACACATCTACCCAAAACTTACTATTGTCTTTTTTATTATCGTCATCCTCCTGGGGATAAAATGATATCTCATTATGATTTTTATTTTCATTTTCTGAATGATTAATGATGATGGGCATCTTTCTTTTCTTTTTCTTTTTTGTGCCATTTGTATATCTTAAAGAAATATCTAATCAGGTCCTTCGCCCATTTTAAAACTGGGTTATTTGTCTTTATTTTAAACTATAGAAATTCTCTACGTATTTTGAGTACAAGTCTTGTCACATCTATGATTTATAAATATTGTCTCTCATCTATGAGTGGTCTTTTCCTTTCTTTATACTGTTCTTTGAATTATGTTTTTAATATTTTAAAATACAATTTATTTTTTGTTGCTTGTGGGTTTTTCTGTCTTTATTTAAATATAATAGACTATTAGTTGCGTGTATTTACATTGTATATCCAATGAGTTTTTTTCCAATTATAGTTGGCATACAATAATATATTAGTTTCAGTTGTACAGCATAGTGACCAGAAATCTATGCAACTCACAAAGTGATCACCACAATAGATCTAATACCTTCTTCCCCTTTACATACTTATTAGAACATTGTTAACTATTTTCCTTATGCTACACTTTATATCTCCATGACTATTTAGTAATCATTTGTACTTCTTAATCCTTTTGGCCTTTTTCACCATGCCCCCAACACCTACTCTCATCTAGTAGCTCTCAAATATTCTCTGTATTGGTGAGTTTGTTTCCATTGTTATTGTTGTTGTTTATTTTGTTCTTTAGATTCCACACGTAACCTGAAATCCTGTGGTATTTTTCTTTATCTGACTTACTTCATTCAGCCCAATACCATCAAGGCAGTATATTTGTCCATCCCCTTCCTTTTAGTCTGTGTGTGTCTTTTAACGTGAAGTGAGTCTCTTGTAGGCAGCATGTGTAGGGGTATTGCTTTCTTATCCATTCAGCTACTCTATCTTTTGGTTGGAGTATTTAATTCTTTTCCATTTGAGGTACTTGTTAATAGGAATGTAGTTGTTACCATTCCTTATTCCTGTTGTTGATACATGTTTTTTCTTCTTAAAGAAGTCCCTCCAACATTTCCTGTAATACTGCCTTGGTGGTGATAAATCCCTTTAGCTTATTTTTGCCTGGGAAGCTCTTTATCTGTTTCAACTCTAAATGATAGCTTTTTGGATAAAGTATTCTTGGTGGTAGATCCTAGGTCTTCATCATGTTGAATATTTTGTGCCAAGCCCTTCTGTCCTGCATAGTTTCTTTTGGGAAATCAACTGCCAGTCTTATGGGTGTTCTCTTGTAGGTATCTATCTGCTTTTCTCTTGCTGCTTTTAATATTTTTCTTTGTTTTTAACCTTTGGTATTTTAATTATGATGTGTCTTGGTGTGAGCCTCTTTGGATCCCTGGTTTTTGGGACTCTGAACTTCTTGGGGTTGTATGTCTATTTCTTTCACCAGGTTAGGGAAGTTTTACATCATTATTTCTTCAAATAGCTGTTTAACATCTTGTTTTCCTTCAGATACACTGATGAAATGGATACTTTGACAGTTAATAGTGTCCCATATGCTCCTTAAATTATTTTTATAGTCTTGGCATCTTTTTTTTTTTTTTTTTTGCCATTCTGATAGAGTGTCGTTGGTTTTCCCATCCTCTAGATAGGTCATTTGATGCTTTGCTTTATTCACTTTGTTTATTCCTTTGTTTATTCTATTCCATTTAACATACTTCTCATCTCAGATAATGTAACTCACAAAGTGATCACCCCAATAGATCTTTTATTAATTTCCATTTTTATTTTTATCTTTGTTGAAGTTCTCTACACTTCCCAAAAGTTCATTGAGCATCTTTATAGCCAGTGTTTTGAACTCTGCATCTGTTAGATTACTTGACTCCATTATATCTGGATCTCTATTCTGTTCTCTCATATGGTTTCTGCTTCTTTGTCTTCTTATTTTGGCTGCCTTTCCATGTCTGTTTCTATGTACTAAGCAAAGCTCCTAAGTCTCCTTGTCTTATTAGTGTGGATTTTTGAAGTAGGTGTCCAGTGGTACAGTCTTAAGAGAGGTTTAGCTGCAGACCAAATTTAGCCTAAGTCTCTGCCCCTCTGAGGCCACTGTTAAGATTCAGCAAGCAATCCACAGATGCTGTGTTTATAGTTGCCTCAAAAGACCACACCAGTAACCAAGGCCAGCTGCCTCCAGTATGAGTTTAGGTGCTGCTCAGCAAGGAACACCTGACTTGCCGAGGATCTTCCTGGGTGTGGCTTGTGTGGGGCTGTGAGTTGGGGAGGTGGGGTTTCAGGAAATCCTCTGGGCAGAGCAACCTCTGTTATCCAGTTTGATGACATCACTACTATGGCAGTGTTGCGTCCATGCACTGGGAGTGGGGAGGGCTCAACAAGGAACAATGGATATCATCAGCCCTTCTGTACGGAGTGAAGCTTGCCTCAGGCCTCACTTCGACAATGTCTCTGTTGAAGTCTCTGGTGCCCCTGCATGCAGCCGAATTGGCACTGGTGCTCAGAGTGAGCAGGTCAGTCACTGTGAAAATCTGCTTGCGGACGTGACCCCTTTAAGAGGCTTCTGCTGCTGCTCCTGCAGCAGCCTCAGTCTCACTCAGCTGCTTGAGACTGGGCAGCCCTGCATTCTCGCCCCATCCTACCTTCTGCCATTGCAGGGTGATTTCTTAGATTTTTCTCTAGTTGTATGGCTTGCTCATCTAGATCTCAGACAATTTTTCCTTGCTGTTTGCTCCTTGTTTCCGTCACAACTGTGATTTGGTCACCGGAGGGATGAACAGCGCTTCTATCATCTATGCCATTTTTTTTTTCTTCTCCAATTATGCTTTGGGTTTGCCTTCTCTTGCTCAGAAAAATATCTTGAGAAGTCATCCATGTTATAGTGTATGTATCAGTAGATTGTTTTTTTTACTAATAAATATATTTTCATTGTTTGTTTCCAGTCGATAGTTGTGTTTTCTAGTTTGCATGAAAAGGTTTTTTTTTTTTTTTTGAGGGATGAACATTTTTATTTGTCTTGGATAACTACCTAGGAATGAAATTGCTAGATTATAGGGTGGATGTACTTTAACTATATAAGAAACTGCCAAAAGTTTTCTAAAGTAGTTGTTACCATCTTATACCCTCCACCGCTAAAGGCGAGGATTCAGATAGTTCAAAATACTTACCAACTTTTGGCACTGCCATCCTTTTTAGTGTTAGCCATTCTAGTGTGTTTGTAGTGAAATATTCCTGTGTTTTTTTATTTTAAAAATAGCTTTTGAGGTATGATTAATTACAATAAATTACATGTGTTTAAAATGCATAATTGCTAGGTTTGGACATAGACATGCACTTGTGAAATCATTATCACAATCATTATTTTGATGCACTTCTGTAATTCCTCTCTCCTGGTCTTCCTTTCCTTCATATTCAGGAAACCATAGATCTGCTTTCTAGTATTGTGCATTAGTTTGATATTCTAGAATTTTATAAATGGAATCATAAAGTATGTACCCTACTTTTTGTGGCTTCTTTCACTCAGCATAACTATTTTGAAATTCATTTATGTTGTTACATGTATCAGTAGTTTATTCTTTTATTGCTGAGTGGTATTCCATTGCATAAACCATGATTTGTTTACCTATATACCTAATACTATATGTTTGGGCTGTTTTCAATTTTTGACTATTACAAATAAAACTGCTATGAAAATTTATGTACAAGTCTTTCTATGAAGATATGTCTCCATTCCTCTTGGGTAAATACCTAGAAGTGATTGCTGAGCCATATAGAAGTATACATTTTATAGTTTAAGAAACTGCCTGTTTTCCCAAGTGGCTGTACCACTTTACATTCCCACCAGCGGTGCATGAGCATTCCAGTTCCTCTATATCCTTGCCAATATTTGGTATAGTCAGTCTTTTTAATTTTAAACATTCCAGAAAAGGTGAAGTAGTATTTCACTGTGGTTTTAATTTGTTTTCCCTAATGGCTAATGAAGCTGGATGTCTTTTCGTGTACATTTTGCTATCCATATCTTTCTTGTTGAAATGCCTGTCAAATCTTTTGATTATTTTAAACAGTAGGCTGCTTGTTCTTTTAATTATTGAGTTTTGAGAATTCCTTATATATTCTGCATGTAGATCCTTTATAACAAAGGTCCCCACCTCCAGGGCCACAGACTGGTACTGTCCGTGGCCTGTTAGGAACTGAGCTGCACAGTAGGAGGTGAGCAATGGGCCAGAGAGGAAGTTTCATTTATATGTGCAGCCACTCCCTAGTGCTAGCATCATTGCCTCAGCTCCGTCTCAGATGATCAGGCATTAGATTCTCATAGGAGCATTGGTGCCTGGTGCCAAAAAGGTTGGGACCGCTGCTATAAGATATGTGATTTGTAGATGTTTTCTCAAAGTCTTTGCTGTCTTCTCATTCCCTTAACAATTTCTTTTCAAGAAACAAGTTCTTAATTTTTATAAAATATAATTTAGCAAGCTCTTACAGATCAAGATTTTGCAGTCATACCTCAGAAATTTTTTCTTAACTTAAAGTCTAAAGATTTTCTATTATGTTTTCTTCTATAAGTTTTATAGTTTAGGTATATATTTAAATTTATGACCATTTTGAGTTCAGATTTTAAAGGTGCAAGGTATGGTTGAGATTTTTTTAAAAAAATGTTTGCATTTGGATATTCAATTGTTTCAGAACCATTTCTTAAAAAGATTATCCTTTTTCCACAGGATTACCTTTGCATCTTTGTCAAAAATCAGTCGACTATATATGTGAGTAAAATTATAAACTTAGTATATTTTTGCTGTCTTTATAACCATATTACACCATCTGCATTACAGTAGCTAAATAACAATTCTTGAAATCAGATAATCAAAATAAGAAAACTTCCAACTTTTAAAAAGTTGTTTATTTGTACTTTGTATTTCATTAAGAATTTTAGAATGGTTGGTCAAGTTTCTACAATAAAAACCTGTGAATTGCATTGATTGTTACCTATAGTGTTGTTGTGTTGTTGTTTTTAATATGCTTTTATATTCTTTCTCTTGACTGGTTTTAACTGGTTCCCCTTTGCAAGTCTCTTCTTATGTAATCACTAACTCAATTTTATTTCCTTTCTTCCTCTATTTTCTTGGGCATTGGCTGTATCTTAGTCTTTCATCTTTTGCTTAGCTGATCTCACATCTCCTTAAATCTTATCCTCTATTTTATCTTTTGCCATTACTCATTGTAAAGAACAAAAAATGTCAGTCTGTATGAATTTCCCAAAGGATGATATTCTGAGTACTGAATCTAAGCTGGGCCTATAACTTAGAGGTATTTTTCTTTATTGTAGTTCTTAGATCCTCAGAACACTCATTTATATTTCAGTGTACATTGCCTTGAAAACCATCTTGAGAGAAAGCAGGGTATAAATAATAAATAAATAAAATATCCTTCCAGTTACCAGTCTTTGATATGCCAGGTGCGGTTTAAGGAACTTCTGGTAAATCCTGGATATGGGCATTAAGCAGATCTGTTATCTATTATTAGGGTCTGGATGTAGGAAGCCCATTTTTGGATGGTTTCTTCCCCCTGGGTATCTTGAACTGGGTGTTAAAGAGTGGAAACATATGTTTTAGATGTAGGAATTCATGAATAAAATGGCCTTTGGGTAAGCCTAGGTATTTTAAACATCTGGTTCTCAAATGCAGAAGTCAACTTTCTATTCCTCTTGATGTAAGAACCATCGTGTAGGTAGGGGGAAATTCTGGGGCCACAGCAACAGCCTTCTAATGATCCCGTTGTCTTCATTATGTCCTAATATTATCACATTTTAATTCTTTTACTTTCCTGAAACACAGACATGATTGTTTCTAATTTTAAAAGATTAATCTTTGACAGACTTCTGTTTCCTTCATAATGTTCAATTTCCATCACTTGGCAATAATAGGCTTTTATTGCTTGTTTCCTTTACCCTCGACATCTCCTAAAACTTTCTATTATAAGCAATGCGACTAACCTATGCATTTTCACATCTCTATATCTTTGCTGCTTCTATTTCCATGGCCAGAATATCTTTTCTACTTTTGAAATGATATTCCTCTTTCAACACTCAGGCCCGCTGTCACCCTCTGTGAACTCTAACCCCGAGTTCCTTTGCAAGTCACAATTATCAGCTCTTCTGGCCGTTCTGGAGTTATAACAGCTAGCATTTACTATATGCCTACTAGAAGGTGGGCACTATTAGTATTCCACTTTGGTTAATAGGCAGAGCTGGTAAATAGCAGGATTCAACTGCAGCATTTCTCACTCACCGATACTGTTTTCACCTGTGACTCAAGCCTTTATTATGGTACTTACAATGGAACATATTGCATTTGACTTTACCACATGTTTACTTTGAGAGTAGAAATTGTACTCATTCACCAACTGTTCCTCAGTTGCCCTTTATCACATCTATTTAATGATAAAAAATATGTTTGACATATCTTTCTGGTTAGGCATTCAAACTAGCCAAAAAAAGAGAGAAATGTCTTCTAAAGAACAGAGAGATCTCTTCAGAGAAGTGAAAGAAGTGAAGGAAAATGAAGGATAAGAAATTCGAAAGGGAAAAGGCATCTGAAAATACTGCATCGTGCTTTAACTCTCTCTCAGGAGTTATATGTTTCTTGTGTCTTCTTTCTGAACACATTTCTCTCGCGCTCCCTCTTTTTCTTACTTTATGGCAGGAAATGGCTGTTCCGTGCATGTGGCGACATTTTCTTTGTGCTCCACTGCCAGCAACTGAGTGGAACTTCATGTTCTCTCAATTTCCATTCCTGACAGAGGAAATCTGAATATGGCAGGTACTCACCCTTGGTCCACCCACACATAGCCAGACGACAAGAGGCACTCCCCAAATGACCTCAAGGTTCAAGAGACAGTTCTTAGAGAAGGGAGGATGTAGGCCAAGAAGCAGACACCTCTAAAATAGTATTTAAATTAACGGCCATATCTTGATAAATTCATTTATTTGCTGTGTTTACCATGTGTTATGTTGGTAAGAATGATCTGTTTTATTACTTCTTAATTGAAACTGCGAAAAAAGACAATAAGTTTGAACATTTCAACCCCAACCCCAGAACCTTGCTCCTTAAACCTCATTGAATAAGACAATAGCAGAAACAATAGGATGTTTTTGTGTTGAGAAAAAAGGTAGTCCATGTTGCCTATATGTATGCAAATACTTTGTACTTGGTGGCTGGGATGAAAAAAAAAAGTTCAGTTATAGTACAGTGTTAATAAGTAACTTGATAGCATACTGGATAGCATGCGATCCCATACTGCTTTTTAAGAGGTCTCTAAACTCTCTAGGGACAGATAATCTCTTGGAGAAACCTGTTTGGATACAGATGACAAATCCTTCTCAATGTATCTCTCAAGGTTTATCAGAAGCTATGTACAATTTTACTGTCTTTGACAAGCAGTGAAAAGAAGTTGTTTTTCTCACTGCTTACCTCCTTGGTAAGTTGGTGGTTCCTCACATAAAGGATTTTACCCCCCACTTGAGTAAAGCGTCAGATATTTTCCATCATTTTGGTAGGAATGACAGCCAGATCTATCAGTACACAGTGAGCCATGCCAAAGGGAAGGATGTCCATGAGTTGACCACAAATTGTCTCCCAGGACTTTGGATCGTTGTTCATTAATTGAGTGCTGACAGTGTGTTTGCCTCTCTTTTAAGTGAGAGAGAAAAAACAGACTCAATTTTCTATATTCAAGTCTGACTCAGTCAGACAGATATATAGGGTAGGTTAAAATACTCTGATGGCTACATCTCAGATAGGAGCTGCTTTACTGTCATGGTATAATTTCTTCTCATGCAATGGAGAAATTATGATTTAATAGCACTGAAAGGTATGAAGTTCAGAAAATCTGAAAGATGAAAAGTAGGTGCCTAATAAAAAAAATTAATCTTTTTCTTTTCCTTTTGTCATCTAAATCCTCTTTTCTCATCCTCAGAGTGGTAAACTACTTTGGCTTTTTTATGTATAGAAGAGAATAACCCTCAGAAATTAGCCCAGATTCATTTTATTTCCCTGGAGATTTGTGGTTCTTCAATATTTGTGCAGATTCCTTGCCTATGCAATAGGAGGTGAGATTGAGTGAGAGCCAAACTGAGTCTTCATCATATAACCATGCCTTGCAAATGCCAATTATTCTAATTGGATTACCTCTCCTGTTAACAAGTCCTTTTCCTATCTTAGACAGCTATGTAGGGAATTCTCCACAAGTTCTTCCAATCTCGTATGACCCAGATGTTGTCTATATAAGGATAAAAATGTGAACAAATCTTGAAAAACTTGAAACAACTTTAGATTGTTAGATTCCCCTGGGGCAGGATAGCTTAAGAATGTGTTACCTTCAAATCCGTGGTAAGTGATTGATGAATTCAATAAAGGATTTGATTTTTGATAGGAATTATTTCTTGGAACAAGTATCAGTGATTCACAAAAGAGAACTAATTGCGCCTACATGTTATTCTGATTCTGTGAGGATGAATATGTATTTGTTTATTATATTGAGCAAGGAAGACAAAAGATAGAATTATGGTACAGGAAATAGGAGTCAAAGGGAACAAAATTGTTTATTGGCAAATACAGTGGGATCAGGGTTACAGCTGAAAACAAAACAGGAATTTTTTGAGTTTCTGGAATAAAAAAAGTTACTTAGGACGATCAGGTAATATCACATTATCTCCAAATTATCTTTACAGCAAAACATGTTTTCTTATTCTTGATGCAGAAATTAAAGATATAATTTCTTTTGGAAACCAACTGTGCATTTGTGTAGTAAATCAAAAGAATCGAAAGTGATTTTGGCTGTGATTGATTTCTTCTAGGAAACAAAATTTTGGCTGAAATTTTTTTGTTTCTGGCTCAATGGTTAAATATTTGTTGTGCACCTATTATGCACTGGTTTTCCAAAGTTGGAAGTAGAGTATATGTCCATTTTATTTCTGTGTTGTCCACATTCATCTCAATAAACAAAGACATGATTGCGCTCCTGATAGAAGGCAGATTTAATTTGTAGAACAACATCTTTAATGTAGTTCTGATAGAAGATCAATCTATTTCAGGCCATTTTCTTGATTCCTTCTATGATAAAAATATTTTGGCCAGCAAGATTGTTGTGGGATTTGAGCTGGTTGTTAGTTGACTAGTATGGATGTCAATCCAAAGGCCACTCAGAGTAGCAGAACAGCTCTTGAGATTTTGAACACTTTAGATTCTTCCTCCAAAAGCATCTATAATGAACAGAGTTATTTTGAAAACATTCCCTGTAGTTCATGCCTTAATTCAATCATCTGGAATAGGAAAGCAGATCCCTCTCAATACACTACTAACTTGGATTTCTATGGTATTATGCACAATCTTCTCATTTATTTTCACAGCGATAGATGGTTTCTGAGCCAAGCTCTGCAGGCATTTGGGAGAGAAGGAAAAGGTTTAAGATGATTCAAAATTCTTGAAGTAACAATTGACATTTTTTATTTTCTTGCTCTTTTTCAAAAATGAAAACAAACACAGTGAACTGTACACCTTAGAGCAGAAGGATGCAATTTTTGGCCTCTTGGCTCATTTTGGCAAAAGTCATCGTTTTTGATTCAAGAATGTTTTGTTTGTATCACCACTCTTTAAATTGTATTGTCTATTCTGAGAATTGCTTCTCCAGGTTTACTTACTTGATTTACTACTTTGAACCAGAAAATTAAAAAATAGAAACAAAACATGTAAGAGAAGTAGATTATACTACCTAGCAACATTAATCACGAAAATAGTATCCATCACCCCGCTTAGTGTTTGCTGAGAGCATTCATAGAAATGATTGCTTCTTTTTAACACCCTCTTTCCCTGGAGAAGATAATTTATTGGAAAGGATTCTGATTTCTGAAGTTTGGTTAGTTCTCGGATATACATGTGATAAATTACTATATGGAAATTATATAAGTAAACATATGCTGATTAAAAATATATAACTGTAAAACTCCTGTGATCCAGCACTTTTCTTATTTACTCACAATCTTTCCCTAAATCTCTTTCTCTCTCTCTCTCTCTCTGTCTTTTTTTGTTTTGCTTTAAATTATTAACTACAGACTTCAGTATTTACTGCACAGTCACAGTGGAGATAAATTGTTGACAAGGTGCATTTTAGACCAAGTAAAGTACTCATTGACTATACACTTATTAAAGAGAGTGAAAATGTTGGTAAGAAACAATTCTCCAGGAAGCCTAAATGGGTAAAAATGCCTAAATGAAAAAAAACTTATTATGGGAAATTCCTTTTCCATATATAATGAAATCTCATCAAATTGCTTTCATTGGACTATGCTTAATAATATAACAGTATTGGATTCCAACAAATCATTTCCAATATGGAAAGCATCACAAATATTTCTCTTCAGTATCTAGCTGAATTAGAGCCATGTAAATGTGTTTTGCTGTCTCCAAGAGTAATGCAAACTGAAGGAGTTTATGATTCTTTAACAGAACCGGGGCAAAAAAGAATAAAAGGTAATCTTTGTTTCCTTCCTTCCTTCTTCTTTCCCCCCTCCCTTCCTTCCTTCTTTCCCTCCCTCCCTCCCTCCTCCTGCCTGCCTGCCTGCCTGCCTGCCTGCAAACTGTCTGTAGTGTCTGGAGTCCTGACACAATAAGAAAATTAGATGTCTTTATATGGAAAATCTCTTCTAAGGCAAAAGGGAGCGAGAAGCTCCTTGATTATTCTGTGTAAAATTAACCGGCTGTTTCTTATATTTGTTGCAACTTTACTGTGCAACTCCTGAATTAAAAATTGGAATTGCTTCAACTTCATTTAGGAACCAAAAAAAAAAAAAAAAAAAGAATACGTTTTGGTTTTGACTTTTCAATATCAAATGCATAAAAATGAAAGGTTGGTGGAATTAAATTTAACTCTGCAATAAAATAATCGATATTTGGCATATAAATCCCAGACCATTGGGCCTCAAGCAGATTCAAAATTAGTTAATAGTAGATGTTCAAAGTAATGATGATAAGAACAAGGTAAGTTAAGTTTTATTCTTTTAAGACATTGATTTTGTGCCACAATAAATTGGGGTTCATCTGAGGCAGTCTTCATATAAAGCTATAAGCTTGTTGATGTAGTTAGGTTAGATGTAGGAGATTATGCCTCAGATGTATTGACATAATCACCACTATTAAAGAATAATGGCCACTAGGGAATCACAGTCTACCTCTGCCACTCTATCCTAGAAGCTCAGCATAACTTTTATTGAACCAAGCTGAAAGCTGTTACCATGTTTTCTCTCATCTGCCCCAGTTCTGGTAGATATTTAGAAACCTGAATGAAGACATGAGTGAATAAACTGTGGTCCTAAAACAAAGGGTCTGAAAGAACACATAAACCTTCTCCCTATTTTGAAAGATTACTTAGAAATGCTTCTTTCTTGAGATAGAAGTGTATCACTATGAAAATAATTTACATTTTCTATTTTCAATGGGTATACTTGTTAATACCGAGTTAAAATGTTTGATACTCTATTACACTTGAAATGGATCTTCTAAATTTCCTCCCACAGAATATAACAAAAAAGGCTGTGCCATTTGGAATCTGCGAGCCTGAATACCAACAAAAGAGTGAGTAGCTATGATGATTCTGGGTGAATGTGTTGGTGCCCAGATTAAAAAATGATTCAGAGAACACAGAGATATGTTTTTGTTTTCTATGAGATTTTTTTTTTTGAACTTTTCTGTGTCAGTATATTTTGTCGAACTAGGCAATGATTAAATTTTTGAAAAGTATAGGTCATGCTCCTGGAAAAGGCACACTATTATTTTCTTTTTTAAGTAGCAAGTGCTTACTCCAACAAGGGTGCCCCGATTGCTTGACAGCTACAGGTTGAATTTAGTTTATCAAATGGTTTAGTACGCCAAAAAATAAAAAAGAAATAAGAAACCAGAACTTAATAAAGATGGCATCCAATGGAAGTTTTCAGAGGAAAACGTCAATTAGCAAAGTGAACTTTATTCCAATGTCTGGAGACACTATGATTTTGTTCTACCACCCAGGAAGGACGAACCCTTATTTCATGTTTAGTCATTCTTGGCTCAGCAGACCTTAGGTAAGTTGGTGTGACTCTAGGCTCAAAACTTGGATTTGGTGCCAATCTTAGGCTTGGGCTGGTATCAGAGAAGACTTAAATTGACACTTCATTTTTCTCTTTTCAAATTTTTAGTACCATGGCTGAGTTTAATGTTGAAATTGGTCTTTGAAGGTGAGAAAAGAGAAACATTTATTTGTCTGGAAATTCACTTAGTCATAGTCCCTATGAAAGGAAGAGTGACTATTTGACATTAAGTTCAAGTCATATTAGTGCTCTATGGAGCAACAGTTGCAGGCTGACTGCTTTATTAGCATGATATTTGGGAATATCTGAACCAATGTCTTGAATATATTTTTATACCTTCTTTTAGTTGCTGAAGAATGAGAAATAAGTAGGTCTTAATGACCCAAAACCAAGAGTTGAGCCAGTCAAGCTGTTAATGTTGAGATGTCATTTCAGTAACCACAATGATGGTAATGATAACTAGTGTTACATGTTATAGCTTAAAAACACTTATAAATAAGCTGGTACCTCAAGACAATGGAATATGATTCAGTGCTAACATGAAATGAGCCATGAAGCTATGAAAGACACAGAAGAACATTAAAGCATATTTCTAGGTGAAAGAAGCCAATTTGAAAAGGCTACATCCTGTATGATTCCCACTATATGTCATTCTGGAAACGACAAAACTATGGAGACAATGGAAAGATTGTGTTTTACCAGGGTTAGGGAGCAGGAAGGGCTGAATTGGTGGATTTTTAGGGCAGCGAAACTATTCTGTAAGATACAATAATGGTGGATATACATCAGTATACATTTGTCAAAACCCATAGAACGTTTAACACATGAGTGACCCCTAATCCAAACTCTGGACTTTAGATAATAATGACGTGTTCATGTAGATTCATTGCTTGTAACCAATGTTCCACTGCAGTGTCGGATGTCAATAGTGGTGGAGGTTGTGCATGTGCGCATGGTTGGGAGAAAGGGATATACAGAAACGTTCTGTACTTTCTTTTCTATTTTGCTGTGAACCTAAAACTGCTCTAAAAAATAGCATTTACTAATTTTAAAAAGTAAGCATATTATTTTCACTTTTAAAAAATACTTATTGGATGCCTACTCAATCTGCTAGGTACTGGATCATAGTGATAATAGTCCTTGTTCCATGGCACTTAAACATAGCTGTGTTGATTTGAATATCCATCAGTTTATTTGAAATTCAAGCCTAGCTATTTTAACTTCATATCCTATAGTCTTTCTACTACTTTCACAAACTCCTTGTGACTGAGCCTCAGTGGGCACAATAAGATATGAAGGATATGAGACAAGATGATAAAGTAGTCAAACAAAGCATTCCCAATTAAAAAGCACAGAGGAAAAGACAGCAAGGTATGAGATATTATATCTACACAAGGAGGACTCACTATATACTGTGTAGATAGCTAAAAAATAGTATTTTTAAATATGAAATATGAGAAAGTGAAAAAACTTGCTTTAGGATATAATGATGCCTTAGAAACACTCTTCTTGTAGATGAATTGCTTTCACAACTACAGAACACAGTGATTTTCGGAAGTATTTCTAGTATTACCATGGTAGATTTGACCAATATGTGGTCGTTTATAGCTTGGCTGTACAATGGATCTTTTTTCTTTTGAAAATATGTCGTTTTAATAGACTGTCTGGAAGAAGTTTAAAGGGAATGTGTTGATACTCAACTCTATTATAACAAACTTTAGATGTGTTTAAAGTTCTTTTGTCAAAATCAGTCTACATCTTGACAAGGTTGTTTTCAAGTTCAGAAATTCATTTCATCAACATATTTCTTTATCATGGATCTGCCTCTGCTCTGGCTAAATTAATATTTTTCAAAAACAATTTAATTATTTTTTAATAATCCATTAAAAAAAACCATCTTAAATATTAGAGTTAAATCCAGATTAATTTTTATAAGAAGAATCCTGGGCATTTCTTTAGGATTCAACCATAGGGTTTTCCAGTTTTATCACATTATAAAATAAACTCAATTTCTGTACTTATAATTAAGTAACATTGACTTTTAATGTTAGGTGATAGAAAGGACATGAGTTTGGAATCAGAGCTACTTGGGTTTGAATCCTGATTCGGCATTGCCTTGAGCGAATTGCTTAGTTTTTCTGTGAATTCTGTAATTTCTCTAAAAAATCAAATTAATAATAACTTATATCAAAGGATTATGCGAGCATCTACAAGGCACCTTCATTTGAAGAGAACATTTATTAGGACAGTTTCTTATTTATTACTGTATAAAACTGAGGATAGAGTTAGTATTATTTTGGTTCTTTTTTGATAATGCAGATGTTTTTGGTTGTTTGTATTTTAGCTTTTTTAGGTTCTCACTGTAATTATATTTTTATCATCTCCTCATGCAGGACTTGCCTAGGGATCTCCAATTTCCTAAAAGATCCACAGGGCACTCTTTGATTCACAGACTCCATCTCTGAGCTTAGCTGAATTTGCATTTCTGTTTCCAAAAGGAAAAGGTTACCTAGAAATCTTCTAACCATGAAGGCGGGGCAGGAGGGGAGAAAAAATTGATGAGGTTTAAATGGCAGCCTCTCATCATATTACTCTTTCTCTCTCCTCATGTTAGTCATTATTGCCCCATGTTTTTATTTTTATTCCAAGTCTTACTGATTGCCCATGGCTTGCAGTTCAATAGCAGAACAATTAGTTTTGGGTTTATGGTTATTGTTCTTTTATAAAATCCTGCCCTCCTGGGATCTTGCCAAAGGTGCTTATAATTTCACCACAATAACAAACATTTGATTACTTCACAAGAATCTTATGTAGTTTCCAGTGTTTTCCTCCTTATTTTTACTGTCCTCTTCCCCTCTCTATAATATGCCGTACTTCATCATTCTCAGCCTTCTTCAGGTATTTCTTTAACAGGGTTTGGAGCTAAATATTTTGCTTCTTCATATTAACCAAACTGTACCATGGACCTATTTCAAATATTTAACAGACTTTTTTCCAGCCAATGGTTTCATTCTTGGTGAGGCTTAGTTAGACATTCATTCACGCATTCTTATATCTGTCGTACAAAGAGAAGGGAACATTCTAAAAATTGAACTCATGTTCTCACTAAAGGTATAAGCTGCAATACAAGTAGAGGCCCAAAAATGTCTTTTGAAGAATTAATAGGCATTAGTTTTTGTGATTCATATTCATTTTCTCTCTAAATTTAAAACAAAAATTAGTTTTAGAAATTTAAAAATTTTACAGGGAAATACAAAAATGTATAATGTAATAATCATTTCCTCACCAGGGAGCATGCACCACCATTGACGTTTTGTTGTGTTTACTTCCCATTTTTATTACTTTCTATTTAATGAAAATCACTTTAACATTTTTTATAAAATTGATATGAGCCCATAGTATGACTCCAGGCAATGCAGTAAAAAATAAAATTTTAAAAATTAAAAAAAAAATTGATCATTCCCACTACCCAGAAACAACCATCAATAACATTTATTAAACATCATTATAGACATATTTTAATTCACAGAAATATAGAGAGGAAAGATGGGAAAATATGCTTTAAAAAAATGAGATCTTATTCTGAACTCTATTTCTGATTTAAAAAATTATGTATAATTTGAATTAAACATAAAATCAAACTGAACTGAAATATAAAGGAATCAAAACTTCATAGGTATATATGATATATGTATCACAATACATATATACATATGTATAGGTAGATATGTCATCTATCATCTATCATTTTTTCATAAAAGATTTTTTTTCTAAAATACACTGCTTAAAAAAGAAAATAGATAATGGGACAATATCAAGAAGATGAAGGAATTGTGTTTTTATATTTTTTAAATTACCTGATTAAAGTTTAGAGTAGCGATTGATCCCTGCAGTAAAAGAGCCAGGTGTTAACTGGTCCCATAGTCAGTTTTCCTAGTTTTTTCTTCATTGTTCAGCACTTAATACTCATTTGCTTCAGTCACTATTCTTATAAGTATTTTTAAAATTAATTCAATATTTTAAACTACTACAAGGACTTTATTATTCCTGAGTTTTTTATTTTGGATTTTCTTTTGAGTAGGTATACTTGTCAAGGAGGGCTTTTGGATTGTATATTTCTCAAATTTTTTTTTTCATTTTTGAGAATGATTGCCTATTTATTGCTTTTATACTTAAATGCCATTTAAATTAAACACAATATTCTTGGGTCACTCTTTCCTTCAGAATTTTGTAGATATTGCCAGTTGTCTCCTGGCATAAAATACTGCTGTAGAAAAGTTTGAGACCAACCTGATTTTTTCCCCTTGTAAATGATTTGCTTTAACGCTGGAATGCTTACAGAAAATTGCCCTTGTTCCTTCTTAAGATATAAAACCCTAGCTAGTACATATATCAGTGTTGTAATTTCTGGAACTTATTGTATTTGTTTTCCAATGGCAAGTTAAATCTTTTTCATTCCAAAATTATTGTTTTATGACATAATTTAAGAAAAATTTGATTCCATTTATTGGACTTTTTACTTTATGGATAATGTTTATCCTTAATTTTACTTTTCTCATTCATTCATTTCTCTCTCGATGCTGTTATCTGTTTTTCATGTGACTATTTCAAGGTTTTCCTCTGTGACAATAATTAGCTTTCCAGTAGTGCCTATTAAATTGATTGCTCTTTGAAATTTATTTATTAATTTAAAAATAGATCTGTTTTTACTCTTAATTTTTTATGATCAAATTTCCCTTTCTATGTCATTCTAATATTTTATCACCTGTCTTTAAGCTTTTATTATAATGATTTTATGTTATTAGATTATATAAGAAAAGAAAATTTTTTCTGTTCTT
This sequence comes from Eonycteris spelaea, assembly GCA_003508835.1. NCBI lineage: Eukaryota > Metazoa > Chordata > Mammalia > Chiroptera > Pteropodidae > Eonycteris > Eonycteris spelaea. Next base: position 6,476,346 of record PUFA01000062.1, read on the forward strand.
GAGTCATCTTATAGTCTACATCCTTAGTCTTTTTATGATTTCTATCTTCCCTCCCTCCCTTCCTTTCTCTCCTCTTTCCTTTCTTTCTCTCTACCTTTCTCACTCCCTCTTTCTCACCCTCTCTCCCTCCTTACCTCTCTCTTTGAGTTTTTCTGTTGTTTCTTAGGATTTTGTTCATGAGTAGCTTGTCTAGATATTTAATTTGCTGTTATATAGAGTGGGTGACTTTTTGACTCTTTTCCAACATTATTTGTCTTTTCCAATTTACAAGCTCTTAGGGAGAGTGAGGGAAACCAGAAGAGGAGAGGGAGCACTTAGTCTTTTTCATAACACTTGGGCTCTGTTCTTTCTGCTGAAATATTCTGAACGTTCAGATTATTCCTCATTTGGGAGGAGTATTAAAACTCACTTCTGTAAGAGAAAGTCGAAGCCATTTTTAATCTTTTGCACATTCCGCTACATCTCAGGAAGAGGAACAAGAGAAGGACATACATTTGATGTACTTCTGTCTCGGTTTGGGACGTTAATAAAATTCTCATGACTTTACCTTTCAACAATGTGAATTGTGGTAAGTGTGGTTAGCTTCAGTTGCTGAGCGCTGCTGCAGCATTTTTCTGTTTCTTTTCTTGATAGCTGGGTTTTGAAGAGATTGTATTAGGCTTTGCCTTTGTGGTAGATTGGAAAAACAGCCACAAATTCTTTTAATCTCTGTAGGCGCACCTCTTTTCAATGTGGCTTTGTAACTCCTCCTGTCGAGAAGGTGGCGCTTATTTCCCTACCCCTAGTCTCTGGCCTTAGCCTCATGCTTGTTTTGGTCAATGAGATGCTAGCAAATATGGTGCAAGCAGAGGGATGAAAGCACTTGAGCTGTGAGGTCTGTTCTTTCTTATTGTTCTTGAAAATCTGTATCCACTATATATAGAAATCTAGGCTAGGCTGCCAGAGGATGAATAAACATATGGCTCAGTTGCCCAGTATTCTGTATGATAGATAGCCTGCCTCAGTTGCCCCAGTATTCTGTATGATAGATAGCCTGCCAGTTGTCAGATATGTGAGTGAAAGATCCTCAATCACACAGCCATCGGTATACCAACCAGCTAAACACAAGCTCATGAAAAAAACCCGACAGAAATTGGCCAAACTGTCCTAGATCAAAAGAATAACACAAATGACTTGCAGAATCTTGATTTATTATAAGACACTAAGTTTTGGAGGGTGATTTTTCTTTCTTTCTTTTTTTTTTCTTCTCCTTTTTTTTTTTTTTTTTTTTTTTTTTTTTTTTTTTTTTTAGTACTTGGTAGTTTCCCATACAAATATTAACCATGTCTGATCCTGCTTAGCTTTCGAGATCTTACAAGATCCTGCATGTTCAGAGTATATGGCCATAGTCCAGGAAAGTGCTTTTTTTGTTTGTTTTTTGTTTTTGTTTTTTTTTGTAGCAACAGATAACTGATTAAAAACAGCATTATTTTGTTGTTGTTAGATACAGGGAGAGAGAAATTCTGAAATGGAGGTAAGTTGCTCAGCCAAGTTTGCAATACTTAGTTGTTTAAGGTTGTTAATTAGGACACTTCTGAATATTAATTACAGTATAAACTCAACCAAAATTACTTGTTATCTAATGCTTTGTAACTCACCTTCCCATAAGATAAATCAGGGACTTTGAACATTTAAAACATTGTGCTAGCCACATCTGTATTCTCTTGAGTGAAAATCCAGGCAATCAAAAGGATACTTCTGACTTTTTTCTAACTGAGACAGCTCTGCTTTAGTAATCTTGTGCTTCCAATTTCATATGGACAAAAAAATATGATTAATTGAATGCAACTTCTCTATTTTTTGTATGCCTATCTTTATTCTTCCCCATTTTGAATTTTATTCAGAAAGGTATTAATCATTCACCAAAGGAATTTACAATGAATTCATTTTGGTCTGTCAATATGGGAAATCTCAACACAAATCCTACGAAGGGGCCACGGAAAATAATGGCAAACAAATGCTCAGAAGCAAATAATTATTGAATGCAGCAGAATGTCACGTTTGTTTTCGGCCTCAAGGGCTCAAGATCCTTTAAATGGGCTTTGTTGGAAAAGATCTGAAGGCTTTCATGTCACAAAGCCTGGAAGGTTGATAATTTTGGCTTTTTTCCAGGTCGACCTATTCATTCAAAAGACAGACTGACTGCAGATACACTAGTGTTGGTGCTCGTAGAAGAGGTTAAATAAAGTCTAAGCAGGTGATCTAGATGTCTCCAAACCCTGAAATTTTGCTAGGCTTGCATAAATTACAGGCTTATTTGCATGTGTCAGCCCCACCAACTGCAGTCAAAATTTGTATACTCTCTAACTTGGAATTTGCAGCAAATATTAACAATAGTAATTTTGTTTACTGAAAAGACACCCTGAATTGGAGTCTTAAAATTATGTTTTGGACTTGGCTCTACAACTCATTAGTTGGGTGAACTTCGGCAAATCTCTTAATTAAATTGAATCTAAGTTTTATAATCTGTAATATGAGAATGATAGCATGCTATTTTTCTCAATCAACTGTAGTGAGTCAAATGAATTAGTATATATGTAAGTACTTTGTAAATTATAATGCAGTATATAAGAAAGCTGTTATTGTGCATCCAGAATGTCTGCAGAAAGAATCCTTTGGTATACAAGACATCCCTCCTTCTTAATATTCCTCTTGAGACAATCCTTAGATATTTTTTCTTTTTGCAATAGCTCCAAATCTATGGATCTCTAGCCAAGACCTATTTTCTATATTCCAGAAGTATTGATGTAACAGATCTCAGGTCATCTTTTCTTAGATACCACTAAGGCACCTCAAGTTCAGCAACTGAAAAATGAAGCCCATCACTCTCCCTCTGAGATTGTTCTTCCTGTGTTTTTTATATTGGTCAAGGGCGTCACCATATACACAACTGCCAAAAACGAAATCAGCATTATCAATGACACATTTTTCTCCCTCATTATCTATATCCAAAAAAGCACTAAGCCTTGAATTCTACCTCTCTGGTAATACTGAGATCCATCCATATTTTGACACCTTTTTGCCATAATCCTGGTTTAGCTCTTTGATTTTCATCTAGATTTAGACCACAGCTTTTTTTGTCATCTCCTTGTTTCCTGTCTTCCCTTCTTTCTCTGATTTTTTATACTGTAGCCAATGATATTTCAAAAATGCAATCTAATCAATGTAACTTTGTCTAAATGCTTACGTGGCTCCTCTACTCTATCACATATAGTTTAATATGTGAGGCCACCATGGCTTGACTTTGGCCCACCTCTAGAGCCTTTTCTTTCACTTCCTCTCCTCTTGCACAGTATTTTTTACTCCAATTTAGTTCTCAAATATGCCACAAACTTTTTGGCTAATGTTTTTGTTCTACCTGGAATAACAATCTCCTACTTTTCTTACCTGAATAATTTGTTTCTGGTTTCAGATCCAATTGCCACCTTCTCTAATAAGTCATTTCTGACCTTTCTCCATCCCAAAATTCAATTTGAATTGGCTACCTCACTAGTTTACTTTGCAGTTTACGTCTTTATCATAGCAGTAAATCTCCTTGTACTGCAATTATTAGTTTACTTGACCAGACTTAAAGGCAGAGGCCATGCATTATTCATCAGGTCATTAGCTATCACTTCTTACCTACTGCTAATCCATGTCCTGTGGTTCTGCTAATCTACTACAGATTAGCACAGTGTCACAGCTAATATTGAATTTGGAATCATTAACATATGAATTTGATTCTAATATTTTCTATCCTGTGTTTCATCATCTGTAGAACAGGAAAGAAAATAATACCTCTTTCATAGAATAAAGTGCTATATCTAGTAAATGCTCAAATACTATTATTACTATTTTCAGTTTTAATTTTTATCAGTAGATAAACTTATTTCTATGAGTTAAGTATATGGTCTTTAAGGCATGGATTTTTGAGACATCCATATTGACATTTTAGCATACTAATTGATTACTTCCTGGTTCCTGGATATTTAAGATAGCCAGATAAACTCTACTGTGAATAAGTTGTGTTTTATTAGATCAAAGGATTTCTGTTCAGATCCCATGACCATTAAACATCTTATTTCAGGTTTGGATCCCAAAGCAACACTAAGCAAAACTAAGCAAAACAAAGAGACAAACAAACAAAACAAAACAATAACGAAACCAAAACCTGAAACAATAAAGAAGTTAAGAGAGTAAATTAGAGATCTAAAAACCTGGATCATATCTTCCTAAGAATATGTTCTTTTACCTGGGCTCACAACACAGCAGCTCCTCTTAGAACCAGAAATAAAAATTCGGGAGATTAAACATATTAAATTCAGCTCTTGCTAGTTCACTATGAAACCCAGTTATTCTTAATGACTCCTGGTTGACCAGCTTTGGTGCTGATTTATTAATTTGTTCATCCCACAATTATTCATTGAAAACCTCCTCTGTGCCAGGCTCTGTAGCAGGCACAGGCTCATGACTGTGTGAGTGCCTGGGTTGTTTTCTTACTTACACTTCACTGTGACCGGGCCCCTACTGTTCCCATGCCCTCCCTAGAGTTCATGTTCCCAATGGTATGATTGATGAAATAAGGAACACCTAGACAGTCTTCCATTCTGTGGCTCAGGTTGCCTGGTTTGTTTTTATTTATGAATTATCTTATAGACTCTCAATTTATAATAAATTTAGCTTTACCTTCCCCTATCTCCTAAATGAGTTTTCCTGTCAAATGCTAACTTTCAGTAATGGGATAATCTAGAGGCATTGATTAGATTTTTGCCTTGGGCATGGATCTCTACTGTCTTCTTATCTTTGGATTTTCTTTCCAGTTGCACCTTATCTAAAACAATAGATATTGCCCCAAAGTCACCATCTTGTGGCCCAAATCACCATTGCTAGCCATCATTGGCTAGCCTTTTAAATCCAGTTCTTTAAAGCAGCATTGTAAAATAGAAATATAATATAAGGCACATATGTAATTTTAAATGTAGGAGCACATTAAAAAAAGTAAAAATAATAGACAGGTACAACTAATTTTAACAATACATTTTACTTAACCAAATATATAAAGTACTGTCACTTCAACATCCAGTGAATATAAAAACTACTCATGAAATATTTTATATATATTTTTCATACATAGTTTTTAAAAAACCAGTATTTATTTTATACTTACAGCACATCTAGATTTGGACTAATCACATTTTAAGTGTTTAATAGTCACATGTGATTGGTGGCTACCATGTTAGACATTGCAACTCTGAAGGATGTCCATGGATCTGTCCGCCCACCTATTTATCAAAACATTTGTTTTTTTTTTCTTTCAGGGTTTACTGCAAAAGTTTATTTTTCACTCACATTTACATGGGTTGATAGGCTCTGCTCCACATCTTTTTCACTTCGAGGCCAAAGCTAAAGATGCAGCTCCCATTTTGGACATGCCAATCTTGTGGCAGAGAGAAAAGAGAGACTTTCAGACCCATAGGAAGGCTCTTAAAGCTTCTGTTTGCAAGTAGCACACATCACTTTATATCCAGATTTCAATGGTTAAAGCAAGTGACATGGGGTGAAGGTATATAATCTCCTACAGGTGAACCTGGCAGGGAGGGGCAGCAAATATTTTTACAGTGGTGTAATATAGCATATCAAGTTTCCCAATCTCTTTCTTAATGGTTTGTGCTTCAAAACATTTCTTGAACATCTTTGTGTCCAGCACTCTCATAAGTATGCTTACAATATAAAATCTTATATTATGCAAATGAAGTATATATAGTCCTTGTATCAATTAGCTCCATAGTACATCCATAATCTAACTAGCACTTTATTATTTCAGAAACATGACATTTATGATGACAGTAATATGTACAGGTACAACAAGCACACAGAGGAGAAACACCTGGGACAGGAATAGTTGCTGGACGAAGTGATATTTGAACTTAAGAAAGTGAACAGGAGAAAGAAAAAATGAAAAATGAAGAAAAGGAACATTGTAAACAAAGCCATGGGGTGGGGGGTGGGGTGAGTAAGCTTGAGAGAGAGTGATGCCCTTGCAATTTATCCAGAAGCTGAAGAGGAGGCATGGTCTCTGTGTAGTGAATAAATGTAAGTGGTTAGGAAAAAGAACTCTGAAGGCACGTTGTCTGAATTAGAATCCAAGACTTTACACTAGTTCTGTGACCTTGGATGATTTACTTTGTTTATCTGTGCATAAATTTTCTTACATCAGATCATAGATAATATTAGTATCTCCATTACAGGGTTGTGAGAATGTAATGAGCTGTTACATAAAAAAATTCTTATAATAATTCAAACAATAGGCTTGATAAGTGGTAGATATTACAATGAAAGACTTTTAAGTAGTAAAGTAATGCAATAAGATTTGCGTTTCATAAATATCACAATGTCAGCTGACAGTGAAGAACAAATCCAATAAAGAGATTACTCAAGGTTTCAGTAAAATATGATGAAGATCTAAACCAGGACACAGGTAGTGAAAATGTTGAACACTGACAGCTTTGAAAAGTGTATAGGAGGTGGAAAGATTTGATAACTGAGTTGATGAGGGAGGTGATAGAAAAGACTATTATGGCTCCCAAGTTTCTGTCTTGGGCGCTGAGGTAAGTGATGGCACATTTTGACAACCTGGGAAATACAGAAAGAGTGGTTAGTGGTGGGCATGGGGGTGAGGGTGGGGGCTGAATAATGATCCAGAGAAAATGGATTGGAAATGATTGTTATAAGTAGATATGGTGCATTTGGGGATAATTAAAGAATATTCCAGAGTGAATGTTAAATAGGAGAGAGGTATATGGTTCTAATACTCAGTCTAGGCACTGACTTCTCATTTACCAAGGAAATGTTTAAGAATCTATGTGGTGTTGATAATGTTGTAAATTTTAAGGACATAATAGATACTCTTTCAAAATAATCAGTTAAGACCTTCTCTGCCCTTAAAGATGAAGAATTTATATATAATTTAAAAGTTTTATATGTACACCATAAACAAATCAGATTGTTATAAACTATTTTCAAAAATGATACAGATTCACGCAAAGCCACAACTAACTTTAAAATTAATTTTTAAAACAACACAAGTTTCAGTAACACAAAATAAATTTTATTCTATTTTACGTAAAGATAAAGAGCACAGGTTGTATTCTAGTAACTTCTCGCACTTGTAATAATAATTATAGCATGTGCAGGTGCAAAAAATTAGACAGAAGTGGAGGTTATGTCCGAGAAGTGTATCTTTTTTGGTTAATTCTTTTCTATAACTACAACAATACATCTTTTATCATGTACTGGAAATCCTTTACCCCTCCTTCAGGCTATCCCGAGTTATGGAATATGCTTTTTTTTTTTTTTTTTTTTTAAGATTCAGACTCAAGTCATTCAGTAAATTCAGGAAATATCTACGTAAACTAATGCCAGAGAAGTGGATCCCTGGACACTGGGGCTCTGTTAGAACCATTTATAGTGGAAAATCCCTAGACCTAACCGAGGGAGGTTCATATAGCAGATGTGCACCTGGCAAGCACTAAGACAGGGAAGAGAAAAGTAGTACATTGCAACAAAAGACAGATGTAGGTTGTGTTTGAGAGCTAGAGAAACCAATGGATAAAGATGTTGAATGAGAGGAGTTGGAGTAAGCCAGAGGAATGGAAAGGTGAAGCAAAGGTTTGTGATAGCTTTTGCTATTGACCCCCAGGTTTACTGCCCCTTTCTTTGTGGAGATTACATTTCTCTGCAAAGCAGAAATCAAGTTTGGTCTTTGACTTACTTTGACCAAAGAAGAGCGAGCAGAACTGATGTATATCCCTTTTAACCAAAAGCTTCAAGAACCATTGCAGAGTTTCCATCTTTGTTGACCTTCTGCCAGGTGATCAGCCTAAATCAAGATAGGAACTGTCAGTGATGTATATAGAATGTGAGTTAAAAAGTTAATTTTTGTTATTGAAAGGCACAAAGGTTTTAGGGTTATTTGTTACTGCGGCATAACCTTGCCAAAGCTGATTAACACAAAGGAAAAAATGAACAAACAATGAAATTATGGGCAGGTGAAGGGCTGGTTTGAGATCAAGCTCAAGAATAAGAATTTTGGTCTCTGGGTTTCTCCTAGCGTTTTGTTTGTTTGTTTGTTTGTTTGTTTTACCTGCCAGTATGTGTGTCAGATTATAACAGTGTAGTATCATAGTTATAAAAACATGAACTAGGTATTAAACAGTGGCTCCCCTACACACTGAAGTTGTAGTCTTTGGAGATAATTTAATGTCCCTGTGACGCTGTACTTCAGTTTCCTCTGTAATAGCAAAAACGAAACCTGCTTCATAGAGTTTGTTGTGAGGATTAAGCAAGGTAATGAGTGTTTCACAGGTATCCTGTACATAGTAAGCACTTAGTAAATAGTACCTATAATTATTATTTTGGTTTCACACAATAAAATATACTTAAAATTGAGAATTACATTGATAGTTATCGCATATGACAACCCATTCAATGAAGAAATTCATTTTATGAAATTACTACAACAGATACTCGCTTAGTTTTTACTCAGGCATGGTGGCTGCATGGCTATTTTAATGATGCTTCTCAAAAAATATAAGCAGACATACAAATTTCTAGATTGAATGCATGACTTATTGCACATTATGACATTGACATAGACTTTCATATATTAAAATAGGCATTGTTCATGTAACAACTGTAGGACAAGTCTAACTGATATGGATTGAGAATTAGCCTCTGCAGAGTGGTGGAATAATTGATAAAGACAGCAGATCTATCAGGGGTTTCCAACCATTTTGGTACTAGGGACTGGTGCTCCATTGAGAATCTAATGCCTGATGATCTGAAGTGGAGCTGAGGTGGTGATGCTAGGGCTGGGGAGTGGCTACAAATACAGATGAAGCTTTGCTGGCCTGCCACTCACCTCCTGCCATGTGGCCTGGTCCTTAACAGGCCATGAACTGGCACTGGTCTGCAGTCCAGGAGTTGAGGACCCCTGTTATAAATGATGGAAAAAGATTTTTAGAATAGGAAACTGTTAATTTCAGTAAACATGTGTGGTAAATTAAACAATGCCTGTCCCTACCCCCATTCCTTCACCTACCAAAGATGTTTACATTTAACCTCCAAGACCTGTGAAATATTAGGTTGCTTGGCAAAGGAAATTAAGAATACAGATTGAATTAATTTTGCTAATCAGTTGACTTTGAGTTGAAGAGATTGGCTCAATCTAAACTAGGTAGACTAGAATATTAGATAAGGCAAAGAAATGAGTTCTCCCCTAGAGCCTCCAGAAGGAGCACAGCCCATCTGCACCTTAATCATAGCCTCCAACACCTTTCAAACAAATGGTGTTGGACTAAATAGATATCCCAATCCAAAAACAAATGAAATCTTAAAGCATTAATTAACTTAAAATGAATCATAAATCTAAATGTAAAATGTAAAATTAAATATTCCAGAACACATAAGAGAAAATGTTTGTGACTTTGAGTTAGGCAAAGATTTCTTAGATACAACACAAAAAACATAAACTATAAAAGGAAAAAAAGATAAATTAGACTTTATTGCAATTTAAAACTTCTCTTTTAAAGATCTGTTAAGAAAATGAAAAGACAATTCATATCCTGTGAGAAAATATTTGCAAATTCTATAGCTGATGAAGGCCTTGTCTCCAGAATATATAAAGAACTCTCAAATTTAATAATTATTAAACAACCCAATAAAATCTATGTAAAATCTTTGAACAGACATGTCACCGAAGAAAATAGATTGATGATAAGTAAGCCCATGAAATTATGCTTTATAGAAAAATTTAAATTAAAATACAATGTGATATTACTACTCACATGTTAGAATGGCTCAAATTAGGTGATCGATCATACAAAGTGTTGACAAGGATATGGAGGAACTGGAACTCCCATACACTCTTGGTGGGAATTTAAATGGCAAAACCACTTTGCAAAGTGATTTGGCGGTGTCCTAAAATGTTAAACCTGTCGTTACCATGTGATCTATTCATTACATTCCTAGATATTTACCCAAGAGAACAGAAGGCATAAGTCATATACAATTTAACATGAACAGTCATAGCAGCTTTATGTGTAATAGCCAACAACTGGAAAAAAACTAAAAGTCTAGTGACATAAGATTGAATAAACACATTGTATTATGTCTATACAATAAAATACTTCCACGCAACAAAGAAGAGTGAACTATTGGCACACAAAAAACATGGATGAATCTCCAATAATTATGCTGAGTGAAATAAGCTAGACAAAAAAGAATGCATGTGTCTAATTCCATTTGCAAGGAACTTCAGAAAATGAAAGCTTATCTGCAGAGGTAGAAAGCAGATGAGTGGTTTCTGCAGATTTAGGGGTTGGGCAGAGAGCAAAGGAAGGGTAGGGAGGGATTTCAAAGACAAAAATAAACTTTTGGAGGTAATGAATATATTCACTGTATGATTGTGGTGATGGTTGTCTAGGTAAATGCATGTCATAACTTATCAAACTGTGCACATTTCTTGTGTCCAGTTCTTTTTTCTCTGCTTCTCTGTATAATCATTTTATGAGAATCTGCCAACATTTCACAGGAAGTTTTAACTTTGAGATTCCCTATTTAAGAATTTTAAAGTAGTCATCTGATTTAATGTACCATTAAATCATTTTATGGACTATTGGGATTTTCGGATAGCAATTTTCCATAGAAGAGTGGTGAATTTTTGACTTGAGAAGAATCATTTTGGTTTTCATCTCTGTGCATCGGATGGCAGGGATTCCTGATCTTTATGTGAAGTAGCTTTACAATACATTTTGGTCAGGCCATTTGTAAACTAACATTACCAAAAAAGGAAGATGTGCAAACAGTCAAGTCTTACATGTTTAAATTATTACACTGCTTATTTTTTTCTGCTTTCTTTTGGTTCTCCATAGGGTAAATTGTTTTGGGGTCCCCTACTTGAATCTATTCCTTTTTTACTAACTTGATGACATATTTGTATCTCTATTTGCTGTCAAATTATGTAGCTGTTTTATTTTCAATTTCTTAAATTTTAGGATGGCTTGTGACTCATGAAGCCCCCCAAAGTATTTTTAATGACATTTGGTAACTTATGCATCATCTCTGGTAGAGTCCTATAAAGGATTTCATGTTTCAATGTGCTGCAGTGGCTTGGTGACTAGTTCTTCCCAAATCAATATATGCCTTACACAAAAATAGCATGTCTTGCATCCTAACCTTTTGGTCATAAGTCTGCATGTCCTCTCTCTTTCCCCCTCTTCCATCTCCTGACTCTCTGCCTTCTCTAAATTAAAGCTAGATTTTACGTTAATTGTTTTTCTAAAAGGCAGTCTAAACAAAAGCACTTCCTTATCATAAAGGAGGTTGGTTCCTCTACTGATCTCATTTTATTGTATTATTTGCCCCAAATGTATATTAGTGCTTTTTTATAGCAAATTATAAACTTCATTTTTTGTCGTCTGTGGCCTCTTAGTAAGTGACTGACTGCCTTGCAGACTAGAACTTTTGGTAATTGACTCCATTGTAGTTTATAGGAGGGATCATGAATGAGATTATCATCATGATAATGAGATAATGAATGAGGTTTTTATGAGTTATAATGGTTTGCAAAGTCTGTTACCCAGGCTTTCGATTTTAGATTTTTGGATTAAAAAATGATCCATAGAAAGTACTCCTGGTTTTCCTTACCTCCTCCTCAACCAGTATTAATCCATTAATTGGGAATTTGGTCATTATAAATGCTCAACTTCTGGGGAGACAGGTGAGCAGAAGAGGGCCATGCTACACATGCTGATCTAATAGCTAACTTCACAAACATGGGTATCATTTTAGGTCCTAGCTTGTTAATAAAATATGACAATTTCAAAGTAAACTAGCACAAGCTATTCTGCAAGTTTCTATAAAAGTTCTTGTTGGCTTTTTATTAAATTTATAGTTTTCAAAAAGCTGCTCATTACAGAATTACCCATCTGTGATACATTGTTACATGTAATTTTGTTTTGTTCTTTGTGAAGAGTGAAAAAAAAAAATACCTAGGATGTTCACAAAGATGAAGCAATCATTAGAGTAGTTCAAGAGTGTGGACTCTGGAGTTGACAGCCTGGTTAAATGGATGCCTTTGTTGACTCCCTGTTTTATCTTAGGCAAATTCTTTAAGTTCTTAATACTCTGTTTCTCAAATCCAAAATAGAGATACCTATTAGGTTACTAATAGATCTCTAAGGGTAATCACTCTCATAGAGTTGTTACTATTAAATGAGATAATGTGAGTGAACTGATTAGAAGATGACTTACATGTAAATTTTTATTATTTTTTATTGAGCTATAATTGACATATAACATATTAGCACCAGATGTGTAAATGATTTGATATTTGTATATATTGTAAAATGATCACCATGGTAAATCTGGTTAACATCACCACCACACATAGTTACAAAAAGCATATGGTTTTGAGTGGGTAGTGGTGTGAAAAGTGGTGTGACCACTTTTAAATGGCAAAAATGTTTCTGGGTATTAACACGCTTATAAACAACTGTTTGAACAAAGGGAGAAACCCGATTCCTTCTTATATTAATTTGATTTGGAAAACTTTACTGGACTTATTTCTTTTTTGACAAGTCCTTAAAAAAAAAAAAAAAAGCGAGTAAGGGTTAGGGCCAAAGCCCCAGATGAACATGCTATGAGAATCTCTGACGTTCTTACCTGTAGATACTGCAACCTTATGAGGTATGAGATTGAGTAAATAAATGCCCTAAAAACGCAGGTTAGATTTGGAGTTCTTCAAAGCAAACGAGGAGGCAGACTTACAGATGCCTCAGCTTCAGAACGCCATCCAAATGGGCTCCAATTTGAAATGCTCTTCTCTGGTCTTGTTATGGAACTGTGTACCTGAAAGTTCTAAGCTCTTGAAACAGTTTCAGAGCTTGGAAGAAGGCGACAAGCCAGTGACAGGCTGCAGGTAATCTGACCCTGCCTAGCAGGCTCCTATCCTACAGGAGTCACTGCCCCCACCCTAGCCTAAGAAGACTCAGGCTAGACTGAGAAACCATTCTTCAGGCCCCTGGAGCCTCTTTCCTTCTTCAGCACTCAGACTTCATTTGAAATTCCTGTCCACAGCCTCTTTGCTTCCTAAGAGAAACCCTGTTGGATCAAGACCCTCTTTTACTTGTCCAATTCCAGGTCCACAGGGCCGCTATCTTGGTTCACTCCATATGCTGCATGATGGGAGGCCAGAAAGCAGGTCTTATTTAGCATTTATTAAACAGCGATATGGGCTGGACCTCAACGTGTATGGTGGGCAGTGAAAGCAGTCAGAGGGTCTGAAATTAATCAAGGTGAATGCAAATTTTGCACTCTTTCTGTTATTATTTTTAACAAAGTCTGTATAATGTCACAGATATTCTTACCTTGTTTTCTACAGCTTACTGAGATAGGTTAAATAAACAAACAAACAAACAAACAAACATTGATCAATGTAGGAATTTCACATATGATGCAAATTTATTTCCATGTTCTCTGTATATTTCAGAAGATTTCTTAGTTTTTCTCAGAGAGGATATAGTCAGCCCCAGGGGAGACAGGTCACAGTGAAGCAGTACAGCTTATGCATGAACTTCACTCTATTTTGTTCTGTTACGTCTCTGGTCCATAGGCTCTCATCAGTAAAATGAAAAAAAAAAAAAAACTGGATTAAATATACTCCTTTCCATAACCATGAAGCTGGTTGTTTCAGAAGTATTTTCCTCATGGTCTTCTCTTAGTTATACAGTTATGGTTTTACAGGGGACGATATTTTTTTTTTCTTTCATAATTTAGTTGGAAGATAGTCTCTGCTCATCTAAAATCTGATAATAGTCTCTGTGTTACTTTTAGTCCTTTTGCACCAGGAACATGTATATTTAATTTTCTAATTATTTAATCTATTGCTTTAATTTTGTAAAACCTCATTCTCTGGCCAATAGTTTGACAGTCTCCCTCTCATTTTGTTTTGCTTTGCTGTGCTTTGTTTTCCTTGCTTATGCAATGGAAACGTGTTTGTATCTTGAAGAAAGCATATAAGACATTTTCAAAATATGTGCAGAGATCATAAGGATTTAAACAGTAGATTTATTTGAAAGTTGGGATTTTTCCTCACATGTTGTAAACTATCTTCTAGATTTTCTAGTCTTTTAATCCTAAAGTATATTTTTAACTTTTTTTTTTTTCTATCAGAGATTAGAGTTTGGCTCCACATGGCTTCTCCCTTATTGGGCTAACTCCTCTACTTCTCTGTGTACTGGCATTTGAATGGTTTCCTGCCTCCACCTGGAAAATATTAAAGGATTCAAGTAGGACACACATTGACATGCAAAAGAGCAAATTAATTTTTTTCTCTTTTGCAAGCATTCATTTCCCCTCATACATTCTCATTTACATCTTTCTAAGTCTAGAATGGTCACCATTGGGGCCAATTGATCAATCAGAGATTGGCGTTCAGTGTCTCCCCAATAGCAGGAGGAGGGAGAGGGATAATGACGGTGCAGACTAGTAGTTAGCATTTTTCCTCAGTTCTTCCTCAAATGATGCAGTGAAGCAGTGAAGAGTCAGTATATTTTGGAGATAAAAAGAATGCCCCCAAGGAGGCACATGGTCCCAGAGCTGTAACCAACACAAAGGGCCAAAATGTTTACTAAAGGGAAAAAGAGCTACAAAAGGGAGGGAGAGAGCGAGCAAGCGCGCGAGCCAGCCCAGAAGGGCAAAAAAGACCCAGAAGACTGTCTGCCTTATATCTGGGCGTGATGGGTGATTCCAAAGGCATTGCTAGGTGCTTGGCAAGTGAGGTCATCTTGATTAACACCTGGCTGACACTAGGCGATAACTGTCTAGTGCGCATGTGCATACCCAGAATTCTACCACCATTGGGGTATCCTTTGGGTGATCTCTAGGCTGGGCCCCTATTCCTTTGTTCCTGTCACTCATGTATGACTAAGTACCTATAGAATGATCTTATGAAATATTATTTGCATCTTTCTCCCTGTCATGAGGTTTCTTTTCTTTTGTCATAAAAAGAAATCAGTGTAGGACAAGATAGTAGGGACAAAATAGAATAATTTCTGAGGAAAAGACACTTACATAGTCTAATGATAACCTTAAAGGAGTGATTGTTAATGTCTGTAATAGAAGAGGTGAAAATGGGAACAAGGAAACCAGGAGAGGGGACAAACTTTGTCTGAGATTACTCAGGTTTCAAATGTTTGAGCTTGGATTTTTACTTGGATTTTCTCAATTTATAAGTTCATGTCAATAGCTTTGAGCTATAAGTATCAAAAAAACACAGCTAACTGAAGCGAAACAAATAGGGTTTTATTTTCACATAGGAAAAAAATCTGGAAGGAGATAGCCCCATGCTGGTATAGTGGCTCAGTGACATCAACAAAGACTCAGACACTTTGAATCTATCCTTAGCATCCAGGCATCCCAACTCCACACCTTTGGTGCCTTGCTGAGCTCAGGGCATCCTTTTTGCTTTTAAAACAGAAAGGAGGGTGAAGAAGCACAAATACCTCTTTAATTTGGAAGCAAAGCCTTTCCCGGTAGCCATTATTTTCTGCCTTGATCAGGATTTTTTCTCTTATATCATATTGATCAACCTTGTTACATGGCTATTCCTAGCTCTAAGGGAAATAGGAAAAAATGAATATTTAACTTTCAACCTTTTATGCTGGAAAATGGCAAGGCAGAAGGGGTTGGGAATGTATGTTCATTGAGCTAACTGCTATAGTCTGAATTTTGTGTCTCACCCTAAATTCATATGTTGAAATCCTAAAGCTCAGTGTGATGATATAGGCGGTGGAGCCTTTGGGAAGTGGTTAAGAGTAAGTCCTCATGAATGGGATTAGTAAAAGAGACCCCTCAGATATTCTTCTCCCTTTCTACCCTGTGAGGATACAAAGAGAAGTCTGCAGTACAGAAGAAGGCACTTACTGGCTATGCTGGGCACCCAGATCTCAGACTTCTATCCTACCAAACTGTGAGAAATAAACTTCTGTTGTCTGTAAGCTATCCAGTGTCTGGTACTTTGTTATAGCAGCCCAAGTGGACTGAGATACCATCCAACGATGTCTGTCATAAGTATTCTTCACTAAACCCCATGGCTCTGGCAGCTGATCTGGGTATGAGCTTTTGTTGGGCCAGAGGGGCCTCCTTCCCCAGTGCAGCCTGTCACCTTGAGCTTCCTGTAAATGGATGAATGACAAGACCAATCAGTTGTGCCCCAGTTGCTCTCTTTAATGCTGAGCAGGAATAGTCATGCTATCTAGTATTTTCAAAGAATTTATTTAATGTTGTTCCAGAAGGCTGACTATAAACATTTGGTAAATATAATCTTTGGCCAATTTTTCTACACAAAGATTATGTTTAAAATCTTGAGTTGAGGACAAGATTGGAGGAGACGGTTATTTGACTGTCATGATTTAATTAATAGCAGTATCACCATGTTATTTTAAATGCTATATTCAGAGATTTACACTGCAGTTAATTATCTTTGTCCTTTTATTACTGATGAGACATTCTTTTTAGGTATAGTTTTCATCTGGAGATGAATATAAATAAATATAGTGAAAGGTGTATATTTTTTATAGAAACATTCATCTAGTAAGCCTCAAGTTCCAAATGATATTAACTAAAGACTTTTCTGAAAACATTTTAGAATTAATTCTATCACTAATGAAATAAAAATCACTCATTTGTTTGTTTATACCAATTAGCCCCAAGTATATGTGCAGATATACACTAATTTTGAAATATCTAACATTAGTTAATTTATTAGGATGTCTTCAAGAAGCAACTTTTCTACCGTTAACATTGGATCCATTTGGGGGACAATTACTGTTAAGATTGCCATTACCATAAATTCTTTCACTGCTCATTTTTTTCCTGTTTTGTTTACTCTCATATTCTTAGTATTGTAGCCAAAAAAGGGTGTCTATGGAAAGTAACCTCACAGAGTGATCTGATCATAAATTTCTAACTGGGCAGGTCATGGTGGGTAGTCATGTCCCAGGTATATAACATTTTTAAAAATTTTTTTATTTTTCTATTACAGTTAACATTCAATATTATATTGGTTTCAGGTGTATAGCATAATAGTTAAACATTTATATAAATTACAAAGTGATCCCCCTTATACATTTGTGCCCACCTTCGGTAAAAGGTTACCTTTGCCTTACGCAAGTCCTGTTCATTGTTTCTGTGCATCTAGGTTAACGCGACTTTGAAATAATTCGTAACCATTCTCAAGGGAGCATATAATCTTGTTAACTATTCAATCCTTACCTTGCTTTCTCCTATCTCCATGTAATCTTCCTTATGTTCCCCTTATTTTTTAAATGACTTTTTAATTTTTCAATTACAGTTTACATACAATATTATATTAGTTTCAGGTACACAACATAGTAATTAGAGATTTATATAATTATGAAGTGATCACCCCAATAAATCTAGTGCTATTGACACCATGCATAGTTATTACAGTGTTATTGACTATATACCTTATGCTGTATACTTTACATTCCATGGCTATTTTGTAACTACTAATTTATACTTCTTAATTCCTTCCCCTTTTGTACCCACCCTTATCAACCCCCTCCCATCTGGCAACCATCAAAATTCTCTGTATTTATGAGTTTGTTTCTGTTTTGTTTATTTTGTTCTTTAGGTTTCATATTTAAGTGAAATCATATGACATTTGTTTTTCTCTGACTTACTCTACTTAGCACAATACCTTCTAGGTTCATTCATGTTGTTGCAGATGGCAAGATTTCACTCTTTTTTTTTTTTTATGGCTGACTAATATTCTGTTGTGTATATATGTACCACCTCTTTATCCTTTCATCCCTTAATGGACACTCAAGTTGCCTCCATATCTTGGATTGTAAATTATACTGCAATGAACATATGGATTCACATGTACCTTTGAAGTAGTGTTTTGGGGTTTTTTGGATAAATACCCAGAAGTGGGATTATTGGATCCTTCTTTGTCTCTTGTTACAGCTTTTGTTTTAAAGTCTGTTTTGTCTGGTGTAAGTATTGTTACCCCAGCTTTTTTTTTTCTTTTTTATTTCCATGAAATATCTTCTTCCATCTTTTTACTTTCAGTCTCTGTGTGTCTTATGTTCCCTCCTTAATTTCACGTGCATAAAAGAAGCTGCAAAATTGTTATTCTCAGGAGCATTTGATATCTTGCTCCATGGTGTATGGTGTCAGTTTGGCTCAAATAAACTCTTATAAAATTTTCTACAGGTTTAAACATTTTTTTACATTGACAGTATTTGAAACAGTGCATGGTGTATTGTGGTTAATGAATACTTATTGAATAAATGAATAATGAGCAACTTTCATAAATGGGAAATGGGGAAGAGTGACGATCTGGGATGAGTAGAGGGGAATCACCATGGACCTAGGTTAATAACAAAGTTGGAGAGGATCCAGATCTTTAGAAAGAAAGGCAAATTAAGCAGATTTAAGAAAGTGAATGAGAGCAAATTGGAAATGGAGGTTACAACTAGAGGGGAGTCCCTGGCTGGGTTACAGGAAGAAAGGGGTCTGAGGTACATGCACATTTGCATAGGAGGAGAAGGAAGATTGGAATGAAGGAAACTAATCTTTGATAACTGCTTCCAGATCTTGCCCCTGGCTAAACGGAACAAAGTTTTGTTACCATCAGCTGATCCACTGGATTATTGGACTAGTATTAAATGTGACAGAAGTTCTGTTCTGAAAGTTGGGATCTCTTCTGTCTTTGGACCTGTTAATGATACAGTCACTGCCAGGGGCATCTGATTAAATTCTGAGCCCTCAAGCAAAAACATAAAAAAAAGGCTTTCCTATATGGTGTTAATTACAAACAAACAAACAAACAAATAAATAAAGCAGATCTCCAGTGGAAGAGAGACTCCTCCTTTTGTGATCCCACAGGGTGGGGGGTTCTTTCTATGTACGTTTTCTTCCAAATTAATGTGGTTTAGATTTATTCTTTAAATGCAGTGCCTGGAGGAGTTAACAGAAGAGCAGCAACCCTGGTTTGCGGAGTGTCTCCAGAACATTTCAGCAGGGAGAAAATCGGTTTCAGCATATCCAAATCTACTTTTTCTCCAAAATTGAGACTTTTTAATGAATATTGGAAACAGAAATGTCCCCTTTCCCCTTCCTGTAGCTAAATAATTAAGCCTGTTTAAAGACACACAGGCAAGATGCGTTTCCTAGTTATGAATGCTAGAGCAATGGTGGCAAACTTTTCTTATTACAGTCATCGCCATCAGCCAACATTTGTTCTTTGTGGATTGTTTCTTAGAAAAAAAATTAGTTTTGAAGAAATTGACATTTCTTTGTGATCTGTGGTAAGAAAATACAAAACAAAGGTGTTTTTATCATTTCATTTTGCTGCTTTATTGCCATTTTTATCAACTGAGTGTCTACAACACTCATCAAAGAAGGTTAGATGGGGAGAGAGAGAAAGAATGAGAGAGAAAGAGAGAGAGAAAGGAGAGAAAGAGAAAGGAGAGAAAGAAGGGGGAAGACTGAGAAACTGTTGAAAAGAATCCATTGCATTCAAGTTTAGAAAGAAATGTAGCAGGCCTAATTTTGCACCAGAGACCATTTACTTTTGTTTAATTAAAGGCAATCCCATTTTCTACTGTGTTTGATTTTTCTCTTTTCTCAAGGTTGAGTGTTTGTGGTTGTTAGAATTCATCGTTGTTACTTTCATTTAGAAGCTCATTGACTGCATGCTTTCCAAAAGCAGATGTAGGAATTATTCTTTTTTGTTTTAAGATATTTTATTTATTAATATATTAATAAATTAATATTTTATTAATTTATATTTCTGTGGTAATATATCCACTGACACAAAATTTTGAATATATATAAATAATCTAGTGAAAAATGCTTTTCTTCCTATACTGATGCTTAAACTAGTTTTTTTATTTCCAGAGGCAACTGCTGTAGCCAGTTCTTTCTGCATCCTTCTGAAATCTCTATAGTCACATTTTTAAAAATTAATTAATTAATTAATTAATGGTGGAGCTGCTGCACACATTTCTTTAAAAAAAACACAAACACAAATGACAACCTATTTTGGTTTAGTCCTTCATATCTTCTCTTTACCATATTCTGGGATCATTTCTTATTATTACCTATGTAAGGTAAACGCGTGACACGCGGAGAGAAGTTTTAAAAGCAAGCCTTTATTGGGAGAGCACTCCTGGGCGAGGTTCTCTGGTCCAGAGAGGAAAGGGGCCAGAGAAGTCATGCCCTGGGATGGGAGGGTGTAGTCTTTATAGGGTTATGTGGGGGTAGGGTATAGAATGGGGAATGTCAGTTGAGCATCTGGATTAGGGTGGTGGTGGATTAGGGCAGTGGCCCCAGGGCTTTAGGGTGGGCCCTTGTCCGATTCCGGATTCGATGTCAAACTGGGAAGCCTCCGGGCAGGCCTCCCTGCCACCCCCCACCTAACAACCTACAGAACTGTTTTCTTATTTTCAGTTTCATCTTGTGACAGAAATAGATTTATTAAAAGAGTGACCAATTAAACGGGCAAATAAGTTACAAAAATGCAATAATGACTATTCTTGTATGTGTGTTATTTCATACCTCTGTTGAGTTTATCTGTAGAATAAATTTCTAGAAGTGGAACTACTAGATTAGGATATGTGCTTTAAAATTTTTAATAACTGTTTCCAAATTGCTCTCCATAGAGTTTATACAGTTTTGAAAATGACAATGTAGTTTATAATTTCAAGGTAAAAGAGTCTTGACTCTGGGTCAGAAGTCAGAAAAATCTGTGTTCAATTTTGATACTCTTCACTTACCTTCAATTTGGTTTTAGAAATATTCTATGTCCTCCGTTTTTGCTTTTTCACCTAGTGATGAGGCAAACAGTATTTTGTCTTAGTGGAGTTCTGTCCAAAGACACAAACTTCCAGGGTTTAAATTCTGTTGCCACTACTCATGAGATGTGTGACCTCACCATCTGTACATTAAGGATAATAATAGTTCTCATATCAAAGATTTGTTGTGCAAGCTTAATTGTTAAGGGAGGAGGGTGGGGGGTGGATTTTCAAATGGCCATCTTCTGCTTGCTTGTTTAATGTTTAGCCAGGCTATAGTTCTAAGAGATATTCTGTGCAAAGATATGCTAATGTTAAGGGTGTAATTATCCTGTGCAAAGATATGCTAATGGCTAACTCCTGCTTCTGTAAACCTGCTTCCTTGCTTAACGTAATTGTAGGCTTTATAAACTACCTCCTCTGAAAACTCGGCTGATTCTCTAGTGGGGAGAGTCAGTCGCCCGCCGGCTAGTAAAGGCTCACAATTCATCTCAATTGGCTCCATGGATCCTAAATTTGATCGCGCCACAACATAATGAGGTAACACATAAAGGACATTTAAAACAAAAACTCAAGAAATATTAGGTGTTATTTTTATTATAACAAAAGGTTAAGATGTTCCTACTAAGTGTTTACAGTAGAGAGAGACAATAAGTGAATGCAAACAAATTAATAAATATGAGATAATTTGAAATTTAAGATAATATGTAAATGTAAGGTATTATGTATTAAATGCTTTTTGTGTACCATGAATAAATGGATAAATGGTTAAATCACAGTTTAATATTTCAGAAGATATTAGAAATTTATTCTAAAATTGTATTTGATTTTCCAACATTTTTTGTTCTTTGCTAATTCAACTAGCATAATTTTTAAAGCTCATTCTTTAAAACAGATAAAAGCTATAATTAAATTTGTTATAATAGGATAAATAGATTTTAGAACTTTCTTTTATTCTATCTATCATCTATCTATCACCTATCATCTACTATTCTTTTATCACCTGCCTTGAGGGAGAGAGTGGTGCTACATTATGTAGACAAGAAGCAACCATTATGTGGGCTATGATGCCAATCAGTTAAAATCCTCCTTACTTTACAGATGAGCAAAGAAAGGTTATAATTAATGGAAAGAGAGTACTCTTAAAGTATTTTTTTTTTCCTTTCATCTGTACCAATGGCCACAAATAATCCATTTCTTTATCTACCTGAGCACTGAGACACTGATGAGTGCAGACATTATGTGAAACTTCTTGGAGCCAAATGAACTTACCTTCTTGTTGGTAAAACAGGACATATAAATAATTAATTGAAGTGTATTTCTAATGTAATGCATAAGAAAGAATGTAATGATGTGGGAAAAGGTGGTGTTTTTAGGTGCCATGGAAACAGCAAGGAAAACATATATAGATTGGAATTGTCAAAGCAGCTTTCACAGAATTTCTGTCTTTATAAAGGTTTTTGATTAATGAAAAAAGAGGTATTCTAGGCAGGCAGAAACTATGTGCAGAAAGATATTGAGTGTAGAGAAGAGCGATTGGCAAATGTTGATTGGCATGGTGGAGGTACGGGTTTGCATAGGAAAGAATAGTTTCCTGATGGGAGGAAGGCTTAGATGTATTATTTAGGAGTTTCAGCTTGATTCGATATGCAAATGAGAGGCATAATAGGGATTTGCAATGGGATTAAAATGGCATTTGAAGAAAGCATTAGATAGTAGTTTGCAGTATTGGCTGGAGTAAAAGAGATCAGCATGAGGTTATTGTAGAAATATAAGAACAATTGTCAGGATCATAGCTATATAATATTACTTATCTCTTCTGGAAAGCTTATTTCTTTTTTTAAAAAAATTTTAATGTGTAACATGCATACAGAAAATACATAAACTGTGAAAGCTTTAATTTCTACGAAGTCAACAAACTCATTTAACCTCCACCTGATCAAGAAATAGAACCTTTCCAGGACCCCAGAAGCTCCTTTTGTGTATTCGCCTACACTATTCCCTGCAAAGGTATCATTATTCTAATTCTATGACCACGTGTTTGCTTTGCCAGTTTTCAAACCTTGTAATAGAGAGATTTATACAGTAGGTACTCTTTTGTATATTATTTCCTTCACTCAACATTGTATTTTTAAACTCATTCATGTTATTGTATGTAACCATAACTTGTTTAATACTAATCGATATATAGTATTCCATTATATAGAAATGTTTATGTATCCATTGTACTACTTGAGAGACTTTTTTTTTTTCCCAGTTTTTGATTATTTTAAAAAATGCTCCCATGCTCAGTTCTATGCATATTTATGGTGAGCACGTGTATACATTTGGGGGATATATACCTAGAAGTAGAATTGTTGAGTCAGGGGGATTATGTGCATTCAGTTTTAATAGATATTGTTTGATAGTTTGCCAAAGTGGTGTGCCTTTTTCACATTTCTACTAGCAGTCTGGGAGAGTTCCAATTGCTCAACTTTTTGTTGTCTTCCTTTCATTCTAGCTATTTTGATATTGTATTGGGGAGTGTATCATTGTGAGTTCATCTTTTATCATACTAGTGAGCTTGAATATCATTTATATTTTTGGCCATTTGAATATCTTGTGCTTATTCAATCCTTTTGTCTCCCCCTCCCCCGCCCATTTTTGTCTCTATTAATGCTTCTTGCTTTACTATCTACTTTACTATTTTTGTAGTCACATACTTTTATTTTGTCTATTCTGTGCATGATAGGATTTCTCTATCCTTTTAATTTCACTTTTTCTATGTTATATTTTGTATGTCTCTGTAAGCAGATTATAGCAGGATTTATTTTTATTTAGTCAGATAGTCTTTGCCTTTTAATTAAATTTAATTTAGCTACTCTTATGTTTAGGTTTAAATCTGCTATCTTCCTATTTGTTTTCTATTTGTCCCACTTATTTTTTTTATTACTTATTGTTCTTTTCTTGACTTCTGTCTGTCTGTCTGTCCGTCTGTCTATGGAGAAATTAAAGCCACTTTATTTGCAGGGTGCCAAGGAAGGAGAATGGAATGCTATCAATTAAAACCTAAATGCCCTGATAGCTTCTAATGAAGGGTTTTTAAAGGCAAAGATGCAGGGTTGGGGGGAATAGGCTGATGGAAGGAAGTGTTGGCTATGCAGATTTTGACTGGAGTTTCAGCTTAATTTGATATGCAGCTTGATTCGATAGCTTTGGAACTTGGCTGTCTATGGTAAGGGACTTCAGCACAGAATCTTCCTGCACAACAGACCCTTCGCTTCTGAAGGGTTTGATGTTCAAGTTCTGGTCCTGTTCTTGTTCTTTGGTTCTGTGAAGGGGTCTAAACTTTGGTTCCAGGTGTGGCTGTAGGTCAAAGTCGTCTCCCCTGTGCTCACTTCGGCTGCATGGCTGGCGTTTTTGGTCTGTTGACTCTGAACTGAGTACTGCTAACCTAGCAATCTTTTTAGTGGATATATTCAATCTGTGGTCGTGCCTTCTGCTCCCGAGCTGCAGTTCTCCTGTGAAAGGACCTTTGGGGCAAATCAAACACTTGCTCAGCAGCAGAAGACTTTAGTTCTCAGGACTCTTCAGGGACGAGTCACGTGGTGGTGGAAAATGCACTCTGGCTAGACCAACATGTGAGTTGTAAGGAGCCCACCAGGGTAAATGAATTTCCTCCTGATCTAACTTGGTTCATGGTGCAGTGCTGACTGAACCCTTAGTTCCCATTTCCTGGGCACCTTGGACTGGCGAGTGTCAATGGCCAGGGGCTGTGGAAGAAGGGAAGGTGGCGGGGTGCTGGCTCTGGCTGTTGCCTGGTCCAGGCCTTGGTGCTGCCTGTGCTATTGTCCCAGGCCAAGCACAGTGGCAGCTTTTGCCTTTTTTTGTTTGTTTGACTTCTTTTAGATTATTTTCACCAAACTCTTAGTTATACATTCTTTGGTTACCTTTTGTTGTGGTTATTCTAGAATAGAGATTGGAAGTCTTTCTCTATAAAAGGTCAGATAGTAAACACTTAGGTTCTACAGGCCGAGAGGCAAAATCAGGGCTATTATGCAGCTGCTTATATGATAAGGGAAAACATTAGGTTCTACAGGCCGAGAGGCAAAATCAGGGCTATTATGCAGCTGCTTATATGATAAGGGAAAACATTAATTTTCACAAATTTTTTTTATTGACTTATTTTAAAATATAAAAGTAGTTCAGTAAATCTTTTTGTAATACATCTACTGATAAAGAAGAATGGAATTCTTTCTTTGGGGGACGACATTTCACTTATTTGGGGTTCAGATTTAATGTTCATTATTATCATGGTAGAAATGTGAGATCCCTTCCTGAAAATGCACTAAATTTGTGCTGTTTCCATCTCTCTTTAGGTACCTATGTTTTTGGATAACTTTTGGATAACTTTTCAGGTTAAGAGCATAGCTTTAGAATAAGATTCCCTGAGTATGAATATCGATAGAACTCATCATTAGCTGTGTTCTCCTTAACTATTTCGTTAACCTATGTAGAAGCTTCAACTTCTTAATCTACATTTGAGTAATAGTACTTACTTTACAGGGTTGATGCAAAGATTAAATGAACTAATAAATGCAAAGGTCTAGAGCAATGTATGACATATTGTAAAACACTCTACTGACATTCTATTCTTTTGATTTTTTTCACCATCTAAAAATGTAAAAATATTCTAACTTTTAGAATATAGAAAAAATAGGTGGTGGATTGGATTTGGCTCTTAGCCTTAGTGTGTCAACATATTCTAGATATCACAACATGAATCTTCTACTCAGCCAGGTGTACCAGAAATTAGTTCTTTTACAAAGATTGATAGTGTTTTTGCCTCCTAAACAATGAAGCAATTTTAAACATGCTTTATCCTTTAGGCTTTTTGCTATTCTAGCTACATATTTTAATTATATATTTTAAATTTCATAAAACATAATATGTATTGTTTTACAGAGTCAAATTCATTTGTATTTTCCACACATTTACTCATTCTATTGTACTTCATTCTTTTTTTTTACCTGAAGAACCTTTAGTATGGATGTATGTATATATGTATTTACTTATTTATTTGGCATGGATCTACTGCCAATACATTTTCCCTACTTTCATTTGTCTGATGTAATCTTTATTTGCCCTTTATTTTTGAGAAGTATCTTTCTAGGTAAGGAATTCTGGTTAGAAGTTATCTTGATTTAGAAGTTTGAAAATATCTTTCCATCATCCTTTGATTTTATTCCCTTTAGTAAATCAGTCGTCAATCTTACTATTGCTTATTTGAAAGTATTTTTATCCTTTGTTTGTTTGTTTCTAGCCACTTTTAAGATTTTTTTCTTTTACCTTTGGTGTTCAGCAGGGCATCTAGATATTTTCTTTGTTTTTATTTTGTTTTGAGTATATAGAGCTTCTAAATTCTGTTGCTTGATATTTTTTCTTATTTTCCTTTTAGGATTTCAATTATATATATGATAGAACTTTTTGCTGTGCCCCATATGTTTCTTATATTCTGTCTTTTAATCTACCTCCCCCTACCCAAATATTTCTTTGCTTTTGTGGAGATATTTTAATTGATTGATTCCATTTCACTAACTTCCCACTAACTTCCTTCTATGTAATACACTACATTGAGTTTTTAATCTTAATTATTGTATACATCGATTTTAAAATTTTAATTTGATAATTTTATGACAGACTCTAGTGCTCTGGTTAAATTCTTCATGTTGTCATTTACTTTCATAAACATATTAAATATAGTGTTTTTTAAGTTTGTGTCCAGTAATACCATTGTTTGAGTCATCTGTGAATCTATTTCTATTTCTTATTTTCTCTTTTGGATGTCAATCATTTAGTCTTATTTCCTGAAATATTTGGTAATTTTTGATTGAAAACTTTGCTTAGTCAATACAAAAAGTTATAGAGCCTCTGGTAATGCTAATTTTTTTTCTAGTGTTAACTTTTTCTACCTATCAGACATAAAATTTGGACATATTATCTTGATCCAATCAGGGACTGAGAAATGTGAGTCTGAGTTTCAGTATTTCTAAGGGCTGATTGCCCTTTTCCTGGATTATAGCCTCTGGGGAGTCTTAATGGAAAGCCTATGGGTTTTGTTTTGTTTTGTTTTGTTTTGTTTTGTTTTGCCAGGGCCCTTCCCTTTGGTAGGAATTTTTGTTTCTCTGGTATCATGAACCAGGACTTAAAAACTTTGCTCAGCTTTACTACCTCTTAGATGCTTCATTCTGTCTTCTTTTTGTTTTTCTCTTGCCATCTTTATCTGAGGAATCTGCAAATGCATTTTGGGAATCAGAAACAGAGAATTATGAGTTCATTTCAATATCAATATCTATATCAATATCTATATCTATATCTATATATCAGTGTGTGTGTGTGTATATAAATATATATATATATATATATATATATATATATATATATATATATATATATATATATAATTTCTTTAAGGTATTGTCCTTTTAAATCCTGGCAACCAGTGTTGCTTTCCAAAGCCCTCAAAGACCTGGATTACTTTGAGCTTTTATAGTTGTACTTGATGGAAGAGTTGGTCTGAAAAATGTTATTCGCCATAGCAAAGTCACTTTTGTTTTTAAGGTAATTTATTGGGTGACAGCTTATTAACACCTTTTTTCAATCCTTCTTTTCCTATCTTCCTTCATCCATCAACTTTAATTACTGTGTATATAATTTCTGTCCCAGTTTTAGCTGATATAAGACATGGTTCATTTCCTTAAGAACACCTCAGTGCAATGGGAGAAACGCCCACACACATGCATGCACACATTTGTGTGGTAAATGCTCTATTAGAGTAAGATGTGAGAATCCTGTACAAATTCTTTTGACAATTTGTGATTGTTTTATTAATTTATTGACTTATTTATTGTTTGTTTCCTTCTAGACTGTAGGACCCATGAAGACAGGGCCATATCTATCCTGTTCATTGCTGGTACACATAGTATAAGCTCAGTAAATTTTTTTTTTTTTTGCTAAGTGATTGCTTGATATGTGAGGTTGTGAAGTTTGTATTTTACATCTATCTTGGAGAGTTATTAAGTGGCATGTATAAAATATATAATACTTGGCAAGTACACTTTCCTTTGTCTTCTTTGAAAACAATTTTTAAATAGTGTAGTGTTGATTATTTCACTGACACATGGAAATAAAATTTTCCATTTTATAGATAAAAAACTTGAGATATACTTGTTAAATCATTTGTTTGATTTAATGACTGAACTGTAATAGATTCACAAGGTTCTTTGCTTCAAGTCACATTCAGACAACATGCATAGAGAACTTTTCTTCAAACTCTCATGGCTAAAACAGTGTAACTTCTAGCTCTCTCTCTTCTCAAATATTCTATGATTTTTAGTCTTTAAGATTAATCTACAGTATAACTTATAAAATCAATCTAAAAATTAGATATGTATATATGTACAAGTTACATAAATACATTTATGCAAGGGATGTACAAGTAACAATGTAAATATGTATATCTATGTCTATATATATACATAGATATACATACACACACACATATAGTTGATCTATCAATGTGGGGATTAGTTGGCACAGTCAAAAATCCTCATATAACTTTTGACTCTCCCAAAACTTAGTTGTCCCTTGGTATTCATGGGAAATTTGTTCCAGGACCCCTATAGGTACCAAAATCCATGGATGCTCAAGTCTCCTATATAAAATGGGATAGATCAATGCATACAGTCTGCTCTCCACAGCTGTGGACTCAAAAACAGAACAGATATTTCGTGAAAAAAATTCACATGTAAGTAAACCCTTACAGTTTAAACCTGTGTTGTTCAAGGGTCAACTATAAGTATGTGTATACACATACCCACACATATACATACAAAATTAGAATTCAAGGGATGTACAAGTAACATTTAAAATAGATTTTTAAAATATTTTAAGTATAATAATACATTTATATTATATATAAAATAAGAATTCAAGAGATAAAATAAATTATATATATATGTATATCTATATAATTTTTGGAGGGAACATTCTGACCTTGAAATTTATTTCTAATGCTAAATTCTGTAAGTGCTTGCTGATGAAGATAAATTACTATGTTTGTTGTAATCTGTCTGCTGGGGTTTAACCACATTGGTGTGTGATGGTCGTACTCCAGAATCACCAGAGTTCCTTCTGTCTTTTGTGGTTGCCTTTTTAATTGAGCACACTTTACTACAAAGTATTTTTAACAGGAAAACAAAAGATTTCCAAACCCAACATATTCTTATTTAATTTCATTTACAGGAAGTGGAGAACAAAGATTTGCACAAGGGAACACTGTTTTAAATTATACTCTAATTACTTGCACATGCAAATCTAACACATTGCCAAGGTTGAGGTGCTTTATTTGAATCTCTGTTTAAAAATGCAATTCTGGAAAGCTTCAATTGACTTTACACATTCAAAAGAACTGACTAACTTCATACAGTTATAGTATCAAAGCCCATATAATTTCTTGCATTTATCATCAAGCATTTTTTCAGTGCTTTGATAGGACTAAGTATAACATTCACTAAAATAGGTGGTAAAGGTTATTTACATTCATTTTATAGACAATAAACTAGTTATGGTTAGATATTACTGGATAACATAGAAATATCAATTAGTCAAATAGTGTCTTCACTAGAACTGTTATATAGCTTAATATAATACCTCATCATGCCCTTTGGTCTAGGACCAATTAAAATTGGATTAAAATCCACTTCTCCCTTCTCTATTTGTTTCTCTTCCTTAAAATATTTTATAAGTTCTCTCTTTACATTAAAGAAACTGGCTTGGGGAAAAATAAAACACAAGTAAGTCTTAAAGCTAATTTGCCTTTGTTTCTTTTCTTTCAGTTACTTTTTATTTAGGTCTCTAAGGGCCTTTTATATATCTGAGATGTTTCTGAGAACTCTGACTATAGACACAAGATGTAATGTCATTAGCCCGGGTTATGATAAACTTCATTGAATGGTTTCATAGTATAAAAAAGCCATATCTTAAATTATGTGCTGTACATACGGAATTTTTGTGTCATGATTTTATATCTGTAATGCATGTGCATTTGCAAGTATTGGTGGAGGTATGCCTTACAAAAGTTTTTATAATTTTTGTAATCCACAAAATGTGGATCTAATTACAGGTAGACTTTTTAATGCTAATTTATACATGAAATTGAACTGTTTGCACTTCTATGGGATATATTTACATCTAATTACCACTTTATGCATTTGCCTCTCTTACTTTTGCCACTCTTTATTGGAAACATCGTAAGTGTGTGTGTGTGTGTGTGTGTGTGTGTGTGTGTGTGTGTGTATATATTTGTATTATCGGACTCAAACAATAATTTAGATCTAATGTTACTTCATGATTAGTTCTATAATTGTGTGAATCAGTGTTCCATTGCAAATATGATACTCTGGTACTGTAAAAAGTCCCAGAGTCAGCACTATAGTGGAATGGCAAGGAACTGGAATTATGAGAAATAGGTAGATATTAAGCTGGATACTGAATTCTCTTTAAGGCTCCAGTAATTCTAATTCTACCAGGAGGGCGATCGTGCTGCATCACATATCCATTTTTCATAAGGGTGTCAACCATCTGGTTCTTCTTGTTTTTCCCTTCTCACTCCTTCACATCTGTTGCTTCTTCATTGTTCTACAAAAGTTCACATTCCATATTTGATGTTCATTTCTATAAAAATTCCATATTCATGAAAGTGCCTAGATTTTACCTGCAGGTCTAAGATAATTACGGCAAAACAGCAGCCAAGGTCATAAGAAAGGTCATGTCCAGATTAGAAGGCTCACGGCCACAGAAATCCCTGGCAAGGAGTAGCTGCTGGTCATGTTTTGCCTGTCCAGACAATCGTTTGAAAGGAGCACCAGAGTTAACAGTCTGACACATACTTCCTGGTTGGGTCACCACATTAAGTGTGCTTAGCTATGTGTAAAGCTATCTGGAGGGAAAGAGCATGTTAAATTGGAAACACATGGACAGAATGACACACATGGCCTTGGAATTCATAGCTCAATTCGGCACAGTTCAATCAGGGGCTTGACATCCTGATAATCTTCTCCATAGGAAAAGAAAGGAAAATACCTGGAGACCTTGGGTTTAGCACTGGTAAGTTCACAGTCTGGGGCCATTTGCTTAGATTGTTTTCCCTCAAGGATATCTTTCAATCTGCATTGCTTTTTCTTCCATCATTCTCATTATCCATCTCTTGTCTCCATCATGTCATTCCCCTCCTAGAATCCATTTAAGTTAAAATCAAAACTGGGTAGCAGGTCAGAGTAGATATAAGAATTCCCACTGTCCTTTTCTCTGGATGCTAGAGTTTCTTCATGTTCTATGATTACCAAGCTTACTCATTACTATTATCTTTAAAATAAAGCATTCTGATTATAATTTATAGAGGCCAGATTCATGCCGTTGAGTGTAAAGTCAGTGAAGAGACAATCTGCTGCATAAAAATCAGTAGTTATAATTTCTGTAAGCAATGTCTTATTATGTATTTAGTGTCAGGGTAAATATGTAAATATACAAAGCAAATTATACAAACAACTTATCAGAAATAAGCAAATTCCTCTGATTTTACTGTTAGTTTTACCTAGATTAAAAAAATTAAAAGAGCAAATATAAATACATTTGGACATTTCATCAGTGATGAGGCAGTGTGGTATCTTAAAAATAATAGTGAACTGGGAGTCAGGAGACCTAGTATTTCATCTTGGCTTTGCTATATTAATTTGCTATTTTTCATTTTATTTATTAATAAAATAGGGGGTTTACATTAGGTGGTCATTAAATCATGACTGGATTAAAGAGAACACAGTAAGCCTTGAAGGAGATAAATACATTTGGTAAGTTATTAAGGGAAGGAGAAGCTATATAAACATTTGGTTTAGGTCTGGACTGGGGATGTCATCACACAGGTTGGAAATCTGTATAGGGAGGTGTCATAGAAGTAGAATATTGGAAGGTGTTAGAATGAAAAGCAGTAGAGACTTTCCTGAGCTGTTGCAAAGACAACTCAAGCTTGTAAAAAATAATGAATAAAATTTCCAGTGACAAATTAAAATTAGAAGCTGAAATGTGAAAAAAAAGTAAATATCAACACAGACTGGGACAATCTTGAAAAGTGTTTTTAAACTGAGAAAAAATAATCTTTGAGGAGATCAGAGTAAAAGAGCAATTGCTTGTGATTTGTTCAAAGCAACATATCATTGACTAACAGTGTGTTCCCTCTAAATCAGGGTTTCTCAGCTTTGGAACTAGTGACATTGCAAACTGAATTATTCTTTGTTGTGCATGTGGAGGGAGGTCATGTAGTTGTAGGATGTTTAGCAGCATCCTTAATTTCTACCCATTAGGTGCTGATAACTCCTTACCCCAATTATGACAATCAAAAATGTCTCCAGACATTGCCAAGATTTCCTCCAGTTGAGAGCCACTGCTTTAAATGAATAAATATTTTTGAGAGTTCATTTAATCTAATGATTAAGAGCTTGGGCTCTGGAGCTGAGTTCTAGATCAAGACTTGATTCCCAGTTCAGTTACCTTTTCGCAATTACTTAACCTTTCTACACCTCAACTTTCTTCATTTGTAAAATGAGACTAATAAGAGTACCTACCTCTTAAGGTTATTGTGAGGATTAAATGAGACAATACATATGAAACAGTGTAGTATATGGCATGTTGAAGGTATTCAATACATGCTAGAAATTGTTCTTACTGTCATTTGATAGTTTCAAAAAGGCACCAAGAAAGAGAAGAACATGGTTATTTCTGAAAGTTGATTCTTAGACCCAGTGGGTTGTGGCAACCAAATATCCAGGTCCCATTGTGCAGGAGAGACATTGGCCTGGTGAATCAGTCAGTCAGTCAACAAATACTGTTTGAGCACCTATTAGGTGCCAAACTCTATTCTAATGTTGACCATTGAGATGTGAAAAAATAGACAAAAATCTTGACCTAAAGATCTTACAGATTAATGAGAAAGACAGAAAATTAATAGATGTGACTTAAAACTAGTGTCGTGTAGCAGATACTATTAGCTGTTCATCAGAGTCCATTCTCCCATTCCTCTGCCATAGCCAGTCACATGGTTTCCCAAGTACACTAAATTTCTGAATTTAAAACTCTGCACTAAATAGAGTAATGACCATTTGAGTAAGTTTTTTTTTAATAGTTCATGAACAAAGAATAAGTGTTCCACTTCTAGGCCTGGTCCATACAACCTTTCTCATCTGGTTTTTAATACCTTTCTTTTCTGTTTGTGGGCTGGAAGGTAACAACAGTTATCAGAGTGACTAGAGCAGTCTTGGAAGTCCTGTGTTAAAAATGGCAGAGCTTAAAAAAAATGGCAGAGCTATGTCAGCCTGAGTCCCTAAGTGATGGTGTGCAGCAAAGACCCTTGTCCTGGCTGCAACCTACAAGGTTTACCTGGACAATTCAGTGAAAGAGAAATGAAGTATTGTATTTGAGCCATTGCATATTGAGTTTATTTGTTAAGAAACTTTAGTTGCAAACAAACACAGGTGACTAGAAAGGCTTCTGTGAGGAGAGAACATTTGAGTTGAAATCTTACCAAAGACGATAAAGCAGTCATATGCACATCTAGAAGATTATTTATAGGAGGGAGAAATGCCTGTTCAAGGGAGCTATCCTTGACAGGGGATGAACATTAGACCCCCTACAACATTGAGAGTCCATAGAGTTGAGGTAGGGGATCCATGTGGAAATGACATGAAGACAAAATAAAAATATGGCCTCTGGATCTACTTGGTTTATACAGACTCCATGAGAATTAGAAGAACTTCTTTCTCTGTCCAGAGAAAAATTGGTTCCCTTTTGCCTAAGCTTTTTTTTTTTTTTCTAAATTAGGGGCTTTAATTAGCATATAAACTTATCACATAGTAGTTATATGTTGTTTAGATAGAGAATTCAATTGAGGTTGACTTGAGCAAAGATCATCTCTGAAATCATCGGACGTAGATTAATGAGGATATTTCCTGATTCATCTGACATAGATAAAAAGGAATCTAATTTGCAAGTTTCTCTGACAAAATAACCAATGATGTAAGCTCTGGAGATGCCTAAAGTGTCCTAGTTGATGATTATGTTGTTTAGACTTCACAGGACCCTTTTACTTTTGGTATTTAGTTGTCCACGGGATAAAGAGCTTTACTTGTTGCTGAGCTATATTTTTCTGTATATCCCTATTTTCAAATTATCTTGAATGCTCAAGAAGAAAGATAAATTTTTCGAAGTGTTAGTATTCCTTTTATTAGGAAAACTAATCTGTTTCACTCCTGTACTGTCAACATAATGTAGCTGTTTATGTAAAATGAAGATGGCTTTTTGGAGACAATATTTTAAAATTGTTTTATTTAAGAAAAGTCATTTAGATGTTCTATAGTCCATTTAACAAGCTAGAAACAACATTACTGTATACTGGTTTATAAAATCCAGTATAGACAGTCCTTTCTTCAAATTTTATTTGACTCAAAGTGAACCCTTTGGTGTTCCCATATTAAAAGGGAAGATTCATTCTCCCATTGCCATATAAATTAAAAGGATCATAGCAAATAGATCTATGAACTTGAATTGGAGGGCTTGAAGGTCTGAAAAGGAAAATGCATTCTCATTAACTTAGCCTCATGAGGAACTTAGAAGAATTAAAGAAGGGCTTCTTTTTAGAACACTAGTTTATTTCATCTATGTACAACCAATCTTTTATTCTGGGATTCTTCCTCTCAGAAAACAATACCATTTCCATCTAATTACTCTTGACAAAAATTCAGGCATTATCCTTGATTACTTTCCATTCCTTGCTCTTTTTTCCCCACAGTTTTTCATTTTAGTCCTATATAGCTATCTCTAAAACATATCTTAAATTTATTTACTCATTTATATCTCTATTATTAACCAACCATCATCTTTTTATTGGTCTATAATAATAGGTTTCAATAATTTCTATTCTTGTTTCTCCATAATTCAGTATTTATGCAGTAGCCAGAATGATCCTCTAAATAATAAAATATCAGTTAAATGAACCCCAAATTCCTTACCCTAACTTACAAAGCATCACATGTTTTGGACTTTGCCTTCCTTTCTACTTAATTTTGTTCTATTATTCCCTTGTTCCTTACTCTCCAACTATATTGAACCAACCAAACGTGTTCCCACTTTAGGGCTTTGTACTAATTGTCCCTTTTATATGAAATGTCTGTGATCACTGCATGGTTACTTACCTCTCTTGTTCAACTGTATTTTTAGCACTAGAAGCACTCTTATTATGCTGCAGGCATGGGACAAATTGTTGAAAGAGTTAACGAAAATTGAATCCCTTAGTGATATGGAAGAGTAACATAATAGTCATGACACATAGTCATGTACCTAAGACTTGGGGGTGAGATTTTTCCTTTTGAATTTTATTACGTGATACTAAAACTCTTTAGATTCCTTATAAGAACCAGGCAAACACTTCCTTTTAAAATGGTTTTTTCTGCCTATAGCTAACTTCATACACAATGATGAAAAGCTGAAAGCTATTTTTTGGGATCAAGAAGAAGACAAGGATGTCCACTTTTACTACTTTTATTTAACATAGTATTCAAAGTCCTAATCACAGCAATCAGATGTGAAAAATAAAAGGCATCCAAATTAGAAAGGAAAAAGTTAAACTGTCATTATTTGCAGATGAGATGATACTACATGTAGAGAACTCTAAAGATTCCACCAAAAACTTGGTACTGATAAATGATTTGGTAAAGTAGCAAGATATAAAATTAATATTCAGAAAATCAGTTGCATTTTTATACATCAATAATGAACTATAAGAAAGATATTAAAATAATCCCATATATAATTGCATCAAAAATACCTAGTAATAAATGTAACCAAGGAGGTAAAAGATCTGTACTTAGAAAATTATAAAACATTGAAAAAGAAATTGAAGAAGAAACAAATAAATGGAAGCATATATCATGCTCATGGATAGAAAGAATTAACACTGTTAAAATGTCCATACTACCAGAGAAAGCTATAGGTTTAATGCAATCTCCATCAAAATACCAATGACATTTTGAACAGAACTAGAATGAATAATCCTAAATTTATATGGAACCACAAAAACCCCAAATAGCCAAGCAATCTTGAAAAAGAACATTTGAGGTATCATACTATGTGATCTCAGATTACATGACAAAGCTACAGTAATTAAAACAGCGTAATATTAGCATAAAAACAGACACATAGATCAATGGAACAAAATAGTCCATAAATAAATCCGTGCCTGAATGGTCAGTTATTCTATGACAAAGGAGACAAGATTATACAATGGAGTAAAGACAGTCTAATCAATAAATGGTATTGGGAAAACTGGACAGATACATGCAAATAAAAAATGAAAGTAATCCACTTTCTTACATCAGATATAAGAATTAACTCAACATGGATTAAAGACTTATATGTAAGACCTGAAACCATAAAACTCATAGAAAAAACATAGGCAGTAGACTATTTGACATTGCTCTTAGTAATATTTTTTTGGATATGTCTCCTCAGGCAAGGGATACAAATGTAAATATAAACAGTAGGACTACATTAACTAAAAAGGTTTTGTCCAGCCAGGAAACCATCAGAAACCAAAAGACAACCTACCAAATAGGAGAAGATATTCATCAATAATAAAATAGAAAAAGGGTTAATATTTAAAATATACAAAGAAAGCATACTACTTAATACCAAAAACAACCCAATTATAAAATGGATAAGGACCAGAATAGACATTTCTTCAAGAAGACATACAGATGGCCAACAGATACATGAGAAGATGTTCAACATCACTGATTGTCAGAGAAATGCAAATTAAAATCACAATGAAATATTACCTCATACCTGTCAAAATGTCTATCATCAATAAATCAACAAACAGCAAATGTTGACAAGGACACGGAGAAAAGGGACCCCTGGTGTGCTTTTGGTGGGATTGCAAATTGGTGCAGCTACTATGGAAAACAGTATGGCAGTTTCTCATAAAATAAAAAATAGAACTACCATATAATCCAGCAATTCCACTGTTGAATATTTATCTGAAGAAATCCAAAACACTAATTTGAAAAGATATTAACACCCCTGTGTTCATTATAGCATTGCTTATAATAGCCAAAATATGGAAGAAACATAAGTGCCCATTGATAGACAAATGGATAAAGAAGAGGTGATGCATATATATTAGCCATTAAAAAGAATGAAATCTTGCCATTTGTGACAACATGGGTGGGACTAGAGGGTATTGTGCTAACTGAAATAAATCAGACAGAGAAAAACAAATACCATATGATTTCACTTATATGTGAATCTAAAAAATAAAATATGAACAAAGAAAATGGAAACAAACACAAAGATACAGAAAACAAATTGATGGTCTCCAGATGGAAGGGAAGTGGGAAGATTGGGTGAAAGAGGTGAAGGGATTAAGAAGTACAAATTGGCAGTGATAAAAATAGTCACAGGGATGTAAAGTACAGCACAGGGAATATAGTCAGTAATATTGTAATAACTATGTCAGATGGGTACTAGACTTATCAAGATGATCACTTTGCAAGTTATGTAAATTTCATATCACTATGCTGTACATCCGAAATAAATATAATTTTGTATATCAACTGTAATAAAAAATTATTGTTTGTAGATTATATTTTCAGTTTTTATATTCTCTGACAGTTTACGGCATATTCTAAAGAGGTGCAGACCCTTTAGATAGGAGTATATAATAAGAGTAGATCAACCCAAATTAATCATAATGGTCTCATTTCTTGCTTTCTATATATCTTTCTCATAGATATAGTATTCTTAGAAAATAGAATTGAAGATAAATATTTGATGGAAGATTGAACCCTAGGATGTTTTCCACTCACTAAATCTTTCCCATCTTCTAATTTTAAAGTTTCCAGAAATCAAGTGATATTTCACTTCACACTTCTTATTCACAAGTACCTTCTAAACCAGGTTAACCTGTCATTCTTATGCACATTTTTATTCATCTGCTACTGCAGAACTTTACTTCTGTGGTTTAGAATGAGTACGTGGTTTTTTTTTTTTTTCTCTGTAGTGTTAAAAGTGGCAAGTGATAA
The DNA here is from genome assembly GCA_003508835.1 of Eonycteris spelaea. Taxonomy (NCBI): domain Eukaryota; kingdom Metazoa; phylum Chordata; class Mammalia; order Chiroptera; family Pteropodidae; genus Eonycteris; species Eonycteris spelaea. The sequence continues at coordinate 6,514,414 of PUFA01000062.1, forward strand.
TGTATCAATCTGATGGCATTTGCCAGGATATCTGGAAGGTCATAATTAATTATTAAGTTTTTCAAGTAAGTCTAAAATGAAATAGAAAGAAACTCAAAAACTTTTCTTAAAGTTGCAAGCCTAATGAGGCAGAATATAGCAAAGACATGAATAAAAAAATTGAATCTCTTCCCTCAGACCATGGCTTACCCTAGTCCAGTGGTCCCTAATCCCCGGGTCATAGACTGGGGCCTGTGGCCTGTTAGGAACCAGGCCGCACAGCAGGAGGTGAGTGGTGGGCAAGCAAGGAAAGCTTCATGTGTATTTGCAGCCTCGCCCTAGCACTAGCATCACCACCTCAGCTCCACCTCAGATCATCAGGCATTAGATTCTCAGAGGAGCACCAGTCCCTGGTGCCAAAAAGGTTGGGGACCGCTGCTTAGTCTGTCAACCTCTTGCTTCAGATAGGAGCAAACCTACTTTCAGTGCATTTTCACAGTAAGCTTCAAATCAGTGGCTTGCACTTGATGGGTGTTGTCAAATGAAGGCTTTCTGGGTTTTGATCCTGATGATTTATCTAACGTATATGTTAAGTTTATAAAAAAGTATATGTAGGCATTCAGCTTAACGTATCATTAATGTTTTAGAATGTTAGATTTTAAACCCTGTTTAGTTATCGATCACGTATAAGCTCTGTTATGTAAATTACAGAAGAACTGAGATCAAAGGAGATAGACCCAGCTATTTCTGTGATAGGAATGCAGATTTGTTGTCTGCAGACCCTGGCCTTACTGTTTTGGATTCATAAGTGGATCCTTTTTTTCATAAAACAACTTGTATGATGTCATGCAATATTAAATATGTTTCGATTGCTATATTTATATATAATTGGAAATTATTTAAATATAACATTTAAAACTTGGAAATTTATGGAAATGCTTATTTAAAAAGAGTAAAATTATTCTCATGAATTCTTTTAAGATAAATTGACATTTAAAAAGTCTGGAAAAGCTGTGGTCTGTGCAAAGCTGCCTGTTGTATTTTGTTTCTCGTGCATGAGATGATAACATATTTTATCCCAAATAAATGAAACCAAAAACTGAAGACTTTCTAGAAGTTTATGCAAGATCCGAGATACAGGAAATTGATGAGGATAGTTAAGTGCGGATGTGTTGCATGTTCTTTAACTAAATTGTCACTTCATTTGAATGAGTCCCTTTTTTTTCTTGTCCTGGTTATTAAGGTGATGGTTCACTTCTACTGAATTCTGAACAGCAGGTTGAAAATAGTCAGCTAAAAGGAAAGGAAATAAGCTGATTCATTTAAGTGAAGAAAAAAAATCTAATATCCCAACTGGGACGTTGCCCATTTCTACAGCCTCTGAGCAGCAGTATCAGTTGCTGTCAACAGTATTTATATGGAAATTGAATTGACATAGTTAAATTGATTCTGCAATATAATGAAGCAAAATAGCTTATCCAGGGCACTCAATACCATAATTAGCCAGAAGTCCAGACATAATATAAAACCCAGGAAGGAAACTTGAAAACACATAGGAAGGCATTTTGGAAGTGAAGTGAGACATAGTGTGAGAAAAGGAAGTTTTCGATATTTTTAAATTTAACATGATAATCTGCTTTTAGTAATATTTTCAAATTGGTTAAAAGAAAAAGGAGAAGTAAAAAAATGATTTTGGAATCCTGCTTTTTCTTTCACCACTTTGGGACCCAGGTAGATTTAATTCCTCCATATTTACTGAGCAGTGACCTAGAACATTTGGATTGCATCTGGTGCCTTGAAATGAACACCCTGGTGGATTGATGCTCCAAACATAGTCAGAGCTGCATCTGCTTCCCTGATGAAAAATGTATTTCTTCTCTTATCAAATAAGATTAAGATAACTAATAATCAAGATAATTAAAACCCCATGGACAAGCTAATTTGTTTTTAAACGATTACAACAAACGACTGCATATTCACTAGAATTTCTTTGATTACTGGCAAATAGAAATACAACTTCAAATTATGTCATCTTCTTTACATCATCTTTTCAGTGTCTCAGCTCTTGATTCCCTCTTTCATAATTTTATCCTGCGTATTTCTAAATTGTTGCTACTGTAGAGTGGTGATAAATATATAATTAAAATATTATTTTCCTTGCTAGAGAAATAAAGTCAGCCCATTTGTAATGCATATGTGATTATACATGCCAAGATTGTCAAACATACATAAGATATAAGAAGAAGATGCAGATGGATAGGCATGCACACAAATGTATACACATTTATTCTTCAATAAAAACACATTCTATATGTGTATATATATCATTTATATTACATTGTTTGTGTAATCCTTTCTACTTGGTATTTTCTTTTTGAATAAGTTATTAAAGGGCAAACTAAGGGGATTGTATTAATATACAAAAATAAACATGAGTATTAATAGTATACCTATAAAATAGGTTCTTTTAAATGTAAAATTTATTAATAAAGTTTTTTTTTTAACTCAGACATGGGATAATATATTTATTTGAATTTATTTTTTTTAATTAAAAATTTTTTCAACTACAGTTGACATTCAATATTATGTTAGTTTCAGGTGTACAGCATAGTGGTTAGACATTTATATAACTTACGAAGTGATCCTCGCAATAAATCTAGTCACCACTTGGCACCATACGTAGTTATTACAATATTATTGACGATATTCCCTGTGCTGTACTTTACATCATCGTGACTGTTTTGTAACTACCCACTTGTACTTCTTAATCTCTTCACCTTTTTACTCTATTTATTTGAATTTAAAACAAATCCTTAAGGAATCTGACTTGGAGGTACATATATATTTATCTTTAGTTAAATTATATCAACTATCATGGAAGGAAAGGTGAAATAATAAGTATGAGCAATGACAAAACTTAAATTCTTACTGTCATGTTCTTAAAGCTAGCACAATGAAGGATGGATGCAATTCTCTATTTAAAATATTTTTGAATTGAAATACGCAGCAGTTGCATTGAGGTGTATTATGCTACATCACAGTTTCAGAAACCTAAATCTTGATCCAATTTCTATCACTGTAGAGGTCACTTTATCTGCTGCCTTTTCCTTTCTTTCCTTTAATTTTATTTATCCTCTGTGATTTCACAGGCCCTTCTAATCACTGAAGGTTATGACTGAAGTAAATATAGCCTTTATTTTTCCCACCGGCACAGGCCATTTAAAAAACTCCAAAATCCTCCAACAAATCCTGCTGCTATACAACTCTCACCTACAACCTTTTCCTACTTTTCTACTCGAATGCATTTGGAAACTGTATAAACCTAAAAAGGTCAAAAATACTCAGTTCCTTCCCTAAAGTAAAACAGCCTTTATTTGAACCATTTTTGCATTCCTGGTCCTCTTGTAGAGATTTACTATTTAAAGAAATTAAAATCTAAATATGAGGACAGGACTCACATTTACTGCAAGTTTGCTATATGTTAGACATTTCATATTCATATGCAAGTAACTGGGGTAATTATTTCAGTGGTCCTTTAAGATAACACTCAGGAACTTTGAGTACTTGCAAACCTCATGAACGGTTGAGCTGATTTGCCAACTTGATAAGTCCTCTTGACTCTCAAACCTGTGCAGAAAGCCTGTAGCTTATAAAAGAAAAGAACCATCAATGCTTAAAAACATACATTTAATAAGATTAAGAAACAGGTATACAGGTTTTGAGTTTATATTTAGAGTTGGAAAATGACTTAAAAATTGCCTTGCATTTTTGTTCTTTAAACACATAGAACAGTGTTTCTCAGCCTTGTTTTTCCCCCCATTTTCACTCCCCTCAGGAGACATTTTAGAATCTTTCTTCTGATTGCTCCCCTCCCATGAAATTGTAATATATCTGCATATGCACTGTGATGTTTTGGAGGGCCATATAGCATTGTATCAATTATTCTTGCCCCCTTGGAGGGAAATATTGCCCCTGTTGAGGCTGTCTGATGTAGCCAATTACTATTATATTTCATGGCCCTCCCTCCTCCCCATTACTAGTTAGTTACTTGGTGAAACAGGCAGAGTGGACAATCACAGCTCTGGACTTGGACAAATCCTTCCTGGATTCTGGTTCTATCATTTGTTACTTATGAGAACTAGCACAAGTGACATAACCTCTCAGAGCCCAGTTTGCTCTTCAGGAAAATAGAATTATAATTCCTAACTCATAAAGTTGTTGTGACAGTTAAATAAGATATGTTTAAAGGGTCTAGCAAGAGCTAGCAGAATTCTGTGTTAGCTCCTCTTTTCCCTTCTGTGAAGAACTATCAGTAGACTACATTTTCTGGGAATAGTGCTAGGGGATTAGACTAGAATTTGGGAAACTTGGTTTCCGGGACAAACTCCGAACTAACTAGATATGTGGGTTTTTTTATCTGTGAAGTGAGAGAGTGCTCATCTCTAACTTTCACTTTAGGCTTTTCAGCTTGTGATTTTGTAATATTCCAGGGACATAAAATAATTTAACTACATTTAAAAATTTTATTGGCACTTAAAATTTTTTTTTTTATTTTATTAATTTCAAGAATACAGTATATTGGTTAGACATTTATATAGGCACTTTTATCTCAGTCAGAAATTTTGTGGTGGTGTTTCCTTTTCACACATTCTTCAACTAAAAAAACTGTATTCCTTAGTGATTTCCTAAGTATAATTTTTCTGGATATATAGATGAAAGAAACTTAGCCACGTTTCCACTTTTACTTTATTTTTAGCTACTAGACTGGAATGACATAAAATTAGATCATTACAGCTTAATTTAAATAATAAAAAACAATTAGCAAGAAAACGAGTTCTTTTTCTGTGTACTAAAGTGTTTACATCAGTCATGATTCAGTTCAACAACAGAAAGACTCAAAATTTGGAGAAGCAACCTAATAGTTTAGATGAAGTTATGTCTCCTTGGAAATGCTAAAGAGCTTGTGTAGATAGATAGCAAAGGAAAAACATGGAGATAGTTTAAAGTTCCTCTTCAATTGTAGGCATACTTTACATGTTTATTTGTATTTTTATTTTTTGGAATTATTGCAGACAAACAAAAATGTGTAAAGAATACTCTAACAAACAGCTACATATCCACAACTGGCTTGTCCAAAGGAAAAGTCATGATCCCTTTTGAACGTTTTCACATCTTTTGCTGATTACAATCTCCTCCCTTCCTTGTAGAGGTCTATAATCTCCTGAATTTGATATTTATCATTTTCATGCATTTCTTATTTTTTTTGCATGTGCATAGCTCTCAACAGTAAGTAGAGTTTTCATGTTTTGCATTTTACAAGACAGATATCACATGTATTTTTCACCCAATGTTATGTTTATGAGATTCAGTTTGTTTTTGAACATTTTATTTTGAAAGGTTAGGTAATTTTTATATGAGAATAAACTATTTTATATTATATTCTGCAATTATTCTGTCTATAAATAGTTGGTTTGATTTACATTTAGTTGCATATTTGTAAGTCACTTCCAAGGTGATAGGCTTATAAATACCTCATGAAATAATTCATACTAAAGTATGATCCATTTATTCATTTATTTATTGGTAAAATAATATTTAAATAACTTCTTAGGCAAGAACAGTGCTAGGTATTAAAAAGTCACCAGTTAGCAAAACAGATGGTCTCTTTCCTAGAAATCTTATAGCCTAATGGGAATATAAATTTTAAATTATGCAAATAATTCCATAAGTCAATATATGGTTTATTCAACAGAAATGTGTTGATTGCTTTATATGAATTAAAACAGTGAATCAAACAAATGAAAATTTCTGATTATGGAACTCACATTCTAATCGGGTAGTTATGGAAGGGTAGGGAAGACACAGTAAATAAGACAAACTAAGAGTAAGTAGAGTAAAACAATATATGTTTAAAGGTGATATGTGCTATGGGGTAAAATAAAGTCAAGAAGAGTTGCAGTTTTAAATATACTGACTATAGAAGTCATCACTGAGAAGATGACATTGAATAAATTTGTGAAGAAAGTGAGTGAGGGAGGTGAGACTGAGTAGTGTGGAGATATGTGAAGAACATCCCAGGTAGAGAGAACAGCAGTATAAGGACCTAAGGTCAGCACTGATGAGTGTCATTGGGCTGGAGTAGAGTAAATGAAGGGAAGAGCAGTAGGAACTGAGATCAGAGAGGGAGAGAAAGTGGTGATGTAGATATGTATGTATGTACATATGTATGTATTTACTTATTTGCCATTGTACTTTGACATTTACTTGGAGTGAGTTTAAAACTGTTGAAGGGTTTAGAAAGATGGTAGGTCCAAGTTCTGTTAAAATAGGATTACTCTATACGCTACATTGAAAATAGAATGAATTGGGTGTAAGAGTAAATGCAGGGAGTCAGTGAGGAGACTTGTGTAATAATCCTGGTCAGCGACCATATTGCCTTAGACCAGGGTTGTGTCAATGGGCATGGTGACAAGTAGTCACATTCTTTATCTGTTTTGAAGTTAGAGCCTACAAGATTGCATAGGGGTTGTTGATGTGAGGTACGAGAAAAAGAAGTTGAGAATGACTTCAAGCTTTTTGGCATGAACCACTGGAAAGATGGTTGCCATTTCCTGAAATGGAGAACTTGGTTTGGGACATATTAATGTTAAGATGTTTAGTAGATAATCCAAGATGAGATGTTGAGCAGGCAATTAAATATAAAGACTGAGGTTGTAAATATTTAGCTTTTTTTAGTTTGTTAGGGCTGCCATAACAAAATACCACACACTGGGTGGCTTAAACAACAGAAATTTATTTTCTCCCAGTTCTGCCAGCTAGAAATCCAAGGTCAGAATCTCAGCAGGGTTAGTTTTTCTTGAGATCTCTTTCTTTGGCTTGTAGATGGCCATCTAATTACTGTGTGTCTTCACGTGGCCTTCCTTCTGTGTCTGCCTGTGTCCTGATCTCTTTTTATAAGGACCTTAGTCATATTGGATGAGGGTCTACACTAATGACCTCATTATAACTTAATTACCTCTTTAAAGACATTGTCTCCAAATACAGTAACGTTCCGAGGTACTAGGCCATAGAACTTTAACATATAACTTTTGAGAGAACATAAGTCAACCCATTACATAGCTCATAGATGATATTTAGAGCCATTTGACTGAGCTTGTCAAGGGAATGTATTCAAATAAAAAGAGAATAAATCCAGGCACTGAACCCTGGGATTCCACCCTTTACAAGTTCAGGTAGAAATGGAGGAACAAGAATACCACAATGTGAATCAGCAGGTAAGTGACAAAACATGTGAGTTACAAAATGACTTCTGTTTATTCCAGGCTTCAAATCTTTTGTAAGAATGTTTGTTGCAGCCCATGATAAATGGAAACACAAAGAAGATGGAATTCTTGAAAATGCACTTCAACCTAGTCAAGTTGACACATTACAAAGCCATCATATATCTCCTTTCAGATATTAATAGTTTACATGTGCCTTTAAAAACAATAACATATTTGAACCTTTCTTTTCTCTCTAATCTTTCCTTCCTTCCTTCCTTCCTTCCTTCCTTCCTTCCTTCCTTCCTTCCTTCTTCCTCCTTCCTTTCTCCTCTCCTTCTTTCTTTCTTTCTTTTCTTTTTTCTTTCTTTCTTTCTTTCTTTCTTTCTTTCTTTCTTTCTTTCTTTTTTTTCCTTCTTCCTTCTTCCTTCCTTCCTTCCTTCCTTCCTTCCTTCTTCCTTCCTTCCTTCTTCTTCCTTCCTTCCTCCTCCTTCTTTCTTCTTTCTTTTTCTTTCTTTCTTTCTCTCTCTCTCTCGCTCTCCGCTCACTCGCTCTCTCTCTCTCTCTCTCTCTTCTTCCTCTCTCCTCCCTCCTCCCCTCCTTCCCACCCCCTTTTCCCATTCTTCTTTTTCCTCCTCTTCTTCCTGTTCCTCTTCTCTTCTTCCCCCTCTTTCTCTTCTCCTCCTTCCTTTCCTCTTCCTGCTCCTCCTTCTCCTCTTCTTCCTTCTACTTCATCTTCTACTCTCACCATCCTTCCCTCGCTCTCTCCCTCCCTTTCCTTCTTTGTTGCTGGAAATCTTGCCTTGAACTGTAATACTTTTTACCCTGCAATTTGGCTTCGGCTTTACTACTGTATTGAAATCTTTCTCTGGAAACCTTAGAGCAGTGATTGAATTTTTACCAAATCCTTTTCTCTGTTGGCACCTGCCATATTTGACATTGTTGATCAAAGTTGCCAATGAATTTCCTGAAATGGCACTTTTTTTTGGTGGTTTTCTTAAATCTCTGATAATAGTCTTCTTGGCTGATTTTCTTCTCATGTTCTAGTTTTCGCTATTTCTTAAAATTTAATTCTGGGCCTGAAATTTCTTTTTACAATTTTAGAAGTCATTAATTCTGAAAGTTTTAATTATTACCTCTTTATTAGTAAACCCAAATCTAAAACTTTAGGCTTCTCCATTTATTTGAATTTCTGTCTCCTGTATATAACCAATGGATAATTTGTCATGATCTCAGATATGGCTATGTCTCCCATTAGGATGCATGTTTTATGATGGAAGTTTTGGTAGTGGCTATATACCAATAGTAGGTGCTCAATAAACACCTATTGAATCAATCATTAAATAAATGTGCAGACTCAACAAGTACAGAACTAAACATATTATTTCTCTCAGTAGCCAATCTCAGCTTTCTAAGTCTCTCTCAGTAGTACCAATATTTTCTCAGACATACATTGTATGAACTTGGGGTCATTTTTGACATCAAGAGGGTAACATTATAGACCAAAAAAAAAGGATATCTTAGCAGAGATCTTTTATCTATGTTAAATCAAAATGCTAACAAATGTACTGTAGAAAGTTTTGGATAATTTTTCTTCTCTTCACTATAGAGAGAATCATATAGTAGTATTTTGTGGAAAGCACTGTTGTTTAATAGTTTGGATCACAGACTCTGTTTCAAAACTTCCTTATTTCAAAATTCAGGTGTGACATTTACTAGTTCGTTAATCTTGAGTAAGAAGCTTAACTTTTTTGCACCAATTTTCTTGTCTGTGAAATGGAGATAATAATAGCACCTACCTCACAAGTTTGTTGTGAAGATTAAATAAGTTTATAATTATGAAGGAGATAGAACAATAGCTGATTTTTTTTTTAATTTTATAATTCTGGGAGACTGGTTATCTCAGAAATAATTAAAGCATTACTTGAATGTACCTCATGGAAGCATTGGCTTTGGGTCCTTCGAATGAAGTGAAACCTTTCCATTGATTTTTCTGCCAGAATTTTTGAGTAATTCTGTAAAATTTAATGTTATGTAATTTGCATATTTTACTATTCTTCTGAAGGCTTTCCTAGCTCAGACATTTTTAATTACTCATTGAAATTAGGCCTTCACATTCTGAAATGATTCTTCTATGAAAGAATGTTCGTGTATGTATACATGCACATATATACCTATGTATGTGTATATAGATATGCATATATACACTATATGTGTATGTATGTATAAGAGAAAGTTATTAATTGTGACTTCCAATCAGATGTGTTGCTGCATATACATTTAAAATGAAATTCTGTTTTGCCTATCTCATCATTTATTATTAGCTTAACTGAAATTATGTATATGGATAAAGGTTTTTATTTTAAATTTTTGCAGACATAACATATTTAAGAGAATACTCATTAGTTTTCAAGAAGGAAAGAATCCCATGAGCATTTTGTAAATTTTATATCTGTTCTTATATCCTAAAGTTATGTTTAGGATGTATATTGCGTTTCAATTTTGTGTCTTTACATATCCAATGAATGAGTTTCAGAGTTTGGTCAGACACGACAATATAAATCACTTTTGAAGATATTCATTGTGCTTTAAAGACTTTATGACACATGTCAACATATTTCCTCATTCAAAAGCAGTTTATGATATTTATGCCATTGTTATGTTAATTACATGGTTGCTATAAGATGCTGAACATATCTGGTTCTTCTAATTGGTGGCCAGTGAGGTCAGAACTGTTCCATTAATCCAAGTAAGCACATACATGTGAACTTTTGCCTTGATTTTTTTTTTAAGTTTTACAACCACAAAATGTATAATAGTAATTAGCTTTTCCAGGATGTGAATTTCAAGATTACTGCCTTGAGTCATGGAAGTCCTATGATATTTGGCTGAGACCCAGTTATGTAATCCCTTAGAAATGTTCTGCATTTTGCTTTGGAATACTTTAGAAAGAAGTTACTGCACCTTGAAATGTAGATTTTCCTGTAAGAACCATAAAATCAATCTTGTCTCAAACCTCAATTCAGATAAACTATGAAAAAAGAATTAGGAGTGAGCCAACTATGTTTTGGTACTGTTCTATTTTTTCAAAAGTCTTGTGAATAAGTAGTGTTTTCGTGAGAAAGTTTCACTGGCATATATGTTTGACATATATTTGAATGTGAAATTATTATGTATTCGCCACTCCTCAAATGGTTTTATGTTTTAAAATTATTTAAGAGTTTTTCATTAATAAGGAAAGTATACCTCGACATAATGCACAACTAAGATACTGTGGGGTCTCTAAAAATGGTAACTTTATTTTGCTGTTATCATTTTATTTCTTATGAGTTGTACAATTCTTCAAATATAACCGCATGTTGTCCAACAAGACCATAGTTGCTGTGCTATACCTTTCACATTTAATTCTGTTCCCCAAGACTCAACTATTCCTCTTTTTTCTTGACTCTCCCTCAACTGAAGTAGCTCTTAATTATATTCTGTCCACTTAGCCTTCCCTAAATTAGGATATTTATTTTCTCATTTTTGGACATCATGATACTAATACCTAGTTCAGCAAATATATCCTGTTTTTAATTCCATGAGTTTCAGATGTGAATTTTCCTCTGTGATTCTGTTATTCTTTGACCACATTTCCTCTCCAATTTATTTCCCACTTTTCCTCCTTTTTCTTCACATTTTTATTTCCTACTAAAGGTACTTTTTTCCTGAGATTTATCCAAAGCAGCCATATAATAAGTATTGACCAACTCTATGATCATTACTTCCCATTTGTTTTTCTTTCATCTTTCTTGTTTTGATAAATCAGTATTGATAAATCAGGAAATAAAAATGCTCATTATTGTTTTCTTGGTACACACATTTTGTCTAAAAGTGGGACGAAAATCTATACTTACTCAAATATTTGGATTATCTTTAAACTAGCAAAGAGTTTCTTAAAGAAAACTCACTCTGGCAATTTGTTCACCTTGGTGACAGATTGTGAACTCCTAGAGGACAATGATTAAGTCTAATTTATCCTTGTGTTTCATTCCAGTATCTAATGTAGAGCCTCACACCTAGTAGCATCTTGGAAACTGGATAAATGAGAAACTTGGTTAATTTATCTTAGTCTGGGGCATTATAATGCATTGCCAAACTATTTCTGCCAAATAAATAACAAAGATTGTTTCTATGTTATTTCTCATGGCCAGTAGAGTTTCACATCTTTGACAAAGCATATATCCTTGTCATAGTCAAGTCAGTGAGATTTTCTGAAATTTTCATATGGTTCATAGTACATTGTAGTGAAGGAAACTGTTATTAACCTAGAGCTGATGTTCTGGATGCTAGAACAGGAAAATGGAGAAATGTCTCTATAAATTAGACCAATTAGTCTTTCTTTGACAATCTAAACTTTAAAGTTGAAAAATATTTGACCAACAGATAAAGAATGAGAGAGTGAATATGCTCGAATGAATTTGACTTCTATTGAGGTAGTTATGAATTTTAAATAAAGAAGACCCTAAGACAGCTAGGAATGACTTTGAATTTAATTTAAAACCACCCCATGACAAACTGTACTGCCAGCTATTGCAATGGATACTTACTTAATATTTTCCCCAGAAAACTTTTATTTATATAGGATGTCTTCCAATCATGGGAGAAAATTTAGGTAGGTTTTATAGGTCTATACATAGCTATTGTTCAATCAGTAGAGTTCCTGCTTTTTATTTTTCTTGTGAATTGTTGATGACAGCATCCAGAAATGTTAGTGTTAGGTTTCTCTGATTTTGAAATTTCCCAGAATACAAAATGCTCTAATTTAGTGAATTAAAGGAAGAAAACGCATGTTTTCATTCCCACTGGACTTCATTGTGAATCCTAAACCAGGTTTAGTTTGGAATTCTTAAATGTCATTTCATAGGCCACATTTTAGCTTTAAGTAAAATGATCACATGTAGCCCTATGAAGATTTCCTACTAGTTAAGTAGTACCTCATGAGAAGAATAGAATTATAGTGGTGTTCATTTAATATTGATAATGATATGTCAATATTCCGTGACAATTGATCCAGTTTGTAAACTTTTCTATTTTACCCTATATTGTCAGTGTCAGTAGGAAATGTTGAATTATTTTTCTAATAATACTGGCGGTGGGGAGGGAATCATAAAATGATTTAATTATAGTATTTTATCAGATCTAACTTGCAACAAGTATCCTGAATTTAAATGGGCACAATACTATTGCAGTCTGCTGAATGTGTCTCCTCTCTTCCTCCAAGAATATGGTGGGAAGGGTACCTCGAGGCTGTGCAAAGCAAATATTTTAAAATATTTTTTAATGAACATATAATTTGCTATAATATATTTTGTGACACACTTATTAGATGAGCTTAAGTTGTAGTATTTTTACTAAATATAGTATTTATTACAAAAAATAATGTACCTTTTGAAGAAATGATAACCTATTGGCTCTTCGAAGTCTGCTCTCAGAGCCACTTTATGAAAATAGGCACCTTTCATTGTCTGCAAACCATCTTGTTCTTGTTTCTGATTAAACCAAGGGGAAAAAGTTTTCTTTCTATATCTGAAATCTCTGAGTAAGAAAATGTCATGATTAATATTCATGTGGGGCTATGTTCAAGAGTGAGAATGAACCATGATTTTCCAGGTCTCCCAAGTGAGCTTGAGGTAAAGAGCAAAGGAGGAGTCACAGTGGAGTCTGGGGGAGATCTCTGCACAGACAGGAAATGATGACACCTGGCCGGATCCCAATAGGGAAACAGAACAGGAGGAAACTGATGTTGGCGTTGATACTGAAAAGAATGGCAGAAAGCAAGCAGCTGGAAAGAGAAAGAAACAGGCCTCTTCCCACTATTGCCTGTAGAAAATTGCAGGTATATTTCATTTTAGCTTTAGTTCCTGAAACATCGGTTATCATTCCCCATCAGCTTAAAAGTAGTTCGTAGTTACCCATTCAGAAGAGAAGAGTGGGAGTATTTGATTCTTAGAAGACAGAGTTTATGAAGTAGAAACAAAGATCAGCTATTTGTGTTGTAATGAGCAAAGAAAATCATGTGAGGTAGCTTTAGAAATCAGATATTTTGAAAGAATTTCCTAATTTCCTAGATAAGTAGATATAGTGATTTGCTTACCTCCTTCTCATGTCAATTATGAAAAGTAAATTGAATTATTTGTCCAATTTTGCTACATTCAAGCAAAACTGCATTTAATTACAACATAGCAAATAATGATATGTTATTATATTTACATATGATGAGGTCTCTATGGTATAGAACCTAGCAGAACTAATAATATCTGCTGTTAACGCATCAGAGTATTAGGTAGGAGATGAGAGAACTCAGTGATGTTGAGAATGTTCTGCTTCGTGGTCTGGGTCCTTGATTACATCCTAGATTCCACTCGTGACAATTCATTCAGTGGCACACATGATGTGTGCATTTTTCTGTATGTATTTTATATTTCAATAAAATATTTGAAGCAAACAAACAACTCTAGGAAATCAGTAACTTGGGAATCGATGACTTGGAAAAATGATTTCAAAATGTTTAATAATATATATGTAATAATAGCATGGGATCCAGAAGTTATTCAAATCAAAAACCTCTTGAAGAAGATGATGCTGTTTATTCCTAGATTTCAACTGCATTTGGGGAAACAACCTTATGCAAGTACATTTTTTTTTTTAATTTAAGAAATGAGTTATGGTTCTCAAGTCAACCCAAAATTGGCTTAATACGTCTGTTTTGTTTTGATAAAGGTACTTTCTGACAGGCCTTTGAAAGTCATCTTGGCTGTATAAACAGCTCAGCCAAACTGTGGACCTAATTTATCATTTTGAGAAACTAGTTGTCCTTTGTTAATTTTGAAATTTCAAAATACTCTACAAGGAAATTTAAATTGCTATTCAATAGGCATTGATGTGCAAAACTTTTTATTTAGTCAGTGGTTATCTGTCCTCTTTAGTAATACACACTATTGAGGGTTCGTTTCTCCTTTTCAAATAAATTGATGTAAGGAGGCAATGAAAAGGAAACTTCAGCTTCACATTAGGTGATGCATAAGTACATGTGTATTAGGGAGCAGGAGGGGAATTCGGGGTGGGGAGGAGGGCTGTCATTCTTTCTTCCTCATGTAGTGGCCTTTTGATTATTACATGCTTTGATCTTATACATGAAGACTGCAAACCTATAAGGAATCCATAGCTGAGCAAGATTGATGGGAGAATAACAATAATAATTCTCCTTTCACTCACATTTTAGTGGATGGGGAACTATGAACCAGGTCAAGTCCTGACCCTCATTCTCCTGGCTGAAACACTGTTGTGGATTCCCTCCTTCCTTAAAGTAATCCTAGATGGAGGGGTCAATGGCATGGGTATAGGGAAGTAACCCTTCTTTCTTATTAATCTCACAAGGGACAATACCTAATGTTGTGCTATGAGAAAAAGGAGTTGATAACTCAATATGTTAAATCACCTTGAAGTGAAATCTGTAAAATAAGAAAGAGAGCAAAGGATTTTTTAAAGATACATATTTCTAAATCTCATTTTGATAATGAAAAAGTACTATTATAAGTGTAAAACTTGTTTTGCATTTTACCAATTCTCAATGCTCACTTAAATTCTCATCATTTCTTTAATAATAGACAGTTCCAAAGTTTTCACTCAAATTTTCCCTGGGCTCATAGAGTAAATTGGAGCCAGTATGCAGCCAATATTTTGAATTATGTAAACTATATCGAAGATGGTTCCATTAATTGCTTAAACCCATGTCAAGTAATGGAAAACAAACTTGCATCTCAGATCACCTTCCAAAAATGAGATTTGGAGTTAGTGATTCCAGTAATTTAGAACAGGATGGTGTACGATTTTCCTTCTGGGTTAATACAGATCACTGTTGTGGTAGAATTGTGTCTGTTTTAAATAATTCTGATAGCAAAAAGTTGATTGTTTGTTTTTAGGGGAGGGGAAACACCATATGCAAGTTTTTAGATTTGACAATTACCTTACAAATATTAATGGCTACCAGTGAATAACAACTCAGTGTTGGAAAGGAGAACAAATCTAATTAAAATGAACAGGTTGATCCTATAATTCCAGTTCCTTGCAGGCAAAACCCATCCTGGAGCAGCCAGTGCTCAGACATGTCCATTTTCAGCCAGCCCTAAGAATTAGGTACTCTTCTAGGGGTTCCACTGTCAATTTAATGGCAGGTTTAGAATACAAGCTACCTAAAGTAGAGAAGATTCAAAACATGGTGCTTTATTATTAGGATTTCCTGCTCAAATCCATATTTCCAGAAGTCATAATTTTTTTGTGGCACACAATTACAAAAGTATTGTTTTATGGTTAGGTTATCTGGGGGGAAAAAGAAAAAGAAACACATGATTTTAATGTTATATCTTGTCCCTAGAGGGTAAAATAAAACTATGAGCAAATGTGAATTCTAAAGTTGGCACATCACCAAACTGGGATTATAGTTCATTAAAGACTTGATTTCTGTGAAAGCCACTAGAGTATAAGCTCTTGAAAAGCAGGGGCTTGGTGTATTACTGTATTCCAACACCTAGGACAGTTCAGTGCCAGGCCCACATGGCTCATGGTAGGTATTGGGTAAGTATTTGGCATCAACAAATGACTGAGTTTAATATATCATGGGTACTTTCGTAGGCATAGCCTGGTGGAGAGTCATATATCAAGATTTTTTTTTTTTTAATCAATAAGGCTACTGTGTAAGTCCGGGAAGTTTAAGCTAAATTTAAAAACTTATATTGAAAAATAAGCGCATGGTTGGTAGCTGACAGATTGGGAGGACAATATAAGCAGAAACATTAAAGGCATAGAAGCATGAAAAATATAGTGGGCATGTAGTTTATGTCCCAAAGCACAAAGAGGTTGTTGAAAGTGGATAAACCATCAAAGAGTAGAGATAGGGGAGGCTGAATCATTAGATAAAGGCCAATTTATGATGAAAATTGAAAAAAAAATGTTCCACATTCTTTTACCTCCACACCTACCCCACTCCCTCACACCTTACATCTGTGCCCATAATTTTTTTTGTTCCATCCTGTTGCTATGGATGGCTTGCCCTTCTTCACATCATGGTCATTTTTTCCATTTATGTTCTAAATATTCCCTCTCACCTACTTAAGGATAACACTTCAAGAATTCTCTTTCCTGCATCATAATTGTTAATTTCTCCACTGGCTTGATTTGACATTCGCATAAGCCTGAAAACATGTGTAATATCTTCCATGTTATAAAATTTCTCTTTTTACCACTTATCCTCCTCCAGCCATTACTCCATTTCTTTTCTCCACTTTATAGCAAACATCCTCAAAATTATGTTGGAAAGAAGGCTGTGTCCAAGTCTATTTTAATTCTCTCATAAACCCATTCCACTGTTTGAGTATAAATATATTCAATGAGATCTTATCAACATCACCAATGACCTCCATATTTTTAAAGTCAAAATCAGTCCTTATTTCCTTTGACCAATCACTAGCATGACACTGTTCTCTTCCTTCCTTCCTTTCTTCCTTTCTACCTTCTTCCTTCCTTCCTTCCTTCTACTTTAAAATACTCATTTTAGAACACCAATTTTTGGTTCTCCACCTATCTTACCTGAAATTCATTTTTGCCTTCCTTTGTTGGCTTCTTCTTATGTTTTTCATCTATAAATGTTAAAGTAACTGAGAGTTTCATCCCCAGACCACGTCTTATTCTATACATACTTTGTAGGTGACTTTATATAGTTTCATGGCTGGATTTCAAATATATTTTTAGTCCAGACTTCTAGTATGAATGTTAAACTTTGTGTATACCTGTATATACTACTTCCAACCCATCATCTCCATTTGTGTGTTATTATATATTTGTTTATTGTCTATTTTATCTTAAAAAATGTAAGCTTCACGAGGACAGAGACTTTATTTTTGTTCATTTCCATTTCCGCATTTAGAACTGCCTGGCACAGAGTCAGCTCTCAATTTTGTTGATATGTTACTGCTTTGTCAAATAAACAATATGCATACCTGTGACTCATTATGTATTCTAAAGAATGTAGCTCCATAAGGATGTTAATTTCGATATTATTATGGAAGCAGGAAGATGAAGGCACCTTGGGTGTCTATTGCAAAGGGAATGGATGGATAAAATAGAGTAGATGTCATTATAGATATTAGAAGCAATGGCTGAGATGTTCACATAGCTCCATGGGTAGATCTTCAAAATAATTCTGAGTGACAACAATATAAAATGTATTCGTATATACATTATTTATGTATATAATAATTCCACTTATATAAATTGAAAACACATGCACACAAACTAACAATATATTTTATAAGTATTAAAGCAGAAAGGCATACATTATATACATTAGAATGGTTTCTTATGGGATGAAGGGGAAAGGAGAAAATTATATAGTAAAAATAGAAAGATAAATGCATGACTAAATAAATGGACAAGAGAGAAATTGTGCATGAACTAATGGTGATAATGTGCTTTTAGCTGAGAAATATGACTCTCAACTCCCTGAATCTGAAGCACACCAGAAGAAAATAATGTTGAGTTAACAGAAGAGGTGGCATTGAGTCTACAAGTGATGGGTAGAAAAGTGGCATAATAAAAAAGGGAAAGAACACTATTTAATTTGTTTTCGAGTTCTTCTACTCAAAATTGAACATTTTAAGAGAGGGAATCAAATTTTGGGCACCTGCATTCCTCCTGACTGTACGAGAAAAGCTGGAAAAAGAAGTCTAGAAGGAATGTGGGACATGATTAAAATTATCTTCTCACCCTAACAGCTCTCAGACTGGAAAAGGTAGCTTCCCAAAGTAAAACCAAAGTGCTATTAGAAAACTACATAGTTGGCAAAAAACCACTAAAGAGCATATAATAGCAAAAGTTCCTTATAGATATCAAGTAAAGATGACCCTAAATGGTTGTTGAATGGAATCCTTCATGGAAAATTTAATATTATTTGCTCTTAGAAAACATCATGCTAAAAAAGGCTCTAGTTTTTAACTGTAAATTGAATTGAGAGCTGACCAAATTAAAATTATACAAATGATAATTTATATTCTGATAGGAGAGGCTAGGGTACAGAAATTGGTTGCATAATTAAAACAGTTGCCACTAAAAATCCAAGAAAGCACACGTACAAGCATGTAGTTGCAACACACACACCATATTCTACAAGGTTAATAGAAAGTAAAATTTATAATCATTTAAGATCTTAAGCTAGTATTTTATTCTATGCATGTACTTTTTTTCTGTGAGAGGCATAAATCTTTCAGAACACAATTTTTCTTTCTTGTACAGTAGGAACCATTTTCTTAATTTTAATAGTTTGATAACACCACTGAAGTTTAAAAGCAGTGGCATAATGACACAGGAGACCAGATGAATTTAATTGATATTTTTAGAGCATTTTGCCCCAAAGCAGCAGAACATATATTCTTTTCATATGCACGTGGAACATTTTCCAGGATAGACCACATGTTAGGCCACAAAACAAGTCTCAATAAATTTGAGAAGATTGAAATTATATCAAGTATGTCCTTTTGCCACAATGGTATAAAACTAGAAATCAATTACCAAAAAAAACAACCAAAAAAACCCCAAAAACATCCTCTCCCCCCCCCCCAAAAAAACCACATAAATACATGGAAGCTAAATAACATGCTACTAAACAATGAATGGGTTAAAAATGAGATCAGGGAAGACATCAAAAGATACCTTGAGATAAATGAAATTGAAAACACAATAACCCCCCCAAAAAAAATCTATGGGGCACAGCCAAAGCAGTTCTATGAGGCAAATTCATAGCGATACAGGCCTACCTCAAGAAACAAGAAAATCTCAAATAAACAATCTAACCTTACACAAAAGGAATTAGAAAAAGAACAAGCAAAGCTCAAAGTGAGTAGAAGGAAAGCAATAATATCACAGAGGAAATAAACCAAATAGAATCTAAAGGAACAATACAAAAGATCAATGAAACCAAAAGCTGGTTCTTTGAAGAAACAAGCATAGTTGATAAACCCTTAACCATACTCATCAAGAAAAAGAGAAAATCAAAATAAATAAAATTAGAAATGAAAGAGGAGTGATAACTGACATCACAGCACTACAAAAAGTGGTAAGAAAATACTACAAAAAAATTATATGCTAACAAATTGGACAACCAGGAAGAAATTGATAAATTTTAGAAATGGGTAATCTATGAGATATCACCTCACACCTGTCAGGATAGCTATCATCAATAAATCAAAAAACAAGTATTGGCAAGGATAAGGAGAAAAGGGAACACTCATACATTGTTGGTAGGATTGCAAATTGGTACAGCTGCTATGGAAAACAGTATGGAGTTTTCTCAAAAAATTAAAAATGGATATACCTTTTGACACAGCAATTGCACTTCTGGGTATTTATCCAAAGAAAACCAAAACAATAATTCATAAAGATCTGTGCACTTCAATATTCATGGCAATTATAATTTATAATAGCTAAGATATGGAAGCAACCTAAATGGCCATCAACAGACTATTAGATAAAAAAAATTATGGTTCATATATACAATGGAATGTTACTCAGCCATTAAAAAATGAAATCCTACCATTTGCTATGACATGGACCTAGAGGTTATTATCCTGAATGAAATAAGTCAGACAAAGATTAATACCATATAATTTCACTTATATGCAGTATCTAAGGAACAAAAAAGAACAAACTAATCAAAAATAGACTCACAAATATAGTGTACATTTTGGTGATGTCCAGAAGGGAAGGGATTTGGGGATCTGGGAGAATGGGGTGTAAGGTTAAAGAAATATAAATCAGTAGTTGATAGGTAGTTAAAAGGATGGGGAACAGCATAGGGAATGCAGTTAACATTAATATGATGGCTAGGTGGAGGGCTAGGGGAGCAATTGGGAGGATCATTTTATGAACTATATAAATGTTTAACCAATGTACTGCATACTTGAAACTAATTTAAATAAATAACTAAATAATCAGCTTCTAGTTATAAAATTTAAAAAGAAATCAGTTACTTTCCATTTAAAAAAGCAGTCAAATAATTTGAAGATGATTAATTAACTAATTAGTAAATTGGATCAAGTATTATCCAAAGATAATGCTACAGGGTTGCTAGACATATACTTAAAAAAATGAGATCTTTAACCTCGAATTTAATACAAAAAAGATAAGGATTTAGGATTTGTAACTTTCACATATTGAAAATTCAAATGTAAAGCTAAAATAAACATCTGACAGTTCTTTCTGTATACAAAACTGCCCTCGAGGATGCCAAGAATATATCACCAAATCCATGCCATTCCTTGTTCATCTCTAGCTGCCAATATATGAATACTTTCTAATGTCAAACCAAAGTACATCAAATTAAAACAAAATTTTATTTTCATCTCTTCATCTTCAGATTGTATGTAAACTTGTCCTGCTTTAAACCATTGCTTTATGATATTTGCATCTATTATATGGATTTGATCTTTAAAAAAAAGAAGTGGTACCTATATACAATGGAATTTTACTCAAACGTAAAAAAGAAGAAATCTTACCATTTGCAACAACATGGATGGACCTAGAGGGTATTACACTAAGTGAAATAAAGACACATGCCATATGATTTCACTTATATATAAATCTAAAATAAACAAAACAGAAACAGACTCATAGATACAGAGAATTAAGTGATGGTTGCTGATGGGAAGGGGGTTGGAGGGCTGAGTGAAAAATACAAAGGGATTAAGAAGTATAAATTGGTAGTTACAAAATAGTCATGGGGATGTAAAATGCAACAGAAAATATAGTTAATAATATTGTAATAACTACATTTGGTGCCAGATAGGGATTAGACATTGGCGGGGATCACTTTGTAAATTACATACGTGTCTAACCACTATGTTAAAAAATCTTTTCTAGAGGCTACATATCTATGCTTATCAGTTGATCATTAGATTGATGGATACATATAGATACAGCTCTATACAGATAATCCACAACTCTATGGAATCTTAGTTTTTATTAATTCAATTGGAAAAAATATCTCATGTTATCCTTACAGTCTGGATATAGAAGTCTCAAAAGAATTTTCCCCTTCTGGTTTCCATTTTTCAGTATTTTAAAATTAGAAAATTTCCAAGCACTATTTCAAATCACAATGAGCTGCCATTCTCTTCAGTTGTTTTGGCAAAGTGAGTCAAAGAAGTGTCAGCCACTTCAGGCTTTAGCCTAAACTGAGTGTCTGAATCATCCAGCTGATTGTCAGAGAGGAATGCAGATTGCCTGCCCATCAAGCACTGGAATGCCACTTAGTGACGATATTGCCCTTGCATGTCTAAATAAGGGGACTTCGTACTCCTTTAGAGTACAACTGAACGGATCTCAGACTAAGACAAGCAACCACCTCTTAGTCCTCTGCTCTCTCTATTTACTTGTCATTGAGATATTCCATTACTCTATGTGGGATCCTTGATTTCTTACAATAAGCATCCATTCTTAAAGTGCTGTACTTTTGCCAAGTTAAGTATCTTCAGAGACAGTTATTTTGCCACTTTCCATTTTAGATAAAGTTGATGTGTGCCTTAGGATTTGTGTGTGTGTGTGGTAAAGTCAGTATCGTTTAGCTTGCTGTATTCTTTTATCTATTGATTGGTTTGTTCTGAGCTCAGGAAAGGCCCAATGCCATCTGGCCTTAGGGGCTGAATTCACCCTTTCATCCTTCCAACCTGAGAATCTGTGTGTCTAACAAAATATAGAGTCGAGATGGAAATGTCCTTTCTTTAAAAATAGCTGTGTTCTGGGCGCAGATTATTATGGGAACAATTTTGGACATCTCACATTCCTCCCCAGTGGGTACCATAAAGTCATGGCCATGAAAACTTGCCAGGAACAGAATGAGCATCCACATTCCAGTCTGGAGGTACTGTTCTTAGAATTATTTGGCTTGGTCTCTATGTTTCCCTCACTGGTTGTCATAAAGTGTTCTGAAGCTATTCTAAGCATACTCTGTTTTCATAATGCCCTCCATGAGCCTTAGGTGGTATGGAGCGAAGCTAAAATATTAGTTTATTCCTTTATTCACTTTATAAGCTTGTATACTTTGGATTATCTTTAGGAGTTATTTATATAATGTTATTACTTGAAACTTTCCCCTTAATTGTTTAAAGAACAAAGTAAGTGCTCAACTGTCCAAAGACATGATATTCAAAAAACAAGCCTTGATTTAAAGTTTCAACTACACAAGTCAGATGAAGATTTCATTTATTTAGGCCAGTGGAAGGTATCCAAAGTATATTCTCAAATTGCTTTTCTTGAAAGAATGTATTTTTTAATTATTAAAGCTATGTAGCATTATTAAAGGGAACTTTAGGCTATCTCACCATCTTTATATCTGTCTATCATCTATCTATCATCATCATCTATCTATATCTATCATCTATCATCATCATTATCTATCTATATCTATCTATCTATCATCTATCATCATCATCTATCTATATCTATCTGTCTATCTCTACCTCTACCTACATCTATATCTATATCTATATCTATATCTATATCTATATCTATATCTATTCTATATCTGTATCTGTATCTGTATCTATATCTATATATCTATATCTATCTATATCATCTATATCTCTATATCTATATCTATATCTATCTATATCTATATCTATATCATCTATATCTACATCTACATCTCTATCTACATCTCTATCTGTATCATCTATATCTATCTATCTATCATCTACCTACCCTACCTACCTATCATCTATCATCTATCTATCTGTCTATCTATCTATCCATCCATCCATCCACCCATTCATCCATCTATCCATCTATCTGTCTATCATCTGTCTATCTGTCTTTCTGTCTATCACCTATCATCTATCATCTATCTATCTAATCTATTATCCACCCACCCACCCATGCACCTATCTACCTCCCCTACTCCTTCCTTCCTACCTACCTGCATATCTGGTTTGCTATTCCCTTGTAATTTTCACCTACATATTTTTATAGTTGCATGAAATATTATAATCAGCTTCAATAAATCATCTAACAATTTTCTATTGCAATTATGGCCAGAATAACTTCTCAACTACAACTTATATCATATTCTCATCCTATCAAACATCACATAACCTGAATGCATCAAAACAAATATTTAGGTATTACTTCATGTGAAATATATCCCACATAGATCCAGGAAAACAATGTTTTTCAGGTGTATTGGTTGAGCACAAACAGAGGATATTTACTGATATGAAAATGTCATAGTACTATTTTTTTATTGCTTTAATAAATAAAGGCTATGTTCATTAGGGTCAGAGTAGGTCTTTCTTGGAGGCTGTGTATTCTAACATAGTTAGAAATTGGAAGAAATTTCAGGGCCTATAAAGAGGAGGTTACACACCAAACAGTGGCAGATTCCAACAAATTTTCCCAGAGCTCCAGTCATAAGCAGAAATGCTAGAATATCTGGTATCTTGGCCTGGTTTTCATAAAGCTAAGCCAGCATTCAACAGATTTTTTTCCTTGTTTCCACTAAAGCTTTATCTCACTAAACAACTTTTGGAACTCTTCCTTAACTCTTGATGTCCAAAAAATAAGTGTCCATAATAAACTGAGTGATTAAAACCCATTTATTCTTTTTGTCATTGCATAATTTTCTACACTCTGTGCCCTTGCATTTAGGAAGTCTTACTGACAAATGACTTTATTATAGACTGCTTCTGTGCTCATCAGGATTATGGTTATTAGTGTTTTTTTTTTAAAATTTTTTTTCTCTTTGCAATGAATGAATGACTTGTGGTCTGCTATTAGTTTCTCCCATTTGTTCATTATACTTGGTCCCTGAGCCTCCCTGAAAAACTACAACTCAGAACTGTATATATGCTTCCTTTTATATCAAAAGAACAATGATCAAAATGCTACTCTTAAAAAGAATGTTCCAACACAAAGAAGAAATGAGTGATGGTTGGTAACTCATCCTCTCTGAACAAATGAGCTCAGGTCTTGTGTAGTAAAGAAATTTTTTTTTTATCTTCTATTCTTTTTTTTTCTTCTTTTCTTGTACCAGGCTCTACATTTTGACCACTGATTCATTTCTAATTTCTTAAAATATAGCTCTTATACTGTTCACATCAGGGGTGCCAGCCACCTGCGTCAACTTTACTGTTTGCCTCAGTCCCAGTTCTTTAATTGTCTACTTCTTCATCTGATTATTTAATGATCATTTCAAATGTAATTTTCTAACCAGACTTATTTGTTTCCTAAATTGCCTAATTCTTAAGACTACCTTATTTCCTATTCCTCTGTATCCACCTATTCCGATATCGTCCTACCATACCCTTTAGTCTCTCTCAGCATTTTTCTTACTACACACAAGGACTACTTGTTAACATGAAACACAACAAAATAACACAGCAAAAGTGAAATAAAATTCTCCATTATTATTTTTTAAATTATTTTTTTTAGAGACTGTCAACTTATTAAAGACAAGGTCTGAGATACATTTAATGCCTTAACATTTAGCACTATAGGTATTTGTTGAGCGTTCATCTTCATGTATTTATCTCTTAATATATAATGATTAATGCATACTAAAACAGTTCTATAGTTTTCAGATTAACTTAATAGGATCTTTTAACATTTTTAATGTTTGAGTTTTTGAGAATCTAATGAAAACAATGTGCTTTCCTCCTTAGGAAAACACGTACACATACATACAAAAACTCAGTTTCTCTCTCCTCTCTCCTCTCTCTCTCTCTCTCTCTCTCTCTCTCTCTTTCACACACACACACACAACACACACACAATGAGACATACTATTTTCGCATATCCTTTTAAGGCATTCATGGACTCTGGGGTCCATCTGTGGTGCCACGTTAAAAGTAACTGCCCAGTGGTTTTTATTGATAATACTTGAGTGGTTTTTTTTTTTTGTGGGAGTGCTAAAGAATGATGACAGAAAAGATATAAGAACACTATAGAGAGGGAGAAAGGCATGATAGAAAGGAATGGTAGGGTGAAAACAGGGGAAGCAAGAGGAATAAGTGGTAAGAGATAGAGGAAATAGAGTGTGTTACAAAGTGAACATGAAATGTTGTTAATCCTCTAGAATCAAAAAGGTTCAGGATTTAGGCTGAGGTTTGAACTGAGCTTGGGACTAAGAAGGGGACCATGGTACAAAGCAAGGTAATTGCACCTTCCATCGTCTGGCCAGTATGAGCCTAGGAAGAACAACTCCTTATAGATACCATGAGTGATCAGTTTTCATTCTGGGATCATCAGACCCTAAGTCTGACTATCACTGAAGAATAACTAGGGAATATGGAAAAAAATCGTGTGTGGGAGGATGACTCAACCTTGTGTCATAGTGAGATGTGGACATTGGGAGAGGAACACAGGTGTCTATCACCCAGAAAGTTTAAGTACTTCCTGCATCCCATTCTTTTGGGTCTAACTGGAGCTGAGTTAGAAAGAGGCTTCAAATGTAATGCCTGTGGGCTCGGTTTTCATGTTCTTATGGTAATGATAGTAATTGTTAATGCTTACTGAGAATTTATAAGCTAGAGGGAAGCTGAGTGCCTCACATGGGTTATTTCATTAAATCCTTCCCACAACTCCAGAAGGTAAGACCAATTATTTTTCCCATTGCGTGAATGGAGAACCGGGAGTAAAGAGATCAAATAGCTTGCCCAAGGTCACAGAGCCAAGAAGTTGCATGGCGGGAGGCCATCTGACCTAACAACAGATTTAACTTTCTCAACCACAAATCTAATGAGGAGACTTGAGACAGAGTTATTATAGCAGAGTTGTTAGTGGTAGATGGAAGACATGCCTGGCCTAAGCACCCTTTACCCAAGGAAAGTTAGTAATATAGTTGATTTCTTCTTTTCATATTTTGAACAGCTGTGAGGTATTTAGACTACTGAGCCCAGTATCAGTATATATAAATAACCCTAACTTGATCCTCTTTGATTTTATTTTTGGTGTCATAGCTTTGTCCTTTCTTTATTTCAGCTAAGCCTCTATTGCATGTTCCGTGAGCAGTAGAACAATCCATTTCAGGAGCATGTTTTATGTGATGGTGACACCAGCTGCTCCATGGAAACCTTCAGGCTTCTGCCAGAGTGTGATTGACATCCAGGAGCAGACAGGCTCCAAAGCACCAAAAAGTGAGTGTGTTTCACAATAAGAGTCTTTTGCAGCATGAGACAAGCAATAAATTATGAAGAGTCTGAACAGCTATTCTCTAAAAAACAAAAATGTATTATGCTAGGACATATAGCTCATTGCCCAAAAGAAAGACAACAAAGCTTTCTTTTTTAATACCCACCATATAACTTTTCATTTAAAGTTTTTTAATATCTAGTGCTGGTGATTAAAATATTTAATCAAGATTAAATATTCATTCATTTATCAGACATTTTCAAGTACTTACTATGTGTGAGACAATATTCTAGAAATACAGCAGTAAACAATGATAGACATAAATTTTCATCTTCATGGAGCTTACATTGTTGGATATAAACATGCTAGAGAGAAGTGGAGAAGGTGGAGACAAACAGATCTATCACTGACTTCTTTTAAGGTTTCAAATGCCCCCTGAATTAGAAAATTGTACTTTTGATGTCAATTGATTGAGAAAGAACATATGATAATAATCTTTATGGATTTGGATATGCTTTATTTATATCTTATCAGTTGCCATTGTATGTCTATACATCACAAATAGTCACACAAATAGACGTGAGATATATTGATTTTGTCTTAAGAAATTCTTGGCTTCTGCATAGCTTGATATATCTCATGTGATAATTTCACAGCTCCTCATGAGTCAAAAAACTGCAAGTTGGGATACCAAAATTAAATGATCTCTGAAGATTCTTTCTACGTCTGAGAGTGGAGATCTGTGTTATGAGAATTGCAGTCTCCCTTAGAAGTTCTTCCTAAGAAACAGGCCCTCTCTTATTTGACTCATCTTTCTTATATTAGAACATTTTTAGATAATTCAGCATATTCCCTAAATCTTAAACTTATCAGGGTGTGATACTACTCCCAAGATTTAGTAGGTCTTTGTTCTATATTAGATAATTCTTTTCAAAATGGTCTCATAAAAATTCCTTTAATGTTCTTTCTTTCTCACTTAAAAACAATGTGATTAAAGCCGTTTTGCCTTAATAACCAAGAAGAATTAGACCTTACTGTGCCTAATAAAAATGTATTACTTCTATTAAGTATAATTCTGATTGAATTTATGTTAAAAATACTTTAAAATAGGACAAATATTTAAGCATATCCTTATGTCATTTTTATTGCATTTATTGGATTCTTCCAGAAAACCATACCGATGATCAGAAAATTTCTTGAAAAGTCAAAAATAAAATAACATAGATTGAATCACCTTGTTTTACATATAAAGTTTGATAAATAATTAGACCCTTCCTAATTTGTCAAGATGATGATTGATCTTCAAATTCATATCTCATTAAGATTGTAATCCAATGGCTCTAACTAAATTTTAATCTCATGCAGCAGAAAAACATTGGCATTATCTTGTGCTTTATTAGGTGCAGAAAAGTTTCCACTTAAAATGTTTTTTTTTTTTTTAAGAAATCACTTTTATAGATAGACGAGATTGAAATTAAATTTATAATTATTTGGAATGAAAAGAAGTTTCTGTAAAACTATCTTATCAACTTGGCCTTTTAGATGAACTTGAGGTAGTTTGTATCTACATATTGTTATTTAACTGATTATGCACAATATAATTGAAAACTAGAGAGCAGAAAGAGTTTCTATGTAAGTCCCAACTATAATATGAACGCTAGGATTTTGCCTTTATTTTATCATTGGTTTGGATTTGTTGTCTTAGCAGTTAGAGGAAGGAAAAAAATGTGTGGAGACATTTGTTTAATATTAGTTATAACTGAATATGAAAAAATGAGGTCAAACAAGAAGTAAGTTTAAGGCAGTACTTACAAATTTTAGGAGGCAAAAGAACACAGGTTAATGTATACTTTTTTTTTTTTTTACATCTATTCCTAAACCTACTTAAATGGAAAAGCATGTAGATTACAGGGTAGCATCAAATGAATTGACATTTGTTGACATCATCAGCTCTCTTCTTTGGAACAGATTTCCATGTTTTCTTTCACAACTGTATTACATTCACTATAATTATTGCTTTTGGAAAGAGCCAGGCACACCCCAATCACACGAATCACATTTTAAATAAAATCTTTAATCTCTTATATTTTATAATGTATTTCCTCAGATAATCAGGACAAAAGGAGTAAATATGAATAGCTGTCCATAGCTAGAGGTTATTTCACTTAGGAATTCACTTTTTCGAAAAAAATCCCCTTGACTGGACTTGAACTTGATATATTTCTCATATAAAATGATGTAAAAATTGTGTATCACCTGATACCTCTTCCTTTTTCTTTATTTCTTGCCTGTCTTGTCTCATTCTGAGGCTGTGATCAGGGGGCCTCAATTATTCTTGTTGACGGATGCTAGGAATGTTTGCTCTCTAACATTTAGTAATGCAGTAGCATTGGCAGTTTTCAGCTGTGGTTTTTTTCAATCTGGTCTTCCTGGGCAGTTTCTCAAACTGTCTCCTCATTCAGTCCTGAGGATAACTCATCCGAGGACTCTTCAGTGTGCCATTGGCACCAACTTTGCTGGCCTGGCTCAGGTTCTGAAGAGTGCTTTAAGCCAGTAAAATAATCCCACCGGGCTCTTTGATCTGATCCCATTTGGTCATCTGGGAAAGTGAGCTCGCTCTCTCCATCCTCTGCAGCTCCAGGTTGGCTGTTGGCCCTCTAATGTGGTCTATTCTTCTTTTGCCACGGGGTTCTAGCTCTCCTCAGCTGCTTCCACTGGCGTTGGCCCCATCCTGGCATACTGATTTATCTTTGCTGGCACTGGTCCCATTCCTCTGGCTTTTGTTCTCTGAAAGCTGCTGAGATTTTCCCCCTGACTCCCTGTTAACTCCTAAATGGTACAGGAAGTCTGAGATGTAATTACATTTCAACTGCTGCCCCCATATGAGGTACCCATGACACTGAGATGAAAAAGAAGGAGTAGGCCCTGGACAGAAAGGTGAAGCCAACATTTACTCATCTCAGAGTAAATGTTCCTCATGTTTACAGGAAGAATATTACACACATTCTGAGATTTTGGTTCTAAATTTGTTTGGAGGGGTGAAGAGATTTGGTTTAGTTTGTGTGTTTAGAGTTAATATGAGCTTTCATCTTTAAGTTATAAGGAATTGCTTGGAATTGCTTATGAAAAAGTTGCTGAAATATCCCCCCAAACACCAACAATTGGAAGTTGAATTCTATTGCTACAAGTATACTCAAATGAAAAAAAGAAAATTAGTAAAGCACCATATAAAAATCCTTTTCCAAGTTCTTTTTTAAAAATCTCTCTCTTTTTTTCCCCTCACCTCAGTAGATCTTATTATGGTACAAATTCATTTGACAGAGGCTGAATATATTCTACAGTACTTCAGCATAAGATGACGTGCCATATGGTCTTTTGACAGTATTAAAATATCTGGTTAGCCAAAGGCCTCCATGTTGTGGCTCTACAAAGTGAGCCAGTCATCTGAGGAAATTAGAGATGAACTGCCAATGATTGAACTTGGAAATAGCAGTCTTAAAAGAGATGAGAAAGCTTACTATTCACTTATTTTCTGGCTTTTCTCACTAAGGTTAATTGTGTGGTTTTTTTTGTTTTGTTTTGTTTTGTTTTTTCTTCTCTTCATGTGTCTGAGTTTAAACAATCATGAAGAACTACCATTATTTATTGTTTTTAAATCACTAAGTATTTAAAGTCACTGTTGCTGGGTAAAAGGGTATACTAATGGCAAATAAAATTTTATTTTCTTAAAAATAAGATGCTACCAAAAATACTTGGGTCAAAGTAGAAACTCAAAATTGCAGAATTATTGAATAAAACAATAACAAACTGAATCAACAATCAGGGGGAAATTTATAACATTAAATATATAAATAAAAATGAAAACAAATAAATACTCAATTTAAAAAGCTAGAAAACACAAGAAAGTAAGAATTGTGGAAAGTATAAAAAGGGAATTAATATAAATAAAAACAAATTGAGTTAGGAAACAGAAAGTTTTAAAATAACTCAACTATTTCATTAATATCAAATTTGAGCAACTATTACTTAGAATCAAAAAAATTTTTAAAAGAGAAAAGAATGGAAGCATGAAAAAAATTAGAAATCAAAAAGAAAGGGAAAAATTATCAAATTAATCAATTTAAAATGTTCTACTTTGCCCAACTGTATGCAAATGCATTTGGAAATCTTGATTAATATTGATATAAAAAATTAAACTTATCATAATTTACCCCAATAGGTATAAATGGAATAATAAGCAGTAATAAAAAATGGAAAGGTAATGGAGATCTTTAGCAGAAGAGCACCAGGTCTGGTGGTTCATAAGAAAATTGTATCAAGCCTTTAATGATTTGACAATTCCAATGTATTTAAAGTATGCCATAGAATATAGAAAAGAAAGAAACCTTCCAATTTCATGTTCTGAATCTACTATAACATTAATTCTAAGAGTTGACAATGATCTGCCCCCCAAAAAAGTACAGAAAATCTCTTATGAATATCAATATAAAAGTTTAAGTAAAAAAATAGCAAAGAAATTCAACAGCACATTTGAAAAACAATTGCATTATGACCAAATGCTGGGATAAACTCCAGGAATACAATGTGGTTCATTTCTTTCGGGTGTTTCACTATTAAAATTTTCATTAAATTAATACAACAAATCAAGAAGAATAGGGAGAAAAATTATACAATTATCTGCAAAATTCAGAGAATATGTTATGCAAAATTCAATATCCATTCACATTATAAACACTCAATAAAATAATAATTGATGGATATTTACTCAACATGAACTTTCTCTATTTCTCTCTCTTCTCTCTCAAAAATCAGCATCTGCAACTCTAGCACCTTACTTAATGGGAGACAGCAAAATTTTCTTTAAAGTTGAAAACCAGGTAAGACGCCCGTTTCTCAACTGCTATTTAACACAGTGTTAGAAGTCTTAGCTAATGCATACTGGCTGATGCATACTCAAGAGAGAAAATTACTGGAGCCTTTCAATAAGAATTGGAACAGAAAAAGTAAAACTATATCTATGTGGAAATAATATGATTATATATCAGTATATCCTAAAAGAAAAAAGTGGAAAGCTATTGAAAACAGTAGAGAATTTAGCATAGAGGAGATTATTAAATTAACCAACAAAAATCAAGAAGCATAATGTACACAAACAAAAAAGAAGAATCTAAAATGGAGATCTCGTTTTACGATATCAAAACAAATTAAATTCATTCATATAAACTCTACAAGTACTTTTTTCTATAGCTAGATAGGTTGATTATAAAGCTTATTTGGAAAGAAAACAAACACATATAGGCAGAGAAATACTAAAAAAGAAAAAGAAATGTGTATATACCATGAGGGTACAATTAGCCAGCATCAAAATTAAATATACACTATAAAGGCTATGTAATTAGGGCAGTTTGTTAATGATACATGAAAAACGTATTTGTTTAGATCTCTGAATTCATAATACATAAAAAATCCTTAGTTGCTTTTGGAGGCTATCAGAAAAGTAGCTCCTTACTTTGAAAATTCATATATTACTAATTTCTGTTTTTATCTATATTAATCCTTATGCTTTCTTTGGTTAACTTGTTCTTTTTCTAGTTTTTTAAATTGGGTGTTCCATTCATTTGATTTAATTTTATTGATGTAGGTATTTAATGCTATAAACTGGTAAAAATAAAAGAAAATAATCAATTATTTTTTATATACAATCTCTATTTTGGGGTATAAATAAAAAGGATAGAGGTCATGGATAGAACTTGAACTTCTTTGAATTTACCTTGTTTAAAGTATTTGACTTGAGTACCTCAGTTGAATGACTAAATAATTTATAAAGGGAACTTTCTTTTTATAAAACTATTGCAATGAATAATAAAGAAGGAATAATAGAAGTAGAATATTACCATTTACAAATACTCCATATTAATGGATCTCTGATAACCATCAATGGCTGATAAAATCATACACACAAAAAAGAGAGATATTGTGGACCTCCAAATAAAAGCACACAGTGTCAGCTGTGAAGTAATTATGTCCCACCCCCTCTTTTCCTACGTTACATTTCCCTCCCTACAAAAAATCAAACCGGAATGTGATTAAGCCTCTGGATCTAACTGCCAATTAGTAAGCAATATAAAGGACAGAGGAATATAATAAATGACACTTTGAAGTTAAAATCAGCAAAATCTAGACTGTGTGAAAATCTATAGGACAAATTATCTGAGTGGTTTTTAAAATAAATAAAGCGCAAGAAAAAAAATAGAGAGGAAATTTAGAGTAACAAAATTTAAAGTATGTCAATCAATTCAAATAAAGGCCTTATTTAAATAGTGTTTCAAATAAACAAATAATACAAATAATTAGAAGACAATCAGGGAAATGTGAATACTGCTGAGATATTTGATAATCTGAAGAAATTATTTTAGGCATGATAATTATATTTTAGTTTGCTGAAAAAGTGCTTATCCTTTAAAAATGGATAGTGATATGTGTATATAAAGTGATATAATATTTACTTCAAAATTATTGAGAAGGTGAGTAGTAGTGAAGTATAAATGAAACAATTTTAGTCATAATTGTTGAAGCTAGGGGGTAGATTCTTGTGCTATTCTCTTCATTTTTATATGTCTAAAATTATTCTTACATTTAAAAATGAAAAATAAGCCATAAAAAAGAATGCCATTCCTCACTAAGTAATACTAACTCACGCTTTTGAAAATATTTACCTTCTTAATTCTCTCATCTACAAAATTAAC
Source organism: Eonycteris spelaea (assembly GCA_003508835.1). Lineage (NCBI taxonomy): Eukaryota > Metazoa > Chordata > Mammalia > Chiroptera > Pteropodidae > Eonycteris > Eonycteris spelaea. The sequence goes on from PUFA01000062.1 coordinate 6,547,610, forward strand.
AATACTAAAATTCTCTCAACTACAAAAAAATATATACATATGTTCTTAGTTGTGATGAAATTAGACAACCTTCTTAATATTATATGCTTCCTTATGAGGCAGATGTGGAACTTATTGGCATAGTGTCAGTGTAAGACGATAAATATTTAACAATCAGCTCTTTGTAAGAGAAGAAAAAAGGTAGTGATTTGACACCTGTAGAATTGCTTTATCTCCCATGGCAGATTTCAAGTTACCAACTTGATATCACTGGACATAGAATTGGAAGAGATGTGCACAATTTGTTATCAGGGCGAGCCAGTATAAGCTGTCTCCAACTCACTGTTTCATGCTCTACTTAAAAGGCCTAGAAAGACTTCAGAAAGCTATTAGAGCACTTGATGTAGCTGCCTTTCTCTTCCCCATCCCCTCTACACGTACAGTTGGCCCCAGACAGTTCTGGTCCATTAAGCCATTGACCTAAATAAATCTCTGGCTCCTTCATAAGTAGTATTGGTCATCTAGCTGCCTGCTAACCGATTCAGTTTTTTTCTATTGTGATTTTTCTTCTAGTGTGTTGGGTGATCATCCATCAAATACTTAAAGAATTTCTGGTTTTTCCCAGGGGCTGTGCTAGGTGCTGACATTGCTTGATAAGCAAAAGAGATTTAGATCTTTGCCCACATTGAGTTTATAGTCTCATCGAAGTACAGAATCATTCATTAAATCCCCCTTCGATATGCAATTACAAATTTATCAGTGATATATAGAGAAGGAGAGAGATTCCATGACCATGTATAACTGAGCAGACCTGATGTGTCCAGTCTGGAGGTTTAGGAATGGCTTCTCTATGGAAATGGTATCTGAAGAGATATCAAAATGTTTCAGAGGATTAATCAGAATATGTGAGGGTGGAGCATTTCAGGTGGAGGACAGTCTGTGCGGAGGTCCTGATGTGGGAGAAAGTGAAAAGAAAGAGGCCAGAAATGCTGAGAAGCAGCCAGCCAAAGCAGAGTGGTTTGCGATGTGGGGGAGAGGAGAGCAGAGACCAGATCCCACAGAGCCTTGGGGGCCCTCTTTTTCCTGTGCTTTCTCAGAGTACGTAATGCGGCAACTCAGACATGACCAAATGCAATCTGTAGCAGCAGGTGTAATTTATGAAATATTCAAGTTTACCAAAACATTGGCTTTGAATTCCCCAAATATTCACATTCATCTTGTTGATATTTGGAACTCCTTCATTTTTTTGTGCATTTCCCACAATTTAAACTCATGAGATAAATAAATATTTGGTAAATATTCCTATATTTGTAGGCAGTAATGTCTTAAGGTTTAGGCAAGGGAAGCTCTGCCTTCTAGTCTTCTGCCCTGGCCTTCTTCCAGCCATGCCTTCCCTAGGGAGAAAATGCCTGTGAGGCCAAGAGTTGGTGCCAACTCAGAGTCTCACCTCCTACTCTCCTCTGAATTATTCTCTGTGTACCTAGGAGTCTAGAATTCCCCCCAAACAACTCCAATTAACTTCAGGCTTATTTTTATTCTCAAATAATATATGCCTATAGAAAATATAAAAAGTAAAAATAATTAAACACTAAAAAAACCATAAAAATATGTTCATGGTCTCACCAAATAAAGGAAGCCACAGTCAACATTTTAGGATTTTATTTTTCTAGAATTATCTTAGCTTTATAAAACAACACTATATTGTGGAGTTTATATCTTATACAATTCCTATTTTAATTTTTCAGTGAATATAACAAAGTTTCCTACACTATCTAAAACAATGATTATGAGGTAAACCATAATATACTTAATTATTTATTAATTTGTTTTCAAGTCATTTCCTTTTCCTTAACTCATGATTATTTGCCATTATAAATATCACCATATTAAACATGTGTGCTCAAACTTTGTTCACATGTCAATTTATTTCCTTAGGCTAAATTTCTAGAAGTCAAATTATAAGAGCTTTTTTAAGGTCTTTGAAATATATTACCATATTGAATTTTAGAATTTTATACTCTCTTACATTCTAAATAATGGGATTTGAGTGTACTATGTGCTGATGTCCTCACATTTTCCCTAAAATTGAGTGGTATCATTGAAAAAAAATTCAGCTAGTCTGACAGTTATTGTGCGTGTTTCTTTTTTTTTTAATTTTCATTTTTTAATTCATTTATGGAGATTTTGGTGTTTGTTGTGACAATTTCTGTATGGGAATGCTATTTTAATTGATATACTTTTGTAAATATTTTCTCCTGGTTTATTGTTTGACTTCTTATTTTGGTCAGTTTAATTGAACACAAAATTTAAAATTTTTATGTAATTAATTATAGTTACCTTTTATATTGTAATTTCTTCATTGCTTTTAAGCTTATTTTTACCCATGCTGAAATCAAATTACATTCAAAAATAATTATTTTTGCTGCATATAATTTTTGCAGTTAACTCTGTAATCCATATAGAGATTATTTCAGTGTATGATAAAACCTAAATTGATCATACATTAACTTCCTCCTAATAGCTCTCTAGTTCTCTTAACTCTATTGATAGAACAAGTCATCTTTGCCCCTTTGGTTCGTGATTATCTCACGTGAGATATAGGTAAAATATGGCAGGAGACATTAGAATGAAGCATAATTTTATTGATGAAGAGCTATTTGATGCATTTTAAAGGCTTCTCTGTGAAATCTCAAGTAGAGCCCTCTTTAAATTTCTCATACATATTTTATAAACAGCAATAACACTCAAACAATTATTAATTAGAAAAGACCTTAAGAAATCATCTGGTCCAACTCTCTTTATAGATAGGAGAGATCTGAAGTAGTAAGATTTGTTTTTATGGTTACAGTTAATTAATTAGTAGAGATACCTCCTAACTTCTTTTTCAGTTCTCTTTTTATCATACCCTGACTTCATTAATTAAAATGACAGTGACAATTTGAGTCTTCCTAGAACTTCTAATACTTTTCTTTCTATATAATATACTGGTAGAAAACTCAATTGCAAAGAACCACTTAAGAATTTTCTGATCATTATTCTCTCTCTAATCTTAATAATTAGGCCATAGAATCATAAATTCATTAACATTTAATAGTTTCTTTTCTTATTTTTTGTTCTACTTGGAGAGAGGAATCTCCTAAATCCAGCTCTAAACTCAGGGATGTGGCATGTTTTCTGACGTCACTTTTAAGACAAAAATCAAAAGGCAACTGGAAGAGCCTTACCATTTCAGGAGTATTGTCTTCAACACAGAATGCTATCACATGTCCGCCCTCGCTCCCAGGTTGTCAGTCATATGTACTCTCGTCCGTTATCTGACTCTTAATTTTAAAAATTTCACCCCTTATAAGAAAAGAAACAGTTGTTTAAATTGAAAAGTAAAATGCAAATATGAGTCAGAACAAATTTATGTGATTTTGAAAGGAGGAGGGGGGAGCATTGGAATCCATATTTTTTTCTTGTTTATTTTCAAGAGTAATCACTTCTTCAAGATGCTGAAAACCACCCCAGAAAGTGATTAGCTTAAAGCATGTCTAATTCATGTACCATAAAATCATATAATTTAAATAAATAATACCATTGCTGAGTGGAAAAACAGGCTTTACATTCTTTAGCGGTATATGTCCAACTTCTGATCACTAAATATGATATTAGACTATTCTTTTGAGGAGATTTTTGCGCTAAATTGTTTGGTAAAGATTTGTTTTTGTGTTACTTGTAAAGAAATTCAATTAATTAAATGTTCCATGAATTAATGGGGAAGCTTAGGCCGCAAAGATCCCTTTTTTATTTCTTTAGTATTCGTGTAAAAAACCAAAGGAGGTCCCAAAGACAAGTCTTATTATCAGAATGTTCTATATGATTTTGAACACACCAGAGAAAGGATTATTGCTGTGGCCACATCAAAGCTTAAACTAGTAGGACATTTTGTACTGGCTAAAGGAGGATGCATTTAGTTTTTCTCTTATAAAAGGAAGGATTTGACTATTGCTTAATGGATTGTACAAATGCTGTCTTTTGTGCTTTGAGTCTGTTATTGCATCTGCATTTTATGAAAAACTCGTATTTTGGGCTTAACAGATGGACTCATTTGAATTAGGTTTGCTGAAAAAGAGTCTTTCAAAATTATATTATATAAAAGACTAAAGCAGTAGATTTGCCTCAAGATTTTCTGGAACAATGATTAGACCCAAAGACTCTTAGGTTGAAAAAAAGTTGTAAAGAACATTCTGAGCTCCTTAGATGGGAGGGGCAGGGTCCTTCTAGGAAAGGCATGGTTCTTATCTCGAAAGAGGTCCATGAAAAAAAGCCCGTTTTGTTTCTGACTGACTGACCCAGATTCCTCAGCTGCAAAACAAATACCCTATAAAATTTGCTTTTAATTTTCAAATGAAATGCATTTGAGTCAACATCCCAATTACTTTAAAAACAGAAAGGAGATTCATGTCATTGACTACACATAGTGCACATTTGCTGCAAAAATTTCATGGCTTCAGAAAAGAAACCGTTTTAAAGAGAAAAAAGACCCTCAGATATTTTTAGTCCTTTAAAAACTATGTGGAAATGTCAAAAGGACCTTAGGGTCCTGGTAACAATCTGTTTTTAAAAGTAGATGTCAAAACTTCCTAGTTTCTTTTTACTTTTTAACCAAGGGAATATAATTTTTGTTCTAGTACACAATCTCTGTGAATATAGACTTGAAAGAAATATGAAGTGATGTGCTCAGACAGGAAAAGATATGGGGGTTGTTGGGTGAATGGGATAGAGAGGCAAGAAAAATTAGGGCCAAATAAATATTTTCTAATATATCTCAAGGTTCAACTTAAAAAGATGTCTAGGAAAAAATAATCACAATTGGCCATATTCAGTAGACTAATTTTTTTATTCTAGTCTAGGCAAGAGCATAATTGGACCATGAGATAATATGATTTTATTTCTTCCTCTCTTCCTCTCTCCAATTCTTCCTCCCATCTACCCTTTCTTCCTTGCTTCCTTCTAACTTTTCTTCCATAACTAATGAAGAAAGGACATCATCAAGGAAGGGCATATAGGTGGACCTATGAAAAGCAAATTGACTTACTGTTATTCTTTGGTGTTAGGAAAGGGGTGCTTAGCCTGGAGACCCCTTGGGAATCTAAGGATGAGATTAGGTGATTATGAATTTCTAAAATTGTTAGTATGTTCCTATTTGCCATTTTCTAGGGAGGGAGTGAGATATTGTCTTTTATCAGGTTCTCCAGAGATTCTACGGTTTTAGTATAAGAACCATTATATAAAGCAGTTGAAGCAAAAGTGGTAATAGTACTACAATTTTTAAATGACATTTTGATATAACTATCATTTTCTTAATACATATTTTTAAATAAACTTTAGATTATGATTTTTCATGAAACACTACTGAAAGAGGATATTTTCCTATTTGAAATTTTGTATCTCACTAAAATCAGTGCACAAAAGTTTGTGGGAGGCACAGGAGGTTAGATTGCAACATCTTTAAGATGTAATCTGAAACCTGCTGCCCCACAGGTGAAAGGTAGGGAGGATGAAGAAAAAAGGCAGACCGCTCTAGATTGGTAGGTAGCAGGCTTAATAAGCAAGGGAACTTATTTTAGAGGCTTGTCTTGGGTAACTGCAAGATGAATAGTTTTCCACACCTGCTGCCAGATCTTTAAGGTTAAGTAGAAGCTGTAACTGGGTTTGGTCACATACAGAGTCCAAATGGTCTTAATACTGCATTTCTATCTCAAGGCTGTATCCTTGGAGCAGCTTATGGGAGCAGAGAAGGCAAGTGGACTGTACATTCCATGGACAGTGGAGGGAACGAGAAGCTTCCAGTTGTCCTGATCCAGCGCGTAGGTCAAATCTTGGTTGTGTCTCGATGATCTTCCTTAACGCAGAACTTGCATAGTTTCAAATGATCACCTGCAAAGTATGTATTGCCTGCGAAGGGAAAGATAGTAACTTTACAATGGAGAAACTCAGCAGACATCGCCTTAGCCACACAACTGAGATTAACTTCACCAGTAACAAGGCACATTTACAGTATTAATCCCTTAATAAGATTCTTTGATAAGGAAATAACATATTTGTGCCAAAAAATGCAGAATCTTATTCTAATCAAGAGGCAAAAATCAGAGAAACCCAAACTGAGAGACAGTCACCAAAATATCAAGTCAATAATCTTCAAAAGCATCAACATCATGAAAAACATAGAAAGATTGAGGAAATGTTACGGATCAGGAGACCAAGCAAGTGTAACAGCTAAAAGCAAGGTAGAGTCTGGTAGGATCCTGAACAGAGATAGGACATGAGTAAAAAAAAAAAAAAGAAAAAAAAAACTGGTGAAATTTGAACAAAGTGTGTAATGTAGTCAATAGAATTAGACCGGTGTTAATTTCTTAGCTTTGATAATTGTACTATGGTTATGTAAGGTGTTAACAAGAGGGGAAGGTGAGTCAGGAATGGGTATACAGTAAATGTCTGTAAGTCTGATTAAGTATTTTACAAGTCAAAATTTAGTTTAAAATAAAAAGTTAAAAAAAAAACAAATAACAAAGAACAGTAGATCCCTGATGATGTCCTCTTAAAATCTGGTTTCAGCTCTGCCTGAAGTTTGACAATTTTCTTCTAATGTTGCAGTTAGATTGGATAATAAATCCTCTCTTTTCTTAAAAAAGATTTAAGCAAAATCAAATTCTCTTACCTTTGTTTCTCTGGACAAGTTACTTGAGCCCAATAACATATAATTTCCTGAAAATATGCTACATTACTTTGATCTTTCCTCTCTCTTTAATTTTGTTGAGTTTGGATATGGATTCTCCTTTGACAGTGACTCCCTGACTCTACTGCTCTGTATTCTTGACGTTGGGTATAGATCATGTCTTTGTGTCACTTCTAGTCACGTGTCATTAACATTTGGTGCCTGGCTATTTCTTTTTATATCCTCCATAATTATTAGAATCTCAGTTATGACATTTTTGGCATTAAATATAAATGCATTGCTTTTTTCTTTCTCATCATTTTTGCAGAACTCTTCTTAGTAGTAATACTACATTATTTACTATCAGACATCCAACAGCTATAGGCTTTCTTGTACTATGTTCTTCCAGTTTTCATTCATTTAAAACACTTAGTGAATAGTATGTGTTAGAAACTATTTTTCAGCTAAGAATACTGCAGGTAAGATCCCTGCTGGATTCTTACCATTATATCATATTCCATCCCAAAGGGAGGCGAAAAGAGGGATTCCAGGATAAGTGGCTTTACATTTTAGAAATTGCTTGGAGGCTGCACCCAGCCAGTTCTGCTCCTATTCATGAGGCCAAATACAGTCATATGGCCTCACCTCCTTCATGCACAGGAGGCCAGACAGGTCAATTCTCCTCCTGAGCAGGCTTATGATTCCTAAAACTTATAGTGGTTGGGATTATAATTTTAAGAAAAATGGAGAAAATGGGGAGCTCTCTACCACAGTGGATTTTAAATGCAGGAGTCATATGTTCCGATTTGTATTTGCTTGGTGAACAACAGAATTTAGTAGAGGGAAAAGTAGAAATGTGAAGACCAGTTGGAAAGCTACTTGTAGTAGTTTGAGTGGCAGGTGATGGTGTCTACTGGGTGTTGGTAAGGTACATGTTCAACTTTTAACCACGTGGATAATGAAATCATAATAAAAACAAAATGTGAAGTATTTATTATAATCACAATAGCCACCATGTAATCATTGTTTTCTCCACTAGGAGGTTCCTCATATTATTATATATACATAATGATTTTACAAGTAAATAAGATCATTTACATTGGCCTTTTTTGGCCACCAAGCTAATAGTTCTGATTTGCTCTACAACATGACATTAGCTGGGAGATGAGTTAAGAAATTTCTGTGGCAGTGCATGTAAGAGATAATAGTGGCTTAGATTAGGGTTATATTTGTGTAGATGGAGAAAAAAAGAAAAAAATCAGAATATATTTAGAGATAGAACCAAGAGGATTGGCAGGTAGAGTGGGAGAGGGGATTGAAAGAGAATTAAGAATGGCTCATAGGTTTTAACCTTAATTAATTTGGTGAATGTTGCTGCCATTTGTTGAGCTGGAGAAGTCTGGTGAGGAAATTGGTTGCCAGGGGTAAGTGAGAATCAAGATTTCTATTTTGGTTATGTTACGTTTGAGATCCCCCTCCAAAACCCAAATCGATGTCTAATAGGCGATTAAATATAGCTGCCTGGAGTTTAGGTGTCAGGTCAAGAGAAAGATAATATATAAGTTGACTGGAAGTTCACACTACAAAGATGCTCTTGGGAAGTTTGAACAATGAGATAAGTCAAACCCAGGAGAAAAATAGAAATTTCCAAGGGATCTATCCAGCAGAGATAAGAATGATGAAAAGTCTGAGAGTGAGTGGACTAGATTATCTGCTTAACTAAAGACCTTACTCCTAGCATTTTCAGATGGAGAGGTGCTTATTCTCCACGAAATACTTAGTTGTTTAATGGTGATTCTAAATAGTTAAGTGGATATTGGTAAAAGTGAATAACAATGTCCTAGATTTCCTTCTTTTTAGAAAGAGCTTCTAAGAATTGACAGTTCATAAGCCTCCGACTTCTATCTTTGTGTAGTTCCCATTCTTTTGGCCTGTGTGTGTTTCTTCTTAACTCCCAGACAGTCTCATTGAGACCACGTAAACATTCAAAGTCAGCTGATAATTTCATCGAAATAGCTTTAGTAGAACTTTGTAAACATGTCATAATGGTTGGAGGCTTCTCTTGTGTCCCCCTTGAACGTGAGACTAAGTCCAAAGACTTTAAAGAAATACTCTGAGATCTTTGGAGTTGAGCTCGCATCAGGTTTTGACAGGACTCCAGTTAGTCAACACCCAGGAGTGAAACTGGGGATGATGAAGTGCTACTTCGCAGTTCTTGCCACTTTGAACTTTTTAATTGGTCTCCTATAGTCAATTCTTCTGTCTTTCCCTCCCACCTCTTTTCTATCCACTTATATCACTTTTTAACAGTTCATCACAAAGCAAAAGTATGAATTGGATGGTCTCTCTCTCATTTTTTAATACTTTTGACTAAAAGTGTGTCTGTGACTATAATCACTTCCAGAAAGGACTTGCATTGGGCGCCAGTAAGTTGACTCTTACTTCCAGCTATGTGCGGGTGCAGGGGCATGGGTGGAGGAGAGTCAGGTTTTTCCCCTACTGTCAAGACAGTGCTGTTGCTTGTGTTCTCGGTCTTTATTTCGGGGCACCAAACCTTCTATCTGATGAAACATTTTAATATTGCCAGAAGCCAATATATCTTTAACATGGGTTCTCTCTCTCATTTGCCTCTTAAGTTCCAAGTCACTTATTTACAAATCAAACAGAAAAGCACATTTATCATTCACTCATTCATTAGCTATTCATCATTTGTTCATTCACGCATCATTAGTTATTCATCATTTGTTCAGCAAGTGCTTATGTCTGCTCTGCACTGTGCTGAGATTTGTAAGAAGTTTAAGAGATGGTTTTATTGTCATTGTTTCAGTAGTGTTTATGGTTTTTTTTAGGGTGGCCTAACTTCCAAGCATTAGCAATCTAAAATGTAATTTTAAGGCAGTATTTGATTAGATTTGTGATGGGGTTGGTCAGGCTTAAGCTACAAATACTCAGAAAATTCAGAACAAGAGAGACACTGTGGTGGAAATGGGGTTAGTCTCTGGTAGCTTTTCAGAAGAGATAGTCTTGAAGTGGCCTGGAAGGAAGCTTAGGGATTGGGCAGGTTATCCAGTGTGTAGACCACAAACCTTCATGACATTCTGGTTTCTATTTACTATGTGAGTAAAAAGGGCTCTGTAAGAGTTATAGATGATAGTCTTGATTCTAATTCTTACCATTAGGTTAAAAGTTATTAATTTCTTCAGTGTATTTTGCTTATTATAAAGTCCCCCCCCCATACTAAACATCATAATAACTTGGTCTATTTTCACCCCATCTTAGTATTCCCCTTGGCAAGTGACATAGTAATATGCATGTTGTAGACACTCATTAAGTTGTCCAGGAGAGAGGTGTGCCATAGGGTTGAGGAGCATGAATTTTAGAGCCAGGATACAAGGATTCAAATTCAAGTGGCGCTCACTTCTTAGCAGTGTGACTGGACAAATTACTTAAACCTTCTGTGTGTCAGTTTTCTCATCTTAACCAGGGGATAATAACACTATCTGCTTCATAGCATTGTTGTGAGGCTTAAATAAACTAATATACACAAAATTCTTAGAATCACCATCATCAGCAGCACATCAATTGTCATAATTAAATGTTTGTGGGAAAAATGGAACCATAAAAACCATTTTAAAAAGAAGAGATGAATGAATAGGTCAAGTAAGTAGGATTAACAGACGAAATATTTTAAGTAATTAGCTGAGTAATTTAGTTGATGGAGATAATTAGCAATCCTTGGATGAAGTAGCTTCAGTCTCAGCTATATAGGGGTAAAATCATTCAGAGTTAGAGACTCAGAGCTTTGGCTTGGTTTAGTGATGATAGAAGAAGAAAAGCTATAGTTAAATATGGTGAAGAGGGCAGATAACCAACTATGAAATAACTTTACATACTTGGTGTACTGAGGGCTCTTATATCAAAGAAACATTTGTAACCCCATTTATTCAGCAAACATTAATTACTATTTTCTCTTAGGTAGGGCTATCAAATTAAATAACTTAGTTGTTACATCTGCCCTCATGCAATTTAAGGTTTTATGGGTAGCTAAATTTTAAACAACTTAAGTAAAGCATGGAGAATGAGAAGACGGAGAAGCACAGAAGGCTGTGGGAGACATCTCCCAGTCTGTTTTTGTTCCCTGCCCACTCCATATGCTACATTTGGGAGCCTTCAGAATCTGGCTCAAAGCTTACCTTCCACCAGAAATTGTTGCTTACAGCTTCATTAATTTTCTTTACTCTTGTTCTTAATTCTATCACTTTAAAAACATGCACTGATATTCTAAGTTTTAATATTCTGAATTTATACAGCTTTCACTCAAAAAGATAAGAAACAGTGTTCTGGAATGCTATGTCTGGTCTTATTTCCCATGTGATTTTCTGAAAATCCTTCTGGAATTAGGAACTGATCTCTTCAAAAAGACTCATTTACATCTTCTCCCAGAGATTTTTTGAAGGTATCTTGTTGGAGTCTGCATTCACTCATCACTTTTCACCTCATTTTTAGTAGAGTCTTTCCTATACCTCTGCTCTTTCATCAATTCATGTTATATTCCCTTTGTATGGGAGAGCCAGGTCCATGATGAAAGTTGGGAAGTAGATTTCCTGGCATCCTAAAGAAGTAGCCATTTCTGGGTCTCATTTGCAGTGCATTTTTCTGTGATGAGTGCACAGCCAAAAATGTAGGGTACATGTTTGTTGAACTACTACAAATCTTACTTCTTTCAGGAGCAAAAGAAAGAAAACTCCAGCTCTTACTACAAAAAAGAATTAATAATCTTAGTGAACATTGTTAATAAAATTGAAGCCTTAAATGACAATTTCTTTATCTCCCTAAACTTGATATGGTGTGAGATAAGAGTCACAGAACAGCAAATCCAAATTAGCAACTGTAAACCTTCGAATTTCATGCTCAAAGTGGTTGGTTACAAGAGACTAATTTTTACAACATGGTGAGACAGGCAATTATCTATTGTCTCTAATACTAAGACTAATCTTTGTACTGACTCATTTTAGACCCTTTCTTTTTCTGGAGAATGACATCTGCACAAAATGCAAGGTCCAAGATAGCGATGGTCTGTTGAACATGTGCAGAACAGATGTTTGAAGAAAGCATCTGCCCATTCAATTGTTATATTACTCATTTCCGCCACCTTGTTGCCCATGCAAATGCAAGGCTGTATAAAGCCAGGCTTTAGTTCATTCCCCATTATGATTCATGGAAGCCACTTGTCATGGCTGCCTCTGGAGGGGTACAGGGGCCAGTGCCCTTAGACAGTCATGTTGCCTAAATTCCTGGCAGAGTGTTTTTAGGGAGTAAGAAAAAAGTAAGATGATGTCATTCAGGTAACGTCCAATTTACATTTCAGTCTCTCTCAGGTAGTTGCTTGGGAGCTCACTGAGGATGGACTGCATTCCAACTTCTGGAAAATTCAATCTACATTCTGTTCCAGGCTGGTGCTGGAAAGTCTTGTCCTGGACAGCTATTTAGGCAATAAAGAGAAGCTGAGGAGTAAGAACAGAAAATAATGGAGATAAAAGGGCCCTTAATAACCTCAAATGTCACTCTCTCTGTCATCTTCATGTTGTAACCAGTGGCCAAAATTTGCAGTTTGAATTGTCTTAATCCCTCAGTGAGGTAAATTGTAAATGTTTGCACATAGCTATTTCTTAACTTCCCTCTTATGCCATAGATCGAGAAAAGAAAACACAACAACAAAAAACCTTGCTACTATAGAAAGTGAGGTTTCAGTTCTTTAGTTGACTGAGTCTTGGAATAAGTCATATTCATTAATGCATTCTTGTATTAAGTAGGCCTAATAATATCAGGATTAAAGCCAGGTGAGTTGAGAAGGTCACACTGAGAATATGTGGTCTTTACCATAGCGTTTTCCTGTTTCCATTTAATTGAATTTTAAGTGGGCTTTAGTGAATGAGTAAAACCTCTGTAACTGTTTCTGCCACTTGGTTTTAATTAGTGACTGGAAATAAAAAGTCCCCATTTAATTTAGCAATGAAAGGGTTATTTCAAAGGTTGAGAAAAAATGAAAAAATATACCATGTTAACATTTTATTTTATTTTGGGCTAATTTTCTGTCATTTCTTTGATTTTATGATATACTAGTTTTGTTCCACGCACTATGCCGGGGACATCGCATCCCTGTCCTTCTGAAGTTTGCATAGTATGAGATCATTTTACTGTTTAGACTCAAGTAAGAAATCTTTTAGAAAAGAAAACTTCCAAAAAAAGTACTGACACTAATAGTAAAAACAAATATAAAAGTATATTAGATTTAGCATACTTTATCTACAATATCCATTTCTACAAATGACCATTTTTATGGCCAAAATAATTTTTCACTCTCACTGAAAATGCTGGTTACTATACAAATTCTGTTAGTTAATACTCAGTGTAAGAAATACCACTCTTTAGTCATGAAAACAGATAATCGTTGTGTAAAGTGGAATGTCACAAAATAACACTTATGACTTTTTAGGTAAGTGTTCAGGAAAACACAAAGATAGCAAGGATTCTGAGCATGGCTTTGCAGGGAACTCATAGATAAATAAACAAAAAGAGTCTTTAAACATCTTGGCCTATATGATTGTTCTGTGCTTATTTTTCCCTTTGCCCTGCACTCTTTCCTTTTATCTGGAAGATGCTAGTGTGGAATACATAACATGCTGAAGTGGCTTTGCTTTATATGGTCTCCTAATGCCATGACTGTTTTACAGAGATTTGTTCCACTGGAAGTCCCAGGTTTCCTGTTTTTATTATTCACACTTCACATGGTGGCTTAGACTAAATTGGCCATTTCAGAGTTTGGAGAGCAGTCTGTTTAACACAGTCAATTTCACTGCTACTTCCATCCCCACCTTTCACCACCCAGGTTCTGGGGCTGATCGCTAACACCAAAGAACCATCAGTGCCTCACTTCCACCTATATTTGAAGTTAGCTCCTCTTTGAAGTGTTGCTTCACTGATGTTTGTTTGGCCTATTGAGTAGATATCAGGAAACAGATAACTTGGAAGGAGAGATGACAAATTGAAATGTAATTTTTCTTTCATCAAGATCAGCTCCTTCACATTTGAAATGGTCCAGCCCCAGACCAATGGTTCCGAAGGCTCAGTGACTAGCTGAGTTGCCTAGTGAACCTGTCACAGGGAAAGTGAACATTTCTTCACATAACCATACCATGATGAAGTCCCTGGCGAGCTCTTGTAAATAGAATTTCTCTACTAGAAAACTGTTGGCATATTCAGCAAAAAGTACAACGTTATCTACTTCACGTGCGTGGTAATTTAGATAGTCAACAGCAGGAAAAATGCTAATACATACACAGAGGTTTGGAATAACTGGTTATGAGGTAGACAGGAGATAACGGAGCACAGGAGGAAATAGCGAGGAGGAAAAGGAGGGAAGGTGAGGCTTGAAAATTGTTGGGAGAAACCACGGTGTAAGCTGGGCAGTGGATGCGGAGTGAAGGTGTCCCTGTGTCCACTCTGTGTGCTCCATTGCCAGAGGCACAGACTAGATTAACCGTCCAGAGCTGCAGTTCATGGCTGCTCATCCCGCTTCCCAGCAGACAAGAACTGTCCTGGCCTTAAAACTCCTTGAAACGATTACTGTGGTTGCTTTGTTTTTGCAAATTTGACAATGTGTCATTAACTTATTAAATCTGTAGAGGGAGAAGAATTTGGAAAACAAAACTGAAAGCAGTTCAGGCACTGTCAAAGCAGGTCTTCCAGTCTCTAGGCTTTTCAGGAACTCCAAAGGTAGTATGAGCATGTTACGAGGGCTGCAGACTTAGGCACTGAGGTTGTAATGTGGGGGGCATTGTTTTCCTCATTTTTAAGCAACAGAAGAGAATTGCTTTCATAGTAGACAGCGTTCTTAAATCCAGGAGGACTTGTCCTGTTAGCCCTGTCTCTTACTTACTATGACGACTCTAAATATTTGTAATTCTACAACGCTTTAGGCATTTTCCATCACCTCCTTGTTTTCTCTGACTGCTTCCTCCCTCTGGTCATGATAAGGTACCAGAGAGCCTCACACAGACATGAGTAAAGAGAATCCTAACTGCGTTCATATTTTGGAAGAGGATGTGATCCATCTGAATACATTTTTTTGAGTTGGCTTTCCGAGTCCTCTTTTGACTCATAGCCCCAAAATAATAATTTTTAGCTAAATTTACAAGTTTGCCCTGTGCACTTAAATGGTTTATTGGTGTGTGGGTGGGAGTGTGTGTACACGCGCGTGAGCGTAGATGAGGGTTTTGTTCTTGTAATTTCTAATAGCTCTATAGTATAGTCATTTTACAGAAGTCTGTGGAGATGTAAATGTATGCCATGAATTGTGATAAACACAGCTGTCAATCCTTAATGTTTTTGTACCTGAAAAAAAATCCGAGCACTGTCACGGATGCGAACGATTTTACAAACTCTGCTTAGCAGGATGCTGTGGTGGCTGCAACACATTCCGGTCTTCTCCACCTGTTGTTTGCTGTGTGCCAATCATAGAATAAGAAATCCTTAGAACTACCCACAGGTGCCTCTAATGGCGGGAAAACCACACAAATATCCATACACGAGAAATGAACGGGAAGGAAAATGTGCTATGTAGTTCATCCCCATAGGAACAAAATAGTAAGCTGACAAAAGTCAACATTTCTCTGTGAGTACCATCTAGATTGTGACTGTGTCCATGGTTTAAATTTGTTCAAACATGCTTTTGGGAAACTGAGCATCCTTCCCTCTCCTTAGGTCCATCTGCATTCGGGGGCATGTGTGGCCATGATTGGTGAGTGGGAGGTGAGGATAGCCCCGAACTTTCCTCATCTATATTTCTTTTCCCTGGAGTGCAGGACTAGGGCAAACCACCAGAAATCCCAAGCTTTTATGAGATGACCTGTTAGCAGGTGAGGTAGAGGAGAAGAAAACAGGCTCAGCGCTCCTTTGAAGTATAACAGGACAGAGATGGAGTGCAGAGTCCTGGAGAATGAATAGAGACATGTAAGTAGAAGAAAATATACCCACATGTTTCTGAGCTTTGCTGCTTAAGCCACAGGCAAGAAAGCCGTGATTTCAAATTTCCATTTTTAGCTCTTGGGTATCCTTAGTCAACTCTTCTAATGGCCTTGTGCATTAGTTATTTATAATCATTTATTTGATATTTATTTATTGAGACATTTCTGAGGGGCCTGTTAGGTTGTTTCTTGCTCTCTGTTATGAAAATAACACTTTCTACTTTGGGAGCATTTGGAGAGGGTAGATTGGTGGCAAGTAGAAAAACTGGAAAATATGGACAAGTTAAAATTGGGCCATTATAATAACACTTTTTAATTTTTAGTATCTACTGTATCAATTTTTTAAAAATAAAATGTCTAAAAATGCTTTTTTCTAGTGTCTGTATTTGTCATATATATATACACACACACATGTATACATTATATATACATGTATGTACACATACATATATGCACACACATACACACACATATATGTGGTGTCTAGTGTCTATATATTGCTTTATTTTAAAACAGTTTGGGCCAGTAACATCTATGTATATACCAGTGCATTCATATTGGTAGTAAAAATATTTAAATAATTACAAATAGCTGCTGCTCCAACTCCAAGAGTGGCTCCTTGATTTAGCCATTGAATTAACACTTACCAAAGCAAAGCCCTCCAGAGGCCCTGTTATATTAGGAAGCTCTGTTTTCTTGGTTGGTGTCTGGGCCATATCTATTGCTAAATATTTTGAATATCATCACATTTGAAAGAAGTAGGAATGCACGCGCGTGCGCGCACACACACACGTTCCTGAAGTTTTGAGAGCTTTTCTTTAAACTTATATATTTTTATAACTAATAATTCTCATCTTAATCTTTAGTTTCATTTTACTAGTCTTCTACCTTAAGTTAAACATTTCTTCACAAAGCATCCCCAAATATTCGAGTAGCAGGTATTTATACATTCTTCATACACCATTTCGGAGATTTTTTAAGCTCATACTGGTGAAGTGCTTGCAGATGTAGAAATTATCAGAGTGTCTTCCTGTATTTTCTGACTATTTGGTTTCTTGGTATGTACACGAAATCATTAATGGTTAAACTAAACAAACAGTGCTTCTATACCTCAAATGTTTCCAGTAACATATTTTCTGCCATTGATGTTTTCCACTTTTTTCCCGTGGGGATTATATGAAAACATTTCATATAAAGCCTTACTAAAGTAATTTTCAGGATCAATTATTTTATATTGATGTTGATTAAACCACATTAAACATGGTTTGTGAATAAGACAGCATCATATCTTGATCTAATAATCATGGACTTTGGCACACTAATATTGTTCATGTAGATTTATTCCTAGGAAGCTCACATCTAGTTTACTAATAAGAAATTATTAATGGATTTCAAAACTATTAGCAGTGGTTAGGTTTACAAGAGTCAGATCGGACAGATCTGGGTTTGAATCCCAGCTTCCCATGGCATTCACCAAGCTACTTAATTCTTCTGAGCCTCAGTTTTTTCATTCACACAATGGTAATTGCAAGAGTAATTATTTCACATAATTGTTATAAGTATTAAAAAAATGTGGTGCATGAAAAGTGATTAGTACACTGCCTGACATAATACATATTAATTATTGTTATATTTTATTTCCCTGCACATTATGTGGTAACCATTTTCATATGGTATTTTCTTTAGGTGTTTTCTGCTATAAAGTTCAAGAAATACTAAGTTTGTTTCAACAGCACTTCTGAAATCCCTTTTACCCAAACTTTTGGAATATTTCTTTAAGAAAATTTTTTGCAGGAGAAGACTGCAAAAAAAAATTATCTTTCTAGGAATGTAGTACTTTCAAAACAGAAGATGAAGTTCCATTCTTGTACCTGACCCCAGTCTCCTGGGGCAGTACAGAGTCTGTGACTTTTCAGCCCTAAAACACACCAAACTTATGCAAGCGCTGTCTATGACTTATGCTAAGGAAGATGAGGGAGATTCTGCAAGTCAGTATGGATTGTGATCCTGAAATGAATTGGACCAATCTCGAGACTGTTCTTCAGGTCTTAATATATCTTTAAAGCCTAAAAACAGGAAGAGATAGAACTATGGGGAGCAAAGAGAACGTCAAGTGCATACAGCCCAGTGGAATGGGGCTAGAACCCAGGCTGTCTTCCAGAGAACAATTCAAACTTAACAATTCACAAGTGAAGAGAATTTTGAATATAGCAGCAAGTTTTCAAAGTCCCTCTATGCTTTTGTTTTTTTGTTTTTTTTTTTGTTTTTTTTTTTTCTGCTCTATCATATTTATCACCATTGGATTCATTTCTCATTCCATATCATAAAGAGTTTTATATTTGAACTCTTATGCCATCTGTTTATAATACTTCGGTGATAAAAATACTATATTTTATATTAAAGTTCTTTTTGTTTTACTAGGCTGTAACTTCCTTGAGGACAGGTATTATTCTTGATGCATTTTTGTTTTTAGCACAGAGTCTAGATTATGCCTTCCAACATTGAAGCTGTCGATAAATGTGTTACACTGACATGAGTTGGAAATAATATCAATGAGTTCTTTGAATTTGGTAAATGTCTAGAGCTCATGGTGCAGTGTCTGGTACAGAGTAAACATTCATCTTCATAGTAGCTTCTGTGATGGGCTTTACTATAGGGTTGTACAGGTGAATCCAGATATTCAGGTACAAAATTATATACAAAAAGGAGAGTTTGTACCATAATACATTTTTAATTAGGATATAAGAATCTATCACCCTAGGTGATTTATATTATTAAGAAGGGTCCTACAGATCTCATTCCTGTAAAATTGTCAACGAGTTGTACTAATAAAATTTATAATGACTTAAACCCAAATTATTATTTCAAACTATAATACTTTGAAACATGACATTTCCAAAAAAATATTTAGAAATAGTGCAAATGATTCCAAAATTCTGAAAAAGAAGATATAAAACTGCTAGAGCTTAGAGACTGGAAAATGTCTGGATGCTTGTAGTTCCGGAGGCATCAGCACCAATCATGGTAAAAGAATCAGCATCTCAGATAAAGCGAGCAAAGGAAATGACAGCTGTCTGAGTAATTCTCATTATGAGGGGTCTTCTCATCTAATCACCTTGCTTCTACTTTACTTTGTCATCCCTAATATGGTTTCCAGGAGAGCTCTCTATTGTTGCGTTTGGTCTGACTCATAGTCTACACCCATGCACAGCTCCCACCAGAGTTTTTCAGCACTGCATACCCCTTGAGGAATCTCTCAGAACTCCTTTGCCTTGGCTCTGTCATATCTCTGGAAAAGTGCTGGCTGGATCTTGTTATCACCGAAGTCCCTTTCATGAGATGAAAGTCTAGATTCCTCATTCAGAGAAGCATTCAACAACACACTGCAGTTGAAACAAAGTAAAATTCATCTGTAACTAAAGTGTATATGAAATTGCACTTCTTCTGTGGCATCCTGGAAAGCATTGGTAGCTTAGGTTACTGTATGTCTGAAAACAGTTTTGTCAGACAGAGGGTTCTTGATAAAGAGAATAAGAGTGCTTTGCAGTATGAACAAATTTGTTCAGTGTTGCATAATGAGGCAAGGCTTTGGAAGAGAGAAAACCTGGGTTCCAGTAGGCAATAGATGCTGTTAGTGCCTTGCCTCCTAGGCCCTGGGCCAGCCTGAATTCACCTGCAGTGATAATGGGCAGTTTCCAGCATGCTAACTGCTTCTCACCTCCTATTCTCTGTGACTCACCTGAGGACTTTCACTGGAGCCCATGGGGATGGGAGAGGGTGGATGCTGCCTGGCTCTCCAATTCTAAGGTGGGTATAGTCAGAGGCACATTCCACATTGTTCCTCAGAGGATCCCCAGCAAGACTGAAGCCCAGTTGCCCATAGAGA
Organism: Eonycteris spelaea; assembly: GCA_003508835.1. NCBI lineage: Eukaryota > Metazoa > Chordata > Mammalia > Chiroptera > Pteropodidae > Eonycteris > Eonycteris spelaea. The sequence continues at coordinate 6,567,201 of PUFA01000062.1, forward strand.
TAACCCTTTTACTAACACGACCTATCTGATTTTTTTTCTTTCCCTATCTCATTTTCCCTATTCTTTCTCTCTTGTTTCTGAGGATTACTTCCCAAAGAAATTCCCTCAAATCTGTCTTGGGTCCGATTTGAGGAGAACCCACCTAAAGGCATGATCTTAAGTAGGCACTTAACTGGTATCAAGACTCTGAAGAGATTATTTAGAACTAAAAGTGACAAACATATTTCTTAGGTAATGTAAAGCTTTAAAAAAATTTTTTTTTGGTCCTTATGGCAGATATTTACTTGTTTGTGTATCCTTAAGTTCTTTGATTCTTTGTGGCACAATTTAAAAATAACGACTAGATGATATTAAGGCTCTTGAAAAATTTTTAGGAGTCTGGGATTCTCACTGTGGATGAAAGTCCCTGAGGAGCTCCCTATCTCTGGAAAATCTCCAGGTTGCTTCCCAACTCCAAACCCATTCAGATTAGTTCAGAATCTTTCATCCCGTACCGTTCATTTCCCTGTCACCAAATGGTTATCTGCTTACGTGCACAGATACGCACGTGTATCATCATATTCTAAAGAATATATCAGAAATATAATTGCCTGGCTCATGGCATGGCAGTTTCTGAGGAATTTTAGTACAAAGACTATAAATTCTGATGATATGTTGGATGAATATGGGGGCAAAAAAAAGTAATCCTCATTAAGGTTTTTTTTACTTCATTGTAAGAATTTTCAGGCTTTTAAAAACCCTGCTATTTCATTAAAAGAACACATTCAATAATGTTTTGCAGATTTAACACAGATGAAATAAATATTTCAGGGAGCCTATGTGCTGTATAATATGTATTTTTTGCTCTCAAATCTTAACTCTTGGCCATTTATATATTTCTCAAAAGTTGTTTTCTTTTCTGCACCAAGGTATTTAAATAAGAGTTTCAAAAAAAGATGGTGTTTTTCTGAGAAGTATCCACATGGCTTCTTATTTTCTCCTTTCCCATGCTTTCTGCCTAAGCTGGGATCCAGACTTTCATCAGCCTGTCTTCCTTTATTATTTTCCTGAAACAACCTCGGGACATCTTACTGACCTTGCAGGTAAACCACTGAACCTGCAGCGGCCTGTTTCCCCTGTGACTGGGCCCAGCACACCTCTCACCTCGCCGGTCTTTCTAGGGACACTTTCTCTTCATCTTTTAAACCCTACACTTTTGCTTAACTTGTAGAAATACACAGGGGAAAAAAGTCCTTTCTTGAATTTTTATTTTCTCGAGGAAATAGCATTATCTCATCTCCAGTGTTCATCAAATCTTTGTCGTTGTCGCATGGTTTTTCCTTTTTTCCCCCCTTTCTTGAAGATGAATTAAGCAGAGGATCTAATTCGAAGGACTCAATTTAAAGAAGAGAGAGAATAACATCCACTCCCTTTTCTAACAAATATTCCTACCCAGATAACACGTATAGAAGTTCTGTTAGGAAGGATTTTTTTCTCAAATATGATTCCTATAATGTTAGTAAGGCATTCATGAAGTGAAAGTCATTTAGAAAAAGAAGAAATTACATCCCCATCTGAACCCAGCCATGGCATCCCAGATTTCCAGGGGCATGGATGGTTGTGAGTTCCCTTTCCAAATGCTTTGTTTACTCCACAATTTTCTATAGCATTTCAAAGCTTGAAATACAGGACAGCATTATGTCAATACTTAACATTTTGGAGAATACATCCTTCCCTCTCCTTGGCAGAGTTTTTCTTGAGCCCTTCAGCTGTGCATGTTGTCCTTTCATTTTTTAATTTCTGTGCTCCATCCTTTCTTTCACGAGATGTACCCTGCCTTATGACTTCATTGAGATGTATCCGTTACCCAAACCACCCATGCTACAGGGTGTGGGTGTCTTGTCTCCTATATCTGACTGTCAGTTCCTTCAAGGCAGGCTGGTCTCCCAGGGCTAAGCAGCATGCTGGATACGTGATAGTTCCTTAATATATGCTGGCTGAATAAATGACTAAATTACTGGAATGTATGTCTTTTGGATGAGTCTTCATTAAGAACTTTCTGAACGGCTCAAGATTTCATGATGTGGCTTTTTTTTTTTTTTCTTTCCAGAAGCTCTGACCAGCTCTCTTATTTCCAGTTCCACGTATGAATTATGGATCTGAAATTTCTTTCCTACCGTGTTTGGCTTTGATGTCATCCCAAGCTTTGAGCTTGCTGTCTTTCTTTGTCAGATTCTAATACTTTATCTCATTCTTGGCCTGGCTCTTCCCTCTCAGGCACTGATGTGAAAATGAGATTCTTTTCATTTGCATGTTTCTGTCATGTGCCGCTGCATGTTTGTCTGTGCTCATATCGAGTGTCAGCCCACACCCTGTGGAGATGACCAAAGGTTCTGTGACAGAGGCCAGGGTGTGGTATACTTACCACAGACTGGTTTGGGGGCATTCCAGTGAGAGAAGCACTTTTTTCTCTCCTGTTTTGTTTCCAAGACCCTTCAGCAAATTAAGTCAGTATGTCTCTACATTGTGTTGTATATTATTTCTGGGCAGCAATCACTATCGATGCGTTATTCTCTTTCGTACCAGTGTTACTAAGGGTTGGCCAACATGTAACCATAGGTACAGCAGTTGACAAGTTTCAGGTGTGCTTTCTCATTTTACTTCTTCGTATTTTCCCCTTTTGTGGAAGTTTTCTTGCCACATTTCTTTCTAAGTTGTTTTTGTTCTTTATTCTTTGATTATGATACCTGCCAAAAGATATTGTGAGGTCAAGATCTTAGAATGGTGGGTAGTCCCCACAGGCCTTCCTAAAAGTCACATGTCGTTATCCTCTACTTTAGGGCACTAGGAATAATGAGGCAGCCCCAGAAAAATTTTTATGTTCGTTCTCTTCTTGTTTCACTAATCAATTCAGTTTGCCTCTACTGATGACGATAAGTTTGGACAGGACCTATCCCTTTTTATTAGCTATGTTTTTAGATGGTGGCAGATGACAACAATAAAAACAATTATTTGCTGCACTGTGCAAAGAATTATTTGCTAATGTCGTGCCAGGCATAGTTCTATGTGTTTTACACACATCTTTTATTTAATCGCTACAGTAATCATATGGGTTAAGTATTATTCACCCAATTTCTCTAGAGGCCTCTGATTGTTCTTTTATGCTTGCTTATCTGGTATTTCATGCTCATTCCTGGCACATGCTAGTGTAATATATAACATAAAATAATAATGTCATATGTGTAATATGTAATTTTCTGAGCCTTAATACTAGGATGACTTTCTCCTCATGTTTAAAACATGGTGTTTATTGTATGCCATATCAATAGATGAAGATCAAGAGGGGATCATAACTATTAATATTATTTCTTTTTCCTACTCAGTGGTTTTGATGCTGCCTACATAGCTCAGATAGCAAAGAGAAGAGGAGATACATGGCATGTGGAACTGTTTCTTTTCTGTTTCCATTTTTTTAGGATGCATCCTCCTGTATCTTCTCTTTACCCTGTTTCTTCTCCCTCCTCTCCCAGCCCTAACCCCCAATCTCACATCTGTCAACCCCTTCTGCAAATACTGTACTTGGGAAGTAGATTTTCCTCAATATGTTTTTAAACATAAGACTTACTGTGTACTCTCTTGTCCAGTTGATGAAGAATCTGAAGAACAGAGCAGTAAATGACTTACCAAGCTCATAGAAATATGCCAGAGAAACAAATGAGCTGGAGGGTTTATCCTCCTGGAGGTACCACTCAAATCTCTCTGTGGAATCTTCCCTGAGTCCTCCTCCTCTCTCCCTGAAGGCAGAGTCATTCCCTCCAGCCTCTGTTATCTCATGTCACCTTATATATCCCTCAGCACAGCATTTATCTCAAGATATCGTGACTGGAGGTTTATTTCTCTTACCTATTAGATTATGAGATTCTTTATGGCAAACACTGTGCCATTTATCCATATATATCCTGGGTCTAGAGCAGCATTTGGCATGTCGTAAATGCTAGACAGGGGTTTGTTCTGGGAATGATGGCATCCGTGCTGTACAGTTGGCTGCCATTTATGTGCTTGTTCCCTGAGGGGTTCCTTCATGTGGATCCTGTCGTTTAGTGGGTGCTGATGTAGGAGGGTCATCTTATTGACTCAGAAAAACGTACAAGGCAATGTGAATTCAACCACAGAAGTTTCATTATAAAAATTCTATGTTTAAGTTAAAAAACCCTGTGTTAAAAACAGACCTAATCCACTCGTGTTATGGAATCTCCTTTGTAAAATCTATGAAATGAGTTTAAACATAGAGGTCAAATTTCAAAATAAAAGTTCCATATTATGGTCATGTTTTTCTCAAGACAGTGAAGATTTTTTGTATTCACACGCAAACACAAACACACATTTACATTCACACATGTCTTTGGTGCTTGAGGTTATTTATGTAGTTATATAAGCTCTCAATTTACATATGAAACATTACCAAATTGTTTCTATCTGTGAATTGCCATCATAATTTTGACGTGACCTGTGGAAAATTTCCCCATGTAGGCAGGCACAGGAAGAGAAGCACCTCTATTGCAGATTTTAACTCACAAGCAGAAGTAAGTTATTAAAGGAATCAGGAGAGAATAAAAAGAGAAATAACCATGCTTCTGGTAGAAGAAAGGAAACGTTGATTTAATCAATTGATTTACTTTTAAGTAAGAGGACAGATGTTTTCTGTTAGGTCCCTAGTGAAAATTCAGTAGGTGCCAGTGATACTTTAGGGCCAATGGCTTCTGATAAAATTCAAAATGAAAGTCTGGGCTTTTCTTGCTAAATGGGCTTTTGCACAGCAGGCCGGTCACCACGGTGCGATTCGTCTCCTAAACAGAAGTTAGCCTCCTTTCTTGGTGCAGCCACGCTCGCTCTTTCACTGCTCACTCAGTGTTGTGCTTTATCCCATAGAGCAGGAAGATAGCATTATATTTTTATGCTGTTGTGTTTTTTGAAAATATTAATTGTAAAGAATTTAGTTCTCGACCTATAAATAGCTATGTGAATTCTATATTTTCTGGCCAGGTGGTATCTTCTGATCTTACCTGGGTTATAGCCTCCTCTTTGAGCAGTTGAGTTTGTAGAGTGGTTGAACTGTTCGTTTCCTTGATGTTGTCCTCATACTCTGCCCCCAGCCTCTCTATGGAAACATTAACCAGAACCCCTCACTCACTAAATCTTCAAAGGGTTCCCCCAAAGGGTTCAGAGAGTCTATGTTTCCCCAAATGCCAGCTTTTCTTTTATTAGGTTTTAAAAATCACTTGCAGTAAAATGAGCATTTTCCTTTTCATAAGCATTCCAATTATGTTAATAGTCTTAGAATTTCTGTACTAAACACAATTTGTTATTAAGATTTTAAGTCATATATCATCTACTTTGCCATTCTTTCTGCCCAAATGGCCACCATCTCGCTCGCCATTTGACAAAGAACTCTGCTGGACTGTAAACTGTTTATGATCAGAAAATGTCCTATGCCATTTTTGGTCTGTTTGCAGAACATGGTTCCTGATATATAGTAGGGGTACAGTAAATGTTGGCTTGAATGAAGCCAGATACCTCCCTTATAATCACTTATTAGAATCCATGTATAAACAGGTGATCTCAGACCACAATATAAAGTCCCACTGAAGAAATCAAGATAGCTAAAAGACCAAAAGAAATTTGTTCCTTGCTCATATTTTCCATAATGAATTCTCCCCTTCTCACCTATATATTTTGTATTATCTGGTAATCTTGGTCTATATGTCCATTTGTTTGCAATCAATCTGTATTAACACAAAAGAGTGAAAATATCTAGGACTATACAGTGACTATTTTTTAGAATAAACTAGTCTTGAAAACTGATATCATGACATTAGCAGGCTAAAAAAAAAAAAAAACCACTTTATAACCTAGTAATTCCATTTTACAGAAGATAGAATGAGTGATCATTTTCTGATACCGGCCCAGTATTGACTAGCACCTATTCGGAACACTGACTCATTACTTGACTAAATTAAATGCAGGAGATAATAATAATAAAAATAAAAAAGTCTTAAGAGACATGGAAACTCTGGCATGATTCATTTCGCAGTGCAGCTGTATTAGGTCTGTTCTGATTTTCACCCCTCAGTGTCATCCTTTATCCTGTCCCCAAAACTAAAACATCTGCAATATGCAGGAGTGTGTTTCCAGGGCAGGAGCCTAAGGAATGTTTATTTGAATGGAGCTGACTTCTTAGCCTCCCCAAGGGGCAGAGGTGTTGATAGTTTCCATCAGTAATGACCTCATAGGAAAGTCCCGTGCATCTCAGAAGCCACCACCACAGCTGGCACTGATTGAGAGAGAAGCTGGAGCTTTAGTTTAGGTGGCCGTTGAGACAGAGCTACCCTGTCTCCTGTCTGGGTAATCTGTGAGCCCCATTCTGGAAGCGGATTGGAGAAAAGCATAGAAGAAGACTCTTTTCAAAACCACATCTGACCTCTAGAAATGGAAAGCATCTGATTCCCCAGCGTTAAAATATTTAATATACATCATTTAAGAATATTAAAATAACTTTCTTCCTTCTTAAAAAAAACAATTAATTACTCATTAATTCATGTATTCACTCATAAATCAACCCAGATCCTGAGAAACTTCTATGAAGAAAGCGCTTGTGAGGCAACAGGAAGACATTGGAGAGCAAAGCCAGCATCACCCTGCCCTCAGGAAGCTTTTAGTTCATGAGGGAGATGGGCTTTAATCAAATAATCACACAGCTGTACAGATGGAGATCAAGGCTCTGAAGGTAGAGAATGTCGTTCTAAGAAAGTATATGATGGAACAAATTCCATATAGTTTAGGGGCAGGAAAGGGTTATCAGAGCTAGACCTTTTGAAGGCAGAATGGTAGCTAACTAGCTGAAGCTGGTGGGAAAGAGAGCTTTCCAGGCATAGAGCAGGGTGGGCAATAGGGGCCTGTGATAGGAGGCAAGTGAAATATTCAAGAAATGTGCAAATATGGTTCAGATGAATCTTGAAGAGTAGGCAGGTGCAGACATGCAGATACTGGTGCTCTCAGTCTTTTTTTTACACTGTGATTGTGGTTTTCAACTCCCCTTTACTGTCCCACTAAAATATCAACCTCCTGTGGAGGACAGGGCGACTTGATGAAAATGTCATACAGAGCCTTTGCTTCTTCCTAACACAGTATAAGGAACAGTCCCTGAATGTATGAACCTCCAAACATAATAATTACACTTTTCACAGAATTGAGGAATACTAGGCAGAGAGGAAAAGAAAAACAATCGGCTTATGATCTGTCTTCCTGTCATGGGGATGGATCCTTCAGAAGAACAATTTCTATAAAAATGCAGACTTTGTATCTTTCCAGCAAGAAAGGCTGTAACTCCCACCTTCTGTTCCAATTAACTTAAGCTCCTGCCTTTTGTTACAGCTAACAGTTTTCTTTTATGACATTCTCAGTAGGGTGGAGACCAACTGTGTAAAGTCAATTTTTCAATTTCTTGTGTCTTGTTAATTATTAAGTCTCTTGCTGTCTACACTATTAAAGAGACCTAACCTCTGCTTTCTGAGAGTGCTACATATTCATCTGAGCTCTATGCCTTCATGAACCTGCTCTCCTAAACTTACCTTTCATTCTCCTCCATCTTTAATCTTTGCTGTCACTACTGTTGTAATTACTTTTGTGACACACAAAATTGACCATATGACTTCTTTCTCAAAGTCATTTAATAACTTTTCTCCTTAGCTAGAGGATAAAAATCTAAAGTCCTAGGAGGAGGTTTAAAATCCTTCATTATCTGGCTCTTCTCTATAATTTATCCTTATCCTCTTCCACTCTTGCTCCTGCCATCGAGAGGTGGAGTGTCTTTTCCCATCCCTTAAATCTGGGCTGGCCTCATGACTTTCTTTAGCCTTCCATAATGACCTTGCACAGGTCTGCCCTGTCTCTTGGAATCCTGCCATTGTATGACAGTTTAGGCTATCTTGATGGAGGATGAGATACCATGTGGAATGGAGATGAACTGTCCCAGCTGAGGTCTCCCTGGACCACCTAGTTCTCTGTGGACTTGCTGGTTGGCTGTGGATGCATGTGTAAGCCAAGACCACTCAGCTAAGTTCAGCATAAATTGTAACTAACAAAATCATGAATTAAATAAATGGTTCTTTTAATTATCATTATGGAATAACATTATACAGAAAACTACTTCCCAGAATAATCTATTTTTATCTTATTTAATAATTTATTTTTTTTTATTCAAAAAGTATTTATTGAGTACCTTCTACACGAAACAATTTAGGCTTTAATGAGATACACAGGTAAATACAATATGGTCCCTAGCTGCAGAAAAATGCAATCAAACTCCTCAGAGGAAGTGTGTAAATGCATAAGTAAAGCAATGAAATACTAAGTTTAGCACAAGATTCTGAGTAGGTGCAATAGTAAGTGCAGCTTTAAGATTCCATTTCCTAATTGATTGATGGTAGATCATCCTCCAACATAAGGAAGGAAAAGGAAGTAACGGGCCAATAGAGGAAACTTTTGAAATCAGTTTCAAGTGGGATGATCTGAAGGTCGTTACTGAAAGCAATAGGCCACTTCAGCTGCTCAGCATCCTCTAACACTGAGGCTAGGAGTAGGACCTACCAATAAAAAGGTGTCCTTTATCATGGTACATAATTGGAAACAAATGTTTCACATAACAGATCAAATCAGAATGTATACTAAATTTTTAATACATAGAAGAGGTTTTTGTAAATTCCTTAGCACTCAATTTCATTTTGAGTTGATTCAAATACAAATTCTAAGAATTTGTGGGAAGAGATATTGACTGATATGAAAAATGCTCTAAATTTCCCACAAATGCCAAATAGCTCAGAATTTTCCTCATACTGCGGTTTTCTAGGAATGGTTTTTAGTTACCATTTTTGTTCCCAGAACAATGTTGAGCACATAGCAGGCACTCAAAAAAAAAATAATTGTTAATTTGAACTAACTTAATTTTTGTCAGAAATAAAGAATAAATGTGTGAATAATTTTTGTTGGTTTTATGTTTCAGTAAACTCTTCTGTGTCCGAATGATTAGAGAATGGAATATTTTGGCTTAATTAAATAGTTTCTACATTTATATTTTACTTAATAAAAATAACAAGAATTCAGTAGAAATGCTAATGCTAAAGTAATAGTTGAGTTTGACTTTTTGTTACAGTCATTAAACTCCATTGTATAACATTATAAGCAATAGAGTTTTGGGATTTCTGGATGCCAGTATTCCATGTAATCATGTTTTCCACAAAAAGTTGTCACCTATAATATCATGTCCATACAACCAGAAATCAAACTGTAAACAATCCTGAATTTTTCACTTTTATTTTATTGTTTTATGTAGTAGCACATGGTGTTTAATTGTCAAAATGGTAAGTTAACATGTAATATAGAATGTCTCTTCCTGTATTGAAAAGAATTTATCTTCTCCAGATGTGTAACAAACCTTTTATGTTTTCTATTTTGTCTGTAACCATGTAGTCATACATACCACAGTTTTTTAAAAGATTCATTTGAATTAAAAATAGTCTAACACAGAAAGAGTTCAAATATAATCTGGCACAAAGTCATAAAGTCAAGTCAAATTATACGTGGTCAGCTTGAAACTCAGACCAAAGCAAAGGGATTTTCACCATTACAACATGGGCTTTCAATACAGGTAGTTTAATGAGATGATCTCTCTTTTTTTCGTGAAACCGGAGATCAAGAAATACTTATGATTTTGTGCAAAACATTTAGAAAAAAACATGGATCTTATGTTAAAGTCAGTTGATAGAGTAAGTTTCCAGGAGCCACCAGGTTAAAAAAAATACAATTGCCATTATTATCTGTACTTTCAAGTTAGGCTAAGTCAGAGACAGCTGGAAACTTCATTCAACCACCCAACTAACCAAGCAGCTGCTCAATGAACTATGTTCCAAAGATGTTAACACTTTGCATGTGTTCCTAGCTTCCTCCCAAACCACAGCAGGTTAGTACAAAGCCAAGGGCCTTCAAGTACTCAGTTAATGGCAGTTGAGTTTAGCTGAATTAAATGGTATATATGACTTAGCCACTAAGTAGCTGTGTGACTTTGGGTAATGCCTTTAGCCTCTCTGGGGCTCTAAAATGTGACAACATTTTGAATTATAAAGTTATAAATCTTCTTGGGACCTACAAATCATCAAAGTTGAAACATGGTCTTTATTTTCTTTGGAACCAAGCATCCTTTTGCCGCAACAAAGGAAATAACCTGTACATTTGCCAGGTATACAGTTGTTCCATTTATTAGTATGTCACCTAGCATCACCTTAAGGACTGGTAAGTTCTCAAGAAACAATTGCTGGTTATTTGACACTTTGTGATTTATTTCCCTCCACACTTAAAGAGGATTATCAGACATGGCTCCACCATCTAGCAGAGCTTACCTGACTTTTGCCTGTCTTCAAAATCATGTGGTATACAAAGTTAGGGCCAATTCTGCTGTTATTGCTTGTAGATCTGGCCCCTAGGGTTTTAATTAGGGTTTTTCTTTTTTTTTAGTAGGTATACTAATTCATACACATAACGTAAGCTTAGCTTTTAAGAAACATTTCTGGGGAACTCTTGGGATATAATGGTGGTTGCATTATCCTGATATGGCAAAAACTTTGTCCTGGATCCCCACATGCTATAATAAGTAAACAGAAAATTAAATGACAACATCTACGATATGAGTTTTTCTCATATATTATCTAATTTAATTGTCATGCTAAGCCTGAAAGGGAGGTATGATCATCCCCATTTTTCAGGAAAGAACAAGTTCAGAGAGATTATTGCTAACTCATTTATTTATTCAACATATATTCATTATATGCCTCCTCTGGGCCAAACACTGCTCTAAGTTCTGGGGGAAATCAGTGTCAGGAAGCAAGTGGAATAAGATCCTTGCAACTGTGGAGTTGCATTCCTGGAAGTAATGGTGGCAGGAAGTATTAGTATTAAACCACTAAATGCAAAAGCAAATCATTTCAGATACTTTTATGTTTATGAGGACAATGCAAGGTAATGTGATAGATTGCCTGGGGGAGGGAGGTGCTCATAAGAGTGGGTATGGGGAGGTTGCCTCTCTGAAAAGATGACATGAAAGTTGGAATCTAGCTTGTCTAAGTGGAGTAACTAGGATTTAAGCTTAGGACTTTCCTAGTGTTAGATACTCAAAGAAAAACATTTATTTTAATAACATTTTCTATAGACACTAAAGTACTAAAATATCTATATTAATAACAGAAAAAATCCAAGAAGCCTGTAAGTTGCTATATCCTGTCTTATCTTGAGATTATTGGAGTCAAATAAAAAATGAAAGGAATGTAAAATCTATAAAGAATTATGTACACTAAAGCTTTCTTCTTATTGCGTGCCCTTGCAGTCTGGCATGGGGTGCACGCTGAGAGAGGAAAAAAAGAAAAATGAAAAATGTATGCAATTTCAATTGAAAAAATGAAGAGTGTAGTGATTTATCACCATAAATAAAATACGAGAGCAGTTATTCTTTATCCGCCCTCAAATGCCATGAAGAAACAACCTTCCAAAGATGAAAGCTAAAATCATCAATAATTCACTCCCCCAGGAAAATTGATGGTTAATATTTTGGTATATTCCTTCCAGGATTTCTTTCTATGCATATTTGAATAAAGCTAAATTCAAGATTGTACATAACTTTTTTACTTAACATTTTATTAGGAGTCTTTTTTCATGGTTATTTAAACTTCACGAAACATAATTTATAATTTATATATAGTTCATCATATAACTATACACTAATGCAGTTCACCATTCTCCTATGTTGAGCATATAGCTCCATCCAATTTTTTTTGACATTTTGAATGATGCTAAATGATGATTCTTATACAAATTTGTTTGTTTGCCTCATAATGTTCTTTAGATAGATCTCTCAAATGAAATGATTTTCAAAAAAGTGGAATTCTCTTGTCAAAAATATAAAGTTTTATTTGTGAAAGTGTTGAGAAAAAGTTGTGGTAGTTTCAGACTCTCTTGCAAAGCCAAGTTTGACATCCTATTCAACGTGTGTTAGTTTGAGTAACAGACGTACAAGTGGAAATCCTGACTTGCAAACGAAGGTCCCAGTGGGAGCTGGTGGTCTCATCTTATCAAGTCTGATAGTTCCTTTTCCAATATTATTTTAATAAAACTTTTATTTAACCAAAATTTGAGTCCATGTTCAATGATAACTGATATTCATAGGATAATACTCAGACACTGTGAAATCCTATTTTAATGAATCTTATTTTCAGTAGTTTTATATTATATATCTATAACATTGTATATTATTTATAGAATTATATTTATAAATATCTAACTCTTAAAAAATAATAGTTCCTTTACATCTGTATAATACTTTTTAATTACTCACAATAATCAGCTATTCATAAAAGCCCAGTCTCTAAACTTAGGTTTAGCAACAGAGGTTATTACATAGTATAATGCAATTTGTTCTTAATTAAGTAGAATAGTTTTAGATGAGTGATACCCTATTCTATGTCATTTTTCTTTCCCCAAATAAGCTTTTCTTGATTTTATTTAAAACATTCTTTATTTATACTGAAGTCTGACAGAATAGCCATGAAGCCTGTCAGATGGTCTTAAGGGATTAGCAAATTATAATTTAGCTGAAAAATGACAATTTTAGCAGATCAGTGTTCCCCTCTGGAGGCTAAAAATATGCATTAACTACACTAAGAAGAGAGATGTTTATTCGAAACTTATCCAAACAATCTGAACCTCTTGAGCAGAAATCATGAAAAAAAAGGATTTTCTCCACAGATTTCTAAATCTCCTCTTTCTCACTTTTAGATATTCTAGGAACATAGATTCAAATAGCGCATCTGGCTTTGCTGCCTAGGGTAGAAGCAGAGCAGCAAATGATGTGAATGATGGAAAGGGAAAGAAAAGACAGGAGAACCCTATCAAAAATAATCTGAATTTGACTGATATTCATAGTGAAGAGAGAAAGAAAAGAACATTGTACCTTAACTGAGGTATATTTGGAATCATTTGTGGTATATAAGAACATTTAAAAATGTAAAATTAAACTTTAAAGTACATAGATGATGAAATAAAAGCTGGCATAAAGTACCCAGTGTCACCTTCATTCTTTATCCGTTTGCATTAGGCAATGGTAAATGCACAGTATTTTATTCAATGAGCTTATCTCCAAGTGTAGCCACAGGAGAAGTGGTTCCCTTGAAAACAGCCTGTTTTACATTCAAGAATTTTCTCAAGGTCCAAGTTGAACAGAAGCTTAGCTCTTATGATGTAGGACATAGCCTGTGATGGGAAAACTGCTGGAAAAAAATTTGAATAGTAATTTTCCACGTACTGATTTGGGACTTTAGGAAAGTCAAGTCATGTTTCTGGACCTATTATTTTCCTCTTTTTAAAATATAGGCTTGGAATAGATTATTTACCTTTAAGATAACTTCTACTGCCTACCCCTTAAACAAATGCAAACCCTAAAATTTATAGTTACCTGATGCATCGTTTTAACTCATTGTTCTGTTTCTTTCTCCTTCTCCATATTTTTTAATTTATAAGAAAAAATAAATTATGCTTGCATGTATGATTCCTCTGTGAGAGGCAGAAAAACATTAAACTTATGAGTCCTCTTTTCCCTATTAATTTCCAATGTACTTTTGTGCCTTTGCATAATATCTAATTGTTTTTCTGCATAGGAGAATTCCTAGCCCTATTTTTAACTGACTAACCAACATCTTTATAAGTTCCCAATGGAACATCATAAATAGAATAAACAAATGCATATGTAAGATCACTGAAACTCCATTGTTTAGTATGTATGAGCTCTCAAGATTATATATCCAGATTCTAAATCCTAGAGTTCAGTTTTTAGCTTTTACTTCTTAGAGTTTTTCCATAAAGCTTTAACGAACCACCCCTTTAAGATTTCCATTGTGAGCTGAGAGAAATGCTCATGATTAAAAAAAAAAAAAGATGTAAATATGATCTCACTAGATTCTTAGGGCTGACAGCCTAGAGAACTGTTTTCCTTATGCAAGCCCTCCCCTGGCGTGGGTGCTTTCTCTGGGGTCACTGAAGGACCGAGCTGTGATTAACCAAGCTTGCCACTAGAGGTCAGTGCTCACCATTCACAGAGGTAGTGAAGCCAAAGCAATGGCCTTTGTATGCTTAAAAGTCCTGAGTTAGCAACAAATGAACAGGACAAACAGACTCATGGTCATGGCCAATAGACTAGCAGTTACCAGAGAGCAAAGAGGAGGGGGGAGGTAAATGGGGTAAGGGGGGTTAAATATGTGGTGACAGAAAGAAATCTAACTATGGGAGATGAACACACAGTGTAAAAATATATATGCCTTACTGTTAAAGTGTACAGCTGAAACTTATTAGGTTTCGTTAACCAATGTCACCATAAAAATTAATTAATTAATTAGAAAAATAAAAAGTTGAAGAAAAAAAAAAGTCTTTGTGCCGTTGGTTGAGATTAAATGGGTGCTGGATCATTATGAATTGTGTATTATGTGTAGGCCTTCTTAGAACTAATTTAAACTTGGCTTATGATTAGATTCAAGAATATTATTCAGTATTACTTCTCATTCCCAGATATAAACCAAGTGTTTTGAGAAACTTTCGCGAATTCCCACTTCAGTAGAGTCTCGATTTTCCTACTTTCTCCTCGTTTGAAATGTTATAATTGGCATCAATCTATTATAAACATAAAGTAAATGTAGAGGACAGGGTGGTGGTACTTGAGGTACTTCAATAAGTTTCTTGTATTCCCACACAACCTAAAACACATCTCCACTTTTCTAATGTGGAGACTGGTCATTCTATCATTAAGCATTAGTCTTTTGGAACCAAACCACTTTCCTGCAGCTCTTCCTCCTATAAATATTTGTTATTTGCATTTCATATGACTGCTCCTGTTGTTGAGCTTCAAAAATTTGCTAATTTTAAATATTTCCAAGAGAGATAATGCTGGGGCACAGTTTCCAGCTTATATTTATTTGACAGAGATCGTTTGGCTTTTTTTTTTTTTCAATTTGACCAGGCACTGTTTAATAACTGACCAGATTACAGAAATAACCATGATAGATACCTTAGTTCGTCTTTCTAATAAGTCTGTTGATCTGTCTTCCCTGTTGCCAGCATCTCCACCTTCTACAAAATGGATGGTCTTTTTTTTCATTCCAAACCTTGTGGAGAAGACAACTTGAAGGGCCATAGGAAGTTGTTTGCTTCTTGAAGCATTTTCCAATAATGTAGATCTCATTGAATCAGATCCTCCATGCAGATGATGCCATATTTACCACGCAAATGAGCAATCAATGTGTTATTTCTCAGGCAATTCACTTTTTATTGATTTTGCCATCACATCGGTTGGAGATCAATTCCTTAACCGACTTCAGGTTTGGGTACCCCCAGGTGATATATGGCTCTATGATCCTCAGCATGTTAATGGAAGCCTTGTTGAGCTTAACAAAGGTGCCATTAAAAATCTGGCAAAGGCGCAGAAGCCGTAGAACCTTTCAGACCTTGCGGCTCACACCGTTGATGCCTCTGATTCTGACAACAAATGCCAATTTGGGTTCTGCAGGTGCATAGAAGTTGCCAGCTTTTCTTGCCATCCTAGCCATCTGAATCTCAGTTCTGTACATCTGCCGATATTTTTTGTGCTGGTGCTTAGTTTTGTCATAGATAAGCTTCCTCCTTGCCTTTAGAAGCATCTTTTAGGCAAACTTCTTTCTCAGGTGCTTGATCTTCAGTTCTGTGAAATTCCTTTGCTTTTTCTTAAGGGTTTCTGGCACAGAAGGAAACTTCTCCTTCCAGCTGGGGGAAAAAAAAAGCCATTTGGCTTTCTTTATTGCAGTTCAATGACCTATTTTCCTAGGATCATCCTTGGCAGGAAAAGCAGGAAGAACTAACTAATCTACTGTATATAAGGTATATCTTGGGTATATTATGTTATTTAATGTTCACGACAAGATCTGAGGTAGAATCTACATTTCATGGATGAAGAGTTTGAGTTTCAGAATTTAAATAACTTGCTCAGAACCACACGACTTTTAAGAGAAAGGGCCAGGATTTGAATTCAAGTCTGCTTTTCTTCAAAATCCATTTTTCCCCAAGTATCAAATTGTCTACTGTGTTATACATAATAAAATTATTTCCCCCACTCCCACCCTCTACTTCTCTATCCCTGCTGGGTACCTTTGCATTAAATATGTTTAGGAGTTGATAGTATTCTAGCTTGATTTTCTAATGAGAAAGTGTCCTGACCTCAATACATTTAAATGTTAGCACAGTTTAGCCTCAAGTACAGAATTGGTGTTGAGGCAGGGTGTACAAGCATTGTAGTGCCCCTCCTCGTCTCCTCACAGTTAACTAAAACTGTAAAAGCCTATGGGTCCTAGTATTAACATGGGCTGCCATAATAAAATGCCATAGACTTGGTGACTTAAACAATAGGAATTTGTTTCTCACAGTTCTGGAGGCTGGGAAGTCCAAGATCAAGGTGCCAGCATAGTTGATTTCTAGTGAGGGTTCCCTCCCTGGCTTTCAGAAGGCTGCCTTCTCTTTGCATCCTCATATGTTAGGGAGGAAGTAACCTCTCTGGTGTCTCTTCTTATAAGGACACAAATAGCCTTATACCATGGCCCCAGCCTCATGACCTCATCTAGACTGAATCATCTCCCAAAGTCCCCATCACCAAATAGCATCACAACATATACAATTTGGGGGGATACAATCCATAGTAACCCTGAATACTAAGTACCAGCTAGTTTTCTTGACCCAAAATATACGGAGGGAAACTTTGGAAGGGGAAATGTTGGACAAGCATTTTACTTTTGTCCTCGGAGTCCATAATTAGCTGGTAGTGACATAGCAATTCTAGTTCACTAGTCACCAAGCTCATTAAGAACAGAGCCTGGCCCTTCGTTTCTATCTGACTGACAACCACACATTAGTTGGCATGTGCATGTTGACAGGCCATGATCCCCTAGAGAACAGTGCCACCAAACCTGCCTTTCTGGGGTGGATTTGCGCTGGGAGGAGTATATCTAGGCTTCCTGCAGTTTTCACTTTTTTCAAAATTTAAACCAAATTTATTAAGGTATAATTTATATCCAGTAAATTAACATTCCTGTCTGAAATTCACATTTTAAGTGATAGGTGTTGACAGATGTATGTAGTCATGTATATTCTATCATAACTATAATAAAAAGAATATTTCTTTCCTTCGTGCCCTCCCTTTTGTAGTCAGACCCTTTCTTCCACAACTAGGCCCTGATATTCACTAATCTAAATCCTGATTATGGTTTTGCCTTTTCCAGAATGTCATGTAAATAAAACCACATAGAATCTCACCTTTGGATCTGGCTTCTTTGCTGAGATTTCTCCGTGTTTTTGCACATATCAGTAATTCTTATTATTGCCAACTAGTATTCCATTATGTAGATATATCACAATTTGTTCCTTCACCAGTTAATGATATTTACGTTGTTTCTAGTTTTTGATTATTTTGAATAAAGTTATTATATATATTATGAACTGAATGTTTGTGTCCTCCTCCCCTCTCTCCCCCACACCTATTCACATGTTGAAGTGCTAACCCTAATGTGACTGTATTTGGAGATAGGGCCCGTGAGGAGGTGATAAAAGTCAAATGAGGTCATAGAGGTGGTGCCCTTATAAACAGAGACACCAAAGCTTCCTGCCTCTTTCTCTCCCTGAGCACACGCTGAGATTCAGAACATACTGTGTTATGAGTACAAAGGCTTTGGAATAATCAACCGTAAGGCACAAATGAAAATCTTTCAGTTGAAGTCCCTTGGATTTCAGTGCTTTTAGTAGGAGAGTGTGAAAAATGTCTTTCACTAAGATGCATGACAATTTGTTAGAATCTGTAATACATGGTCACATTACTTCAATACACATGGTAAAAATAAACTATTAGATAAAAGACAACATGACTCAGTAGTTACCATGACATTAGGGAAAATGTTTTTATTGTGGACTAAGAACTTAGAGACAAGCAACAAAGGGCATCTTCTAACTGGAAGAGGATAATAGGGAGATCCTCTAGAGATTACTTTTTTTGGTTTTGTTATTAATATTTTAGTGAATTGTCTGAGTGATACAACCTCCAACTGAAGCTAATATCAAGCTATTTCAACTATAAGATATCAGACTCATGGAAATCAATTTCAGGGCAAATTCTCAGATTATGTAAATGTAGACAAACTGATGGATAAACCCGAATGTGTATATATAGATAAGAGATCTATTTTTTTTTTAAGTGTAGAACTGATGGCTTCAAGGTTTTAGTTATGCCCCAAGAAAGTGACCTTAGAATGATTGCAGTCTGATTCCCAAAGGCATCAACCCAACGGCCTGCCTCATGAAGAAAACTGGAAATGAATCAGAAAACATCATCCTATAATTGTGTAAGAACTGAAATACTATATATTCTCCAGGTCACTGCTCCTCAGACAAAATAGAGCTGGAAGACTCCCAGAGAACAATAAGTAAAAATGATCAAGGGATTTCTATATGAACATCGATTCAAGAAATTAGGATGCTTTAGGCTAGAAACATGAAAGCCAAGAGGGGATTTGATCAAAGCCTTAAAGTTGTCAAGTCTATGGCTAGGTGGAACACAGGCTTGTTCACAAAGTCATGAAATATAAGAATTAAAAAGCCTGGTGCTTGACATATTGTATTTAAGGTATTACTTTGTAGCTAAGGCAGTGTATTCAGTGAGTATGTTGTTTTTTAATTGGGAGTAAGGCTAAATGAATTATTTCAGCAACAATGATTATCGATGGTTGGTATTGCCATAGAGCAAATAACATTTATGGAAAATCTCTGACCTTTAAGAAATTAAGTATATTACTTTTTCCCAGTAAAATCATAACATGCAATAATTATAAAACATTAAAAATATAGATTAAAAAACAAATTACCCATACTCTAATATGAAGGAAATGTAACACTTTATTTTTGCTCATGATTTTCTGTATGCGTATTTTTGTGCGTATCTGTGTTCATAGTTGTATATATGCAATTCTTATGGAAAAATATAAAAATAAAATTCTTTGTTTTTACAAAATTTTAATATATTTTTGTGTCCATGAAAATAATTTCTAGACATATTGTAATTTACATTCCTCTATTTCTGAGCATCAAGGTTTTTGCCAAACCAAGTTGAATTTTTCTAGAGTGACATTTATTTTTATTATTTATTTTTTTTTAGACAAAGCAACCCTTGGTTGACCTCACAGATTGCAAGGACCTTGTCAGTTTACAATCCTTTTTTATTTTATTTTTTTTATTTTATTTTATTTCATATTATGCCTACAGCACCTGGTCTTCCTAGGTGATCTCCCATCGAAGTACTAACCAGGCCCGACCCTGCTTAGCTTCTGAGATCAGACGGGATCAGGCTTGTTCAGGGTAGCATGGCCATAGACCTAGAGTGACATTTAAACAGTGACAATTTTTTGAAAATAATCTCTTAAAGAGATGCAAAAAGCAGAACAGAAGAGTGACAAATTTTGGCATACAAGGTTATTACAAGGTACCTTAGAATCTATATTTACCTCAATCATTACCTATAGACTAAATAATTTAAGTACCATGTGCTGCAGAGATTTGTAATATGATTTTTAGTTTGCATGCTGCTGTGATTAATAAAAGAGAAACTTGTTTAAAAGCAACATGGAATGCAGAGTAGCTTTTTGTTATGTATTGTGTCAAAAGTACAATAGCCACCATGGGAGGAATTCATAATATTTTTAATTAAAAAGAGATTTTCATGCTTTTAAAGATTAGATAAAATTGCTCCATAATCATCTCTTGAGTGTAAATACCAGAGCTAGTGATAATTTTACTAAAAATTTTATTGAAAGCTATCAGTATAATTTTTTCAGTATGGTTCAGGACAATTTATTTTCTCTTAAAGTGCTTTATTTGAAGCTCATAGAGGAGAGAAAATAAGTAAATTTATCATTCCAACAAATACTTTCCTTTGGAAAAATATAAAGATGAATAACATATCTCTCTTCAATCTAATTAGGAAATAAAAATATACTTAGAAACATAAGTAAGGTTTCTATAATAAGTGTAACAGAAAGTCAGAGAAGAAAGAGAAATTGAAAAACTTCATGAAGGAGGTAGGATTTAACTTAGATGTGGAAGGCTGGGTACAATTTATGAAGGTAAATGAGAGAATGGGAAGTCTATCAGGAGGGCGGGTGTTACAACCCATGAGGGTAGCAACATGATAGCATAGCCAGGGGTATAAAAGACTTTTTGGCTGCAGTGGGGAAGTTCATTCTGGAGGGCAATAGACAGAAATAGAGATAGAATATGAGTCAAAGATTTTAGACTTTATCCTTATGTATAATGGGGCCCTTTGAAGAATTATTTAATGATAGTAAGATGGCGATAAGAATTATTTAATAGTAAGATGAAAATAATAAGATGATTTAATGCAGTAATGGTATATATAATGGATTGGAGTGAAGAGAGACTGAAAGCAAGAATACCAGGAACAGTACAGAGATGAAGAAGTAAGCAGGCAAGGTCATTATCCATGGAGGTGAATGCAGTATTATAGTTTTTATTCCCTAGCAAGAAGAGGTCCACTCCGGAATCATTTTATTATAAATTAATTATAAAGCAATATCTGCTCTCTTTGGGCACTGGTAAAGTCACTGGAATTTCTCACAGCACTGTATGTAGTCTCAGGATAGTCTCGAACTTCTTACATGGGGTCTTTGTTTTCCCAGTGTGAGTTTTTCAAAATAACCAGGCAGAATCTGCAAGCTTTTATGACCTAGCCTCAAAAGTCATGGAGCATCATGTCTGTCATATTCAATTAATCAAAAGTGAGTCACAGGGCTAGCCAAGATTCAAAGACAGTTACTTCTTGGAAACATGGATACTGAATTTCAGACTCCTTATTTATTCCTTGATTAGGGTCCTATCCTGTATCAGTAAGCAATTAATAAGGGAAGAGGAACCATTACGAGTGATATGGAACAAGGGACTTATTAAAGGGAGTAGATATTCTGCAATTATAGCAGCTGGGGAAGAATTTTCTAGAAGGCTGCTGCCCTTCTATCTGACAGTGACCTGAAGTCACTGTCAGTCAGCTCATGGAAAGAAAGCCTGAGCCCAAAGCAGAGGAGAATGAAGACAAACTAGAACATGAAAGGACATACTGGACCCATGAAGTCAAACTCTGTCTTTCATTTTCTCCAACCTTGATAGTGCAGGTCTTTTGCAGAAGAAGCAACGTGAGAGACTCATAGAAGCAGAGGGAGATCCAGTGGGAGCTGGAGTGAGGGGCTGTAGGCCCAGCTGCTACCCCTTCCCAGTGAGATGAGGCAGCAGGTTGGCAACAACGTTTTCAAACCCCAGAGATACCTTGTGCCTACTACACCAAGCTTCAGAGCCCCATCTGTAGCTTCACTTTAGCCTTCCAAATCTCGCACAAACTTCTCTTGTCCATGTGTATACCAGAAATACACGAGGATGGGGATCCTGGGAAACGTAGTTATGTTGACATTGGTACAAAACATCATAAAGTTCTTCTATCCTTCAACAGTACAAAACACTTCTGTGACTATTTATGTATTGCATCAGTAGATTTAATTTTAGAGATGTAATTGGTTTTTTTGCAAGAAAAAAAAAAGCCTTCTTTGGAGATATTTACCTAAGAGAGTGTCTCTTCATTGCTTAGATATTTACCAAGCTTTCTCTACTTTAATTTTCTCATAGCAGCTGGGATTACATATTTTGCATAAATTACCTTCTCAGGTAACTGATCTATTTCTACATTAATGTAGGCTCAGAGAAAAAAATATTTTAAAAGAATATTGCCATGGTTAGTGCTACACTGAGTGTATTTTGGTTTAGAATGTTCTATTATGAGGAAACATTTTGAATGTTGTTTTACCAATCAACAAGACTAGCTGTGAAAGTATTTTAATTCCTAGTATTATTATCATTAATCTCTCTAAGAAAGAAAAAAGTAGGTGAATCAATAATGATTAGACTGTTGCTCCTATAAGCATATCTAAAGAGGAAGTGAATCAATGAGAAGTAAGTTCGGCATTTTGGTAGGACAGGAGGAGATGAAGCAGGAAGGGACAGGCCATGACAGAAGTGCGAGGGAGGGGATCATGCGCCTTGTTTACAGGCAGAGATTCTCCAGTTGGCATGCAGCATCCCTTTCACTTGGATGTAAGTAACCCAGAGATCCATCGTGACCCCTGGATTTTCACAAGAACAGAGCCTCCGTATGGGGCTATCAAATTATGGTTCTTACTGGGTCTTTTTCATGGAAACTGCTATAGGAGAAAATGATTAGGACAAAGATTGAGAAAATGGGGTGGATGGGAGAATAATGTTAGTGTCACTTTTTATTTTGTTCATTTAGATCTGCTCTTAGGTGTGGATGAGAAGGACTCAGATTAGGTCTTTTGCTGTCCTTAATATCCCCAGCCAACTGAGAGGTATTTGGAACAAGATTGTGCTGAGAGGCTTTATTATTGAATTTTGATTTGTTACTCTAGGAGGACATGATGGATGTCAATTGTTACGGTGAGAGAATGTTCTGGATTCAATTGTTATTCTGAGAGAACATTCAGATTTGAGCACTGAAAACTTTTTGCAAGCCTGTTGACTTTCATTACGATGTCACGGTCCTTTCATTGAGAAAAAACATGGAATAATGAAAAAACATGGCATAATAGAAAAGGCACAGGAAATTGAACTCTGTTAACAGCTGTATGACTTTTACTGATTCTGGGGCCTTGTTTCCTTATTTGAAAAGCTGGTCACACTAATTATTTTTGTGGAAGAAGTTTCAGTGAGAAGATGAAAAATAACTAAAGAAAATATGGTCCAAAAATGTGGTTTGTTCCTTTCAAGCATACTCATGTTTTACTTTTGTCTAATGCTTCTCTGCTTGAGGATCAACATTCTCACTAAAAAGAACTGCTGTTGTCGTCAGCATTCCTCATCTTCCCAGCATTACTCATGTCTTAAACCTAACACTATCGATATGTCCATCACTGACCCATATTTCTGCTTCTCTGATCCTACTTGCAGGGAAGAAGAAAAATGAAGTAAATGGCAAAATAAAATTATAAAATCACATAGAAAATTGTAATGATGGTGACATTCTGAAATTCTATGGAGGAATAGATATTATTTTAATCTCTTTTGAACATTTTCAAACTTACTTTCAATATTCACAATAATCAGAAAATTTACTTCAAGTGGTTTATAAATGGCTTATAAAGATTACTCTAAGGTAGATGTCATCCTTTCGAAATGGAATGTAATTATTCTTTCTAAAGGCAGTTAAAGTTATTTTCTTTTTGTCTGATTTCAAAACAGTATTTAAGTTTTCCTTTGTCCATCAGTTTTTTTTTTTTGCCTAAAATCTTTAAAAAATTAAAACTTGGGAAGATTATTTTAATCAGCATGTAGTGAATGCTATGTATTTCATGAAGCATTTTTGCACTGTGAATAAACCCATTCAAGAAAATCTTTATAAATGTTGTGGGCAGAGAACATTGTTAGTTGAAGGTTGGCAAGACAATGTAGGGAAAGGAAAGTGAGGTTATTCAATTTATTGTTATTTTTTGTTCCTCCACCTTTACATTTGTAATGATGAGAAAGGAACAATGCAAAACAGAAACAAACCAATCCTCATGAACATAAAATATTTATTGGTTTTTGATATGATATAGTGATATGTTAATAATTATTTAGAAATAGCAAAGTAATTTTCAGCTTTTTTAGAGTGGGTCCTCCATAATCGAAACACCTGATGTTTTGCTCACTTGGGTAGATCCCTATTTAACAAAAAAAGTTTCTGTCATATTCAAAAGCAAAATTGAAAGTATCAGGGGATGATTAAATTCATTTCCATTTGGCAGACCCTTAAAACTGACTTTCTTTTAGGTCTGAATTTTATTTTCCATTTCACATTTTCGTCTTTGGCATCTCAACACTCTTATCTAAAAACAAGGCACATTCCTCCCGCTCCCAGAGTAAGAGTCTTTTGCTCCAGAAATAAAAACCAAGTAAGTGCTTCCAAATGCTTAAATCCTCTTTCCTGCATTTATTAAAACTTTCAACTGGGTTGCCAGTATGACTCCAGGCCACAAGAGTAGCTGGTTCATGCATGGAATGTGTGTCAGCACCAATGTGCCCTGTCAGGAAGGGCGTGTGTGGCCTGATGCTGCTCTTGCTGACACAGTGAACCCCTAGAGGACCTCTTTCTTCATCACTGGAGCTACATGTCAACTGGCCCCATCCACTGTAAAGCACAATGGTGGCTTTGGATCAATTCCCTGTGCCTGTGAAATTGCATTTTTTATCTTGAAACTCTGTAGGATCTCTCAGGGTTGAAAATTATCTTCTCTACTAATTAAGGACTTTCTTCTTTTAATGTTGAACCTAATTTTTGCATTCAATTCTCAAATAATCAGAGGACAGTTTTATAAAGTGAGGATTTTTTTGAAAACTGTAAACTCAAAGATTGGGATGGTTTTGCTTTTTATAGTCTAGTTTAACTCTTAGTTGAAGCTCCAGAACTTAAAATAGATGTGGATTAGGAGCAGAATATGTAGCATGAGAATTCACTTTCTTTGAGTGATATTGACTGAATTAATGAATAATTATGTTTAGAAAGCAATTTGAACAGCATTGATGACCACGAAGTATTTATACGAATATTTCTCACTAGGGGAGTAGTAGTTATAGTGATTTCTAACCACCTCAAAAAAACTGGGGTGGTATTTATAAAATATTTTGAGGTTCAATGGTAAAAATGATGTGTTTTAATCAGGGAATGCTATCACCTCCAAAAAAGAAGCCATGAGTAAGCAGAATGGGATAGTAACTGAAGGGAATCAGAGTGAAATATTTTATTTCTATGGCCAAATTTAGGATGGGAACAGTGACAGTTGTACTGAGTGCCACCTGCTGGTCCTTGGTTCTTATTGGGCCTCTGATATCCTTGCTGGTTTCACATTTGTGTGTGTGTGTGTGTGTGTGTGTGTGTGTGTGTGTGTGTGTGTGAATAGTCCAGTGAAGAAAGCCAAAGTAAGAATAGATTTGGCATTAGGTAGTGACTAATTCAGGTCAGCAGATAACTTGTCTGTCGCAATCTGTTGGCTTTTTGTGTTTTAAAGGTTGCTGTGTGTATGTCAGTGAGGGGTATCAGAGCAGGGGAAAGAAGAAGTGATAAAGGCTTTTAGAAAAAAGTGATTCTTGATTTGAATCTTGAAAGACCATTAAGATTATATTTGGTTAAAAATATTTTAGGTTGAGGAAATGACATGTAAATGCATAAAACACATAGGAACATGAGTGAGACTAATCATTTAGGCAATGGCAAATTGGTAGCAAATGAATATGGGGTACGGCAGGAAATAAGAAAAGACAGAGGCAGAGGTCAGATAATGAAACCCCTGAACGGTGTGCTCCAGCAACTTGAATTTAACCTGAAAAGAATGTGGAACCATTTAAGCAGAAAGAAGGACATAGTCATACCCTGATATAACTTTGGTGGAAATGTGGCAGATTTATTAGAGAGGGTCAAGTTGGAATTACTTAAATTAAGCAATGATTTAGATAAGAAATTATGAGGCAATGATATTCTCTTAAACAAATGTGCAAAAAAATTTTTATTGAAACTTTTCCAAATAAATAATAGAACAGTCAATTTTCTGTACTTTTTTGGCAGAGCAATAGTTTGGTTCCTGATAATGGTAGTTTAAATATATAATATGAGAATTCTAAACAATAAATTAATAATATATATACACACATATATTCATTTTCATGTGTGTTTTAGAAATTATTAGTAAATATACCAAATAGTTTTGAAATTAACATTTTGAGTACTTTTGTGAGTCTTAAGAAGTATAAGTAAAGTATTTGCATCATTCTTTTCTGTTGAAGTTTCAGAAATAGTTTTAATGTCATTAAAATTCATTGAAGATGCTCAAATATGATAAAAGATATCTTTTATTCTAATTCCTCTCAGTTGCACATCTTTTGCTCAAATTAAAAAGGAAAACCTTTTCAGAGTTTTAAAAGAGAACAAAACAAAGTTTACCTTCCTGTTTCTTTCAAAACTAAGAAATAAGGTTGATATAACCATTTAAAAATGAGAGAGTATTCCAATACTACTTAATGTTCTTAAATAAAGCTTGACACTGAAATGAAAAGTGCTCCTCTACAAAGTGAATTTTTTTAGTTCTTAGAAAGTGTAATTATGACAATCTCATACAATGTCAATGATGATTTTAGTTTTCCAAGTGCAGCGCTCTTTGTTCCTTTGAAATCAAGTTACATTTGAGAGGATTTCTGTTGTTTGTTTGTGAAAGGGTAAATTCTAAAAACAGTTATGATTATTATACATATTTAAGAAAACCTCACACAAAAAGTGAAATTGGAGATTTTTGTTTACATTTTATAGGAGAAATTCTTTTCTAAAAAAAAATGTGTTTGAACTAATGTCTAAATATTAATGTGCTTCTAAATGAAATGGGGGCTTACAAGGCAAAATTATTGAAGTGCCTGGATAGTACATACCATAGCACTTTATCTGCTAGGCTCACATGTATATTCTCATTTTATGAAACCACCATTACATATAACACCAGCATATGTTTACCATCTGCCTTTTTATCCTGAGTTAGTTGCCTGAAGAATATATGTATATAGTCCCTAACACACAATGTATTTAAAATGTAGTAAATGGGTCATCATCATATTAATTCCATACAAATTCTACTAAAGAGCAACAAAAATATGACATTAAGAGATATAGTGAAAGAGAGATTCTTTCACCGAAACAAACCTCACTTCCCTTAAATTATTCCTCCTATCTGAGTTTTGGTATTTTCCATTAAGGCATTGTTCCTTAAGACAGGAGATGTAAATTTAGCAGTTTCCTGAAGATTTGCAGATTATAAAAGACTCTAAATTAGAAATGTATTATCTGTACTTTGCATTTTTTTCTGATATTATAAACACACAGGCATATTAGGAAAAACGTTAAACTGAGAAGCTCAGCAGAGAGATAACATTACAATAGACAATATTCAACCAAATAACATAAATGAGTTTGCAGCATATTTCTGTGGGCCTCACTCTTTTTTTTTTTTTTTTCATGAAACCAGACTTTAAGTGGGACTGTATCAAATCATGTGGAATGACGTGGATCCAATCATCATACAAATATTTTTGTAATTGCTTCCTGGAGGAGCTGCAGAGACATTGGTCTATGTCCATGTAAGTGTCAAGATTTTCTAAATTTGACCTCTTTTGGAAGGCAACGCCAAAGGCCAAATCCAATAACCGTGGATATAACAGAATCTCTATATAGCAAAAGATTTCTAAGAATCAGCCAGTAACTTCCTAATTTTAAATTCCAGCAAAATCTACATTTGTTTAAAATTTAACTTGTATTTAGGCAAACAGTTTTTTATAAAAAGATTATAAAAAGGCAATCAAATTCTCCCTGGCATAGTATTCATCTTTAGAGGCTGTCAGCCTTGGTGGAGGAAAGGAATGAAATAAGAAAAGTAAGAGACAGTGGAGGAAATAAGAGAATCAGGAGAGAGTAAGTAAAAAAGAAGTGAGACTTCTAACAACAACCTCAATTGTCAAACTAGAGTTTATCTAACTCTGGTCAAATCCAGCCAAAAGTTTGACCCCAAACCGGAAGTAACTTTCTGGTAGAAGGAAGCCATAAAAATGTTATGTCTAGTACAATTGTTTTTCAATGAAAGAATTGCCCTTTAGAATAGTCCTCTGTGTCTTTTATTTAGTAAAGTTTTTTTCTACCTGTGTTTATGCACTAAAACAAACAGCTGAACCACAGAATAGTTCATAAATTTAGTTGCTCTTATTTTGATTGGTGAACTCATTATTTTATGTTATAGAGTTTTAAAAAATGTTACATCCAGGCTCCCAATTTCTTTTAAACTGGGTTTTGTGTCATAATATCTCCAAATATTTTACTTAACTTGCATGTGAATTAAGTATCTTAGAAAGAGCATGTCCTTAATTTAATAGGTGGTATATTTTTTCAGGCATTGTGGGTTAGTTGCCCCCAGGCTGGTGCTTTACTTTATAGAGATTCTTCTTCTTCCTTGCTTTTTTCTTGGTTTGGAAACTTTATTATATTTAAATATCTAGCATTGTGAAGTGTACTGGGACCTATACTCTGCAAAATTTCATTAATTTTTTCCATAATCAAGAGAGTACATATATAAATTTACAGTAGTGAGGAAACTGCAATTGTTTGCTCATTTCGTTCTGCACATCACTAAACTTATGGCAATTACTATTTAAATATCTTTTGCTATGCTTCACAGAACTTTAAAATATCTTATGTCATTTGTTTTACTAAAACAAAGAAATCAATGCTTAAACGATTGCTTTGGTAAATAAAGACTCAAAGATACTGTCAAAGAGAGAGTGCACCCAGGCCACTGGGAACCCACTGACATTTCCTTCTCACTCCAGGTGATTTTTTCGATCCAATAAATTAAATTTGAGATCAGTACATCTCTTTCCTTGGCTTTCGACTTAGCCCTGTCCCCTCCCTCAACCTTTTTTGAGATTTATTTTTTAGCTTTTATAGTTGAATTTATTCTTCACTTAACTTTTAAAACACTACTATAATCGAATATTAAAATAAAAACAATAGCAAGTAGTGAGCATATTATAGTCCTTCACTCATTCACTACAGCATATAAAAATGCTAGCATGTTATTCACTGGCCTCATTAAGAGGTCTGACATTGAACACCACCCCTAGGATGATGTTCATCATCCTCATATGCGTCCCCATTGTAATGGCGCCATCTTTCTTGATTTGGATCAAAGTCCACCAGTTCTACTTGGAGAGCATTTTGGAATCTGGGACATCTCAGACTGGTCTAGTGATTTCCTACTTCTTACAGTTAGTAAGCCACCAGGCTGGGCTTGGAACTGCGAAGAGAATTCTCTCTTGTTGAAATTGTTAAAAGTCCATCCACCTTTCCGTTAATTTGGAATGTCAGTTCTGGTGACCATCAACATTCAAATCTGCCAGAGTTTTTAAAACATTACTATTCTCTTGATATTTCTTCCATCTTCATATCATTTTGTCTGATGTTGCTTGAATAGTCCTTTACAGGCTTCCCACTTATTTTTTTCAGGCCATTCATAAAATTAAGTGTGTAGGAAAATGGTAAGTCCTCGGGCATGATTGTGTCTATTTATAGTTTCTCTTTCGTGTGATAGACTGTAATGTTAGTTTAAAATATACGGTGCTTACAGGGGCCCCTCTCTGATGCCTGTCCCTCTAGGAGATATCAGTTGACCCTGTGACTTGTTTTAGCAGACGGAATGTGAGCAGAAAGAACACAACCCGTTTCTGAGCAGAAGGTTTCAAAGCTGTTATGTGGTGCCAACATTGTTCTTTCCTTCTTCCTGTAGAACAGCATTTTCCAGATGAGGCCCTCCCTTTCTGCCTGGATTTGGGAAGAAAGAAAAAGCCTGGGAAAGGGCCACAGCTAACTCACAGCCAATATGTCACATAGGTGAGATACAAACCTTTGTTGTTGAAAGTCAGTGAGGATTGAAGATCGGTTGTTATTACAACATAATATAGCAAATGCTGACTCACAACACATATTGCATGCCAAGGGGCCTGTTGATTTCACACACAACAGCTTTGACACATTTTCCATGGAAAATTTTGATGTGAATATATTTCTAAATTAATTTTAATTAGTTAGACCAGATATTGTGCCAATAGCTAAAATTATTCTTTTATATTCCTATTTACTGATCTTAAAAATAAGAAAGCAACATGAGTGGCTATTTTAATAATAATGTCATTTAGTTACTGACACATTACAGTTGATGAAGTGCTTTCATATACAGTGTCTCATATTCACAATTATTCTGCCTAAAAGGTATTATTATCTCCACTTGATAAAGGGAAAATAGCTGAGATTTAGGGAGATGTAACAGATTTTCTCAAAATCCTGCATTAGTAAATGTGGAAAAGGAAAAAGCAGGTCTCAAATTCAGTGCTTCTCCTTCTCCCACATCCCGGTATTTCACAGTTGTCACCATATGCGTGACTTTCCTGTATGATTAGTTTTGATGTCTCTTTCATATTTTTTACAATTATTTAAGTTTGCAGATGTAATTTATAAACACTATAGTTAAAACTGTTCATATTTACATAAATGGGTAATTTATGGGATTAAGTTCTTCTTCCTGCATGGAAATCAAATGTAATGGGGTCATAGAGGTTAGAATGAAAATGAAGAGTGGTATAAAATATATTTCTTAGAAGCTGTCCATAATACAAAGATAAGGATGCCATGAACATCTAGAAATTAGGAATGTTAATATTTTGTCTTGTTCTGGTCTTATGCTCACCCATCTCTTCTTAGTTATGATGACTAAAGTCACAATAGTGAACCTGGACAAGACTAAAACATGCACCTCTCTGATTCTCTAGAACGAATGTGTGTTACTGCATCAAGTGGCGAGAACATAATGCTGGTCACAAATCTCATGTGATATTAAGGCTGCTACTGGTAAATGAGAGAGAGAGCCCTACTCCACATTTCCGTAGCCACTGTATTTTTGCTGTATAGGCTCTGATAGAACAAAGTTTAATGAAAAATTTAATTCTCTTTCTCTGTTTTCTTCTCTGTGTGTGTGTGTATGATTGTTGGTGGGTAAAGAGGGTGTAGAGTAACTCTGCCACAGAGGTGATACAATCTTTCTTTTCTAGAATTAAGTTGTATTACCTACAAATTGACATGCATAATAATGTGCATGCTTTTCAAAACATGCATCTTGCTTCCTACTACATAAAGATCTGTGTATGACTGTATGTGCACGTTATATTTTTAAAACTGGCCCTGTATTGCTTTAAATTTGTTGACTGTGTTATTGCTGTATATGTTTTTTATACACAAATACTGTATATAATTGTAAAAGTTTGATGATCTCAAACACTACGATGTTTCCACAGCCATTTTAAATGTGATAAAATTTTCTTAACCAGTTTAAAACATAACTAAAGATATTTTCACCAATTTATATATTTATCATCATAGAATATTCTCAGACTCAATATTCATAATGCGCCAGAAAGATGACAGTGGCATCATGAGGGAAATAATGGGCAACGTTTATTTGTTAAACAATGCCATTCAAACCTGCATTTGATTATATGTTATATAGTAAGTTCAATAGACAAAAATTAATATGCTGGAAAATGAGAGGCTGCAAACAATTAGCATATATTATTGTACACTATTCAAACATCCTGTTATTAAGCATTTCTTTTGAATGAGTAAATGCTTACCCTAATACAAGCTTAAAATATCAAACTCGCAGCTAATATGGAAGGCACAAGGTAAGAGTTTTGATGTGCTGCTCCTGGGGAGTGCGGGTGGGGGAGGAATCATTTGCTTAGATAAACCCACTGTATTTTATGTTGCTATGGTAAAACCCAATCAGACATAAGCCTTCTGAAAGATTGTTTCTTTCGCAAATTAAAGCATCAGTAGACTTTAGCCTTAGGCTCCAGAACTGTTCATTTTAGTTCTAGCAACATGTTTCATCTACCAGGAAGTGCTTTTATCTTCCACTAAAGGAAAACATCACATACTCAGTGATGGCACAGCATGGCCAGCGCAAGAAATTACACATGACATGCAGATGCTTGAGGCTTGTGCAGTGTAGGGATAGGGGTTATACGGGATGGATGCAAACAAAATCAAATTTTAGTTTTCCTTTTGCTAATCCTAACATTTCTGATCTTGCAGAAATTATGAAATCCAAATCACTATACCTCTCTCTTAGTTGTGCTTTTGATTCCTGAAACAATATTTGTTCTATTGTCTTAAATATTGTCCCTTTTAACCTTAAATCACACACATTGCTTTCCTTGTACAAATACTACAGAGTACAATTTGAAGTCAACTTGCTGCCTGATTGATTTTAAACATATAATTTACATTTCTGAATGTTTGGAGAATCTTATTACAGCTTCATGATTATTGTCATATTAGTACTTTCATGCTGCTAGGCAAAGACTAAAAATTTATTTGTCTACCTTCTCTCCCATATACTAGGTTGTAGGAATAATAAAGGTATTGATATACTTATAGTGACATTGACAATAAGAGGATAAGAATGAGTAAACTTGACAATTTTGGTGTTTCAACTATGAGACTGATACAGTACTGTTCCTAGCATTGTCTTTTTCATGCTGGTTCAGCAAGAGAAGGAATAACAGCAAACTTGACCTGTCTGGCCTCTGTAAACATGGATCACAGGAAACAGAGAAATCTGTGAGCTGGGATGTTTTTCCTATTATAAAATACTATTACGATTCTGAAATAGAAGAAAGATATTTTGCGAAGGAAGACACTTCTCCTTTTGGGGGATGCTTATCTTTTTCCACCATTCAAAGAGTAGAATAAAAATAACAGATTTAAGTTTTACAATATGATATAATTTATGATTTATAGTTTAGTGGGATTTGCAATTAACCCAAGTGCGAATAAATCACCATAATAAATAAAAAATTTGAAATAAAAATATACTTTATATTTTAATTAAATATATTGGGGTGACATTGGTTAATAAAATTACATAGGTTTCAAGTGTACAATTCAATAATACGTCATCTGTATGTGTTGTGTATTCTTTAAAAATTTATTAAGAATTAAAAGAATATTTTTAGATTTATAGGAATTTAAAAAGAATTTACTCCTTTATCCTGTTTCCTATATTATTGATATCTGTTTGTATGGTATATTTGTTAAAATTAATGTGTCAATATGACATATTATTATTAAGTAAAGCCCATGTTTATTTGGATTTCCTTAGTTTTTACCTAATGTCTTTTTTCTGTTTCAGAATCCCATCTTACATTTACTTGTCATGTCTCTTAGGTTCCTCTTGGCTGTGTCAGTTTCTCAGGATTTTCTTGTTTTTGATGACCTTAACAGTCTTGAGGACTACTGGTCAAGTATTTTGTAGGATTCCTATCAATTTGCCTACTGTTTTTCTCATGACTGGGAATGTGAGAGTTTGAAAGGGAGGTGACAGGGAGAAAGCACGATTTTTATCACATTACATTAAGGGCACATGCTGTCATCAAGATTTATTGCTGTTGTTATTAACCTGGAGCACCTGGCCGCAGTGGAGTTTGTCAGATTTTTCCACTGTCATGTTAGTTCCCTTCCCCCCCCTTTCTATACTATATGCTTTGGAAGGAAGTTACCATGTGCAGTCCACACTTGAGTGTAGTACCTATGTAAATTAGTTGGAATTCTTTTGAATAAAGATTGACTTCTCTCACATTTACATATTGATTTAATTATTTATATCAGTATGTAAACATGGTATTTATTTTATACATTGGATTGTAGTACAATACTACTTTATATCTTTTGTTGCGCCAAAATATTTCAGTTTTGGCCATTGAGATCTCTTTCATTTGGCTTCTGTCCCTTTCAGATACAACCATCAGTGTAAGTGGGTTTTATTTTTTGTTTGTTTCTTTGAGTTTTTGTAGTTCCTTAATTTCTGACACTATAAAATGCTCCAGGATTATTTTGTAAATTTTGTGCCCCATTTTTATAATCAGCCATTTTTCCAAAGAAGCCTAGTTTTGTTTTTTTTTTTGTTTTTTGTGAGAGAATGGTATTAAAAACCAAGACCTAAGTACTAGGTATTTATTAAGATTTTTTATTAAGGTGTTATTACTTGGAAGACTTCTTAGCTGACAGAGCAGGGAGATATGTGTGTTATATACTAACACATGTATATACACATATCTATACACATGCAGGTATAACTATAAATATCTATATGTAACCATCCGTATCTATGTTAAACTAAATGTAAGTTCAAACTGATATTTTCGAGTCTAATTCAATACCATATGGATCATTCTAGACTCCTCCAATGCTTATCTGTAAATTATGACTCTAACAGTGAGGAACCTGGCTCCCACTATCTACCATCTAGTTACTTAATTGTTTTATTCCTATATGCATGTTTTTTGTGTGTGGTCTTTCTTGGTGAATGTTCCATGTGAGTTTGAAAATAATGTGTATTCTGCTGCTGTTGGATGGGATATTCTACAAATATTAATTAGATCCAGTTGCTTAACATTGCTGTTCATTATTAAACTATATCCTGATTTTCTGCCAGCTTCATCTGTCGATTACTGAAAAAGGAAGGTTTAAGTCTCCAGCTATAATATGGATTTGTCTATCTCTTTTTTCAGTTTTTTAGTTTTGTTTCATGTATTTGATGCTTCATTGCTAGGTACATACACATTAAAGATTCTTGTGTCTTCTTGGTGAATTGACTCCTTTATCATTATATAACTCCATTCTTTATCCCCAATAACTTTCTTTGTTCTGAAGTCAACTTTATGTGAAATAAATATAGCTTTTCCAGATTTTTAAAAAAATTATGTCATCATGGTATATCTTTTTCCATTTCTTTACTTTTAACCCATCTGTCTTTATATTTAAAGTGTGTGTGTGTGTGTGTGTGTGTGTGTGTGTGTGTGTGTGTGTGTGTGTGGTGGAGACAGCACATAGTGACATCTATTTTTTATCCATTCTGACTGACTCTGTATTTTAAGTGGTGTATTAAAACAATTTGCATTGAGAATAATTATCGATGTAGTTAGATTTACAGCTAAATTTTTTTCTATTTGTTGAACTTGTTTTTCATTTCTTCCCCTCTTTTTCTGCCTTCTCTTGTTTTAATTGTGCAATTTATGATTCCGTTTTCTCTTCTCTCTTAACACATCAATTATAATTAATTTTTAACTTCTTTTAGTGGTTGCCCTAGAGTTGCAATATAAATTTTCTACTAATCTAAGTCTATTTTCAAATAATAATAACTACTTCATGAGTAGTACCAGAACCTTATAATAGTATTCCCAATTTATCCTTCCTGGAGCTTAAAAATTACTGTCATTCATTTTAGCTATCCATATACATTGTTACTGTTATTACTTTAACAAATAGCTATCTATTAGATTAAGAATAAGAAAAATAAAAGGTTTTATTATATTCATATTCCTTCTCCAATGCTTTCCTTTTCCTCATATACATCTACATTTCAACCTAATACTACTTTTCTTCTCTCTGAGGAATGTCATTTTTATTAAGACCTTATTTTTTTTAAAGCACTTATAGGTTCACAGCAGAAGTGAATGGAAAGTACAGAGGTTCCCTGAATACTCCCTACCCTCACACATGCACAGCTTCTCCCATTATCAACATGCCACCAGAGTGGTAATTTGTTATCATTGATAAACCTACATTGACACATCATAATCACCAAAGTCTGTAATTTAACTTAGGAGTTTTTCTTGGTATTTTACATTCTATGGGTTTGAACAAATGTAACATAACAGGTATCCAATATTATAGTATTTCACGAAGAATTTTCACTGCCCTAAAAATCCTTTGTGCTTGCCCCAAAGAACTTAATATTTCTTGAAGAATAAGTTTGCTGGTAATAAATTTTGTTTTTTGTTTTTTTTTTTTTTTTCCACCTAGACTTTATTTCTCCTTCACTATTGTAGGATAATTACCCTGGATATAGAATTCTAGGTTGGCATTTTATTTTCTTTTAACTTTTTAAGTACTTTGCTTCACTCTTAGGATATTGTGATTTATAAGAAATATGTATTTGGTCTTCCTCTATAATTCCTGGCTCATAGTTTCCCAACCTTTGGAATTTCTTAAGTGTAGAGAGCATGATCGAGTGTATTTTGTTATGTTAATTAGGTGACAATTAAAGGGCATCTGATGATGAGAGCTGAATGCCAAGAGAATCAACAATGTGATTAGAGGGCTGAAACTTTCTACTGAACCTCTAGAGAGGAGAAAGGACTGGAGATTGAGTTCAATCTTCAATTTTCAATGGCAAATGATTTAAATCAATTATGACTATTTAATAAAGCCTCCCTAAAAACCCAAAAGGATGGGGTTCAGAGAACTTCTGAATATGAACATTATTCTGCCATAAAATAATGGAAATCCTGCCATTTGTGGGACACTAGGGGCATTATGCTAAGTGAAATGAGTCAGACAGGAAAGATAAATGCCATAAGATCTCACTTGTATGTGGAATCTAAAAAACAAACAGAAAAATCTGAACTCACAGATACAGAGAATAGATTAGCGGTTGCCAGGGGCAGGGAGGAGTAGGGGGTGAGTAAACTGGGTAAAGGGGGTCAAAAAACACTTGGTTATAAAATAAATAAGCCACGGGGAGGTATTATTGTACAACATGACCACCACAGTTAACAATACTGTATTGCATATTTGAAAGTGAGCAAGAGTGTAAACCTTAAAAAGTCTCATCACAAGGAAAATATATTTGTAACTGTGTGGTAATGGATGTTAACTAAACTTATCGTGGTGATCATTCTACTATATCAAATCATTATGCTGTATTCCTTGAAACTAATATAACATCAATTATATCTCAATTTTAAAAAGATCCACATATAAATGAGATCATACAAAAAAAGATAAAAACTTGTCACATCTTTCACAATTATTTTTACTCTTAATAGCTAATGGTTAGAAGATGTGTAATAACTTAAAAATAACTATATATACAGTAACACTTAAAACTGAATTTGTATTATATTTACACAAGTGTACCTACATACATTTGAAAGATGATGATGTCTTTATAATATATAATATGTAATATATGTAATATGTAACATATAACATGTTTAATGTATACAAAGTCAATCAATGCACAAAGATTAGTGCATGTACATAATCATGGACCATTTGCCACAATTACAATATTTTTTAAAAATGCAACTTGGCCTTATGGGGCTCTACTTTGAAGTTTGTTTCTTGCAGTTCTAGAAGTGTATGCTTTTATACTGTGTTTCAGCCATATTGGTCAGCATACCTTCAAAGTATATTATTTTCCAGACTCTGCACATTCTAACAGATATGCCTGGGTCCCAGCTGTTGCAATTTGCTCTGATGGAGACTCGAGCTGCTGTAAGAGTCAGTGTAGTACTTCTGGAATGCAGGACACACTTTGGATCTCAGTGCAGCGTGCATATAATTGGCTAAGGATCAGAGTTTTGGCTGCAGTAGATAGATCTGGGCCCTCTGAGATCAATTCTAATTTCAGGTATCTTAGATGTTGGAGGATCTTGCCAAAGTATTTTCTATTTCTTAAAAACAGTCCGATTTTTTGTTTTCCCCCCCTCCTCATTTTTTCAATCTAATAAATCCCAAAGGAACTTTAAAAATAAAATATATTTCCAAAACAAAATATTTTCTGTTGATCATAGGAGAAACAGCTGTTTTATTACTGGGTCCAAATATATCCGTTAAAAAATATATATCTCCATATAGATTGTTCATATATTGAGAGGGTAGAAGTAATTGATGTATTGTACTCTCAACCACTCAAACGACTTTGTTTGCTTTGCTATTAAAGAAACTGGTATGATTTCCTTGATCATTTACTAATTCAGAACAAACCCTCATGATCACAAATTCTTGCCCAACAATCACCTTCTCATACATGAAAAATACAGTTTCCCAAGAAACAACTTTCAGAAAAATGTCCTGCTCTTCTAAGTCTTGGTTTCTTATCTTTGAATTTCCCAAAAAGTTTTTAGAAACCCAAGGTATGTCTAGTCTTTTCAGCTCATTAATTCATTAAATTTGGGTGATCTTGTGCCAGATAATATTCTAGCTGGTGGGAATTCCTTGAAGACTATGAAAGAACAAGCCCACAGCCATGCAGCATTAAGTCCTCATGCCCTTGACACCAGATTCTTGGTTTCAATGGTAAATTTACTTCTCCTTTAAAAATATTAGAGGTCCTTGTTCCTTGAGTATTGAGCACAGTTACCTCTCCCATCATAGCTCTGCATGAATATTCCTGAAAACTTTACTGCAGTTTGCTGGACTGTATCTCTTATACTTAGTGGCAGAATAGTTGTGAAGAATGAATCCAAGAGCACATTTTTCTAAACAGATGAGTCAGTGGTGCCCTTTGCGCACACAGCTCCGAGAACAGAAGATCAGAAGTATCAGTTGTTCTTCAGTTAAAGTGTAGATAGGCATTTTTGCAGAAGAACTTAGTAGAAAGAGCTTGGACATTAGAGCTTTTTCTAAATCTGTTACAGAGCTATATGACCTTGGACAAGGTCCTCTGTTGGGCTCAGTTTCTTCATATAATAAATGAGAATAATATAACCTGGCTTATATGGTTGAGTATTTATTCTGAAATGATAAAGTGCAGCAATAACAGGTATACTGTTATATATAAATGTGTACCTTTTATATTATAAAATGACTTATGGAATCAACATGGATTAACTCGGACGCAACTCTGCTTGCCAAGAGTGTTTCTCATTCTCTATCAATTAGCAATGTGTCTGGTAATCTTTTTAAACCAGTGTGTGTGTGTGTGTGTGTGTGTGTGTGTGTGTGTGTGTGTGTGTGTGTAAAACATTTGCATACAGCTTTCTGAACAAAAACTGGTAGGAGAAATGAAGAAATCCAGGGTGTTCTGAAACACAGCTTCAGAAAACAGCACTTGAGAGGCTTGAAAAAACTTCTCTGAATATGTAAAAATGTTGCCTGGAAGGAAAAAGGGAGATAATTTAGCAAAAGAAAAGTTTTTATTATTATGTTTGACTATCATTCAAACTTTTTTTCCTTTTACATACAACCAGAATTATTTTACACTTTTTAACCTAATATTTCAACAAACACGGTGCTAGTTTTATGCTCTGTCATACAAATAAATACAGCAATACCCACAGTATTTAGCAAAAACGGGTGGCATAATACTTATTACAAAAAATCATTACACTTATACTTACCAAAATTTAGCTTTTCTTTTTCTTAAACATGGAAAAAAATTTTAACCCATTTCAGACCTGAGAGACACCTAAGTTTTTTTATCTCTGTCACTGGCTTTTGTCCAAATGTCATGTAAGGAATTTATTAATATTACCATAATACTTCAGAGGACAGCGGAATGTACATTCTAGGCAGATTTTTTAAAGCTCTGGGGGAGGGGGCGAGAAAGAGCAGAGATGATGGGGTGATGGAATTCTGTTCTCTGCAGGAGGGAGGAAGAGAATTTTCTTTATGACACTCTTTCATGCTGAGAAGCTCTACTGCAATGCCAGTGGTGTCCTAACATAATGTTAAATGATTGGTTCTTATACTGGGTACGCATATTTTTCTAGTGACATAGAAGAAATTTAATAAAAGATTTTAAAATGTATTGTGACAATAAAAAGGGAGAGACAAATAAATGTATTTCTTGGATGAGGCCAGCTATTTTTGTAAAGTAATAAAAAAATTTATTGTTAACTTTCATTTGAAATGCACATCATTTTTGTCTTTCATTACAGATTTTTTTAATGTTATTTTTTATTCCATATATATAAAATACAAGTTTTATTTAATATTTTTATTTAATATTTTATTTTAATATATTTTAAAATATATTTATTTAATATTTTTATTCCATATATATAAAATACAAGTTTTCTCTAATATTTGATATTAATGAGAAAATTGACATAATGAGTTATGCCGACATTGGGAGTAGTTATCGCTTTTTGTGAGAATTTGCTCCAACACTTTACCCATTTAAGAATATTTCATTTAACTTAATCACCAAATTCAAAGGTCTTTGCCTACCTAGTTCATTCCCTATTACCTACTTCCAGCTTTTGTTGGCGTTTTCCTCCCCTTTCGTATTGAAACTTCACTCTTCCTTTGGCTTCCATTACATGTTTCTCTCTAGATGTGCTAATTATTTGCCTATTGTCTGTCAACTCCAAGAACCCTTTCCTACTCTGCTTTATTGAGTCTGGACTTAGAACTCTCCAAACAACTTTCCCCAGATTCCCTTACCAGCTGGCTTCTTGTTAGGCTATG
Source organism: Eonycteris spelaea (assembly GCA_003508835.1). Lineage (NCBI taxonomy): Eukaryota > Metazoa > Chordata > Mammalia > Chiroptera > Pteropodidae > Eonycteris > Eonycteris spelaea. The sequence continues at coordinate 6,607,285 of PUFA01000062.1, forward strand.
CCAGTAGAGGGCGCTAGAGAGAGGTTGGAAGATGAGAGAGGAGAAAGAGGATTTCAGTTTTGTTTTTCCAGCCCATAGTAACATTGTTCTGGCAACAGCAGACAATTGACTCCAGGCCCCAGCTTCTTTTGCATCTATTGGTAACCAGACGTGCTTCCTTAAAAGGCTGAGCGTGAGATGCCCCTGTGTTCCCTCATACATTGGGGCATACTCTTCTGGGCATCTGCTGCACTATGTCCCCTCCACTGAGTTCGTGGCACCTGCCAGACTAGAGGTCTGAGAACCAGCTTCAAAGCGCTTTCTCGGAAGGACCAGACACCAGCTCTATTGGGCCCCTCTTCCAAACTCTAGGTTCTAGCATCAGGACATCTTCACCTTTGTTTTCCCAGTCCTAGGGACAGTAGTTGCTTCCTGCAATTATTAATCTTTGTGTGACCTCAGCATCTCTCTCCTGTTCTTACAGCTAAACCTATTAACCAATTCCCTGAATATTAAATTCCATTCCATTTCAGAAATACCTAGCGTGCTCTATTTTCCTGAGTGGATTCACAGTTCTCTCTTTGTTCTCCCTCTCTTACTGGATCCTTTTCTTCTTCTACCTTAGGTTTCTCTTCATGACCTACTTAATGCTTAATGTAAACTCTATAGGTAAAAAATCTGTATAGCAAAGATCTGATCAATTTCATATACACTTTGTATATCAGAACTCTGATCTATTTCCTTAGCTTCAAGCATCACATCTCTACAAGTTCACACCATCAACTGTTTATGTGGTGGTATTTTTGCTGGTTTCCTACTAACTCATATTCGATAGGCTACAGATAGAACTCTCCCCTCTCAACGTGCGATTTCCATACTTCACCTTGCTCTTTGTCTTCAAACTTCGTTTCCATCAGTGGTACCTCAATAGTCTCAGTCAGGGAGACTTATACTTTAGAATTTTAAAATTCTTTTCTCTTATTAGACCTCATATACAGTCAGTAATAATATCATCTAGATTATTCTTTTACATTATATTTTGCATTTATCCTTTCTTTCCCATCAAACCACCACCGCCCTAATTTAGTTTTTCATTAGCCTCACTTTCTGATGACATCAATGAATCCATACTGGTTTATCTGTTTCCACAATTATTCCCTTCTGTACATTGCTACCAGGCTAATTCTCATAGCCCCTGAAATCCCTTTTCACAAACCCCTCGGCGGGAAATCTCACATCAGTAAAATGTTTGACTTTCTCTTTCACCACTACCCCCAATTAAATCTCTACTTTAGAAAAATTGGTTTGCTCAATGACTTCCCACTTCCCTCTCCTTATCTCTACAGAATGTAATCCATTTAGCAAAGCTCTACTTTGCGAAGCTTTCCAAGAACATTTTAGGCAGAACTGATCTCTCCCCATGACAGACAATGTATGGGAACCACTTCTCTGTATCACCTATTCAGCACTAGTCATGAATAACAAGTAATTTTATAATGAAAAAAGAGGGAAGTTTATGTACGAGTAGTACATGTCAGGTCACACTGTGTAAGTGAAGACCCTTAGGATATACCTATCCAACGTTAGGTCAATTGACTAAAAGGCAATATAAAATCTCTCAACTAACAATTTGTTTTGACTTCTTGACACTAATTAAAAATTTTATTTTTTAAAAATTTTGCAGTAAATTATTGGTCTGCTATTTTGCTTTAATGTTTTTATAGAGGTAGAATTTATTATTAAACCTGATATTTCTTATTTAATGGAGGTACATGCTACATTCTTATAATTCTAAATTTCTTGTGTGATATCAAGAGATCTGATGAAATAAGAAAATATAATAAAATTTGATTTTACATTACTTTTTTAAATATAAAATGTTTTGGGGAAGTTTTATTTTAGAAAATTTTCCCTGCCATATGTCCTCCCTTCCTCCTTTCCTCCCTCCCTCCTTCCCTCCTTTATTCCTTCCTTCCTCCCTCCCTTCCTTCCCTTCTTCCTTCCTTCCTTCCTTTCTCACTGTTGTAGTAATTCTCGCTCCGGAAAGCTAAGATGCTGATAGTGTCAGATTTTGTGATTAAATCTGGTAATGTCAAATCTCATCATTAAATTTGATCCATCAGATAAGTGTTAGGTTTTGCAGCATATAGAGATCTTGAGTACTTAAAAAGAAGATGTACAGAGAACAGTGTGTAAGGATATATTATAAAAAGAATGCCAAAAAAGCAATGTGAAATTGCTTTGCCTATACTTTTTTGAATGGCTTTTCATAACCAACCAGTAGTGTACAGACAAGTTGAACAGTTATATATAGAAGGCCTCCAAATAACAAGAAGGTATCTTGAACTCTAGATTAGAAGGGAATATGGAAAGACCATCTTAGTCTTTTGTTTTCAGAGAACTTTAGAACTACATAATTTTAATATAGTCCACAGAAACTAATTGAACTCTTGTGTTTCAGGACAGTTAGTTATGAACACAAGCAGTGAGTCCCCACGAATGGCAATTCTACACATCCCACAGTATCTATTTTTACAAATAATATTTTGAAAGTCAAGATAAATAGTCATGTTTAATAACTAATGAAAATTTTAATTTATGTAAACATGTTAATAATTTGATAATTAGCCCAGTGATAGCAGGGTCCCCTATAAATATAAAGAAAAAAAACATCTGTTTTGCTTTTATTCACATTTGAGCTTCCATGAATAAGGCAAGTAAATGATAAATATTTTTCTCATTAAAATCCTTCATATGTTTGAAGTCAGGCAGTAAGTCTCTTGATCATAGAGCGAGCACGTCCCTTTTGCCTGAGACAGTCCCAGATCTGTTGTCTTGGCAAAATCCGTAACAGTCACCCCTTCCCTCTTCTCTGTAAAGTTTCTCAGATTTAAAATCTGGGAATTATGTTGTCAATCTACCCATTAATCTGGTCTCATTCAGGCAAAATATCTAATATTTAGCCTTTCTTTTTTAGGATCATCTTCATTATTTTCCTTCAGATCATCTCTGATAATAATGAAGCAAGTTTAAATTTCCTCCCCTTAAGTATATGGAAACATTTCAACAATAAAGTTATGTCTTTCAAAAGAAGATAGCACCAGATCCCGTTATTGAAAGCCCACAAAATAGGAGTAATTGCAGGGATGGGGTTGTTTTTGAGTGACAGTACTTGGAGGGAGAGAATGAGGGTGCCACTGGAAAGTTTATGGTAAGCAGATGAATTCTAGTTCAAGAAATCAAATACCACCTACTTCAATTCTCATCAGAGGTTCAATTAGAAATAGAATCCTTCTTTGCTTCTTGCCCTATGCTGGCATGTTGTTACGGGCTGTGCACTGTTTAAACAGCTGCAGAGTCTCACCTCAGGGGTGACCGAATTGCACTGATGATGTTGATCCCCGTATGGAGCTAAAACTAAGAGGAAACTTGATCACTTGCAGAATGACTTAGGAATTGAGAGTGAGTTATGCTTTCTGATGAGGATAATGAGTTAAGAAAGTATAGAGACTGAAGTCTTAGTGCCGGTTTTGCTCAGTAAGTCTACTGTTGGACTTTTTCTTTTTAGTTCAAGTCGAGAGAATGAAAAACAGCATAGACACGAATGTACGAACAGTAAATTAAAAATATGTTTAAAATATGAACACTCAAAACACACACCTGAGTCTCTGGTATAAGGAAATGGAGAGATGTCGCCTGCTTATTTTCTTTTTCTACAGTTTTATCTCCTCCTTTTCTAACTCAACCATTATTCCTGTTATTATCATCTCACATTTATTATACTTGTGAATGAGCAGACACCTGCTCCTTATATCTATGTTCTCTAATCTGGTGGTTCTCAAACTTTATCATGTGTTATGAACATCTAGAGGACCTATTGTAAGACAGATTGCAAGGGCCCCATTCCCAGCATTTCTGATTCAGTGGGTCTAGGATAGAACTCCAGAATTTCCATGCGTAACATGTCCCCAGATGACACTATTGCTGCTAGACTGGGGATTACATTTGAAAACCACTGCTCTAATTCAGTATCTTACTGATACGCTTGGCAAAAAAAAAAAGGGAAATGCAAATGCATCATTCGGGAAGAGTGTATGAAGGAGAAACACTGGCTACCTCAGTCAGGCTCGCGGAAGCCCCATCACCATGCTTCCCTCAGTAGTCTCCTCCACCGGCCCTGCCTCATTCTTCTGAATTCTGCTAGGGGTTACTTCTCAAAGCATTTTGAGAGGAAAGCTATGTTCATCGGATTAGAATTTATTAACTAAGTGAATTCATGGATTTGATAATATCAAGAGGAATTTTATAACAACTGATTTTAAATGTTTGGTGATGTATTGAGAACTATTGTGAATATAGAACATACATTGAAATCAGCCTATGTGCATGATGGCATGAAAGATGGTGACCTGACTTGTTTTCGGTTTCCCCTTGAAGACTGCATTGATGATGCACAGGAGCAGTGTGATTGCTTAATTGGCACATTGCTCGAACGGTTTTGCTGCTGCTGCTGCTGCTGTGTGTGTGTGTGTGTGTGTCAAAATATTCAATTTATTCTTGTCCTGCTTGAAGACTCCTGCCTTTGGGGTTATATTTTTTCTCACTTACTACATTCTAATCTGTATTTCTTTTCATCTTTTTGTCAGTCTTCTTCAAACTTACTATATATTTTCCTCACCATTCTCACTTTAAATTGAACTAATTACTACCTTCATTTTACTCTCCTTTAGTACTCTAATGATTTTTCCACCATCACTTTATCTCACCTATTTTTTCTTGCTCATTCATATCATTTTCAGTACCTTTTACAGTACAGTAGAATATCTGTTTTTTTTTTTTCTTCTCCCTAGATAGGATCCATTTTCTTCAACAAGATGTTTTGAAAGTCTTTTAACGATATACACAAAACCAGAAATGCAAAAATTAAAAAGTCAAGGCCATGAAAAATATGTATGAGATGCTATTAATAGAAAATTTAGAATTAAGAAGTACATACTATAAAGACTTTAATAGTCACGTATTTTTAATTAATAAATTTAACCCTTCAACTGCTTGACAGTTGAAGCAAAAGGAGCCGTGATCATTTTCCAGGAGCCAGATTATCACTTAAGGAGAAAACATGCTAATTGTTTGTAAGGTCAAGCACAAAGGCCTAGGTCTTGAGTGGGTCTTTGGATAGGGGTTTCTGGATTATGTAGTGGATGACATTTTAATAGCATTATTAAGTAACTATAGTAGTCCATTTCATAAAATATTTTTTAGGGGATCCGTTAATGTAAGCCAAGGGCATAATGTCAAAATACAACAAAGGCCAATTGTATACACACTTGTCTGAGGCTAAGAAAATATGGTCTATGTATGTAGCTTTTTGATAGTACAGCATGATTCGGGTTTAAAATGAGAATGTAGAGAGAGACATGCATTTCACTTTTTTTTAAAAAAATGAACTCCAGAAATGAAATTCCTTTCTGAAGGTTTCTGATAGAAGTTAGCTGGTAAGAATTTAAAAGTATTTTCTCTGGCAATGAATAATTTTTTGATGCTAATTAAGGACAGATTCTACATATTAAAAAATCAACAAACTAAACAGAAGAGTTGACATTCTCTTGTGAAAACTAGACCAAAAATCAACACTCTTTCTTGAATTGATGGCCACCCAATTACCACATTAAGGTGGGCCAATTGTATACACAGGTCCAAGAGTTTAGTTAAGAAACAGTTTCTGAGTCTATTTCATTATATAAACCAATGAATTCTTAGGTTTCCAAAGTTCTTTACCATAAAACGTGACCTATTTAGACCAGAATATTTTCAAAGCATAAGTTATTAGACACCCAATATGGCTATAGGAAAAAAATATCTCAGCAAATGTACTTTTTGTTTTAAGAAACTATTTTTTTTTCTTGATCTACCAGGATGAATAAGTTATGAACACATGCTTAAATGACTAAATTAATTATCTTGTTATATGGTGTTGTTATGATCAATTATATATTAAAGGTTAACTGATCCAAATAATTTTGGTTTTAAAGTAAATGATTTTAAGCAACCTTTTCTGGTGATAGTAAGCAGAATCAGTTTCTCCTGAGAGTCCTGACAGTGTGTGACATAGTCATATCATAAGCATATAATATAGAAGAAACATTTTTTTCTAAATTGGATATATTTGTGCTGACCAAACAAATCAATGAAATATGTAGAAAGAAAATGAATGGAATTAGAACACAAAAAGCTTTCTTTGTTATTTAAAATTATTTGATTAGTTAGGAGGCCATTTCTCCCAATCCCTATTTTCCCAAAGAGCTATGACTCTTCCAGTAAATCTGTAGAGAGCACCAGGAAATCACTCAGCAAATACAGACCATTAGTTTTTGCTGAGAGTAAAAGTGTGAATAAAAGTTAGCAAAAATATGTCATTATGGTTAGACATCGTCACAAATAGGCTTAGGCAAGGGCGAGATTCAACCAAGTTTATAACATTAGTCAATTAATCCTTATTAGAGTAAGTTCTTAGTAGAATAGTCTTGCCCCAAATCTGTTACTTCTTATATAAAATATGGAGCTGAAAAATATCTATCTGCAGTTTGTCAAGGAGAAAATTGGCATGAAGTTTGAGATAGAATGTAAAATTAATGTTTTTTTGTTTTAGAAATACCATGGATTTGCAATTCTTTTGCTGCAGATCTATATGTATGTTTTTTATTTTTCAAGTCTAAGCATGCTATTGTTCTGTTAATGAAGTAAAGCATTCTTGCTTCTAAAAAGTTAAAGAGTTCTGAGTGACTGCATAAGAAATGGAATGTTTCTCCTTTTTTATTTTCCATCCACTGTAGTCACTTAATGATAACCAAATGTCAGTGAAGCTTGGGATACATGTGAAATCTACCAGAATAATTTGGCATAGAAGGAAGTACATTTTAGCAAATTTTAGGGACATGACAAAAGAAAAACCTTGAAAATAACTGTGATCAACACTTAGGTAGGCAAACTTCTTTTCAAAGCAACCATTAAGATGTAAGAACTGAAAAAAAAATATGTTTGTACTGGTCAATAGAAAAATTAGATACAAAATGTATTACATTCTTTGACTCCGAATGCATACTCCTGTGTTGCTTATATACATTTTACACATATCACTTTCTTACTGTAATAGCTTATATAAACCATGTTTTTTTCTTTCAAGCAATTATGGGTGTCTCCTTTTGCCCATGAGATTACTTAAGTAGTTAACTTATCTTAAGGATAAGCGATGTGTGCTTAGTGGGAATGGACTTTTTCTTCTCATAAATAGCAATCTGTCTCAGATGAGCCAGTAAGCAAGGCATAGAACCATCTATTCCTCTCTAAAGGGATGAGTAAAATTTAATGGTATGGTCATGAAGATTCATTTAGAAATTCAAAATTATTTGATTTGTGGTTTTGCACTCTAACAAACATCTCAGTGCCTCAGAGCAATTATAGTAAAGAAGATTAATCCTGCCTCACTGTCTAAATTCGTCAGTTAGAGGCACATAGATAAGTCATAGCATCCGTATTGCTAATTGTGTGCAGGATTACTTGGAATATAAAACCTCAATATAAGTGATAAAGCTGCAAATATTTTATATGGTACAAATAGAGAATTAATTTAGAAAAAATAATGTTAACCTCAGAAGAATATAAAATATTTCTTAATGGATGATATGGAATAATAGCAAGAAAAGGGGCCTTTATTTGAATCAGATTTCAACATAATTACTACATTGGATGTAAAATCACATTATTGATGTCTGCTTGTCTTCCCTTTTCTTCTAACTATAAGCAAATCCAAGTTGAGACCTGTCTCTTTTATACGCTGTGAATGCTTGCAACTTCTAGTACAGATATAAATGTGCCATTAATTTAAAAAATCTTAATGTCGAAAAAATAGTGAGTTTTATAAGTACCTTTATCTAATTTATTTCAATTTAACAAATATTCATCGAGTTTTCAGGCAATGTTCTGGGCATATAAATTACAGCCATAAATAAGCCATGGTCCCTGACATCCAGTAAAAGAAACAAAACATGTACTCTACTAATTATAATGCAGTAAGTACTCTATTGATGATATGAAGAAATTGTTATAAGAAACAGAGGAAGAAATGATTCATTTTCTTAGAAGATTCAAGAACTGATTCTCAAAGGAAAAAAGTGTGAATTTCATTTTGATATTAATTAGAATTTTTTTTGTCAGATTAATAAGAGTAAAAGCATTTTTAGTAGGAGAAAAAATAAGAAAGATATGGAAACATAGAAATCTATTAAATTGTGCAAATAATATTGAACATCTTAGAGTGAAGGGAATGTGGTAGGGAGAGACAGTTGAATAAATGCATGAATGAATGTGTTAATGAATAAATGAATGAAGAGTGACATAAATTGAAGAATGACACTTGGAGGATCCTTTAGTTAATCCAGTGCAGGTCATCCAGATCCACTAAGATTTTAATTGAGATAATGAAAGAGCCAGATTGTTTTAAATTCTAGTAGGCAGTCTGGAGGCTGGATTGGAGAAGGAAGCTATAGGGGAAATGGACATTCAAGGAAATAATTTGTTTTTGCCAAAATTATCAAAGTAAATAAGAAAACAAGGTTTTTGCCTAAATTAAGCATATAGTTATGGTTGGATGCATCCTGTTAGATATTATACTGAAGAGAAACCTGGTTTGGAGTCATTTCTCTTTTCATCTTTTCAGAATTTGTTCCCATGAAGTAAGGAGAATGGTATTTTTTCCCTTATCTGTCTCCTGTCTATGGAATGGCTCATGACATTATTTATCAGAGGCTTTGAAGTCTTTGAAGGAGCATGCCATAAAGATCATAGAGTGTTATTGTCCCTTTTGAACAGAGACTTGCCATGTTGCCTTATTAATGACAACTTACAAGATGCCAGCTGCCAGTCTCTAATTTATATAGATGTTTTCTTCATGAATGAATTAGAGGACCATTTCCTGGGATACAGTGTAGCAGACAATGTTGCCTATTGACAAAATTTCTTGGATGTCAATAACAACACCAATTTCTATTGGGAAAATTTCTAGCTTTTGGTAGTGTTTTACCATAAATACAAAAATAGAAAAGGTCTTTCTGGAAAATGTATTTTGACTTTAGCAAATACTTATATTTCTTCCTAAAATGCTTGTTAACCAAACACTCTGGAATATCTTTAGACTGCTCAAAGCTTTCAAATAATATGCTATCATAGGTATCTCTTTATTTCTTTAAGCTGTTGCTAATGAGGATATGTTTCTGGGCTCTTCCTTAATATTCTGGCTCTTAAATGAAACAGATCTCAGGCGGTGTGACCTCTTAGAGTAAGTAAGGCATCTTTAATTTGCTTGAAGGAAAAACTTTAGCCTGAGTTTCCTCTTTTCCATTTTCTGACTCTAATAAAAATATCTTTCCCCTCAATATCTCAAATCTAAAGGAATCATAAGAATGAAATATTTGAACCAGCCATTTTTGCTCTGCAGTAGCCCCCCAAATTGTGTGTTATTTTACTTTGTCACAAACATATAAAAGCTGTATAAATGGAGATATGAAATTTTAGTTTATTGTTTAGGTATGTGTCATTCAAATGTGTCATTGTTTCCTCAAATGTTTTAAGTGAGGTGCCATAAAGTAGCACATGCTTGTGTAGATTAAAATTTTACTCCTTAAATAATTTGACTTTATGTTGTAATTAAATACATAGGTAGGCAAGAAAATCTTTTTACATATGTTTACATGTCTCTATTATATATGTGTGTATACATGTATGTCGTACTTGTGGTAACTTTCAAAGTATATAATCAACAACAGCAAGATATGCCTTCCTATACTCTAAGCCCAACCTAATCTGAAAGAAGAAGTTTGCATATTAGTACTCTGCTTTAGCTACTATTTATTCACCTCTTTCTTTAATAAATATTATAGAGTCCTCACTTCCTCCCAAGTACTAAACTGCATGTCAGAGCAATTAAAAATTAGGTAGACAGTAGGGAATACCCTTAAAAATTTTATTAAATCATTCTTCTTGTCTACATGGTTAACAGTTAACCAAAACAATTCAAGACCAAAGTTACTCTGTATCTATTGAATTGTAAATCAATAGAAATTTATAGCATTTGTTTTGGAGAAATAATTCAACATTATATATTCAATGCAATTTTCATGGCAAAGTAATTATAATATGATGAGTTCATCTACAAATAAAAATTACTTTTGCCCAATAATCCAATATTCTAATTGTATTGATAATTATTTGTTATAATCAAGTCTCTACTGCATTTGCAACATTTTATTGCCACACATAAATAAAAGTAGACAGAATAGTAAAATGAATCCCCCGTAACAATGACCTGTGCAACATGGCTTTAAACATCATTTTCCCCCTGTGTGTGTGGGGGGGGGGTAGTAATGGGTGTAAAGATATGTTTTTATACATAATGTAATACTCCATTTGAAGTTTTGGGATGGCAGCAGAGATTCAGCAGCTTGGGTTCATTGGTTCAAAGCATCAGAAAAAATGTTTTAAATTTAGGTTGCAGTGCAACCACCCAATGGGGATTAATCCCCCTGGTAGATAATGACCTTCGGCATTTATGTCACCATCAATACTCGAAACAGTCATAGCAAAGCAGGAAGAGGAGTATGCTTAGTCTAGGATTAATGTGATGAAAGGAAATCTGTTCTGCTTGTTTTATTCATTGGCTAAAATGCACAAGGAAGGTAAAAAATAGCTCCTTTGATGAACAACAAAAGTACATTTACCCACCAGCCCACCCTCTTCCAGATTTGCACTGAGAGTGCTATTTAATCGTCTTGTTGTTTATTATTTATATGAAAAGAATATACTACATTTCTACACTTAACTTTATTGTCAGGATAGAGTAGGAGTTTGAGTTGCTGCTTAGCTGTCCTACTTCTGACCTGAGCTCCTAGTCACCAGACACCTGAATGTGAATGGCAGCTGGACATAGTTGAGAGGCACAGCCTATCATAAAGGATGACAAACTGCTGGCCATTATCAGGTTCTGGCCCATTAAATTATAGAGACCTGAAATGAAACTTTCATAAACATTTTAAGCCTACAATAAAAAATATGTAAATGTACTTAAAAATCTAGTATTTTGACTTTTCTCGAAAAAATTAGAAAGCCTGATGTCTGCACTCACAATGTCCACATGGCATTTATCCCTTTAAACGTGCACCTTCTCCTACTATACTGCAGTTCCCACCTGGCCAGGTCATTCATCCATGTTCCTGGCCAGAATAACTTGCATTTGCTAACTCTAATCTACAGCCAATGACAAGTGCTGCTTCTTCCATCTAAACTTACCGAACCAAATGAACAGGCTTCCAGGGGCAGAAACCTTGTTTGTGTCTTTATAACTAGGTGTAAAAATTTATATTGGACCAAGGTATCAAAGCACAGTATATATGAATTTCTAATGTATTAAAATATGAAGAGGAAATTTCCAAGGAGGCGAGCTAGAACCAGTTAGCTAGTGTTAAAACCCTTGAAGAATATAAAAAAAGGAGGAGAGGCAAAGATATCTCTTACCAAAGTGCTATTGCTGGTTGTCAGTCTCCATTCACCCCAAAGAGGAAGGGATTGGGGTGCTACCTTCTTGCTTCAAGCTTAATAATGGTGGCTTCCATGGGGTCATCCAAAAGCTTGAAATATGTTCTCTGTGTTTAAAAAGAATAATTAGAAGGTGCCTAATTCATGCCAGAGAGAGGGACACATTCCATTTTTATAGTAGTCCACCTCTATTGAGTATGGTGCAACCAGTGTTTTCAGTGAACCAGACAGATGTGGGTTCCTCATGCAGGAGAAGACCTGTTTTAAATCCTCTTAAGAGGAGGGTGACAGACTCTAACAACAAGAGTCTGTGAGTAGTTGACAAGCTGAGGAGACAAAGAGGGTCCAAGTGTGTGGGGGGAAAAGGAAGCAAAGAGAAACTGACCATCTCTTCCTTAACAGACTCCACAGCTTCTAGCTAGCTGAAAAGGAGAATATGTTTAATACTACTTGAAGTTTAGAATTATATTACATAAGATTTGGCATATAACAAATTGAACCCACATTTGCAACTTAGAGTGACCTTCAGACTGTTATCATCTAAACATGATCCTTAAAGTTATGTGATTTCTCAAGGTCTCATAAGGGTCAGTAGAAGATTACCATCACTGAATATATTTTAAAGGGACAACTGGACAAAAAACAAAGTTGTGTTGATTACAGCAGGACTTGTGCTTGTTCGTTGTACTAGATGTAAAACAACACCAGTAACACAGCAATGTAAGCTACCAGGCTTTGTGGGGAGGTTAGCACACAGTCTTTATGCTCTTAGACCTTCTGGTTTTCATGTGCAGCTCTATAAATGTGCTGATAGTTTGATCATCTGCTCCAAGGCCACCAGTATATTACCTAGTCCATCTTTCTGTTATTTTTCAAGGCTGTTGAAACCATGATTGATGTTAATTTTCTTTAAATATTTTTTACTTGTTTCTAATCTTCACCATCTTAAATTCTATCAACTTGTGGTTATTATCATCAAAAATAGCTTTTGTTTTTACAGTCGCAACAAATTTCCCCTGTTGCACAAAAGTACCACCAAGGTAGATGTAAAGTGGAACATCATCACTTTCAGTCACTTACAGACTATGGAAAGCATCCGATGCCTTCTTCCTATTGTCAGTAAGTTCCTGCCTTGGGATTTTATGGCAGGCTCTAATGTCTCATTTTTTATTGGAAAAGAAAAGGAAATAAGTATTTCGATATTTCCTAAAAATTTATCTAGAGTCAGAGAAAAAGAAGTAAGTAAAAATGAAAGTTGTTGAAATTAATAAGGTGACAATCGAAGTACAATAATTATAAAGAAGAATAGGGAACTAAATTTATTAGTGTGTTGTTGACTTACAACATGTACATCCTAAGCAGATTTCTGGTGAAAGAAAATGTCCAATAAAAATGCAAGAATGATGCAGGTTAAGTCACCTATGTTAGAAGCAACTCACACTTAATAATTTTAAAATTAACTAATTGGACATATTTAGAGGAAAGAGAGCCAAAGTAAATTCTCTAGGTACATTTATTTAGATTTAAAAATATAAAGGTGGATGTTAAAAAAGAGGATGAGAAGAAAGGGACTCTGGAAGAAAGGACCTTTGGGAATCCATGAAATAATCTCTGTGCTTCTGAAGTTGAGTATTTGTACATTTCAGAGAGAGACAGAAAGTGAATAAAAAAATTAAACTGAAATTTTAAAAATTACTAATATATCCATTTTCCCCTCCAATCTGCAATTATATCAGGGATATAATTAGTTTCTCAAATAGAAATGCATATTATTAAGCAGTTAGGTTTTTTTTTTTTAATCCAAACCTCCATTAGCAAGTAAATAGTAGAATAGCATTGGTTTAAAAATATATCCTTAGTACCTAAGGAAAAAGGAAGACTATAAGAATAAAAATATGAGAACATTAGCCTAAAGATATGATGCTCAAAATGAAAAAATTGACTGAAGAACGAAACCAATGAATGAATGGATGAAAAATCAATGCCTAACCTCAGAACTTAAGGTTGTTGCTTAAATTAACTGACTGATTATTGGGATGTCAAATGTAGATTAAAGGCATCTGAGAAATTTAGTTTAAACATCTCACTTCACATAGGACAGACCTGGGGGTAAGACAGGTTTAAGCAACACAACAGAGTCAGGCCTAGAATCCAGATTTTCTAACTTCACTGTATTCTTTGCATTTGTCTGACAAATTCTTTAACATTAAATGGAATCTTCAAATTTAAATTGTAATCAATAATGAGGAATGGTTTGGAAAGTGTTTCCATGATAACAGCAGTTAAAGGGCGTGCATGCATCCAGCTGTGATTCAAGCACAGGCAGTGATGCTGATTTCACTTAAAGTTTCTTTTTGTCTAAGAGTATGTTGTCAAAGGTGGAAGGGTAAATGGTATAGGAGAAAATTACCTTGAGGTCTGATGAATTCTTGCAGTTGGAAAATGGGGAAAATTTACTACCAAGTGTCCTAAAGATAATTACTCAAATACAAGTGCTGTTATAAAATTTGTTCTTTTTGAATCTTCTACTCAGAATTCTAAAAAAAAAAAAAAAAAGGAAAATTTTAAGTGGAAATGGAATAACCCATAGTTTCTAAGAGTCAATGCACTTTTACTTAAAGTATATGCTTATGGAGAGCTGTTTAAAAAGTACCCTTGTTTATCATCATCTCAGGGAACGTTATTTGGTATTTTACACATGACTGACTTTGAAAACTATGACTCCAACTTGTTCATCAATTTAAAGAAATTTTCATAATGGCAAAAAATACAAAGCTAATACCACAGTATTCTCATAAACAATGACTAACAATTGCAGGATATAAATGGAAAAAGTGCCAATAACGATAAGGCAGTGGCTTTTAAACACTTGTGAGGGAGTCCAATTATAGTATCTCCTGCTACCTTCTGTCTTTCAGTATAACCCTACCACCCATGAATAGGAACATGTATCACTTCCTCCAAAACAATTCCATTGAGTTTAATCATGAAGAAAAAACCTTTTTATGCAGATCCCCCACTTCCTTCCCTCTGATGTCCAGATCTTTCAAGCTCAGTAAGTCACACAGCATTTCTGTGCATTATTAACTCCTCCTCAGTGAGGCTGTTGGGAAACACTTCAAACACTCTGTTCTGGAGGGGGACAAACTGGTGTTGGAGAAGGGGAAGGAAGGGAAATCAAGTCAGTGCTTGCCAAAACAATGAAATAAAAAGTGGGTGTTTTTGGTAGTGGTGGTGGAGGGGAGTAATCTTTACAGAGCCAAATGAGATGGTACCTGAGAGAAATGTTTAACTCATTCTAAAGGGAAAAATTGATTTCAGATTTAGGTAATTACGTGAAAGTAATATGTGAAAGTGTGTAAATAGGAAAGTAGTGTTAAGAGAATAATTTTGGCGGTATGAAGGAAGGCCTGAAAGGATGTAGAGATGCCTTTGACATTTCTAAGTTTTTCAAAGGCTCTGAATTTTCATTTTATTCTTCTGAAACACCAGGCGTTTAGCATCAGCACAAGAGACTGAGTCTGGATTCTTATATGGCTATATTAGTTCTGACATAAAAACCTGTGTATAATATTTCTCTCCATGACATGTTCCCTGTAATAAAAAGACAAGCATACTAGATATGTATAGCATAAGGGTAGATTGTTTTTAAACAGGAGGGGTTTCAAGGTTTGCTGTAAGGCGTCAGCTACTCTTTCAATTAAAATAATGTTTGACAGGTCAGTAATGAGACATAAAAGATTTAAAAAAACAGACAACTTTATGCAACGAAAGGGGCAGAAACAGGAACATCAAAGCTCAGGAACTGTATACACTGCACAAAGCATTAAGAGTTTCTGTTCTCTGTAACGTTTTGACATGTGTTGTGTAGTGTGGTTAGGGCTATTAAGAGCATGCAAACTTCTTTCCAAGCAGTTCTTTCACTGCTCACATCTTTCCGTGGTCATGTGAAGGGCACTTTGAAGTTTCTCAGGAAAATGGGGAAGGTACTGCTGTGTTTTGCTGGGTAAGATAAACACTGAGAGAAAATGCTGATTAAGGCATGTCATATAATCTATCAATTAAATAATATTTGTTCTTGATTTAAAGAGCATTTTGATTTTTTAATATAGGGATTCCATGAGAAATCTCCTGTCCTCTGTAGTCACCCAGGTCTGTTAGGACTGAGGGCCTCTCTAAGGTTGAGTTAGTATTGACAGGTTGTTCCATTTAAACGTGTGTGGAGTACCTCCCAACTGGTAGAGGTTAAGCTCCATGTAGATTTGGAAGGAATTTTGCATATCTATTATATTCTTCTGCTTTATCAATTATCATATATTAAATAGGTTTTTCATTTAGCTTCAGCAAATTATCAAAAGTATTTCTTAGATGGAGTAAGATAGATGTGGCATTTCTGAAACTGAGTTTGAACACTTAGTGGAAATGCTTTTGTAGGAGAATGCCTTTTAGAGCATGTTATAGCTTAAGGGACAGAGAGACTTTTCGATTTTTTTCACAACTATTTTTCTGAGCTTGACTTCTGGAGCCATGACATTCCTTGAACAGTCAATATCTTGTAACAGAAGGAGCATGGACTTGAGAACCAGACAGTTATAGATTGATATGAAATCTCTACCACTTACCAGGTGAGGGAACTTGAGAAAGTCTATTAACTTCTCTGGGTTTTGGGTCTCTCATTTGTAAACTTGGGTAATGATACCAATTTATGAAGTTTTATTGTAAGAATTAAAATAGAATTTATGCAAAGATTTAACATTTAACGAGTGCCAATTTTCACACTCTACCTTCAACAGAAGGAAAACCAATTGAAAAGGCTTCCATCTGGGAGCCAGAAAGAAGCATGTTCAAGATCATGAAAAGGAAAACTATTCTTTCTCTTGATATTGATGTATATTTTTGTAACTTTGAAGCTTATTATCCCCAAAACTTGAATCTTGCAATCAGAACAAATGAATGAGGGAATTACGTGGACTCATTTCTCTCTATTCTTCTTATTAGTTCTCCCCACCCCCACCATAGTTTTAAAAGTGAGACATTTGAGGCATCTCCATGAGCACATCAAGAGTGAACTCAGATTCCTAAAACTCATCTTGTCTGATGTTGAATTTAGAATCTTTTTCTGCCACCACTAGTGCCCTGAACAAAAAACCTAGGACTTTTCCTAGTCATCTTATCTGATACTCCCTACATACAACCCATCTCTAAGACCCTTCATTGCTACTATTAATGAGACCCAATGCAGTTCCTTTCTCTCCTCCAGACTCTGAGTAGTAGTCAGTTCTTTCTTGGATTACTGCCAGGGCCTTTTCATTGGTGTCTCTTCCTCTGATCTTGACCTCTTCCAAATACAAAACTAATTGTGTAACTCCTCTGCTTAGAACTATTCAATGTATATCGATAACCTTAAAAATTAAAGTCTGAATGCCGTCGCATAGTGAATCAAGTCCTTTATGATGTGGTCCTGGCCTTTATATTTAGCCCTATATCCTGGCATGTCTCCCCGTGCTTCCTAAGATCTACCCACACAGAATAGCTTGAGGTTCCCATGCTGTCACTAACCTCTGCACCTTTGTACTTGGTTATTCATTCTACCTAGATCTCCCTCTATCATATTATCGACTGGAAATTTCCCAGTTCAAATCATTACCTTCTCTGAAACCACTTCTGACTTACGGCTCGCCACTACCTAAACTTCAAATCCAAGGAGAATTAATCGTTTCCTTGTCCATCAATCTTGTATAGACCTCTATTTTGCACTCAGCCTATTGGATTAGATGTACTCCATTCCCTGGACTATGAAATCCATGAAAAGTGAACATAATTTTCATGTTTATGATCTCAGGCTGTTTCTCATGAAGCATTATAAATTAAGCTGATTGAATCACTGAATTTAGGAGATGGATCAGGTTACATGGATGTGGCAGCGCAGGAGAGAGATAGGTGAGATGAGACCAAGCCCTATTTGGAGCCTGAGGAGAAAAATAAAAGAATGAACTCTATTCTTTAGGATAATTTTGGCATAGGGATTTTATGTAATGAAAATCTATCAATATATAAAGAATGGTGGAAGAAAAATTTAGTGACAAGTGCTATATTTACTTTTAAATGCCAGTAGACCCCTTAAATATTTAGATTTCTTGTATTGGTTAGCGGATAGCCCACGTTGTTGTAAGAAATAGAGTCCAAATCGCAGTGGAAAAAATAAAATAATAATATATTTCTCATGATTCCATGATAAAAGGGTTTGTAAAATATTAGATGATGGAGAGAGAGTGATCACTTTCACAGTGGGATTGAGGGAGGCTTTGCAAAGGAAGTGATAACTGGGTTGAAATGTCAAAGATGCTTAGGGCGTTAACAGGTAAAAGAAAGTTAGGAAAAAGGCATTCCTAGGGAGAATAGAAGAAAGAGCAGATTTATGAAGCACATTTAGTGACCAGAGGAATGTGAATAGTCTGGTATGAAGTGAGAAAGTAGTGAGAGATGAGGCTGATCAGGTTACATGGGAACCACATTGTGAAAATTTTTAAATGGTAATAGTGGGGTTTCTGAGAAGTCTGTATGTAATGCCCCAAGTGGGAAGCCACGTAAGGCTTTTGATCCAAGTGGTCATGTGATCCCATAATATAGAAGGAGTCTTCAAATGGCAGTGGGGAGGAAGAAATGATTTATTTCCATAAGGTTATATGGCACCCTGGTTATTCCTATGGCACAAATTTGGGCAAGATGGTTTATCAAAGGCACCTTTTTCTAAATCTCTTTCTAAAGAGAAGAAAGTTATTTTGTCTGGTATAACATGAAAACTGGAGTGAGTGCCTTGCATTCTCATCTTCATTTAAACATCAAAATACCTGGGGAAGGAAAAGGTCAGAATGTGAAGTACCTCCTTTCAGTACTGGTGGGAAGAGCAGGATATAATTATCTTTATAAAATGATGCACACCAGGAGTTGAATGGCTCGCTTCAAATTCAACCACACTTAAAATGTATGACCCTAAACTATATGCCCCCAGTCTATCCACAAAAAAAGAATTTGGCTGTGCACTATTTCCTTGGGGGTGGGGAAGAGAATAGAGTGTGACATTTCTTCACACATCTAAAGATTCCTTTGAACTCATTCTGCTTATATCCCTACACACTTTTATTTGAAGACTGCAATGCCCACAAATCCAAGCAGATAATTTACATTTTGATGTAAGCAATTTCAAACAACTTATTCTCTCTGTATTTCTGGCCAAAATTTTTTGTCAGAGAGGACTGAGTCATAGACCCATAAAAAAAATAGACATTTGGGTCATCAGTGATAATACTGCAATGCTGAGCCTCTAACAGTTTTCAGATTTTCTTGGTTATTCTTCTAACACCCAAATCCATATTGTATTATGCCAGGCTAAGGAAATTTAGTAAGGATCACTGCTATCTTTTGTCTTCTCTCTCCTAAAACATCGTTTCCAAAAGGGTGAAGCTCATTAGTTCACAGGAAAGTGACATCACTGTGACTTTTACAAAACCAAGTCTAAAAAAATTTAGGACTTGTATATATGGAAGAAATGTAAAGACATTGCTAGTGGAATGAAGTGGATATGTAAGAATGAGCACACATTTAGTCTTTCATTCATTCACAAACATTTATTAAGTACTTACAGGTGTTAAACAGAGCAGGGAATTTGGTAGATCCTAAAGGACAGTGAAAGATATGCCAGGAAAGGTAAGTGAAAGGTAAAGTATGGCTGGCTTCACACAGCTGGCTAAGGCATTCATAATTTCTCTTGGAGGCAGTAATGAATTACTCAGGTGAGCATCATAGATAAAAGATTAATCCAGGAGTATAGCATGATGTTTGTGTAAAGAGAAGAGAAAGAAGGCAGGGGAACAGTTAAGGGAGGCTCTTGTGGTAGTCTGAGCATGAAGGAACAAAGACCCTAGTAGGCTGATGATTGAGGAAGGAAAAAGAATGAAACATCAAGAGATACAGGCCAAGAAAAAACAGAGAAAATTAGTAAGTGGTGGATATGATGGAGGAAAAAGGAAAACATTTTAGAGGAGAGATTTTTGCCTAAATAGTATTTAATATATAATATCTGCTTTGGTACATTCAGAACATAGGAATTTCCTTTTTTTCTCTTATGAATTCATTACTGTTATGTCTTATCAAGTTTAGAATATTTAGAAACATGACCTATTCAGAGAATCTTATATGAAAATTAAAGTGTAAAATAATAGTTTTCCTTTTATGTCACTGTGTAAAAGTAAAATATAAAGACATGTTTAAAAACAATTATTATAAACTATGTCCCACTATAAATAGATTTTGTTAAGCTATATGCAGAAGTCAAATATTGGCTTAGAGAATATTTTTTAAAAACCTGACAGAAGATGCATGAATATTTTGTTTGTTCGAGATTCAACTACAACAAATTTTTTTTAGGGTAAGATTTCTATGCCATGCTGGTTTTATAAGGACAAAATTAGTGGCAGTAAGCCAGATGCTAGGAAAAGATATTCTTGTTAGGTCAAGAATTTCATTTCTTTTGCTGTGCTATCATTATAAACGGCATAATTAAATTTGAGTGTTATCTAGAACGAAAATTATGATAATCAAGGTTTGATTTTCCGAACCCTAAGAGCCATGGGAGATTAGTTATCATACTCATTTGAGAAGCATGTAGCTCCTGGTCCTGGATAAAATAAATGGGAAGAGAGTTAAAGAGAGAGGAAGTTGATTGGGAAACACAACAGTGATCAGGAGCATAGCAGGTTTGGATAGGGAAAGAGCAGGCCAGCTTCTTAGCAGATATTTAGAAGGAGCTGAGAAGTATAGTTGAGTTCTTAAATTGCTTAGTGTACCCATTGATGATAGCTCAACCTTTGTCAGAATCTGGGTCACATTTTACAATACAAAACTGCCTCCACTTCCAGATGAATTACATTATCTCATAGTGCTTTGCATTTCTTTTTTCTTTATAACATTTATCAAAGTTAGTATTATACATATCTGTAATTATATGATAAATGTGTCTTATCAATCAGGATATAACCTTAATAATGAAATAACGGAAGGGATGATGGTTATTTTGCTCACAATATTATTCCCAGCAACAATTAGAATGTCTGGTACATGTGTATTCCCAATAAATATCTATCGAGAAGATTAATCTCTAACACTATTATTCATCTGAATATTATTTAAAATTCTATGTCTAATTGGCAACCTAGTTGGATGAATTGGAAATGGGTAGTATATACTGATAAGTTTGAAGATTCTCAATGTTTAAATGTCAGTGTACAGAATGAAGAAACTAAAAGTGACAAATATCAACATTTTAAGGGCTTATCAATTATTAATTTAGTATCCATCTATAAAAAAGTGTCCAGAAGGGACTGTGAAAATATGCATTTATCTATTTTACTTTCATGAAAATGATCAAATTATGAAGGTAGTCAAATTAGTGAAAATTAATAATAAAAGTGGAATCACTAGACATTTAAACTATGGTGGAAAAAGCAATGTGATTCCCATAAGGGAAAATTATAGTTGACCACATCATATATTCCCTTGAAAGGATACACATTCATAGCTATGGATAAAGGATAAGCTGAATATGTAATTATGTTGGCTTTCAAAAGCATTTAACAAAGTTCTGCATCAAAAACCATTGGGAAAAAAATGTGTCATTATCGAACAGGGGAAAATGTTTTGTCACAAATAGGAAATTGGCTCTGATATAGGACATAAAGGGTAGTGATAAATGGACATTTTCTTGTTGGAAGAGGTAAACAGTAAGGTTCTCGGGGATCAGGGCTGATATAACTTTTGTTCAACATTTTAACAAATGGTCTGTAAAAGGAAAAAGGCCTCTGGAATGTTCACATCTGAAGGTTACATAACTCAGGTAAAGAAATGTCAAATGCCAAATCGCAGGCTAAGCCTCACGGAGACTTCACATACTGTGTGGGGGCAAAAACATAAAAATAAAGGGTGTTTTACTTTCTGTTATTGTAAAAGAGGTGACATAACAAGGCATATAATACAAACAGCACAAAAGGATAACAAATAAAGTGAGGCTCTCAACTCAGACCACCCTTCAATTCCTTTGCCTTGGTTGTATTCCATAGAGATTGCCACCTAATAGTTTCTAGACTGTGCTTCCTGAAATAGTACATGCATTTACATACACTTATATACATATGCCTTTCTATAATATATTTACACTAAATAGGGAGCATATTATATACACTATTCTAAACATTGCTTATTATTTAAATTTTGTAGATATATATTTTTAGTAGCAGAAACTATTGCATTCTTTTTAATGACTGCATATATAATGTTATATAGATTTTCCATCTCTAATTTACTCAGTCCCTTGATGGTTGTTTCCTGTTTTCATTATTATTTATGTTACTATTGTTGTATTTTTGTTATTGTTACTATAACCAATGCTTTAAGGACATTCTTGAATTCGTATTTTACATATTTATAAGTATACCTCTAGGGTAAATTCCCAGAAATGGGGTCGCTGAGTCAAAGAGTAGATGCAGTTATAGCTTGTTTTGCTCTCTGTTGCCTTCCAAAAATGTGGTATCAATATATATTCTTACAAGTGGGAAATGAGCATGTTTTCCCAAACCGCAGCCAATAGTGAGTATTATAAAAACAAAACAAAACAAAAAAAACAACCCTCTTAGTTAATTCGGAGTGTAATCTTCATATTTAAAAATATTTATTTATGTAAAAATTTCCATCAATTTTCACTATTAATGGAAATGGCTCATTCTGCTAAATAATCACTGTTTTCAGCATGGAGACAATGGAGCCCGCTGTAGGCTGAAGAAGGAGAGGGGAGGGGAGGTAGTGAGAGCAAATTGTCCTTCGGAGAGGCTCTAGAAAAGGGGAGCAAAGTAGCAGGCAGGAAGCAGGGTCAAGTCAGGAAAAACATTTTATTTCTCAAGGAATTCGAGTTATTTAGAAATGGAATGATCTCTCTCCCGAGGTAGTAAATGCTTGTTACTGCGAACGGACAAGCTGTGGCTGAGATGGGCTCTGAAAAGCAGTTAGTTCCTGCACCAGAAAGAAGGCTCTAATTTCCCCGTCTCAGGACTGTCTACACGGAAGTAACTGACAGATAAGTGGGTCCTTTCAGCAACATGTGCTTTGTGGAGCTGCAGAATTTGCTTGAATATCGCTAGTTTTGGAGAACTTACTGAAGTCAGTGGTAGACTATCACGGAGTAGAACGAGATGAGCTCTAATATTCCTTCCAGTTTGAAGTTTTTATGATTGATACATTAAGAAATATTTCTATTTAATATACGAATTGGAGATAAATAACATGACGGGCCAAATCCCTATGTAATTGTTAATTCTAGGGCTTAATTTTACAGAAGAAATGAGAATAGATAAGATATGGTTGATTACCAATTCATATTTCTTGAGAAAACAGTGAAAGACCAAGATATATTTTGAAGCAAAGAAAAAAGTTTCAGTTGATAACCCCAGCTTTCATAGCTTATTATATCTATGTGATTTTCATAAGTGTCTTCCCCACCTGTTTGCGCACAGTAAGTCCTCCATCTAATTAAATACGTTCCATATCCACTCGATTTTGTTTACAACTTGGCCCATTTCGTGTGAGTATCTCACTTGTACACGCTTGTTTTCTCATCTGTGATTTATATAAATTAGTAAGATGCCTGATATGAGGACCAAACAAAATAAAAAAAGGAAACACACTTCACAAATACAGAAGTTGAAGCCTTTTTTTTCCTTGCAGTTTTCTTAGGATTTTGCCAAGAGCCCAGGGTGTATATTATAATAATTTAGTTTAGAAGATAACTATCAAGGGTGTTTGAAAATTTTTTACCAATTTATATTGAGATGCTTGGTTTCAATATGGGCAATCTTTCAAATGCCTGATTAAATTCGTTGGAAGTTTTGTTTATTAAAACATTTCACATCCTGGGAAAATAAACCAAATATGTTGTTTTTCTTTGTTCTCCACTGAGCCATGCAAAGTTAAAGAGAACTTAGAAAAAAAAGGAAAAACAAAAAATCGGAATAAATCCCCTCTAAATCAAATCGACCTTTTCTCGGCAATTTTTTCTACATCTTGGCAGGGACCGAACTTTATCTTTCTCTTTTTCTAGGATCACTCTGTGTGGCCCACTTCCTGTGGCTGTTCCATGCTCTGAAATGACAACATTTATGGACATAGTAGCTTAAAACACATTAATTCCCAGTCATTGAAAATAGCCTACATTTCACTCAAGGCAAAGAAACCGTTCCCACTTCTGACACTTGAGCTTTGTTGCTGCTGATTCAGGCACCCCAAACACTGGGAGGTGAGGATCACTTTCTTTTGGATTCGTTTCCTTCGTGCATTGCTTGCTTTGCACCTGCCTTTCCAGCACCCAGCCAGCCTGTCAGCACATTCTCTTCTCAGACTGGTGTAGGGAAAAGGCCCGAGTCTGGAGAAAGAGTTTATTTTAGGTAAATTTAATCAAGCAGTGAGCTTTTATTTTTGCTTTTTATATATTCAAAAAGATCTCGCTTTAGAACGACAAAATTCTGGAACTGAGTTTTCGAGATTTTCGGTTTATAGACGATGAAACAAAGTCTCAGGCCTCTCTGCTTTTTCCCTTCATAACTTGCTTCCCTTTTTTTGCCAAAAGGAAATAGCTTTGCAGTGTACTCAAAATCAAACCCAGTTTCCTTCACAAATTGTCCCAGGAGCTCAAGCTGATACAAGATAGGTACCTTTGACCTTTACTATACTGTGAGTACCTGCCAAATACAAGATAATTGATTTTATCCATTTTATATCTTACTTAGCATCACTGTCTATATACTGGGTCATGTATTCCATGCTGTTAAGTACTGGAAATTATTCACTGAGCATTTATTATATGGTAAATAATTTATGCATTGTTACTTTTAAACCACCTAGTACTCCTCTGGGGTAGTTATCCCCCCTCATCTGATGAAGAAACAGACTCATGGGGTTGTTACCTGTCCTATGCTTTACTGTTAGTAGGTGGTAAAGACTGCATACACACACACACGTATATTAAGTTATACATGTTATATATATTTCTGTTTCATGTAATTATTGCTTACAACTTTCCAACTATTGGAGAAAGACATTTAATATACGACAAAATGGACACTTTACAGTAATAGAGACTTAAATGCCAGGTTCTCTTGAATAAGTTATTCAGTCCAGTGTAATTCAATTTAAAAACCCCAACTGTCTTAAGGAATATTTCCTAGAAGCAGAGCCTATAGTAGGGACTTGGGTACATGTGTTTTATAAAGGACATGCTCTTCAGGAAAAAGCAGTAAGGGAGTGAGGGAAGCAGGATACAGAAGCAGAAAGAGTGGAGTAGGATGTGGTCTCAGGGCAAGTCTTGCCTTGGCCCAATCCACCAGACACTGAAACATGTAGCTATGTTGGCCCCTCTGAAGGAAGGGGCAGGGCTTTTGTACCCCTTCATCAGTTAGTCATTGGCCTACCCCAGCAAAAGGTGGCATAACCTCCTCCCAGACGACTTCTTGCAAGTTGGCTCCTGTCTGCCAAGGTCAATTGTCCTGAGAAGGTTGCAGGTGTCAACCATTACCCCACATTATCTTCAGCAGCTAGGAGGTGGGAGGTCCCAGCAGGCTGAGGTGAGTAGAATAAGGCATTTACAGTATCTACTATATCTACTTCTTTTGAGTGCCTACTAGATGTCATTTATTGTATTTCTCACCCTAAAGAAATTCAGAATCTAGTGGGAGGGTGAATAAGTGTGGCAGGGGTTAAACTAGGAGTATATTTGTAGTGTGATGGTCTGTTATGCATGCCTGGGGGCAGGGATGGAAGATGGAGAAGGAGAAGGGAGAGGGAGAAGGAGAAAGAAGCTAATAAAGGGCTCAGAAAAACGAATGATACCAGAAGGGAGTGACCTTTGAGGTGCCTCTTGGAGATCCTTAGAAGTTAGTGGAAAGGGTGAAAGGGGTGGCATTTCAGACAGTGGAATGGCATAAACAAAGGAGGCTTGATGAGTCACAGCAGCTTTGTGGAAGAGCATTATATCTATTTAAGCAAGATGACTGGACCTGTGAGGGCATGGTGGGAGAGGAGACTGGAAAGATGAGCAAGAGCCACCTCATGAGGGGCCATTGGTTTATGCTTAAGGGTGGAACTTAAAACTACGGCAATGGAAAGGTCGAAAAACATTACTGCAGGGTGACATAGTCTCCGGTTTGTGTTTGCCATGTCTATGGCGGTAATTACTTATGTATATTTCACTCTGTAATTTGATTCATGAAATGTTGCCCAGTTGGTTTATACTTCTTGTCTTCCATCTCCACTCTTCTGGGAACATCTGAAATGTAGAAAGGATAGTCTTGCCATATTAATATAGTTGGTTAAGCTACATCACAAATAAGTCCAAGGTTGGTGTCAAAAAGCACCACATTGCCTTATCCCATATGCTAGTAAATCCGTGGTTTCGAGCATATGGCCCTAAGCTTGCAGAGGCCGTGGTGAAAGTGTTTCTCCAGGCGTCTCCAAGCCTACACTCATCCTGACACTTACTCCCTGATCCTGGGTTATTCCATTTCCCATTTTGAGCTCCATCAGTCTCAGGGCTGCTAGACTCCTGCTAAACTTAATTTGCATTTACTCAAAACCGTGGCTCACATCATTGAACACTTGTGGACTTCTTCAGGGTGGAGACTGATTTACTTATTTTTTGCTTATGGTCTCTATTGTTTTGTCTCCATTTTGATACTTTTCCGCTTTCTTGTCCTGGAGTCATATTGCTTTTCCACATGGCCACTCTGTGGGCTCTCTGGAACTCCCCTGAATTCTGGCCAAGGCGCAAAATTAGAAATGCTTTTCAGAAAGTTGTACAGAACCTGGGCTGGAGTGTGGAGTGGTGGGAAACAGAGGTGCAGAGTACAATGTTCAATACGGGATGTAAACGCAAAAAAGTCTCAGCAGAACTGTTTATAATAGCAAAACCTGGAGACAACTCAAATGCCCTGTTTTTTGGGGTGGAGGTTATGGTATAACACAATAGAATATTGTATAGCTGTCAAATAAATAGATTACAGTCCCACCCAGTAATATAGATGGAACACAACAACATATTAAGAATAAAAACTCAGTTTCCAAAATTTAAATAAAGCATTATACCCTTTTTGTAATATGAAAAACAATAAAATAAAAATGAACATTAAAAAAATCTAAATATAGATAATAAAACCATATAAAAAAGAACTCATTAAACAGGATTTGAAGTGACAATTACCCTGTGGGGTGGGGGGGGGAAGCAAAAGGATAGGAATGGGGAGGTAGTTAGGTACATGTCAAGGTCCTAGTTTTATTTTGAATGGTAGTAGTTCCATGTGTGCTTATTATGTCATTAAAAATAACCAAAACTTATTAACTAATTACATAAAAGATGGCCAATATAGATCAATGTCAAAAGTGAGTCATGAGCTAAGTTATGATTAAACTACTTCTGTGTACCTGAGATCCCAAATGAAAATCATAGGTAACTGTTGTAGTCATTCAGGAAAAAAAAAGGAGATAGTACAGTCCTTCTGGCATGATTTGAGAAGTGAGTGAGGCATGCTGTGACTAGTAAGTATGAAGTTGACACTATAAATTCCTCAGTGAACAATTATGACTGCCTTTCTTTAGTTCCCCGTAATCAATTGAAATTTGACTCCCAATTTGAAGGGACTTCAATTTCAGTTTTCAGTGGAGTTTACCATCATCTCTATATCCTGCTCCCTGACTGAGGTTGCACCATGGGTCTTCCATTGCTGAATGGAGTTGAGGCATCCTGCTGATCATCATGGTCTGAGTGATCCCTGGAGCTCTGACAGCTTTGTTGCTCCTTAATTGATTTGGGAATGGGAGTGACTGGGAGCCATGATCTCTAAAGTTCGACCTTGGTGGGTATATAGCATAATCATTTCTTTCTGAGGCCCTGCTGCCTAAGCAGGTCCTAGTTAAGACCCAGATATCCTTGTCCTCTTCACACTTTCTGAGAATCTTATCTCTCTCTCCTGCTCACAGAATTACTGCATTTGCCTATGGAAAACATAGTACGTTCTCTTCAATCAATTAAAAATTTTCCAAATGAGAGGAAACATCCACTTCAAGCAGCTTCTGCTTTTACCCTGCAGCTATACCTCAGGCAAGTGACTACTCCAGGAAAATGTGACTTGAGAAAATGAAAACAGGAGAAAAAAATAATTTAGTAACTTTTCCTGCCCACATGTTAAGCACTGGTCAAGTGGCATTAGCTGTTCAGTAAATATTATTGACCTGCGTCCACCCCCTGGTTAATAAAAAGGATATGGGCATTTGTTTCCCTATTAGGCTCAAGAAATCTCATACCTGAACATTGAAGGGGATTTCAAGCGGGCAGAATGGAGAACCCCATTCCTGTGTTGGCCTCTTCCAACTCTGCTCTTCTTCCCACAGAACAAACATTGCTCTCTGGTTCTCAAAATAGTGTGACATAGAGGAAGTGCTCCATGAAAATTTTCTGACTGACAAGTCCAAAATAGAAAATGTAAAAGTATCTTTTTTCTTTAAAAGACGAACGCTTGGACAAAGACAGAATTCATGTGTTGTGAAATTGGCTTTTATCTTTTTATGGCTGGTGCAATCCAGCTCATTTCTTCCTTCCAGGCTGAAAGAGGCTGGCGTTCGCTAGTCAAGGGAGAAGAGTGTGCTTCCTTGGAATGGGACTTAGCCCATCCACATGTGCCTTTAAGACAACCCATCCACCCATACCCCATCCCACCATCTACATAACAAGGTTCGAACTGAGTTCAGGATTCTGCTTTCCTTTCCTTTCTGTTGATTCATGCCAGCACATAAAATAATGCACTACTTTCCTTTAAAAGAGCAATAGTTTAATCTGAGAACCATCGTTTTAAACAACAAACTGGCCATGTAGGAAAAATTTCCTTTGTGTCCCAGTGGTTCCACAGAGGTAACCTATTCATCACAGACATCTCCTGAGGAATCAGCAGTCCCCAGCCAATCTGTCCAGATGGCCCCGTCCTATCACTGGGTATTGCAATGACATACAAAGAAACCATGCTTTGTG
Source organism: Eonycteris spelaea (assembly GCA_003508835.1). Classification (NCBI taxonomy): domain Eukaryota; kingdom Metazoa; phylum Chordata; class Mammalia; order Chiroptera; family Pteropodidae; genus Eonycteris; species Eonycteris spelaea. The sequence continues at coordinate 6,635,966 of PUFA01000062.1, forward strand.
TTGGCTGATTTGAAAATAGATCTCTGTTATGGAGATAAATATAGAAAATGTATCAGGTTACTAATCTGCCATTGAATGTAGGCCTCAAAGGAAAGTCATAATCATGCCTGTCATATCTGTCTTCAAAGGCTGTCACAAATATAGCTAATGAATTGCAAAAGCACCTGCCTCCACCTTTATCAGCTTCCCTTTATTTACTTTTCTTTGTCTTTTGAAAATGATAGCAACCGATTTCATCATGATTAGATGATACTGAACAAAATTGTGATTTCTCATGTGCCTTATCATCATTGACCTTGTATCAATTTTTAAAGAATAATTCAGCTAGAAACTCAGGGCTACTGAAAATTCTTTATTTTATCTACAGTTGACTATATATGTTTTTAAATGAATAAATGAATATATGCATTCAATTATCTCAATCCATCTCAAAGATGTGTAAAGCTATCTTTTTTTAGTCTTATATAAAAAATATCTATTTCACTCAATACTTTATTTAGAATTATTATAAAAATCTAATCTTTTTCTTTGTTTAAAGATTGAGAATCAGGGATTACTATCTGTTGCATGAAACTATTTTACATCACTTAAAATTCTTATAAACCACTTTCCAAGCTTATTAGCTAACTGTCTCCTTGTTTCCAACTTTTTTTTTTAATCTTATTTTGAGAACCTAGGGCTCTTCTGAACAAGTATTTATTCAAGTGTGCGTTGTTGTTTGTAAGTATTAAACTAGATCTTAATTTTCTAGTATGTACTAACATTGCCAGTTCTGAGCATAATAGAAAGACAAACTCACTGTTCTTATATGTTTAAGGATTATTTGTACTTAAAATTTATTTGATATTAACATTTAAACATCCATGTCTAGGTTATTAGCAAATGAGATTTGGAATAGAACAATTATCTTAAAATGTAAATATAGCTACTTGATTAAATGTTAAAAACATTTGGAGTAACTATTTTTACTTCTGGTATTACATATATCTGGCTAATGATAGTTTTTACAAATATGAAGTGCTTCTTTACCAGAAGGTCTTGGTTCCTTTATCCTTTTCTCTAATCTCAGGATCTCCAACTAATTTCCTTTACTTAAAGTAAAATTTCTTTTTTAGAACAGTTTAAAATTTACAAATAAAGTGTAAAGATAATAGAGATTTCTCAAATACTCCCATAGCCAGTTCCCCCTATTATTGACATCTTATGTTAGTATGGTTCGATTAATGAACCAATGTTAATATATTATAACTAAAGTCCACACTTTATTCAGACCTCCTTAGTTTTCACCTAATATCTTTTTCTGTATCAGGATCCTACCCAGGATATGACATTATGGTTACTCTTGTCTCCTTAGGCTCCTCTTGCCTGGGACAGTTTCTCAGACTTTCCTTATTTTTAATGACCTTGATAGTTTTGAGGAGTGCTGGCCAGGTATTTTATAGAATATTCCTTAATTGAAATTTTTTATTTTTCTCATTATTAGACTGAGGTTTTAGGTTTTGAGGGAGAAGATCACAGAGGTAAAGTGAAATCTTTAGCACATCATGTGAAGGATCCATGAGGTTAACTTAACTTATCATTGTTGACCTTTACCTTTGTCATTTGGTTGAGGTAGTCTTTATCGGATTTTTCCACTATAAAATTACTCCTCTCCTAGATCCCCCAACTTTCCATATTTTCATCATTGTAGGATTTGTAAAAAATGTTGTTTAGCACTTCCTTACTTTTTAGCAATATAAGATGCTCAAGGCTTTTGCTGTATATTTTCTACCCTAGTCCTAGAATCAGCCATTCCTCTAGAGTCCTGGCTCATTTTATTGGTATTAGAATAGACAATCTGGGTGCTACATGTATTTGCTATTTCGTTGTCATTCCTTCTAGGTCTTCTCAACTGAACAGGAAAATATATGTGTGTATTGTGATCTGTGTATGTACATATGTCTATAAATATTTTTATATGTAACTGTCTGTATCTATATTAAGCTAAACATGAGTTCATACTGATGTCTTCAACTCTAATCCATTACCACTTGGCTTAGTTCAGCTTCCTCCCTTGTACTCATATCTGAATTCTCATTCCAAGAATGAGATACCTGGCCCCCACCACCCACCATCCATTTGCTTAATTATTCAATTTCAGCATACGTGATTGACAGATTAGAATTCTTTACTCATATTCCCATGGGAAACAATCCTATCAACTAGTGTCTAGTGATTATCCACGGTTTCTTTTGCCTTTAGTCATACAGACTCCACTCATTTACAAAGTTACTTAGGTCAGTACATTTTTTCCCAACCGTCCTTCTGTGAAGTTATTTCATATATATGTATATAGTTAGATTCTTTGGACACATTCTGCATTTCCTTCTAGGACCCTCTGACCTCCTAAATGAATTTTTTTACTTTGCATATATTAAGGTCCATTCTTTGTGTTATAAACTTCTGTGGGTTTTTACAAAAACAGAGCGTCATGTATTCAAAGTTACAAAATTATACAGAATAGTTACACTTCACTAAGATGTACCCTGTGCTTCACCAATTTACCCTTCCTCACTTCCCCTGAGTCTCTCACAAATATGGGTCTATTTACTATTCCTATAGTTTTACTTTTTCACAATATATTTAAATGAGATGATATAGTATGTAGTCTTTTCAGACTGATTCCTTTCACTTAGAAATATGTATATAAGATTCACATTGCTTGATTGCTCACTTCTATTTGTTGCTAACTAATAATGCATTGCATGGCTGTGTCAAAGTCTGTTTATGCATTCATTTGTGAAAGATATCCTGGCTGCTCCCCAGTCTTGATGATTATGAATAAAGCTGCTATAGACATTCACATGCAGATTCTTATGTTGACATAACTTTTCAAACAGTTGGGTAAATACCTGAGAGAGTTATTGCTAGAGCATATGACAATACTATGTTTAGCTTTGGAAGAAACTGCCAAACTATCTGCCAAAGTGGCTGTACCATTTTGCTTTCCACCAGCAATGAATAAGAGTTCCTGTTTATCCATATCTTTACCAGCAATTGTTATTATCATTTTTACGGATTTTAGCCATTCTAATAAGTATATAATGGTATCTCATTGTTGTTTTAATTTGCAATGAGCCAATGACAAATAATATTAAGCATATTTTCATATATTTGTTTTCTATCCATCTGTCTTCTTTGGTGGTGTCTGTCCAGGTCTTTTATTCATTTTTTAATTGGGTTATTTGTTTTCTAATTGTTGAATTTAAAGAAGTCTTTATATTTTTGCATAGAAGTTCTTTTCATGTGTTTTGTAAAGGATTTTTTTCTCAGTCTGTGGCTTGTCTTTTTATCTCTTAACAGTGTCTTCATAGAGAGACTTTTTAATTTTATTAAAATCCAACATATCAATTTTTTGTTTCATGTGTTATGCTTTTGATACCATATGTAGAAATCTCCACCAAATATGGTCACCTAGATTTTTCTCCTATGTTTCCTTCTAGGAGTTTTATAGTTTTGTACTTTACATTTAGGTATATGATTCATTCTGAGTTAATTTTTATGAAAAGCAAAAAGGCTGTTAAATTCTTAGTTCGTTAAATTTTTTGCATATGGACATATAATTTTTCCAGCTTCATTTGTTGAATCTGTTATCCTCTGTCCACGGTTTACCTTTGCCCTTTTGTTAAAGATCAGTTGGCTGTATTGGAGGGGGGGGCGTCTTTTTCTGTACTCTGTTCTGCTCTATTGATTTGTGTCTACTCTTTTGCCAATACCATGCTGTCTTGATTACTATAGCTTTATAATAAATTTTGAAGTCGGGTACTGTCAGCTCTCCCATTTTGTTCATCAGTATTGTGTTAAATATTTTTGGTCTGTTGTCTTTCCATATAGGCTTTATAACCAGTTTGTCAATATATACAAAGTAGCTTGTTGGGATTTTGACTGGAGCATGCTGAATCTATAGAGTAAGTCGGGAAGAACTGACATCTTAACAATATTGATTCTTTTAATACATGAACACAGAATATCTCTCCATTACAGTTTATTTCATTAGAGCTTTGTAGTTTTTGGTATATAGGACTGTATATTTTTTCTTAAGTGTATGCTTAAGTATTTTTGGTGGGGAGAGGAGGTGCTATTGTAAATGGTTTTTTTTCTTTTACTTCAAATTCTTATTTGGTGATATATAGTAGAGCAATTAACTTTTGGATTCTAAAATCTTGCTATACTCACTCTTTAGTTATAGGGATCCCTCCCCGCTCCTCCCCACTCTTTGAGATTTTTCTATAAAGGCAAACATGTCATCTAGAGCAAAGATAATTTTATTTCTTTTTTTCCCATCTGGTATACCTTTTCTCCCCTTGTCTTATTAGATAGGACTGTCCAGTATGAAGGAGAATAGACGTGGTGAGAGGGCGTTCTTGGTTTGTTCCTGATCTTAAAGAAAATGCATCCAGTATCTCCCCATTGAGTATGATGTTTGATTTTGGTTCCTTTTAAAATTATTTTTTGTAATCACTTTAGCTTGTTATAATAGAATACCATAGACTGTTTGATTGATACAAAACATTAATTTATTTTTCGCAGTTCTGGAGGCTGGGAGGTTCAAGACCAAAGCACTGGCAAAGTCGGTATCTAGTGATAGTTGCTTGCTGATTTGTAGAGACCCATCTCCTGCCTCCCGTTCTTACATGGTAGAGGGGTATGAAAGATCTCTTGAGTCCCTTTTATAAGTGTACTCTTTCTATCCATGACCCTCATGAGCTCCCAAAGGCCCCATCTGAGTGGTGAAGTATAGCATTCACAAATAGTTCTCTTTTTTTTTCAATAAAGTCAAAGCAAGTTCTATGTCTACAAGTTTAAAATATTAATTGTATATAACAGTTTCACGAAGCTTATTAAATCTTGAGGATTTAGAGCAAAGTTATGACTTTTATTTATTACCAGTTAGTTACATGAGCCAAACTGATCTGCTAGAGCCAGTTAAGATGAAAGATTTTTTCCCCCAAATGATTTATGTCTCAGAAGAGTAGAGTGAGTTTTTTAAATTTTTTGTACTATATAGTTATTTAGCGAGATATTTACCATATGAAAGTCCAGGGGTCCTTTGGTCAACCTTATAAATGGGTTTAGAAAATTATCCACACTCTGAAACATGCACTGTATCAGCCAGCGGAATTTTTTATTAGAAGTATCATGGTGATGAGATATCTGATAACAATGAATATTAAGCATGGAGTATATTAGGACAATTTCAGTTTGATAAGTATTCTTATACCTATAGTATTTTAAAATTTTCCTTGAAATCTAATGCTAATCATAAGCCTTGGGTAGGAGAGTGAAGTCTGGCTCTTTATGATAGATACTGAATTATGTGAAAGGGGTCTGTTTTGGATCATTTGGGTTTTTAAGTATAACATTTCCTAATCCTATTTTGATAAGCCATGGTGAATGAGCAGTCTTTTATTCCATGCACAGATAACCACAACAAATTTTACATACTATCTCTATCTCAAAATGCACAAATCCAAAGCTCAAGACAATTTATGTGAAGCTCTACCTTAAAGGGTGCTATTACTTCTATGTTGACCTTCCATCTGACTCTCTTGTCCTGCATTTAATTCTGTGCCTCCCCACCCCCACCACACACACAACTTCAGCCTTTCTAGTTCTTTCTACAAATTTCTACTTCTCACACTAATGGAAACAAAAAATTGTAAATCTTTCACATTCTAGTCTTTTAAAACAATTCTTTTCCTATTCTACTTCTGGAAAAATACCATTATTTCTACTCATGATAATGTAAATTTTCTATTCTCTTTGGTGTTATGGAATTCACTTCTGATTTTATGTTTGTTAGATTTTTTCATTTTCCTGGGGTGGGAGAGTAAGGCAGGTAGGTAGGAGAGAGAGTTTGAAAGAATAAAATTTTGGAGTCTTGATGTTCTTGTTACTGACACTTTGTTCAGTAGAATTTACAAATTAAACTAAAATTCTAATTTATCTTAGTATGCACAAAAAATATCCCCATTCTAATTCTATATATTCGAATCATTGTAATGCCCATTAAGTGATTTGAAATTATTTTCTGGGTTACGATTATTTCTCACTTTCATACTAAAGTTCTATGGCTAAATTGACCATCTATCCAGTCTCAAATTTCTATATATTACTCAATATTGAGCTTCTCTTTGGACATATAGACATCTAAAATTGTATTTCTGCCAAGTGAAAAAATAAATAGACAAATAAAAGAACTGGAAGAACCAAGTTGTGTTTAATCTGACCTCCAACTTTATAATTACATAAAATAAAACCAATTTTAAGACATATCTATAAGTTTTCAAATGATGGGAAATTAAAAGATCAAAATTAAAATTAAAATAAATCAAAATTAACAATGTTAATGCTAATTTGAGTTAGCTTTATCATTAGAAAAAAGTAAATTTTAATCTGAAGTTAGAAATCTGTCCTTTAGTCTTTGCTTGATTTCTTTCCTTTTAACAATGGGCTTCAGTTGTTTTCAGTGTTTAACAAATGTCCTTTGTCTTTATTATCAGATGCAGTTATATTTCAGAAATTAAGAGATTTTTTATTGCCTGCCAGTTTTGAAATAGACACACCACTATTTTAAAAAATAGGCATGATTATTATGCTATAATACAAAAGGAATCATCATGAACTCCTCTGACAAATATAATTGGTTTTCTTGTCTTAGTTGCTAAAGGGAGATATCAAAATCAAGTGACTTCCAGCTCCTGAGCTAAAGAAAATGCTGGAAATTGCTGGAGGATGATGCTGATTATGCTTTCTTGCAGAAAGAAATTTAGCCTTTTTGTGAGTTAAGACCCTAAAGTGAGGAAAAATGAAAATAAACACATTATCTTTTAACAGTTGTCTGGTACTCAATAAGCAAACGATATGTGATAAATAAAAATTGGAGAATAGTTTGCCAAGCATAGGAACCACTCAGAAAATGTAGGTTCAAAGTTCGAAGCCAATTTCAAGGTCTTTCCTATTCAGCTTCATTAACCCTTGGCAAAGCAGTCTTTTCTTATTCAGAAATCTTTCCAGAAGTTTCACTGAAAGATTGAAAAGCTTCTTAGTCATTAAATGACCCTGAAAAATAACATTTGTAACTTTTTTGGAGAGGTGCAGTTGGATAAATGATTAGAAACTTAAGTTTCAAATGACAGATTTGATTCAACATTTATTTCTCCTTTTATTCTTTAATATGCTCACGTAAAACGGGCCACAGCCAAAAGACAGAGGCATGGTGATGGGTATCTTGATGTGGGGAGGCTCTTACAGAGGCAGTTTACTTATAGAGAGTTCTGAGAGCTCATTTGAACTCTAAAAGATTTTACCCTATGTACACCATGGACAAGCTACTGAAAAGAAAAAATAAAACCTATTTTAAGAGTATCAGGAGAGATGGATTTGTTAGTCCGAAAGCAAGGAAAAATGGACAGAGAATGATAAATCATTGGAGATCAGTTATTGGAAAGAAACAGAAAGAAGTAAGATGCAGAACTAGAACTAAGCTACAAATAAGGAGTGTGATAAATATTTCTTATGCCAAGTCCAGCATGTGATATTGATGTAGGCTTTAATGACATTGTACTGAAGGAGCACATGAAAGTCCTGGGGAGCCTTAGGTACTTCAATGTGTGTCGGCCATAAAGCCCTTCATCTGTGCACAAGGTACTTACATTTATAATCATCAAGAGGATAAAACTTAGGGTAGGGAGGATTTAGAATCTTCATTGCCAATTCAAAGTCTATGATCTTTAATATTTCCTGCTAAAACAGGACCAGCTGTTGGAAAGGAATTAAAAGTCAAAGAACAGGTCGATAAACCACTGATTTAGCCTTGACTTTTATCAAGCCTCCAAGATAACAAGGACAGTTTCAGAGAAGATATCCTTTAATGTTATCTTGAGATGTTCTATACTTTAAGACTTGTTTTATTCTTTAGTTTGTAAGGCTTGGTTCGAAGATGCATATTTGTCCCAGCCAGAAAATCTTTGTTTTTTGTTTTTCTCTTCATGTCTTTCCAAACATAAGAAAATATACTTTAATGTTAAAGTCTCTAGCTTATGTTTTCTGGTCTCCAGAGAACATCTATGGTTTCTGGCTGTTCAGCACTATTCTTTTCAGAGATGGCTGCTTTTCCATTCAGTATGATTCTGTTGGGACTGCCAGTCCTGATATCACATGCTTTCCGATCACACAAGTAATATCACACTCCTCGTATAGGAATGGGTGTATGACCTTGAACATATTTTTCCAAACGTTTACTAATGTTGCATGATTCAAAAGTAGGGATGTGACTCGAGATAGGCCAATAAATGTATTTCTCCAAGAATCCTCATTCTGTAGCAAGGAGAAGGTTCTTGCCCTTTTGGATGCTAATACTTGAAGACTACTGTATGTGTTAGACTATAATTTGGCTGATGTTACAAAGACCTCAAGTTAGTATTAGCTTACACAAGACAGAAGTTTATCAACTTATTATATAAAAGTCTGATCTGTATGGTAGCTCTCCTCAACCAAGTCAAGTCTTAGGGGTGCAAGCTCATTCTATGCTGTTATCCTGCAAGGCAAAACATACAACTCCGTCTTGTGGTTTTCTACCTTATGTCTGCATTACAGCCAAACAGCCAGTGAGAAGAGAGAGAACAAGGAGAGACCACACCTCATTCCTGCAAAGGCATGAGTAGAAGATTTATATGCCACCAGTGCTCAGATCATATTGGTTTACATAGTCACACGTCTCTTTAAGGGAAGCTGGGGATAGTAGCCATTACATAGATAATCACATATCTGGTTAAAAATTCTATCGTTATAGAACAAGTGGAGAATGCAAATTTAAGGAAACATATCTATTTTTCCAATTTGCCAAATATAAGCATCAGGGTTTCCTGGAAGCTACCCTTTCTAATACATGAAGTCTTCCTATAGTTCATAAGAGTTGGTTGGAGTATTTGAGTGCATTTAAATTTTTGAATATAGTTGTGCTATTTTCTAACTTTCTAGATAAGTAGACAAATGAATTTATTAATTTGTGTGTATGTGTGTGTTTTGCTAAATAAATTTTAGTCAAGCTGTTGTCTTAGTCATTCAAAATGAATAAAAACAAGTGGGCTTCCACTGCTTCTGTGTATAAAACTGGAGTCTCCTGAAAACAATGATCATTACATATTTAAAAGAGCTGTGGAGTATTTGTCTCAAAAAAAGATTTAAACAGCAAAGAATTTAAGTTGTCAGATGGTTGAGACTTGATGAAGGCTAAAAATAAGAATGAAAAGTCAGAAATTAATAAGAATAAAAATCACAACTAGCCATTTCTTAAATAGCTGCTATGTGCCTAAAGAATTAAGAGTTAAAGTAATCTCATTTAATTTTTACTTCAAATGTATAATAACCAGTATTACCCCTATTTTATAATCAGAAATTTAAATAACTTTTCCAAGATGATAATGGCTAAATCTGACTCCCAAGGCAGCCTAAGTCTTGTCTTAGCATCATCATTACTAAAATTGGTTTAATAATGGTTATCATCACTCACTGTCCTTTTTCACAAACATGCCCATCCGACAACCATTACTTACATACCATCATTATATCAGAAGTATTCTCAGCACTACTGCCCTGAATACCACCATCTAAGGTTCTGCCACCATCCCCACTGCTTCCAATAACACCCCAGAATAATAACTCTTGAGGAGATATAAGATTTAAGTATTTTCTTTATTCCTTGTAAAGAATAGCAGTAGACACAGAATGGCCAATACAATTAAAATAACAACAACAACAATAACAACAACAACAAAACACTCCATATGTTATGTAAGTTCATAATTAATTTTTCTTCTTGTATTTCAGAATATATTATACATACTGTTCAATTAATTCCTTAATATTTAGATTTCATAAGGACAAAAACCTTGTTGTGTTAACTGTTCTATTGAAAAAATATAAACCTAACATGTTGTCACTGTCATTCATTTACATAAACCTAACATGTTGTCACTGTCATTCATTTACCATAGAGAATAGTCTTTTAGTGACAGGCTCTGAACTTGATTTGAGAATGCAATGATGATCAAGGATATGGGACAACATTCAATTGAGTGAGTAGTTGGGATAATATGTGTTAAGTGCAAGGAGTGGGGAAGTACATGAGGAAAAAGGAAGACAAAGCAGAGGCACTTTAAAATTTTTGGGGTGGGCTGCGACTGTGAAGTAAGTGTAGAGTCACATAAACCATGCTAAAAGGTGACTTTATTCTAAGGGTAATGGGAAGGATTTCAAGTGTAGTAAGACAAAGAGGAATTGTACTTTAGAATTTCACTTTAAATTGTTGCTTACGTGGTGGAGAAAGAATTATGGGGTTGAAAGATTAGAACCATTATTATCCTGTAGTAGTCCGAGTGAAATGATCAACTCAAGAATTATCTTGCTTGAGATGGGAAAAGTTTGCTTTTATCTTTATAATGACAGTGAGAAGGAAAGAAATGCACAAATTCAAGAAATCATTATGAAGTAGAATCACCATGACTTTTGATTGATTAAAACAGAGGCATAAAAGAGAAAGAGGATTTAAAGAAAGTCTCACTGTTTCTGTGTGGGACCAGTGTCTGGTGATGTAATTTATTTAAATATGGAGGAAAGAAATTTTGAGGGAAGAGAATAAATTAATTTTTTTATAAATAAATTTTTATTCAAAAATAACTTCACATTTAATAAAAAGTTGCAAAAATGATACAAAGAATCTCTTAGACTTTTTATTCTCTCTCTGTATACAGATGGAGGGCAGGGGAGACAGAGGGAGAGAGAGAGAGAGACAACTATCCCTGAAACATTTAAGAGTAAGTTGTTCATATTATACATTTTTATCTCTAAATACTTCAGTGTATATTTTTTAAAATAGATATTCCTTTATATAACCATATTGCAATTTTCCATTTTAGGAATTTTACATTGATGGGACACTTTAATGTAGTATCCATATTTCAACTTTGTTGATTAATTCAATAATGCCTTCTACAACATTTTTCCCTCCACAACTGAATCTATTCCAGGATCACATATTGCATTTCATTATATGTCTCTTTAATTTCCTTTCATCTGAAATAGTTTTTCAGACTGTCTTCCATTTAAAAAAATATATAGCCCTCTCTTTTTATAATAGAATATTTTCCATTTGAAATTATCTGATACTTTGTCCTGATTAGATTTACATTGATGCAACCCAGGTTATAACATTACATAAGTGATGTGTGTCCTTCTCAGGGTATTACATTCAGAGGCACATGACATTCACCTACCTCTCCAGGATGATATTTATTTTGATCACCTCATCAAGGTATTATCTTTTTTCCCCCATAGAGTAGTTTCCCCTTTTCAGCTTATAAGCCTTTTATGAAGAGACACTCCAGACATACAAATCAACATATGCTCTTCATTTAAATCTCTCTCCTCTTACCCTTCCCCATCCCACAATAATTTATCATCCATCGATGATTCTAGTGTGAACCAATCTTTGCTATGTCGGTTACAAAATGGTTTTCCAACTACAGCACTTCCTCCACATTTAACAGTTGGGATTCTTTAAAAGCCCCCCTCTCCCGTGCATTTTACTTATTTTATCTACTTATTATAACTAAAAACTTGTGGATTCCTATATTTCAATGGTTTATAATTTATTGCCATCTTTACTTATTTTGTTGTTTATTTTGGTCCCATATTTGGCCAGCTTGAGTATTTGCCTTCAGCATTTACATATGAATTTTGCTGCAGTTGATATTTAGTTTGAAGTCAGGACATTTTAACATGTTTGGCTGTCTCCTATTGATGAATTCAGTTTTGTGCACATTGCGATTTTAGTTGTCTGTAGAATGTAAAAGAGGAGCTGTCCAAGAGATTGTTGGGTACATAGTTCTGAAAGTCAGGAGAATAATTTAGGTTGAATCATTGCCCATATTGATGGTAATTGAAGTCTTGAAGGTAAGTAAGATTGCTGAGTATCAGAGTGAATAGCCATCTATCTAGAGCTGAAATTGAAAATAATATTATCTTAAAAACAATAGCAACAGTAACAACAACTACTGAGTTTATGTGAAATTACAAAAGTACTACATATTTATTGCAGACATGAAAAAAATCAAACTGGAGGCATTTAAGAGACTTTTACGTGTTGCCTGCTAAGTAATGAACACAGTCAAAATTAGAATTCTGTTACCTATTCTTCTTTACAGGTACTTATTCTGTATTTCCCATGGTATGTTGTTACCTTTTAAGAAATACTTGAATGAAATCTGCCTGAAATATTCGTGTTGATACAAACTGATTCTAAACTTACCTCATAACAAAGAATCAAAAATGTCTAGGATTCAAACCAAATATGAACAAGTAGCAGAACTCAGACAGATGAGTTGAAAGCGAATATTCTACATTTTGTCAGCTGAAATGCAACCTTTTACTGCTCCTTGTGGACTCAGGTGCTCTGTGACTGCATTTAACGATGTCCAAGAAGCATGAAAAATGAGAAGCTATGTGTTTCATGAAAATTTCCTCTAAAGTAGTCCCCACCAAAAAAAAGGCATTAACCTTGGTGATTATAAATTTTGTATCTATATTTATTTTTTTCGTGTGGGGAGGAGTGATGCAGACTAATTATGCCATGTGGGACTGAAAGACTTGAAGTTAGGAGAGAGTGAGTTCAGGGGAGCACATATGATAAAGCACTCCTACGAAAAATGAACTGATTGTCAGGGTCAAAAAAAATAATCACCAGAACATGTGTTTTTAGTCACGTGACTAAAAAACCACAATGTTTTAGAAAGAGAGACAGAGTAGTCTCTTCAGAGGAATTCACAGAATTCTTCAGCTGGTTGTCATTCTTAGGTGAGCTGATGGATTGGTGTGGCAGAGATAGTGTTAGAAAGAACAAATGTTCCAGTTAAAACTTCCCAGAAAGTGATGGCATGAGTCAATGACAGTTCTTAATGCACCTTATAACTCTATCAATTAAAGTATTTTATAGCATTTGTAAAAGAGATTACATTTGTTGAGCATTCACTATGTCTTGAAATAGTTCCAAGTGCCAATATGTATTAAATTAATCTTCAAAACAAACTTCTAAATTATGCATTATTATAATTTCCATATTTTAGATGAAAAATCTTAGCTTAGAGAGGATGAATAGTTTGCTAAAAATTGTGCAACTGGGCAAGTAAATGCTATCGTGATTCATTTAGCTTCTTTCCAAAGAAGTCAGCTTAGAAGAATTAACTATTTTCTGAAACTTCTGTAAATGAATTAATTCACAGTTGGCTGCAGGAATGAACTCTCCCACAAACAATGCTAATATGTTCCACGTCTATTTCAAAAATACTGATTGTCTAACCCGATACTAGACTGTACATTTTTTTTTTTTAGGTGAGGATACTGATTGTCTAACCCGATACTAGACTGTACATTTTTTTTTTTTTAGGTGAGGCAACCCTTGGTTGACCTCACAGGTTACAAGGACCTTGTTAGCTTGCAATCCCTTATTTTTAATTTTTTATGCCTATAGCACTTGGTCTTCCTAGGTGGTCTCCCATCCAAATACTAACCAGGCCTGACCCTGCTTAGCTTCCAAGATCAGACAGGATTGGGCTTGTTCAGGGTGGCATGGCCATAGACACTACAGTGTAAATTGATACCAAATGATTAGTGTATTTCTATTTTTGAATACTGATGAATACATAGAAACTGAATTCTCAGAGTGATTATATATACATATGTGTATATATCTCATAAATTTTCCAAGAAAGCCAATGATAATATCTTTATAATAAAATAAATCTTATTTTCTTTATAGTTTAAGAAGAACGTCATTTAACTTTTCAATACATCTTAGATATGTCACATTATTTCATAAATTATAAATTTAATTTAAATTTATAATATTGAATAAAAAACTATAGTAATATTAAATTTGTTATGAAAGTTCTTAAGACTTTTTTGAGAACCCCTTAATTCTGTATGCAGAATATAACATTTAAATTATTCTTCACTATCTACATGGTTTAATCTGTTATTCATGGAATTATTCTTAATTTCATTAATAGCACTAATAATAACATTCATTATTTTGTGGAGTTTCACGATGATCCTTAAAGACCAATTGTTGCTATGTATAAATCAATGAATGCTAAAACATCTGTTGCTACTTTTTAAAAAGTTGGTCATATACATAAATTACCTGTCACCCATAGCCTGGGCTCCATCTGTTGGACAATGTATGCCATTGGGCAATGGGCTTTTACTAACAGTTAATTTCTAAAGCTTTCAAATATAAGTGACCCCTTTGTATATATTATATGTAATTTTGAATATAACATATACAGTAATACTTTTGCATTCCTTGTGAACTTTACATTATGAGCAATAAAACTTTATTATTATCAACTAGATAGTTTAATCTATTGTAATAAAAATTTGCTTTACTGTAGTTCATTACTTAGCTGATTTTACCTATCTTTCTTAATGTTGTTGATTTTCTTCAAAAAGAATCATTGCTTGCAACACAGAAGAAATTATTTTTTTCATTATCCTAATAAACTCTCACACGATACTAACTTTAGTGTTGTAAGGCCCCTCACATTTTGTAATCATTTGTGTCTCTCTGTAGGAAACGACCGATTAAGAGTTTCTAATAAATACAGGGTTGGTATTATGATTTTCAGTGTTTTTCTCTAAATCTCGGTGATATGATACACATTTGCCAATTTTATTTTTTACATCTTCCCCATTAGCAGTTTTTTCTCTTCCTTTCATTCCTTCCTTTGTTCCTTCCTTCCTTTTTCCCTTCCTTTTTTTTCTCCCTACCTCTCTCTCTCTCCCTTCCTCCTTTCTTTCTTTCTTTCTTTCTTTCTTTCTTTCTTTCTTTCTTTCTTTCTTTCTTTCTTTCTTTCTTTCTTTCTTTCTTTCTTTCTTTCTTTCTTTCTTTCTTTCTTTTCTTTCTTTTTTCTTCCTTTCTTCTTTTCTTCCTTTCTTCCTTTCTTCTTTCAACTCTGTATAAAGATGAGCCATATTTTATTTAATTTATTCTCCAACAGGGATCATTTAGATTTACCTTACTTTAAAAAAAATATTTGTTTTTTTATAGTGACATTGGTTAACAAAATCCAATAAGTTTCAGTTGTATACTTTAACAGGAAGACATATATATATTTACACTGTGTGTTCACCTACCATAGTTAGGTTTCTTAGATTTACCTTACTTTTTGCTGCAAAAAGTTAACGTCATCTTAAATAAGTCTTTGCCAACTTTCTTCAAATATATCTATAAAAATCCCATAAGTAGAATTTTATAATGAGAGGTTTGTACTTGTATTTTGAATCGAGGTTGAGAAACTAGAATGTAGGTCTTCTTGGTGATCAGATTTCAAAGTTCTCATATTTTTCGAAATCCTTCTTTCCTGAGGAAGTTTTAAAATGCTATTTTTTTTTTTAAATTATATCAATGATACATGAATTTATATTTGATGAAAAATTATCTGGAGGAGAAATTTTTATTTATGTTTTATTCTCTGCCAAACCATTTTGTGTGGGGAGACACATACATACACACAGATATAAACACAGAGTTTTTCCTTTTTATGTAATGTGGGTTATACTATGTATATTGTACTATGAATATTATCAGATCATTAGGTCAAATATTTTTATGTTTTACATTGTAAATTGAATTTACTAAGGTATAATTTAACAATAAAATGCATTCACTTAAAATGTACAATTTGGTGAGTTTTAGTGAATGCTTACTACACTCATGTAACCATCACAATCAAGATAGGAAACATTTTCTTCACCCTACAAAGTTCCCTTAAATTTCTTTGCAGTCAGTCTCATCCCTAATTTTAGTCCCATGCAACCACTGAGATGATTTCTATTATTCTATATTAGTTATGTCAGATTTAAAAATTCATATAAATGGAATCATACAGCAAGCAGTGTCTTGTGTTGGGTATCTTTTTTGATACCAGGGAATCATTTTTTGAGAGTCAGTTGTGTTGTTGCATGTGTCAATCATTTGTTCCATTATTACTGAATGTGTCTATATATGATTTATTTATGCATTTACTTCTGATGAACATTTGGGCATTTTCAGTTTGGGGCTATTATGAACAAAGTTGCTCTGGAAATTTGCATACATATCTTTTAGGAGACATATAGTATCCCTGGTTTGGGGGAAATACCTAGGAGTGGAATTACTGGGTTATATAGAAGTCATATGCCTAATTTTATACAAAATTGACAAAAATGAAGCAGTCTTCAAAATGATGGTATAATTTTATATATCCTCCAGAATTTCATCTTAATGTCTTACTAAAGCAGATGCTGTTAATATTTGTGCAGACCAATTTATTAAAATTTTTTAATAGTCCATGAATTTAGTCTCTCACTAAGGAATCTTTGCCTAACTTAGGGGTGAAGAACTTCTCTTACAGTTTCTTTTAGGAGCTCCATAATTTTAGCTTTAAATTTTAGATTTAAGATCATTTCAAGTTAATTTCAATAACTTATCTATTGTCAAATAAGTGTAGAGCTTTACTTTTTTATGTGAATATCTAATATTTTAATGTGATGTTTTAAATGACTATTATTTCTTAATTGAACTACTTTGCACCTTTGTTGAAAATTAATTGACCAAATATGTGTGGGTTTATTTCTGGATTCTATTCAGTTCCCTTGATCTCTATGTATGTTCTTAGACCAGCACTGCAATGTCTTATTTTCACTTTGAAATAGTCCTTGAAGCAGTAGTGTAAGTTCTCCAACTTTGTCCTTTTTCAAAATGTTTTTGCTAGACTCAATTCTCTTTCTTTTCATATAAATTTTAGACTCAGTTTGACAATTTTTAAAAGCCTGCTGGAATTTATATTTTCTGTCATTGATTTTCAGGAATTTGGTTGTGATGGTCTAGTAGTGTGAGTGTTTGTGTGTGCGTGTGCACACACACACACATTTACACATTTAACCTGCTTTAGATTACTTGCGCTCCTTGAATTTGTGGTTACACTTTTTAATCAAAAGTTTTTGGCTATAATATCTTTAAATATTTTTCCTGCCTAACTCATCCTGGGACTCTATTGCACATTTTAATATCATTTGATATTGCCTCACATCTCCCGAAGTTCTTTTTATTTTTCTTCAGCTTCCCTTTTCCTTGCCATTCTTTAGTTTAAATGATTTCTACTGAAGTTTAAGTTTTATTTTTCTTGCAGCTTCAAATCTGATGTTAAATTTCTCCAGTGAATATTTTATTTTCAGGTATTTTATTTTGACGGCTCTAGAAGTTCTATTTGATTCTAAACATATATAATTCCTCTCCTCATGGGTATTCATATTTCTTAAAACGTGAGCATATTGTAAAGTCCAAGGAGTTTGTGCTTGGCATGCTGAAAGAATTGGCAAGAAGACACCTTCGCTGAAAGGGAAAGAGAGGAGAGGCTCAGTAGCAGTTATGGTCTGTGAGATAGTTGGGGAAGGGATGTGGATTATGCACAACTTGGAAGAAAATTGTGAATTCATCATTAATTCATTTATCTGAGTAAGGTGGAAAGCCATCAGATGGAAATTCAAAGAAGATGGACAGAACTCATTTTCATTTTTGAAGGGTTTTTGTAGAAAAGATATTGTAAAAGAGCCACAGAGAAAGCAGCAGCAGCCATGTGTCTCGACACATTATTGGATAATTCAATATTAATCATTAATCATATTGAGTTATGGTGTTACCTTAGTTATAGACAAAATTCTCAGATGCACTTGGCTCTTTCAATTATTTACCCTTAACTTATCCGCCATTGTTAATGTTAAACTTCATCTTGATACCTAGTAGGTCTATAATTAGGTGATGACACTATCCAATTGACCAGAACATTCCCAGTTTATGCCTGTTGAAGCTCAATCAATATCCGTGGATTACTTTTAACATGCCTTTGCCATCAGGTGTCCTGGCATGGATGATAAGCTACCTAGCTGCTTTATCTATAAACTTATTACTCTTCTTTCATTCCTAGCTTTTTGGCTATTCTTATATATTTATTGTTTTTAAAACTATGGTTTTTTTTATCATATTTCAATAAAAAGTCAAATTGATATTTGGGGATAAAACTGAATTTTTAATTTTGGCATAATTAATATTTCTGTAATATTTGGCTCTTCCTAACCACAAAAAAAGAGTTCTGTACTTTTAAATATTGAAGTCTTCTGTATATCCTCAGTATATTTTCAAACATTTTTAATATAGTTTTTGCACAATTTTTAATGCTTATGTGTATTTCTTTAACAAAATGTTTTCTTATGAAGTTTTTGAATGTGAAGTAGAGAATGTAAGTTAACAGCTTTAAATAATCATCATCCACCTTCAACTAGTATAGAAATCTTTCCAAATTTTGTCATTTTAACATATTTTTACATTGTTATTGAATAATTTTTCTCCTGCTTTATTTTCTAAATAATTATTTTTATAATATACTTATAAATTGCTTCATTTCTATATTCTATTATTGTTTCAAAATGTTTTCTCATGGGATTGTCAAGTAGAAAATCCTATTAATTGCAAATAATAATTTTGATTCCCTTATTTCATTAGTTATACCAGTTATTTGGTATTCTTATCTTACGTTTACTAATCTCTAATTAACTGGCATAGATTTTAAAATAGCATTATAATACTTTTAAGCTTAAAGCGATCTTATTCATTTTTCTATTTATATACAACACTGTTGAACATCAGTGACCTGGAACCAATCATAGATTATCTTTTTGCAAATGGTCTGTTCCCATATGAGCACCTGTAAGGCTTCCCCAGTGGTCTCCAGGACTGGAAAAAGTAGGCTGTCCTCAAAGAAGTCCCTGTGGGGAGCACATGCCCCCTAAAGCTGAAAAAAGACAACCCAGAGCCCAAGTTGCCCCAGAAGTACAAAGCCTCAACCTTCCCCAATTTTTTCCTAACTCTAACACTGAGAGCAGAAAGTATAATATGTGTTGTGTTGATTATGTTATGATATAACTACTTATTTTCTTCTGGAGGCACTGACAAAGGTGCAGAATAAAGTAATCCCTTTCCTTGAATGTCTATTTTTCTCATTTCTGCAATATTCTATATTGGGGCTAGGGTTTAAAGAAGATATTTTGCTTCATCTTTTATCTAGAAACAACACAAACAATTTTGTATGATCTTTAGACATAAGTCTTATTTCCCAAGGACAAATTCTTAGAACTCAAATGACTAGAGTCAATATATTTAATTTTATTATGTTGTACCTTGCCATACTGGCTTCCAGAAATGTTGTAACTATTTACATTCTTACCAGCAATTTTTGAGGATTCCTATTTCACTTCCCAGCCTATGTGGATATTTTCAATCTTTTTACTTTTGTGTCTCTAATGGTCAAAATATGAAATCTTATTACTCCTTAAATATTTACCTCTATAATTAGACATTTTTCATATTTTCTGGCCATTTTTACTTCCATATTCTCTTTGGGTATTTGTATTTTTCTTATTGATTTATAAGAATATAGTTTTAAATAAGTAATATCATTATTTTATCTTCATATATATTATCCCTCCAAGTAGCTGAACTAGTTAGAAGAAATTAACACCTCTTTTATCTTAAATTTTATAATTTTCTGCAGTGAAATCTATATAATAGTGTTTAATTTTAAGAAGTTTTAAAATGTAAATGCAATTCTATTTATAGACATAAGCTCTAATAATTCCTCTGAAAACTCCTGTAGTTACCACACACTTGGTCTTGTTTGATAAGATACAAAATGCCTATTTACATGTAGGTTACAAAAACAAAGTAAGAACTATAGCTGGAGAGGTAAGTAGGAGTGCAGGCTGTGGTTTCAGGAATACGGGCTGGAGACAAGCTATCAGTTTTGCCAGCCAGGGACTGAGGTTTTAACAGCCGTATTGCGATCTACCTATATGTCTGGGGATTCAAACTGAGAACCTAGCATTAAATTAGGTAAGGGTGCTAACAGAAAGGAAAACTTCCCACGAGCAAAGGTAGATAACAGAAAACTTGACCATCATAGCCTAGGCTCTGGAACGAGAAAAAAAAAATCTCTCTAGATATTACTTATCTATGACTCTTCCATAAATGGGCTAGCCATTTTAATTTCTTGTACAATCTTAAAATTAACATCGTAGTGATCACAAGTTCCTTATACCTTTGATGCACCTGGCTAGAGAAAAAAACAAAACTTCCCTTCATGGATACATCCTCAACAAGGCCAGATGATACTTCCGGAGATAAAGCCCCTAGAACACAAGGTCACAATCTAAAATTATAATGAACATGGGAATACAATTCAGTACAAAACAACAGATAGCACAGAGAGCAGAGTAAGACCCCTCAGAATGCTCTTTGGGATTAAAAAATAGAGGATTTAAGATAATATGCTGAAATGATTAATGGGTAAAAGAAAAAGAAGTCTCTGACTTGGACTTGCTGGTAGCAGTGGAGGGCATTAGAAGTTGGTAAATTCTGGATCTATTTTAAAGGTAGAGTTGGCAGGATTTGGTAGAGTTGGACCTGAGGTGTGAGAGAAAGGAGAGACTTCAGATTTTGGGCACGATTTTGATCTGAGTAAATGAAATAATAGATATTAAGACAAAAGCATTATTAGAGATAAAGGACGTAAAATGATTTCTTCATTAGGGAGACATAAGTATTCTAAACTTGTACATATAGAGCCTTCTAATTTATGGTAAAATTAACAATATTAGAAAGTGTTATTGATAAACCCACTGTCATAGTGGGAAAATTCTTAACAAACCTTCCATAGTAATGAAGAGAGCAAAGAGGGAAAAAAGTAAAAACAATTGATTTCAATAGCACATTACATTTATTGACTTAATAGACATACATTAAGTTTCTATATTGAATAATTAATGAATACACATTTTACACAAGCATGTAATATTTATCAGACTTGAACTCAAATTGAGCAATAAAGCAAGTCTCAGCAAATATAGAAAATCAAAGCATAAAGTCAAAATATTCTGATGACAATTCAGTATAGTTTAATAAAATATATTTACCCCTCCCCCACATATTTAGACATTCTAAAACATTTTATAAATGATTTATGGGTCAAAAAATTAATATAAATTGGAAAGTATGACAATTATAATAACATTTTATTTGTCAAAATTCATGAGTTGCAATTAAATTAGTTTTTAAGAAAGTTTGTAGTGCTAAAGTTAAATGGCAAATTTTATTGTCATCACATTTGTGACCCCATTTAAATTATGGCTCAAAATATTGTATAAGATGACCTAGTGCTGAGAATTCCTTCCATGTTAATATAGGTAGTAATACTTTTTTGGAGATAGATTAAAAAACAACTACGAATACACCGTGCTTATAAAAAAGAACATTTCTATGTATGATGATTGTATCACTTTCTAACCTTTCCATCAATATTTACCTTCATATGTTCATCTGAACTACTCCATATTTTCCAAGAAAACTGCTCGCTCTGTTTGGAATTGTCTTCTCCCTTTATCCTCCTGAAAATTGTCTACTTTTTTTTTTTTTACTTTTTAATTTTTTTATTTTTGTATCTTCTATCAAAGTATCCCTTCCTCTAATTGTGGTCTTTGGCTTTACTCTCTGATCATCACACTCCCTCTTTTGTAAAATGTCTCTCAAGTACATGTATCTGTGATTTTACATATAGAATTGTAATGGTTTTATATATTTGTCTCTATATTGGTCTAAACATTTTGAGTGCATATACCATTATAAGTATTAGTACAGTGCCTGACATATAGTATGTGCTCAATGAATAACTATTAAACTCTAGCAAAGGAAAATCATACAATCCTTCTACATTCTTTCTTCAGCCATAAAGTAAAATGGATGCACTCTAAAACCTTATTCTACTCTAATGATATATAATTGTAAGTCTCTATCTCCACACAACTAATTTACTTCTCTAGGGTATTAGCACAAAAAGATTTTAAGAAAGTACAGAAAGAGATAGAAAGAAAGAAAGAAAGAAAGAAAGAAAGAAAGAAAGAAAGAAAGAGGAAAGAGAGTAAGAGAGAAATGAAGAGAGAGAGAGAAATCCCTGTATTTATAGAGTTTAATATTATTTTTACATTTTATTGTTAGTTTCAAGTATACAGTACATTTGTTAGATATTTATACAGTTTATAAAAAGATCTCCCTAATTGCTTTTCTCTCCTTAATATTAGATTTTAAGTGCAGATAATGTCGGTGGAGGTTCAGAAAGGGAGGACAGGAGAGAGGTAGACAGAAAGAATGATGTGGAGCATTTATATTTAGAAAGCATGGGAAATAAGATCAACTCATGAAAGATTTAGATAAAAATCTATAAAAACAGGAGAGAGCCAGGACACTGTGATGAAGAAGCTAATGGAAGGAGTAGGTGTCACTGAGAGAAGGATCAACATTATATGTGAAGCAAAACACTTAAGATGGAAACTGAGAAAAAATGCTTGGCTGTTATGTTAATAGAGAGCTCCGTTTTCCTTTGTACTGGATCATAGTGAATGCTATAAGAGCTAAATGAGGGTTAAATATTTGAGGACAATTGTCATTTAGAATGATTTCAAAGGAAAATACACGTTGGAAAACCTTTAAAAATATTTTTAAAGTAGACACTTTCAAAATCTTTATCTGAACTAAAAAAGGTAAGAGGAAAAACTTCATATCTTTTATCATAATTTCTCTATTTATCTACATAACTTTACATATTTCCTTTTTGATTATTTAGGATAAATCTTCATTGTCTTTGGAGAGAAGAATTAACCCAATAAAGGTTACAAATATTATTTCAGAAGTATTAACTATACTTTTAGGATGGATACACTCTTTTTATTTGCCTCACTCTAAACACTAAATTCTGATAGTTGATGGTTTCATAGTATTACAATGAAAGTCAGGGTGGGCTTAAGAAAAAAAGTGAAACTTTCAGAAGGAACATTTGCTATTGATTATGAGAATGTGTCAGATATGTGTGTGGGGTAGAGGGGAGGGTGAATGGTGGGTAGTTGCATGATCTATTAATAAGAAACAGTTTGATGCAGGAGATCACTAAAGCATGGCTAATTCTGAAGCCAAACCCCACACATTCTTAACTTTCCCCCCAGCTTTAGAACCAGTCTCCACACACTCAGTACAGGAACTGGAACATTATTCTTTGAAAGCAAAGCCAGTGTTTAGAAAATCTGAAATTGAGCTAACAGCACAGCATATAGAAGTCACACAGGATGTTGTTTTAAACTGTAATGCAGAAATGTCAGTTCATTTGATATCTTTATTTGTTACATGTGGGTTTGAAGAAAGCATGTCATGTATATTTTTGCTTTAGAGGTGCTTTGTTATAGGGTATATTCAACTGTCCAGGAAGTTTGAGGTCCATTAAAGAGACGGGATCTTTACAGAGCAGCTTTTAGAACTTGGAGAAGAGAACATACAATGATTTCTCTCATCTCTTCCCCCCAAATAATATATACTTAAAATTACAACTTGGGAGCCGTTCAGAAAAGGTGTCTAACTGGGTGAATCACATAATTGAAATGGTTATGCAATTTAAACATTTAACTCATATTCTAGCAGCATGCTTCCTTTCCATTGCACATAAGTTAAAGATTTAAACACACAATCGAATCCAAAGAAAGAGTTGTGCAATATCCAGAGGTAGTGAACCTCATGTTTAATTGGTTGCACTTGAATTATGTTTATGCTGTCCCTACAAACACCTCTCTTCAAATTTCTCATGTAAACCACATTCTACATTTATATTTTCTCTTTTTCATCATTATGTTTTATTTGACTACTCCCAAAATGTTAAACTGCATAGTTAATTGGTAACTTCTACTAATTGATTAGCTGTTGCAAAAGGGAAAATCGAGAATGTGAAGTTTTAAATCAATGACACATGCTTTCATATTCACAGCATTCTGGAGATTATACATCTCTGTTTTGTATAAAATGTATAAATAGGATAAAAATTCGTTGAATTTTTTATGTCTCTATATTACAGATAAGCAGAAAATTCTTTTGGATACAACACTGAAAGCAATCCTTGGCAATTTTCTTGGAATCGTTTCCAAAAGAAAACGAAAAGAGCAATTATTTTTCTCTAACAAGGACATAAAAAGAGAAAAATATGGAGTGAAAAAAGACTTTTGTCAATAGAAAAAAATGAGAAATAAAATCTGCAAGCTATAGCTACACCTACATATTGTAGCTGTAGGGACAGAGGAACTACAATTTAGTGAGGGTTCACCACGGGATAATGGTGGTTTTGCATCTTGATAGAGGCCACAGTGTACGAACAACCAAAGCACTTTGAAGATAATGTACTAAAACGCCTGTCCACTCCAATTTCATTGAAAGAAACCACTTGTCAGTAGAATACTTCTAAACAGGCTATGGGGTATTTAAAATATTATACAATTTTAAACTCTATTACCTCTAACAAAAGATTTTGTTAAGGCTACATCTTTTTCTTTATACTCGTGAAAATAAGCAGAAACTATTTAACGTGGAGGGATTTTTATAATTGTATGTTCAGAAAAGCAAAGCACACCTCTTTCCGAATGGTTATGTTGATTTAAAAAGTAGGCAAAGCTAAAGATACTGGACCCATTTTAGTTTTAAGATTTTATTTAAAGCTGCTTAGGTAGAGAGGAAGGTGTTGTATACTTCTATAGATGTATGTTGCAAAAATCTCGAGTTCTTAGGTTGCAATCAAGCGCAGTACTGTTGCAACCATTGAATGAATCCCTTGTATGGTTTTGCTGCTGTTTTACAGTTCTATGTTTTTACTAATGTTTAATTATCATTTGGAGCGAAGTGAGGGATATATTATTACAGTTTAAACAATGATAGGTACACCAATTCTCAAGAATACCTTTTAAAAATTAACTTAATTGAAGTGACGGCTGAGAAAAGTATATAGGTTTCAGGCCTACCATTCTATAATATATCATCTATATTTTGCATTGTGTATTAAAATTTCCTTTTGTCACCATATATTTGACCCTCTGTACCTTTTTATACCTCTCCCTCCCCACTTTCCCTCTAGTAACCATTCAACTGTTGTCTGTGTCTGTGAGTTTCTGTTTGTTCTAGAGTAGCTTTTTTGACACTGAGTACCTCTTTTATCCTAGTATCTGAGCAACTCTTGTCTTTAAAATTATTGTATTTATTCATTTATTTACTCCTCCAACAAATTCATGTTGAAAGACCTTTATTTACTGTGCACTGTTTAGGCACAGAGGATAGAGCGTTCATTAATTAATGATAATTTGTGGTCAGTCATTTCCTGGGATGCATGACTTGATCTGGGGATTTTAGGGGTTTTGAAGAGAATAAAAATGAGAGACTGATGAGAGAGCAACATTGAACAGTTACATGATTTAGTTTTTCAATTTTTCGACAGCGTGTAAGCTCCTTATGTTGTCTATATTAAAACCACTCCCTTATTTTTGTGAATAATATTTAGCAATGACTGAGTTTATTTTTATTTGAATAAGACTTGAGTTTTCCACTTTCAATGGACATGAAGGTGCAGGAGTTAAATTCATAGTCAAAGATCAATTTTGAAAAGCTCAGTTTTTGCATATGTGAATTTGTGATTGTAAAACATAAAAATCATTACATACACATTGCAAAGGACTTGGTGAAAAAAATAAATTATATATAAAACCGTCAGTGAATTAATATTTTATTCTTCTTTTAGAAGAGAAAACTTTTGGAATTCAGACCTTGCTCAACGCTTCTTTAAATAAGAGAGAATATTATATATAATTTAAAATCCTAAATGTAAACAAAATAAAATATACCATATTACTTTTGATATTTTGAATAAGAAAAAAATCAAAGATATTCTGGATAGAAAAATAGAGGGGGAGAGGCACTGGGTGAAGTAACAATACTTTATGGCTTCAGAAAATGTCACCTGTTTCAATGCACCAAATTGAGTGTGAAAAGAGCTTTCAGGAAAGAACTGTGAGTCACCTGGATTGTGTTGGTACTGTCATGGCAGGTAGGCCCACCACATATTTCTGATGGGGACCATCAGAGCTGTTGTTCCGGCTGACCAGTGGTGCTGCCCACAGCACACTAACTGGGTTAGCATGCAGACTCTGGATCCAGACCATCTGGAATATCAGAAAAGTTAATTTACTTTTTGCTTTTTAAATTCCCTCATCCTCAAAGTGAGGCTGGCAAAATTCCATAATTCATGGAACTGCTCTGAGTTAAAAAGTTAGGCCTTGAAACACTCTCTAGTGCCCCCAAATCATAAGCTATTATCATTTCTGTTTCCACTAGGATCTAATTCAAGTATTGCCAAGTATTACTGTTCTCCTGAGATCTTGTATTAACCCTGCTCTGTCTTATCTTCAGCTGACAATCTCAGCGTCCAATTTCCCAATATCATTGAATTCCCTGAACGTCATCTCCCTCTACTTCTCACCTCTTATTAATTAGCTTATCTATAAAAACAAACTTTGTTACTTCCAGTCTTCTATGCTTAGGAATACGATGTCCATCCTGCTAGCTCATCCCCATCCTTAAATTCATCCTACCTTCCCTTTTCCTCCCCATCTGTCCTCCTTTAATCCTTTGTGTTTCCCTTGAATGATTCCAACTTTCAAACTGGTTTCCTTATTCTCTTCCAAACTGTGTTTTGCACAACGTGGCCAGACTGGTCTTTTCCAGTTATTTCTGTTCAAGTTGCTCCTCTATGTACATCCTCTCAGTGCTACTCCTCTGTTAGTAGAAGAAAGTGCTAATTCCACAGCGTGGCCCACATGATCTGGCTTCTGCCTACACCTTCTTCCACACGTCCCACCACACTCTCCTTCTTCTCCTTTGTGCCTCCAGACACTCTGCTCTTCTCTGTGTCACACAATGGAACAAATTCCATCCCACTGCAGGGCTCTGCTCATGCTTCCCCTTGCTTGGAATATCTTTCCACCATTCCAGCATTTTTTTTTTCCATGACTTGATACAATCCATGTCATTTCAAATTCAATATTGCTTTATATTAGGAGAACTTCCAAACTAGTTGATCATTATTTCCCCTTAAAGTATCCTCAATTTTCTCTTCCTTCTCTAAGATATCCTCAAGTTTCCCATGATACTTATTTGAATTGCAGATTTAACATTTGTGTGTTCAATTCTTTAATAATTCAACCAAAACGACAACAAACGCTGACTGTGTTTTCTTACTCACAGTTGTATTTCTGGCACAAAGTGAGACTGGTCAATTATTTTTGAAAAAATAAATGAACAAATGCTGCTGCCATCACTAGGAATTTTGATGTTGAAAATTTCCTTCACCCTCGCCTTTAGGCTATCAGATTTCACAATTTACTGCATGAGTTTTTACATTAGCCTCAGTTTTAAACTCTCTGTAATCAGCAGAGAAAACTGACTAGGAATTTTAGCTATTTAAATCAAAATATGATGAATGAATATCCTTACTTTTATGGATAAGATTCTTTTATAGATAAAATAATACAATTATGTGATTTTATAACTAAAATGTACCATCAATGACTCTGGGTGCATTATTTGCGGTCATCTTATAATTTCATGTTCAACAGATGAAACTTGCTTAGGTTGGTTAATCTCTCCTTGACTTGATTTTCTCATTTTCAAATGTGAGGCTATGCTTAATCATCTTTCTAAAGCCATTAAGGCATTCCTGGAATACAGCAATTACTCAATAAATTATAGAAGTTCTTTATGATACTGCTTATTAATATTAAAGCCAGATATAGCAGTTATATGTGAGGCCTGTTTACATATTTATCTTTTCACCATTTTGACATTTTTTATTTGACTTGATGTTATCCATGTCATTTCAAATTCAATATTGATACGTGTGTGTGTGTGTGTGTGTGTGTGTGTGTGTGTGTGTGTGAATCAGAGTATTATTTGCCAGGATACTCATCGTAACTAATCAAAGAGCAAAATATTCCATAGGAAGGGGCCAAGAACAACAAGCACATACTTCATACAGTAGGTATGAAGTATGTGCTTGTTGTAAGAATGAATTAATAATAAAGCAATTATATGTAATACTACAGATCTTCCATTTCTTAGAAATACAAAAAAATAGAAGAAGCTTCAAACTAAAGGGTTAACTTAGGACATTTTAAAATCTTATGTAGTCATGTTGATTTATGAATTTACTTTTTCAAATATTACTTTGGATTTTAAGTGTAATTTCAATATAATTAAACATTTAAATTAAAGTGATAAAGAAGTCTTGTTAAAAAGCAACATGAATTTTTTTCAAAATAAACAAAAACTTTAATGCTTTCTAGTTGTGATAGAATCTTTCACAAAAGGTTTTAAGTCTTATGCTACTATTTCTGGAAATGGGTCGTGTATAGGATATTTTTTAAATGCCTCTATAATTTTTTTATCTTGAGATTGTAAAAAGAGTATAAGCATCCATCTATGGCAAATGTCCCAGGAGTAATAATAAATGGTAAAATGAATATGAAGTAGCTGGCACCCTAGGTCTTTCCTGTGGGGTGACAACCTGAGAGGTCGCTCTCAGAGAACACTCAGCTCAGTATTACTAAATACTGCCTTCCTTACTAAAGTGATTGACCCATAATACTATAGGCTCTGCTTCTCTTAATTGATCTTAAAAGTAATAAGTACAGAAGCAGGGTATGATCCTGGTTCTGCTGTCACCAAGGCCGAGGGTAGGGCCACTAAGAACACACTTTCTTCTGTTGAATTTGTTGGAATTCATGGATGGTTCTGTTGGGAGGGAGGTCTGTGAAGTACCTGAGCCCCGATCATATGCTAAGACAGCCACAGTTGACATTCTAGATCTCCATAGTTAGGGTGATAACCCAAAAGACAGCTAGCCTCTCCCATTTATCTTTGTGTAGGAGCAAGAGAATTGTTATACCCAAGCATGCTAAGAAGAGACATTAACATCCCATAAGTCTGAAGCCACAATAATGCTTAGGAGGAGTCACCAGAACTCTTCCTGGAATAGAAACTGCAGCAGAATGGGAAAACTGGGATTAGGTATTACTGGTGCCACTTCCATTTGTATTCATGACATACCCCTCCACCTCTGGCAAATAAAATTTTAAAAGGCTTATTTTCTGAACTAAATAAATTGTGTCTCTCCAAAATTTATATGTTGAAACCCTAATGCCCTACTTGATAGTATTTTGGGGCGGGGCCTTTGGGAGGTGATTACATCACGAGAGTGGAAGCTTTATGTAGGGTTAGTGCCCTTATACAAAATAGAAGAGACGTGAAATCTGTGAGTGTGTGTGTGTGTGTGCGCGCGCGCGCACACACACACACACACACACACTCAGGAAAGGCCTGTGAGAACATAACTGAGGAGGCCTTCACCAAGAACTTGCCTACACTGGCGCCTCGATCTCCAACTTCTAGTCCTTGAAATCATTCGAAATAAACGTTATTTAAGCCACTCAGTCTATGGTAATTTTTTATGGCAGCCCGGACAGAATGGATTTTCTGTCTATTGTGAGATTCTTCCTTTTGTGCAAAAACATTCATCTCCCGATGTAATTAAGAATGTAATAACTCCGACCAACACATTTCAAATTCTAGTCCATGAAATCCTGGAGTTTGAGCAATAATTTAAAGAGGTTTGTTGAAATACAGCATGGTGACGGAAGGCATGCTTTAACACCAGTACTTTGGGGACCTGACACAGACAGTGAAAGTACAGGAGAGATGGCAAATAAAACTGTCTTTTCTGGGGGAATTTGGAGTTGTGTTAGGGAAACAGTGACTAATTTACGATAGGTATTTGGAGACGATATAGTCTGTCAAAATAAATGTATCTTTCCTCTTTTCTTGAGAGGAAGCAAGCTGTTTTATGGATTTCTTTGGAATCCTTAAAAATAGCAGGAAGAGAATGTTTCCATTATTCATGGCATGCTTTTTTTCCTGTAGCTTGAACAGGCCAAATATTTGTGCTTGCATCAGTGAAGCTGGAAAGTTCTGCACCATGCTGGAGATATATATATATATATATTACATTTTATGTTTATGCTTTATCGAAAAGATGATGTAGCAACAATACTGACATATTTTCTAAAAGTCATAAACCTCATTCTTTTTTTAAAATTGATATTAAAATTCACACACTATAAAATTCACCCTTTTAAAGGGTATAATTTAGTGACTTTTAGCATATTCACCAGGTTGTACAATTATCACCGTTATCTAGTTCCAAAACATTTTTGTCATCCCCCTAAAAAACAGGGTACTCTCCCTGCCTTCCTACTGCCAGCCTCTGGCAACCACGAACCTACTTTGTGTCTCTGTGGATTTGCCTATTATGGACATTCTATATAAATGAATTACACAATATGTGGGCCTCTGTGGCTCTTTCACTGGCCATAATGTTTTCAAGATTCATCCACGCTGTAGCATGTATCAGAACTTCATTACTTATCATTGCTGAATGATTTTGCATTGTGTGGATAGACCTTATCTTCATTTACCCATTCATCCTGGATATTGAGCTTTTTAGGTGCAATCTACACCCACAGCTTAATTTTGCCTAGTCAAGATCCCAGGGCTCTCTCAGTCCAAGGACTGGTGCCTGACTTTCGTCAAACATGAATTCTGAGAATTAGAAAGTCACAGTGGGGAGATCAGGGCACAGGGTAACCACCTATAGTTGCATGTGAGTGCTTGCTGTCTCTCTGGGTGTAAAATAGGCAGAATTTGCATTTCGAATTTCTTGGTCATCTTACTTCAGACTGTTTCATATCTAAAAAAACTACCATATTTTCTTTTTTCCATCCTCGTTAAATTTAATTTTATACTTTTGTTAAACTTCTAAAGACAGGAAAGTTTGGAGTTCAAAACTCATCCTCATCTGCAAATTGCATATAGTATCAGTTATATGCAGGGACCTGATAAAAACGAAATTAAAAAATGCACATGTGGCCTTTAATAAAATGCCTGGCACATACTAGACACTCCATAAATGATAGCTAAGACCTGCATGTGTATTCTTTGAGCTACTGTCATAACGATATTATCTCCAAATGACTTTTTCCTTATTTTCAGTTACTTCAGTGAGTACAGTATATCTTTTTTAAAATATGATTATACAGATAACCAGTAAAAATATTTTACCCTGTATTTGTGCTACCATCTTATATGTTTTTCTAGGATGGCTATAAGCTTTATCAGGTTGGGGAATAATTAATCAACTTCCTATATTTCATCCTCAGTGGCTATCTTAGGCACACAGGAGGGCTTGTGATGGGTCTTCGATTCTAAAGTGAATGTTGAACATTCAAAAGCATCCAGGTTATGCCCCTGCCCATCCATTGAAAGTGGGACAGATTTCATAAACAATTTCACTCTACTAGAAACAAATGTGCAGGATAAATTCGTGGATGGTATTTGGCAGATTTAGATCCTTTTGCAAGATATAGGGGAAAATGATGCTTTATAATGATTGTAAATTCAATTTAAAATTGATTTAAAAATCTTTCTTTGGTTATTATGATTGTTTAAGTCCTGGCTTTTCTCCTCTAATTACCATGATTTCTGGCCTCTTGTATTCTTCCTTTATTTCTTGCCAAGGAATAAAATCAAACCTCACTGTGATGATTCTTTTTCATTTTTCTGAATAAGCATTATCTTCTCAGGAATACAGAGAGGGAAGTCGGGGAAAGTGAATTTCTGGTTGAACTTTCAGCTCAGAATTTCCCTTCCGGGACATCTTTTACTACACCCGCCTCCCCCAAAACCCTGTAGAAGTAATTACTCACAACTAATTTTCTGGGCTATCTCTGCACCCTGCACATATTGTTGATCTTTCATTTTATTACATCTACTCTTACTCCTTTGCAATTACCTGCTTCCCTTCCAAGACTGTGGGCTGCTTGAGGGTACAGACTATGCTACAAACTTCTTTGTACCCTGAGCTGCTGTTTGAATATATATGTGACAATTATTTACTAAATGGAATTGTGTTCGTGAGTTTGACTACCACTTTTAGTTAACACATCTGAGAACATGTTTACATGTCCCTTTTCAAAACAAAAACAAAACAAATGATATCTGGTTACACTGTGATTTTGAAAAAAAGTTTTCTTTATAATACTTTCATAGTTTCTACTTTTCAAAGTTAGGAGTGTTGTTATTATGTTTTTTCATCTCTGAACTCTTGGCAATACATTACTTCTGCTTCACATACAGCTTTAAGGTCTCGGTGAAAAGTTTTCCTGCCTGTTCTGCCTTTTCTGATGAATGTTTTCCCGTTGGATGTGTTTAATATATTTACTTTTCCGGTAATGACACATTCTGTCCAACTATATAGTACCTCTCTACCTCAGTTATATAAATATCCAAGATTGAATTGCCCCTAAGGAATTAGCCTGATATTTAAAAGATTTATTTTCTCTCTGCTGTTTCTCTGATAAATAAATTCAGCAAATACAAAAGGCTGTTCTTTGGAATGTTATGTACAGACAATTGCTTACTCATGATAGTGCGACTTAACTATTTTTCAACTTTATAATGGTGCAAAAGTGATATTCATTCAGTAGAAAAAGTGCTTTGAGTTTTGATTTTTCCTGGCTTAGTGGTATATAGAACTGTATCTTCTCATGGTGCTGAGCAGCGGTAGTGTATACTTTATTATACAGTGTTGCCAGCACTTTTTGGATATTGTGTTTTGTGTTTTTGCATCCCAATGTGTCTAAAGATGCCCATCTGTGTCTCTTGTTTCTGGTGAGAAAAAGAGGAAGGCAATTATTCTTGGAATGAAATCAAGATAATTGCTACAGCCTAATGTAAGTGTTCTGAGAACATTTAAGGTAGGCTAGGCTAAGCTGTGTTTGGTAGGTTAGGTATATTAAATGTGTTTTTGACTTATGGGTTTTTAACTTATGATGAATTTATCGGGACATGACCCCATCATAACTGGAGGAGCATCTATACTATGACTTTGTTTCATTAATTTAATTATTTTGAAAGATAAAGGTGAGAATATATCAATTAATAACTGAATTCTATTTTCCCCCCTTTGTTCTTAATTTTTTTTCTTTATTTTCTAACTTTTTTACTTTTAACTTCAAAATGTAATGGAATTAGAATGTTGATACTGTTTTTCCATACTCATGAGAGAGGAAGCAATATATATATTTTTATATAAAATATCAGAATGATTAATGATATGACCATATATTAATGATAACAGTAAAATAAAGTTTTATATGAAATTAGAGAAAAGGGGCAGAAATTAATTTCACTAAACAGAACTACATTAATTCCTTAATAATTTTAAACAAGTGAGATAAATATTTTTAAAATAATTAAAATTATATTTAAAGTAAAATTATCTCTGTACCCTGTTCTATTCAGAGTTTAAAAGGATGGTAGTGTTGTTATTTCAAAGTGAATTGAAGTTACCTGTCGAGGTCACACACTTAGCAGAGTTCTCCTGACTTGCAGGCCAAAGTTTTCTTATTTTTAGGCAACTAAATCAGGAAGACACATTAAACTATGAATTGTTAATGCATTTCAGTTCTCTCCTTATTATATATGAAAATTATTATTATATGAAAATTATTATTATATGAAAATTATATAATGGCTACGTTTTGGTGCTAAATTTTTATTAATTCTCAACACAAGGCCTACTATAAATATGCAGAAAGTTACTGTTTAGTGTTTCTTTTTTTTTGTTCATAAAATCTTTACTTAGCATCTTCGGTGTGCTGCATGGTGTTAGGCGCTGAGCATTACAAAGCGGTGTGATATGATCCTCCCCTGAAAGGCATGGCCAGTGGCAGAGCCAGACATGTGAGCATGTATTCTGAACATTAAAAATTATTTTCCAATAATTGATGAAGCACGCTTTTGAGCAAGGACAGACGCTATTCTTGGAGTTGTTCAGATTTAAGGAGATAAAACTTTTAGAGGAATATCACTAGACATACCTGAAACTGTGAAATAAGTCAACAGCTGTCTCTTGTCAATACCTGAGAGGTTTTTTGGAACTGCAGCTTTTACAGCCTCCTGTCACTTGTCCCCGGTGGAGTCTGTGCTCTACCCACTCAAGAATAGTTGTTATTTTTAGTTCTTGCTATGCATTTTTGCAGTTCAACATCTTTGTTGTTCCTGTGGCCTCTGTCAGCCTCCTCCAGTTCACTATGACCTATTCATTCCTTAAACTTCAGTTCAAATTTCACATCTACTTGGAAGTATTTCTTGGCCCTCCAAAAGCTGAATTTATTACTGTCATTCGAAAATGCTGTATCATGTTGAAGTGACCACTGTTTTAAAGTTCTGATATATCTACTTTGTCTTACTGTGTGATTTTGAACTTTATTAATTAATTTAAACAAGAATGACTCCTAACACTTTTATAATCCTACAACGATATGTGGCTCTCATTAGGAAAAATATTTGTCTTCCACAGAAATTGGATTGTATAATTTAAACAGATCCCGGGTTGTTTCTTACAGTGATTATTTAAATATTTACCTCATAGTATGGAGAGATGATTAAAAGAGTTTATTTCAAGAGGTTTCTTAATTTTCTGACCTATCGTTATACCAGTGATTGCTATCTTTCAGTGAGAGCTCTGACATCTTTGATCTTTATGCCACTGAGAAGATTTAGCAAACCAAAGACTGCAGGTAGAGAAGAGAGTGTGTGCTTCGAGCAATAAAAAAATTTGAAGCTCCTTTAAATCAATTATGTCTCAAAACTATTTTTTCTATTTTTAAACATGAGGATACTTCTATGTTCAAATTGAATTTGTAATTTGTCATAATCACCTTGATAAATTTGAAATACCAAGTAGCATGAGTCCTAAACAATAATAACAAGTATTATGTACGATCTATTTAATATTGTTTTTATTATTAATTCTTTAGTACGTCATTTGCCTCTTTTATCTTCTGAACTAATATCATTACTCAATTGCCTCATCAGTACTCCTTCTAGTAGAGATTATTTCAATATGTCACACTTCAGAAAAATATCAGATCTTGGAGAGCTTGAAGTTTTTGCTTTAGTTTCCTTCAAAATTGCTTTCTATATTAGGTCATAAAGATTTCCTAAAACTAAATCAGATACATTCCTTTTTATATGGTTATAATTTATTTGTTTTAAACAAATATTATACACAGCAATATAAATATGCTTTAAATTATTTTATGATGTCTTGAGAAATTATATCCTTTGTAACATCAGAAACAATTTTGAATTTTTCAATTGATCTTGTAGGTTAGTCATTGATGTTTTTACATTTCTTTTTTTCCCCCCTGAACTTTCCAGTGAAAGCAACATCTCTAAACAATTATCAGTAAGTGTAATGTCTGGTTTGTTTCTAAAATCTTTGAGTTCTAAAATATATTCATGCCACACTCCTATGAATGCTATAGTTATTTTAACTTTGTAAGACAGAATGGACTGAATAATTTAGAACATGTCCAATGAATCTTCTAAAATACTTATATCTTAGTTTACTCTTAATACAAAACAGTGGCTTCTGTATGGAACACAGATCATTCAATAATACTTTTAAAGTAGAAGTTAATGATTCAAATTGTTATGATTTATTTTTTAATGCTATCTCTTATGATTTTATCCTGTTTCCTCAGTAAGAAATAAGGTGTAAATATGCCTGTAGTAATTAGAATAGTTTTTATGTTAATTTCTATAGTAGAAACGTTAATCATTGCATCTCTGCTCACATCTTTTCTGAAAAGTACTTGTTCCTGTTTAAAGCTTTCACTATGGTGATGGTGAACCCAGTCAGCTTCTTGTACTAGATGACCCTGCCCCTAAAGAGACCAACCAGATTCTTTTAGACCGGAATATGGAATCTAGAATGATCAAACTAAATGAATCATCCAGCGGAAAAGAACTGAGTCCCAAGATGATAAAGAGATGTGACTGAAAGCTTGCTCTAAAAAAAAGAAAAAAAAGTTAAATCCAGTTATGGAGAGAAAAAAACAGCCAAAAGATGGTTTTCAGAAAGAAGCAGCCGAATAAAGCAGAAACACAAACCTGGGCAAGAACAGACTGAGAAGTCCCATGCAAAGTGGGGGGACTGATCTGGTTCCCAGCTCCCAGGTCTGGGTAGGTGTGACAGAGTGGAGCCTCGCTTTCATTTCTCACCCTCGGATGCATGGGAGACTCCCTGTTGTGCTCTTACTCTCAATTTCTTCCACTACCTGATTCGAATTTTCTATGCAAGCTTGAGTAGTTGTTATTAATTGTAACTAATAATCCTGAGAGGTATTTAAAAATTAAAAAAAAATTATAAATTTAGTAATACTTGAGAGGTATCATAATCAAAAGAGTAAACAAGATTCTTCTTACAGTTCTATTTCACATAAAACTACTAGATCCAAAGTATGTATATAATAAAATATATACATTGCAGTCTAAAAAAAGAACCTTTCAATCTTAAGGTATATTTCCATACTAGAAAATCATAAGAACTTTTTTTCACATATCGATCACAGGTCAGATGTTCTCTAATAATTCTGAAACATCTTGCCCCCAGTCAAATCTGAATTCTAGCATTGTTAAGCTTGAACTTAATGAAAAGTACACTTATTTGCTCAAGTAACCAATTTCTTCCATTTGTTTCTAGACTAGTATTTTTCCAAGTCATGCTTTTATTTATTCCAAAGTCATATTAGGACTGGTTAGATTGTAAATAACAAAAAAGTCCAACTTCGCAATAAAAAGAGAAATTTATTGCCTCTCATAATAGGATTTTTTAACATTAGACTTCAGGTCTGGTTCATACTATAACTAGTAATATTTTACTCTTTGTCTCCTGACTGCTTTTCCCTGTAGAGCCTTCTTTCTCAGGTAGATGCTCTCCTATCTCACATCCTCCCAGTTAAGAAATCTAGAAATCTTGTCAAAAAGAGAACTCATTCTCAACGCTTCCAGCAAATGTCTGATTCTGCTGCTAAGAATCAACTTCTGTGGCCAGGAATAGAATGATCCGAGTTGCTAGGTCTGGGTCCCAGGTCCACTCTTAAAGTCACATCATGAAGTAAGAACAGGGCAATGAAGTGGTAATTTCACAAAGTAAAACTAAGATGCTTTTACTATAAAGTGAAGGACAGATAGTGGTGGCAGGCATAAGAAAGGATCTCCTGTATCTATATCCAACACTTCACCCATTTCTGTCTGCATTCTAACTTCCCTTCCTTACTTGCTTGTTATAGTTTAGTTGTTATCAGTTATGGCCTGTTGACCTAAATATTTTTATGCACTGGTAGTGTATTATCTTTCAAATGGGATCCACCAAATAAAAAATCATCCATCCAGTGACAGTCTTAGGAGCTGAGACCTTTTATGTGATATGATTCAAAGACTGCCTAGAGATTTCCTCTTTTATTTTTCCAAATATTCTCTTCCACTGCCTGATGCAGAGATATACTTTTTTGGATCCTAGGCATCTTAGAATTTTCTAGGTTTATTCAAACACAAATATCCCCTTAAAAGCAGTACCATCTTAAGCCGCTCAGCACTGGTGCTCTAGCAGGGATTAGTTGATGGCTAGCGAAAAAACAGTTTAGTTTTCTGAGGGGCAGTGTCTGAGGGAGATGGAATATTAGATGATTTTGTTGGTAGAACATCAAAGATTTACTTGGTCTAACTTCACAATTTTGCTTTTGATTATTCCTGTTCTATCTTTTATACTGCTTCAACTCCAGTGGAAAAATACAGATAAATTATAATGACCACATGAGAAGAGAAAAAAAATGACACAAGGATTCCTTATTCAGAGACGTTGAAAAAAAAAAATGAAGAGATTTCAAGTGCCAAACCACAAGAAAGACAAGATACGATGGCTATCCATCAGTATTTGTGGGGTAAAACTCTATGTCAAAAAAGATAATGTTATTATCTTTGCAAGTTTTTCTAGTAGGAAAATGTTATTTCAATAACAGATGTTGAGATCATAAAAATTCAAGTACAAAACAGTAATAATGTTTTATTCACTTGAATTGGAGAGAATTTAATTGTCTTTTAACATTTTGTACCTTCTACATGGTAAGCATTAATCTAGGTGTCTGGGATACATTACATGTAAAATAGATTAAAATCCTCATGCTCATAAAACTTACATGTTAGTGGAGGACATACGCAATCAAAACAATAAATCATCAAAACATAGTAAGTAAAATATGTAGAATAATAGAAACATAAATACCATGAAAACAAACAAACAAACTATAGAGTAAATAAAAAGAGTTGAAGAGGGCTATGTGGTGGTAAAGGTGAAATTGTAAGTAGGGTAGACTTGATGGGGAAGATAGCAATAGAGCAAAGACTTGAAACCACTCAGGGAATGAGCCACACTAATGTCGGCAGGAAGAGGTTGTGGACAGAGAAGTTCCCAGGTGAGAGTGTGTCTGGGTTCAGCAATAGTAATGAGGCTGATGTGTTGGGATTGAATGACAAGAAAGAGAGTATAGGAACATGAGAACACAGAGGGTTATCGTTACATTATTTTCTACCAAAATACTTTATTTGGTTGTATCATTTGAGATTCTAAATGTTAGCTATTACATTTTTAAAAATGTTTTGATTTGTAAATATGATTAGATGATTAAATTAACAAGGTCTGAGTGGTGATCTACTTTGGCTAGATGTTATTTTTACCTAAAAATTGCTTCAATTTAGAATCTCATTTAATAAATGTGAACTATTTCCTAAGTTGGTGTCTCTCCCACATGTTAGAAGAATGTTCTTAAAAATGTAATTTATTGATAAGGTTTAAAGATGCGACACTGCCATATATGACTGTAAGCAGTCACAGACCGGATGATAAAAAAGAAGTAGCCCTGCTGCGAAATATGCCTAAAAGTGGAAAACTGTTAACAATCTCCCTCTAGCGTTCAAGAAGGAAAACGTGCAGACCTTACTTGGCTGGAATTTGTTGGAAACAGTGCTTAAGTGAAGTTGGGATGAAGTTTAGTTTTGGCCTTGCCACTGACGCCCAGGGTAGCTGTGGACCAGTTATTAATCAGAATCTTCAATGAATAAAAAGATTTTATTGCATCATTGTGAAGTAATTTGTTGGCTGATAAAATTTATTTGAGATCAGTTTATATTGTGTTGTCAATTGTCGATTGTAATTTTGTGCATAATCATTCCATCTCGTAAACATTTGTCCATATCAAACCTTGCGGATGGAGCTAAGGTTTTGGGGGGAAAATTTAAAAAATGGAAAATTGGAGTCCCCTTTCTTGATAACTATAATATATTTCATATTTTCTCTCCTGAGTGTTTATTCTCAGCCTTGACTCTGTTAGTAAGTGACACAATTTATGTCTTCTTTCTTTTAGGGAATGCTAATGCTTAGAGAATTCACTGTATGTATTTAGTGTTAGCCTAATTAAACACAAAAAGGAAGATCCGTAAAAGGAAATAAAATATTACATTCCAAAAGCATGCCACTTGCTATTACTTGTCTCTTTTAGTGGTAAAGTTGAGAATTGACAGAATATTTTAAATGATAGAATTTTAGATCTTTTACTAGTTATTTTGAAGTCAGATGTTTTTCCTTCTAAGCCTTGAGTTCTTGCTCAGTGTTTCCTGGATATTAACATTTTAATATTCTGTTTTTCTACCCGCTCAAGCAATATTTGAATATAAGAATATCTTAACATTTACTAAGTAAAACAAAAATACAAATGAGCTGTAAAAACATAAGTAATATTGGAATGTATCTAATAGAAGTTATCTTTCATTAACCCATTTCCCTCAATCCTATGTCTCTCATGATGCAGGGCAATGGCAGCCCCCCCTCAGCTCCCAGTCAGGCCACGTGATCACAAGGGTAAATAACCCATCTCTGCAGGCTACTGTGTTACCAGTGATTGTGGGATATCATGTTCTAAGCTCATTTAAGGTAGGCTCGATTAACATGATGTTCAGTAGGTTAGGTGTATTTTCGACTTACAGAATTTTCAACTTATAATGAATGGGTTTATTTGGATGTAACCCCATCATAAGTCAAGCAATACCTGTAGATGGACAGTGGCCCTGACCAACCTGTCACTGAAGAAGAGTTTAGAAGAGGTGAACTCTTCATGAGGCCTTTAGGATACTCATAGACCCAATGTTTTAATGTTTTCAGTTCTCTTGAAGAGTTTAGAGGAAAATAAAATGCTATAATCAGTATTTGTGAAGACATTTTGCCCCAAAGACTACCTGTTTGTATAATTGGAGGTTTTGCCTTAAAATATTTCTTATTTACTGCTGCTTGTTGTCATTTATATATGAAACTTTTCAAAACTTTGAAAAATTTACCTCTTGCATTGTTTTATTTATTTTTTACAC
Source organism: Eonycteris spelaea (assembly GCA_003508835.1). NCBI lineage: Eukaryota > Metazoa > Chordata > Mammalia > Chiroptera > Pteropodidae > Eonycteris > Eonycteris spelaea. The sequence continues at coordinate 6,676,383 of PUFA01000062.1, forward strand.
TTAAATTTTTTATCCATATGGAATTTATCTGTTAGAGTGTGAGGAATAGGTATAGTTTAAACTTTTTTCATATGACTAGTTAAATCAATGCTTTAAAAGTCCACCTTTTAGCTCACAGATTTAGGATGCTGCTCCTGTTATACACTAAACGTCTGTTTTCTATTGTGTCACATTGGTCTTTTGTCTGTTTATGTGCCAATAACAAATTAATGCCTTTTTGAGAGGCTTTAATGTCTGGTGGGTTTATCTCCAGCTCTTCAACCACTACTCTTTAAGAGTTTTCCTGAGCATTCTTGATTACTTTCCCACAGATTTTTGATTCAGTCCAATGACTTTTTAAATCAACTTTCCCAGTTTCAGGGAAAAAGAAACATATGTATTTTTATTGTGATTACATGAAATTTATTAATTAATTCAGATATAACTAAAATCTTTATAGTGTAGATTTTTCTACTCCAAGAATATTGTATAACTTTCTACTTGCTTCAGTCTTTTTTATCTTTTTGAAGTATTAGTTGTATTCCCTATTTTGTACATTTTAGCTTATGTTTATACCTAAGAATTGCATAATTAGTTTTTGGCAATTGACATGGGGTTTTCTCTCACATTATAATTTCTAAACAATTTTTTCTTATATATGAAGACTGGCGATAATTGGATATTAAGTTGAAAAATCATTTCTTTAGTAAATTCTGTTGTTTTTAATTTCCATGTGTATACTTACATTATCTGCAAATAGAAATAGTTTACTTTAACTTTTCTAATTTTTATGGCTATGATTGATTTCTGTTCTCAATTGAATGACTGTTACCAATAACACAACGTTCAATAGTAGTGAAGATTGTGGTCATCTTCATCTTGTTTCTGACTTTCTCATTTCTATTAAGATGCTAACTTTTGTGATGAGTTATATATATGTTCATAAGCTTTCATTCTATTGGTTAATTTTTAACATGAACGGTGTAGGTTGAGCATCACCAAATGTTTTCTCTGCATCTATGGAGATGATCATATTATTCTCCTCAGCTCTCGTATACTGAGGAGTATATTAATGGATTCCTAAACTTACAGTTCTGAATAAACTCCATTTAGTTGTGGTGTATCATTTAAAAGAATTACTACTTTATTTAAGATATCTTTACATCAGCATTCACAAAGAGATTGGTTTGTTGTTGTGCATGCTCTCTCTCTCTCTCTCCCTCTCTCTCTCTCTCTCAGCTTGTTACTGAATGCAGCCATTATATAATATTTTGTCCCCTGCCCCGCTCTCTCTCTGAAGACCATCATGTAGTCCTATTTCTACAGGTAATTGCATACTTAGCACTAGTCCTTATATCAATCTCTCCCCAGTCATTATAGTCATTTAAATCTTAGTTTCTGGTAAATTTCTAGGGAAGAGCTTATGTAAATAATGCTCTCTGATTTCTTGGATCATAAATTATTTTATCTGGAATCTCTGTACATAAAGATCAGTTTAGCTGTATTCGGATCCCTTGCTTCAATTTTTGTTTTTCCTTGTGCGTCTTAGATATGTTACTTAATTGTCTCCTGAAGAAAACATGATGTTGAAAGTGACATGATCTTTTTGCCTACTGGCTAAAACATATTTTTTCAAGTTTAGTAGTTAAACTAGAATACTTTATGGTGTTGTCCATTCTGGATTGACATCCCCTTGTGCAACTTTATGACATGTAAAGTTTTTTTGCTCATGTTATTTTAGAACATTTAAAAAATATTTTATTTAGTGTGTTTGTTCCATTGTGTTTCTTCTTTGGGGAAAACTATTATAAGTATGTTGGATATTCTTTTCCTGTCTTCTACATTTGTCATTTGTTTGAACTCTTTTTAATCTCTTTCCTTATTTCTTTTTGACTTATCTAATGTTTCTCCTTTTTATCTAATATTTCTCCTAAAGCATTACATTTTCTCTTTTATTCTTTTCAGTTCAATCTTCATTTCTAAAATGATTTTTCTTATTATATTTATTTTCAAATTTTTTCTTTCTTGAAGCATATTATTAGAGTTTTTCTAATTCCAAGTATGATGTTCATTCACAGTTTCATTTTTTTCTTAATTTCCTTTAGTGTTTTATTAACTTATTATATTAAGTTACTGTTTTTATGTGTTACTTGGCTTGCTTATAGTGATGCTGCTATTCTACTCCTGATTCTCTGTTGTTCATATATTAAATTTATATGTGATTGGGCCACAATCTTTTTTGTTGCTCATTTCTAAGTCAAATTATATATATATATATATATATATATATAGCCATTAGAGAGGTTTGGGACACAGTAACGTTTCTATCTTCATTGGTCTTCTATTGTTCTATATTATTCCCTCTCCTACTGTGTTTACAAAGTGAGTTTTTAAATGGCCTCATATTTTCGAGATCTACTTCCTCCCTTTGCTAATTTTTATCTAGACTTTCACTTTGTCCTGCTTGTTCCTGACCTGTTCAATTTGGATTCTATTTCATGAGTTTCTTCTTATTGAGGGCTTTGTTCCTTGATTTAGAGCCTGCAGAACCCATTTCCTCCTGGTTTTGTTCCCAGATTGGCTGTATTCCTTCCAATCAGAACCTGTTGTGATTGGAGGGTTCTGTTATTGTCAGAGCCCCATTGCTTTCCCTCAATATTCTTTTTCACAGAAACCGATATTATGTAGGTCTTATAACTGCTGGTGATTTTGTTCACTCAGCTTGTTGCCTAATTTTAGTGTAGATGTTTTGCTTTTTGGTATTTGGGGGGGGGGCAAGGGGCAATTTGTTATCCTAGTATCTTTTTCTGGTTTTGTATAGTAGAAGTTTAAAAACTATGCCATCGTACATTCCTAGACTCTACCTTCAAATTTTTACCTGTAGGTTTTTTGAATAACAGCGACCCCTTTGGGGCTGCTTTGTTTGATGGTTTATTGTAAGTAGTAGAACAAGGGTAGAGCTCAGATAGAGTGAGTGAAGTGGGAAGCAGCTTGTTGTAGTTTTTCAAAGACCCCGGACAAAAAGATTCAAACATCGTTACTTTGATGGGTAGTCACAGGAACTAAAGGAGGAATAAATACTGAGGTTCTTGGATTTTGTTGCAGTTTTTTCAAGTAACCAGAGAGAGTTTGAGAATGAAGTGGTGGTAAGATTAAATACGTATTAATTTCCAATGCATTCTGTCCATTCATTGGACCATTTGCAACATCAGTTATTTGCCTTTGTTTCTGAGTAGCTTTGAAGAGTTTTTACCATAGATTTCAAGGCTCCGTAGACAATCACTGCATAGGCCTTGACAAAAGAAGGTGGCTCCTTGTTTGTAGTTGAGTAAGGAAAACCTTTCTGTTTTTGTTTGTTTGTTTGTTTTAAATCTTGACAATCTAAAATTTGAGAAACATCACAACCTCTTCATGGGAAGGATAGACAAATTCTTTTGTCAGATGTCTTCCATCCACTAACACTGGTATAGGAAAGGCCTTAAAACACTTTTCTCCAGAAAGGTTACTTTATAATAATCTCTAGCACTTCATATCTCTTACCATTGATAAATGTGCATTACTGCCCTCTGCTGCGCAAACTTGGACATCTCCTAGTCTTGCAAACTAATAATAGCTGTAAGATTATTATCCTTTTTTAAAGCACATTTCTAACACTTAACTGGAACTCTTCTCATGATGGGTTGCAATTTCCATCCCAAATATATATGGATTTACTTAGAGACATTACTTAGAGTGGTCTCAGAGGCATTTTAATATTAAATGGCCACTGAAAATGAAAATCAGATGATCGTGTCTGCTATACTCAGAAAGTGCTTTACGAATGAGTGACAGTGTACGAATCAACTTACAGATAATGGTTTTAGGCTGTATCTACACTTGGCTAAAGAGAATGAATGGTGTTGTAATAAACATAAATTTTGATCAGAAATTGCAACAGTTAGCTTTCTAATGGATGACCTACTAGAATTATGAAAACATATAAGAGGAAAATCAGGTAATTCCATAAATTTAAAAGTAGTGCTTAGAAGGTTACAAATGTATTTTGCCTTGTCATGTTAGAAGGAGTCCCAGTTTGCATAATCCCTGGCCCCAAGGCCATCCTGTGTTCAGTAGAACAAAAGGACAGTTTTCTAAATTTAAATAATTCTATTACATGTTAAGCTCATATTTATACAATACAATATGATATCTAAAAGGCAAACTTATCAAAGATTTAAGAATTTCATTTTCTTGTTAATTAAAACACACAACACCGGTATTGGAGAATAAGGTTACCTCAATTTTAGAACATGTAAACAGTGGTTATGTTCTAGGAGATATTATTTAATCTTAGGTATATACAAATCTGGACATATATGCTTGATACTAACAATCAAAATAGCATTTAGTGGATTTCAGAAAGAATAAAAACAACAATAAAAATTAAACTAAATTTAAGCTTATTCTAACTCAGAGTTCTTGATGATTTGAAAACTTAGAGGTCAAAATGCACGTACATTAAAAAATGATTTCATGAACAGTTTTAATGAAATTAGATATCCCCTTCGTTTCTACATACTTAGCACCACCTTGAATTAATTAAAGGTACCGTAATTCCAAGTGACTATTAATTTACTGAGTAAATTAAACAAATCAAAATAAATGAGTGGACAAATTAAGTTAGTAACAGAACAACTTGCTGATTGCTAGATCATTCTATTTTCGATTGCCACTTCCTTTTTCTTTGATCTACCATGATTTCATTTTTGTACCATCTACTCCAGTATTTTATTGTTTCCATCTTTCATTAGCTAAGTACTGTTTTTAAATGTAGAAATGACCTATCTTCTTGGCGAATAGCTTGTATTCCTTGTATTCTTTTTCAGGGCCCCAGTGGAATCTTGACAATCACATTCAGATTCAGTCAACTGGGTTCACATTGAACCATAATTCACAAATACACAGAGAAAGGTGAAGAAGTTACTGTTAACACAGGCCAGAAATAAAATAGTAATGACAATGTCACAGTGAGAAGGAAGCCATCTGCAAGACTTAGGAGAGAGGGATTAGGAGAAACCAAACTTGCTAACACCTTGATCTTGTACTTCACACCCCCAGAGTGGAGAGAAAATAAATTTCTGTTGTTTAAGCCACCCAGTCTGCGATATTTTGTTATAGCAGCCCAAGTGGACTAAGACAACATTCTTATTGTAAAGGGCTTTTTTGGGGGTTCTCTGCTAAATAATCATTTAGTTTCCAAGAGGCTTTATTGTATTGCACAAAGCTGTTGTATATGTACTCACCCATTTATGTTCTTGGTATTGTTTGTAGCTCTTTACTAAGTGATTTATCCTGGGTCCTTCAGAGGAATGAGTGTTAAGTTCTCTCTGCAGTGCTGCAAAGACACCCTTATGTTCTTCTGATGGATACTCCTTTTCTTGGACGAACTTCACATTGTTGCCATGACTGGGCATCTGTGATACAAAGCGGGGGCCTGCTGTGGTGCAAGCGAGTCTTTGCTCAGTATTATTTTAATGTTGAACATTGTTTTGAAGGCATAAACTATGGAATACAAATAAGAGATAACATATGCAATACATATGAAATTAGATACTTAACAAACCTAACATAGTAAGCATTTGATATATTTTGTTATCATTATTTTTTATTATTGTTATCTATGTTAAGCCAGTTACCTATAAAATTCCTTAAGTTGATTTATTTTAATATCTTGATTTTTTATATCTAAAACTGTTCTTGAGAATTGTAGCCTATTTCTAGAGTATCAAAAGGTAGGCTTTATTACAGAATGATCATCCAAATATAAACTAAACACATTTTACATTCTTTGTTACCAAGTCCAGTGGTGTTTCAAAGACAGATTTTAAATTGTCATGTGGGAACTTGTTTTTCCATTAGTTTTAATCTGTGCAATAATTTATTTTACAATGAATTTTTTTTTCTTTTTCATGTTCATTAGTCATAAATTCAATTAACAGACCAGGAGCAAACACATTGTACCATGACTAGATTAACTATCCTGCCCTTCAGTTTTTTAATATTCCCTCCTTCCAAAAACCAAATCATTTCTGACTGAATAAATTGTCAAATTTTCAATACTTTTCCTGTTTAGTAATGGTTTAGAAATAATCTGTAATAATAACAGTATAGACACCATTCTATCTTGTTGATCGGCAGGTTGAAGGTCTTAGTATATTTTGCCCAACTCACCATGGCTTTTAAATCTAAGCAGTTAAGAGTTGATTAAAACCAACTAATCAATACAACCCTCCCCCAAAGAAGGAAAATAACAAAAACAGGCCTTTAAAAATCCACGTTGCTAGATCCCTATCTCATGAGGGTCTGTCAAAAACAAAGCAGCACTAACTTCCATGTGTGACTTCTGTAGAGCCCTGGAGATCTAAGGAATAGAATTTGGGGCTAAGTATTCAGAAGGAAACTAGGATCCAGAAACAACTACTGAGACAGTTGTGGTTTTTCTATGAACCAAAATGACCCCACAACTGGAGGAGCAGAGGATGAGGAAAGGACAGCCAAAGAAAAACTGTCCACAGAGGTATTTCTCCCAAACAAGGGGCCCTTATCTTTACTTCTGTACAGTGTTACACACACACACACACACACACACACACACACACACACACGGACATATATACCCTCTCTAATAATGTTATTTCAAGAAGCATTAAAAAACTATTTTTCCAATTAAATATGAAGCTTGTTATCTTCATATTTATGAAAATGCACATAAGAAAACACATGTGGGGTTATGACAGTAATCCAAAGATTATGTTCATGTACAGTTAGTTGATTTTGTGTATGTATTTCTACTCGTCTACATATGGATTATAGATTTCTGTTTTGGTCTGTTACACATTTTACAGAGAGCACTTAGATCATGAATCAAATGAATTTGTACCTCTTTTTCAGACTAAGGTGTAATTGTGTATGTTTTAGCATTTGATTCCATAGTGTGATTTTGTTTTATATCGAAAGGAAAGTATTTACAAAGTTCATGTAAATTTGGATTTTAAGTGTATTTGTAAAAGCTTTTGGAGCTTGTAGGGTGTTGTGTAAGCCTCTGAGATAATGTCCGTATCATGATACCCTAAGTTAAGGGGTTTCTTAAGAGTCAATACACTGAGCTTTATATCACCTTCCTTTTTAGCAGTACATACCACAAGAGTTAGAAGGGATCTTATTCTGAGTGGAAGTAAAGTGAACGCGAACTGACAAAAATAGGCAAAATATTTTCAAATTTCCTCTTGGTTCATCGGAGTTTGTTCTTCAGCAGATGATGGATATCCACACCTTTCAAGTGGATGCAGAGTGATTTCTTGCTACATAGTTAGCTTTCTTTTGTTTTCCCCCCTTTTACTCTAAAATACTCTTGAAGAATATCAAACCTATAGACTTCTAACTCAATGTTCTCCATTTCTCTAAATTTTTTTTTTTGATGGGCAAATCTTCTGCAAAGTCTAAGCTATGAATCCCAATTTCTTACTTACATAGTGGGGGGCAGTTTCCTTACCCTCCACTAGTGCCTGGAATGCTCCACTTGTTCTTACAAATCTGTTCTTGAGTGTACTTTTTAATAGCGAAAAAAATATTTTTTTTTAATGTGAAAATTTCTACCCTAAGGAAGCATGAGGCAATCCAGGATAAGAAACCATGCCAGAGGGTTTCTCAAGTTTTAATCCCTCTTTGCTTGTGTATTTTTTTTTTTAACATCTTTTTGAAAATGGAGAATTCAACGTCAAACAGATTCACATATCAGGGCAGAGGCTGGTGCCGTCTTCAAGAACCCAGTTATAAATCATACTTTAAAACCCGGCTCTTTCGAGGGAAAATAAAGGAGTCACTAATATTCTCAATTAGCGACATGTTGAATGCATACTCCTGTACGTGTTGTGCTGGTATGTGCCACGATCAGGTGTGAAAGCTCAGGAACCCAAGTACTGAAATTCTAGCATGCAACTAACTGGAGCGAGCAGCCTCCTCCCCTCCCAGTTAGTCTCCAAGTTGCGCTGCACCGCCCCGATTTCTCGGCACGCAGCCGTTAAAGGCTTAGAAAGAGAACTGCCAAAACGTCCCAACAACCCCTCGCCTTGCTTTGGAAGCCTTGGCGCCTGGTGGCCAAACCTCTCCAAATCCGAGCTTGCCCGGGACAACTTGACTCTTGCAGTATTCCAGCACCTCGCCAGGCCGCTGTCACTGGCGCCCCAAGCGCCGCACGCGCGCGCCCCGCGCGCCCCAGCCTCTTTTGGAGCCTCCTAAGACTTTCGCAGAAGCGAACGGGACTTGAGGAGCTCAGGGTCTGGCAGGAAAGGCTTTCCATGAAATTCCCAGGGGCTAGGGAAGAAGCTGAGGAGGGCAGGACTCAACTGCTCCCTGCCCTGGGTTATTCCTGTCTGGGATTTTCTCTTCTCAAAGGGGCAGTTGCCTGGCATGCTAAAGATGTCCGGTGGAACCGTGAGGTTCAAACGTTCCGCGTGTACTCAGGGACACCCCATTCCTCCCAGCCCTTCTGAGACGTGGACATAGGCTGCAAGGGTAGTGGCGTAGGAGGCGAGAGGGCAGAGAGTATCAGGACCAGAAAGTCCTAAAACGCCTCCCAGGAGGGAAACGAGAAGCATCTTTTCAGCCCTTCCCTAGTTCTCTTCTCTCTGGTTCCAAAGCCCCCAACCGGATCGGTCCGGCACCCCAGGCGCACGAACACAGCGCCAAGCACACGTCCACTAAGAGACAGAGGCTAAAACCCAACTTGAGCCAACACAGACCACAGCATTGACGCCCAGAGGCGTTTTCTTTCCTCCGTCTTCTGCAGAGGTTTTCCAGGGTGCGCCTCCGAGTCAGGGGCTGCAGAGGGGCTGGGACCCTAGGGAAGAGCGCTGGCGGTGCCGGACCGCGGCGGCGGCGCGCTCCTCACCACTTCCACATTGGCGCTGCGTCTGTTTCTACAGGTCCTTCCACCCTTTGGTGCTGTGAGAATTACGAGCCCCCTAGTTCCTCTGGGGGTGAATCCCGTTTTCTCAGTTGTGGGGTAGAAGAAGAGGGAGGGGAAGAGAGGGAGAAGCAGGAGGGGAAGCGGTAGGGGGAAATGAGGAGGGCGGGAACATGGGGGGAGAGAAATGTTTTCACTCTTTGTCACTCTTGAATTGGGGGCGGAGGGAAAAAAAATCCATTATGGGAAGCTATAAAAAGCGCAGGGGGCGGCGGTGAGAGAGCAGACGCGGAGAGGGAGACAGCGCCGAGCGCAGGACCGCTCCAGGGCCTCGCGGCGGCGTTCCTGCTAGCGATTGGCTGCGGGGTGTGACCCGGGGACCCGCACTTCGGGGACCACTGTGCGTGCGCTGGTGGGGACCTCGGCTCGCCTCATACCTGGAGGGTCCGGTCTGGGGGCGGTTCCTGACCTCCCATTCTAGCGCCCGCTGTCATTGAAAAGAAAGACTGGAGTCCTGCAAAGGTTGAATCCTGCGAAGTCCATAGAGGGTAGGGCAGGCAAAGAGGAGAGACAAGCAACTGAGACTCAAGAAGGAACTAGTGTGGATCTCCTGAGCAATTAAGAGGAGGACTGGACCGCGCAGACCCGGGCGGGGCCACCGAGGTGCGGGGCACAGAGCAGCGGAAGCGGTGCGGTCGGTGGGGCTGGGTCTTCTTGTACCTCGGGTCACGCCTCCTTGGCGAGAAGACGCCTCGCCTTTGATTGCTTCCAGTTACTACAGAACTTCCTGCCCTGAAGTGGTCTTTCTTGGGTCGTAGTCGCTCCTGGTTTGAGGCGTGAGACTGAGTTCACACGGTGCTGGTCCCCCGAAGACAAGTGGGATTGGGGGAACAGAGTCTGCGAGCCTCCGCGCCTCGAGTGAGGGGCCCCGTGTTGGGGTCTTCCCTCCCCTTGCGTCAGTGCCCCTCCGGTTTTTGCGCCTCCCCGGGAACCCCTCGCCGGGAGATGGCCGCGTTGATGCGGGGCAAGGATTCGTCCCGCTGCCTGCTACTACTGGCCGCGGTGCTGATGGTGGAGAGCTCACAGCTCGGCAGCTCGCGGGCCAAACTCAACTCCATCAAGTCCTCTCTGGGCGGGGAGACGCCTGCACAGGCCGCCAATCGATCTGCGGGCACATACCAAGGACTGGCTTTCGGCGGCAGTAAGAAGGGCAAAAACCTGGGGCAGGTAGGCAAACACCCCAAATGCACTCTTCAACCAGAAGAGGGAGGGGCCAGCGCTCTCGAGCGCATCGTTTGGCTTTGCGCCTTTTGACCTTCAGAGTGCGCCCCCAGGTGTGGCTCGCACAACAGCTGGGAGGGGGGTCCCAGAGCAGGTCTTCGAGGGCAAAGGTGGCTGGGTGGTTGCTGGTCCCTGAGGGCATGGAGCGGGCGGGTTACGGTTCTCTCTCACCTTTGCTTTGGGACATGGACATGTGCGAAATCTAGTGCGTAGCGGTGGGGAACTGACCAGAATGGTCCTTCTCTAAATTTAACACGGCGATGCCAAGGATGATGTTAACAGCTAACACAGCAACTGGCACTGTTCTAAGAGTTTTACGTATATTTAATCTTCACTGTCCTATGAGCTAGGCGCTGTTACTGTCCCATTCTGCAAATGAAGAAATTGAGGCACGGAGTAGAAACAATTTGTCCAAGGCACACAGCTAGTTTGAGGGGCAGAGAGGGATTCCAATTCCAACAGTCTGAGCCGGGGTCCTGGGCTCTTAACCATTACATTTTACAACCTGAAGGGTGGGTTACCCCCTTTCAGTTTCTCCTTTCCTCTCAATCACTTTCTTCTTCCAAAGAAGTAAGATCACAGACAGAAAGCTTCAATAGGCGCGCATTTCTCGCTCCTGTAGAACTGTAAATAAATCATCCAGGAGAAAGCGTAGTAATGAAGTGGCAATGACATCATTAAAGACGCAGTCGACCCGAATGCCGGCGACAACAGCAAGACGCCAGAGGCATTTTGCGAGAGAGAACTTTCCGCGGGCATCGCTCTCTCTCTGTCGCACAGATAGATTGACAGTCACATGCAAACAGTTACACAAACAGATACACACAGAGACAGGAGCGCGCACTCTGGGCACTAGCGGTGGTGTCGCGCTGCGGCCAGGAGAGGGGGCCCTGTGGGCACTGGGAACCACGACAGCTCCCCCTTCCGCTCCTTTTGTAGCAAGCCAAAACCGAAAGCCAGTTTGCCAAACAGCACACGCACTTCGCACTGCACAACTGTCAACCCTTGAAGGCAGCTCATTGTCCCAGAGAACCCAGAACCGGAGTTTCCTTGTTTCATCAAAGGATCCAACTGCAGCCGTGTTCTGTGCGCTCTCCGTGCCCTCCTCTGCCCCGCCCCAGGACAAACGTCAGGGTGAAGGTTGACAGTGAGTGCCAGTCCTCGGTGGACGACTTGGTCCAACGTTGGCCCCCTTCTGCCCATTTATGGGATAGATTTACCAGTTTTGCAGTTTCTGAATGCTTCCTGGGCTTTGAAATGTCAAACGTTTCAGCTGTCTTCTCAAAAGAATAGAATGTCTGCAAGCATAGAATTTTTTAAAGGGTCTCAAGGGAAATAAAATATATGTGTACACATTACATGCATACATATCTTTTGCACATTTTTCACACGTGTCACGTACTTTCATGCTTACATGAGCACTATCATTTGTTTTTTTCTCTTTCCTTGAAGAGAAAAAGGGAATATTTTCAGTAGGAACAGACTTTTCAATGAGCACATCCTGACATTTTCAATAGGAATGGACTTCACATCCTCTTAGAATCATGAGATGGGCAAAGGTTGCAAAGAAAAGATTCTCTCAATCAAATCGCCAGAAGTATCTCTAATGCTACTGACTTCAAATTCCACCGTATCAGTTGTTGAAAAGAGCTTAACGTTTAGTCAGTCAAGGACACAGGGATGGACACAAAGACCATTTGAGGTTCCTTTCCATTCTCATCCATGTACATTCTGTGCATTTCTGTAAAGGACCTTCTGTTCCCATCACAGCTGCGCCTCAACACCTGATGTTCCTCAGTCATGTTATCAGTATGTCAGCACTATCACTAGCCGTGGGGTTCTGTGGACAAGATTGAGGGATGCGCTCCAGAATCCAGCTTATCCTTTATGTTTTGATAGTATATCTGGATATAAATGTGCACAAACTGTCTACTTATTTTGCTCTCTCTCCAAATAGCTGCTTAAACAGTTGCAATTCTATTTGCATGTCTTTACATGGAAGATTTATTTATTTTACAAGTGAGTTGAACTTTTTTTCATTGAATGTCTCATATGCGCTCCATAATTTAGAATTATATAGAATTATATAGAATATAATTTAACTGTAAGATCAGACTCTTAAAATTTGCCCTTGGGTCCATGAGAAAATTATGACATATCAGAGATAATTATAACATAAAATAAAACATTGAGTTGAATTGTAGGAAGATAGCTGGAAAATGAGAGGTTTATCTTTTGTATATTCTGGCTTCTCGCTTGTTTAGTGTGTAATCTCAAATGTGTATTGTTATGAAGAAATAGAAGAAATGTCTCTCTAAGTAGGAAGAGGATTATTTGAATATTTAAGGGTCTCTTTATCTTCTCTATGTCCTTAGTTATGTGGTTACCAAAATTCTTAGTACTTTTGTTTTCAATAATGGAATGAAAGTTAGAAAAACTATTCAAAAGGGAAGATGTCACTTCCTTTTATGAAGAAAAACTCTAGAATTGAAATGTAGCTAAGCTGAATTTTTATCCATCATAATAGAAAAATATGATTGATTGAGAAAATTGGCAGTAAAGTGCCAACTGATCAAACTAGCTAATTATGTAGTGGTATCCTGAGGCCTAATAAGCTTAATTCTAACCCTTTTCCCTATCCTTGACTAATGATGCTGAAATATATGTATCTCAGAAATACAGAAACAAGGAGCTATTGGATGCAATTTCAAATAGGCATATTAGAAACTTGGTTTGATCTTTTCTGTAGTGAAAATTGGCTATTTTTTTCTGATTTACTTTTGAGATAGAGAATTTAAATAAAAATTTATTGCCATTGTAGAAGAAATTATTGAAAAAATTTAGCAATTCATTAATCTACAAAAGTGAAAATGAGACTAAACTTGCCCCAAGATTTTCTTGATTCACTGTAGCGTGATTTCATATGAAGAAAACATTCTTATTTGTAGGAGTCCTACTTATTTTAGCAATATGGATTATTTGCAAATGACTCCTAGAAAATGTGCCTTTGAATTTTGGGAATGATTTATAGGGCTTTCAGAAAAAAACGCTGTTTTCTAAAGGTGTTACAGTTCTCGTTCTTAGGTTTTCTTTCAAAGACACAGCTGTGAGTTATGACCGAAACTGACAGAGATAGTTGAATGTGGCAGTATTCAGGGGGTTGGTTCAGAAGTAGCAAAAAATGATTTTGTAAATTAGTCACATTAATGTTTCAATATGACTTCCTATTTGCATCTGTTGCTAATGGGTTTGAAGTACTGTACGTAGATATATGGATATGGGATAAATTCGGCTGTAGGAATGTTACTATCCTATATACGTGTCAATATTTATATATTTCAACTTCTAAAGGGATTATTGTAAATTTTTTAAATCAAAGTTAATTTTAAACAAAATCTTCAATATCGTATGATAAATATATTCCAGTTAAGCAAACTTAACCGGAGGTGTGACATCACCTCTGGAATTTGAGGTATCAACTTTTGCTGGCTATCTTAAAAACAAATTAAAAAAAAGTAATTTATAAAACAAATTTACCTTTGTGATTCACAATGATTTTTTTTTTTCTGTGTAGGAATGAAAACCTTTTTGAACTTGTGTTTAATTGCTTCTTTTAGTCTTTATTCCTTGCTTTACCTTTTTGAGATAAGCATATTAATTTGAACTCAATGCTGTAGAATTTTGAAATATTTTTAAATATTATGAGTAGAACTGTGTAAAATAATTCTATTTTAAAAGTAGATAAGCTTCCTGACATGTGCCTCTAAATGAAGCAGAAACGGGTTTAACATAAATTGGGATTCCATGATTTTCTAATATAACTTAGACTTTGAAGGACAGTGGTTTGGATGAAGCTATGTGGTGAAAAAGAATGCTTAAAATACATTGAAACAGAAGCTTAAGGGAGCTGGTTAGAAAGCATTAATACTTGTATTTTCTTTAATAAAAATGCTGTATCTATTTGCACACACAAACATGCATGGAATTGCTCATTGAAAAAAAACTATACACCTTATTTTCTGTAAGTGAGCTCCTCAAATTCTGAAATTATCCATGACTTTTTTTTTTTTTTTTTTTTTTTTTAATTAACTCCAGCCCAACTTTCGCCTACTGGAGTGTAAATATCTGCTACCTCCTCTGGATGCCAACTGACACTAAACGTAATTGGGAAAGCAGGTCATTTTTAAAATTAAATTTTCCAAAATAAAAAGATTTTGAAACGATCCACAATAAGCCTCCTTTCCTCTCACTGTGAATAATAGAGAATTGATGATAGTTGACGCAAGTGGAAGGTCACCTCGTGAATAGTAAAAACATGATAACCTAAGTATGACCATCCATTATTTTATTTTTGTGCGAGAGTAGACTGAGCAAGAGACAAGGTTACTTAAACTCACTCCAGCTGTGACTTTGACCCTACCATAGTCTTCGTTAGTACTCGCGTCCTATATAAACTCCTTTCCAGGATATTTCAAGCACTACAGTTTTTAAAATAGAGAAAACAATGTAATAGAAGGGGAACTGGCATGTTCTTTTCTGGGAAAATATTGCCACTTCTTTTCCCTGCACAATCATTTTAATTGAACATTAAAATAATCTGTTAAAATTATAGAGCCCTTTTATAATACTTAATGTATTTAATATTTTAACTCGATCTCTTCTGGCAGTTTTCATTCTTTGATATTGACATAACATCGAAATGAATTACAATCTTATTTCTGTCTGTGACTCCCTCATGGCCTTTTAAAGTCATTTTACTTCATTATATCTCTAGTCATTTATACTCATCTATAAAAAGGAGATAAAGTTGCTCCTAGTTATTTATCTGACCACTGAAAAGATTTAGATGACTGTATGTCTGCCTGTGCCTTTTTAATGAGTCATCTGAAAAAAAATCCAAAGCAAAATCTAATAGAAAACAAAATTAGCAGTAATTAATAGATAAGCACTTGCATCATGCAAGATTGTTTAAGGCTACTTAGAATGATTAAATATGGAACTCAAAATAAAAATTTAGTATTACTTTTTAAGGCAAGCAAGTTAGTTTTCTCTTCCACCTCTGTCCACTCTTGCCAGGAACTAGTGAGGAACAACATATTTTTCTCTTACTGTTGGATTTTTAGGACAAGTATAAATCAGTCTCCCAAACAAAGAAGTCAAATGATATAAAATATGAGAGATTTTTTGATAGAAACATCTGTCCACAGGAAGAAAAGTCACCACCGAAATATTTTAAATAGTGGCTTCCCAATGGGTCATCATACTAACAACTTTCGGCCACCGCCCACTTCCACTTCCTCCAGTTCAAACCGAAGAAGGAAGGCCACGAAAAATACCAACATCTAATCAGAAGTTCTTAAGGAGAGTTTGTCCTATCAATCCTGGATTTTGTAATGGTAAACTAAGTCAGAGAAAACTTTAAGGCAGAGGGATTCCACTATCAGATCTGAATTGTATTTTAACTCAAGTAATTTGTTTATGTAGCACTAAAAACAGAATTATTCCACTTATTCCACAAATGCTGAACCTATATAACATTCCATTTTTGTGATCTTAAGATTAGTTTATAGTTTAGATTTATCCATGTACTCCAGATAATAAATATAGAAATAAAATCAGCAAACACAAAAACAAAGTAATAAAATTTTAAAAAGTTATTTATCTCTCTTCCATAGTCAAATAAAAGAGACAAATATGCATCAGAGACCCTTTTAAATATATTACAGTGTCTAATTTAGTTGATTGATTCTATTTATGTATTATAATTTGGTACATAGAATAGCTTAAATTTAAATATTTTATAATTACATGACATTTTAACTGTCCCACCCCATCTAATGCAAACAAATAAATAAAATGAATGAATAAGTATAGTAAATGCCAAAAGACAATGAAAGCATCACAATTAAGGGGAGTGACTTCTTCAAGTAGTGACCTAACTAAACATTTTCTAAAGTTATTAGCTCTCCATATGAAGCTTTATCCTGTGCAATAAGAATGTTTTTTCTTCTGGGTACTGGAAGAAAAGAATGATCTTCAGACATATTATTTCCTTAAATTGGCTTACAAGTAGTTATAGCACACATTACGTTTAGTAAGAGGTTCCATTTATTATTTACTCTGTTCCAGGCACTGCTCTAAATGCTTCATTTGAATTAACTCTGAATTCTCTCGGCAGCCCTTTGAAGCAAGTCCTAATATCATCCTTATTTTTATAAATAATAAACTATTTTATTAATGCTAAAAAAAAATTCTTCTGAGACACAGAGAGGTTATGCAATTTGTGCAAGTCACACAGCAGGAAGTAGAGAAAGTCAACATACTTCCTGCTATATAATGTTAGAGCCTGCATACTTAACTACCAGGCTATGTTGCTATAATTTGCTAAGATTGTTCTGAACTTAAAGGAACATGGACCTTTATTTTATTCTCCTGTTTACATTTTCTAATGACATAACTCTAGGTTCATTAAAAACCACAGCAAAACCCACGCCCTCTGTTGCTGCCAACTGCACTCTGAGCAGCCAAAGGATGTCAGTGCTTCGCAGGTACAGAAGCCGGCAGCAGAGTAGTATATCGTTCTTATCTCTGCCCTTGCCTCGCTGCCAAGAATTCTTCACTGTCATCAAGGAAAATACATATACACACCTTTCTTTCTTCTACTTTGCCCAATAGAGGGTTGCCCAAGTAGAACGGAAAGTTATTGGATAAAACCTATTTTCTCTTCTTTCCTCATAGCAACCACCACACACTCTCTGTACCCATCTCCCTGCATCTGAGTGTCACCATGAGCCCGCTGACAGCGGCAAGCTGGGGGCCTTCTCAAGGGTCTTCCCACGATGGCTTTATGTCTGTTCATCTGGCACCCCTCACACTGTGATCAGACAGGGAAAGTTGTCTAGTTTTAGAGCTTGCTATTGCTTTTGCTGTTTCCTTACTTGTGACCCCTGCACGCTGCTTTTTCATGCCGTAGGGCTGCAGCACGGCAGTTTCCTGTTACCAGGCTCTACGTTCCAGCTTGCCGCTCACTATCTTAAATGTCTTTGGAAAAGGGACCATTCTTGTTATTTTTATTTTTAAATCTGTTAAATAGGTTCACAATAACAGTGGTCAACGTAAGAGTAATAATACTTATTACTGGGAAGTAGGGAGGAAGGAACGTGCACATAGTTATCACGCTGTCATCATCACTACTTCCATCACAGAAATAAGCAAGGCCAAGTGCTTGGGCACCAAAGAGAAAGTGGCTGCTTACTCTTCTCCAACAAGTTGGGCAGGGGAGACTAAATGAATGTACGTTGTGTACATGAAAGAAACAGAGAACTCAATTACACTAAGGCCAAGAATTGTAAAACAAAACAAAACAAGACAACACACACACGCACACACATGCTATCATGTTTCTTATACTGGATGTTAACACCTAAAAAGGATGATAAGGCAGTGTTATCTTAGAAAAAGTAGGCAAAATAGTACATAGTTGTACT
Organism: Eonycteris spelaea; assembly: GCA_003508835.1. Taxonomy (NCBI): domain Eukaryota; kingdom Metazoa; phylum Chordata; class Mammalia; order Chiroptera; family Pteropodidae; genus Eonycteris; species Eonycteris spelaea. The sequence goes on from PUFA01000062.1 coordinate 6,694,074, forward strand.
TGGTATAATTGGCGAAATTACACAGAAGCAAAGGAACATCAAACATGAAAAATATAATCGTAAGTGGAGGTTCTAACAACTACTGCAATATTAGTTTTTTTAAGCACGGGAACCAAAACAATTGAAGAACATGATAGAGTCTGCTGCCAACAGTTCTAATTTGATATTCTCCAAAGTAAGATAGCCTCTGCAAAGACAAGCTTCTTGACACTTTCTGCATAGTGTCTGGGGCCCAGGAAGCTCGCTGAGAATTTGGAAGGTTTACAACCCTCTTTGAGTGTCAGCTGTCTTGCTAGAAGGATCAGCATTCAGGGCTCACTATTCTCATTTCATTCTCTTCCCTTTCTTCTTCTGTTTTAAGATTTTTTTTTATTTATTTATTTATTTATTTTATGATTTAAGTGATTCGGAAATATTTCAACAGTGTTAAATCGAGAGTGAAAGCCATCTCATTGAAGTAGGCGATAAATTTCTTTTCGCATGTTGGAAATAAGCCGTTTGCCAATAAGTGTTTCTATCTAATAATGAACTAAAAACTTCATGTAAATGTGAGGATGAGGGAGGAAATTGTCATTTAAACCCAATTGAAATGACAGCTCGCATTCAAATAATAATCTTTGCTCATTCTAGATTCACTTCATCTTAACCCTTTGAAATTTGGCTCACCAGGCATTTTATTAATTTGTCTCTTGAAATCCAGTCTTTTTTCCAGTCCCCACTCTCTGCACTTTGTAGCCTGTTATCTATATTGTTTTCCTAACCTATCCTCTTGCTTCTGTAATATTACATATTTCTCTTTTCCTCTCTGGCTCATTCCTCTTTAGTTCTTTCACTGATTCCTCTACAAACTTCTACCCACGAACACGGACATTTTCCACGTTCTGTCTTCAGGCCTCTTTTCTTTCTGTTACATTTTCTCTTCTTTACTGACATCATTTCCTTCTTTAGATTTGTTTCACATACGCAGATACCCACCTTTAGCTTGATTAAATTTCTGAGCCCTTTGGCATGCTGCTCAACTGTTTTGAAAGTTATTCCAGAAAGAAACAAAAACATTTTCATATGCAAAATGAAAGCTTTTATGTCTAAATTGTCAGGAGTCAGGCAACTAAGTCTTTAGTATTTCTCATAGCTATCAAAAAGCCTGGTAAAAAATGCCCTATGTTAGACTAATGCAAACGGCAAGAATCAAGTCTGATTGCCCCAAATCTTCTCATGTTCTGGCCTGTGTCATCACTCAATGGTGATGAAAGAAAGCTTTGCAGATGCCTATTGAGACAGGTGCTTTTGTTTCTTGATCATTACCTGTTTGATGCTTGAGATTGAAATGGCCTCCAATATTTTTCTTTATGATAGAATTGTTAAAGCAACTATGATTGATTAGAATGTGCAAGTATCTATTATTTATGCTCATAAAGTGTTACAGATTATAAAAATGTATGCACATATTCTAAGTAAATATATAATGTCTGTATTTTGTAGCTTGGATTACATATTAAAGAGGTTTTTTTTTTTTCTGCTCACTATTTTATAAATAACTGTTTATTTTTAGTGTTAAAAACCTCTTTCACATTTACTTTCAACTTACCAGCTCTCAATGAATAAGAAAATTCTTCAGGTGTGCTTCCTCATTGTTTGTCAAGGAGAGAGCTTAATAGAAAGAACCGTTGGAACTGTTTTTATCTACAAGTTTCAAGAATTTATATAACAGATAAAGCGGGTATAGTCAGAGCTGGAGATACTTTAGAAGTCACCTATTTTAATTCGCTTATTTTACAAGTGAGGGAACCAAATTAGGAGATGTGCCATGATCTCCCCAATGTACTATGGATAGTCAGTGGCCGTGACAAAGAAACTTCTGCTGGGACTTGGATTATCTGACTTCCAACAGAAGCCTTTCAAATGATCAAAAGCAGTGCTTTCTGTTAAATCTGTAATAACAGAGTTATGTAGAAGAATGAAATTTAGTTAATTAAAAAGCTGGTGAGATACGAATTATATGTAGAACTCTTTTTCAGCTCTAAATTTACGTACGTCAATATGTATTATCAAAGAACTCAATGTCATGACAAAAGCTATTTCAGATTTAAAAGAAATTAATGAAAGTAACTTTGGCTGCATTGTCTTTGTTCACTTTTTCAGTCATGATACTTTAATGACATGATTAGCAACAAGGCTGGGTGTAGAGAGTCCGAATGGCAGGAACACACAAAAGAAGGGAAAGAAACGACAGTGTGCCGTGGGGACACAGATTGCTTGACCCTTGTCCAAGCATCATCTAGGATAGAGGCCAATGGCTTTATTTTACATTGTGATCCAGTACGTACACAACACTCCTGGGGAAAAAAAGGGTTAAAAGATACTCTTAAAATGGGTAATGCATTGAGATGTGAGACATTTTTAAAAACAATTAGTTCTATTATATTGTTCTGCTCTTCTCCTGTTCTCCCTCCCCCTTCCTCCTCCTCCTCCTCCTCCTCCTCCTCCTCCTCCTCCTCCTCCTTCTTCTTCTTTTCTCTCTCTCTCTGTCTGGTAGTGATTCATTGAATTGACTGATTAAAACCCAGGTTTGAAAACCACTGACCCATTAGACTACTGTCCTGAGCCTGCAGGGAACTTGGGGCTCTGTACTTGGAGATCAGCAGTATTTGAGGAATCAGCTCTGGTAAGGGGCGGTAGAAAGGGGCAGGCAGGTCTTTTTGGAGAGAAACATCTATCAATGTAGCCTTCTCTCCCTTTCCCTTCTGAAACTGCATGTTGGCCTCTGGCTTAGATGTGATGAGCTTCTTCATCTGGGGATGTCCTTAAACTCTGCCTCTCTTTCCATTTCCAGGAGTAAGTGACTAATAACTACGTTGCATTACGTCGTCATTTCAGGCATGTTTAATCTGAATCTGCCGTCCCACCTTTGTACTGTTTTTTTTTCCTTTTCTTTCTTTCTGGGTGTGTGCCATGTGTACCATCCTACTTTATTTCTAAGACTATGCAGTTGAAAATGGTTACAGTTTCCACATGGTACAGCAGGTGAACCTGGAACAGCATGGGATGTAAAGTTAGAGGTCTTGGTTACACTGTTTTTCAATATGCCGGACCTTGAAGAGAAATCATCTAGTACCTTTAAGCCTTAGTTTTCTCATCAGTAAAATGGTTGTCATAACAACAGTGTCTTTTTCTATCTCTGCAAAATATCAAATGTTGCTTATTTACATTAACATCATTAGAGGTTGTTTACAAAAAAAAAAACACAAACAAAAAGCAAAACAAAGTTAAGACCTTTTCTCTCTGAATTTCTGAAGAAAATATTGAGTTAGAATCAACACAAGAGTGAGTTAATCTAGTTGAATTTTATGATTCTGGAATCATAAATTTAGTTTCTGTTTTGATGGATTGCTTTTTTTTAATAGGCAGGGAGAGATTACAAGTGGAAGGCTTTTTTTGTTTGTTTGTTTGTTTTGGTTTTCTTAAATTTCTTCAAATAATTTCATACTAGTGGTTAACACTTCACATTTCTGACTGAAACTTAGTTGTTTTTTTTTATTCTTGTAGGCTACTGACAGCTCTCTTGCATGCTGCTAGAATATCTAGCTTACACCAATCAAGAAGAGCCCTATGATTTTTTTATTCTGAAATGTGGCACTACTTATATATTCTTAAAATTTCTTGTAAAGCATAGTAAGGGTCTCAATAATAGAAATATGTATATATTTAAAGCTCTGAAACTAAACTCGAGGGTCATATTTTGGACACATTATAGGTTATAGGATTTGGAATGGATAAAGTTCAGGGAAATAGCAAATTGTTAAAAATCAATTTTAATAGGCATGAAAAAAATATGTTTTGTCAAAAACTCCTCAAAGGAAAGTATTTTTCAAAGCTGTTGAAAATATATTAGTGTATTGCTAAGGAGACATTTCCTGGTGCACCATGTAATAACTGACCATTCACGGTATATGTGCAGGACTCTCACCAACTATTTGTCCAAGTAGAAACAATCTAGGCTTCCTGCTTTCTATTCCTGCTCCTAAGCAATTATTCTCTAATTTATAAAATTCAATTTTGTTAATATTGATCTCTTTTGCTGCTTCATTGTCATCTAATTGCTATTGCCTTATTCAAACCGTTATCATTTCTCAATGGACTATTACAGTATTATAATAGTTTTGTACTTTTTCAAACCATTTTCCACACTAAATCAAACACGAGCTTTCTGAAGTAAAAATTTCATCAGGCTCTTCTTTATTTTATGTCCATTTCCAGAGCATGATGTCTAAACTTTTCAACATGACACACAATGTCATCAATTCTCTTATTTATCTCTATTTTATCTCTGGGACCACACAATTGGTGAGAGGCAAAGCTGGGATATAAAGCCAAGCAGTGTTAATTGAGTCCGTATACTCAATCATAGTGCTATGATGCTGCCTCAGATAAACTGGAGGCTAGAGAAACCAGCTAGACATTTTGCTGGTATGTTTCTAAATTCAGATGTGATTAAATTCATGAAATCAGTCAGTCAACTTGCTAATTGCTTGCTTACTTCTTAGGTGTATTAGATGCTATGATCACAGTAAATAAACATTTATTAGACACATATGCTATGCTGTATTCATGATATAAGTAACCAGAAAAACAAATGTAGTCTTCTTGTAGAATCCAGTTGGAATTTTACAGTTGAAAGAGCTATGAAGAAATTGTCCAGTTCATGCACCTATTTCCAGTACAGTCTTGGAGCTGGCAACTTGATGAGTTTTTTTTTTTTATAAATATTCCTAAGGATGAAGCACTTGTATTGTAATTATCTAATCATCTTAACTTTAAGTACAGTAAGAGTGGGAACATTCTGCTTTATGCGTAAGTGAAGCATGAATAAAACAAAGCTGGGTGTCAACCTTTGTGTAAAAACCATTCCTCATTAACAGAAAATGTAATCTAGTTATTTCTGTCATTCTTCATGGATTATAATCTTGATGGATGGGCGAGCTGACCTGGAAGAGTAAGATTATCTCCATAAATAGTGCAGAAAAGGTCTGTTCATGGTGGACATTATGATGATATTGTAAAGAGGTGAGGTCTGCCTTTTCTTTTCCAAATATTTTAGAAGAAATTAAGTTTTGATTTTTTTTTCCTTTATAAATGCCTCACTGTTCCCTGAGGAGGTTGGCTCCTAATTTTATCACTTACGATGCACTAAAGAAACATTAATGGGAAGAGGAAGGTTTACAAGGAATTAGAAGTATGGTAAAAAAATAACAATGTTTCACTAGCAGGAGGATAGGAGTCTTATGACCTCGGAGTGGCTTGGTGGAGGGGGTGTGTTAAGTGAAGTGGATAAGCTCTTACTACAGACAGGGCAGAGAGGCAGAATGTGCGCCAACATATATCAAAAAAAAGAAATTTGATAAAGATGAGAGTTTAGAATAGTCATAATTTTTTTAAAACAAACACACTCTATCATTATTTTTCTAAATTGGTCATTGCAGAAACTCATTCCTTTGATATTGTCATTTAGACCTTTCTTTTGAAATTAACTTCAGAAGTAGTTTACATATTTATTTATTTTAGGTCATAACTTTATGAACATAAACAATGTTATAGGTATTGATTTACACATCAAAATCAAAATACTTGTCTCTGAGTGGCTTTGTGTTGTTTCCATAAACAAAATACCCCACAGAAGGTGAGGATGTCAGAGAAACATGTAGTTTCTGGAAACAATTTCAAAAAATTTCAAAAAGCATTCTCAGTCGGGAAATCAGCAGTATGGTTTCAATAATAAACTCTTCAATAATGATGGTTTTAAGGTGAAAGACTCTCAGTTGGATTTATAGTCTTATAATTTTTTTAAAAAACATATAATCTTATCTTATAATGAGGTCTTCTCTATTAGAAGAACCTGGTCAAAATTTGTGTAATATGGTTACTATTTCTCAGAGAATATGGTGTTCAGGAAGCAGTTAATGAGTGCAAGCCAGCAGTAAGTTCCCCACCCAAAACCCACTCTTTTCCTGAACGAAGAGGCAGGAACAAATCATATCCAGTGTAATTCCCTAGAGACCAGAACTGGTGACACATTTCTTCAAGTGCCAGTTGTTAGTTAAAATGCATGTATGCACTGAGGACAATAAACAAATTCTTCAAAGATTATTATTTTTTTAAATGCAAACATTCGATTAAAATTTCAGAGAAAAAGCTAAACTGCTTAAGACAGTAAAAATGTTTTTGCAATTGTTCAAATTAATACAATGCTTCCAAAATGCTCATTGGAAATCCTTGTAAATTTCCTTGCTTGTTTATTTGCCCTACTGTTATCTTCCCAACACTCTTAGAAGGAAATGGCTTTTTGACAAGAAAAATCTTCTCAAAATTTATGTTTCCAGTGGGGTTCTGGCCACACCAGCTGCAACATGTTGTAACTGAATTTTGGTTTCTGTTGGTTCTCATTGTTAAAGTACCGGTGACCAACCCTCAGGCCTTATGTCATAGCTATCTCAGTGATTGATTACAAATTGGATCGAAGTGTGTGCTCTAAGTTCTCATTAGAAAACACAAGCTTTCAACACAGAGGAGCAACTATATTTGATGAACTGGAACTTAAAAAATTAAGACCAAAAAGCATAATTCTGGTTCTTAGTAAACATCAGCAAAAAAGAGTATAGCTCAGCCTCGCCAGTAATTCTGTTTTGTTGTTGTTGTTGTTGTTTTTAAATTTACTTCTGGGAGAGTCAGAGACTAATTGGGGAAAATGTTCTGATGGTTGAGACCAAAATGTTCTAAATGTTCAATGACTATCTAAAATACCTTAGGGAATCAAGGCAGAGTGGTCAGAGCAAGAGACAAATGAATGATTTCAAATCCATGCTATCAGATTTAAGAATTGCAAACTCAATGAAGAGTCCATAGCAATCATAATGAAATTTAATGTGAGGAGTGATGATCTGTAGCTAAGGTGCATAGAAAGGAAGAGCATAACTGATAGCTACTTAAGACTCAAACACAAAATCAAGCAGGATAAATAGATCAACCTCCAAAGCATAGCCATTGCCCATCCATGGATAAAACAGTCTGATATTATACATGATATCACTATACATTTCCAGTACATTGCTAACAATATTCTACATCCAGCATTAGTGTGGTTGGATGCTGAGAAATACATAGTGTCTTGCTTCTAGATGATTGAGCAATTGACAGTTTTTGAGAACCTACTTTATGTCAAGAATTTTGTGTTATCTCACTTAATCTTCTCAATACCCTATGAGTTTCTGTCATGTGCACAACACTCAGTAAATATTTGAGAGAGGGAGTCAGGCAAGAAGGAGAATGCTAGGAAAGTGACCATATACATTATGAGCAAACTTGGCATTTGGTATCTGTGGTCCCATGATGGTTCAGCTTCAAACTCAGTTACTTGATTACACTTTTAATGTTGAATAGTTTTGCCTTTCTGAGTTAAATGCGGAGACAACTTAACTTTTGTTTTTTTAATTTATGAAAGTGAATGAGATTCAGATGGCCATCAGGTCATCAGGCCATCATATAGATGGCTGAAGGGAACATGAAAATATGCTCAATGTTATTAATCATCAGAGAATTGCAAATCAAAACCAAAATGGGATATCACCTCACACCTGTTACAATGGCTACTATCAAAAAGTCAAGAAATAACATTTATTAGTGAGGATATGGAGAAAAGGGAATCTTTGTGTACTTTTGATAGAAATGTAAATTGGTGCAGCCACTGCACATAACGGTATTGAGGTTCCTCAAAGAATGAAGAATAGAACCACCATATAATACAGCAGTTCTCCTTCTGAGTATTTATCCAAAGAAAATGAAAACACTAACTGGAAAAGATATATGCACCCTTATGTTCATTGCACATTATTTACAATAGCCAAGATGTGGAAACAACCTAAGTGTCATCGATGGATGAATGGATAAAGAAGTTGTGGAATGGAATATTATTCAGCCATAAAAAAGAATGATAGCTTGCCATTTGCAACAACATGGATGTACCTTGAGGGCATTATGCTGAGTGAAATAAGTCAGACAGGGACTATATGATCTCTTTTAAATGTGCAATCTAAAAACAAAGGACCATACAAACACCAAGCTTATAGATACAAAGAACAAATTGGTAGTTGCCAGAGGTGAAGGATAGGGAGTGGGAGAATAAAAATTTTATTTTAAATTAAATAAAAGTAGAGAGACATAATCTAATCACCAAGAGTGAAGACTGACACAATGTTATATGCAATTATGTATAGCAAGTATGTCTGATTATTCTTTTATGTACTTCATCCCACATATAAGATATTTTTAATTATAAGAGATGGATTAGCATATTTTACTGAAGCAGGTCTTACATAAGCTGAAAGAAAAATCATCAATGACATTCTGAATTGTGAATAATTTCTCGTTAGTCTACATTCTTGAATTAATTAAGATTATGAGTTCTCGGCTCAAGTGAATTAATGCAAATATTTTGATCTTGGTCAAATTGTGATCTATCGAATATGATTTATGAAACCTTTGTTATAATTATTGCATTTTCAGGATGATATTGCAACTATAGGCATATTATAAAATCTAAGTTTTCTTTCTATTTTTTTTCCAAGCTGAAAAAAGTAAGATCAAAAACCCCATATTGAGGTTTTATTTATTTTTATTATAATAGTTTAACAACTTTATACAACTGTTCCTGTAAACTCTAGATACATTATTGAAATCTTTGTCTTATGTCTGAAGAAGAAAACAAAATTACCATAATATTCATGAGGATTAACTATAAATGCCCACGAAAGGGAAAAATCAATAGTATGAATATCAGATCATAACTAAAAGGCACATCGCTAAATAAGGACTTAAAGATAGTTTGTTGGAAATTCAGAACCCCAAATTGCAAGGAAATGAATATTAGTTTATACTCTTCCAGATGCCAGTTTTAGTGCAGGGGAAAAAAGGCAATTAATACTAATTAATTGTTCAATAGATTCTGGATTGTCCTCCGTGTTTACTCTGACCAGATTTTCATTAAAACTAATAATGAGGAAGTTAAGGTGCGGGTCAAATGTCTCATAATGTTTTAGAAGGACTAGGCAAGAGTGAGATTCCCTTGTTAGTCTGATTGTTGCAAACTCAGTGCACAGAGCATTTTTGGAATGTGCACATGCTTAACCCCTGGAATTTTCTGAGAGTTATACTTCATCAGTCACTGGAATGAAAAGCCAAATGCCGATCTAAAGGAGAACTTCTGAGGCAATTCCTTTAGAGCGAGCAATATACCCCACTTGTCATCTCTCAGACATAAGCTTTTAATCCCCTCTTCCTAAAACTGTTTATTTTAAAATGTGAGAAAGGCTAAGGATGTCACAGCTGAACTGTGAGCTTTCCCTTTAAAGAGTCCCATTCTTCAAACCCATCTTCGGCAGAGAAACTGGCATGTCATGTGCTGAGCAGATGGTGTCCTGCAGCGCTGGCCAGCCCACATGCGCAGCTGGGCTGATCTGGCACACAGGTGTCCTGATTTGGACCTTCTTGAAATTCTGACACCGCACTTCCTCCATTGGGGAGTATGACTTGGCTGTGCTATTTTTCCAGTGACAACAGATATACTGGCCTAACAACAGCTTCAACTAAGGTGATAACATAACCCTCTAACTCATACTTAGCTGGGACCCAGGGCATAAGGTTTATTCTTAGAGTCTGGGCCAACTCTTTGGTTTTGATTTCCTCTTTTATATTATGTTTTGTCATTCAAGTTTCTTCCCTCTACCTCTCTTAATTTCGAGTACTTCTCAGAAGGGTGGGAAAGTCCCTCAAAGGGGGAAATTGGTGCCATAATAAACAAACAAAGCTAAAAACTAAACATAAATTGGGTGGCTTTTCTAATCATTGGCAGATATTGGGCAATCACATTGAAATGTTAAGTAATCTTCAAAGGTTTAAAAATGAGGAAAACTAGACAAATTCATTAAAGTTTTCATAGTATTTGACAAAAAGTAGAAGTAAAAGATTTCAAATATGGGCAGCAAAGAAGAAATTTAGTTGCTGTTTCTTCTGAATAATCTTTTACATAATCATTTTCGGTCTCACCAAAAAATATTTCTCAGTGCAGAGCCCAGATGTTTTGAAGTTTTATTTTTTTTAAGAAAGCAATACTTTGGACTTCCCCATTCCTTTCCATTTTAGTAATAGCTGCTTCTATCAACGGCTTATAATGATTATGGCTAGGTAGGAAAAACATTATTGGAATAATGAAAGAAGTAGATGGTATCACAATTTAAAGTTTAAGATTGTGTTCTTGCCTGTGTTCTGATTTTCTCTCTTTCACAACATAATTTTGAAAATTGTGTCTCATTTATTAAACGCTAGTCCTCTTCTCTCAGATGTACGCTACAAAATTGATTGGCTCTGTCTTTACCCAACAGGCATAATTATCAGGTAAAGAGGGAATTAAAAGTTTATTACACAGAAGTGGTTTTATTTTACTTTGTTAAGATAATCAACCATTGCCACTAATCTAAAAAGAGTAATACAATATGGAAGAGATATTCTGATTTTCAAAAAGTGAAGAATTTATTCCTTAGAATGATGAATTTGATATTGATTCAGGACTACATTACCATGCAGATTATAAAATTACTTAGGGAAATAGATATACACAACAAATAACACAGGTTTACTTAGAATAAATCATGATATACTAATCTTATTATTTCTTGAACAAAGAAACTGGTCTGGTATCAGTATGATGTTAAGTCCTTGCCATCTATGGTCATTTAATAGTCTGATGACTTTAAGTACCACTATATGCCAGTGACTCCCGTATTTATATCTCTAGGCAAAAACTCTTCAACTTCAGAATAATACATGCAAGTGCCGATCTAACATTTCTATTAATAGATATTTCACACTGACCATATCAAAATTTCATCTTTTCCCATTTCTAAACCTGCTGCCCCCTGGATTTCCTTATCTCATTTGATGATAATCTGTTTTTCTAATTGCTCAGCCAAAAGCCTTGGATTCATCTAAAACTTTTCTCTTCCTCACACTCACATTCAGCTCATCAGGAAAGCTCCTTAGCCCTATCTTCAAAACATGTTAATAGGCTGAAGTGGGCATCTCTACAAAGGCATGAGTGAATAGTAGCTCATAGAAAAAATAACTTTGGAATTTAAATCAGGTTGAACAAGATACAGACAGAACAAAGCAGACCTTCCTAAGAAAATAATTTCATATAAATATGAGAAACATATTTATTTTATAGTCTAGGATATACATTTAAACATTAAAAAAAAAAGTGGTATTCTGGGACCCAATTCAATCATCAAGTCTGCTATTGCCAGGGCAAAAGAATTACTTAAGTGTCATACCCTATAAAAAAAAAACACTTTGTAAATGCTGTTCTTTGTTAGTAAGACTGGATTCCTCAGTCATTTTTCTTTAGTGCCTAAACAACGTTGAAACCCACATATTAGCTTATTAGCTGTGTTTTCTTGATATCTTCCAAATGTTTTTTAAAAAAGTTTTTCTCTATGTTATGGTATACATATAACTAGCAGTAGATGCTAAGCAGATAGAAGAATGATTCCTTAGACTGGCTAAGATGTTTTCTAATAGTCTTATACTGAGATATGACAGCTCCCCGCAGACTCAGATGTTCAAGTAACTTTGCTCTAATTTGGCTCTTTGGAAAGGCAAGCCTTATTTACTGTTTAGGGTTAAGAAAAATGCTGTCACACAAGAAGTGACATGATATTGTTATCATACCATTTACCAAATTCCAATTTTTATCATAAATATTAAATTTTTCTCCTTTAATTTTATTCATATTACCGACATTATGTATCTGTCGCCCTGGTACACAGACATATAAAGAAAATTGTTTTTCATTTTAGCAATTAAAAGTATCTTCTTTTGCCTAAATTTCAGATTATTATCTAATTCCATTTACAGAATATAGTATTTGTGTCTCAAGAGAGATGAAAAATACAAAGCTATATTAATTGACACTGTGGTATTTGACAAATAACTAATGAAACAGAGTAGAGAGCCTAGATATAGATGGAGACATAGGTCTTTAACAGAAAGAGGAACTATTTAAAAACTCATGATGGAAAAATTGAGTATCCATCTAGAAAAAAACTGATATATAATGCTACCTTACTTCACATAAAAAAGTCAATTCCAAGTGTATCAGTACTTCTAATTAAAAAGAAAAAATTTTAAATGTTGAGAAAAAAATATAGTAAGTATCTTTCAAGCCTTGGGTAAGAAAGGAATTTTTAAGCAAGGCATTAGCCAAAAGAAAAAAAAATGATAAATTGGATTTTATTAAAAGTAAGGACGCTGGCCTGCTCAAATGACACCGTAAGGAAAGTAGAAAGCAGGCTACTGAGTGGAAGATGCATGGCCACATGTGACCAGCCCAAATTTTGTATGACTATAGATTATAATCCAGAATATTTAACAAATTTCTATAAATCAACAAAAGAATTAAAAGGGAGGTAATCCAATAAAAATGAGGCAAACACATGAACACACGTTTGATAGAAGAGTAAGAAAATCGCCAATAAATATTTGCATAGAGTCTCAAACTTATTCATAGTGACAAGAAGGCAAATTAAAATACTTGACCTTCCATTTCATGTACATTGGATGATCAAATATTAAGAACTTGATAATACCATTGGGTGTGAGAATATGTAGAATTTTAATTCATTGCTCATGGGGTGTAATCACTACGATCACTGGGAAATATATTGTATTTCTTAACATTAAGAATACAGTTCAGAGAAATGTTTGTTCCTGTGTGCCAGAAGATATGTAATAAAAGGGCCATAACTGCCTTGTTTGTTTTATCAAAAAACATTTCATTGACAAGAGAATTCATATACAAATTATAGTAAATTAATATCATGAAGATTATGTAGCAAAGACAGTAAATAAATGAACTATAGCTGTACATGAATGAAACTTTGAAATATAATGGTTAAGGACAGAGAGGGAAAATATATATAAATAATATTGAGGATAATGTTAATTTTGGAGAGAGTCAGAGGGGTTGGCATATGGGAGGTATACTAAATAGAAGAAAGTCGTTGGTATGTAGTAGTTCCTAGGTTGGATGGTAAATTCACAGTTGTGTTTGAAAACTTACAAATATTGAAACAGTTTGCATGTATCAAATATATTTGAAGATGTTTTAAAATAAAAAAATAAAAGATAGGTTTGAGAATTTTTGTATAACTTAGGGATCTTCCATTCGGGAGGGATATCTGTAGATGACAGTCAGGAGAGATATAAATATCTCTGAGCACATCTTTTGAAAAATGTTATCACTTTCAAAGTAATTTTTAGAGCTCATATGTTGACAACAGTGTTAAGGAAATTTGTAGAAGTAGGACTCACCTTAGAGAATATAGTTAAAGCTTTTATGAGTTTCTTCCCCAACCAACAATGAACCCCTTTCCCACACTTACGCATCCCAATTTCTGGCATGTTCTCCTGACATATGAACTTGGATATTTCTCTGCTTTCTCACTATCTCTAAAAACATCATGGCTTTGGGTATTTTCTACCTAACCCAGCATCTACAGATTTTTTTTTCTTTTAGAAATGCAATCATGGCTTTAATAAATAACTGCAAAACATGTCTTTTTCTTATAGCTATAACTTACAAAAATGATGAAATTACTTATAATGAATAAGAATAATAAATTTTAAGATCTTAACACTGAAACTGACTTAAATACTAGATAAATTTATTTTAATCACATTTACAGAAAAAGTTACTGAATTGTTCTACTGGGAATGTTATTAAACCTATTTGTTCTTCGAGTACCTTGCTTGTAAAGTAGGTGATCATTCTTAAATTAGTAAAACAGGTTTAAATTTTTCTAAAATTTAATCTGTTTAAACTTACCCTTCATCAATAGTTTACATGGGATATGAGATCTTTCAGCGAGTTAGCTTGAATGCATTTTTCATCATGGAAAGAGTGGTTAAAATGATTATTTTTTAAAATTTAAATGATGTTATATCTAGTTAGCAACTTTTTATTCTAAAGATGATAGGGTAGGTGCTATAACTCTTCTAAGAGCAAAATAGAAAATTACTTTTTTAAATTTATTGACATAAAAAAGTTGCCATATGCCAGTGGTTCTCAATGGGCTCTTGGGTATGTTTAAGACACTTTCGAGAAATCTAAAAGGTCAAAAGTCTTTTCACAATAACACTAAGATGTTATTTACCTTTTTTCACTGAGTTGACATTTGTTATTGATGGCACAAAACAGTGGTGAGTAAACTTGCTGGTACCTTAGCACAAATCAAGGTAGTGGCACCAAACTATACGTAGCCACTATTGTATTCTTCCCCAACACACTCATTATAACATCACACACACACACACACACACACACACACACACACACACGCCACTTTTTCTTAAGAATGTCCTTGATTAAGCAGTAAAAGTTAATTAATTTTATCATATCTTGACCCTTGAATATCTTTTAAATATTCTGTGTGATTAAATAGGAAGTATGCCATAAAGTACTTTTCCTGCATACAATAATATGCCTGCAATACTTGTGTTGTAAGTTGAGCTAGCTACTTTTTTCCAGGAACATCTTTTTTTACCTGAAAGAATGACTGAAAAACAAGCTGTGGTTGTTCAGACTTAGCAAGTATTTAGCGAGTATTTTCTCAGAAATGAATAAAGTAAACCTCTTACTTCAAAGAAAATAATTCATGATATTCATTGCCATGATAAGATTTGAGCTTTTGAGGTATGTATAACTCTGAACCAACATTTTCTAATTAATCAATGAGTGATATGCAAAGTCATAATGCGTAGTAGACCAAAAGATTTTAATGTAACAGAGTATGAAAAATTCACTGATACGGTTTCAGATTCCATGTTGCAACTAACCTTTAAGAAACTACCATTTGTCAAGTTTTGGTGTAGTAATCAAAGGAAAATATTCACAATTGTATGAAAAAGCTACTAAAATACTCCTCCCCTTTCAAACTACATGTCTATGTGAAACAGATTTTCTTTATCTGTTTCAACCAAAATAACATATCACAAGAAATTAAATGCAGAAGTAGATAAGAGAATCCAGCTGTCTCTAAGTCAGACATTAAAGGGATTTTCAAAAATGTAAAATAATGCCATATTTCCTACTACAATTTCTCTTGTTTAGTTATTTTTCAACATCAAATGGAGTTATTGCTATTTTTAAAAATGAACTAACAAATATTACTTTTTAAAAAAGTTTTAACTTCTTATATGGTTATTATGGATAGATACAACAATTGTAAACAAAAGCTTTATGGGACCATCAATTGTTTTAAGACTCTCTTTGGGTTCTTCCACTCTTAACTTTGAGAACAACTTTCTTTCGCACATTCTTGATCTTTCTTCCACTGCTTAGGAGCCAAATAAATAGAAAAGTTTGGGGAATTTCAGAACTTAACAGGAGGAGTAGGAAGGCAACATGATCCGTTTGTTTTAGTTTAATGGTCTAGTTTCTGAGACTTAATGTTTCTTACCAAGGTTGACCTCTATATTTTTTTCTTAACCAATATTTACTGAGAACTTTCTGCAGGATAAGTGTTCTCCTAGAACTGGGAGAAAACACTAACACCCCTGTCCTCTGTTAGAAAGGATGTGCAAATGAAATATTGGATTTGGCTTAAATTAATTACAGTAAAAGGTTGTGTAAACGCACTGAAGTGTACTCAGTAGATCATTTCAATTTAGAAAACAGGAATAAAAGTATTATCTTTATTGCCTACCCACTCTCATTTTTAGCTGTCTTAATAAAGCGTTAACCTATAATTTTAAAGGAAATCATTGGACATTTTAAAGTTTTAAATTGATGGGCCTTTACACAAAATCATGGCTAGAACCTAACTCAAAGCACACACTGTGTGTCTACATCTCTTTACTCCTTTCCTAACTTTGTGGAAAGGCAGTCTAGTTACAGGTAAATAAAGACATTTAAGTGGAAGATAAAAAATCAGATTTTTTTGTTTTGTTTGTTTTCATTTTTGTGTAAAAAGCAGTTCATTTATGTCTATAAAGTGATAGTAAATTTCACAGATGGCAAAATGCTTTGAGATCCTTAGAGAAAAATAAAATCTTTTGAAGTACACATTTGAGAAATTTAAGAACCATCACCTGGGGCCAAATTATTATTCCTTTTAATTCCAGAGGAATTTCTACAGAATTACAGATATTTAGAAACTGGTCAGCAAGTATTCATTTAAAGAAAATTCTCTGTTAGTCAGGAGCCAGAAATTGCTCTTTTTGTATAACAAAATACCTATTTCACTTGATACTGATACAAGAACATCTCCTTGCTGCTGTGTCGAAGTGAGGATTTGCATATTTTATTAAAGTGACATAAAGAACATTGCTGTCCCTTTGCCCTACCCCAGCTGCAAGTTCCCTTGTTGAAGTATGATTTAACAAATTTATTCAAAAATAAAATTTCATTTTTCCTCTGCTCTACTACTTCCAGCTGCTAACTCCTACCTAGCTCTGTGCAATAATTAATACATATTTTTAAAATAAGAACTCATCTTCGCCTTTCTACCATCCCATCTGCAGATTTTGAGCCCTTCCATGGGTTTTCCAGTTTTTTGTTTGTAGCAATAGTTCATAAATACAGAACAAGTTCAGATTCTCTGGCACCTCTTTCTAAGCCCACACTGTGTCCTGACTCTCAGTGGTTCTGATTCTTGCCAACGGAGATTAGCCCAGGCCCTTCCTCACTTGAAACATTACTTTTAAATTCCACTATTTTTATTTTAGTTTGGAATTCTTCAGTCCTCAAGACATTACCAAATGAGCACTAGCCAAGGAAGGGCATGTTATAATTTTCTAGTTTCGAAATTAAGGGGATTTTTTTTCTAGGCTTCAAAGCAATAGGTAGCCAACCTTTTCAACTGATCCTTTAGTAGGCGATATATAATTTCTTCTTATGGAAATGTAAGTATATGAAGGCATTTCAGTTGCTGAGAAGACATACTTCATTTTACTTTGAAAACCCTTGATATTTGTATTTATTTTCTTTTATTTATCAGATTTGCAAACAAAATTCTGCTATTTGGTAGTTTATTAAAAACATTACACATGGTCAAATATTCCTACTCATAGAGTAATGAACTGATATTTGTTAAACAATCCAGTTTTGATTATATTTATTCTTCATCTTTCTAATCTTGAAAATTTCTTCTTAGTAAGATATCAAGTCTAAGAAATGCTTCTGCATTATTACTACTATTAAAGTAATTTTATTTGACATAATTTTCTAAGACTATTAAATCCTAAAAACTTAGAAACAAAATAAGCATAATCATATACTGAAAAATTTGAAGATTATGTAAGGTTCAATTTGCATGTGTGTGTGTGTAAAGTATTGTTTTGTGTATGAAACATGAAAGGAATTTTGGCCCTTTTCCTTTTCTCGTCCACATTGTGGCTGGAGTGAGCTTTCAGAATTGCAAATCTGATGGTGTCTCTCTCCTTTAAGATAAAGTCTAGCTGCTTTCACGTGACTTCCAAGTTCATGACTTACAGGAGCGCCTATCTTTGCCTAGCACACGGTGCTTCTTTTTCCCATTACACATTTTACTTGGATAACTAACTCATCCTGTAGGCCTTATTGAACTTCTTGAGAACAAAACAAGATTCCTAGATGGTTCAATAGCACCCTGTTTTTACTCTCATTATAACTGTTGCTATTCTGAATATTTTTGGTCAATATTACCCCTCAGTCCTCATTCCCACCCAAACTGAAAGATCTTATCCTTTTCACCATTGTATACCCAGTGCCTTGCACAATAATAGACACAGGGTAGGTATATAGTAAATATTACTTGAATGAATGAATGAATGAATGTTAAATTATAAATCCTTTAAAGTCCCTCTCAACCTTGAAATATAATTCTGTGTTATTTTCTGTAGTCTACTTAAGCTCTAATGCTTTTCTTTTTCTTTTTCTTTTTTTGACTGTGTTTTATCAAAGGCTGAAACGTAAGTGGGGACATAACTAGTAGAGAGCATTGGAGTTGAATATAATAAGGTGCAGCCAGGTTAGGAGATGATCTGGGGGTCTAGTTTGGGGAATTTCTCATTCTGGGAGTTGACGTATCCCAAGGAATCAACAAACCTTTGTAATGATATTCAATTGCACCCTACCTCAAGTCTTAACACATCAAGTACGTCATTATATATCTAAATTGGCCTTATAGTATGACGCCGTTTACTATGATACCAGCTGCTAAACTTAGCTACACACTGGAATCACTGGATGCCCAGGTTGTACCTCAGGTTGATTAAATCAAATCTCCTTGTGTAAAATCCAGGCACTGTTAGTTTTTAAAGTTCTTCAGGTGATTTCAGTATGCAGCCACCTTGAAATCCACTGTATCTGAAGAAGACAACAGAACTGTTGGTTTAGAATTACGTTAAGCTCTGTGAGCACACTCAAGGGAAGGCATCTTTGGAAATTATTAGAAAATCACCCGCAATTGTGACCTATAGGATCACCACAGCTGAGGTATTTGATTTCTTCTCAGAACATTTCTTATCTTGTAGCAGTATCATTTAAACCATATTTATTTTAAAATACAGAATGGATATTAAAAGTTCCATGTAGTAGCTTTGATTTAAGTAGAAACTTAAACATTAATACAAATCTCCTATTTTTTTCTTTAATGAATTCGTAATAATTCTACTGGGGAAAAAATCAAAGTTACTATGGTAGTCACTTTTTTCAAGATATATACACTCGTTTATTTTACTATTAGTTCTGAAAACTTGAAGTTCTATTTTAAAGAATACTTTCTCTTTACATTAAATTATTGTTTCTGAAAAGTTTTCACAGTCTATCAATGTTTGACGTATTTGTCATATTAACACTCTTTATATCCCTTCACTTTTCAAAATAGATTCATTTTATAACCAAAGAGGGTTAAGATTTTATTTCAATATGTTCTCAAAACACTGTACTTCCCAATCAAAATTTAAGAACAATATTTGGTCAAAAGGTTTTATTTAACAGTTATATATTTCCTTAATTTCCCTTTGATTTGTTTTGTACAAAAACAGGACACAAGCCATAAACTGTCACCTGCCATTTCACTATTTTCTTTTAAGTCAAATAGGAGGCATATAGTATGGGTGTGGGGAGGGGTGAGCAGAGAGTTAAAAAAAAAAAAAAGTGGAAACCACCTGCACTCAATTCAGCCATCAAATGAATCATATAGAATTTAGCACTTGACAAATACCGTGCACTTAACTTGATCCTGGAGTCACTGAAGATTTCCACCAGATCCTAGAAATCTGACCCAGACAAACAAACCTTCTTGGTTTCCAAAAGATTGTTTGCTGAAGGTGTTCTTTTCCCCACATGCAGGTGCTGCTCAGCATGGAAAGAGGATCTGAGACCAGGGAGGACTCCTTCCCTGGGGTTTCGTTAGGGTATATAGAAAAACGCACTGCTTGGAAATGATTGTTGAAATGTTGAAATTTTTCCCTCTGAATTATATTGCAACACCTTACTCACAATATAGAAATTACATATTCAAATGATTATCATTAATAATAGAAAAAACTGCTTATTTTTTTAAAGTCCTTTTAACATGAGCCCTCAAACCATTACCTTTCAGTACTTTAATTTTAATTTCTGAAATTTACCTTCTAGCTCATTAGCTACATTCTAGCTCTTTGATTAACTTCTTAGTTCTTTAGTTTTTATTTTCAACATTTTCTAAAAATGTTGGAATTGGTCTTTGAAGCCATGACTGGTTTTACGCAGGAGGTTGTTATTTATTTTTCCCGTTGGCATGATAATTTTAGTTCCATATTGTTATGCTGTTTTAAAACAGGAGACCATAATCTTCTTGGAGGAGCTTCTCCAGTGATTCTGATATGCTGCCAGATTTGGGAACCCATTACTGTAGGGAGGTGGGGGAAGTGTTTGATAAATGAGATTGAAAAACTTCTTGTAACTGGCTTAATCCATGGAAGAAGATACTTCATGGAATTCTACTGATAATCGTATGATCATAATATAGTTTGTCTAATGGGGAGTGTATGAGTTCATCAGAAACTAAAGCCAAAGTAAAATAAAAATTTCCACATTTTATCTCCCCACTTATGAAAACATTTGATATACCCTCTATCTCTTCAACGGCAAGTTTGGAATGATAATGCTAACGGGTTTTGCCATTGAGTGTATCGCTGAATTAAGAAAATGGTGTACACGAAAGACCATAGAAGGAAGTAAAAATAGAATGATGTTAGAGAGTCATCAAATCTTCTTCATATGTTTTGGAAATAACTGTTTTAAAGGCGTTGAGAAGGAAGAAACAGATCTAAGCCATTCTGCTATTTCAGATTTAAAAAATTTTCCATTTTTTTGTTTCTTCTTACTGCCATAACAAATTACTACAAATTTAGTGGCTTAAGTAAACACAAATTGATTATTTTACAGCTCTATATGTCAGAAATTTACACTGATCTCATTGGGCTAAAATCAAGGTGTCAGTAGAACTGAGTTCCTTTACAGAGCTATAGGGGAGAATCCATGTCCTGGACTTTTCCAGCTTCTAGAGGCCACCTGCATTCCTCAGCTCACGAGACCTCCTCCTTACATCTTCAAAATCAGCACCAGAAAGTCCAGTCCTTTCACACTGCGTCTCTCTGACCCTTCTTTCTTAGTAAGATCTCTAAGTCTTATAGTCTTTCAGACTATAACCTTTCTAGTTTAAGAGACTTATGTAATTGAACTGGGCTTGCCCATATTTTCCAGAATAATCTCTCCTTCCCAAGGTTTTTAATATTTTTTAAAGTCCCTTTTGTCATGTGGGGTAATAGATTCACAAATTCTGGGGATTAGGATATAGACATCATTGGGAGGTCATTATTCTGCCTACTAAAAATGTATGACCTTTAGGGAGTTATTTTGTATCCCACACCTTCTATAATAGTATTGAATTATAGAATTATGTAATGAAGAAAATTAAAAATTCTTATTAAAAGTGCTTTTTTTTTTTTGGCAATTGTAGATGACTTGTGGTTCAGAATAGATTGTAATAGATTCTTAATTGAGGCTTTGGTCTAAATTGCCCTTGAAATTTCTTAGGAAGGTATCATTGTGAATTCTAGCATAGGTCTATCAGTATAATTTATTTACTGAATTAGACCACTAGAATTGTGACCCATCTGAGCACTGGATGCTGTAGTTAGTATATGAATAGTTCATATCTCTAATTTATCACAGTGAAGTTAGACACCACGATATCACAATATAAGAAGCACTTTGGAACTGAGTAATTCAATAGTATATCCACATACCCAACCCCTTACTCACTGTGATTATATGGTTTAGAATGGTAGACGTAATTGCTTTTTCTCTTCTACTCTATTTTATAGATTCTTTTCTTTCCCAATCCACATAGGATTATGAATGTTATGTTGAAGCATGTTGTTTCATCACTTCTAACTTTGACCATTCCTCATAAGAAGAGAAATAAGTAAAACAGGTAGAGAATATCAATTCCATCATATGAGTTTTTCTCCAATCTAGTAATTCAATTTGAAATGCAAAATTTATAGAACTTTTTAAAGCGATACTTCTCAAATTATAATATGCATACAATTCCCTGGGGGATCTTATTAGAATGCAGATTCTGATTTAGCAGATATGGGGCAGAACTTAATATTTTCATTTTAACAAGGTCTCAGGTGTGTGATAATGATGGATCCAGTCTGAGATAGTTTAGTTAGACCCTACTGATGATATGCTTTGCCGGGTAACGCTGTGATAGGAAAGAAAGCTACATTTGTTGTATGTGCTTGTCTGAGGAGTCAAAGGTGTGAGGCTACCATCTGCAGGATTATGACTTAATATGTGTCTAAGTCAGAATTCCACCAAGGCAGAACTTTGGAGCAGTGCCTCTGAGCCTCCTAAAGGCCTTGTCTCAATGGCATTGAAGGTTGGTGGGGTCACTCACTGAAGTGGAATTGCAGGGCCTCTCCAGTGGGCCAAGGGCACACACTGAAGATTGGTGTTTGTGTGTGCGTGCGCGCGTGTGTACCTATGCATAGCATGAGCACTTCTGTTAGGACTGGACTGATGGTGAACTATGTTGGTGCATAATGAAGCCAGCAGAAACTCTAGTGGAGGTCTGTAGCAATCCTGCACAAATTCCTTATCTGACCTGCATGTAGGAGAGAAAGACTGAGACATCTAGCAGCTAGTTTCCTCTGAAGTTTCCCTCAGGATAGCAGGTGGCACACGTGGAGAATGCCAACTTAAGAGGAAGGCAGAGATCTACAGCCAAGATCACTAAAGATCACCCAAAACAATCAGAAGCTATAGGAGAGACAAAAAACAAATTCTCCTTGACACCTTCAGAAGGAACCAACCTGCCACCACCTTATAAACAACAAGGTTTTAGAAGATTTAAACTATGAAGGATTTCATGTTCAATTTACCCGTAATCCTGTAGTAGATGCCTTGAACTATATACTATTAATCTGACATTCTACCAGGCATTTTATATACTTTATCTAATTTAATTCCCACAACAATGCCAAGAGATGGGTATTATCCCTGTTTTACAGAAAAGGATGTGAAAGCTGAGAAAAGTCAAGTGATTTGTCCAGGATCACACAATTTGTGAGTTGCATACCTGGATTCTAGAACCTGGAATTTTCATCACTGTGGTTTGGAAACCATTTCAATAGGAAGCAGACTGAGAATCCCAGATCCAGAAGTTAGAACATTATAATGAGATTATTTTCAATTTTTATACCATTTTTAGGGCATACCAAGTTTCTTTCGACTCAACATTTGTTTAGTGACTAGTGGTTTTCTCTCTCTCTCTCTCTTTTTTTCTTTTTGGCAGTAGAAATCATTGAGCCAGCAAAGCAGAAGCATGTGAAGCCCTCCAGCAGATAAACATTTTCCATTCACATTTTGAAGAGAATAAAATAGCCAACTAAAAGAACCCAAATGGCAAACATCATAAAGTCATTCCTTCATAAAAATAAATTTTTGGTGAAGAGGTCTTTCATTTGGAAATTAGATCCAGCTTTGCTTATGGAAAAAGCAAGTAAAAGGCAGGGAGAACCAGTAGGTCTACTAACTATATAGTCACACAGTGATACTTAGTGTTCCAGTATACAAAAATATAGACTTAAAAGATTTGAACAATATGTTTGCATATCTATGCACTGTGAAATCAGGCATTGTGAAGAAAGTGTCTTGTAGCTAGTTCAGAATGATATAATTCAGGACAGATTTTTTTTTTATCCTTCAACACATGGCTTTGAAATAGAAGATTTCTTTGAAGAAAGATGAAAAAGTCATTATGTATCTAGTGCAAAAAATTAAGTGCAGGGTATGATTTTCATGGCAGGTAACATTTCACTTCCTGCTTATCTTTGATTGGGTGTATTTCTTGCCAGAAAAGACCAGTGAGTTTTCCAGGCTTGAAGTTGCAGTAGTCTGGTGATGTAATGATAAGGCTTTTACATTCCAAAGGACAATGATTTTTTTTTCTGTTGTGAATTCCAACTATTCATTTTTTCCTAATTATTCCAGAAATTTCCCTTTCTTTATGGAAAACAAATATCCTTTCATTCCTATGAATTAAAAAAAATGATAGTTTATTCTTTTGTGCACACAAGATATTGTCCACTATGAGCAAGATAACGCACCTAGTGGTGTTGAAAGGTGGTGAGCAATGACCTCTACTTCTGAGACTTTAAAATCTGCAAATAATCTTAGATAAGAGGGAAGAAAAAGAAAGAGAATGTATTAGTTTTTACTGAGGATGAGATACCTCCCAAATTTTGGGCTATGAGCTTTAAATATATTATTTAATTCTCACAACAAACATACTAGTTGATTTAAGCCCAAGTTCTGCTGCTTTAAAAAGCTAATTCCTTAATTTAGCCCTAAAAGTAAATATCATTATATAAGAGTTAAATTGGTTATTTAGAGATTTCTTAGAAAAAGAAAGGCTTTGGGATTACCAAAATCTTTATTAATTTTTAAGCCACAAACTGGGTGGCTTATTATCTCACAGGTCTGGAGGGGAGAAGTCTGAATCAAGGTGATGTTGGCAGAACCACATTCCCTCTGAAAGCTGTGTTTTTTTGTTTTGTTTTGTTTTGTTTTGTTTTGTTTTGTTTTGTTACCACTTCCTAGTTTTTGAAGGTTGTCAGCAATCCTTGGCATTCCTTGGCTTTTATGAGGCTAGAGGTGATAAAATTCATTGGGCTTTATGCTTCTAAGCTGACAGTAAATTTTGTGCTTTGTTTTTTTGTTTTTGTTTTGTTTTGTTTTGTTTGTTTTAGCAGAGAGAAGAGCCTTGTCCATTTGATATGAAGAAAACTGAAAAGAGGTCAATCCTCAGACAAATTATACCTGGTTTTTCTCTCCCAGGAAGAATTAGCTGCAGTTAGTACAAGTACAGTTCAGGTGGTTGTAGAACTGAGAATAACTATATACTTCAGCTCTCACAGATTTTGAAGGTCGTGAGATATAAACTTTCGAGCTGTATGGCCATGGACAAAAAACTTAATTTAAAATTCAATTTCCTCATTTGTGAAATGTAGATAATAAGCATTGCATGAGGATTTTATGAGACAACACAGAGTCTGGCAGTGTGGCACATCGCGGACATGGATGTCCTCTTCCTCTGTCCTTTGGCATATGTAGGTATGTTGTGTCTCACAGGGAGTTACAAGTTAGGAAATCAGGTACAGGCCATTTCTGCTAGCAGACAGACAGGAAAAAAAAAAACAGTAAAATGAAAAAAGATTAGCGTATACCAAAATATGAACATAGTGAATAGTCACCAAATAAATTGAGGTTTGCAGTTTAAATCGCCTTTTGCTCCTTGAGGAGGAGCCTCCGCTCTGAGTAATGTTTCAGGTGCTAAAAGTAGTTCAGTGTTTAGTGTTACAAAATTGATGGTGCAAGTTTGCTTAGATTGGAAAACCCGTAATCATTTTGTTCAAATGTTGTAAAAAGCATTCTTTATTCTAATTGAAATGAGTCTAGGTTGTTGATGAATTAAATAGAAACACTATAATTTTCTCAAGCCATTAACATCATTTCAAAAATAGTGAACTGTGGTTTTAAGTCTAAACACTAGCAAAGAAAAATCCGTAGTAAAAACAAATTTGCCATTAATCAAGACTAACTTTAAAAGTAAAAATATGTTAGGTATACAGCAAATCTTAACTCCAATAAATAAATTTTAATGGGTTTTAATCTCTGTTATTAATAAAACTATACATTGTTTTATTTTGGTTTATTAATATTTATATTTCTATTTTATCACCCCTTTACACACTTTCCTTTTCTTCAATTATGTATACTCTTATCACCTCTTTATGTGTTTCTTTTCACATTAACACATTTTATCACAATTATTCATTTTCAAAGAGATAAGGTTTCAAAACATTTCCTTTCCTTTCACAGGCACACTTTTTTCTACCATTTGAAGAACTGAAATCTTACCAATTTAAAACATTCCAATTTATACTCAAATTTTACATTATACATATATCTGTAGAATATTAAAGTTATAAAGATGAAAAAGGGCAAACATTTGACCTAATTTTTAAATTAGCTATTTGGTTTTTTTTTTTATGTAGCCATATTCTTTCTAATCAAAAAACAATAAAAACTGAATTAGAAAAATTAGTTCCCTTAAAAAAGATATGTACATTTATATGTATGTTCACATACACACAAACAATCATACACATGCAAACATGTATATATGTGTGTGTGTGTGTGTGTGTGTGTGTGTGTGTGTGTGTGTATTTAAATTTTTCAAAAACAAATTAGGGTCACATCTAATGCATTCTTTAAACTCTGCCTAGTGCTAAGTAATATAAATTCTTCACTTGTGATTCTCATAGCCACTCTGGAAGGCAGATATAGGGTTATTGTCAGGAAAGTAAAGTAACTTACCTAAGAACACACACAAAGCTCTGAGGTTAGGATATTAATTCAGGTTTTTCAGATTCCAAAGTTTACGTGCTTTTCCTAAAGGTCAACTTCTGCCTCATTTTCCCTAAAGAAAATTAAGGTGGTTGACTCTAAGGAGTTACTTTGCATGCATATTAGCTCTGTCAGTGATACCCATTTCTAATATTTCAGTTGTTCCTCAGAAAGTTTTTCACATAGTATTCAGGAAGCTATTCTTATCAGTTGTAAATCAGATACTTGTAATATGATCAATTTATATGACAAAATTACTTGGGAGTTTATTGCCACAAATGTAAGCTTTCTAATATAGTCCTTAATGTGAAGTGCTATTTAATGCTTTCTGTAATTAGCACAAATAAACTGATTTCTCTTTCCAAGTAGGACGCAGAGCAATTTTTCTGATTAGCTAAAGCTATTTGGATGTAGCTCATCTTAAAAAAATTTAACAACAAATTTATTAAACAAACAATTTTGGGAAGTATTGTTAATAATTTATAGAACTATTCCCTTTACATGTGAATCCACTAAAGATTTTCATTTAAATTTATTATGATTTTTAAAAACACTTTTTAAAATTAGAATTACTGAATTAAATGAGATTTATTATAAAGTGCTTACTGGCATCTATTTCAGAGGTTGCTTTGGGATGGTTGTACTTACTAGAGTAAAAGAAGAGATTTAATATACCTTTATGACCTTGCATAGCCCAAGTTATTACAACAATTAAACAGAAAAATGTGAATACACTTTATCTACTTTTGTTTCAGAAGGAATTTAAGCAAAATAACTTGTTCTGTGGCTAGATAAAGGGCTACTACATTGAGTTTGAAATGAAATGGACTAGAAAAACCTAGTCTGTTCAGAATAGATTAGAAAATATAATTCGTTTATTTTGTGGAAAAAGCAGGATGTCTTGAGAACTGAGAAGAAAAAAAATATCCTTTCGCTTGGATATTTCAAGCTCTGTATGCCGGTCATTTAGAATTCTCCTGCCTTACCTACCTAAATGTTCAAAAAGGGTATTTTATATGCTGAACAAGCTCTGAATTATCCTTGTTCTTGAATGGTCCTGACAGCTTTAAGACTGTAATTCTAGAAACAGGAGCCTGATATTAAGCATCTGCACATGTTCTTCATTATTTCCTCAGCAGAAAACAATAGTTGAGTAAGATCGCACTCTAAGGGAATCCATTTTCACTAAATAGGTACATTTAGTCAGATGTAATTTGGTAGACCATAAAAGTAAAAAAGAAGAAACTTATTAAAATGAGAAGGCAAGTGTATAATGGCTATTAAAAAGTGTCTGAGTAACTGATTACACATACATGCATAATTGTAGACCTAAATATTTATTTCAATACACCTGAGTCTTAAAGATTTTTGAGAAGGAAATTCAGTATTTAAGCTACCAGGACCCTTATCATAAATGTTTTGGTTCGTAGACTTAATATGCTCTTGTCCTCCAATAACTTTTTTAGATGAAACTGTAAGAAAAATTTTCAGTTGGCACAGTAAAGAACTGAACTCTAATGAAATTAGGAAATATATCTCTTGGGTTCCTGGAGAGCTGATTGGCCCCAAATAATTTGTTGATATGCTTGGTGAGTTTCACTATTTCAGGAAGAATTGAATCTGTATTCATATTAACATTACATGCATAAGTATGATCTACATATTCCCACAAACAAATGCTGCATTTAATGGGTAAAAAAAAAAAAAAAAAACTGAAAGCTATTTCACAGGATGAATAAATAAAATAACTGAAACTTTTTAACCTGAAAGAATGTCTAGCAGTATTTTAATTGTTGGTATGGAGCAATTGTTTATTCATTCATTAACTATTTAATAAATATTTATTGAGAGCCTACTATGTGTCAAGCCATGCCAGATGCTGAGGATATAAAAATATTTCTTGCATTATATAGCTAGTTTGATGAGAATAGATTTCTTTGTAAATGAGAGAGAAATGGAACTAATGGGTAGGCATTAGAGAGATTCAAACTTGAGTTTTGCATAAGGTAAAATTTTCTAAAATTCAGAGATTTTATAAAAAATAAATGGCTGTTTTGTGTTATAGAACTCTGTAGGAGTGTTCTAAGTGTAATTGTGTGCCATTCTGTAGGGAATATTTAATATGTGATAGCTCTCAACTCAATGATTTATTTTTTAAATAATGTCATCTATTATTAGTCAAATTAAAATTAGGTTCTCACAGTTAACCTTGGTCTCAGCAAAAGGCTAAACTAGGTGTCAGACAGACACTTTTCAAAGAAGCGGGAAAAAAATCTACTGGTTGTATTCCTGTCACAACTGTCTTAGAAAGGAGAGAGCCAATTTTGTGCAGCTGTTTCTCCTCATTTCACTAGTTTTTAGACTTGCAAACAGGTCACCAAGGGAACTATGAAAACCTGTCTCCATCCCATGACCCAGTAGTTTTGTATGTGAGGTTAATCACCAGACATTGACTTTCTTTGATGCCTTGGAGTGTAAGGGTAGTCGTGGCCTCTAAGATCTGTAAACTTCAATAGCCATGTGATTTCATAGTTTACCTTAGTTTTTTCAAAGACTTCATTCAAAAACCTTTCTTTGGAGCATACTAAATTTATGATCCGCTGTCTATGAAAGGCGTTCAGTCACCTTTTCTAGAAATAGAACAGAATCCTGATCAGAACATTTGAAACAAGAACTCTCTAAGTTTATACTTTTTTCCCCTCAGAGTTACATATTCGATGTCTTCCATAAATTGAATCATGCTATTTTTAAAATCTAATCTACTAAGATTGTGTATCTGAACACATCATTTAAGAGATTTTGTGATTGAGCAGACGTAGATTGACATATACACCTTTTCTCCATATATTCTATTTGATTTTCATTACAAATGAAAGGTTTCCAAAGTAGACTTTTTTTGTTTTTAATTCATCAGGACTATTTTTGCCCCTTTGAGATCTCTCTCAATGTCACAGAGTTAAGAGTTTGGGACAGATATTCACATAGTTGATTAAAAAAGTATGTAGAAATAAAATTTCTTTTGGATTTCTCATGGAAAAAGGGTAATTGGAATAAAGAGTCGCCTTCCTCAGTGATCTCATTCTGCACAGGAGAATGATTTGTTTCCTTCCTACATTACGTAGGATTATAAAAATTCATATTGGGGATTTTATTTCTTAAATATTACATTAACAAACAGTGAATAAGCAACATCAAAATTAATTCTTTCTGTGTATCTTTTTCCATGGAGATCAATGGAATAGACACTGAGACTTTAATCTGAAAATGAGAAAAATATAATGACAAGTGAGACATTGGTGAAATTTCTGAGATAACATTTAATTTTAACTTATGAATTTTTATGTAAAGTACTTTAAGTAGGAAAAAGACTCACAACACTGTGATCAACACATTTCCAATCAACGAGATCTATCTCTAAAAGAATGAAATGGAAGTGTTAACAACAATATATATTTTAATTCCTGACATTCTCAGACATTGTCTCAGAAAATGATATTAGAATGATATTAGATATTATTATTAATCTTAATATAACATTTAATGTTAGATTCTGGAAACAACAAAAAGGAAAAAATTGATTATAAAAAACTAATATTTTAGGTAATACTTTGAGTGTTACATAAGAATTAATACTATTAATGGTATTAATAATATTATCTATAAGCAAGAAGCACTAAATATTATAAAATAATATACCAGTCTTGAGAAAATCTTGATGGCAAATAACAGCAGATTTTCCTAAAAAAAAAAAAAATGAATGAGGAAATAAGTGCAACTGTCTCCTAGAGCTGTTTGAGGAGAATTAACTCACTGCACGTGCTTATGTTTCAGTCACACGGGAGCCCCGGCAGTTCTCCCTGTAGGGTCAGGTGAGCAGGACAGTCCTCAGACGAGCACCAGGACTACAAAGGAGAGCAGCTGGGGACCAGATGGGGCCGGCTTTAACCATGAAAGGGTTCATATATTAAGTTCCTTAGCCAGGTCTTCTTCCCTGGTTATTTGCACGCAAAAAAAAAATCATGGTGCTGCATTATAAAAAAGAGAATTGGTCTCTAACTCTTGATATACTTTTTTTTTTTTTTTTGGCAATAGCTGGTTCACTCGGTATAACTCACCCTTTGAATTATTTAATTCAGAATTATTATCAACTTTAATGTTGAACTTGTAATGAGGGGCGCGCGTGCCTGCATGTGTGTGATTGTTTTGGAAAACTTCCTGGAAGAAAGAAGGACGGATGTGTCTAAATACTGGCCAAAACTGTATAAGTAGACTAAAAAATTATCTTAAGTGAATGTAAGTAAACCTTCAGATAAGTTATGGCCAGTTTGGTCTTTGGAAATAGCCATCCGTGAAAGGGCATTGCATTGCACACTCTAAAATCTTGGCTTTTGTCCTTAAGATGTCTTAGACAGGTTGGTAACAGCCAGAGATAAGGAAACTAACTGGCTCCACTTGGTGAGAGGAAAGGATGGTATGTGAACTAAATAATGGAGAGGCTGCTAAATACAGTGTCTGCTGGCAGTTTTCATAAACCACAAAACGCTCTTTAAGTTCTTCAAACCAAATTACTTCAACCACTAGATAAGGTTTCAATGCATGATATTATTATGCTGTAGGCTTTTTTTTCCCCTTCCAAGTTAATATTTTTGTTTTGATTTTGGCTGGGGAAGTTCCTTTGTTGGTCAGCCACAACATTTCCATTAACTCACATAAATTCCCCATCGCAGGACGCTTGCCAGTTTTCGCCCTGCCCAAACAGGATAGATAACATTAGCAGTGGTGCGTGAAACATCTAAAATTAAAGTTACTTTTCCCACAGCTTCCGACCACTGGATTTTGAATAACTTCAGTATTGTTCACAACCTTCCTAATCAGAGCAATGAACTTGGGAATATTTTTTTATTTCAAGTAGGAAATAAATCCTTATGCCTTAGATTAGAAATTGTCTATAGGTTTAAAAAAATAAATAAAGGAATAACAAAGCCGCTTCAGAGATGACTTTTTGATCTCGTGATCTAGTTTGGCTCTTTTGGCTGCCCGGAGCAGCAGTCGCTGAGAGCTTGTGCGGCTTCCCTCTTCAGTCCCTCGTAGCAAAAAGTTACCTGTTGGGCCTTACAGGCCTGACTTAGCCATCCAGTGAATCAACAATGCAAGTGGCCAACATATTTACTAAAGCAAATAGCGAAGGAAACTGATCCACGTGGATGCTATGTCAGTGATTACTAGGGTAAAGTTAGCAAGTACTTCGCAATTTAAATCAACTAAAGAAATGAGCCTAATCCTGGGAAGATTGGAAACCTCCATTTATTGAGAACTTACCATGTATCAGGAATGGGCTAAATTCTTTATATACATAATCTCTTGAATTACTGGTAGCAACTCAAAGAGGTAAATATTATTTTTCAAATTTTACAGATTTACAAGCATGGCTCTTTTAAACAATTTGCCCAAAGGTATATGGTCACCAATACAAGAATCAAGATTTAAGCAAGACTCCAAAGCTGTGCTCTGAAGCATTCAATACTCAATGCTACTTAATTGAACCTTAGCCAGGCTTTGGGAAGAATGGAAAAGGATAAACTTCCCTGCACTTGAACTAGTTTCTGTTTCAAAGAGACCCAGAGAGAAGTTCATAGTGGTTCTGTGCGGTATCTATATGAAATATTTTTGGTTCATTCAATCCATATGTAGGTATGTTTCTTTCTCAGAGGGCACAGGGACACCTGGTGAGATCTCAGACATCTATGTGACAACAATGACAGCAATAAGCCCAAAGAGTTTTCATCCTCTGTTAGGCACTGTTCTAAGTGTTTTCCGTGCAATAACTCACTTAATATTCACAACAAGCCTATGAGGTAAGTTCTCATGTTCTGGGAGCAGGGTATATTATAGTTGGGGGAGATTTTTCTGTTTAAATATATGTATGAAAAACTACCTCCTCTGTTCTCTTTTTAATGGTTCACATTTCATGTTTGTATAGTAAAGGCTCTGAAAAGTTTTGCAGTAAGAAATTTATCTTTGTTTTAGCTAGCATCTATACACTTTCATCTCCACTAACACCTAGCAACATCTCACAGAGTACAGACTGATGATTGCTCTTCTAGATTTACAATAGTAGCCTGAGTCTAGAAGCAAGCTCATGGGCAAAACTTTAATGGCTAGGAGGTGGGGGTGGGGGGGACTGTAGTTGGGAAGTGATGTTACCCCGTTAATTCTAGAGACCACACTAGAGACACTATCTCTGCTCAGGTGAGCAAAGCTGCATTTCACCTGTCAGCAAGTTGTTTACCAGTTCAGAAATAAATACATGAAAAGTTTGGCACTTAACCACAGGTCGGCACTTAACCACCTCAAACCTTTAGCATTTCTGCTATTTTCTAATGCAAATCTTTCATCTAATAATAAGGTGATTCCAAGGCTTAGGGAAGAGTAGTACCATATATGTAATTGCTGATGATAGGATAAATCTGTTCAAGACTAGATAATTTTATTACATGTATTTGTAAAATTTTCCATAGCCTGCTGCTTATCTTAGAACTCTGAGGAAAGTTTCAGCAAGTGACTTAGATTTAAAATCTGGTCACCTCTCTGGCTCCATGGGATCACTTTAGAGTTTAGAGTTAGGATGGAAATAAAAGGAGTGATGCAAGGTTGGCCATGAAAACAACTAGAGAGAGCATCCAAGTGGCAAGGTGAGTGTGGGAAATAACTCACTAAAGTTCAGTGTTTGGAGCTGAGGATGCAGGTGAAATGGTTATGAAGGATTCAAAATTTTTGAGCTTCAATAATAAATCAATGATAGGTGAGATTTGGAAAAATACGGATGAGGAAAAGTAGCACTCTGATGTGTACACATGTATACATGCATATGTGCGCGCGCGCGCGCGTGTGTGTGTGTGTGTGTGTGTGTGTGTGTGTGTTGGAGGCCAAGTATAAAAGAGACAGTATGAATCAAAAACACTGTGGCAAATACAGCCTGTGTTCTGGAAATCCAGATAACTTTATCTGGCTGTATGGAGGTGCTCATATGCGATGTTAGAAATGTCAGATAAATTCAAGTCATGGAGTTCTTTGAAGGCCAGGCCAAGAATTTGGATCTGTTTTGGTAGTAGAAGGATAGCCCTGATGATTCTGAAGCAGTGAGATAACAGAGAAAACCATGGGTTGGGAAGAATCGTAGAGTGATGCCCAGGTGGGACAATCGGGAAAGAAAGAGAAGGCGGAGGACCACACAGCAGGCACAGTCATGGAGTGCAGCGTGGTGAAGACCTACACTTCTGTTGCCGTGGAATGGAACTAAAAGAAAGGGTTTGAAGGATTCCTGGGTATAACAGTGAAGACAGCTGTAGAAGAGCGAAGGTGTACAAACCTGGGTGTTTAACTCTGAACCACACTTTATCTATGCAGCACATCGATTTTGTCACACACTGAATAATTATGCTATTACTATCCAAAATCAAGTCCAGATTTGTTTTTATAGCCCAGGATTATTGCAGCACAGCAAATAAATATTCCTTACTCTAAAGCATTTTAAACAAAATTTTGGAAGAGAGTGATTGATTTTACTAGGTATTGATTTTAAAACTTTCCTTGCAATGTAGGTGGTCTTTAGTGCTCCTTTTTCTTCCCACCCAATCCCTTAGACCACCTAACACTTCTCCCTCAGCCCCCAAGGATAACCACTTCCTAACAGACCTAGAAAAGACCATAGCTCACAATACTTCTATGAAAACTTGTTTCTAGGAGTGGCTTGTCGGGTCACTTAGAGAATGGGAGAGTCAGAGGTTTCATGCAATCAATAAGGCCAGTCTGGGCAGGCTGTATTTTGCTGAGCCTAGCCCCCAGCCACGGTCTCACCCATCCTGCCCTTCGTTTTTAATCGGAGTGCTTTGTGGACAATTAGTCTTGCTTTCCTTTAATGACACTGGAAAGGAGGGAAACAGAGACTCAGAGATGTGATCTGTACCCAAGTCGCAATAGATAGACATAAAGGCCCTTAACCTTGGGATTGAAGACATCACTGTGCTGTATCTTATTCTTCTCAATCTATGCATAATTTGCTCCTCTTACATTTGACTTTGATTTACAGTGTAATTTTTCATGGGAGTTTTAAAGTGATGTTTACACACATGTTAGCACTTGTTGCATTTGACTTCACATATCCTCCCTTGCTAAATGCGTGTGAAGTGAAAATACTTTTTTAAATGCAGGTAGTAACTGTACTTGAACTCATGTTGATTCTGGAATTGTGCACAGCTGTGTGACATTAAGCACAAAAGGAGAATGACAGGAAACTCTAGGGTCACTGCAAAATTGGTCATGGTTTTGTATTCCTTATTTTAGTGCAAGGAATCCTCTGGGTGCATAATAAATACTGACTCTCTGATTAACTATAACAAAGAAAGTGATGCTTCCTCCTATATCCATTTTATATTTTTGGTCTGCTCTAATATACTGTGTGACCATCTAGATATCCTCTCATCTAAACTCATTTGAAACTGAAAATAGAGTCAATGTTACTTAGGGATTAAAAGCAGAGTTTGGAATCAAGTAAACCTGAGTCCAGCTGTGTTACGAAATGCTGTATGATTGTGAACTAGTTTCTTCACCTCTCTACACTTTAATTTCCTAATCTACAAGAAGAGGATAACATTACATCAGTTTTTTTCAAGTGTAAGCAATAGAAATAACTCTTAAGTGATTTGTACAATTTTTTAAAAATTTGTTGTAAGGATATAAGGTAGCTGAAAAACTCAAATAAAAGAATGAAATGGGTGTCAGGAGAATATGAACACAGGAGCGCTAGGGTTCTAGAAAATAAGACTTTATGGGTGTTATTACTGGACCTCTGTTAAAGTCAAAGAGCTTTAATCAAATTTCACCCTTTGGTCTTTCTACCCAAGACGCAAATTCCCTGAAAGAGTCTAAGTGGCCTAGTTGGGGTCCTGCATTCCTTTCCTTGGCCAATGGAGGGCAGGAAAAAGTAGGGTGCCCAACTGACAAACCTCAGTAACTAAAAAGCTGAGTTTTAAAATAAAACATCAGGTTAGTGAGGAAAGGGATATTGAAAAAAGCCAAGGAAATTAAGTATTTTACAGACTCGTGACTTATCGAGTCATTATGTACTTCAAATGAGATCATCGACAAATGAGAAACAGTGACAACACGTTTAAGTTGTCAATAAAAATACTTGAAAAACTTTATCATTTGGAAAGTATTATTAATCCAGTTTATTCTTCTAAGAATAATTATATTCTCAAAGAGTGTATTTTATATACATACATATACCGAACATTCCCTTAGCTTTCACTAACAGGGCATTGTAACAATTTGCTTCTAACTGGATAGAGATAATGGACCAAAATGAGTAGTAGTTATGTTCCAAACACTTAGCATGCAATTATTTAATTCAAAAATCTGTCTTTGCTATTTCAAAACATGGGCCAACAATAAATTCCACGCATCTATTTTAGTTATGGTAAATCATAATCGTATGTGGTTGTGATTATGGCTAATTGTGGGATAAAGGATTTAATTTTAGAGAATGAATGAAATATGCGCTTGTTGACATTTATGCATGACAGTCTGGGAACAATAGCGGAAGAGCTAACAGCTATGTGATATAAATCTCCTTACAGAAAGAATAAAGAAGAACATTTAAATTAATGATTCTGATTCTTAATGATGGTACTGATGATTCTAGGAGCCTAGGCTCTCCATATTTAGAATGCACCAGCTGCTTCAAATTAGAGAGACTGTAGACTCTTCTGACATGGGTTCATTGATGGTGTGTGTGAGTGAGTGTGTGAATAACTCTTGCCAGTTATGTAAAAATCGAAAATCTAGAACACTTCCCTGAACTATTCCTTTATAGAGAAATACTTCTGTGGTATATAGTCCGTACAAAGACTGCCAATCTACATCAAAATCTGTAACTCTTCAAAAACATTAAGAGAGAATCTATTTGCACTTGGCCTGAAATTTCTTATGGACTGCATGACAACACCAAGAACTTAAAAAGAATCAACTCTGTATTTTTTCTTTTTAACTTCTGCTTTCACTTCACGACAGACAATGTTTTCTGTTAAAACTAAACAATTAGCACTGTCAAAGCAAAGCCTCAGACAACTAACATAAGAGAGGTATTTCCCATACTGGATACCTTTAGTAAAAGGCAAGGAATTTATATAATGTAAAGAGGAACCAGAGTATGCTTTGTGCTTCCATAACACATCTCCAGTAAGAGAAATTCAACTGCACTGATTGCATCAAAACATAGTGCCTGCCAAAACTTGTCAAGGAATTATGTAAATAAATTTGAATCGAAGGAAATTTAAAATTGTGCCCTTTTATAATTGTATTGTGTGTACGTACACTATAGGTATTCAAATGAATCTTAGTCACAACCCTTTCCATTCTGGAAATATCTTCATATTCACAAAGTGCCTCTGCTCCACCATTAGGGGACAAAGTAAAGGAACCTTGGCTGGCTGGTTTCTCATGTTCTCATCAGAGATCCCACACTCCCTCTTTTCTTCCTTTCCTCCCTGTCTTCCTTTCTTTCTTTTAGTTAAAACTTTTGTTTTAGTTAAACATTTTGTTTTGAGATCATTGTAGATTCACATGTAGTTGTAATAAAAAAAGATAAAGATATCCATAGTATATTCCATAGTATACATATACTACAAAAACTGGAAACAAACCCAGATGTCTTTGCTTGGTTTCCCCCAGTGGTAACATTTTGCAAAACTATAGTGCAATATCGCAACCAAGATACTGATATCGATCTAAGCCAGAATACAGAACATTTCCATTCTCAGAGATCTATTATGTTGCCCTTTATTCTCACATCTACTTCCCTTCCACCTTAATTCTGTCATTTTAAGAACGTTCCATAAATGGAGTGATGCAATGTAAAATCTTTTGAGATTGACCTTTCTCATTCAGTATATTCTCTGGAACTTTATACAGTCTGTTGTGTATATCAAAAGTTCATTCTTTTTTATTGCTGAGTAGTATTTATGGTATGAATATACCAGTTTGTTTAGCCATTAACCTGCTGAAAAGACGTCTGGGTTTGTTTCCAGTTGTTGTCTATTAGGAATAAAGTTGCTAAAGATAGTTGCATACCAATGTTCATGGCAGCATTATTCAATAGGCAAAAGGTAGACACAACCGAAGCATATATCAATAGATGAATGGATAAGCAAAATGTAGTATATATATATATACTATGGAATACTCTTCAAATTTAAAAAAGGAATGAAATTCTGATTCATGTCATAACATGAATGAACTTCGAAGACTTTATGCTAAGTGAAATAAGCCAGACACAAAAGGACACTATTGTATGATTCCACTTATATGAAGTACCAAGAATAAGCAAATTCATACAGGTAGAAAGTAGAACAGAGGTTAGCAGGAACTAAAGGCGAAAAGGAAATAGGACGTTATTATTTACTGGGTACAAAGTTTTTGTTTGGTATTGATGAAAAAGTTCTGGAAATGGTTAATGGTGATGGTTGCACAATATTGTGAATGTACTTAATGCCAATGAAGTATCTGCTTAAAAGTGGTTAAAATGGTAAAATTTAAATCATGTATAAACCTAAAAGCAACAAACAAACAGGACAAATAAACAGAGACTCATGGACATGGACAATAGACTAGTGGTTACCAGAGGGAGGGAGAGGGAAAGAGGGAAGGCCGATGGGATAAAAGGGTCAAAGATGTGGTGACAGAAAGAAATCTAACTATGGGTGGTGAACATACAATGCAATATATATATGCCTCACTTTTGAACTGTACACCTGAAAATTACTGGATTTCGTTAACCAATGTCAGCATAATAAAAAGTTTTAAAATTTTTTTTTTAAATCATGTATTTTTGACCACAATAAAAAAAATATAAACATTTTTCCTTAGGTTTTTGTATGAACAGAAGTCTTCACTTCCATGGGTTAAAGCCCAGGAATGTAATTGCTGGGCCATTTGATAGTTGTATTTTTAGTTTTTTAAGAAAATGTCAAATGGTTTTTCAGATTAATGTGCTATTTTAATTCCCATAGGCAATGTATAAGTGATCCAGTTTCTCTCTATCCTCACATACATTTGGTGTTGTCACTATTTTTTTTTTTTAATCTAAGTTGTGCTGTTAGATGTGCACTGGTAACTCATTGTGGTTTCAATTTGCATTTCCCTAACAACTAATGATGTCGAACATCTCTTCAGACGCATTTTCCATCTGTATATCTTCTTAGGGGGAATGTTTCTTTATGTCTTTTGCCTACTTGCTAATTGGATTCTTTGTCTTTTTTACTGTTGAGTTTTGAGATGTATATATCTTTATGTTGTTGGTATCAAGTTAAGAACTCTGCCTAGTTCTAGTTCCCAAAGTTTTCTGCTACTTTTTTTCCCCTAAAAGTTTCATAGTTTTATGTTGGTATTTAAATTCATGATTCAATTTGAGTTCATTTTTGTATAAGGAATGAGATTTAGGTCAAGGTTGTTATTTTTTTCGCATAGAGATCTAATTGCTCTTGTATCATTTATTGAAGAGACTATTCTTTCTCCACTAAATTTTTTAAAATTACCCTAAAATGATGCCCTATCCTTTCTTCTTTTCCCCATTCTCTCACTCCTTTCCTCTTTCTCTTGTTTTTTGTTTGTTTTTGTTTTTGTTTTGTTTTTGACTACTGCTTTACATAGTCTAGAGTATCTTCACTGTGGCTGGTTTCTCTTTCTGTAAATTTAGGTTGCAGCACCTCATGCTATGAGATTTGATGTTTAGCATGTATGTTCACAAAACACCTAAGTCAGCATTTTACAGGTCTAGTCATGTACTTTCATAGTTGTCATGTTAATTAATGAACAAAATAGAGAGGGGAACTGGTAGACATTTTAAATCCTGTTGTTATGTAATGGACCCAGTGTTAGCAGCCCCGATTCATCTGTGTTTATTGCTTTTTGGTGTATTAGGAGCACCGAAACCTAGGGACTGAGGCACGAGAGACGTTCTACTTAGTAAAAGTGATGATTAGACCAGTAACTTAGGCAAACAGATCTTGTACATTTCCTCTTCCCTCTCCCTTACCTTCTTCCTTTTGCACATATTTAATAAATATCTGGGAATAAAATGTTGAACCAAGTAGGTCTTGGCTTTCAAGGAGGTTTTATCCCAGTGAAGGAGGAATAGAATAAGCAAATAAATCAATGAGATCATCACAGATTGGAATGAATGCCATTTCATAAGCTTTTATCATTGTTATATTATGTAATACTCCAAATCTTTGAATATTAGTTATTCTGTTTGTAATATTAGAATTACAGAATGTATCACTAGAGCAATATTAGTGTTGAATTCATTGACATTTTATTGATTTGCCCAATATTTATTGAGTATAGTAACATTGTTTTAGTTGCTGCTATAACTCTGAAAAAAAATTGCATAAGTTTTGATCTCTAAGATTGTATAACTTAGCTGAAGAGATAAGAATATACATAAACACATGAATATATTAAATGTGTCATATAAAGAGAATCACTAATAAATCAAGGTTTAAATAAAAACCAGTGAAGAGTAAAAGTTTCTTCCCTTAGTAATCA
Organism: Eonycteris spelaea; assembly: GCA_003508835.1. Taxonomy (NCBI): domain Eukaryota; kingdom Metazoa; phylum Chordata; class Mammalia; order Chiroptera; family Pteropodidae; genus Eonycteris; species Eonycteris spelaea. The sequence goes on from PUFA01000062.1 coordinate 6,733,732, forward strand.
TCACAGAAAAGTATCACTGAGCAATAACAAAAAGATGGGCTTTGCAGCAAACCTTAAAGGGGAAACAAGACTGCAAGTAGTCAAAAACCACGGAGGACAGTGAAGATCTTTGCCCTAAGAGAGGCAAATCATGGTTCCTCTGTTTCAGTAATGATAGAAAGACCAGTTTGACCTTATAGTTTTAAAAGTAGGAGATTCGACTACAAAGGGAACAAATGCATGGTAACACATTTTGAATGCTAGTGGAAAGATTCCTGTCTGAACCTAAACTCTGTACTCTCAACAGCTTCCAAAAGAATGTTTTCAGTGTATCATCATTTAAAAAAGATTTTAGACTGAATATTGAATAAAATGTAATATTTTATAAGAAAATTTTTGTTTTCCTAACTAAAGGCTAGAAATATTTATTTGCATAATGTGTCAATGTAAAATCACAGTGCTTTTATTGTTAATTCAATTCACTGTTTTAAAAAATTCAGACCACTGCTTCATGAATACACAGGGAACAATTTTGTGGTACTCTGATTCTGTCCATTTTACCCATATAGGTTGATCCTTTTGATAATAGCAGTCAATCAACTGTTTAAATAATTTTTAAATTATTATATGTTGCATCAGCAAAATCAGGAGCAGATCCATGATAGTACATGATAAAGCAGTCATTATGCAACATATAGAAAAGTTAAGAAGCTTAATTATGTTTCAAAGGCTTGAGTCTAAACATTTAAACTTAATTTTTTATAATATATGGATAGATATATACATATATGTGTGCATATATTACACACAAATATATCTATAGGTATATATCCATGTATGTAAATATATGTGTATAGATATTGTAGATACACAGCTATGTAGTCTAAGATGAAATTAATAATACTAGTGCCTCAGAATGTTCTGAGTTTCAAAATCACAGATAGCGACATAAAATAAACATGTATAACTATATAATGATTGTATTGTTAAAATTAAAATTTTATTTCAGAGTTTTTATAGCATCTTATAGGGTAAAAGCTTTCTATAATACCGATTGGTGTAGCAGAAAACTGTAATACATACACCAAAATGAAATTTTATGTGTAGGTTTGTGGATGAATAATTTAAGACTTGTAGAATTAGATGGGAGGGACTAGATTTATGAATTGTCCCCTGTGAATCTCTTTGACCATTATAAAAGTCTTATGTGGTTAAAGTCAAAATTTGACAAACAAACAAACACCTGGGTACTCTGAAGTGTGAGAAAAGACAGAAACTGCATCTGTGCATAAGTACAGTGAGTATGAGTAAGTCGGTAGTAAGGCTAAGAATAGCATAGCATCTGCCAAGTATGCTCCACACTTAGCAGAGTATATCCTAAACACGTGCAAGCCCTCATGGTTTTGGTCAGCAACACTGTCCAACCGTGATGTGAGGCTCCTTCTAGGATAAGTTAGGAATATGTAATTTACCATCGAGTGGCCTATTTATGGTACACAGGAGGATACCTTGCAGGTTGTTTTTTCCACAGTTATGGAATCTTAGCGGCAGTTAAAATCCAATATACTATATGACTTTGCACAAGATGACAGGATGCTTCCTACACTCTCTGTCTTTTAAAAAATGATGTTAAGTAGTCTGATTAGAGCTCAAGGAATGGGGAAAATGTGAGTTTTTGAGCCAGATGAACTTGACTTCCAATCCTGGCTCATTATTTGACTTTTGTTGGCCCACGTTTTAGCTTTTTTTTTTTTTTTTTTTTTCCCACAATGGACAAAACAATGTATACCTTGCATGTTCAGTTTGAGTATTAAGTGAGATAATGAAATCAAATATACTATAGAATGCCCAATATCTATTAGATGGCCACACTACCTCATGCTCCAGTATCACATCTCCTCTCCATTTCCTGTCACACATGGGGAAATTAACAAAATAACCTTAGAGTTTTATAGTTCTAAAATGAAAAACTTTGTTTTCTTATTCAAAATTGATGCTAATTCATGTGAGAAGAATTCAATAGCTTCCTATATATTGGAACCTAAAAGAAATAGCCATAAAGTGTTCTAAGAGCTTTATATATATTACAATTTTAATTTATACATTAATAAATATCTCAGTTGGTAGATTATCATAATAATCATGAGAAAAAATGTACCAACCTACTTATCCTGGCTTTATAACAAGAATGTTAGCTCCACAAGAGAAAGAAATGTTCTGCCTCCTTATATTTTAACAATACTTCACTCTGTACTTAATAGCTTGTCAAGAAATATTAATTGATTTTTTCTTGAAAATTTTATTGTTAAACCTAGAAAGATGATATTACAGACACTTTACTTCTCTGATCCAAGTACTAATCAAGAAACTTTAGATAGTAAAGATCTATCTAGGTAGTAAGTAAAAAAGCAATAGTTTTGCTCTGCAGTTTGTGAATAACCTTGTTAGATTTTGCCTCTGTGAACTGGTTTGTTCATTTATGTAAAGATAGGAGTGTAGAGAAGAGGGGAGAAGGAAAGAGAGCGTGGAGTGAGGGAATGAGGAAGGGAGATGACACAATTTTCTATGTTCCTAGGTATGAGAAATTACTAGTGAATTACCCATGAACATGAAATGGTCAAATTGCATTTTGGGAGGTTGCATGAAAAAGATAGATATACTGTATTAGCAAAAAAATTATTACAGCATTACCAGCCTGAGGCCCTTACCTCTGGACCTATTAACTAACATCACCAATAAATGAACACTCCATTACAATGAATTTAGGGTACCAAAGAAAGTACCATCAGGTTGCTACATCTGGATTATTTTCAGGGGTGGAAATTAAAATAATGAGGATACCAACTGGGCCACCCACTGCAAAATGTAGGTGACCAAATGAGCCAACAGAACCTCTAATGAGTATTTACTCCAAAGGACTCTGCATGTAAACTACTTCCAGACTGATGTGGTGCCAAGCTTAGAGGATTAAGTCTTTCAATGGCTTTTGTTGATCAGCAGCCAAAGCATCTAGGAACAAAGAAGGGGGTCTCCTTATTAAACATATCAAGAATATTACTTTCCAACAAGAAGAATGAAAATAATGGATCAAAGAACACTAAAAATTAGATGGAAGATAGGAGAAATAAGTAATAACAGCATCATTCATGTTCCGGATTTAGGGTGACTTTGTTTAGTTAGGGCATTATTTTTCTGAAGACTTTAAAGTATCGTTTAACGTTTATGTGGTCTGGCCTATATTATAGGTAGTTGTGTACATGTCTTTGGCTTTGATGATAGAGAGGGCAGGAATTTCTCTGCTCTGTCTCATCAGTGTGCCATTACTCTTTTAGCCCTTTCCTCCTCCAGAACTAAGCTAAGTATAGATATAAGTTGTTTAATAATTATTTTAAAAATACATTAAATTAAATTATGCAGCTATTATTGCTATAATAATATAGGAAGCATGAAGAGAAATATAACATTTTTCTCTTAGGAGAGATGAATCTGTAATACAAAGAAATTGCACATCTAGAGAGAATAGCTCAATGTCACTTAGAAAGTTAGCGGCTAGGTTTATTTTGACTCAGGGATATTGTATATGTCAGACTAATCAAATCCTCCAAAGCAATGCAAATGACAGAGTACATATGGAAAATCACGTTCTCTATATGTTTACCCAGGGAAAACACAAAGCAAGAAAATGTTTGCACGCTGTGACAAAAGTTAGTGCTAGACAGATTCTAAGATGGCCACCCAAACAAATGTTTACTTCTATAAGCAAAGCAAAGCAAAACAAAACAAAACCTAGTTCGGTATTTTGAAAGTTTGAAACATAGCAACAGCAGTTCTTTGATTCCTTTTTTCTATTTCCAAATAGTTGTGTTAACATTTTGGAAACTTTACCTTTCTGGTCCTCCTCAAAGAAGTAGTCAATTGCATTTAATAGCAAGATTTCCTAAGAAACACTGTCAAATGTAAATCAGGGCCACCACTTTCCTCATGTTTAGGTACAAGGTAGCCATATGGATACTAGGAACTGACCTACAATTTTGGAACGACACTGTCTTTATTAAAGATTACTCTAATGATCAGTAAACCCGATTTTGCCACAGTCTTAACATTCTGTGGACTTAATAAGCCCTGTGCAGATATAGCAGTTCACAAGCAAGGCCAGAGCAGTAAAAACACAATCAAATTTTGACCAAAAGCAGTGAGCACTTGTTGAGTTAATCATTCGAGAGGTTCTATAGTAACAGCTGGGACTGCCAGTTGAGATACTCTTGATGAAGATGCCGAGGGGGAAAAAGGTGGTCATGTAGTAACAATACATGATGATGATGATGATGGTAAGAGTGACGATAATAGTTGCCGTTGAGTACTGCTATAAGTGAAGTACTTTGCTGAGAATTTCACATACGTCGTCTCACTGAATCTTTGGAGTGATAATGGCAAAAATAGATACCCATACCTTTTTCTAAATGGATTATGATTGCATGGTCATAGTTACACATGTATTCAGAAAACTTCCAAAATGCTTGTTTATTTATATTCCTAATTTACTTCCATAGAATGCTAGAAAATGTTCTTATTTCTTTACATTAATTAATTCATTTAATCCTCACCATAGCCTTATGAGTTTATAGCAAAAATGGTTCTTATCTTCTACATGAAAAACTGAGGTTAAATAAATTGTCAAAGGTCATGCATTTCTCAAACCTGAGCCATCTGGCTTGAGCACCCTAAAGTTTGACCCAAACTCAAAAATACATATTCTGAGGAAAATATGACAGTGGTTAGGTTTTCATAAAGTTCTATCCAACTCATAATATTTCTGAAACTGTGCGTTAAGAATCTCTTTCATTCCATACCCAGTTGTGTAGTAGAGACGGGTAGTTCTCCAGGTCTTACAGCCCGGGGAGTCCGCGTCCTGAGTAGTAGAGCCAACCGGAAGGTTGGAATTATGTGGCTGGGGGAGATTTCTGACCAATTTAAATTTCTGGGGATGTTTCTGTGCTCTTGAGGACTTTGTGTCTTCCTTTTGTCAGCTCCCTCCCTTTACTACCACCAGTCAATTCCAAGTTGTTTTTTCCTCCCTGCTTCTTTAGTTCAGAAAGCAGTATAATAGTTTTCACACCTGAAGCAAGCACTCAAAGTAAATACCAAAAGCTTTCAAAGGTTTTTTTTTGTTTTGTTTTGTTTTGTTTTGTTTTTGCAGGAAACCAGAAAGAAACAAAGAAGGTGAAAGTATATCCGAGGGGAAAATATATCTCTTTAAAAGAAAAAAACACATATCTTCCCGCCCCCTCTCCTCCTCAACCTCCTGTGCAAACACCACCCTCTGTGCAAGTTATGTCACAGATGTTCCGAGTAAAACATTTTTGTGTAATTCGGGAGTCAGCGTGGGACTGAAGTTCTGAGGGGAGGACTGGAAGTGTGGGAAGGGATAGATGGGGAAACGGAGGGCATCTGCACTACTGAGAGTTTAGGTCCTTAGAGTGAGGGCGCCCAGGAAAATAGTCGCAGAGAAGTGGAGCACCTGGGATAACCCCTGGCTATGTGACAGACGAAGGGGAGAGAGGTCCCAAATGGGAGCCTAAAAGTTGGGTCAAGGCAAAGTGAGGAAAGCCAGACTTAGATTCTAAGCAAAGATCATGAAACTACTTCTTGGGGTAATTGACTCCTGAATTTTTGTTTGTTTGTTTTTTAAGCATAATTCAGCTTCATCCTCCAGGAACCTAGCATTCAACTGGGACTTGTTTTGGATCTAATGCTAAAATTTCTTCTTGAGTACTTTGCTTTACTCTGAGAGTATCTCTAAGTTGACCAGTTATGCTTCTGTGAAATCCAAACTGACAAATGAGAAAGGGAAGTATATGAAGGTAAATCTTGAAGGAGTGTCTTTTTGTCTTCTTTTCTGTGGGGGAGTCAATAATATTAACTTCTTTCCTCTTAACCCGAGGAACTACAACCAGAGCCAACTCTTGAATTTTCTGTGAACCCCATATGTGACAACAGGTCAGGAATCTTGCCAACACATTCAAAGCCAAACTGCCCAGAAGGCCATATGGAAAATGAAGACTCAGTGATCTCATTATGCAGTCTGTTTTATGTGTTATATATTTCTACTATCTGTTGGGCACACTGTGTTTGACAGCAACTTTAATGAAAAGTAAGTGTAATATTTAGATTAATTTTAAGAATATGAAGCATGGTCCCATTATTTTGATTTTACTTTAAATATTAATCACAATCAAGACTTTCTCTGTAGAGAGAGAGAGAAAAGACATATGCACACACATGCACACAATGCTAAAATGCTGGTGAGAGGGCTTATATGAGAAACAGGTCTCAGTGGCACAGTCTCCCTGGTCACCTGATCCAGGTGCTTCAGGGCTGTCCCTTCAGTAGGTTGATTGTGCCCTCTTATTATAATTCAGCCTTGATTGCTGTTGACACATCAGAGGGTGGGGTTGACCCTCAGGCTGATGGGTTGTGAAAGCTGACTGCAACAATAGCAGGCAAGCTACTGTGTGGAGGAGACCCCTTGAATCATGAGTTACTTTTGCAGGATTCTGGTGCAGGCCAAGGTTAGTGACCAGGTGTGTTGGGTGGGTCTGAAGCCTCTTGGGAGGAGCAACAGTGAAAGCCAATGTCAGCTGCCACTTTTACAGATCTTGGGCCTGTTGGTAGGGGCTACAAAGTGATCTGTGGTTGGTTGCCACTTGTTCCGGGCTTTAAGACACTTGAAAGAGGCTACACTGCGAACCCAAGCCAGCTGCCACTTGTGTTGGACTTGGGACCCTTTGATGGGCACAACAATGCAAGCTGAGGCCCGCCACTACTTGTTCTGGGCTTGTGGACACTTATTGGGAGCTATGTTAGAAGCCGAAACTGACTGCCACTAATACTAGGCTTGGGCCACCTGATGGGTGTTACAGTACAAGTTGAGACATCTGCTGTGCTGGGCTTGGGGCTGCTTGATGGGAGCTACGATGTGCACCAAGACCGGCCACTGTTTGTATGAAGTTTGTGGACCTTTGAGAGAGTCTGTAGTGTGATCTGAAGGTAGCTGTCCTTTTGTGGGGGTTTGTAGACTTTGAGAAAATGTTCAGTGTAAGCCTAAGGCAGTCACCACTCATGTGGGCTTTGTGGTCCTTTGAGTTTGAGTATGAATGAGGGCAGTCTGCTCCTACGGAGAAGCCACTGGAAGAGTCTCGGGCATGACAAGAGAGTTGGATGGAGCAGGGATCTCAGGGAATCACCAGGGTGGGGTGAACAGTGGTAGACGTGTTAATGGAAAGTACAGATTTGTTGCTTGCCTGACCTCGGCCGGTTGGGTGGGAGCTCTACAAAAGAACAATGGCACCTAATGATACTCTTGTTCCCTGGGGGATTTGCCCCTATTCCTGCCCCTCCATTCCTTTTCTCAAAGTTAGTCATGTAGTTCCTCTCCATATGTACCTGGCACTTTGGGCACTGCCACCTCTGCAGTGGAACCCAGAGAGAATGAGTTTGTGAGTGAAAGTCTGTATGTGAGCCCTTCAAGAGCCGCTCCTTGGTCTCTAGCAGCCTTTGCACTTCTGCGATGTAATCTCCACTAGTTTTCACAGCAGATGTTGTGGGGACTTCTCTTCCTAGCACTGGTGCCCAGAGCTGGGGACCCCAGTGTGGGGCTGAGACCCCTTGCTTCTCAGGTAGGAACTCCTGATAGCCAAGATATCATCCTGTTTCTTAATTGCCACACTGTAGGTGCAGGAACTGCAAGATCCATGTCTCTGCCTCTCGCCAGTCTTGACATGTTTTTTTCTTTATATTTTTGATTATGGGAATTCTGTTGGCTAGTCTTCAGGTGGTTCTCAGTGAACCACCCGAACGGATAATTTGGTTGTAATTTTGATGTAGTGATAGATGGATGTGAGCACAAAGTTTACCTACTCCACATAAACACCAAGTTCCTTATTAGTCTCAGATTTTCTCATCTGCCCGTTGTTGGCAATTCAATTCATATTCTTAATTTAAATTTCAAAATAAAGTAGTTTTGAAAACTCTGGTACCTATGATAATTATCTTTTCTTCATTTAGTTGCTCATTGTTTAGTCATTTTTTAAATTTATTGGTACATTTGTCTGAGATCATAAAAAAGAAAAGAGTAAACAAAGTTTACTGAAGTTCACTCTGTCCATCCATGTACTTAATTACTAGGTCAAGTACCCCTTTGACAGTCTGGCAAAACTTACAATGCTTTCTCAAAATAATGTTTAAATAAACCAATATAACTGACAGAAACATCATTTATATTGAAATGTGACTAACCAAATTTGTGATATAGCAATATATGTGTTTATTTATATATTAAATAACTAGATCTATCTGTAGGTTTAATAGCTACTATAATATTACAATGATGATGAGTAGAAACTATATTTTGGGATTCAGAGATAACTCTATTTCTATATATCTGTGATTTCTATTGTTGAAAAAGTCACAAATACTGCGAATACCTCTGTGATCTGTAGTGTACATTCACAATTGAAAAAAAACATGTAGTTAGAAGTTAGTGGACAAAACAAACAAACAAACAAACAAGATGTGATGCTTTCCCAACCAAATTCAGAGACTTCCGATTAAAAACCAGTCCACTGATGAGAAAAAAGTGATGGTTTGACCAAATGAGACTTGGAGATTATGTATGGATTTAGTTTCTCAAATTTTGCCCTGATGACAAGAATAATAATAGCAATAGCTAACACAGCAATTATTAAGTGCCAGGCATTGCTCTAAGTGCTTTATATATGTCACACCACTTCATTCTTAGAAAAACTCCATGGAGTAAGATGCATAGGAAAGTGAAGTAAATTGCTATAGTCATACAGTTTATATAGTCATATAGTCATACAGTAAGTAATATAACCAGGTCCATCATGGTCTTTTAACTATTGTGCAATATATTTGTAGCTAGTTTCTTTGTATTTGCGTGAGTTTTGTGGCAAATGATGGAAGGAAAAATTGTATGAGAAATTTTTTTAGTAAAAATTTATGAAATTCATTTGAATATCGATAAATTAGTATGAAGAGTTTATTGTTGCCTATCTAATTTACAAATTGTTGTAACTAAATTGTTAATGTCAGAAACACGAGAAAGAGAAAACTCATGCTTACAAAGAAAGTCTGTGATTGTTAATTATTACCAGATTTTTTTTTAGTACAAGCTGTTGGTGGTTGCAAATGTAAGAGTTCAAAATTTCTTTATAAGGTTAAAACATTTTAAAATTTATTGTTATATGGTTGCTTGACTCTGCTGGAATTCTAGAACTACTTTGTTGTAAAAATATCAAGGTCTCAGAAGTTTTAAAGATTGAAAATTTAGGAAAATTAACAAAATGTTAAAACATGGCTACTATATTTAAATATTAAATATATTTCAACTCTAAAAAATTTACAAAAGGAACAACGTGTACTAACTTTTCAACAGGGTTAAAATACCTTTATTTTCTGAAAATTTTAAAGAGTTTAGGATTACTATTTTAGAATACACAGAAAGTTAGATAACTCTTGATTTTCCAGAGAAAGGGGAGGTGAGATGGCATGAGGATTGATATATATAGTGGTAAGCCAAATTAGTATTTAATATCAATATAAGCATTCTTCTTTATGAAAACATTAGTTAAGCTTCTAACAAGTAAATAAATTTTTAAATGGGATTAACTTCTTCATATGTTAACCTCTTCAGTTGTCAAAACAGAAAAATTCGGATAAAAACAGAAAAAATCAAATGCTTGGATCCTCCAAATATTCATGATTATAATAGATTATAAATATACAGTGACAATATTATTAAATCATTTTCTGTGACAATAGAATGGACAAACCAGTAGAAAAAAAGAAAATAGAAAAAATAAAAACATGCTCAGTTCTTTATTCCTTTACAATTAAATTTATCATTATTGTGAAAACTCAGTAGGAAAAGATAATTTAATTAATTAGTTATAAGCATTTTTTCTAATTATAAATGAAAACTAATGCAAAGGGAAAGTTTACACATTGTGTAACAATATAAATGTCAATTTGCAACTCTGAAACTTTAGGCAGTATGTTGTAAGAGCATTTGACCATTTATTTAAAAGACATAAATCATTGTTATAAAATTTACATAAAATTTAATTTATAGTGGATATTTAGATATCCAAGTTCTTCTTTCTACATATGACCAGCTTTATCTTTTTTTTGTCTAAGTTTGTAACCCCTCAGTTGTTTTCATGCTAATGAGCAAGTTGTTTCATAAATTGATGACATGTTGTGCAAACTCAGAAAGTACACTTAAAAAATTATCTGAGCTTCATTGTATATGAGCTTAATTGACTATTTAGAAAGAGAAAATTGCTTTCACAAGGGGCAAATACTATTTGTTGAATAAGTGAATGAATAAATCAGTGAGTAAGATAAAGAGGGTGAAGTTCTGCCAACCACAACTTCTTCAGTATCCTTCGCTTTTGTAAACTGCTATTATCATGGATTTGCTTATATCTTGGATTTTACTTTATTCTTCATAGTCCATATTAAAGTTTTAAAAATTCCCATTAAAATATGATTATTCTGTTCTAGGAATGAAGTGACTTATGAGAATTTTATAAATTGCATGTCTACGTCTCATTTAATCTCTCTATATCCTCTTCAGAAACATTTGAAAAAATGGGCATAAAGAGTCAAGTAAACTTCCCAGATAAATAAAGAGATTTACATGAAAGGGAAAGGGGTAATTTCCTTGCATTGAGTACCACAAGCTAACTGTTTCTTAATAGCATGGAAGACCAATTTTTTGGAGTCCTTGAGAAAGGGGAATGAGATCAATCAAGAACATAAACTTATGTGGAGCAATCAGGCACTCATAAAAACAGCTTAATGTAATGGATTTTTGTGATGTGGGGACTTGGGATATTTCATTCCTAATCCATCAGGAAAACCCTTTTATATGTTTGGAATATTTTCCCACACAGGCAAATAAAATCTTTTTTTAGACATCTTGTGATTTTAGAAAGTTAAATACAGTAATTGGGCATATTTTTTTTTTAACTTTCCAAAATATTATCTGCTTGATATCAACTATTAAGAAAAGAAACGTGAACATATGTCTGTTTGTAACGCTATTTTAAATTTCTTAAATCCTTAATAATAACCTTTCTGCTCATTTTGTTTTACTTAAGAAATTGAGAGAACATAAGGAAAACTAAATCTATGAGGCGGGAGGGCAATTGGTTGAACTGGATACCAAAGATTAGAAGCAGCTGTGCTCAAGCACATAATTTTTGCCTTCTGTGGTTAGTTAAAATTTTTACAAAACTAAATGATGCTAGGCATGCATCCATGAATTTAGACTTCCTCCACAGTGCTTACCATGTATTAAGTCCAGTAGGACTTTTTTTTAGTTTATATGTGTGATTTTATGGAAGATATAACATAAATGGGAGGAGTGACAATATCATCCTTGTTTCTTGAATACAAGTGCAAATCTTGTAAATTATAGGTAATTTGTAATCCATAAATATCACATTTGCACCTGTTTTTGAGTGCTCCTTAAAAAAATTGGGATTAATATTCATACTTGAGCTTGAGATAATTAGTATTTTATTAATAAATTTCTCCAGAAAGATAAGAGATGATAAAACAGTCCATTCCACTGACCCTGTAATATAATCTCTATATAATTCATATGTCTAATATAACTTTTAATGTATGTTATCATGTTATCAATGATTTCTATCCTAGGTCATAAAAAATGCAAAAAAAAGTTTTGCAATTTAGACAATTCCGAATAAATTCTGTTTTTTTTTTTTTTTTTTTTTACTTCTATAGAAGTGGTCAACTAAATTTTTTGAAGAGTTCTCTTGCTCTCTCTTAAAATCTTGGTAGAATATTATGTTAAATTAAATTAAATTATCTTCAGAGTTCAGAATTTCTGTATTTGATAACTGTTCACTGATTCTCTCCCATGCACCAGAACTGCACTGTGAACTTGCATACAGAGATGAGCTAAATAACTTACTTGCCCTTAGAAAAACTTATAAACTGGAGTGCAGGAGGAAGGCATGGAAGCAAGGGCTCCACAGAGAGAAAATATTCACCTAACTCTTCTTTGGGCTATATCATTGACTTAAATGTATTTTTTTCTATCAGTATTCTGTAGTTAATAGCAATAACTTACCAAAAAGTGTTTTCATTTGTTCTCTTTGTATTTTTGATTATGGCAAATGAAACCATTTAGCATATCTAGGCTTAGCAGCAATTGCACCAAAGATTTCCATAGTACATTCAATATTCGTTGACCTTTATTGGAAAAAAAAGTAATAATTTGTTTTTCCCTTTATATTGTCAGGTGTGACACGATGAATTATGGTGAATTCATGGGTGATGTGTTGGATGTGATTCCATAGGAAGGAAAACAATTGTCAAACAGACATACTGTGGAGTGCTGTTTCCTATGCCAGCCCCATAAAGCCTCCCCAGATGTCATGCTCTACTCTAATAAGTGGAACAAGCAACAAATCTCTTTTTAAAATATGTTCACCTTACATTGACTTTCCAAGAGTTTTAGCTGTAGAGATACTTTTCTGACTTTAGAAGAATAGGTAGAAAATATAGGTAAGGGGAAGGGTCAAAAAAAAGTCACTCGGTCTTTAGTTTTCGAGAGGGTATAAGTATGACTTTACAAAAGAAAATAAAACCCAATACATTTCTAATCAGTTGTTACTTTAAAAGCTAGTTAACATTAAAATCTAACACACTATGTCTTGTTGATTATTACTTGGTTTATGAATAAAACATTTCTATTGAGAAGACATGCAAAATTGCCTCATTGTTCAATTTCCCAAGGCTGTCCAACTGAAGCAAAGGAGTGTTATTAATTATGAATTTACAAGGTCATATTCCACAATAGAGAAAGCCCTGCACATTGTCCAGAAATGTTTCCATTCCAGCCTCTAAAGTCATGGCCTTCTGTTTAACACTGCAGTGGTTTCTGTATACTGTGAACTGCCAAAGACCTGTTTTTCTCAGTTACATAAAAATGGGCATCTGTAGACGCAAAGAAATGGAAAGTCATCCCATGTTCATGGATTCACAGACTGAAATAATTAGTACTACCAGAAGCCATCTGTAGATTCAATGCAATCCCTATTAAGATTCCAATGTTGTTTTTACAGAAGTAGAAAAAAACACTCCTAAAATTATATGAAACCATAAAGACCCCAAGTAGCCAAAGAAAGAGAAAGAACAAAGAATGAGGCACACTTCTTGATTTCAAGCTCTACTATAATGCTGTAGTCATCCAAAGAGTGCTGCTATTGCAGCATAAAAACAGAAAAGTAGACTGATGAAACCGACAGAAATAAACCTAAGCATATATGGTCAACTGATATTTGACAAGAGAGCTGAGAATACTCAGAGGAGAAAAGGCAGCCTCTTTAATAAATGGTGCTGGGCTGACTGGATATTCACATGTAAAAGAATGAAACTTATACCACTAAAAAAATCAACTCAAAATGGATTCAAGATGTAAATGTAAGATTTGATAGAGGAAAACATAGCAACAAAACTCCTTGAAATGGGTCTTGGTAATGAATTTTTTAAATATGATATCTAAAGCACAAGCAACAAAATAAAAAATAAATAAGTGGGACTACATCAAACTAAAAAGCTTCTGCACAGCAAAAGAAACCATCAACAAAGTAAAAAAAAAATCTAAGAAATGGGAAAATATTTTCAAACTACATATCTGATAAGGGGTTAATATCCAAAATATAAAAACTCATACAACTCAGTAGCAAAAAACACACAAATAACCCAATTAAAAAAAGGGCAAAGAACCTAAATCGACATTTTTCCAAAGAAGATATATGAAAGGCCAACAGGTACATGAAAAGATGCTCAACATCATTAGTCATTAGAGAAATGCGAATTAAAACCACAATGAGATATTACATCACACTGGTTAGAAAAGGCTCTCATCGAAAGGACAAGAAAAAAATATACTGATGTGGATGCAGAGAAAAGGGAACCGTTGTGCCCTGTTGGTGGGACTGTAAATTGGGACAGCTACTATGGAAAACACTATAGAAGTTTTTTAAAAAAAATTAAAAATGGAACAACCATGTGATTCAGTAATTCCACTTTCGAGTATATATCTGAAGGGAACAAAAACACTAATTTGAAAAGATACTTGCACCCATGTTCATAGCAGCTTTATTGTCAATAGCTAAGACATGGATGCAACCTAAGTGTCCATCAATGGATGAATGGATAAAGAAAAACGTTGTGGTATATATACTGATACACACACATATACACACATATACACACATATATACATACACACATATATATATACACACATGTATATATATGTGTGTGTATATGTGTGTATATGTGTGTGTATCAGTATATATACCACTTTTATATATGTATATATATGTACATATCTATATATGTACAGATATGTGTATATATGTGTGTATATGTACATATACACACATATATACATGTGTATGTGTATATATATATATATATATATATATATATATACATAATGGAATATTATTCGTCCATAAAAGTTGAGCAAATTCTATTATTTGGGACAACGTATTTGGACCTCGAAGGTATTATACTAAGTGAAATAAGTCAGACAGATACTATATGATAACATAAATGTGGAATCTAAAAACTAAAACTAAAAATCCAAACTCATAGAGTGAGAGAGATCACATTTGTTACTGCAGGTGAAGGGTGGGGGGAGGGGAATTTAAGGGAGATGGTCAAAAGTACAAACTTCCAGTTATAGGATAAATAAGTGCTGAGTATCATCATACGAAGAAAATGTTTTTCCTTCTTTTCTTCTTTTTTTCATTGTATCCATATAAGAAGATGAATATTAGCTGAACCCATTGTGGTAATCATTTCACATTATATGTAAATCAAACCATTATGCTGTATGCCTTAAACCTATACAGTTTTAAATGCCAATTGTTTTTCAATAAAACTAGAATAAATGTGTATTTATCAAATTTGATTTAGGATGCCATTTGAAATAGTGGAGTGATATATTAAAGAACATATTGTGTTTTGGTTAAAACATAATTGCAGCAGTCTTTTTTTCTTCCTATCTTATTGTGCTATGATAAAAAAAATAAACTTTTAGGTAATCCAAATGGAAAATATAAGGAATATATAATATTACATCAGGCAAAGTGAGTCAGCAAACAAAACAACTCAAAACTTTAGAATTCATGTGCATAGTTCTATGACTTTTAGAGAATTGTTTATATTCTAAATTTTTTGTCTAAAAATTTACCTGGCACAGTGGTGACTTTGGTTACATATGGGAGAGGAAACAATGTTCCATCACATGGGTTACTTTTTTTTTGGGATTTTTTAATGTAAATCAATGAGAATAGTAACACTTTTACTACATTTACAATGTACTTTAAATAACATAGTATGTCAATTGACCACTCAATGGTCCAGTAAATAGAATAGTAGTTATTATCCTACTCACTGTGTATTTGTAAAAACTGAGGCTTGTGAAAACTGACAATTTGTGAAAAGAAACAATTTGCCAGAGATGGTTCTCATACCCTATTCACAACTTGGATTTTCCTCACCATACTACACAGCAACACTTTGGCATAATAACTGGAGGTCAAGAGCTTAAGATAAATTGACTGGAATCATAAAGTAAATGAGTACAAGTTTTAAAGTCTAAAATATTTGATTTATTTACCTGAAAGTAATAGGGTTGTGCTACATTATCATTAAGTTCTGTGTCCTAAGATTCTGTGATTCTGGAATGTCAGAAAGAGGCTAAAGTATTTTCCTTTCTGCAGTGAACATCTTCAATCTCTTGCTTAACTCTTCACTGGTCTATGTTATACCTTGAATGCGGGATTTCTCTTTTTACATGAGGGACTGCCTCACACGGATGCAGGGGGAAAAAATCTCAGTCTCCTCTGTGCTACTGAGGGGAGGGAAAAATGGATGGGAAGTCTCAAAACTTTCCTTATCATCCACTGAATGAGGCAACTCATCTATAACCTTGAAAATCATCAAAATGTAATTGACCCTCCAACTGGTAATGGTTAAAGCTGTCTTTGTGGTATATTTTTCTTTATTAAACATTTGTTACTTTGTTCTTTTTTATGTAGAGCAGAACCATTGGGAGAGTATGAACATAGTTTACACTCGAAGGGTGTTCTAACCACCTCTCTAAATTTGTGCGACAAATGTTTTGTTTGTCTTATTTTCATAGAGAAAGGTGAAGCTCAATCCCCCTTTGGAGTAATGAACAATTGATGAGGACAGCCAGCACTCAATACTGGTTGCTCTGGTAACAGCATCTCAAATCTTACACTAACATCTGGTGTTCTTAAGCTTAACAGCTGGTTGTCTACAGAAAAATTGGAACAAGGAGTTGAAACACAAGTGGGAATACCACAAAATAAAAGTGGATGCCTAAGAGGATTACCAAGAAATAACTAAAACTAAAGCAGGAAATTAGATGCAAGTTGCAAAAGACAGAAATATATCAGGAACTTTTTAAAAATAGTAAAAGGTAATGGCCCTAAAAACAAAAATGAAGACTGTGGGTTTAAGTTTTGCATTATTCTTATAAGAAAATTAACCAAAATGTTAGAAAGATGAAAAATCAAGATTAATTTTGGAGAATTTGGATTAAAAGAAAAAGACTTTTGGAGTCTCTCAAAATCCTAACAGAAGTTGTAACCATAATTATCAGTTCAGTTAAAGCTCTTGAGAATTCATGGCAGGTGTTTGAAGATTAGAAAATGCTAAGGCCTTCCCCGAGGAGTGGGTGACCGATAACTTTTAGCTTCTTATTTCTATTCATTGAATTAAACATATTATCATCATATTTAAATTATTTGAGGCTATTTTCATTTTTGAGAAGGTTGTTTTTACTTTATGGACTCACCGAGTACATACTGACATTAAAGTAGTGTTTATTTTAAATCATAACCTTAATACAAATAAAGAATTTTGGCATCAGCATTACTCTTCATTTTTAAGGGCACAGGGTCTGCTATTTACAAAAAGTTGTTAACAGAGAGTTTAGTTATTGTACTTTCCTTCATCTCTTAAGTTGGAAAGTTTATTAAATTTCCAATTTCTGTAGATAAAAAATATTCCTGTTATACCTACTTTATTCAAGGTTATATCAGAATATTCATATAGAAATATGTCCTCTCCCATAAGAAAACTGACCAAAGCTAAGCAGAGGCTTTTTATCATTTAAGATATAATCACAAAAAGTTAATAAAACTACTATGTTAATTGAGTGTAAGACTTATTCTGAGTAGATTTAATAGGCAGAACCTGAAAAGCTGAATAGGAATGGAAGAGGAATTCGACTTTTACTTGATATAGGGATGAACAGCTTAGGAATTTGTTTACAAAATGGAAAAAACAGCTCCTGGAGGTCATAATTTCTTCACTGGAGCCAAGCCTGGATGGCCACTCTTCGAAAATGCTGAATAAAAGATTCATGTTGAGTTCAAAAACTGCTAAGCTCACATCCGAATCTAAGATTTAGTTTTCTTGTTTAGGCAATGCCACACTGAACATGCAGTTATTTCTGAACATGCATTTTTGTTTAATGGTACTTAGAAAAATAAACAGATAATTGACTGCATTGTTTTCCATTTAATGCAAATGTTTTCTCGTATGTTAAGACATATCAATTATTCTTTACTTAAAAGACACATTTTTGGAGAAAATTATAACACTAATAATTTAAAGGAATAATTAAGTCACTGACTTCTACCACCCAGAATTAAAAGTTTTAATGATTTTCCATTTGATTAAAAAATAAAATGTCAGAAATTAACATGTTTAACTTAATCATTGAGAATGCTTGGACACTGTTTCTCTTCCCACTTCAACAATCTCATCCTCTACTCTCTTCATTACAAGGTTTTGTTAGTCTCCTTTTACCTTTTGAATGACTCCAATTTTTATCTTTAGGGGGGAGGTTTAAAGAGAAATAGGAAAGTCATGAAGAAAAGATGATTCTGATTGACTCTTAGTGAGTACAGATGTAAATATGCAACATTCATGATACCAGAAGAAATCCAGAAGATGTTATGCAATGAATGGGAAATGTCTGGAGTTTCAAGGGACAAGTTTTAGTCATTATTGTTTAGAATGCCATTTTCACAAGATAGTCAAAACCATAGAAGTTTTCATAGAATTCTGCAGTGAAAGGTGCTACAAAAATAAAAATAATTGAGGCCAGAGCTGTTTAGAGTTACTATGTTAGAAAGGTGAGAGAATGAAGAGGACCCATTTAAGACAAGGTGAAGAACCGGGATGATGTGTGCTAGAAGCTAAAGAGAAAATTTATGGAGAATCGCTTTCTACAAAAATTGTAAGAATGATATGATCAAGGATAACACTTTAAACTGAGCTCTTAGAAGGTTAAGTATGGCCAGAAGTGATGATGAGTTTCTGCACATGGGTAGTATCAGATTTGAGGTTAAATGGTGAATCAAGGAATAAATGAACAGCCAGAAAGAGACTACCTGCATGAGCTACTCTTTCAAGATATTTACCAGTGACAGAGAATAAGCATAGCTACAGATTTTGTTTTTAATAAGAGAGTTTTGCAAAGGAAAAATTGCTATTAGATGGGAAGAAATAAAAGACACTTTCTAGTTAAACTTTCACTAGTCAAACTTAGGAAAACAGTTTATTCAGTAGTGGGGCAAACTTTTATAAGAGAAAGGAAAAACAATTAGAGGAAAAGGAATCTGTGGGTACAGGTAAGGAAAAAAAGGACCTCTGTAAAGCCAGATGTGAAAAACTATGTTTTCAAAGTATAGCTATTCATCCGTTCATTTATTGATTTATTATTCACTATCTATTATATGCCAGACATGTTTCTAGATATTGGAGCTACAGTCATAAACCAAAGAAAATAAAAAAATATATACTTGCCCTCATGGTGCTTATACTTTAGTGAAGGGAGAGACAATAAACAAGTAAACAATTAAAATATGTATCATGTCAGATTGTGAGAAATGCTATAAATAGAGAAAAACAAAGTGGTAAAGGAGGAAAGGGAGCAATAGAGTGTGGTATCAGTGAGGCCTCGGTAAAAAGATGACATTTCAGCAAATATCTGAAGGAGAGGAGGGAAATGGTCATGTAGCTCTCTGGGGGAAGAGCCTTCCAGACAAAGAACTAGCAATGGGCCCTCAGTTGAGGGTGCCTGTTGAGGGCGCCTGTTGTGTAGGAATAATAGCCAGGAGATCAGCACAGCTAGAGTGGGATAAGTCGAGTGGTGTAGAGTAAGAGAGCAGCACAGTACCCAATCATGTCAAATAGAAGGGGCTCAGGCTTTCGTGCTGAGTGAGATAGATGCAAAGCCAGTGGACAGTTTTAGTAACTGACAGGATCAAACTACCATTTCAACAGGCTCACGAGGGCTGCTGTGCTGAGAATAAAATGGAGTAGGAGAATGCTGGGATGGAGGGGCAAGGACAGAGTAAGGATGGTGAGAGGAGGCTGGATTCAAAAAACACTTTGAAAGTAGAACTGCCTGTCTTTGGTGATGTATTTGAAGTTAAGAGGAAAGAGGAATCCAGGATGGCTGCAAGGTTTTTGGCCTGGCAATTGCCATGAGAGACTTATCATTTACTGATATGGGGAAGACTGCTGTGAAAAAGAAATAGAATAGAATTTGTAATCTTATTGAAGCTCTCCAAAGGACCATTGCTACCTACATGGATTTTCAAAATACTTATGTATCTACTGAGACCTTTTTGACATTTCAGTTTGGAATTTTTACAGTTCAAGATACGTTTTACATTGTTTTTCATTGGTGGGACACACAAGTCATATAAAGCACCTAACACAGAGCAGGACACAGAGTAAGCACTCAGTGAATATTAGCTATTATTAGAACATTTTGTATTGCCAAGCTGTATTAACAAAGTTGATGTTCTTTCATATTTATCAAATGTCCTGCCTGGGTATCTAGTTTGTTCTATTAGACAGAAACAAATAATGAAAGAAGGTAGAATCATATTATTTCTGTAATGCAAAAAATAAGCAGATTAATCAAAAGTAGTTCATGAGGAATTAGTAATTTTTTTTAGTTGCAACAGATAGCTTATTAAAAAGAAAATATAAAACATAACATATTTTAGGGAATCTTCATTCCATACATGAAAAGCCAGAAGCCCATAGATGTTAAGTGGTATGTGCAAAGTCTACATGCTAATAGATGGCAGAGTCAGGACTTGAAACCAGAATTCAGTCTCCTAGTCTTTAGCTACTTGGACCACACTGTATCTCTTTTGTTCAAATGCAAAAACCATTTATACGGAGATTCTATGTATTTTAAGCAACTGCTTTTATAGTTACCAGAGCTATATATATACTTTTAAATCACCCGATTGTGCCTTTATTTGATGTATGGACAGAAAATAAATAGAAGTCATAGCAGTGTGACCAGAGCTGTCATAGTCAAAACAGCCTCCCACCCACAGAGCAGAGATCTAGAAATGTGTAAGTAATTCAAGTCACCTGGTACCATGGGCTCTCCAGGTGTTTGTAACACACACCCTTTACTGGTAAATGGTTTCCTGGTGTTTCATTTAGTCCCAGTGTCACTGCATAAAGAAGGAAATCTCAGACATCAAAGGAGGAAAGATTAAAGGATCCCAGCACTTTAGAAACGAGACCCCGTCAGCTCTACCGTTTACCCTCTTGCAGTGTTCCTCCTCATCCAACCTCAAGCTAAGGGACCAGGAGAGCGCACACAGATCTGGTAGGCAGATGTTGGGCTGTATGTGCACTATATTACAAGTTGCCATCTATACACATGTACACACAAGGCTAGGGGCAAAGAAAGTGGCTTGGGTTGATATTGAAACACAGGCATCAACTCATACAGAGATCTGGAGAGGAGAGGATGCCCTGATCAGTGTTTTTAAGGCCTTTGTGTTCAGTTAGACTCGGATACCGGCATGAAATCTGCTTTGGGTAAGGATTAACCTATGTTTAAAACTTTGTCCATCCTGTCAATCAAATAGGTTGCTTCACAGCCATAAATTTAGAAGTGCCTCAAGTAATACTAAAATAAATCCTTTTACTTTTGATCGTTAAGTAAACCAGTTCGACATTTAATGACTCCAATGACTACTCTATGCCGGGCACTGTGTGTCAGACCCATGACAGGAGATCTCTCGAGTTCTGGTGTTTGGGGAGTACAAACTTACACAATTTACTAGTTTCCTCAGACGTGCTAGAAAAGAGATAAGCTTAGCTAACAAAATAAAAGGACCGATTTTCAGCAACGGATAAGATTCTAATTTACATGGCGATAATTAAGCTGACAAAGTGCTTTGTCTCCGTTTTCCTTTTGTTGTTGGTTCAGGTAATAATTGTGAGGTAGAGAAAACAGGCACCTCCTATTAGTCCCCTTTGTTTAAATGTATAACATCCCGATTGAACTAGCAAAACCTGTAACCAGAAAATGGCAAAATAAGCAACTCTTACAGCACAATGGTGCTCGAAGTGCAGTCTCCAGACCAGCAACATCAGTATCACTCAGGAACTTGTTAGAAACACAGACTCTCAGGCCCCACTTCAGACTTAACTGAATCAGAAACTTTGAGGCTAGAGCCCTGCAGTCTTTGTTTTAACATGTCCTCGAGGCGATTCCGATGCAGGCTAACCTTTGAGAACCAGTGGTGTGGTAAAGAATTCGGAGAGCGAAATCTGGGTTCTATTTCTGGCTCCAGCACTGTGTCACTTACAAGTCACTGAGTGTCTTCCTCACCTGGAAGGCTGAAGTTAGCCACACCTATCCAGATCCTCAATGAGTTTGAGGCAGGGGTTTGATTCTGGAGCGATGGAAATATTTTGGAACTGGATGGGGGTAGCGGTTGCACAACATTGCAAAGGCGCTAATTGCCACCAAATTATTCACTTTAATGTTGTTAGTTTTATGTTAGGTTAATTTCATATAAATAAACTTTTAAAAAATGCCTGCCCACCTCACCTCCCTAATCAGATGAGAGAATGTGTGTGAGGGCTCTTTGCCAACTAGAAGGGGCTATGCAGATGTGAGTTTATGAAAAGGCTTTTCGGCAAGTAAGTATCCTTAGCTACTTTTATTTTTTCCTGAAAAACAAAGAGCCTTGTCATTTTAATTAGATCGATATTTAGCAAGTGTCGCCAAACAATGTGGCATTCTAAAGAAAACATTTTATCTTTACACTACCTTTCAAGTAGCTGTCAGAGTGAATTTGGAGTGGGAAGAAGGAAACATTAGCTGCAGTTGATGTGCTTAGTATCAAGAGATACAATCCTACACCCACAGGAGGTACGTGCACCCCAGTTATTCCACCCCCAGCTGCAGAAAAAAATAAAGAGACTCCACGCACTTAGAAAATTTTCACTCAGTTTGATATCAGTTCCATTTCCCCTTGTTTATCCATTCCAAGATACTGGAATTCCTGTGTGCTCCCTGAAAAGATGGATTGAGAGTGTGTCAGCACCACCTGGGTTGTGACTACTCAAAAAAGCAATGGCTTATTCCTGCCCTACATAAGTCTTCGAGGGCAGGACTTTACCATTTCATCTTTACTACCTCTACGATGCTTACATCAGTAGCTCTTCAGTAAATGGTCAAGAGTGGCAGTGGCTCAGAATGGGTGTTTTCCTCTGGGCTCCTGGGATAATTTTCTCTCTAGAGATGTGAGGATCAGAGGTGGGAGCACAGACTTATAAGTCCAGTGAACTCATGGCTACCCTCCTGTGGTAGATTATAGAAGCTCAGAAGTTTATTCACAGTCTCAGAGGTGGTTGTCAGCCTGATGCAGCCTTATCCGAAGCTGCCTTTTCAGCTTCTCCAAGGTAGGATAAAATCAGGAGAAAATTTTAATTCCATGTTGTCAGGATGCTGTCTGTGCTCTATGTGTGGAACCAAGCGATTTCAGATTATATTTGGAGTGGGATGCTCCTTGCAGATTAGTTTCAGAGTTCTGCCTATGTGGCAGGCATTCTTTAGTCTTATTTTCACAGAAATTTTAAATACACACAAACGGAGAAAATAGTATGGGTTAACCCCCAAGTTCCCATCCCATAGCTTCAACAATTTTTAACTCATGGCTAATCTTGCTTCCTGCAGAGCATTTTAAAATAAATCCTACACATTGTTATTTCATCCACAAATATTTCAGTTATTTCTTTGAGACATGAACTTTTAAAAAATAATTGTAATACTATTATCAAAAGTAGCTGTTAACAATGATTCCTTAATATCATTAAATATCTAGTAAATAGAATTCTTGAATGCTCTAAGTTTGGAAATTACCAAGGTAAAGTTACTACAATCAAAATTTGTGATTTGTTATAAAGACCAGTGGTTGGTCTCCATAGGTTTGTAACATGACACATTGATAAAATGCCTAGGTAAATCGTATAATCGTAAAAAAGGTATCTGTGAAGTATATGCAGTTTCTAGGAGCCAGCTATTTTCAGAGTTTCAGAAAATATGTACAGTTTGTAAACGATCTCTAGTAACTGTGGTATTTGTTAGCTTTTGGGCCAGTGAAATGGTAAATTTAAAGATCCACTGTTGGGCTGAGGTTATGTGGAGAGTTGCTAAATTCTGTTGAGAAATATGAAAAGCTCGTCTTTACCACACCCAGGTTATGCACCCAAATTCTCAGACAATTTTTGTATTGTTTTCAGCAGTGTGTCCTCAATGAAAACCATATCGCTCTATCACTGGAAACACATTTTTGCTTTTGATTATGGTATTGGTCGAGGTCTCAGCATGAACCAGCCACACAGCAGGGCATGGTTGTGTATTATAATCCCATCTCTGTACATGCAGACATGTTTAATACAAACATTAGTAAACAATAGAAAGATCTCCCTACAGATATTACCAGAACAGAACACTGGATGCTAAATAAAGTTCTCCCTAGAGCTCTCCAAACATATGCAGGCAGTTGTAACATAGACCTAATTTGTCACAACTTCTTAAAGAAGTTCATTGTTTTGAAGACAAATGGCTTTATGTCTAGTTGTTAAATATTAATATTAACTATTATTATATACTCAGTAAGTGGCCGATTTCTCTTTTAACTGATTCATTCTATGAACTGTGTTTTAAAGATCTGTGATTTCTCTTCGGAAGATTCTCAGAAAGCAGACTGGACTTCTTATCAAACGTGCTGCTATTTATTAATATTTCTATGTAAGAAAGGCATTCTAATGTTTCTTGGAATCATCATTTGTAAGTTGTAAACAGTTTTCAATATACCATTTATAAAAGTTTGGCTCTAATTCCTGTTGCTAAGTTTTACTTTGAGAGCTCATTCTTAGCTTTTCCAAACCATCCTGCTTAAAATCCCAAGCAGAATTTGATCGGTGTGTATTAGGAGTGTGCTCAAGGATGGGAGATGAAAAGTAGCACATGACCAGATCCTTACGCTTTTGACCTGCCTTCAGAAAAGAGCCTGGTTAGTGCTGGTTTTGTAATAAAACTCACTTCATCTAACATTAAAATGGAAATGACTTGTTTGTGTAGATGAATTTTGGTGATCGCATTTAAACTCAGGAAATGTTATAGCCAGCCCGTAATCCATCCTGTCTGATACCTGCTGTGCCCAAGTAGGGCTGTGTCTTTCTCTCCCTGAAGAACAAGGAAATCCAATCGCTCTAGACTCTAGATTATTCAGCTAAACTGTACAGGAGTCTTGTAGAGACTTAATCTTTTCAAACCCAAGTGACATCCCTGCCTAGAGTCAAAACATGTAATTTAGGAAATTTTACTGAGAAGCTAGAGTTCCTTTTTCTTGCCTCTTTGCACAGGCAATGGGCTTATATCATCCTTCCTCAAATACCTAGACCGGGCTGAATGAAATCCTTTGCAAATTTCTCTTAAGTCCTTAGACTTGGGAACAGGGCCAGAAAAATATACGGCTGTCTCTAAAATTGCAAAGTGTGGGCATAATGAGGGGAACCGGATATGTATGTATAAGAATCATAGACATGATATAAAAGAAACTTGGTTCCAAACCTATAAACACTGTGCACATTTGTTTTTGTTTTTGTTTTTTTGTTTTTGGTAAAAATTAACATGCTGATGAGATTTAACTGGTGAGAACCTTGTTTAACTCAATTTGTTTCATATCATAAATTAATTAAACATCAAATAAATGTGCTGATGGTAACATTCCATGGGGCAAACATTTGGAAAAACTTCTTCAGTTGTTACATTCTGGTTGTCATTTTGCTGTGACTAAGGAGTACCAAAAATGTAATCCCATTAGTATTCCATCTGCGTGTCTCTAAGATCTTGAAGGAAGCTGTCATGAGTTGCTCACCTTCTTGCTTCTTTGCAAAACTACCTCATGGTGATGGAGGTTAGCTATAAACACTATCAGATGTAATCCACCCATGAGAAAAGTATTTAGAGACAAAGACAAAGAAAAGTTATAACAGTGTTTTGGATGGAGTGTTACCAGGTTCACCTGATCCTCAGAAGTACCCAGTATCACAACTCCCACTCACCAAGAGGTTTAAATAATTTCCTAGGGGCAATTAGGAAACAGGCAAACTACAGAGTTACTGCTGTGAATGGCTACTAGGATAGCATCATCGCTGTGGCAGGGACCATTCACACCACTTAGAAACCAAAGAGCCCACTTTGCATTTTAGATAATTGATATGTGAAAATATTATCAGCTACAGAAATGTAATATAAAGGCACTGATATAGTTCTTGAAAAATGTGAATCTGAGCTCAAACTGAGGCACTTATAGCCAATTTTTGGATGAAAAATTACTCAGCACCCAGTTCCCTTTCTTCTTAAACACATATGATGCCCTTAGCTATATAGTTGTATGGTATAAATGGCTTATGTAAGTCTTAGCTGATTCTTAAAAATCTGTTTCAAAATATCTACAAAATTACCTCTTAATTCCAAGCTCTTTCTTTTTACCATCTCCTGATAGGTACTTATGTGAGCACTTTTGTTGATTTAATGGTACAAACATCCAACCACTGTGGCAATAAAATCTCATTCATTCATTGCTGGGTAAAACGTGAACTGCTAAATTATTCCAGGTGCTATGCAACCACTGGGGATACAGAGACGAAAGATGATTTCTGTAATCAAAAAGTATGAAGAAGGCAGATGACAAATTCAACAGTGTGACCCATATCATGGTACAGATAAGCATGAGGTGTTAGCAGGGTGCAAGTTAAATGAGACCTTCACATGAACTAGGAGAGCGGAGCCGGCCTGGAAGATTTCCCCAAAGTGAAGTCACTTGATATGATCTCCGAATGATGAGTTGGAAGTATTCTGATGACGAAGTGAACGGAGAAAAGGTGTTCTTGGTAGAGAAAAAATGTTTGCACATGTACAGTCATGAGAGAGAGTGGATGACTCTCTCATGTGCAAGTAGCCACATAGAGCTGGAGTGCTTAATTCAAGCGCTGGGGAGGTACATAGGGATCATATGCCATACTAAGAACAGAAATATTTTCTGGTCATCCTTATTGTGACATAGCTGTCTCCTTTGGTTAAAACAAATAGGCAAACTAAAACAAACAGGACAGATTTCAGATAGCACTCCAAACATAGTTTTAGAAATGCTTTACTATTATATGTGAGGAGAAAATTTTGAAAAGTATACAAGATTACAGATCGACCCTAGCAAAGTTGTATAAAAACTCTATTAATCATTTGGCTAATGAATTTTGTTCAATTTGTTTGCCTAGACTTCCTGTTAACCAAAATAGAACTCAAGTTATGTGAGCCAGGCAAGACACATCACTGCCAGTCTTGGGGTGCGAGGTGACCTGCACTCCACTTCTCTTTCCCACTCTTCCTGCCCCATCTCACATTTAAAGGCCCATATTTGCAGTTGGAAAGTGGGTGCAGACACGGAGGTGTTAGAAAGATTTCAATGCCAGTACGTGTAGGGATCTTTAGCAATGGATAAGGGCTGACAAAAAAAGCAACGAGCATACAGAGGTGGATACTCTTTGCATAGGCTGAAAGAATCGATGGGATAGTGGTGAAGTGATTGAAGCCCAGAGACATGATTTCATTCTTTTTATCTAGTAACAAATCACCCGGCCTCTCTTGCAGTATTAAAATGTGCTGGTCACCACTCAAAACAGATGTACCGGGCCATGGGTAGTGTGGGGACCAATAGCTTCAGTGTGTTTTCTTTGCAGTTACTTACACATTGAGTATGTCATTACAAGACGCACCACACTTCTGAGACTGGGCTTTGAACACTGGGGTCACACAAACCAAGGGATCTGGTGTCTGTCCTATAATTTCTTCCCTTCCCAACCCTCTAGCAAAACATTTAATTAGAATTTTTTGATAGAAGTAGGTTATAAACAAGTGGTATCTTTCTCTTTGCTATACTGTTCACTACATATTAATTCCTTTGTCCTTGTGTGCTGACTTCCCTCCCTTCCTTCCACACAATAAGAATTTAAATTGGTTCATAGAAGTAGGAGGCTGAGAAGTAAGAGCACGTGTGTATTGAGATATTGATTATGTTTTGGAAAAGTCTTTTATTTTAATAAACAACATGTGGTCCTATCATTGCTATTATTAGACACTAAAAATAAAAAGACAGGTTGGGGCTTTTCAACTCAATGGTCTTGTGAATGTCTGAAATAAATGAGTAACCTTGGCTGTTGTAATTTCCTCTATCAGAAAGTCAAGCAACTATTCTACCTGGATGCTTTAACCTTATCATTATGTTAAGGATGCGGACTGGTTCAAACTCTATCAACATAGCTTGTTCTGATCATTGGAATCCAGAAATGACAATATGTTGCAAGCAAGAAAGGAGGCCACTGAAGTAACTATTGAACGCATTTGTGTGTTTCTACAATCTCAGGGTTACCGAGTGGAACTTTCTCAAATAAACCGATCAGGCATGCAGGTTAACATGCAACATACAGAGAGGGGAAGTAGAGTCTTACATGGCAGAGTGAAGGGACAAAAGTCCTTAGAGTCTCCAAAGTGAGCTGTGTTGACTGGTGGCCCAGAGAGCTGCACGTCAGTTCCAACCCAGTGGCTATGTTGGGTTAGAGGTCAGTCTTTGGCTCTAACTCACTTGTTCGTGATGTTCTTGGGTCAGGTTTGAGCATCGTCCATCTGAGGTGTTCAGCTATATGGACCTTACAAGGTGGGCTCCTTATGCTTATCAGCCCCTGCAGATGGGGGCTAATATTCCTGTGGTTTTAGGCTTTCTGGTTATAACCTAAGTGTGTTCCCCTTCTGTGCAAGTTGACATTACCATCATGGCTCCCATGGAATCTATTTTGTAAAATTCAAAAAGTCCTCATTTCTTTATGCTCTATACACAGTATAAGTATACTGACGGTGCTCCTTGCATGAACTTTTATATGAGATCTGCCTTATCGACCGAACATTCCAAATATGTAAAAATTAAACATAGGCACAAAGTACTGATCCCTTTGCATTTTACTGGTTGAATAAATAGTGGCTAGAGATACCCAGAGAAGGAATCAAGCTGGGAAATGGGGGAAAAAATAGGATAGTAAAATATCTACTTGTGTGAGATAACAGTCATTCCTTTCTCTTAGTAACAGATAAAGCTGGCTTACCCAAAGCTCAGGAGTTAAAGTCTTTCATTCTATTGTACATATAACTTGCATCTTCTTCCCTCCATATCTCAGCAGTATATAATATCATGGTAATTCTGGTCAAGACTCTTCATTGACTTACTGTATATATTTTTTTCAAAATGGCAGAGGCAGAAATAGGTAAATTACTTCAGCAGAATTCTATGTTAGAACTGTGAACTATCTCTTTATCCTACTTGTGTAATCAAAAGGTTTCTTAGTTGATTGAGTAAACTTCTTTCTTTAATCATATAGGTAATCATTTTGGACCATGCTTCCTCTCAAACAAGTGCTTATTTTCCAAGCACACCTAAAGGGATAAAATACTGCCTGTCTGCTTGTTTACAGTTCTAAATTTGAATGTGAATAACTTATATTTTCAAGCAATATTTATACAAGGTTTAAGGTAGTTCTTGAACAGGAATTGAGTCTTTTTATTGCAAAGGAATATTGAGGATTATATTTTGCTGTGCTTATTTTCATCTTCCCAACCAGAAAAGAAAGTAATCTTTTTAATTTTATCAGTTTCCATCAACTGTTTCCTCAAAATAGAATGTGGCAAGTAGCCATTTACTATTAGTCTAGCCTAATTCCTAGAGGAAATGAAAAAGAATTAAGTGAGATTAGAGAAGTGTACAGTTTGCATGTTCTACACTACATGAAATCAGCCAAGACAATAACCACTATCTCAAATAAATAATTGTTGGAACAATGGCTTGCTTATATATGCATATATATTTTTGCATGTTTCATTAATAGTCTGATTATGCTAATAAGGTGACATTTATGAAACAAAAGAGAACATTTTTAATCAAAAAACTTCCATTTGAATTCTCAATACTCTTGTAAGAAGCCCTGGCTCTAAGAAATCCACAATCTTCCAAGCCCTCCTAATATAAAACCATGAGGTATAAATTAGAAAGGATTAAGAAATTTTACTTTGTAACTTACTAGTTTTTCAAAAAAAAATTGTATTAATTTTAACAGATAATATATGCACATAGTGGAAATTATAAAATGTTTGTGTAGGTAGAATTTACATGAAAACTTAATTTTCCTCTTTTTTCTGTTCTCAATAACCCTGTCCATTTTCCTCTGGGTAAATTCTGTTACACACTTATTGGATATACTTCCTGAGGTAACTTACACACACACACCTTCACAGAATTCTCATATCCTTATTTCTAAACCCATGATATATTATAAATAAAAATTGACTGAGACGGAACTATTTACCACCATTGGTTATAAAGGTCTTTTTTAACAATAATTTGAAATATGTTAAGTTTTAATATCTCTCTGGATTTTGTATTTGAACTTTGAATGAGATTTTCAATGGAAAGGGAAATATGATGCTATATAAAGAATAGAAAATAATAAAAACACACATCATCTGTTTATCACACTTGATATGGGGAGGAAGAGTACTTGTTTTGTGAAGACCCACAGGATACAAAATGCAAAAAACCCTAAACCAGCAAAGCTATGCATTGCCAGCAAGACACAGGTGTATACCACATGAGGATATGAAACAATCCAGCAATAATGGGTATGTTGACAGCTCTGAGTCTACACTATGTTTCTCCCAAAGTGCACTGGTGTATTTGTTATGTGTTACTTTACTTTTTCATATAGTTTTAGAAATTATCAAGCCCACCCCTAAGCACAGGGGCTAAGTGCTAGGAGTGAAGATGAACCCGCCTGGAAATTGTCAGTGAGCCTCTTAGACTCCTGTTGACATCAGGGAATCAATCAATCCCTCATTTAGACTCGTGTCTGTCTGAGAGATAAAATTGAGTCCATATCTCAAATAGACTAGACATTGTCTTTATGACACACACACATATATATATACATGACATCCTTAATCTTTGCAATAGTTCTGTAAAACATTGTTTCCCTATTGTTACCTGATCATCAAGATGGTATTTATTAAAAACACAGATACTCAGACCGTATCCACTTGTACAGAATTACTGTGTCTTTGAGAAGTTTGTGAACACGTAGTTTTTAAAGAAACCCAGGGAGATTTTTAAGATTAGGTAAGTAGGGAAACATTGTTGAAGGTAAGAATTATGTCTATCTTATCAGAGAGGAAACAGACTCAGTTAAATAACTTGTAATAACAAATCCATTGTGGAAGCATAATTCAAATGGCAGTTTAACTCAGAAATTCTTCAGACCATGCTACCTTTCTGAAGGTCATGAGGTCAGGCAAATTCATAAGGCTACAATGAAAATTTTATATCATAGACATTCAATCCTGAACTTGGAAGAAAGCTTGAAATTGTCTAGTTTCTTCTTTTGTTTTGGTTAGAATAATTATATTCAATCAATCACAGAATTATGAAGGGCTTTGGAATTATATACAGAGTATAAAGGGTTCCAACTACTGCTGCAAAAGCACTCCTGATGTGCTACTTTTTGAGTATGAGATAGAAGTGTTTTCTCATATATTTCAAATGAGGGGAAATGAGTCAAAAAATAAGCAAAAAAAAAAAAAGTCAGGTAAATTACATGGTTTAGATTTCTCTAGGTACTGAAACCATATGGGAACAGTTAGCTCATCCCATTTACCCCAAGATCGATAAAGCAATGTGCATGTTACAGTTGAGAATTTGGTCTGTGTTCAAAGTAGAGAATTCCCTGGAATCTCCTTTTTGCTTAAAGACCCATAGAGAACAGGGTGGAACAAATGAAGTTAGATAGGACCTAGACTTTATGTCATAGAATTATTGTTAGGCTTTAAGTCAGGTTGACTGACTATATTGGGGAAGTTAATGAAATCCATCATTCCTAATTTATAATCCAGGCATTATTAGTAGAAGTTCTTTCAGCTCTGAACATTTATATCAAAAAACAAATGTCTAACAACCTTAGCCTTAAAATGAATATGTGTAAAGGTACTTACTCTATGGTGTGCACAGCATGAATTGTTTTAAAGGTATCAGTATTCAGATCCTCAACTTCTATGGCTATTTTTCTTAA
Source organism: Eonycteris spelaea (assembly GCA_003508835.1). Lineage (NCBI taxonomy): Eukaryota > Metazoa > Chordata > Mammalia > Chiroptera > Pteropodidae > Eonycteris > Eonycteris spelaea. The sequence goes on from PUFA01000062.1 coordinate 6,765,388, forward strand.
AATTGTCTGGGAGTACACTGTATTCGTAATAAGTGGATTTTTTTTTTTTTTTGCCATTTTATGGGAGTTGGGGGAAGCCAAAACCATCACACATTACAAATCTTGATATATTGCATTAGCTTAAGGTACAAAAACCTTCTTTGGATGATGAATTGAAGTGGAATTTGGAATATTTGGTTTAAAAAATATATATTCTTACTGGTTAATCAGGGCATCCTAAATGCTTGCCTTATCATTAATTCTATATAAGTGAAGCTTGGCCCCAGCTGGAAAGTTCTGGATGCAGAACATCCAAAATAGTAGTGATGACTTGCATAATATTAAATTTAGCTGAGTGTTTTCTAAGACAATTTAATATAAAAGCTCTCAAATATGTTGTGATTTATTTTAGGATCAATACGCATTGATCAATAAGGTAGGTAAAAGCTGTTTTGTTGAATCATGTCAAATTACCATGAACTTTATCTAATAAAATGTTTAATGTTATATATCATATTCAACAAATGTAAACTTATGCTGACCATTTTACATACCAAATGTGTGAAAGGATATTTGTTTTTGAAAATTATTTTAAAGGTAACAAAGGCAATATACTTGTAGATCATGGAACAGCTGTGCATGGATCATAGTTGGCATTCAAAAAAGACGCTGAATAAAAAATCATTGAATATTGAATGAATACCCTTAATAAACATATGATGCACATCCAGAACATCGTAAAGTACCTGACTTTTTTCCTCAAATTTAATATAGCTAATCCTCCTGGCTTTATGTTCAGAAGTCCTCAAAGATGCATCCAGTACACCCTTATCCCTAGAGGCAATTTTATATAATGGAAAAGGTCAGATTGCACAGCCTTTGGCTTGCTGTATGCAACTGTACATCAGCCAGATTGAGTTGCCTCTGTACCTCCTGCAGTTTCAATTATAGGGTTTGATGTTGAAATGACCACCAGCAAGGGTAGTCTACCTTATGTGTTCATTGAAGCACAGATCTATGACATAAAGTAGCATGGCTAGGGAAATTAACCTCTTCTTGAAGGCTCTAGAGGAAGCCAGTCTGATCTGCTTTCCCAAATGTAAATGCCGAGCTTCTCCCATGCTTTCTTTGAGACCCCAGACATTCCAGTCCCCAGCCCTTCACTGCTACCTTTGCTTGCCCCAAAGGTTTTCCCTCCTCACAGCTGGGTTGCCCCACTGCAGGCTTTCTTTGGCCTGCCCAGCTGATGATGTTTTTCTGGCTCCAGAAAACTTCTGAGGTTGTTACAAACAATGCTTGGGGGTACAAAGGATTGTGCCGATTAAAACAACAAAACTAGGACGGTCTTGCAAGAATCTGGATGGGTGGTCATCCCACATGAACACTTTATGATGCTTCTCTCTTCCTTTCCCCACCTCCCGGTGATTAAACAGGAACAATGTTGTTTGTTTGAAAATTTGGAAGTTAAACTTAGATTTAGTTGTATTCAAAGTTCTATATTCAATAGCCAGTGCTGCTAAGATACCTAAAACACTTTTTCTCCTTTCATTATTCTTAGGATCTGATTACTGCGTTTTGCATTTGCATATTCTAACGAATGACAGTAATTGAAAAATAAGAAGAAATTCAACTCTAAATCTAAGTCTCAAATTAACAGACCTTTTCTCCCTGCAGTTTGAGATTTTAAAAAAGACTCAATTAGTTAAAATAAGATGCAATAACATTTCGTTTTCTTTTGTTCATTAGAACATGATGTAATTATCATTATTTGCATGATGGGCTTTTACTTATAACTCTAATTACATTGAGTGTAAGTGGACATAAACAGTTGTCAGGAAATGGAAGGAGAAAAGGCTGCTTACAGTCTTGTCTGTGTTTCTGCCAGAACTCTGTCTTTCCAACAGCTGCAGCAGGATATGCTGTTGGTATTTGGAGCCTTCTAGGAAGAGAGATGGCCAAGTTTACTTTTCTAATCTCTAAATTCAGCACATAGGTCACCACTCAAACACCTTCTCTATGTGTGCATTAAACTGTGGCTTAAATGTTTAGTCATGACACCTCTCAGTGATGTCTAGAAGCCAGGACAGGGCTCTGAATCCCCAGGTTCCCTGCCACTGAACACATGACTTGCTTGCAAAAGTTGCTTCACTTCCCTCCACTTTATTAATAAAATTTTAAAACATGATTCCAAATTAGCACAGAGTAAAAGGACTTAAAAAAATCCTTTTATAATAAAAAGAAATACTCCTTTCTAATAGACTCTTTTTAAGCTGTGTCCAATGTGTTCACTATTTCTTCTAGTTTATGTCATGGTTGTAATGATAACTACTACTGCTATTTATGGAAAGAAGTTTATTTTTTGCTCAGAAAAAGGCTTGGGCAAAACTTCTTTGCTTTTTGGCCTGATCATAAAACTCTCACACATTCTTAATTTATGGCCCATCATTTGCTATGACTAGGTGTCTCAAATAAATTTATCTCTCAAGTGTGACTGAGGCTAAGTCAGTGAATGAATCTGCATGAAGGTGAGTCTTCCTGGGTGCTCATGCAGCCAAATTTCTTATTCAGTTTTGGAGTGTCTTAGTGTAAGACAAGTGTGCTAAGGGCTCTCCTTCACTCTTTCACTTGATTTCCAGTCCTCTACACAGATTATCACTGTTCTTCAGACTATTCACTTAAAGTCAAGTAAATGAAGAGCCATCGAAATTCACTATTAATAATTTTCATAGCAGGTAAAATAAATCAGTTTTTTATTCTTTATAAAGTAAGTACCAGGAAAGCTTATTATTATTTTTGTTAAAGGGAAACAGACTAAGGTTCTCAAATTCACTTTTTGTTAGTCATACACCCATCATCGAAGTAAATGGAAAATAAATTTTTTTTCATGAGAAAGTTTCTGAACCTCATTCTTATTAAATGTATATAATTCCCATGGTTATCACTTCTTTAGGAGCCTCCATAACTACTTTCACCAAGTGCTCTCTCCCTCCCTCCCCTCTTGTCTACTATGATACCATTTCCAGACATAGTAAGAGGGTAAATGTAGGGGAAAAAAACAAAAAACAAACAAACAAACAAACAAACTAGCAAGTTGCAGAGCTCTCCTACTTGAGTTGAAAATGTCTTGTTTAAAATTCTTTACTGAAAAATAATGCGTTAGGCTGAAAACCCAAGCATTACCATTAATGGTCAGAATCACACTTCCTCATGTTCTGTAACTTCCTGAATGGCAATGGCAAGGGGAACTTGATGGTTGAGTAGATCTGTGCCAGGGGTCATCGATTTCAGAAGGCCAGGCATAGCCCCAAATATCACTTGCTTTCCCTAAAACTTGCTTCAATTAATTTGTCTCATCCTTTAAGAAGTTTATTCATGTATAAAAGCCATTTATTGGAATTAGGAGTTCCATAAGCATACTAGAAGCTGCATAACATAGCCTTGCATTTCAATCATTATAATTTATTTTTCTAATTGTCAAAAAACTCCTCTCAATATAACATTCTGGGATTCCATTCCAACTACAAGTTCACATTAATAACAACCTTCCATTAAAAAAATCCTGTATACTTTTTTTTTTTGCCAGTATCATTTCTGTTTCCAGTCTTCCAATAAGAATATATGGGAACATTAAACTACCTATCCTCTAACATATTTTCTTTCTTAGACAAAGTGAGCTTTCCTCCGAAAAAATATTGTGAGTCTATTACTGTGATCCCATTCAAATAAAGGACTACTGTGCATATTGCTTTTTTATAATATGATTTATATCCAATATTTTCCACTTCAATATTTTTCATTTTCCATCAACTGAGAATGTGCCTTCCACAATTTTCTTTATGAATAAACTGCTGCTTTTTAGCAAACAATTTGCTTTCTACCATATAAACTATTTATTTAGGCATGGAACCAAGTGTTATTTTATATTCAAATTCCCATGAAGATTTGTTGTTTGAGTTGTAAATTGCTCATGATGGTTTAGGTAGCATGTGTTTATTTCCATTGAAAGAACATGTCCTATTTTTGAGGAAGGAAAAAAACTTGTAAGACATCAAATGTTTCTTGCAAAACAATTTGATGAAATAAATGTAAATGAATCAGAACCATGTGAATTGTATTTCAATTAAAATGGGTTTAAATGTGAAGGGAGTAAAGTGCTTGGGGGAAAGAGTGTGGCAAGTCAGGAAGTGACATTTGTTTTGTTTTCTTCAGTTTGGGATTCTTAAAAAACTGCATAGTACTCTGAATTCAACTTCATTCAGCTTCTCCCAGAAGCCTAATAATGGGGTTCCACAGTGAAACAATCACACGCAAATCATTTTATAGCTTTATCTGGCTCCAATTATAATATAGGCATCAAATATCGCCACTGTGTGATCTTTCAAAAGTACTCTCAATTTGAAGTTATTTTCTTTTGAGAGTAAACTATAAATTGTAATGATGCTAAAAGTGTATGTTTTTTTCATAGAACAACATGTAAAGTTTTCTGACTCACACATCAATTTCATATTTACTCTAACTGAAGATATTCCAATCTAAATGAAAAACACTTTGGTGGGGGGTGAACGTATACACATAATGTATATACACATATGCAGGAGAAGGGTTGGGGAGAAAAGAAGATGGAAAAAACAATAAAAGAAAGAAAGAGAAAGACAGAGAAGGAGAAGAGAAATAAGCACTGCATGCAGAGTTAGGCCATCAAACCTCATGGCATAAGTAAAGCATTCACATCACACAAATTATTTGAGTCACAAATATTTTATCCCATAGTTTTATATTCATATCATTTCTGATTGCTTAAAAACAACTACATAGCTTCTTTATTTTTTTAATTTTTATATTTTTCAATTAAAAAAATAACCATGCATTAGTCTAAAAATCAGGGGAAATAATGAACTACCAAAAAAAAAAAAAAAAGACAAATAAGTCTCCTTGTCAACATGCCTCAAAATATGAGTGAATTTGGTCTGTAGTGTGATGACATTTCGGTTTATCAACTCTCAGTCCCTGAAAACAGGAACATTTTAAGTGTTCCAATGACTTCCAACAGGCAAGGAGTACATAACGTAGAACATGTTTTTATTTTGTAAGATGATATGACACTGCTTAAGTAGCCTTCTGAACATATAACTTGGTAGAGAAATGTAAGAACAGACGTCTTTTCTGTATAAATTGAAGGTGCAGTAGCCCATAGGGCTATTCTCGTAGGGCAGGAAGCTGCTTTTTCTGTTTCCAGAGAACATGATGATGTACCTGGTGCTTCTCAGCTCTCCAACCACTCAGAATGCTGCTGCTGCCGTTCATCTCTGAATGGAAAGCAGTCTCCCCTTTGCTTCCTCACAGGCAGAAATTGTGAGCAGTTGCTCCTGATATTTGTTCCATGATTGGCAGATGTGTTATTTAGGTTCTAGCACAGCCCTTTGTTGTTTTATTTATCCCTTTCTGCATCCTAGTTTAGCAAGTAAAATCAGAGTGGCTAGGCTGACTCAGTCACACCTTAAGTCTGTGGCAATATAACTATTACAATTATTTCCGAACCCCCAAAGTCATGCTTAAAAGCTCAACTAAGTAACACAAAGTCGAAATTTTAACTCCAATTTGTGTCAATGAAAACATACAGTGTCAACTTTATCTTTTTCGCCATTAACAATCAATATTTACAAGGTCCTCGGGTGTCACTATGTATGTGGAACCTCCGCTCAGAACATCATTACAACGGGACACTTTGAGGAGGCACGTGTTGTGACTTCTTTTCCATCATAATTTGTGGCAGTAACTTTTCATAAATGTTAAAATGTCTAATCTACTTTGCTTTTGGTGTTGTTCCACTTCATGACAGGCCTACCCTTGTAGCAGTGACAAGGAATGTGAAGTTGGGAGATATTGCCACAGTCCCCACCAAGGATCGTCAGCCTGCATGGTGTGTCGAAGGAAAAAGAAACGCTGCCATAGAGATGGCATGTGTTGTCCTGGTACCCGCTGCAATAATGGTAAAGATCTTGCTCAGTGTTGATGGGCCTCTTTCTTTTCATATGGGAGTCCTGGCTAGTAAGTTAGGCCACCTTCTTCTTAGACTCCTGAAATGTGAGGAGTCTTTCATAAGTGACAGGAATTCAATCATGGTTTAGATCTGCGTATGATTTCCTGAATTACCTCCCGAATCTTAATTTTCCTCAGCTCTAATTACCTTCTGTAGTTAATAATCTATGCTGAGCTAGTATTTGCCATGTCGAAGAGTTGCATATAAATAGCTAGATGTTTTATTTCACTAAACCTATAACCAAACACATGCAAAAGAACCAAAGAAGGAAATCTGCTGTGATTTAGCAATACAGTTGTGAGTCCATCTTCCTATTTTATACCAGTTTCAGTTTCATACCTTGATTCTTATGCCCAAGGTGTCCTTTATGAAGGCACACACAGATGGTGATGGAGTGATTGGTTCCTTCAAAATGAGACACAGGAGTCCATCCCCAGCCATGCCAGCATAGCTTTACCTAATCTCAATGAATTTTAGGTACAAATTCAGCATTAATAATAAAATGAAGAACCAGAGAAAACACATGGTAAAACTGGTAAATAATTGTAGAAAGTGATTAGAAACATACATTTAGTCATACAATATTCCTATATTTGTTCCTGACCTCTGCAAATACCTTGGTCAGGAGGTAAAGGGAAGCAGACCTCATACCACTAGAGATGTTTATAGTGTAGACTGGGATTGTGTTGTTGACTGAACAATGAGACCTGAATTCCTAAGACAGATGTCTGGTTAGACAATTTTAAAGTACTAATAGCTAATATTAATTTAATACTTTACTATGTCACTATTGAAAGACCTTCACATGTATCCACAATAACTTAAATAAATCCTGTTTTAATTACTATTTTTGCCCAAGGTCATTTGGTCTTGAGAGAGACAAGATTCAAATCAAGGAAGCCTGGTCAGAACCAAACTATTTAATACTCAGTCTCAATAAATATGTAAATAAGAAATGGATGAATGAATAGATAGATGATAGATAGATAGGGAAATAGATAAATGGCTTCATACCTCACATCAAGCGAGTATTTGGATAAGAACCACACTGTACAGAGTTGAATAAGACTAACTGCTTACCTGACCATCTCCAGGCATCTGCATCCCAGTCACTGAGAGCATCCTAACCCCTCACATCCCAGCTCTGGATGGCACTCGGCACAGAGATCGAAACCACGGTCATTACTCAAACCACGACCTGGGATGGCAGAATCTAGGAAGACCACACACTAAGATGTCACATATAAAAGGTAGGGATATCTGTAGTTCTATGTTTACTTTTCCTTGTTTTATGAAAAAGTAAAGAAAAATATAGATAATTAATTCCATTGGTTTTAGAAAAAATACAAAGATACTTTAAAAGCAAGATTTTAACTGAATTTATTAATTCTTAATTTTGGTGATGCTTAGAGGGTTCTTAGAAATCTTAAATTCTTGAGAAAATATATGTTACAAGAATTGTAACCATGACATTAACCATGACATTTTCTCAACAGTCTTTTACAGAAAATTTAGAAAAAATTTCCTAAACAAGCATGTCTGTCACATGCCAAGGATAAAGCATTCTGCAAAAACAAATGGGGAATGTTTGCTGCCATATGATTAAATCACTAAGTTCTCGAGTTTTATTCTCACCTTCAGATTCAGAAATTTCATTTCACTAAACAACCAGATAACATACTATTCAAAAACAAGTTAACACAAATAATTCATTTTTAGTAAGATTATGTATGGTCAGAAAATACCCTTGCTTGTATGAAAATATTTGAGAAGCTAATCAGTAATAATAAATTCAAAAGTATAAAATTATGGAATTTACTTACTAATAGTAAAAGTTTGAAGCCATGAAACAATCCATTTTTAAAGGAAGCTTTTTGCAAGTGTATTCTTTGGAACATTACTTTTTCATGGCATTCTGTGAATAAAAGTTTCCTATGACAAGAGTTACATAATAATGTATCTCCCTACTTTGGTATTTTGAAAGCTCTGAGAAGTCTAGCCATGAGGGAGACTGGTTAACTTTTTTTTTTTTTTTTAAATGCCTACAGCACCTGGTATTCTTGGTGGTCTCCCATCCAAATACTAACCAGGCCAGACCTGCTTAGCTTCTGAGATCAGAAGCGATCGGACACATTCAGGGTGGCATGGCCATAGACTCGTTAACTTTTTAAAATACTGTTTTTCTCTAGCTTACTTGACCACAAAACCATTTCCCCATATTTTCATGTTCTACAGAGATGGTGTCATGTAGAATATCTGACTGTTTAGCCTGACCTGGAATACTAATGTCTATGTAGATAATGCTAGTGAATGATAATTCCTCTTTAATTATCTTTGTCTACACTGTCTAAAGACCCCTTATCCAGTATCCTGTTTCTATTCTATAAAATTCACATGCATTTGTTAGTGAATGAGTATACATCTTTATTCCAACAGATGTTTATGTCATAACACACTTTCAAATTTACTGTCTTTATATAATTCTATGTGTAATTTTACAATGGCAAGTAGGAAGAACCCTTATGCTGACGGCTAATCAGTTGTGTCCACATTCTACAGTGGGATTAAGTCTGGGATGACAGATGACCCGTTAGACCAGGGTTCACACACGATAGCCCTGTGAGCCACATCTGGGCTGCTGCCTGTTTTTGTAAATAATCTTACTATAACACAAACTTGCTCATTCATTTAGGCATTATCTATGGCTATTTTTTTGTGAGACAACAGCAGAATGGACTTGTTGTGACTTAATAAGCCAAAAATATTTTCCATCTGGGACACTACAAAGGAGTTTGTTGACCCCATCTTTACACAGGTTATACAACAACTGTGATGTATGGGCACTCTTTGCTGATTTAATCCTTTTTTGTTTTCCCTGAGATAAATACCCAGATTTTTTATTCCATGTGTTTTACGCATTTTTTAATTTTATGGTAAGGTTCTTGGTTGACCCTGGAGCCATCTGCCCTTTTTCTGCATCACAGTGCTTTATAGACTGCATTTACTAGGCTCCCTCTCAGGTGTTTTTGGCCACCTGGGTTTAGCTGTGGTAAGAGACTGGGAGGGCAAAAGAAGGAAAGAGCTGACATGTTCACTCTTCCTCCGGCGGTATTTCTGGCAGAGCTCTATCTCTTTGGGGCTTCAGTCCTGCCAGTTAGACCTATTGAGTTCTCTCAGCGAGCAATGCCAGCCCCCAATTCTGCCATCACCTGCTTCTTTGGATCCTCCATTCTGAAGGGGAAGGTAGTGGCTCCTGCCGTGTTGTTATGCCATCCATCCTCTGATACTTCTTAGCCCTGACACTATCTGTGTGACCAGTTCCCCAAATTAAATATCTTCTGTTTTGAACAATTGGTTTCTGTTTTCCTAGCGAGACTCTGACACATGATTTTAGGAATCTCTGAGAATTTCAGCCTTCTCCTTGAATCAGAGTTCATTTACACCTTCCAGGAAGGTATCAAAATAATTAACTTAAAAGCAATTATTTTTATTTACTTATTTTTCATTCACCTAGGAAAAAGAAAATATTAATAATGATCAGAGAAATATCAAAAGCAGACCATGATAAAGAAAAGAGAAGATGAAGTACAGTCTAGCTATTTATTAAACCTGATATTCAGACAGCAAATATGAAAATAAATAAGAATGGATTTACATGATTAGAGAGAGCCAATCAATGTGAATCTAAGACATAATGGAAGATAGCATAAGTAAAAGTAATTTATGTGCTACTGATCGCAAAGTAAAATTTTTTCTAAAGTGTCATGGTAATATCTTTTGATCATCACCTCTGTAGGGCATGAAGGAGACCCCTGCCTAAGATCGTCAGACTGTGTTGAAGGGTTTTGCTGTGCTCGTCACTTCTGGACCAAAATCTGCAAACCGGTGCTCCATCAGGGCGAAGTCTGTACCAAGCAGCGCAAGAAGGGCTCTCATGGGCTGGAAATTTTCCAGCGGTGTGACTGTGCCAAGGGTCTGTCTTGTAAAGTATGGAAAGATGCTACCTACTCTTCCAAAGCCAGACTTCATGTGTGTCAGAAAATATAATCACCTTAGAAGAAAAGCATCATGAGCAGACTGTGAATCTGTGCATTTAATGCATCACAGCATGGTGGAAAATAGAATTTGAATCTCAGAAGAATGGTTAAAATAAGGAACATGATAAGTATATAGATCACAGAGCGAGCAGAAAGAAAAAGAGAACTGAGCTGATTGGAAAGGGTGACAAATGTAGTACAACCAGTGTTTTCCATTATGCAAGTTGTTTATGTAAATAATGTACACATTTGTGAAAATGCAGTTACTGAAAAAAAAAATCACAGTGAAAATTACTGACATATACCATGACTTCCCAAAAGTTTGGGTTGCACTGGAGGATCAGGTTCCTTCAGATTGGTGATTGTCTCTAAAATAACCCAAAGCCATATTTCTATTTAAAATTATAGTTTAATAAAATACTCCCAGTATATTTTGGTTTATAATAGGCTCTAGAACATAAAAAAAGTTGTTAAATAAAAATGAAAGTATGGACCATAGTAAATTTGCAACACAATCACCTTTTAACTTGGAACATTGCTTCTACTGCTCAATTAAAGGCCTTTAGATAAGAAAAAAATGTAGTCAGTACTTTCCAAATTATATCAGATAATTGCAGGTCCTTTATCAAAGTATTTAGAAAAATGCAAACTTGTTTTTCCTAAAACTTCTTATTTATATTTTTCAAAATTTAATTTTACCTATACTTAGTAAGAACTGGCATAAGAAGGCAAAAGTAGTTCATTAAAAGTCTAAAGATATAACATTGCATCTTTCCTGATTGTAGGTGATTACTACCTTGAATATATTTTATTTTCCAACCTATCCCATTAATCATGAATAGTACAGAACAGAATTTTCACAGATGTGCAAATCTTCTTAAGATATCAAAAATATGTGGGAAACAAAGCTAATAGAGATCATTATTTTTTAAAGCTTTGGCATTCCCTATGTTTTGATAGAATTAGAGTGTTAAATACATTTATTCTTTACGTACTCTGCAGTATAGTAGGGTAAAGCTGATAATAGAGACTGGAGCTGTATCTGCCTGCACTGACACACAGCAAGGAACTGGGGGAAACTGTCAAATATCCAGGTTTTGGCAGCACACAGATCGTATGTCTGAAGCACAACATGACTTTTTATATTTGAAGCCCAAGGCTGCACAACCTAAATGGAAATTTCCATGGAATTTGCTGTTTCGCTATTTATCACATGGATGAGTTCAGCGTAAGGTCATTGTTTGATCTCAAATATACATTTTTTATATTTTTGAGGTCCTGAAAGAAAATGAGATGTGCTCATGAAATCGACTCCCAAGGCAGGTAGTGCATTATAAGGTTCCGCCGTCCTCGATAAGCTTCCAACTGGCTGGTGGCACCATCTGATTTTTCTGCACCATCTTTATCTACAACAGCTGTTTTGTTGCCAAAGATATAGTTTCTGTTTTTGCAGCCATTGAGATAAAAAAAAAATATGTAAATGAAATAACTTGTAAAATCTACATGTTGCTAATCCATAAAAACCACAGGTTCTCAATTCTTTGAAACCATTCTGTTACTTTTTTACTTTCCTCAGTTCTAAATATTATGTCCAAAGCATAAGGAAAAAAACGTTATAGTTGTTACTTTTGACCTTTACTTTTAAAGAGTGAAAGTCACTCCTTAATTTTCTTTTACTTAAGCCTCACCTGCAGTCTCAAATTCAAGTTCTCCCAATAGAAATTGAACCTGAGCCTGCATGTGGATTAAGAATTTCAGCTTCCCACACCTATGTACTAGGATGATTAAGATTTACGTTTTCTCTACATGTTTTCTAAAACAAAAATTATAAAATAATCTAACCAAAGCCTGTACAAATAGGTTTCTATAAGCTTGGCAACATGAAAATGGAACATTTCAGTCAAACATTTTTTACATAGCAATTACATTTTCAATCTGGTGTCTGCATTATTTCCCTTATGTACATCCTTTCAAAAATTATTATTTGAAGTAATTTATTTACAGGAAATGTTAATGAGATGTATTTTCTTATAGAGATATTTCTTACAGAAAGCTTTGTAGCAGAATATATTTGCAGCATTTGACTTTGTAATTTAGGGAAAATGTATAATAAGATAAAATATATTAAATTTTTCTCCTCCAAAAACTGAATTCAACTTTTTTTCTTTTGCTTATGGGAAAAACCTTCATAGAGTCATAGATTCTCAAAGTTCAATTGGGCTTGGTCTGACTTTGCAGCCTGAGTAGGAATTCACTGGACAACAGCACTATGAGATGATTTGAGGTAGTTTACTATTAACAAAGGCAGCTTATTTCATGGCTTTAGAGGTGTAATTGTTAGAAAGTTATTATTTCATTAAGCTCAAGTATTTCAGCTTATGTATTCCACTCATTTATTCTTACTTTTCTTTTGAAACGTCTTAAAACAAGGACTCTCTATAAACTTTTTGAAAACACTTGAAGCCACTTAGCATATTTCTTATAATCTTCTCTCCAGGTTAAAACTTTTCAAAATAGAAATGCCAACATGTTTAAGGTATTGATTTATTCTCTTATGGCACAAAGAAGATACAAAACATCTTTATATGTCTGTTTGGTCACTGACTGAGTTACCTGGCCCTGAGTTACCTCAAATCCTACCTCCTGGGAAGGTCTTTCCTCTGATTCCTGAACACAGGGATGTTGGGGGTGTTTGACAAACAGTACTCACTAATTATGAGACTGAGAATGGTTGTAAGAGCCCATATTATATTAGAGATGTTAATGGGCTGGAAATGTGGAAAAATAAACATTTGCAACATAATGGAATAGATTAAGTATAGCTATGGCAGCTTAATGAAGTTGAAACAGTCCCAGAGCTAGAGGTCAGAGTTAAATATACCTCGAGCACTGCTGAAATAATCCCCACATTTCTAATTAGTCACTTAATTGTATTCATAAATAGTTATCCATTTACTCAAATTGAGAACATTTATATTTCCTAGCTACAGTGTATTTTTATAACAATCATATGGGTAATATTTTCTTTTCCACTGAGCTCAGCGAGATGCTCTGAGAAGTGACAAATTGTCCTGACTTCCTTTTTTTAGCTAAGAAACAAAATACCCTATTGTAGCCTTAGGATTTGAGGAAACAATCAATTATACTTTTATCCTTCCCCAAATTCAGGCCATTTGAGAAAAAAGTTTAAGAAAGAAAGGCAGATGATGACAGATCACTCTATGGCTGATAAAGTTAATATTGGAAAATGTGGCATGCATCTGTGGGCAAGGGACACCAAAAAGAGATTCCATGCCATTCTCAAGGAAGATCAGACAATGTAAGTTCTGACTGAGGGAGCTGCCCCTGTAACACTTACAACATGGATGGGCAGAGTAGAATGACACACTTTCTTCTGGCAGTGCGAAGAAGAAGGGTGGGAAAGGGATGAAATTGTATTTCTCATTCAAAAATTTCATTTGAAATTCTCCAAAACTGGATAATTAGTACCGCATGAGAGGAGTGAGGGAAGGATGGAGTGAGACAGAGATAATTATACACTCCACATTAAACTGATATTAAGAATTAGCTCAAAGAAACTCCTACTGCATCAGTCCCCAGAGTTTTTATATTTTAAACCCATACATTCTACATAACCACTTGTCTATGGTGAAAATATGGATTTTAACCAAAATTAGCTATCTACTAAAACAGCACTTGATGAAGTCATTCCCCCAATGCCAATCACTCCTTCTATATGGATCTTCTCAGGACCAATGGTGGTATCACCCAAAGATTGCAAAACAAATGAAAACAGTTCATTAATTTAATTGCTTCAAGACCACACTATACTCAGGACTAGAAGATACTCCTCTTTCTTTTAATTATTCCAAATTATGTCTGTCATATGATCCAACACAGTCTATCAGAGGTTCTGCAGTAATATTAAATGACAGATTGGATATCTGATAATAAAATCTATAAAAGTACTTAATCATTAAATCCAAAATACTGAGATACCCCACTTCTGACTATAAATTCTCTTCCTTTAATAATCCCCTAGGAGAAATTAAATATTTAAATCCTCTCGCATGTTAAAATCAAAATATGTTCAAGTTCAAAGAAATTAAAGTCTATATTTGTTATCTTCTTCTTTACAATAAGGAGTCTCATGAAATTTAAATCCAAACTCCTCAAGTTAATTAGTGGCTAAAATTTTACACCCTTATTTCATATTCTGCTCTGCAGCAGAGGGGTTCCCAACGCTGAGATTAGTGGGACTCTGTCAGCAGCTATGGCCTGTGCAGTGTCTCACTAAAATGACAGACTTTATTTTTAATAAAGTCCAATGAATTTTTAGAACACACAAGATTAAGCAAAAGATGTTGCTGCATTTGGAAAACAAATCAATCTCTAGCTCTAAGAGCAGATATCTCAAGGAATGTGCTAGGACGTGGTGTTGTCAAAAACTCTAGCAGAGATGCTTGGAATCTGAATGAAGGGATACGGATGGGGAAAATCTTTGTTTTTGCATTTCTAAAAGTGTCACCTAATCCAAATCAGCTGTTTGGAACCCATGGTCTGTATACTTTCATGTACTTGAGAAAAATGTCCCACCAAGGTGTTAGCTACGGCATGATATTTTATCACATGGTAGGATGGGAGAAGAATTTACCTGTGTGTTCCGTATACTCTTAGAGAATGTGTGGTATTTGAGGCACTGCTGCCTTCGTGTAAAACTGGTCAATTCAGAAATTTACCATGGTATTAGTTTCATTGGACTTCTTTGTTATGTACCTAGCATAGTCAAAGCATCACCAGTGCTTAACAGAGAATAGGTTTGGTCAGGTGATGTGACCACCATCGTACCTTGCAAGGTGTGCTATGTTGACTGCTTCCATTGCTTCATACTGTGAAATTATTCCTCCCTCATTCTTGCATTTGTTCTAGTTGTGGAAGCACATTAGCAGAATCCTGAAATAAAATTGCTATTGAGACTTACAAAAATGATTTTAACAAAGGGTGTCCAGTGGCACAGAATACATTCCCAACTTACTTTTCTTTATTCAACATATACTCACTGGGAGCACATTTATGTGGTAAGCAGCTTTTTAAGCACAATGGGCAGAAGCAGAGAACTAAGCCAATAAATTTCATCTTCTCATTTTTCTTTTCCTTTTCAGTTATTTTTAGAGCAATAGCTTAAGGGGGCATAAAATAACTAAATGACAATTCAATATGTACGATAGGACACAGAAAGGATCGTTATGAAAAAAATCAAAGCAGGGTAAAGGAACAATGGGAGGTGAGAAGTGCTATTTTTGATTCTGTGGTCAACAAAGATCTTTTAGAGGAAAAAAAAATTATGAGCAGAAACCTGAGTAAAGAGAGGGGCTGGCAATGGAAAGAACTGGAGAAGCAGTGGTATAGGAAGGAGAAGAATAAGACAAACATTTGACAGTGAGAAGTTGAGGGGGACTGTGATGAGATGGGCAAGAGGAGAGGTAGAAGACGAGATCAGAGGTGGAACTGGGTCAGGCTGTGTAGAGCGATATCGACCATCATGAATATTTTTATTTTGAAAAGGATTTGGTGCTGTCGAGAGCTTTTGAGCAAGGGAGTAGCATGAGCTAACATGTTTTCAAAGGATCACGCAGGCTGCTATGTGAAGAGGCTTCCGTCCACCCAGGCAAGAACGGCTCGTGGTTTAGATTAGCGAGGTAATATGCAAGTCATGAGAAATCATCGGATTTGGGGCCTGTTGGAGATAAAGTCAACTGATTTTGCTGTTGGACTGAATGAGGGTTTTGAGAAAAAGAGTAGAATCTCTCTAGCCTAGCATGAGGACCAGGAACAAAGAAAGAGAAATTATTGACAAGAAAAGCTTAAAAAATATCTTTTCTGTAGAGTGGCCTGGTATTTAATGTATAAAGAAAAAATTGTCCTCAGTAGAATCCTAGCAATTCTTTAGAAAATTCCCCCTTATAAGTTTCTTACCAGCCATTTTGGAAACTTAATTTAAAAAAATTCCGCGAAGAGAGATTGCATCAAGAGAGAACTTGTTGGTTGCACTAAGGGAAGCAGTTGCAGACAAATGGAAGAACAAAATGGTGGTGAGACGTTATAGAAAAGGGAATAAACAGGTGTCAGGACGCAGAGATTGAGAAGAGGTTCAGGTGAGCACGTAAGAAAGAGATTCATCATGTGGAAGGCTGGAAATCCTAAAAGGTGATAATAAGAAGCTTCAATTTTATACAGATGTCAAGGGGTGTCAAGAAAAACTTATGGGAAGAGAATAGTTGACTCACAGCAGTAGGTTTAGAAAATTATTTTAGCAAAGGGTGTAGCTCAGGAAACACTCCCATTGACATTCGTCCAATGAATTGCATTAAAAGGCTGTTTGTCAGAGCAAGTCATGGTTCTCTTTGAGTCGTAAGTGATTGCATAGTATAGGACCTGGGAATTCTAAAGAAATACCAATATGCAAGTAATTGAGGTACTTTCATGAGAAATACACTTGCTATCATACCTCTCACACATACGTCATGAATACCACAGTGTGCAACCTTTTAAAATTTCCTGAGGGTCAACATTTCTTATAGATGCCATGGACTTGTTTTATTTGCTCCACACCTTCCCAGTTCACTGCACCTGCTACGCTAGTCATCATTCTGTGTTTAATGGCCAGTCAGCCTCCGGGGCCTAGTAACAGATGGAGAACATCAGATCAGCTGGTATATGTAAAAACTCTAAGTCCCACTTAAGCTTTTCAAGCAGACTTTGAAATCGAGATTTTTAATCTTCCATTTTTTTTATCCTACCTTGCCTGTTGCTTCATATAGCTGTGTTCTTGTCTTTTCCAACAGCCATTTATTCTGTGCCCAATCATATGACAGACTTAAAGCTTATTTAGATAACATGAAGACTGAGCATTGTCTACAGATATTTCACAGTAACATTCAAGCTATTTAACACACACCATGTCTTATAACTTTCCAAGATCCATATATAGTGATGCTGCCTTTTACAATGCCTGAGAGGAAAACTGAGCAAAGCTCTTTTTCATGTTTCAGGGGCCTTGAACTCTCTATGGGGAGTGAACTCCCAATACAGTCTGGTATTCAGTTTGGGGCTGTGAAAAATCAATGTTAGCTGTGGAGAAATGGGGAGATGCGATGCAAAACTTTTCTTACGATAAAGTGGTAAACACAATTTGAAAGCAGTTAGTATTTTTTTTCTTTAATGAGTATAAAGTTGCTCAAAAACACTTTTAAGGCTATGAAGAGAATGGGTTATTTAACAGGAAAAAAAAAACGTCAGGAACAACCCAGTGTTAAAATGGGACAGACTGAAGAGGTTGACCATCTGGAAGAAAGGGACGGGCAGAGCAACTCAAGAAAAGGCCCAGGGAGCAGAGAATATGTGAACTTTTTCTTGGAAGAAGTTTCATTTTGGTAGCCTTGAAATAAGTTAAAAGGAGCTCTTAATGAGAAGGATTGATGGGGTGAAAACTGGCTGTTAGAAGTGGGGGCTTCTCAGAAAAACCAATGATTTAGGGACTGTCCAAACAGAATATAATGCTAGTTCAATGTTCTGATTCTTCAGGTCATCTTACTGAGAATCCAGATCTTATCTTGTCATTAAATGCAAAGAAAATTCTTTTTAAGGACTCTCCCATATGATGTAGACACAGGAGTAATCATAACAGCCATTGCCGCTTATATAGCACTTTTTACATTGATGCAGAATGCTATCGAGTATGTTACTATATTTTGTTCCTTATAATATACTGTAACTCTTATCTCTTCATATGTTTACAATATGGACCAGATGCTGGCTTAGTGGTATCTACATCATCTCATTCTTCATACGTCCCCTCTATGGCCAAGAGGGATGGAGCCAGGATTTGACATCCTGATTTTCTGAGGCCAGAGCTTACACTCTTATCCATTAATTTATATGGCCTTCATTGGAAAGAATCACCCCTTTTACAATTATGGGAATTCTGTGGCTTGCCTACTGTCACAGAGCTTATTAGTATCAGAGCTGAGGCTAAATGCTGTCTTTCATAACAATATCTCCACTTCTGGATTTACTTATACTTCCTAAATCAGTTTTCTTATTTCCCCCCAAATCATAGCAATTAGTGCTGGAATTAGGGCTAACAATATACCCTTTTCTCTCCCAGAAGATATTCCTCCACATTTTCTTTTGAGGGAACAAACTTGCCCTTTAGTATTTTGGATTATGTTAACAAGAACAGCTTATGAGTATGTAACATTCCACAAGTTCTAAAGCCTGCAAATAAACACTATATAAAATGATATATAGACAATTGAAATGCTATTTAAAATTTCAAATTTGCATGAAAAGCAGGAATAAAGTTTTTAAACCAGGATTTGGGGAGTCGATGGCTGGAATTAGTTTGGGCATGACTAACACACTAAAATAGTAATTGAATTTCCATCCCACCCCACCTCACATTTTGCTGTGATAACATAGCTTGGAGCAAAAATTAATCACCATTTCTTTAAAAATATCATTAAAAAAAGTTAGTTTATAATTTCACTTAACTTGTACTGTGTTCTATGCCCCTTACCAAAATATTAATGTCTATTTAGATAATACACAGGAATTACTAAACATGTTGGATATGTGTAAGTCATTCTTTGACTACATACATTTAAAAAATGTCCAATTATTCTGTCAGAGAAGTGGCAATATAGACTGAACAAAATGACTAGCCCATGTTACTGGTCTGGAGGTCAGAGGAAGTAGAGATTGATATTTGCCCAATCTATGACCAATATGCTGTGATTTACTTGTATGCCTGTGCTTTACTTGTATGCCAAATTATTTTGTGTATTCTTCTAAAATATTACTGTACTTGTTTATTTGCCTTCTGTGGCCTAGAGAATTTATCAGATTCCAGAGGAAAATAATTTCTGATATTATAAACAGTGCTTCACTAATGGCATCCATTTACTCATCCATCCATCCATCCATCCATCCATCCATCCATCCATCCATCCATCCAAAGATTCATTAAGTTTGGCTCCTTACAGAAAAAGTTAAATTGATTGTGAGTTTTAGATTTTTATTTTCTTAAAAACAAAATTCAATGAGTAATTTTCACCAGAATAAAAAAGACACTCTTGAGCAGTATTTCTTTCCTTGAAAAGAAGCTACAACTTGAAGAATCACAGGCAGGTAAGAAAAGACTTTATGATATTATATGGTTATTGTCTTTTTTCATCTGACTTATTTCACTTAGCATAATATTCTCAAGATCCAACCATGTTGTCACAAATGGCAATATTTCATCTTTTGTATGGCTGAGTAGTATTTTATTGTATATATGTACCACATCTTCTTTATCTAATCATCATTGAAGGACACTAAGGTTGTATCCATGTCTTGGCTATTGTGAATTATTCTGTAATAAATTTGGTGGGGAGGATAAAGAGGGCAAAGGCGATCAAATATATGGTGATGGAAGGAGACTAGACTTCCTGGTAAGCATATAATAGGATATACAGATACTGTATTATAAAATTGTACACCTGGAACTTATATGATGTTATTTACCAATGTTACTCCAAAATTTTAAGTTAAAACTTCTGTTAAATAAATGAAAAAACCTATCATGGAAAAAAACCCCCCAAAACAAAACATTTTGTATGACTATGATTTACTGGTTTAAAAAAAACACAACATTTAGTTTGTAACTGGTTTCCACAAAATGTCCAAAGTTGGAAAGATATTTATTGATTATTGGATTGATGCATTATAATTATTAAGTTGTGATATACTTGAAATCATTTTTTAAAAAATGTACTTGACTGTGCTGAATGGTCTTCCTTTGCCCAAGAGATTGACTGATATTGATTGCTTCAGTGGCTTCTTAAATTTCTAGCTTCTTGCTGGCTTTGGCCAAAGAAAGATACCTAAGGAAGATCTGACAATGAGACTATAGAGCTTAGAGGGCATGTCTCCTTGGCTCTTGCCCTGATGTAGTGTAGTCTAGGAGTGGCTGTTTGTCCACCAGAGGCTCCAGTTGGGGATGCACATCCTTCTTTTAACTTCTCTCCGGGCTTCAAGAAAGACTTCTTCAGACCTAGCCATGTTAACACCTGCTGATACTAGCCCAGAGTGCATCAACACCCCTTCTTGCTTTTTCCTAACACTGCCTATATCATTATAATTAGTCCCTTCATTGATCTCTCCTCAATTGCCTCTCTATCTACCATCTGTTTCCTGCCAGGACCTTGACTGATATCTAACCCACATATAAATGTTAATGTGCTTTTCCTTTTCACTGTCCTCATTACAGTCTATGAAAGTCAAGATGTAACATCATAAAAATGGTAAATTAACACAGCCAGGTCGTCATCTATAGTGTTGTCTATAGAGTGCTGGCTCGTTTACTGATTTTCAAAAAATTTTTATTATTCATTAACATTTAGAAAATTAAAAGTTCTCACATAAAAATATGGATTTCTAGATTTTCCTGAAAACTAAAACAAACAAAACACCTTGAACTATAGGAAGATGCTGGGCCTGCCTTTCCATCAATAACTGACTAGAGCTAAGGCAGGCAGGGGTTTTCTGCTCTTCGGTTCCCACCATGCTGTAATTTTTCTGAGCACTATTTGCCTTTTGTTTGTTTTTTTTAATTGAGCTTGGGCTTTTTTCTAATCACACATTTAGAAAAAATGAAATGCCACACAACAATTCCAGTTTCCCGTTACCCTCAGAATGACCTCTGCTTTCCTTCCTGACAGTCTCCTGTCTCTTGCTGTACTTCAGTCAAGCTTATCTTCTCTCTGTTCCTTGAACGCACCAAGGTTCTTCCCATCAAACTCACCTTTTCTTTAGGTTGTTTGCATAGTATGGTTTCCAACACCCCCACCTGAACTTCACATGGCTTGCTTCTTTAGTTCTTAGAGGTCTACTTCAAAAAGGTCTCTCTAGAGCCAGAAGCTCATTGTGAGAGGGGGATCTAGCAAGTATGCACACAGCTCTAGTATCTTGTTTTCTTCTGGATCTTCTACCATTTTTTTTTATTATTATATCTGGTACCACTATCTCTCAGCCCCCCAGCATAAAGTGTAAACCCATAAATTGTAACAGCAAGTGAACTAATACCACATGACCTCCGCATGGTCCAGACCGCAAATGCTGCTTCAGCCCTGGGTTTAAGGAGTAAGAGAGTTATTGTGCAGTATTAAAACCAGATGGTATTTTTTTAATTAGAGCAATGGGGATTCTTAATCAGAGAGAGTGCATTAATAAACCCAGAGTATATCATCATTACCATTAAAAAGGTCGGCAAAGAATTGCAAACCATGAGTTCAGAATATCATTGAAACTTTTCCTGTAGAAATATCGGTTTCCATTAATGTGTACTTGTGAGCCTTTTCCAAAATTCCTTCTATAATCCTTTATTTTTTTTATTCTTTCAATGATGAAACAAAAGACATAAATATCATAAAAGGCACATAGCCGTAGTTTTAGCGCTTCAGTTTTGAGGTGTGGGTATGTATGCGTGCATATTTTCTGTGTGCATAAGCTATTTTCCTCAGAAATAAATAAAATAAAAGACAAACCCTCCCTTTGGAACCATTAACCACAAAAGATTCCTATGAGAGAAGTGAAATTTAATTTGGGAGGGATGAATGGAACAGTCTGGTCCCATAAGTAGTGCAATATACTTAACTCCATTCCAATCATTTTAATAACTCACACCCACTCTTTATCCTTTTCACTTGCCTGTTTTAGCACTTCTATGTATATCTCTAGAGACCTGAGAATTCTTTCCATGTTTCTGACACTTGTGCTTATACATATTGGGGCTGATCCCCTTCCTCCGTTAGATTTTAAATTTACAGTGCACCAAGAACTTTATAACTCCCCACTCCACTTAGTAACCCCACAGCTGAAGCCTCACCTCCTTCATGAACTCTCCCTTAGACACTTCTGACCCCTGGTGATCCTTTTCTTCTCCAAATTCATATTGCATTTTTCATTGCATCACATCCCACAGCACTTTACTGTAATAAAATTCAGTGAGCACTTGTTATGTGACACACACTTTTCTCTGTACTTTGTATGCGTTACTAAATTTAATTCTCACAATAACCCTATGCATCAGGTACTGTCTTTATACCAATTCAATAGACTGCATTAAAATATTTGCTCGTCAATAAATGTTATCACTCACCAAGTTTTCTGTATTTAGAAATATTCTTTTTAACCATTCTGCTTGATTGTTACACTATCTCCCACATGTATAATGTCTATTTACTTATGAATTATGTTCTATAAATTAGTTGAGTTTCAGCCAAATGTCATACTGTTCTCAAATAGCTCTACCGTGCCCAGGTCTGTATAATGGGAGGTACTCAATAAATTCGTCTTAATGAATTCAGAAGCTTTATTGTAACTAAACAGTCCTCATGAGAGTTCTATATCAGCTCACCTAGCTGTATGTAGCCAAGTTTTTAAAATCAAGGAGACTAGCAATAATGGAAATATTTTTGAGATCATTGGATTATTCCAAAGAAATGGATTTATGCTATCTAATTGAGGTTATTATTTTTAGGATGTAAGGAATAGAAGCCAAGTCTGAAAAACCTCCTATACATTAAAAAGACCAGAAATAATATTCCTTTCTGGTGTAAAATGAGTTTACAGTATAACTGCACTTTCTCTATATTTATGCTGTGGGAAGAAACGGAGATGACAAGAGAAAGAAGAGAAAAAAGAACCACTGTTCATTAAGTTTCCCTTTACCTCATTACTCAAATTTACCTTAAAACTGTATTTTAAAGCAATTTAAAGAAATTAATTATAAGGAACAAGGATATCTGGGTTTCTTTCTGTGTCCTTGTGCAGGAGTTTTTAGAACCCTATGGTGTCAACAAAGAGACTTCACGATGTTCAAAAATATTACAAAATTCTTTGTACAATTTTGTGTGTCAGTTGTTATGTTTGGTTGAGAGGGTTCATAGCTTTTATCAGTTCCTCAAAGGAGCTTTAACCAAAAGCCTCAGAATAAGAGAACAATAAGACCTACTGCTCTTTTGATGATTATAATACATCATAGTAATTTAAAAGTTGTTCATTTGCCCATAATCAAATAGAATAATTAATATTAAACTTGTTTGAAAGAAAATGTTCAGGTTTTAATATAAGGAAAGATAAAACATACCAAATTGTTCCTATTTTAGAACAACTGTTCTCAGGATACTTTTCCATTCTTAAAATTGATTAAGGGTCCCCTAAAGTGCCATTATTTATGTGGGTTATATCTATTAACAGTTACCATATTAGGAATCAAAACAAAAATTTTTAAATGCAAGCAAACACAGCACACATTCCAGTCACCTTCAGAGTGATGGCACCATCCAGGGATGGTCATGTAGCCTCTGGAAACTCTACCTCACGATCATGAGAGAATGAGGCTGAAAGGCAAATAGTTTTGTTTTTTTTTTTAATTATAAAAATAGTTTCATTTTTCAGTCCCCTGAAGGATCTAAAGGACTCTCAGGTATAGTCAGCCAGCATCTTGAGGACTACTGCTTCAGAGAAACTAAAATACTATTTTGCCCTTTCATCTGGCTTTTGGCAGCATAAGATTCAAATGTGAGAGTCATCTCTGAGAAACAGAATGAACTTAATGAAATTGTCAGTGCTATCCTCATTGTAATTTCATTCCTTATTTTCTCTTTGCTTTATTTTTATCATATTTGATTTTGTCTACTACATTGTGTATGTATTAGCAGATCTCTTAAGTTCTTTTTGGAACAAGATATATTTAAAGAAACAAACACATAAAAAAAACGCACCAAATCACCATCAAATGCTGAGATGAGGACACTAGGTTTTTAAAGTAATTTATTCTAAAATTGTTAAGTGCAATGTCATGATACTTTTGGAAAATCTGTAACTTTTAGCAAGTTAAAAAATTACACAATGGAATAATTTTAAAGCTAGAAGAGGTTATGCTTTAGTCAAATCTCATCTTTTTATAGAGGAGAAAAGTGAGGTAACGTTTTTGCTTCAGTCTTCTCAAGTATTAAATGTGTGTGTTTTTAAATTGTGAATGTAGAAATTATCTTAATAGAAATGCAAAGTATATATAATGGCTAATGTTAAATGTGGCAGAGAATTGGAGGTCCTGAATAGGAGCAGGTATAAGAGAAGCAACTAGTATCAGTGTCTGTGTAGTGTTTACCATTGACAGCAAAATACTGTATCTTTCATGAGCAACTAGTGACTTTTCCTCCCTGCCAATAGTCCATTGTTAAAGATAAATGTTTGAAAACAAGAGATTTCTCCTTTGAAACCATAAATTTGTGTGTGGTATTGTCTAATCTGTGTGGTGGGAATGGATCTGACATCGCCATCTGAAAATTATGACTTTTTCACCCCCCAAACCAAGATGTAGATAACGATAAAGAAAATTTTCCTCCTTATATTCAAGCAAAAGTCACAATAGTATATAATTCTGTTACTCGTGTTGAGAGGGTTTACCATCTTTTAATTAGAATTATCTTTCCAGGAGATGTCATGGTTTATGTGCTCACTAAAGCAGTGGAACTGAGTGAGCTCTTACTTCCTCAATAGCTAATCTCAGGCAGGAAAATGCAAATGTCAGCACTGTAATATTACAAGTTATGGAAACAACCCAGAAGAGGGGATTTTCATCCAAGGGTTCAAATCAAGTCCATATTTTCAGGTCCCCAATCACTTCCCCATTTTCTTTCATCAAACATTTCCAGTTTGTATCACACCTTGCTGGAAAAATTCTTTAAATTCCACTTGTCAGAGTGACATGATGCAAAAGTTGTGCTTTATAGTAGAATAAACTGCCATCTACTTATCTGTTCACCTCTCCTTCAATTCCTGACATCTTCCAAGATAAAGCGTTGCTTTAGTTATCTTCTCTCTCTCTCCCCCCTCTCTCTCTCTCTCAAAACATCTGAACATATGTTGGAAGCAATGACATCATGTTCTAACCTTCCTCTCTCTAAGAGCATGCAACACCTTTCAGGCATGATGCTCTGAGAGAACATTAAACATGCATCCCAGCTCTTTCCTGCACATGGGTAACCATCTCCACATGGTCACAGGTAAGGTCACTGCATGATCTGGAAATAGAAGCCAGAAGTCCTGACTCCCTGTGAGGTGTTACAACTAGAAAACATTCGGCCTGTTTCTCTGGGGAAGGAAGCTCAAGATCTGGCTAACAGGAGGACAGATCTGGGCTTCTTCACCCTGAACATGCACCTTTCTAGATACTTTCACACTAATTCTTTGGTGGATGTGACTTTTATGAGTGACTATTTCTAACAGCACAAAATGATTCAGCTCCATGTTTGATAGTATTATGGAGGCAATTTTCTTCTTTCAAAGGAGACAATCAAAGACTGGAGTAGTGCCACTCTGTTTGGAAAAATTCAAACAGATATCTTGACCTATAAAACAAATTAAAACAAGCAAGCAAACAAACAAAACAAAAAAACAAAGAACTCATTGCGAAACTCTGTAAATATCAGGTAAAAAATATATTGACATTTCTTTTTAGGAATTAATAAAGTTTTGTTTCTGTGGATTGAATTGGGCATTTTGGGCAGCTTCTTTAGGTGGTACTGTTAAAAATGGAATATTTTGAGCTTATTCAAACCTTAGACTCTGAAAGTTCCAGTATACCCCCCACCCTTCCTCTCTATGTCTTCTCTATCACTTCAATCCACCAGCAGGGTCTAGCTCAGCATCACTAGGGGGAAAATATTCTGTCAAAAGAAAATCGTAATTTGTTTTCCATCTGTATTTCTAGCTCAAAACAAGTTCTCAATAAGTGTTTGTTGACTGTAATGATGAAAATTGATGTCAAAACCCATGCCTGTGAAGAATGACCATTTCCCATGTTCATTTTATGAGGGAAAAAAATATGTTTCTAAGGAAAAGGAAGTAGTTATGGGATACTGAAAAATAATTTGATAACATCTGCAGCAAAAATAATTTTGAGATCTGTCATTATTCCTGCAGATGTGGGTGCTATATATTGAATTGAATTGATTATGCTTTCTGTCCTTGTAATTATTTTCCATTGGCATTTCTGTAGACAAGGCAAGCAACCCAGTGTGTCCATATAAGTTTTAATTTTTCAGAAAGACAAGACTCAAAGGAAGAGTTAGAAATTTTTGCTTTTACACATGCAGCACGAGAGTCAGATTTAAAGCTATTTTCATTATTTATAATCTTTTCCTATAAACTAACTCCTCTTAAATAGGGTTTAAAATTTTTCAATTTATATAATTATAACAATACAGAGCTTAGCAGACCTTGTCAACCAGTAGCCTGAAATCCAGTTCACAGTGACATAGAAACTTGTATAAAGAAGTGACAAACACAGGTTAATTACTAGGACAATAGGAAGTGGATAGAGGGAGAGGAAAAAAACCAAAATAATTTTTAAGTTAGTAACCTTTCACCTGACTCACATTGGTTGGAATCCAATATTGACCAGAGGGACTAGAATTCATTCTGATGATGTGATGGTAAAAAGTTGTGAGTTCAATGAGTCTGGTGGTCTTGGCACTATTCCCAGAGAACTCAAGTTCCCAGCACATAACTAAAGGACCTCAATTTTGGTCCAACTGGCAGTCTTTGTTCTGTCAAAAAAGGCTCAGGGTAAAAATGGGCCATAGGGACACATTTTTTCCTCCTTACTGACAGGCTTCATCTCTGAATGAGTGGAAGGAACTCTGGTGGTCACCTCTGGAGAAGCAGTGGCCAAGACCCTATTCTCAGTCTGACCTGGGAATGTAGTGGACTCAGTTTTGAAGGAGTCTTTCTTAGAGCCTAATGCTATCTTTCAGTAACATAAAGGAACATAAAATTTATCACTTGGAAAGACAGAATGATTTCATGTGCAGCCTTCACATCAGAGTCCTCAAGGAGAAGTGATGAATAAGCTGAGAAATTTTATTCAGCAGAACCATTTCCTTGGGAATGGAGAAGAGTGAGCCGAGGTCATCTTTATTAGAAGTTATGCACCTGAAAGCTCCCAGACAGAGTAAGAGAACATGCACAACCTCACTGCAAAACACTTTTTAAAAGTCTTTAGAACGTGTTAGTGCATTAATACACAAGGGTTTAGCTCTGATTGCCTGATATAGAAATCCCAGCTGCTAATCTTTAAAAGGTAACACTTTCTATAATAAAGTGTTTATTTTGTGCTGGTTTTTCTCTTTCTTTTAATTCATGGTATTCATCAAACAGAGTCCTTAAGTGGTCCCTATGGTGTCTAAAATTACTACAGGAAGAAACTCTTCCCAAAGTAAGGAGTTGGAGTAAATGATTCTTGTTCATGAAAAAAGCTCCAAAACTATAAGAAAAAATGGAAGCTAGATGAAATGATTCTGGTCTTTGTAATTGTACCATGCCACTGGTGTTCTAATCCAAACGAGTTATCTACAAGAAAATAATGCAAGGCTTAGAAGTTCCTTGGTGGGTTCAAACCATAGTGTGAAAAAAAAACTACAAAATTAATTCTACAATATTGTATTTTACAATAAGGAGGAGGCCCTACACAATATGCATGAAGAAAGAGATAAAAAATTAAACAAAAAGGTGCAACTTGTATTTTATTTAGCCACTTGACTGTTACTTTCTGCCCAGAAAACTTGATTTTTTTAGGAATCTAGATTTTTTTTTTCATATTTTCCAGAATCTCCCAAGGATATTATGTCTTATCTTTTAGCTTTAGATTTCACCGTTCAATAACTTCTAATTTGGTCAGAACTCTTTCAGAAGCAAAATTTCAGAAATTCAAATTAAACCAAATGAGTTTCAAAGTATAATATTTATTGACTACACAACTGGAAAACCTAGGCATAGTTATCAAAAAGGTACTCCATGTGTTCATTAGTTTAACAATTTCTTTATTGAAGATCACTATAAAGCCAATCCCTTTTTAAGGGTTAGGGATAGAAGAGTGAACTAAATAGACAACAATCTCTGATGTCATGTAGTTTACAATAAGAAAATAAATAAATAACTTAAAAGCAGAAAAATAAAATACATTGTATGTTAGATGCTGGTAAATCATAGGGGAAAATAAAGCGTGAAAGGCAGATAGGGAATCAGAGTAGAGTTGGACTGCTATTTCAAGTAGTTAGTCAGGGAAAGTAACATTTGAGTCAAGACTTGAAGGGGTAAGACCTGTGGATAGCTAGAGAAAAAGCATTTCTGGGCAGAGGAAATAGCAAGTGCAAATGCCCAAGTGTCGGGAAAGCCGAGAGAGTGTGTGGACTTCAAGGACTCCAAGGTAACTGCAGAAAAGTGAGTGAAATAGGGAGTCATAAATGGAAGCAGAGAGGTAGCCAGTGGCAGACTCTGTAGGGCTTTTGTACCTTTGTAAGGACCTTATTCTTTATTGTGATTGAAATCTGAACCATTGTTGTGTTTTGAGGAGAAGAAGGATTCGTGATCTAATTTATGTTTTGATGAGATCATCCTGGTAGCCAGAATAAAGGAAGCTAAGTTGAAATTGGGAAGACCAGTTGAAGAATATTTCACTCCAAAACTCAGGAGTCAAAAACCATAAGCATCTTTAGGTACTCTGGATGTTTTCTCTGTCTGTTCTCCACTGAGCCTACCCAGCACCAGTGGTTGGCTGCAAGATAGCCCTGTGGATCTTGGTCCTCCCACATTTGGAAGATTGGCTGACTATAGGCCGGCTTCAGATAGTCTCAGCTTGGATGTTTGGCATCTCCCCTCATGTTGTCTCATCCTCCAGCAGGCTGGCCTGGCTTTGTTCATGTGGTGGTGGCAGAGTTTCAAGAGACAGCTGGAGAATGCAAAGCATTTGTAACCTGACCACAGAACTGGCATAGTCACCTCCCCATATTCTGTTGGCCCAAGCAAGTCACAAGGTCAGTCAAGATCCAAGGGGTAGGGAAGTAATTCCATCAGTTTATAGTAAAAGCAGCAAAATCACATTGTGCAGGGTATGCTGGGAGGCCAATGATCCACTACGAATTTTTTTTTTTTAAACAGGCAACTGAATTTTTTATAATTTGTAGGTAGAGCCAAGAGAATTTACTGAAGAATTGGAGGTACTATATGAGAGAAAAAGGAGTTGAAACTTACACAACTGTTTTGAGCTATCAGAATGATGGCGATGATGTTGTTAGCTCCTAAGAGGTAGCAGGAAGAGGAATGACCATCTTCTCCATCAGGATTGTATCTTTAAGCTCTGATTTTCTCTATAGGTAGGCTTTCCCCATATCTGGGAAAAATTATCACCAGAAACTTGAGGCATATACCTATTTCTGGGTTAGAAATTAAGTAGAAAATGAAAGTCTCTTTTTTCACAGTTTTATTAAAAATTCTGGACTTTCATGAGCTCCATTAAGAGCCCATTCCAGAACCAGTCATTATGACTAATTACCTAGGTGTGGGTCACATGTTCACCCTCTGAAGCCTGTGAATGCTCTCAGTTGATTTGAATAACATGGATTGAGAGTGGAGTAGTAGTGTTTTCTCAAAGAGAAGTGAAAATCCCATTGCCAGGGAGAATGGACACTAGATGGGCCAAAACAACGTGAGTCCATCACAACTCTAAACTCTGTATCTACCCACAAGATCTCTTCTTACACCCTGTGTCTTGAAGATAATGTCACTTGGATAGTCCCTAGGCACCTCATGCCTAGCCTATAAAATAACGGTACCCATTACCTTTCATCTTCCCTTGCAAATACTAGATGAC
Source organism: Eonycteris spelaea (assembly GCA_003508835.1). Classification (NCBI taxonomy): domain Eukaryota; kingdom Metazoa; phylum Chordata; class Mammalia; order Chiroptera; family Pteropodidae; genus Eonycteris; species Eonycteris spelaea. Next base: position 6,795,206 of record PUFA01000062.1, read on the forward strand.
CTCTTATGTCTCTTACCATAGTGAATGGCATCACCATCCCTCTATTTGCTCAAGCAAGAAAACTGGTCATCACTCACTTCTACTGTCCCCTAAAGTCAGTGAATTATGAATCTCTGTAAATTCTCTCCTTTGAATATTTATCCCTTTGAGGCCACCATTCAAGGATTATCCATGCAGCTCCCTGACTGCTTTGTCTTTATTTTCATCCCTAGTCACTACATCCTTTCTTCTAATTCATTTTTTATGTTGTAGACAGTGATATTTCTACAATAAATATAATTATATGATTTTCTTGACTAATGTCCTATAATCTATTTCTATCATTCTTAGACTAATACAGCTTCAAAGATCTCTTTTTACTGCTCCAGTTTTCTGTTTTGTTACTTTTTACCAGTCTGATTGTGTTCTAAGCATACTAAATTTATCATTTCCCTCTCTAAGGAACTCACCATTTCCCTCTCATCTTGGGTTATTGAATATTCTGTTTCTGGAATATATATATATTTCAAGATAGATCTCATTTCTTCTAGAAAATACTTTTGACCCTTTCTTCTACTGGTCTGAATGCTAATCTTCCTCTATACCTTCCTCATCTAACACTTTTTACATTGCATTTTATTGACTATTTGTTTACCAGTAATTAATCACTAGATTTTGCATTTGAATGCTATCTCCAATCTCCTGGCCTTCCAATACATGAGCAAACTAAAGCAAGATGGCAAAAAAAAAAAAAAAAAAAAAGTTCATCAAATCAACAACAAAAAGATTATATCAAATATAACTTCTACTGCCCCCTCTTAAAGCTATACAAAGCCAATTTGCTGGCTATTCTAGCATAGTCATTATGTCCTGGCAGTCAGTCAATAAAACTTCAGATATATTGAGGTACAGTCTTCGAACACTCAAGCAGGTAAATGGTAAACTTTAACTGTTGTTCCCATAATGAAATTCAATATGAATTTTCCCAAATCACCTCCCTTTTGCTAGGTGGATCTTCATATAAACTACCTTAGAGAAGTATCTATTAGATCCGAAGTCCACCTTTGCTAATTGTTTTCAAAACCAGTGCCAGACCTTTTATGTTTCATTTAATTTATTTCTATGACCATTTCTCTCACATCTCGCTCCAGGAGAGGCTTCTTCTTTGCCCATATTTTATTCTTTCAAATAATTGTTCTCAAATACTATCATTCCTTTAGGGCCCTTTTTGCCATTTCTGTGTTTGTCTTAGTTATTAAGATTTTCTTCCTGGGCACATAAGAGCATAAGAGTCAGAGCACAAGTTTCTACAGAGAACAAACCTTTCCTGCTACAGATCATTACTCATCTTCTGATTCATCAACAAGGCTGGAGGTTTAGAGCTGTCTATTTTAATAACACTTAATTTTCAATAGAACTAGAACAACTCTGTTGAGAAATTTCACTAGCATGTGACATTTCAGTTGTGTGGGGGAGGGGTGCTGGTTTTTACTACAATGCAGACACTAGAAAAGCACATGATGTACAGTTCTTAATGATACAACAAAAATAAATTAACAAGCTTACAAGCAACTTTAAGAAAAATTGTATACTTAACTCAATAATTTTTAGTGAGTTAAATTCTGAAAGTTATTTCCAAGATTTTAATTTTCTTGAATGTTAGTCAAGAAACAAAAATTAAGAATGTTCACTGTAAAAATAAAGAGAAAATTTAAACTTTATGAGATTCATAACTTTACCTTTAAAAAAGATAATTCTTTTATTTTTATCATAATTCTTTATCTTTCAAATAGATTATTAACTGTTATTTGCTATCAATGTGATTATATTAAGAGAGATTTTGGCTTCTGTAGCTTAGTAGCTGACACAAACCAAAAGAAAATTTAATATCGAAGTAGCTACCAAGAGTAATGAAGACATCATTCACCTTTTTCTCAAGAAACCAATTGCCATCTTGGAACAAGTCTTGGTGTCAGAAACTGACTTAAGAAGAGGATAAATTCATAGCATAATAGTCTAACAAATGAATGTATTTGAGATGGGAAGCATAAATGCAGATTTCAAAGTTGGAACTAATGCAGATACTATTTTTGAAAGGGTAATATCAAACATTTCTACTAAATCAAAGAAAAAAATCAACATACCACGCAAACTAAATGAAACTCACTATGTATATGCACAGACAACTGAAACAGAGAGAAACTAGACTAACTCCATGAACATATTCCATTAAAATACTTAAACATTTTTTGAACTAAAATAAAGGGGAAAAAGATGTTATGATATATAATCCAACATCCAAATTCTTTATAAAGTAGCACCAGTACTATTTTATGAATTAATCATAACACAACTTTAGAGCTGAGGAAAACAAGACTCTACTCTTAATAGGACACTAAACGTTCATCCAGCAGAGGGCAATGGTACATGCTCACAGTTTAGCTCTGAGCAGGGAAAGGAATGAACAGTGGAAAGGAACTTGTGAGGCAGTAAACACACAAAGCACAGTACAGTTAGAACTTATTATAAACAGTTCAGAGTTTGATGCTAGTGGTAGATAAGGCATTTCAGATGTTTAAGGTTTATTGAGATGTTAGTAGAAAGAACCAAGATGAAAAATCAGCTTCTGCGATGCTCTATCTCAAATTACAGAATTAGCCACTTCAACAGTGGTGGGAATTATGCATCTCTCTCTCTCTCTCTCTCTCTCTCTCTCTCTCCTTTTAAACTCGGTTTCTTATTTTTTTGACTTATCACTTTAAAAGATCACCTTATTGCGTTTTTGTATACAACAATAAAAATAGTGGTGACTAATATTTATTATTTATAACTTTTCAGGTACTTCAAGTCTTTATATATACCGTATGTTATGGACTGAATGTTTATGTTCCTCCAAAATTTATATGTTAATGCTCTATCTCCCAGTGTGATAGTATAGGAGGTGGGGCTTTTGAGACGTGATGAGGTCATAAGGGTGGACCCCTCATGAGCAGGATTAGAGCCCTTCTAAGAGTCTTGAAAGAGCTTGATTCTCTCGTCTCTCCCCACATGAGGAAAGGAGAAGTGGCACTCTGCAACTCAAAAAGGGCCATCGGTAGAACCTGACCATGTTAACAACCTGATGTCAGATGTCTAGCTTCCAAAACCATGGAAAATAAATTTCTGTTGTTTATAAGCCACCCAGTCTGTGGTAGTTTGTTATAGCAGCCCAAACAAACTATGATATTATATTAACTCACTTATCTTCTCAGTAACTCCACTGTACATGTATTCTTATTACTTCCTTTTTAAAGGTGAAAAAACTTAACTTTTGGGCATTTAGCTTATTGCTCCTCACTGGTGAGCTGTATTATAGAGTATTTCCTCCATCACATTCTACTTATGTATTATTGTACTGCAGATGCATAGATTGCCTCCAAGTCCCTACTATGGAAAACTCTACTTCAGTGAACCCATTGAAATATTCGTCCTTTCCAAACCATGAATTTATATATATATATATATGAATATATATGAATATATATGAATTCATATATACATACATACATATATATATATACATATATATAATATATAGTATTCACATGTGTGATTACTTGCTCTAAAGGTATATCAGTACTTAATTCCACTAAAAATTGCCAACTTATTTTCTTAAATGGCTATACCTGCTTACAGAGAGAATTCTTGGCTTCCCACATTTCCAATAATAAGTAACATGTAACTTTTAGATGTGCTTATTGATTTGCATTTCGCTCATTGTCAATGAGTTATGTCATTTCTCTAAAAACACATGTTAGCCATTTGTATTTCCCATGTACCATTCCAAAGTAATTAATTTTCTGTGTTTAAATTTAGTTTTCACCCCAAGTTTTCTATTTCATCTAATCAAGAAGACTTCCCTAACTTTCGGTCACAAAGATATAATTTAATATTTTTTTTTCTATCAGCCTATGGTTTTACCTTTCACATTTAGGTGATAAACCACTTAAAATCCATTTTTGCCAATGGTATAATATCGTAAGGTTGAGGTGTGTTTTTCTTCATATGGTGGACAGTTTTCCCAATTGTTTTGTATTGACGATTCATTAAAGTTCTCACATACATGCATTCCCTTTCTAAACTCTCAGTGGTGTTCTACTGATCTAGTTTTCTGTTTTTATGACAGTTTCATAATTTTTCATTATTATGACTTTATTGTAATTTTGTCAGGTATAGTAAAGTATCATTTACAAACATTGAAATTTATCCTCTAGATAGAATTCTATAATTTTTGACACACAAGTCAATGTAACTACCACCATAACCAAGATATGAAAAAGAATTCCATCACCTTCCTAACAAAATAACCCCATACTCCAACCCAGCTTCTGAAATCCTCTGGTCTGTCTTTTTGTTCCTCCAAATTTTCCTTTTCCATAATATCATACAAATAGAATTATACAGCATGTACTTATTTGAGAATTGTTTCTTTCACTTAGCAGAATTCACTTGAGATAATCCATGTGTTGTATGTCAGTAGCTTTTTCTTTTTTATAGCTTAGTAAGCAATCTTTTAGATATACCATAATTTATACATTCACCTGTGGAAGATCAGTTTTGGTGACATGAATAAAGCTACTATAAATACTCACCTAAACAGTATTATTGGGTTGTATGTCTAAAATTATAAGAAACTACCAAACTGTTTTCCAAAGTGGCAACTACGCCGTGCGTTCTCTCAGCAGTGTGAGATTTCCAGGTGCTCTGAATCCTCTCCAACAACTGATACTGTTCTTCCTTTCTCTCTCTCTTCCTCTTTCCTTTCCTCCTCTCCCTCCTTCCTTCTTTTTTTTCCCCTCTTTCATTCTCTTTTTTATCATTGCAGTAGGTGTTTACTAGTCCTGATTGTGATTTTAATTTACTTTCCCATTATAACTAATAATGTCTTAAGCATTTTTCTTGTGTTTTCTTGCCTTCCTTATGTCTTTTTCTGTGAAGTGTCTCAAAATTGCCTCTATTTTTTACTGGATCTTTTGTTTACTTACTACTGAGTCTTGAGAGTTCTTTGGATAGTCTGCATACAGTGCTTTATTCGATATGTGTTTTGCAAATGTTTTTGTCCATTTGTGTCCTGACATATATTTTCTTATCAATGTCTTCAGAACAGAAAACTTTAATTTTGAAGAAATCCAGTAAATCAGTTTTGCCTTTTATAGATAGTGCTTTTGAAGAGGTGTTTGTCCTATCTCAAAGTCACACAGAGTTCTCTCATATGTTTTCTTCTCAACATTTTATAGTTTTAGATTTTACAAGAAGGTCATAATCTATCTTGACTTAATTTTTCTTTATGGTATGAGGCTTACTTTGTGCATATACTGATATTTAATTTTTCTGGTGCCATTTGAAAAGGCTATACTTGCTCCTTTGCATATTTGTTGAAAACAGTTGACAATATGTGTGGGTCCATCTGGATTCTCTCTTCTGTTCTGCTGTTCTATATGACTCTCCTACTAATATCACATTGCCTTGATTACTGTACCTTTAGAGTAAGTCTTGAAATCAGATACTGCATGCCCTCTTTGTTCTTTTTCAAAATGTTTTTGGATTTCTAGTTTCTTAGCCTTTCTGTGTATATTTTAGAACTTTTGATTTCTAAGCTTCCTGGAATTTTTACTGGGATTACAATAAATGTATAGATCAAATTAGGGAGAATTAGTACTTGGCAGTACTAATCTTTTACTGTGTAGATGAGAAGAGTCCAGGTAGATTCAGTGCCTTTCCCTCACCAGCAGTCTGACCCTCCTTCAAGCTTAAACTACAGGCAGGAGCTTTCCTGCTTTTCTGCCTGACTCTTAATTTTTCTTGTGAGTACCCACTTGAGGTCTGTGGAGAAGAACTTATAAGTTCATACAAACTCCACTTGTGTCTGCAGCTTTCACACTTGCCCTTCATACACTAGCCCAAGAACTTAACTTTCATACTCACCCACATCCAGTCTTTAGCAGTCTATAAATGGCAAATTCTTTCTACCCATTTGTAAGGCAGTATTATTTTCATGTCATGCTCAGGTACAAGTTGAGGACAGCTATCCATCTTTAGGCTAAGATGAATAAGTCACCCTGCGACCTCAGCTCACTGAGGAAGTAAAGGACAATAGTGATTTTATTGATACTTTTAAGTTTTCTTGTCAGAGTGTAAGTGATGCTTTCTCCATCTTTCTACATACTGGGTAGATGCCAGAAGCTATTGCAATAGCTTTATACTATGCTTTAATATCTGACAGTAAGTCCCCTCTCTTTGCTATTTGTGTCTTCCATATAAACTCTTTCTATATAAAAATTTGTTAGTATATTAATTGGTTATACTGTGGAATAGAATTTATGGAAAATTTGGAGACAACTGATATATTTTCTAAGTATAGTTTCGCATTTATAAACATGGTTGATATCGCCATACAAATTCAAAAATTTGTATGGCCTTTAATATATTTTTATTTATTTACTTATTTTTAATGAGAAGAAAGTCTTATGACACAAAATTTTTGTTAAAGCACACAATTCAATGGTATTTATATATTCACAATGTTGTATAACCGTCACTTCTATCAATTATCAAAATATTTTTATTACTCCAAAATAAAACCTAGTACTCATTAAGCAGTCACACCCCATTCCTGCTTCTCCCTAGCCACTGGCGACCACCAATCTGATTTCTCTGTCTATAGATTTGACTATTTTGGACATCTCATGTAAATAGAATCATACAATATGTGTTTTTATGTCTGTTTTATTTCACTTAGTTTTTTATAATTTATTTATGTTGTAATACATATCAATACTTTATTCTATTTTAAGTTTTATTATTAGTTTCAAGTATGCAGTACATTGGTTAGACATTTATATAGTTAATGAAATAATGCCCCCTCACCAATTACTCTTTCTCTCCTACGGCTCTTCAGTCAAGCCATTACATTGATGCTGACTGCATTCCCTATGCTGCGCTCCCCATCCCCATGACCATCTACCAATTACTAATTTGTACTTCTTTAACCTTTCATCCATTCTCCTGGCCCCCCAAACTCCTCCCTTAGGCCATCACCAGATTGGCCTTTATATTTGTGAGTTTATTTTCAATTAATTTGTTATTTTTGTTCCTTAGATTCCACATATAAGTGAAATCATATGGTATTTATCTCTCTGTCTGACTTATTTCACTCAGCATAATAACCTCTAGGCTCTCCATGTCGTTGCAAATGGTAGGATTTCATATTTTTTTATTGCTGTTGTATATATGAAACATAACTTCTTTATCCAATCGTCTGTTGATAGACTTTTGGTTGCTTCCATATCTTGGCTATTGTAAATAGTGCTGCCATGAACATAGGGGTAAAGAGGTCTTTACAAATTAGTGTTTTGGTTTTCTTTGGATACATATCCAGAAGTGCAATTGCTGGGTCAAAAGCTATACCCATTTTTAATTTTTTGAGGAATCTCCAGATTGTTTTTCACAGTGGCTACACCAATTTGCAATCCCACTGACAGTGTATGAGGGTCCTCTTTTCTCCACATCCTTGCCAACCCTTGTTGTTCTTGATTTATTGATGATAGCCATTCTGACAGGTGTGAGGTGATATCTTATTGTGGTTTTCATTTACACTTATCTGAAGATTAGAGACCTTGAACATCTTTTCATATGTATATTGGCCATCTAAAACTTTATTCTTTTTTATGGATAAATAATATTCCATTGTGTGAATATACTACATTTTGTTTATTCACTCATCTATTGATGGACCTTTTCCCCCTACCTTTTAGCTATTGCGCATAGTGCTGCTATGAAATTTGTGTACAAGTACTTGAGTATCTGCTTTAAATACTTTACATTTCCACATTGGAAAGGAATTGCTGGGTCTTATGGTAATTCTATGTTTAACTCTTTAAGGAATCACCAAATTTTTTCCACAGTGGCTGCGCCATTTTACATTTTCATCAGCAATGTATGAGTTTCAGTTTTTCCATATCCTCTGCAACATTTGTTATTTTCTATTTTCTTTATTATAGCCATTCTAATATATGCAAAAGGTTTTTCATTGTGGTTCTTATTTGTGGTTTCCTAATGACATGATGTTGATATCTTTTTATTTTTGCTCCTTTAATAAATTTTAATAATTTTCTCTGAGGTTTGTGCATTGTTTGTTAAGATACTTTACAATTTAATTCTTTATTAAAAAGTTATATATTTTATAATATATTTCTCTTTTAAATGGAATCACATTTTTATTAATATTCTAGTTATTTATTGCTGATAATAATTTCATTGATTTCCTAAGTTTAACTTTTATCTGGGTGAACTCTCTTACTATTGTTTTAAAAATTATTTATTTTTGATTTGTCTACATAGATTTTTTTCTTCTCTTATAATCCTTATGCCCTTTCTATTTCTTATATGGTTGGTATCCAGGTTACTTTGAGCTTCTATAAGAAAAAACCATAGACAAAGGGTGAATTATTGTAAAAAGCAGAAATGTATTGCTTATGGTTCTGGAGGCTGAGGATCTGAGATCAGGGTCAGGTAGGGATCCCTCCTGGCTCTCTTGTAAAGGAATGAATGGCATCCATGGAGGACTCTGCCCTCATGACCTAATCACCTGCCGAAGGCTCCACCTACTACTCCACCACAATGGTCATTCAGATTTCAACAAGGAATTTGAGGGGGATGAAAATTTTCAGACCATAGCAGTTGGCAAGGATCTTTAATATTATGCTTAAGAGAAATTGCAATAATGAACATTGACATCATATTCTTGATCTTATGCATCTCAATTCATCTAAATTTTCTACATTAAGAAGGATGCTTACTGTAGGTTTAAAGCATACAGATTTCTATTGGCAAGAACATTTGATTTCGTTCTTTTTTTTCCTGAGATTTTTGAAATCATATACAGTTGACCCTTGAACAACATGTTTGAACTGCATGAGTCCACTTATACTCGGATTTTTTTTTCAATTAACATAGGAAAATTTTGGAGATGAGCAACATTTGAAAAAACTCACAGAGGAATACCATTGCCTAGAAATATTAAAAAATTAAGAGAAAGATATGCATGCAAAAAACATATGTAGATACTAGTCTATCTTATCATTTACTAACATAGAATATACACAAATCTATTATAAAAAGTTAAAATTTATGAAAATGTACACACACAAACATAAACTATAGATGGCAGTGAGATTCTCAGTATATAAATGTAAACAAATGCATAGATTCAGTATTAAATTATAACTGCACAAAATTAACTGTAGTACATACTGTATTACTATAATAATTTTATAGCCACCACCTGTTATTGCAGTGAGCTCAAGTGTTGCGCATATCCACTTAAGCTGCTGTGTGATGTTAATCATCCCCATGTGAGCAGTTCATCTCTCCAGTAGATTGTGTATCACAGTAAAAAGTGATCTCTCTCAGTTCTTATGCATTTTTCATTGTGTTTAGTGCAATACTGTAAACCTCGAATAACACCATGGGACCCATACGAAGTGACAATAGTGATGCTGGAAGTGATTCCAAGAAGCGAAGAAAAGTCATGACATTATAAGAAAAAGTTCAATTGTTTTATATGTACTGTAGATTGAGGTCAGCAGCTGCCCCTCCCCGCCATTGTAAGATAAATAAATTTGGATAAGGATCGTTGTAAAAAAAAGCAAGGAAATTCATGAAACCATTGCTGCAACTATGTCAGTAGGCATTAAAATCTTCCATCTTATTTGCTACATACCTTTTATCTTTTATTGAAAATGCAGTTTTATGTGGGCAGGATCATTATAAGAAAGGCATACCAGTAAACTTTAATATGCTTTGAGGAAAAGAAGACATTATATGACACTTAAAAAAAAAAAAGAAAGGTGAAGGATATAAAGCTAGAAAACTTAATTTCAGCAAAGAATCGCCTAATAAATTCAGAATGAGTCTTTTAAAGAAAGTCAAGATAATAAGAGAAGCAGCTTCTGCCAACCAAGAGGCAGCAGACAAGTTCCCAGATGCCATAAAGAAAATCGTTGAGGGGAAAGAATATCTGCCTGAACAGGTTTTTAATACATACAAAAGAGCCCTATTCTGGGAAGAAGAAGAAAAAAACCTCAAATACCACAAAGGACACTTATTAGCAAGGCAGAGAAGCGAGCGCCAGGTTTTAAGTTAGGAAGGGATAGGCTCCCTCTGTTCTGTGCAAAGCCGTCCTTCAGCTTATGATCAGGACTGCCATTGTCTATAAAGCTGCTAAGCCCTATCGTCCCCATGTTCGCAGAGAAAACACAGCTACCAGTCTTGGTTGTACAGCAAGAAGACTTGGACAATGAAAACATTTCTTTCTGGTTTGGTTCCATCTATACTTTGTCCTTGAAGTCAGGAAGTATTTTACCAGTAAGGAACTGCCTTTTACAGTTCTTTTTTGATATTGGGCAATGCCCTTGGCCACCCAGAACCCCAAGAATTCAAAGGTCTACTTACACCCAAACATAACATCTCTAATTTAGCCTGTAGATCAAGGTGTCATAAAGGCCTTCAAGGCTTATTACACATGGTTCTCTATGGAAAAAGATTGTCCACACTCTGGAAAAGAATCCTGATATAGAGAACATCATTGAAGTCTGAAAGGATTACACCATTGATGATACCATTGTTGTTATAGAGAAAGCCTGCTAGAGATAGCTACTGTGTTTCTGTTGTCCAGATATTATTCATGCCTTCACAGGATTTATGACAGAGTCAGTCAAGGAAATCATGAAAGAGATTGCAGATAGGGCAAAAAGGGTGGGGAAATAAAAGGTTTCAAGATATGGATCTTGGAGAAATTCAAGCATGAATAGACACCACACCAGAGGAATTAAAAGAAGACAACTTGATGGAGATGAGTGTTTCTGAACTAGTGCCAGATGATGAGTAAGAAGATGCAGAAGAAGTGGTTCCAGGAAACAAATTTATATTACATAAGCTGACAGAAGGGCTCTAGTTATTTAAGACTGCTATTGAATTCTTTTACACAAGGACCTTTCTATGATATGGGCATTGAAACTAAACCAAATGGTGGAAGAGGATTGGTACTTTAGAGGGGGAAAAAAAGCAAAAACGTCAGACAGAATTATAACATCATTCCATAAAGTTACACCAAGTTTGCCTGCCCTCCAGCCTCCCCATCCCCTTCCTTCATTGTTTCTGCCTTTTCCACCCCTGAGACAGCAAAACCAACCCCTCATCTTTTTCCTCCTCCTCAGTCTACTTAACCTGAGGATGACGAGGATGAAGACCTTTATGATAATTGACTTGCACCTAATGAACAGAAATAACCACATGCCGTACAGTTAATGAAGTTATCTGTTGTGCATATATGTCTTTTTGTGAAAATCTAATAACTGTATGGTGAAAACTATAGGAGATGTCTTTGTATCATCATCATCATCTCATCATCATCATCATCATCATCATCATCACCTAAGTATTTATTGTGTGGAGTATCATGTTCAAGACTTGTGTAGATGGATAGCCTATTCTTACATAAGCACAAAAGTGAGTTATATTTAATATAAAATTAATAATGTGTTTGTTTGCTTACTGTTTTATAACTTTGCTTTCAAAGGACTTCATTACCATACAGTATGCTTCTCTCTTTCTTTCTCTCTTTCTCTCTGTTTGGTAATTAGAGAAACTCTGTATCATTCTAACATTAGGTAAGTGATTTTTATTTTTATTATTTATTTATATATTTATGTATTTATTTGTTATTAAACTTATTAGGGTGACATCAGTTAATAAAATCATCTAGGTTTTAAGTGTACAGTTCAGTAATACATAACAATGTTTCAAACACTGTGTTATGAATAAGACTGTAATATTTCATGCCATAAAATTTTTATAAAGATTCATTCATTAGTCTATAGGCTAGGCTGCTATGAAACAAATCGATTACACTAGACTATCATAAAGCAATCATATCATTACCTCTTCATTATCAATGTCTGAATTTTTATACATGTAAATAAATATGAATTTCTTTTTCACATTATCTTTCCATTTTCGATGTCTAGTGTCCATAATACAGATAACATCCACAGTGTTTTGTATAAGAAAGAACAATATCTATATAGGTATCATCGGATGATTCATTTTGTAAAAAGACATGTAAACTTACTGTTATTGATAAATCCAGTACAGTATTATAAATGTATTTTCTCTCCCTTAGGATCTTCTGAGATATATTTTATTTTTTTCAGCTTAACTTATTGTAAGAATACAGTATGTAAATATGTGTAACACAAAATATGTGTTAATTACCTATTTATGTTCTAGGTAAGGTCAACAATAGTCTATTAGTAAATTTTGGGTGGAGTGAAAAGTTACATGTAGATTTTTAACTGTGCTGGGGGTTATTCTTAAACCCTGTGTTATTCTAGGACCAACTATATAGGTAATTAATTTTATGGAATGCTTTATATGCATTGTTATACTACTCAAGTAATTCTGAGGCAAAAACTAGGTGTTTAAAAATAAAAGTTTATAATTTTACCATCCTTAGTTTCCTAGTATACTTTGGACTCCATTAGGTAAAATTTACTTAAGATAGTTACTTCTAGATTTAAAATAAAAATGGTCTCTCACATATTTTTTATACTTTTCTTAGCTGATTTTAGAGTGAATTTTCTGCTAGTCTTGCAAAATTTATTAGTGAATTCCCCTCTTGTTCTATTTCTTGAGACAAAAAAATAAGGTAGGTATTTTTGTATATTGAAATTCTGTGTATTGAAAATTCATCTGTAAAGCAATGCAGACTTGATTTCCCTTTTAGTGAGAAAGCAGGGGTAAGAAAGGAGGTACATGATATATCTTTAATTTATCATTTCAATTTATTTTAATAAGTCAAGTTTTCTATCCTGGACTGTGGACAGTAAACATACCAGTTGCATCCCAGCTATTATGAAAATCATAAGCACTGTCACAGATTTCCAAATGGCAGGTAGAATTGATACTGCCTCTGATTGCAGACAGTGGTTATAGATTATCAACTTTATTAGCATACATTGTTCAAAATATTCTTGTACATATATTTTAAATATCTGCAGTATACTTTGTTTTCATGGTATATTTTTGTATTGCATCTTCCTTTTTTGTCTCAATAAATCTTGACAAAGTTTTGCTTTTTTACGAATTTTCACTTTGGCGTTATTCTTCTTTCATTATTTCTTTATTCAAATTATTTTGTCATTAGGTTTATCATATCTTTCTTGTTTCATCAACTTTGTTCTGTTGCTCTTTTTCAAAATAAAATTAACATTATTTCAATATTTGATCTATGACAAATACATATAAGACTACAACTGTCTTTCCAAATTTTGCTTTAGCTGTATACAATAAATTTTAACTACAGTGTTTTCATTTTTGTCAGTTCTTACCATTTTATAATTTTCCTAAAGGTTAGCTCTTTAACTTTAAGTTTTTCCTCATAATACATTATTTAGTTTTTTCCCATCATTAAGGGCCTTATGAAAGTTTTTTAAATTATTAATTTCTAATTTTATTGCTTTGTGATCTGAGAACACCTTCAATACAGCATTCATTGTTTTGAATACATTGTGAAGCTTCCACATAGCCTTGAAAAAAATTTAATTTTTGACTGTTTCATGATTAGTCATGCAACAAATATTTAATAAGTACTTACTCTGTGTCTGGCACTCTTTTAAGCACTTGGGAAAAGTAAATGAATTAAACAGACGGAATCTCTTTTCTCATGGAGCTTATATTCTACCAGAAAGAAAAAGATAATTAACCATAACTAATAGATAAATGGAAAGTTAGATAGAGACAAATGCTATAGGAAAGAAAAATATTGAGTTTAGTAAAGCAGATTGGGAATGCCAGGTAGGGTAGGGTTTCAATTTTAAATAGGATGATTAAGATCAGCTTTATTGAAAAGGTGGCATTTGAATAGGAAACAAAAGGAGGTGAGGGAATTAGTGACTGAGATTTTGGAAGAATATCATCTCAGGAAGAAAGGCCAGTCCATGAAATGTCCTGTGGTAGCAGCGCACCCAGGCTATTTAAGGAATGTGTGGTAAAGTAATGGAACCCAAATGATGGAGAGTCTTGGAGATCATTGTTTCTGGCTTTTATTCTGACAGAGATAGAAGCCATCAGAAGGTTTTGAACAGAGTGAGATGATTTTCACTTATGTTTTAAATACTAGGCTATTGTGTAAGGGATCTGTGGGGTCTAAGATGGAAAGAAGGAGGAGGTAGGAGACTATAGCAATAATCAGGATAATTAGTGATGATGAATCACATCATGGTTATTGCAGTGGAGAAGTGAAATATGTTTGGATTGTGAATATATTTTTAAGATGATACAAACAGAATCTCTCAATAAATCAGATGTGGGAAGCGAGAGATGAAGGAAATGTGGATGCTTCCAGGTTGTGGGTAAAGTAGATTTGGGGAAATAATAAATTTTAACAAAATAAATTTTGGATGTTGACTACTAAGCAAAACATTCAAGTCAGAAAAAAACATGTGGGAAGGAGATATAAATGTGGGAGGTTTTTAAAGATTGAATAAGAGCTAAAATGTAATTTTGATTTGTTAAAAATAATTTTCTCTACATATCTATTCATTAGATTTAATTATCATTAAGCTTCTATGTGTTCATCTGCATATAATAATAAATATGTCATTCTTAGTATATTTAGAATATAATCACATGGAACCTAAAACCATAGTGCCAGAATTTTAATTTTGGCTTTAACACTTTCTGTCTATGGACAAGTTAATCATTCTGTGCTTCACTTGTCTCATCTCTTAAATATGGATAATAATAATACCCATATCTTTTGATTGTTATGAGGATTAAATGTGTTATAGTATGTAAAGTACTTAGAACAGAACCTGACAAATAATAATTACTTTATATATGTTCATTAGGATTACGATCACTAGCATTATCATTTACCATTACAGACATCTTTTTCCTGGATAAGAGTTTTCATTTCAAATTCCATATTGTCTGTTGGTATGATTCTTACCACATATTTCTTTGTGCTCAGTATATATTTTTCCTTTTCTTTAGTTTGCATTTTCTTTTGATTTAAATATGTTTCTCCTGTTGACAATAATAGTGCTAAACTTTTTTTCCTTGATTCTATAGAAATCTCTGGTTTTTATTTTTATTGGCGAGTATGTTTCATTTAGATTCCTTGAAATATTTGATATGTAAGCTTTATCTGTAATATGATACTTTCATTGACCACTTTCTTTTTTTTCTGACTTTCTGTTTTCATCGCGCTAATTACATTTTCTTTCTTTGCTGGTTTAAAAGTCATATTAAAAAAAATTTATTATCCTTTATTCCTAACTTAGTAGGGTCCATTCTCTTCTTTCCGTATCAATTGTTAAAATCTTAAGATCTATCTATGTCTTCCACCTAAACAAATTAGCTTTTTTTTTCTTTTTGTCAACTCCCTTCTGCTAGTGATGCAACTATTGTCTGTCTTTTTAAAAAGTATTCTGTGATATATTTTTTTTCTTCTTTCCCTGTTTTTCTTGCTTTTTGAGATGTGTGTGTGTGTGTGGTGTGTGTGTGTGTGTGTGTGTGGTATGTGTGTAGTTAATTCTCACCATTACTCCTCGTACATGTCATAGTGACCTCCTGGGTTTATTTCTCTTCTTAATGGAGAATGCCTTCACCAAGGGTTTTCAAGTCGATCTTTGCATGGTAACATTCCTGGGAATATTTTTATATTGAATGACTTCTTATTCAAAGAATAACAACTAATTATAAAATTTTAGATTAGTATTCCTTTCCTTTAATACCTTGAATATTTTATTTATTTTTTTACTTCTTTTATTATGTTCCTAATCACTGTTGCTGAGGTACCTTAATTCTTATTTATTTAGTTTATTTGACTAATCTTCTTCTATTTTTTGAAAGTTTTATAATGGTCGTTTCTTAAACTTTATAATCATGTACCTAGTTGGGCCCCTACCACTAGGACATAGCTCTTAGTCCTACAGTACGATTCGAACTCCTAGGTTTTCCCATTCTCGGGTGTAGATTTCTTATGCCTCCATTGAAATTCAATGTATATGAAGGATTATAACACTCATAAATTAGGGTGGGGCTTGAACTACAGTTGTTTTTTTTTTTTTTTTTTTTTTTTTTTTTTTACTGATACCACACAGGTGAACTCTCAGCAACTCTTTATCCTCCCTGTTGTTATTTCTTGCTTCACATTTTGGAGTTTTGCCCTGGATATATGAATCTTAGACAATGGCAAAAGATTTGCGGAGAATGTATGAAGATTTTGATTCTCCTCTGCTGTGTCCTCTTCTCAAATGTCCCACAGGTTGCAGCCACTTTGGCTGCACCGAACTTCAGCCTCTACCTCTTCAGTCAGTGAGATGACGTCCTCTGTCTGGGTTCTCTTCCCCTGTCCCACAATGTGGAAATTGCCTTTAGAGAATAAGTGACGTTAATGTGGAGCTTGTTGGTGTGCTTCCCTTTTCTTAAGAATTGTCATTCCTCAAGTCCTGAGTTGGTTGCTTCCAATGATTTCAAGCAGTTGCTCTATGCATTTTGTCTAGCATTAATAGTGATCATCTGCAATACAAAATAAGCCATTGCATTATTATTAGAACTGGTGTGCATGTTTTTGTTTTTGTTTTTGTTTTTGTTTTACTTTATGCATAGTAACATTGTAGCCTGGAACCCTCACCCAATCTGGACCAATTATAGTCTCATGCCACTCTCCCTCATAATCTGAGCCACCTTTATTAGAGCACTTATCAAAGGGTGAAAATGGACTCTGATATTTCTGAATCCAGGGATTTTTCACAATGTCATAATGACACTGCTTCTCTTAGTCTCCTGGTCATCTTTTACTATATATTCACTTTATTTTCAAGCAAGTATTTTCCTAATGGCAGCAAGGGTGAGTCATAATGTTCACCGCATGCAATATTTTTTAACTCATATTCCCAGTTGGAGATAGCATGAATAGCTTTCATCCATCATTCATATCAATCTTTCCCCACATGATTCGATTTGTGTTATTGGGTTATATATTCATTAGGACTAATCATTTCTAGAGGAATATAGTACACTGATAGGTTGGCCTGGATTACATACATATCCCTGTGGTGAGGAAGTGTTACCATAAATTCTCATCCTCATCAGAATTCTAGAGTTAGAAAAGAGCCATTCCCAAAGAAAACAGGTGTGTCTGATTACCATAATTTGCTAGGTAGGCAAAACAATAGATGTGTCACATAAAGCTCTTTCGTGGGACTACTGAGATGAAACTCAAGAGGAGATTTAGTACTGCAGGTGTGGTGAGGCATGGGAAATAGCCCTTTCAATGGAATAACAACCTTGGGAGCTGCTGGGAGTCATATTACTAGCCTTGTAGAGAGAGCTACTGGGCGCAACGTGAAAGAATAAAGTCCCCCCACCCACCCAAATCCTGGAATTATAAAGTTCCATGTTCTACTGTTTCTTGAGTTCCAGCTACAATCTTTGTTTCTTTGTTTTCTTAGACTTTTCCTGGTTTTACTGAGCCAATAAATTCCCTTTTTGTCTAAATTATGTCATTTGAAAGCAGATCTAGCTTAAAACTATTTAGACTTACACTTTCCAGTACGTAGCCCTAGCCACATATGTGGCTATTGAGCACTTAAAATATGGCCAGTTCAAATTGGAAATCTTTTGTAACTGTATAATACACACTGGGTTTTGAAGACTTGTAATGATAAACAGAAATAAAATATTTAGTAATTTTTAATGATTACATATTGAAATAATATTTTTATATGTTAGGTTAAATAAAAATTTATAATTAAACTAATTCTACCTTTTAGAATTATTAATAGCTACTGGAGCATTTTAAATTACAGATATACCTTACATTATATTTTTATTGACAGTGTTGAAATAGATGATTACATAAAGTAATTTCTAAATATGTACTTTGTAAAGTCCATATTTCTAATATGCAATGCATTTAGGAAGTTAAGTAGAAATAGGGACAGGGTAATGTTGGAGAGATACATTTAGTACTGGACTAATAACATAATTTCCAACATTGAAAATGGGATTTGCTTTAAAAGATGTGCCTGAAATTAGTAATTAGTCTTATTTGAAACAATCCTACTAACATTGGGGAAAAGAAACAATAAATATAATGGTAAAGCACAAGATAGAAGTCAGTCATTTAAACAATGTTTTCTGAAACTTCAAACTGGAAATAGTGTGTTTATGGAAGCTAGCATGAAAGAGAAATGGAAGCGAGTCAATAAAAAGTCTTTTGCTTCTGGATGTTCTCCAACTCTGCAGCATCCTGTAAATTTTCAAACAATACAACCATGCTTTTAGTCAGCTAAAACCCCATACCAGGCAGTCATCAGGCCGCACATTGCTGGATGTGAAAATAAATTAACACACAATTAGTTTATTTTGTGACAATATGGTGTAATAGCTAATCGTGGACCTTGGAATCACATTAACTTGGATTTGAATTGTGGCTTTCCACTTTCTAACTCTGTAACTATGATTTTTTACCTCTCTAAAACTCATCTCCTCTTTGGCAAAAGTGGAGGATAACAATGGCATCTACCTCAAAAGGTTGTTGAAAAAAATTTTTAAAAAATTCAAATGATTGCCATATAATAATAAATGACAAATGTTACCATTTATAATATAACCAAGGGACAAAATAATAAAATACTATTATATACCCACAAATAATTGTTACTTTTTATAAAAGTTAAATATAACATACATAAAAATATGAAAAATTCAAATCAACTCAGATATTACCATTCAAAATTCATACTTTAATAAAAAATTTAGAGATGTAATAAACAGTCTGGAAATAAAAACAATACTGATTTTCAAAATGATATGTTTTCAGAAAGCATTTATTCTTACTGAAAAGTTCCATAACTACATTTTAGCAAATTTCAACATTATAAAGGTTACCATGAATTACACTATGTCATATGTGTTACAGAGGTCTTAGAAAAAGAAGAAAACAAGATAAAAGAATGGTAAGAAAGCGTGTGTGTGTGTGTGTGTGTGTGTGTGTGTGTGTGTGTGTATCACTGATTACATCATCCCTTGGTGGCTTGACCACCAGATATAATTTATAACCTGCATACTTATTTTAGTAAAAGTGTCACTATGCTCCAGCCTTGCATTTTGTTTACTTCTCTCTTTATTATTTATTTATTATTTTATTATAACCATTCTTTTATTTCTAGGAAGCATTTATTGAACACAATGTGCTAAGAGTAAAAATTTGAATTAATTTGAAACCATTTATTGAAAAGGTGGGATATCCACATATCATTTTCAACAGACACATGTGGATTAAGAATGATCTATTTTAACTGATCTTAAAGTAAGTTAAGCTTGCTTTTCCAAGAAATTTTCTAACTATTAGAAAGAATAAATTAAGCTTATGTTTTGACATATATCATTGTAACAATATGATACATGTTATAACATAAGTACTATAAAATGTTCTTATATAACACTATTGCTTTATTAATGTAAAGTACCAGTAATCTCTCTGATTATTTTGTAGTTTTAAAAGTTCAGTTGTTTTCAATTATTTTATCTGCTTAAGGAATGACTAACTGTAATGTCACCAGTTTTAGTCTGTAAGCGTTGTTTATTCTGTCAATTGGGTATGAAGCATTTTACTGAAAGGATAAAAATCCACTTATTCGGTATCCACACTCTTTTTCCTATGAGTTGATCATCATGTTAATTGATTAGGAAGAGACTAGAACTCCATTTTTCTATGTCTAGGTATCCTTTTTTGCCTCAATTTTTGCCCTTTAATGCTGACATAACTTGAAACTCGGACATTTTTTTCTGGTCCAAGAGTTATAGGCAAACATTTGGAGAAAATTTATGTTCATAGAATTTCTTGAATCTACAAATTGATATATTTCATCAGTTTTTGTGTGTACTTAATATTTGTAAATAATTACTCAAGAAACTGGTAATGGCAATTTTTTTCTTGTGAATTGGGGGCCAGGAGTAAAAGGCAGATTTATTTTACATACCTATACTTTCCAACTGTTTGTTTAGCATTACCATTTCAACTCTTTAATAGTTATGTGAAATTTGCATTGATTTTAGAATATGGACAATACTTGAAAATATGGGGGGGGAATTAGAGAATATTAAACAATTTGTCGCATCATGGAGGTTATAAAATCTATTATTTTGGTTTAATTTTACACGTGTATATGGAAATTCATAACACTAAATAGAAATATCATAAAAATTATATCCAGCTCAGCATTAAATTACAGTTAAATATACACTTTTTACAAGTATATAATAGAAAATAAACAGATGTTGGTAATATTATATAAAGAAAATTCAATATCAAATTCACGAAAGCTTTCTTAAAAAGAAACAGAAATGAACTTTTTCGAGTATCTTATATGTGCCAAGCACAATTGATTTGACGGGGAAACTTCTAAAGTAAAAAGTCTTATTATAATTAAATTTACTTGATAAAATAAACTTTTTAAATTATATAAATTGAGCGAACTTATGAGACATGGAAATATGTAGCATCACTATACATATGGGCATGTGATGTTTATTCTGAGATTTTATTTAAATAGAATCAATGTTAGATAGAGCTATTCCTCTTCCTTTCTTTTTTATTCCCCTTCCCATTCTCCTCTCTTGCCTTAATTTGTCTTTTCTTTTTTCCTTCATCTCTATGAATAATTAAGTTCAAAGCCATTAGGGGAGGCTGAGTCAATAAGGCGTCTGCGCTGGGAAATGAGAGTCATGTGGCCTAGGCTGAGGTGTAGGCTCTCAAACAGGGTGGGAAGGTTTTAACATGGAAAGGCCGGCGTGTTGAAGCCAGGAAGGTTGAGGGGGAAATCTATGTATTAGAGCATCCTGTTGCAAGGTGTCAGTGTCCAATCAGAATGAGTAGGGCATCCCTGCAGAGGGTTTTCTAATGAAGGGTATCAGTCTGAATGTGGACAAGTGGATTGTCTAGAGCTTGGTATCAAAGCCCAAACTATGTGAGGAAATCACCATCCAGGGTCAGTTCTACTACGGGCATCAGAACCTCAAGACAGAAGAAGGACTTAAAGGGCCTGGCATGGACTGTCAGAGCTTGAGTGGTATATTTATGCATAGTAGCTGTCTAGCATAGCATGCCACAAATCAAACAGAGTGAGGGGAGCATCCCTATGGAAGGATGTGCTGACATGGA
Organism: Eonycteris spelaea; assembly: GCA_003508835.1. NCBI lineage: Eukaryota > Metazoa > Chordata > Mammalia > Chiroptera > Pteropodidae > Eonycteris > Eonycteris spelaea. The sequence goes on from PUFA01000062.1 coordinate 6,816,459, forward strand.
GTGTTAGAGTCCAATTCGGTGAGGTGGAAATCCCTAGAGGGGCAAGGGAGTGGACAGCTTAGTTTGAGGTTGCAATTTCAAGTAGAGAAAGAGAACATCCATGATGGCAGGAGGGTAGCAGGAGGAGGAAAGGTGAGGCAGAAGTAGAGGTTGGGCAGTATATGAGAACCTGAGTGAGATTAGGAGCTTGTCTGCAAAAAAAGAAGGGGCAGTGACACAAGAAGATTAGTTACATGCAGAGGGATTGAGTAAATAAGTAAATGTATTATGGATAATGAGAGCTGGAATTCTCACCTTTGTAAAGGGGCTACTCATGGAAAAGCATAAAGCTAGAGTGAATGTTACTATGTTACATTGGACTGGAGCATAGAGTTCAGCGAGAACTCACCCGTTTCCAATACATGTTGATGGATGTACATATTCCCCACCTCTGTCCAGAGAACAGTCCTGGGAATAGTGACATTGTGACATCCCAACAGTGATGAGCACATATGAAGCCCAAATTTTGGTTTCTAAAAGCTATTCTCAACTCAAGAAGACCAAGAATCCTTGGAGGAAATAATTACAGAGTTAGGTAAGAAAAAGAGAACATGAGCCCGGAACATTGTGTTATACCAGAAAGCAAGGAGGTAATCAAAGAACGATGGGCATACGTCAAAAGGACACAGAAGTCCTATCGAAGTGATTCACACTGGCCAAGTCTGAAAAAATATGAGCATCAAAATAAATAATGACAGTAAAGAATAAGAAACCATAAGTTAATAATGATATAAATAAGTAAACAAATAAATTCGTTTCCTGTATGAGTTTTCTGTTAGTCTGTCACAGATTACCACAATTTTAGTGATTTTAAATGGCACACATTTGTTCTGACATAGAATCTGTGGGTCAGAAGTCTGGGCACTGATTAGCTAGGTTCTCATTCAGGGCCTGGCCAGCTGCAATCCAGCTTCAATCCAGCTGTCAGCCATGGCCGCAGTCTCAGCAGAGACTCAATGAGGGAAAGATCTGCTTCTAAACTCCCTCAGGTTGTTGGCAGAATTTATTTCCTTGCAGCTGCAGGACTGAGGATTTTGGTTTCTTGCTGAAAGTCACCCTCGGCTGGTAGAGGCCACCTCCATTCCCTTACTATGAGCCTCTCCAACATTGCCACTAATTTGATGGCAGCTTGTTTCTTCAAAACCAGCAACAGAGCCTCTAGTCTGCTGGATCGACAGTTTTATATAACATAACAATGACACTCATCACCTTTGCCACATTCTCCTGAAGAGAAATAAACAAGTCCTAAGATCATCCATACTCAAGGTGAGGAGATTATACAGCATACGAGTTCAAGAACAAAGCAGTGTTGAGGTCCCATTAGGGTTTATCTATTACCACCATTCGCCTTCTGACTCCCAGCAATTCACTCCCTTCCATATGCAAATGGATATTTTCAAGTCTTATTAGTAGAATTATACATCATTAAAAATTTTCTGGAGAGAAATTTGGTTGCAGGCCCATTTTGCATTAATTTTTAAGTCAACAATTAGGAATATTAAGCTTTAATAAATTTAGCTATAATAAATGTTCTCTGTTTTATATATTAGCAAAAACTAGAAAACCTGAACTTTTACATAGGTTGGCAAAAATGTCTAGCTATGGAATTCCATAAAGCCTCTGAAAATAATATCATGGAGGCATTTATATTTGCATAACCAAATGTGTAAAATACATTAAGTGTAAAAATATGTTGCTGTATAATATTTATAGTATAATCTATACACTATATAGTAAAATCTATATTACACCTATATACATATATAGCAAATTGAGAAATATACATTCCAAAAATTAGAAATTACTTATTTTTGTTCTGTTTCTATTATTTGCCCTTACATGTATTTTCTTTTATTTAAATATACATATTTAAATATATTTAAAATTGCTCTTACAAGTTTCTTGAGTAATTATTTACAAATATTATACATATTTAAATATATATAAATATATACATGTAGTTTAATTTTGAGTATTTAAAATTATAAGGATACTCCAGTTAAAAATTAACTTTAATTCACCCTCTACATAATGTAAAAATAATAAATTATTTGAAGGATAACAAATTATAGCTAGTGAAAAAAAAAGAGAAAATTTGGAAATTAGAACATTTATCTCCTGACATGCTATACACAAAGACAAAAAAATTCACTTAGTATCTCTGATACCTGCTTTTCCTCTCTGAAAATACCTTTTACAATAGTATCCAAAGTACCACTGATTCCTTAGTCAAATTCCTGTCTTCAATATATTTAGAACTCCTGCTTTTTGGGGGCTTAAAGTATTTACACAATACTGCTCAATTTCATCCCTGATCCTTCCAAACAAACAATTTCTCCTAGCCCTAGTATCTATTTTGAGCATAAAGTTTATATAATCTCTCAGAAGCAGTCTTTAGATTACTATGTGTCTGGCCCATGCTAGGTACTGAAGTTTCAAAGATGATTAAGTCAAAATTTCTGTTACCAAGGAGATTAAGTCAAAATTTCTGTTACCAAGGAGGTCAGTCAGTGGAGGACACTAACGTGACTGGACAGAATTTCCTCTTTCCCCAAATTCAAGCAGGTAGTCCACCTTATTGCCACAGAGGACGCACATGTCTGGGTGGAAAAACTAGTAGCCTGGGAACCCTTTTAAACTTTTTCAAAACAAGGACTACTCATAATAGACTTAAAACAAACAAACAACAAACACTATAACTAGCAAAAGTTACAACATTTGAAAAGCAAAAAACTAATGCCAACTATGTGATGAGAATAAAATGTCTAAGGAATTACAATGAACTTTATCTTATTGTAAATGATCAGGAATAAAGGATATTGCTCACATGTTTATCCAGTTTGAGACGGCATAGGTAAGAAACACTCATGAAATATATTCACATCAATTTTCACGTGGATTTGGCATAAAATTCTTACTTTCTCTGTTTCACAAATTTGATTGTTCCCTTTCCTTTTTTCTCTCACCAAATTATATCTCTTTTCACTTCTTTGTTCAATTCACCTGAATTATCTTAATGGGGCAAGAAATCTAGATCCTGAAATTTCTTAATGAAGTAGAACAACTTCTCTCTTTCGATCTTTTATATTTAAAACCTTCTCCATTATTCTCAACGTTTCTCTTTTTCTTTCTTTCCCCATACACCCAAGACTCATCTTCCTTTTTCATTTCTGTAATGTTTAGCCTCTATTCTCTTCCTACCCAGCCATTCTGTTTGTGTTGCTTTGCCACCTTCATTTTCCTTGTTGCTCGAGAGCTGGCATCAGGGCCACCTGTTATCCTCAGCTGACTTTGATGCATGATTTAAATCTAGCCCCAGGTGCAATGTTTTTGGGTATCAAGAGACTATATAAATGTAAAGCTTATGATGGCAACAGTCATGTGGCTAATGGGCAAAATGTTTGCCCAAATTTTTTTCCTAATCATTAATATTAATGTATCATAGCTAGGTTCTGAGTTAGAGACAAGGACTCTTAAACCAGCTTTATTGAAGCTATCTCTTAAGGTTCTATGCGCATCAGATAGTATGAAATTTATTAGTGGTTCTAATTCAGCTAATAGCCAGAAGGACAAAACGAAATGGATCAGTGAATGGCATAGGTAAAGATAAAAAAGTCCTTCTTTCAAGTCTTCCTTGAATGAACAGGGAATTCAAAAAAATATTTTCAAGGTGTGATATTTTGAACAAAAAGAGAAAAAAAGTTGGAGTATCATATATTCCTGAGACTATAGGAAGAATCCTGTTTAGATGTAAATCATTGATAACAGACCTAGCTGGTGAATGATGGCTAGTTAGCTTAATAGATTTACTTGACCTTGTGACTGTTAAATTTGTTTCCTTATTTGGTGTCCTAGGTTCTGGTGAGCAGGCATTTAATGGCTTTCAGGGATATGTTGATATTAAAGGTTTGTTGTTTGTTGTTTTCTTCAGGGAATATCATTCCAAACATGACACTGTTTTTATTTCATTGATTCCATCTCACTTTGATCTTTATGTTTTCATTGAATGTATGAGTATGTGTGTATTTTTTCCCTTCAATAGATGTAAGGTAACATTGGATAGGTCCATGAGCATATTCTTGGGTTTGAATTCTGGCTTGGAAGTTTACAAACTGACCCTGGACATGTTGCTTAATCTCTTTGTGTTTCAGTTGCTTCTCTGTAAACTATGTATTATGACGTTAGTGTCTACTTCAAAAATGGCTGTGAGGTTTAAATTAATATAAATCAATCAGTCAATACATGTGTGGCAAGCTGTAAACATTCCAATGAATATTATTATTTTTATCTGATTGTCATATTATAGTGTATACATATTTCTGTACAATATGCAGAATTGTACTTAGTATTAAGTTTAGATGTTAGAGCTAGCTGTATCATTTTTATGGCCAAATCTTCCCAAAATACTTCCTTGTAATAGAAAAAAATGGAGAAGCATTAGGAGAAAGCAACACATTCTAATATTTTCCTTGGTGACTTTCCAGATATTAAAGCTAAAAAAAAAAATCCTTTGGGAAAATATACTACAAGTAATAATCATAGAGGCCATTCCGGAAATGTTTATAAAACCCAAGGGTGACCTAGGTTTACATTGCAAATAGAACGCTAATTATATGATAACATATTACCTTTTTCAAATGCCTGAGCATTTTAAAAGTTGACTCCAAATAAGCCATTATCCCGACCCATTGCTTTTATATTCTCCTACTTCTCACCATTATTCTTTCATCAGCATTTAGGCAAGAGAATCAGACACACAGAAGGCTCTAGTTATGTCCCTGTTCTTTATAATTCCCAAGCCATTAAGAAGAAGAAACTTTAAGTTTATGTAACTTGCACTCACACAATTGCCTTACTTCTCAATCAATCCTTGCCTCGTAGACTTTCGCCTTTACCCTCATCTGGACTGTGTCCCTCCATTAGTACCTATAATAGGCCCAGACCCACTAGGTTTTATTTCCTTGGCCTGGCTTCAAGATTCAGAGCTTTTCCAACTGCTGGCTTGCTGCTAGCTGATCAAGGGCTCCCTAGTGGTCATGGATCTAGATGCCTGTTTAACTTCTGTCCTCAGCATTTCAAAATTATTAGTCAGGATCTGGACTGGGGCCAAAAGAATATGAATATTTTCAGATGCACAGTTAGTTCCATACTTTCTTCACCCCCTGCATCTGGAAGACAGATAACGACTCCCCTAGAGCCTTGCTTATCCATACTCCGTATTAATTTCAGTTATGATCCTAAGTTAATAGCTCACTCCCGGCTGTTCAGTTTAGGAATGCTCAAGTGGATCTGGAGACTTCTGGCATACTGAGCTACCACAAAGTGGCTTTTAGGCACATGGAAAGACTAGTGGAATTTTAGGCTTGTGCCATGGACTTAAAGCTTAAAGCATACTCCAAGTCTTCCCTCATATCAGTTGATTCTGCCATTTTCATTCCAATAGGATAAGTCTGTGACAGTCTGGATTCACTGTAAGATAAGTGTAGTTCCAGGCCAACTGTTTGTCAGCACGAGCTCCCATTCCTGAAATCCACTCAGTCCCTGGGCATTTGTGCCTTCAGCTGCTTCACTGTAAATACAAGGTCCTGCTTTCTGAGAAGCCCAACTGTTACACCCACCTGAAGGTATGCAGTGTCGCATGAAAGCATAGTCCCCAGCCTTCCTCTGTAATTCCTCTGGTCTCAAGTTCTATCTCTCCAGGAAAAGATAACCCTGATCTCACTATCTTCTAGTTTCTAGGGATGTCAGAACACAAGCTGAATCTGTAAATGGAATGAGGGTAATAGCAAAAGCTCTTCTGCCAAGATTGGGTTGTGAGGTTCTTGACCTCCTATCCTGCCCCTAATTTTTCAGCACTTTGTGGTGTTTGCCTCTTGCCTCTTCTTACTTCTTAGTTATTCCTTTGATCACTAGATTGGTCTCTTTCTCTCATCTTCTCAACATTTTTATAATCACCTAATCTACTCTTGTCATCTGTCTTCTTGACATCCTTTTCTTTCCTTTCTTTAGTAAATTTTCCCTGATGACCACTCCTATTTCATGTAAACATGTATCTCTCACCTATTGGTTTCTCTTTTCCTTTGATTTACACTTTAAGAATATTTCATGAACTTAAAAAAAAAATAAAGCTAACTTGTCTTTCTTAATCCTAAAAGTTTAACTAACAAAATGTTTCTCACATTTTAAAATAATTTGTCACATTATTAGTGTATATTTAGGTATACATCTCAACCCCATTAGGCATGTCTCTATTTATTTCCTATATTTCCAGAAGAATAAAAATTAAAATTATAGTCATTGCCTATAAACATACAGAATTATTTTTAAATATTATATTTAGCCTAGGAAAATATTTTCATGAGATTTAGAAGATATTAAATCTGAATATAATATCAGCTGAAGTGAAATAAAATCTTTCTTTCCACAATTTATTGTAAGAGAAGTAGAATCTTTTATAAAAAATTGTAATTCAAGTTAAAATTAAAATTAAATATAAAATTACTCACTTTATATAAATAAATAAGAAAAAAACATTCTGTTTCTTGCAGTTAGTGGAAAAAAATGTGAGCTGACAAAAAAGAAAATGCAATTTTCTGTTAAGTCCAAATTGTTAATTATGTACCATATGTATGATATATTTGATCATAGAAATTTAATCACAAAATATGCTAGTATAAAGTTTTAGGATAAACAGATGATAAATATTATGTTCTACATATTTTGCCAAATAAGGAAGAGTTTTAGAGTTCATGTACCATTGAATGAACAGAATGAATAAACACTGAGAATTAGGGATTAATGAAAGTAGAATAAATTAACTTTTCTTTATGTACTTATAGGTTACAAAGAACTATTCTGATTCTATTAAAGAAAACTACTGTTCTAGAACCCATGGTACACAAAAAGAAGATATCAAACATATAATCACATGTATATATCAATATAAATGCATTAACTTTTTTGATTTCATATTTGAATTACTTTTTATTGGCCAAAGTATTTTGTTGAATTTATTTCCTCAGAGCAGGAATAAGTTTTAGAGATGAAAAGAGAGATATAATTATTATCTCTTTATAGCCCTTTGATCTATCTTACAGGTCCTATGAGAATCTTTCTGGAAAATATTATGTTAAAGTGAATGAAAGGAAAGCAAGCAGTTTGTCAGATGCAGGTACAAATAATATACAGAACTTTTTTTATTTTGTAAACAAAAAATGAGCATCTGAAGTCTTACAACATAAAGCAAAGACACAGGATTTAACATCATGTTAAAATATAAGAAGTTGAAAATGATTTGGCCCACCAGATGAATGATTGTTGAATGAATGAAAAAGAAATGCACAGAGTATGAAAAACATTCAACTGGAGAAAAACATGTTAAATGTTTCAGGTTTTCCAGAAGTACATAAGTATTGATTTCATGCTGAAAAGACTTTGGCTATATGGGATTTCTAAATGGTATTGAAGGAAAAAAAAAAAAACCTGATCATTTCTGGATTTTTAAAATATTGCTTACTCAGTCTGTGAGACCATCACTAATTAAAGACCCCAAGATTTTCTTAGCCTTGATTTTATATTAAAGAAGCAGGAACGTCTGGTAAGTGATTCTTTTTTAAAAATACTTTTGTGACCAGCATATAATCTCTGTAGGTAGCTTCCACTGAGATGTGTCTTTGAGAACAAAGTATCTGTCATTAACGGAGATGTCTAGGTTTGCAGGTCTTCGTGTGTGATGCTCATTCAGTATTTGGAGTCAGACCAATGCCATATTTTTCTGAGGACATCAGATGGAGAAAATGTCTCCCTGCCCCCAACTGATCAACACCATGACTCAAATCAGAAGCATTGACAACTATCATATTTTCCTTTATAGACTGATGACAAATTTACTTGAAAATATTTCAAAACTTACAGAAGAACCCTTTTATATATGAAATTGCAGTAAATCAATTTAAACATGAAGAAAGAATAATGACATGATTTTGTGTGTAAATTTTGGTTGACTGTAATGATAATTAGCATTTGTATAGGATTCTAAGTTCTTGTAAGTCATACTCATAGTTTACTTGATTTATTTATTGCCTTTCAAATTTCACTTATTCAAACTAATATTTATTAGGCATCTACTCTGTGACAAGCACTTAATGAGGTGCTAGACATAGAGCCACAAACAAGGACAGAAGTCCCTATCCTCAAAAAACCTACAGCTTTACACGGTCATTGTAAAAAACCTATGAGGTAAAGAGTAATTCCCACTTTACAGGTTAGGAAATCGGAACTCAGAGAGATTGTTATGACTTGCTTAAAGTGACACATTTAATAAACTTGGAAACCAAGACATGAAGGCAAGTTTAAACATTCTTTTTCTTTCTTTCTTTCTTTTCTTTTTAATCCAATGAACCATTTGGCAATAGCTGTAAGAGCATTGCAGTGGTTTTGAGGATCACTATCGGTGTAAAACGTTCAGATCATGTTCCTAACTCCCCGGATGATGACTGGACTCTCTGGCAACCCAACAGGGGTGAAAAAATTGAGCAAAGCTATTGTGCAGCTACCTGAGGGGCTGTTCTAGCTCCCAACATCCCCAAGTAAATTCCTATTGTTTTTAGGTCATGAAAAACCTCAGGCAGGCCATGTTTGTGGGACACACATTGCTGTTTCCTAGCTGCTTCTTGAGTTTTATCCCTCCCCCATCTTTTTCCATGTATTCAAAGGAAACCATGCTATATATAGCAGCACATCCTGAGGACATTATTGTAGTTATCTCATTTTTTTTAAAAGGCTTTCATTTTAATCTAGTATGTTGATTAAATTTCCTTAGAGATATAAATTTTGGTATACATTTCCTGAATTAAGGGTTTTTTTTTGTTTTTTGTTTGTTTGTTTGTTTGTTTTAATATATATAGTAGTTTGGAGGGATTCCTGTTTTTACATATACACAGTAGCTGAATTTTAAAGCCTGAGACTCACATGAACACCAAGGTAACTTGAAAGTCATTTGGCAAGCTAGACCTCATGAAGTTAAGCTTCATACCAAGACTTAGAAGTACTGAGACAATTAATTTAAACTCTATGGCATTTTCAGCTTTTAAAATATCAAGTCCCAGAGTTAAAATAAAATCCAGAGTTAAAATAAAATAAAATCCAGGTAATTTTTTCATTCAGAGGATTACCTTCATGGCTTAGCACACATTTGTTTACCAAACATTGCTCTTCTCATTTGCCTGAGAATTGCCTTCTTACCTTTGAAGTCCCAGAATCTAATCTCTCTTCTTAGCTCAGGATGGCAAATACACCTCAATTGCCTGGCTGTTGGAGAGCTTCATATTTTGGGGGTTCTTGTACATACAAAATTACTTTTGTCTTTTGTTAATTTGTTTTATGTCAATTTAATTATTATACCATCCAAAGAACCTAAAAGGAAAAAGGGGGAAAATTTTCCTCCCCTATGGTAACAAAAGAAAAGTCCGGAAAAACTTTTGGAAAATAAAATGAAATTAACAAGCATAATATTTCTAAAATAGCTTAATATCTTTCTTAATTCTGTATTCCCTGTCCCTGTCAACACTAGCCATTTTCTCCTGCCAAAAAATTTCCTATTATCTCAAGAGGAATGGTTAAAGTCTCCAAACAAAATGGATTTTAGCTTAATTTCCAATAGAATATGTGTTACAGAGAACATTTGGAGGTATGGAAAGGCAGTATCTTATTTATATTTATTACTCCAGTACAAAGAATGATGAATGCCATAGTGTAGGCAACAAATGCAGTTTTTAAGAGGAATCAATTGTTAAATAAAGTAGAAGTTGAAAAAGAAAGGTTCTTAAAACTACCAAAAGGTTAGGGGTACAAACTGCAATGCATTTATCATATTTTAGCTAGTTGCTATTTGTGAGGAAATACCATCTCCCTTCACAATCTTGCAGCCCTGATACAGGAATTAAATTAACTTCATAGTGTTTATTTTGCTATTATATGAATAGCTGCTATTTTGAGTTATTTGCCCTATGGTTGGGGCTATTTTAAATATATTGCCTACATTTTATACCATTTAGAGTTTATAATCACACTAGTTATAATATATTAGTTTCATCCTCATTTTATTGACCAAGAAACAGGTTAGGATGATTATGTGACTTATCTAAAATGACATAGATTCTAAATGAAAAAACAAGGACTTAAACCCAAAGCTTGTCTACCTCCAAAGCACATGCTCTTAATCACTACATAAATAGCTGTTCATGGAAAGAAAAAATTTACTTAAATAAACTGATATTTTTCTTAATGACAATAACTTACATTTATCCATAAAAATCTTAAAATAGTCTTTTCTTCACAACCAGTTTTGGAGATTAAACCTTCTTCAAATTCAGATGCTAACACTGTTCTGATTCACTTTGGGTACTGACAGTTATACAAATCATCAAAACTAACCATGATTGCAATTGTGAAGACATTTTTTGTTTCACTATTGATTATCTAATTTTAAGTCAATCTTAATTTTTTATTTTTTTTAAATTAATAAGGAGAAAAGTAAATAGCTTTTTTTGAAATCAGCTAAAAGTATTTGAACAAATGTTGAGTGCCTGAAAATCAATTATTTAGAGCTGACCTTTAGAAATACTTAATTATTTTAGAGGTAGGAATTTCTGTTTCCTTTAGTTGTATGATTTTTCTTTAACTAAGCATCATCTATTTACTCAGAAACTTTTCAATTTAAACCTAAACAAGAATGTAACCTTTGCAAAAACATTTTAAATAGCAATTAGAAATCATATTTACTCTTAAGCACCTACCTGTCAGAAAGAGAACAAAAATTTCAGACAAAGTGGGTAAATATTATCAACTCTATTTAATAATCTGGAGCCTTTTGATTTGTTCTAAATTGGGTGTTAGGTACTCAGCTCTTCCCTACATAATACTGTGGAGTTGAAAAGCTTTGTGTTACAAAAAAGTTACAGAATATTTCCATAGTGTAATGGTGTCACTTGTTCAGTAAAAATAGTTAATGATTACTGCAGAAGGTTGTTATGAGGAGTAAATAAGATGATACATGTGAAGCACTTAGCATAGTACCTGACAACAAAAAAGTTAACTGTTTTTTTATTGTTACTATTATTGATATTATTAATATTAACAGAATATCACCATCATCATTCTATATAAAAACAGATGTCTTCATTTTCAACACATTAGTGTCAGCTAACTTGAGATGATAAATCAGCATCTCTTGATAGATAAGTGACTTCCAGTTTCAGCAAGATTATTTTTGAAATGTGAAAGAATGAAAAGATAAGACACAAACTGGGAGAAAATATTTGTAAAACACATAACAATAAAGGACTTGTATCTAAAATATATAAAAACTCTAAAAACTCAACAATAAGAAAATGAGCAACCCATTTCAAAATGGGCAGAATACCTGAACAGATACCTCCTCAAAGAGATATACTACATGAAAGGCAAATAAACATGAAAAGATGCTCATCATCAAGTGTCATTAGGGAATGGAAATTAAAACAACAATGAGATACCACTACATATTAGAATGGCCAAAATCTGGAACACTGGCAACCCCAAATGCTGCCAAGGATGTGAAGCAACAGAAACTCTCGTTCCTGTTGCATTGGAAATGCAAAATAGTATGGCTACTTCGAAGATTGGCAGGTTCTTACAAAGCTAAACATATTCTTTCCATATGATCAAGCAATCATACTTCTTGATATTTACCTGAAGGAGCTGAAAACTTATGTCCACACAAAAACCTGTGCATTAATGTTTATAGAAGCTTTATTCATAATTGTCAAATTTTGGAATAGGTGAATGGATAAACAATCAATAGGCAAATGGATAAACTGTGGTACATCCATACAATGAAATATTATACAGAGCTAAAAAGAAATGAGCTATTAAGCTACCAAAGAATATGGAGGAACCTAAAATGCATATTGTTAAGTAAAAAAGGCCATCTTGGAAAAGCTACATACTGTATGATTCCAACCAAAGATGATCCCCAACTTAATGATAGTTTGACTTACAACTCTTTTGACTTTATAATGGTGTAAAGGCCATACACAATTATCTTTTCCTGAGCTAGCGATATGCAGTGTGATACTGGGCAGTGGCAGCGAGCTGCAGCTCCAAGTCAGCTACTCAACCATAAAGGTAAATGACCAATACTCTACAGTATACTGTGTTGTCAGCATTTTTTGAATATTGTATTCTGATCATGTTTAAAGTAGACTAGCGTAAGCTACGCTGTTTGGTAGTTTGATGTATTAATGCATTTTCAACTATATTTTGAATTTACAATTGGTTTAATGGGACATAACCCTATCATAAATTGAAGAACATCTATATATAACATTTTGGAAAGGACAAAATTATCGAGACAGTAAAAAGATCAAAAGTTGTCAGATTGCTGGAGGGTGAGGAAATGAAAGGATTTTTAGCATAGTGAGATGATTCTGTATGATACAGTAATGGTCGATACATGACATTATGCATTTATCAAAACTCATGTTATTATACAAAGCCCTGATATAAACTATATCACACTGACGCAAGGGAAAACTATGTATAGGTGAGGTGACAGAGGAAAGGGGTTATAGAGGAACTCTCTTTGTTTTCTGCTCTATTTTTCTGTAAACCTGAAACTGCTCTAAAATATAAATCTATTAATTATTTTGAACATATCTAATTATAGGGATGATGAAGTTAAACTCACAATAGTCTTATTTTGATATATTTAAAAATATTTTTGTGTATTTGCTATCATTTTTATATTTAGAAATCTGACATTTGTGATTTTGTGCTAAAACAAAAATTTTGACTATAACTATATTACAATAATTAAGAAAAATTAGTTTGATTCATTTATATTTAATTTGTAATGTTTATTTTTAAAATTATGAGCATGCTAGCATCGTAAATTTGTTCTGTGAACTATCAAGACTGCTTTAAAATTATTTTAAATATCTTAAATTTTTTAAAATGCAGTTAATTTAAAACATTATTCATTATAAATAACTTTCTATGCAAAAATACCTCTCAAAAAAATCTCTCAGGCATTATAAAAATTTAGATCGCCAACAGAATTAATAAGATTTAAATAGATTTCTTTATTCAAAACTTATTAGGCACTTTAATATTCTAAATTTGAATTTCTATGACGTTATCATAGTAGTCAGTGTTCACATAGTTATTTGTCCATGGCAAACATTTTAATATGGCATCACTATTAATATAAAGATCTATTAAATGTTATTTGCAAATATGCAATTTTTGATATAAATATAAATGGGACAAAATCCCTTATTAAGCAGAAAATATAGATGAGAAAAATTATCCAAATGTGTCTTTAAACAGATATTTTTAATGCGAAGTAACCTAAACAGTTAAAAGTAAAATGCTGTCAACAAATGAAAAGTAAAGCAGAGGCTACTGCAATTATAATATAAAATTAAAATTTGTATTAAAAGCACTAATGTGGCATGGTAACCAATATATGTTTGGTCATATCAAATTATATTAAAGATAATTATTATAAGCATGGATGAAATTGTTCAAAACCTGATATACATGCATATGCATGCATACATATGAAAATTCTCAATAAATGGATGTTTGATTTTTTAATGTAATTGTCCAGAGTACTAACTTTGATCAACTCAATTAGGTTAGGAAAGATACTACAAATCAGAAAATAGAAAATTAGAATCTAATTTTGCTTAGCTGTAACCAGGAATATCCATTATATAGCATGCATGAAAAATTAATGATACATTAAATAAAATTGACTTAATTGTTTTATTTTAACTTCTACCCAGAAGATACCTTCTTCAACTCCCATGGAAACATTAATGCTGATTTTACATTAGGCCAGAAAGAATATCTTTCAAAATTCCCAGAAGTCAAAATGGTATAAGCTACATTTTCCATCCACAGTGAAATAAAATTAGGAAACAATAGGAAGGGTTAAAAGAAAAAGAAGCTTCCAGAACATTTATCCATTGGGAAATTTAATAGTACTCTTTTAAATAAGTCTGATAAGAAAATAAACGTTTCAATTGCAGACTGGTTAGATATTATAACTGTATTACAAGTGATGGGCCACAACTCAAGAGAAAAAAAATTGTAGCCTCAAATGCTCTTAGTATTAATCAAGAAAGAATGAAAACAAATTCAATATTCAACTCAAGAAATTAGTTAAAACACCCCACTCCACAAAAGACAAGCTTAAGAAACCCATGAGGAAATAATAAAAGTAAGAGCAGAAGCTAAAAGACGAGAAAACAGAAACACAGCAGAATTGCTAACTGTATTTAAAAGTTGGTTCTTTGAAAAGGTCTATGACATAAACAAGTCTCCGGAATAGTTAGCAGATGAACAGACAGAACTGCAAGCATAACATTAGGAATGAGAAACATATATGACAGCAAATATGAAGGAAGTATTTTAAAAATATCTTAAGATACATAACTAAGTTGTAAACTTCAAAAATTTAGATTGCTTTTATGCTCTCTAGAATTCTACAATGACCAACATTGAACAGGGAAGGAACAGGCAACCCAAATCATTAAAAAAAAAAAAAATGAAAAAGAAAAATATTCTTAAGGAACCACCATTATCTCAGCCCTGGGTTCTGGGCCCATATGATTTTTGGGATGAGTTCTATCAAACTGGTAAGAAGTTAATAATTCCCCTTAGTACTTAACTGTTTGAACTCATAAAACAAGGCAGACATATTTTACCTTTATTTTTAAAATCTAGCATAAATGTCTTTGAATTTATTTTGTGTGGGACATGGAGAGCCCTTACAATATTCATCAAGTACTTTTCCATCTCCTAAAACAATTTCTACTCTGTATCTTTGATTTTTCCTTCTTTTCTATTTGGTCCAATATTTTATACAGGATTATAATTTTCAACTCATGTCTTTTGCAAACTCACTCAAGTTTATCCTATTCTTTAATGGTTAAATTATATATAGTATATCATGGATTTTAAATTTGTTACTGAGTTAGATTTTCTGAAAATTCTTTCTAATCTCCTACCACCCTTTATACCCCTACTGTTTTGTTTCCACTTAGTGGTTTTAGGCTTTCTTTTCTCTTCTGACAAAATATTGAAGATTCCATATAATTTTTTAACATTTTCTTCTGGATTTCATAGGAGATAATTTTCAAAAGTGCCTCTTCCTCTGATTCATCAGAACATTTTTTTATCATGTTCCGTAATGTTTTTTACTCATACCTATAATGTTTTATTTCTTTTTAAAATTCGAAGTGGATCTCTGAGGGGGGTCCAGTGCAGGACCCACTCGGGCCCCACTATCTTCCTGTATTACATCACTATTAGTCCAGACACTGGATCCAGATTGCCTGTGTTCATCTACAAATTTTACCACTTTCTAGTTTGGTAAACTTTACTCTTCTATGTTTCAGTTTCTCATCTGCAAATTCAGGGTAATACAGTGACAATATCTCTCTCATAATGTTTCTAGACAAATTAAATAATTAATTTATATAAAGGATTTAGAACAATATCTGACACATACTAAGCACTGTGGAAGTGGGAGCAATTTTGACTTAGCTGAAGGATGACCTTCTTCTCACTCAACAAAAGAGCAGCCTAATGTTCATAATTCTCAATATAATTTCTGTTTTTCAATCACAGAGAGGTTTGCCGTATAACATTACAATTTTCTCTCTATCCTCAGACCTACTTTTCTAATACTCTCAATTTTTGAAAAAATTAGAAAATAAATGTCCAGCAATATGGCAACCAATATTCTTCTTGCCTCTCTGTGAAACCATCACACTTATACAATGTCATTGACATTTTCTCTCCTTTCTGTCCAGTTGTTTGTTTGAAATTGCCCTTACTGTATGAATGTGAAAATAAGATAGAAGAGTCTGGAGACAGGGATTGTAGACAGAAGGAACCAAGAATTCTGTCCTCGAGTAGCACCTACCTGATGATGGTCCTCCAGGTCTTTTATTCAGCTAAGATCAGGCTGTGTTAGAGATGTAGAGTCCTCCCATCTTCTCGGAGTCTTGACTGAATGAAAAAATGTCAGATGTGCCATGGGATCAGGGCTCATTGTTCTTATCCTGGTTCTTTCTGCCTGATAGCTAGGGGGTATGACATTCATCACTGTGGTGTTTATTTGTTTTTGTTTTGTGTGTGTTTAGTGAGAGCGCCTGAGATCTACTCTTAACAAATTTCCATTACACAATATATTATTATTACCTACAGTCACCATGCTGTACCTTAGATCTCTAGAATTTATTCATCTTACATAACTTCAACTTTGTATCTTGTGACTAACAGTTTTCCAATTTATTCCATGTCCCCATCCTTGGTAACCACCATTCTACTCTCTGCTTCCGTGAATTTGACTTTTTAAGATTTTACATATAAGCGAGATCATGCTGTATTTTTCTTTCTGTGTCTGGCTTATTCACTTAGCAAATTTGTATCTCTATTGTATGATTTTTATAAATATTCAACAGGGAAGTTGAAGGATGATACATCTGGGGCTGCACTGCAGATACAATTTTAAACTTTATATATATATATATATATGTCATGCAATGAGGTGCTATGTGCCGGGTTTCTGGCTTCCTGTCTTTCATATAAAAATAAGTAGTTTTCTCCCTTCATTGTTCGCTCACTACCATTTATTCAAAACATATAATAATTAGATGTTTATTTGTGATATATTTGTTAAACTGAGGAGAAAAGGTCTCCTTTTTATGCTTATTCTTCAAATCTTAAGTAATGAAATAAGTAATTCTGGCTGATGAATACAGATATGTTATGTGCAACTTCATAAATACGAAGTACGTTAAGAATGATAACCATAAAGTACCATCGTCATGTTTTCTCTGATTAAGACTAGTTAATACTCTTTCTCCAGGATAACCTCCTTTACAAACAAGCATTTTTTTGCAGTAATTTATCCATGTGGTTTTATTATCTCTCAGACTTTTGAACAAGAACTTTTTACTCTACCACATTTCAATGTCATTTAGCATATTTTACCTCTTTTTCACATGGAGTTTTCACTTGATTTCAGGATATTTAACAAATTTTCTCTTGAAAAAGTTAATTAATTGAGTCAGTTGAAACTGTATAGCATTTGCTATCATTTTGGTCAAAAGTTCTCTTTAATCATCTACTTTTAATATTTAATTATTTTCTCACTAACTAGAGAGGAGCTAAGGAAACAAGAGAATGCAATTCCTGCCCCTTCGGTTAATTCATTTAAATTTAATCTAAAATCACATGTAAGAAGAATCCCAGCATTAAGGCAGGTGCAAGACAATGCAAAATCAAGGGGGAAAGTGAGCAGCTATGAAATTATTGAGTCCCTTTCTCTTTCTTGTTGAACTTTGAGCAGTCTTACGCTTGGATTTACCAAATATTTTTCCAACTCCAGTAGTTGGATCTCTTGCTAATTAAAAAACCATGTCTCTGTGGTTGACTGGTATTACAATCATGTAGCAGATGACTGTTGTGCACAAACAAATCAGGACTTCCATGGTATGGCAAATTTCATGGCTTTTGCCTATCTTATACTTAATGTCATAATCTGATTTCTTTTTTTAAAAAAAGAAAAACACTGAAGATAACTGGTGTTGATAGCCCCTCACATTGATAAAAATGGCCTTGATTGCATGTGTTATACATATTTTTTAGTAGCTGTGAGAAAAGTCTTTTGTTTATAAGAATCACTGCACATATGGTCAACAACTGTAATTCACACAGAGGCCTCATCAGTGTAAACAATCATCGAAATAATGAAATTGTCTATTTTGGTCCTCTGAGCTGCTTTGTGAATCAAAATAAGAAATTAATCATTTCTACCATTCTCATTAAGAAAAATGTACTAAAATTGAACTTCTAAGATATGTACATTGTTCCATTAGTCTTCAGCATACCTAACTTTTATATTTACAATATGAAATATAGTATTTAAAGTCTATACATAGCCAGTCTCCTACTCAAGATTGCCTAGCATAATAAATAAATTATTAATGATAATTTTTCATGATAGTAGTTTTCATGACACTGCATTCATACTTACAATTTAATTACCATCCTAATAAGCTTAATGAGACAGCCACATTTTCAAATCAGAATTCAGAATAAGAGAAATCAAAATTTAAACTATATAGCAAGAACTTGGTTGCATGACACAGTTTCTTCTTCTCATCCTGGAATCCATAAAAAAATTAACAAGAAAATGAAAGAAAATCTGCAAAGTACATTTTCAACAAAACTACGTGTATATGCGCATGAGTGGTGTATAGAAGAAGTATAGAGAAGAATCTCAGAGAGGTTCACTATACCCCAAAGCTTACCAATAGATAAATGACTCTTACCAGAAAAATGTTACTATGGCAGGGATTAAAATATTACATTTTAATGTTCAAAATTAAAATGACACAATTTCCTTTAAAAAGAAAGTTAAAATTGAAAGAACTCCAGGAAGATATGAGAAGTCAACCGAATCAGTCAAAATATGGGAGGCAAGCAGTAGAACTCAGGACAGAAATAGAAGAAAATGCAACTATAGTAAAAATAATGATATTTAAAGGAAAGTGAAAAAGAATAGACACTGTTGAAATTATCAGAAGGGCCACAAAAATGGAAATGAGGAAAACAAAATTTTTAAAAAGTGAAATAAAGAACTAAAAATACTAGAGGAGAAATAGTAGACACAGAAGATAAGCAAAGACAATGAAGAATATATATTATCTAATTCTCTATATTTGGAAGTTCGAATTTGGAAACTTTACTGAAATAAAAGAACTTGAATTTACTAATTGGAAAGGCAAATTGGGTATGAGAAAAAAATAGACCAAGAAGAAAATAATAATTTAAAAAATTGGGCAGCTAAGCCCAAAGATCATCTAAGAGGGAAAAAAATTAGGCTGGGAAGAAAAATGAAGATTATATTAGAGTAACTCACCTATAAAATAAGGAAACAAAGAAATTAGGATCCAAAAATTTTATATCTAGTCAAGTTGACTTTCAAGAAAAAAGATTACAAACAGCTTTTTAAAAGCAAGAATGCAGAAATATTTTTTCCCAGTCTCATCTTATGTATTGCTAATGTAATGAGGATGAATTTCAGCTAACCAAGAAATAATTGCATATGTCAGCATGGCCGAGTAGTATAAGGTGCCAAACTCAAGCTCTGCTTCCTCAGAAGAAATAATTGCAAAAATAAGGCAAGTGAATGGGATGAACATTTAACATATTTAACTATATAGAATTCAGATCCAAGAGACAGAATAGATCATAAATGCTTTATGCAAACACACTACTCAAAAGACAAAAACAACAAAAGTTGGGAGAGAAAGGGAAAAAAGTGGTAGGTAGAATAAATTTGTTGAATTTCTGAGAATCAAAAAATATAAATTAAAGCCAACAATCATAAAAAAAGAAAAATAAGCACGTTTAATACTATAGAGGTAAATACTAATAAATGATGTACTAGTGACTGTATACAAGAGGTAGAAATGAAGGAAGAAATTGTTAAGTAAAATATAAGTAGGTGTAAATATGTGTCTAGTAGTTACCTTTTGTATAAAAAGTTATTTGTGCTTGTTTTATTTACATTAAAAAAGCTCTGGAGGAATATCCCAGAAGCTAAAAGATTTTGTTTCAGATAAAGGAAAAAGTACCAGGCAGATTGGGGACATGTGTGGGAGAAAAATTTTTACATATCTACAAAATATTTGAATATATTATTCCTTAGAAGATTAAAATATATATAAAAAAGCACAAGACTAATATTTGGTATTTGCATGTATTTCTATAACTGGGATATTGTCAAAGTTGATGTTTTTCTTTATCCAAGAGCAATCTCTTTTAACTCTGCCTCAAATATCTTCTGCAAATTTCAGACCATGCATTCTTTGTAAAGCTCAACACGTTCCTTAGAAATCTATTATCGTTCTTCTAAACCTACCTAATAGGCCCATTCTAAGTATCACTTCCTCCATGAAGCTTTCTTCCAATACCCTTACTTGGAATGAAATTTACAAATCATTCAGATTTTACCCTTACTGTAATTGATTTAGGTACAAATCGTGCAGATATTTGTGTCAGTGAATATCCACCACAGAGTTAGCACTCAAAAGCCAGGTGGACAGGATGACTCATCTGGCAGATGTCAGTCAGTGAGTTATCATCTGTCTGCAGTGCCGGTGGTACATAGAGATTATTGCCCATTACCACCTTGACAACTCAGTGACAGGATGGATTTAATGCAGGGTGCACAGGCAGAAATGGTAACAAATGTTTCCAACATCCCATATCACAGCCCAATGGCCAACCTCTGATTCAGCCACTAATGTGGTCCACCATAGCATACAAGTGACCCTTTTCTCCTCAATGGTGTACAGAGTATCTTCTATTTCTGCTCTAGGGTCTTCTCTAAATATACAAGAATTACTTAAACTGTTTGTAAATGTGGAAGGGTTGGGGGATTTAAAACTTCTAGGGCCACCCTTGGTAATAGGAGACAGAAGCCAGTATATAAATTTTTCAACATCCCATCCTTCAGATGAAAACTTATGAAGATGTTTTGTTTGCTTCTTAGGAAATCTTGGTAAAATTGAGCTCAATTGTCCACAACAGTGACCTCTATAACACACTCTTATATGGACTGTTCTTCCTGCCCTGAGTCAAACTTCTTGCTCCATCTTTCCTTCTTCTGTGATCACCTCTCAAATATAATTCCTATGCTATAATTGTTATCTCAGGTTCTGCTCTAGGAGAAAACTAAACTAAGCCCCTTGTCATCATTTAAGATAGATGACAGTTTGGAATAATGTTGAGATCTATATTGGCATCCGATTACAGATGTCAAAAAGGCAGTTTTATAAATGAGAGCAGCATTTAGAAGGATGGTTTGGACTGACATATAAATTTATAAGTGGTTACCCAATCGTTTTATAGCCATGAGACTGAATGAAATCACCAAATAGTGATACAACCTGTGGGATTCAAAAGAACATCTGTTGTATAAAGTAAAGTCTCAGTACCTCCAAAATGCTACTGCTCTTTTGAGAGTTACCTGAAAATTCTATAAATTGATTGTTTTATCTTTATGATAGTCCAGTATGTATTTGACCCAGGGACTAGGAAGGAGCAGTGACCAATGAGCTGATGGGGTTCTCTGCTCCCACTAACACTTTGACCATAACACATGTGCTCATATCTATTCTGTATGTAGGAGTTCACATAACATTCCATTTGCTGTTTTCAAAAGTGTTTTTATTTTGAAAAATTACAGAAGTTGACAATCAGATCTAGTAAACCAAACTAACACTTATTTTAAACCCATGTTTTCTGATATTTATGAGTGTCAAAGAACCTCTCTGAAGTGCTGGGAAGTATGTTCTATTTTCCATATTTCTTGCCTTTCAAGCATCTACCTTGTGATAAAACAGCAACAAAAATATCTAAAGTGATAAAATATAGCAAAAATCAAATTGTGAAACAATTTTTGCTATAGAGGAAAAAAGAAAAAATATATCACTCAGGAACATATGAGAACATTTTACTATAAACTGAAATAGCTAAAATCATTAGCAAAAGTTTTATGTATAAATCATGATGAAGCTAAAACTTTGTGATGAAAAACTTCCTAAGGTAAGATAGAAATGTGATTGTTCTCATCACTGTACAAAATGTAACCACATCGATATAGATTTTATAGTAAATCCAGATTAAATATACTCATCTCAAAAATTCCTAAGACAATGTATTTTCTTAGTGGCCATGGTTAATTTTCAGCTCAATCAGTTCCTCTTGAAAAAGCCAGTTTGAAACAGGTATAATTCACGTATATCCTAAGGTTTGTACCCTTAAACAACTGTATAAATTTTAGAATATATAAATATCTTCATTAAAATATGATTTAATTATTTTAGAAAAGATTTTTGGTTTATTCAATTCCTATGTAATTCATGAATTAGAAACTAGCACAATGTCTTATTGGCAGCTACTCAATCCATTTTTCTCTTTTGATTAAGAATATCTTTATGTTCTTTCCTGAGTAAATCAGCAGTGTTTCACATGCATGCATACACCATTCAATTTAAATGTATTCAGCTGTCTAGAAACATGTGACGGAATGTACAATCTTATAGGTCACAACGGGTTTGATTAGTTGGATCTCTTAGAAGGAATTATGTGTCAAGGGACTTGAACTCAAGGAAATCACTCAGTAAAAAAAAAATCAAACAAAATTTTCCTAACCTATTCAAAAGATAACCTTAAAATAAGCTACATCTGCATTCTCTACTATAAATTCTCCTAAATATCCCACAAGTGCTACTATTTAGGGGCATTTTAATCATTCCCCTTTCACATTATGCAGGAAACCTGATGTTTAAAGATTATAAGACCATATCATGGTATCTCCTGAGAAATCATACAATAGAAGCTGAGCATGAAAAAATTGCTTTGAGACTTAATAAAATATTTGAAACCTTTCTTCCTTTCCATTTATATCAAGTTTCTTATCTGTTATGACAAAAATATATAAAACAAAACTATTTTAGGTTTACAACGCAATTCTGGAATTTTCTATTGGCTAGTCAGTGGGTCATACTTATTTATAAATGATAGGATAATTTTGTAAACATTTTTCTAAACAATTTCTATAGTCAGATAAACAACTTTTGGCTTACAAGTAAAAATATGAAGAGTCATAGTATAGGGGAAAATAGATTTGACAAAGGATTTGGAAACTTTAAATGTCTTTTTTATTTTAAAATTATATTAAAATATACTTAAGAATATGTGTATATGACTTTTATAAATTGCATAAGGAGGGTCCATATCCTGTAATGATTGAGTCCAGACTCTGGCACTAGACATCTTAGTTCTAACATGAGTGTGATAAGTTATGTGACTTTTCACATAAGTAATCTTTCAACTTTGTGACTCAATTCTTTCATCTGTAGGATGGGGATAGTACTATTTCCTACATAAAGTGTTATAACCATAAAGTGACTTAATACTGATGAAATGCTCAGAACAATGATTAGCACATAGTAAATGCTTACCAAGTATTAGGTATTATCATTATTTAAAAAAATAATGTGCAGAATATTGTGTTATCTTCCAAAATTTTTGCTTTTCCTCCCAATACGGTCCATCTTAAGGAGTACTTTTCATTTTTGCCCCAATGCCATCAGTTTGGCCATATGTTAGCTTTGGTCCATTGAATGTGAATGGAAGGGACCCAAGCTACTTCTAAACAACAGTTGTAAGGGCAATACTCTTACCCGCTACCTTCTCTCTTATTTATTAGCTGTGAAATCATCATGCCCCAGAAATGAGTCAGTTCTGTCAATTTGGTCTTGTGAAGAATACATGCAGTTGATCCCAAATGAATATGTAACATGAGGAAAATAATTTTTTAAATAGATCACTAAGATATTTGGATCATTCATTATCACAGCATAACTTAGATATACTGATTGATGAAATTATTGCCAGAAATGAGGTTCCAATAAAAATAATCTTAAATGTCATGTCATTGATTTTGGTGCTGGGTGATAGGTACCAAGGATACTACTGTAAGAGTTTGGGAAGATGAAGATCCATGTTATTCTGTGCAAAACATTAGGTAATTTGGAAGGGATTTGCTATATTGATTCAGTGTGTGGTTTTAGATAGAGAGTAGGAAGCAATATTATTTGTATGTCCTGGTTGCACACAAATAAGGTGTTATAAGAATCTTATGAGCTAAGAGGTAAATCAGACAGTTTTCAGGAATAAAACTAGATATTCCAAATATTCTAATATTCTCTGGAATAAAAGATACAAATGTTTCTTATCTTTGACAAGTGATATAAAACTGAAAAGGCCTTAAGTAATAAGGGCTAATTAAAACTCACACTGAGGGCAAAACCATATCAGTACAGTATTCGCCTTTGTAATAAACTGAATGTTTGGGGCCCCCAAGATTCATATGTTGAAGTATAATCCTCATTGTGATGGTATGTGGAGGTGGGGCAATTTAGGAAGTAATTAGATCATGAGGATGGAGCCCTCACGAGTAGGATTAGTGCCCTTATAATAAGAGGACAGAGAGCTATCTCATTTTTTTTCCACCATAAAAGATACAGTGAGAAGTCAGATATCTATAGCCTGAAAGAGGGTCCTTCCTAGAACTTGATCGTGCTGGCACCACAATCTCAGATGTCCAGCCCCATAACTGTGGGAAATAAATTTCTGTTGTTGATAAACCATGAGTACGTGATATTTTGTTATAGCATCCTCAGCTAAAAACACCACTTTTTTATTAAAATATTTGAATCATTAAGTGACACTGAGTAAATCCTTTAAGTTGGATAAAGGAGCACAAGGTAAAGAAGTAAGAGTATGGATTTCCCAGGTAAGATTGATAATCTTAAATTAATAGTAATGAAATAAAAAGAGAGAAGATTGCCACTTAGAAAGAAATTATGGACATGGCTATTGGTGCACAGACATACTAGGAATAAAATAGGTAAAAAGTAACTAAAGCTACAGATGACCTAAATTCTGGACAACAGAGCCTATGATACCAAAATCCACTATAGGCATGAAAGAGCTTGATTATTAATAAATATTAGTTTATGTAAAAATATACATAATATATAATATAAAATTTTAATACAGTTATATTAAATATATATTTATATAATAATATATTCATATCACAATATATTATTTTATATTTATATAGATGTATTTATAATATAATGTATATATTAAATACTTATATATACATTTATATATTAATATATATAAATGTAATATATTTAATATATACATTTATATTATAAATACATTTATATATTATAAAATACATAATATAAAAAATATAATATTTTTATGGCTAACCAAATAGAAGAAATAAAATATCAGTCTTGACTCTTAAATTCTTCCCTGTCAGAAGGGCTTCTGGGTGAATATCAACTATCTTTTTCAAAAATAAAATTATCAAGTTACATATTAGAGTTAATTTTTAGATAGTTATTATTATCATTGAATTGTATTTTAACTCCGTATCATGTCACAATAAATGAAATCCTATTTGAAGATGAACAATTCCAAACAGTATCGAGGTTAAATATTAGGGCTCTCAGTGAACATAGGTATTTCTGACATAACATACAAATTATGCTTTATACCTATTCCATAGATACCTATTTTTATAAATATTGTTCCTTCTTCTAAAAGAAAAAAGGGAAAAAATAACAAACTATTCAAACAAATGTGAAAAGAACATTCTTAACCAATCATTGAAAAATCATTTCCCTCAGGCAACTACATATTATGATAAAACACATGTCTTACTTAGCCAGTGAAAGACCTATATTATATGTCTCAAGGTTTTTATAGAAATGGTGCTATTTCAAAGATTGAAAGAAGATATTCCAAAAGTGGGAGGAGAAAATAATGCTTTAATTTTGGATTGTATATTGCTTAATTCCAGTATAATTTGAAAAAAAGCCTTTATAAGGCGTAATGGTTAATTCTATGTGTCAACATGGAAGGTATTCTTGGATGAGATTAACATTGAAATCTGTGAACTCTGAGTAAGCAGATTGCCCTCTATAATGTAGGTGGGCCTCATCCTATCAGTTGAAGGCCTAACTAGAACAAAAAGACTAGCCTCTCCAAGCAAAAGGGAATTCTTCATCAGACTGCCTTGAAGCATTATCTGCATCATTGACTTCTGGTTCTCCAGCCTGCTAATCTACACTGAAGATTTTGAATTACCTGGGCTCCATAATTACAAAAGCCAATTCTTTATAATAAATTTAACCTCTACCCCTACACAGATTATTTCATAACCTTTCTTGGTCTATTAGGGTTTCCATAACAAAATACCACAAAGCAGATGGTTGAAAAACAACAGAAATCAATTATCTCACAGTTCTTAAGGCTGAAAGTCTAAGGTCAAGGTGCCCAAAGGATTGGTTTCTAGTGATATTTTTCTTCCTTGCTTTCAGACAGCTGCCTTCTCACTATGTCCTAACATGGCCTCTTCTCTATGTGAGTGCAAAGAAAGAGAGAGAGAGAGGAATTTCTGGTGTCTTTTTCTTCTTTAACATAGATATTAAAAAAATTGAAATTCTGGAAACTATGATTCATTCTATTCAGAACATACCTGAAAAAATGTAGCCACTATTTTTTACATTTTATTGCATTTATTGGGGTGACTTTGGTTAATAAAATTATATGTGTGTCAAGTGTACAATTCTATAACATGTCATTTGTATATTGCACTATATGTTCACATCCACAGTTAAATCTCCTCCCTTCACTATACATTTGACCCCTTTTACCCTATCTTCCTCCTCACTCCCCTCGTACCTCTGGTAACTACTAAACTGTTGTCTGTGTCTGAGTTTTTATTTGTTTATCTTGTTTATTTGTTGCTTTCAGTTTTATGCCCTATGTATGAGTGGAATCATTTGATCCTTGACTTTTTCCATGTGATTTATTTTGCTTAGCATGATATTCTCAGGATCCATCCATGTTGTCACAAACAGTATTTTATTCATTCTCATGGCTGAGTAGTATTCCATTGTATATATGTACCACATCTTTATTCAGTCATCTATCAAAGGACACTTCAATTTGTTTCCATGTCTTGGCAACTGTGAATAATGCTGCAATGAACATACTAATACATATATCTTTATGGATAGATGTTTTCTAATTTGGGGGGTAGATACCCAGAAGAGGGATTACTGGATGATATAGTAAATCTTTTCTTCCTTTTTAAAGGAACCTCCATACTGTTTCCGAAGTTGCTATATCAATTTACTTTCCCACCAGCAGTGTAAGAAGGATCCTTTTTCTCTATGACCTCTCCAATACTTTTTATTACTTGTTTTGTTGATAATAGCCATTCTAACAGGTGGGAGGTGGAATCTCATTGTGGCTTTGATTTACATTTCCCTAATAGCTAATGAATGGGAGAAGATATTTGCAAACAACCCCTCTGATAAAAGGTTAATATCCAGAGTATATAAAGAACTTGTACAATTCAACAACAAAATCACAATCTTGTTTAAAAATGGGCAGAGGTTTGAAACAGACACTTCTCACAAGAATACAAACAAATGGCCACAGATATATGATAAGATGTTTGACTTCAGAAGCCACCATTTTTAAGAGCATCTTTTGTCAGGAGATAATTTGCATTTCCCAGGATGTGGGGATAGATTTATCAGTAGTTTGATTTCTTGTTTTGAGAGATTAAGATTTTTTTTTCGTGCTGCTTGAAAACCCAATTACTTACACTTAAAAGGGTTAAAAACTAATACTGGAGATAGAGTGGCATCTTTGAGGAGAAATTTGATATTTACAACACCTTTCTGAATGAATACTTGACTTGTAACTGAAATGCTTATTTTAATTATTCTTTTTAGAAGTTAAAGAGGAATTGTGTTATCTTTTATCCAAAAATGCCTTTATGAACTTATATAAAAATTATAAAAATTGTCTTAACTATAATTATTTATACAGGTTAGTTAGCCTGGATATTATAATAAATCAACAGGCTCAGACCATAAAATTTACTCATCTCAAATAATTCTTTAGAAGCAGGACGATATGACAATATTGTACTACTTTGGAGAGTAAGTTCATTGTAAATAGAAGAGTAAATACATTTTTAAATTTATTCTTTATAATGATATGGTAAAGACATACTAATCCATCTTACTTGTTATTTTTTTTCTAATATGGGAATGCTACCATTTTGTTGTGTGGCTGTCACTAGCCAGAGCAATTAGTTAAGAAAAGAAATAAAAGATATCCGAAACTGGAAAGAAGTTAAATTTTTCCTGTTTGAAAATGACATGATCTTATATATAGGAAATCGTAAAGACTACACAGCAACTAAAATACTAAACAAAATCAGTGAAGGTACAGAATAAAACATAAATGTATAAAAACCATTGCACTAATAGCAAACTATCTGAAAAGAAAATTAGGAAAACAATCCCATTTGCAATAGCATCAAAAAGAATAAACTAAGCAATAAACTTAACTAAGCAAGTGAATTACCTGTACACTAAAAACCAAAAAAATATTGCTGAAAGAAATTAAAGAAGAAACAAACAAATGGAAAGACACCCTATGTTCATGGATTGCAAAACTTAACATCGTAAAAATGCCTAAAGTAATTGAAAGGTTCAATGCTATCCCTGTCAAAACACGAATGACATTTTTACAGAAATAGAAAAGAAAAACAATTCCAAAATTCACATGAAACTACAAAAGACCTCAAATAACCAAAACAATCCTGAAGAAGAACAAAGCTGGAAGCTTCAATACAGGAACTATGTTTCGAGAATTGTGTTTCTTCAAGTAGCTATTTTACTACCAGAAAGAAACAAATATAGTTGAGTGAGGGGAACTGTCTTGTTTTCAAAGGTCACAATCTCTTCTGTAACGTCCAGTGGGAGCTTCGCTCTCTCTGTTTTCCTCACTTAGAATTTAACAAATTAATCAAAATGTCTATTACAGGACATAAACAGGTTTTCCTGAAAAAAAAAAAAAAGTTAGAGTACTTCCTCAACTATAATGAGTACACCCCCTGAAATTAACTTGTTGGGGTTCCTGAAAAAAATAATTAGACTTTAAGGACATGTAGATAATCTAGAGTTAATTGACTGAAAGATCACTTTTATTGAGCTTGTTTTACAGTTGATTTATGGTTCATTATTCACTGATTTTTCTATGATGTTGAAACTGTATGGCATGGTATAAGAGGGAAAAAATTCGTCATTGTTTTTCTTGCCATTGTTGCTTCTAATGCATGCAGCCAACATTTTGTGTCTATTCTTTCTACTGAAAGTTACCCTCCCTTCCCCATCTTCAGTAACACTCCACAGAGAATGCTCATCTCTTACTTTTTCTGTCTTTCCCTAACTACAAACTCAGACTCTGAACCATGAGTATTGCTCTTGTTTCTTAGTGCTTAGGAATCATATTTTAATTTTTTTATTATTAGAACTTCATTATAGTATACAAGATTTATAGATTTTTAAAAAAATTTTTTGTGTGCAAATAATTTACTCATAAGGCTTGCATATACAGGAATAAGCATTTGTATAGATTGGGAGAAGTTAGGATCAAACCAATTCTTAGATTTAACTTAATAAAATAATTAAAACTGAGGGTCTTTAATCTTTTGAAATGTGTCCTGTAAATTAAGAAATAATTATAAACTTATTGTACGTGGTATTCTGCTAGAATCATAATGTTAGATGAAATACAATTTAATTAAACAAACACTTGTTTTTATCCGATTATTACAGTAATGCATAACTACTTGAAATACATTGCCTTAAAGGATTGTAACATCATGATTAAAGCTCCAGAATTATATACTACTTTCTCTCAAAGATTTAAAGACATCTACGCACCAATTAAATTATGTACAAAGAAACAATTAAAGCTAATAAACACATTTAGCAAAGTTGCAGTGTACATGCTCAAAACACTAAAATTAATTGTGTTTCTGCACACCAGCAAAGAATAACCCAAAAAGAAAAATTAAAAAAAAAATTCAATTTATAATGACACAAAAGAATAAAATAGTGGAAATAAATTTAACAAAGAAGGTGAAAGGTTATACATTGAAAACTATAAAAACATTGCTAAAACTATGAAGAAATTAAGGAAGACTACACTAAATGGAAAGACATTTATGCTCTTTTTGGAAGACTTAACAACATTAAGACACCAAGACTACTTAAAGTGATATAAAGATTCTATCAAAATTCCAAAGGTCCTATTTGTCGAAAAGGAAAAACCCCTTCTCAAATTTATATGGATGTCAAGAGCCATGCATTGGCAAAACAGTCTTGAAAAAGAACAAAGTCAGGATGTTTGCACTTCCCAACTTCAAAACTTACTAAAAAGCTTAGTAATCAAAACAGTGTTGTACTGGCATTAGGGTAAACACATAAACAATGGAATATACTTGAGAGTTCAAAATAAGGCCATACATCTATGGTCAATTGCTTTTTTGACAAGAATGCCAAAATCACTCAATGGGAAAGAATAGTCTACTCAACAAACGGTGCTGTGACAACTGAATAGCTATACGTAAAAGAATAAAGTTGAATCTCTACCTCATAACATATACAAAAATTAACTCAAAATAAATCAAAACCAAAATTCAAGAGCTAAAACAATAAAACTCTTAGAAAAGCACATAGGAGTAAATCTTCATGACATTTAATATGGCAATGGATTCTTAGATATGATACTGAAAGCATGATCAACAAGAGAAAAAAGAGATGAATTGGATTTCATGAGAATTAAAAACTTTTTTACGTCAAAATACATAATCAAGAAAGTGAAAAGACAACCTATAGAGTTAGAGAAAATATTTGCCTATCATATATTTGATAAAACTCTGGTACCCAGAATATATCAATTCTCTTACAACTCAAGGACAACAGCCAAAGAACAGAAATACTTAAACATACATTTCTCCAAGGATCCACAAATGACAAGTACATGAAAAGATGCTCAACAGTATTAGCCATCAGGGAAATGTAAATCACGACCACAAAGAAATATCATTTAACATCTACTAGGATGTGTATAATTAAAAAGACAAGCATTAGGATGTAGAGAAATTTCAACCTTCATGAATTGCTGGCAGGAATGTAAAATGGTACAGCTGCGTGGAAAAGTTTAGTTGTTTCTCAAAAAGTTAAACATAGAATTACCATGTGACTCAGCAATTCTTCTCCCATGTATATGACTCTGAGAATTGAAAACAGGTACTCAAACAAGTACAGTAAGTCCTCACTCAATGTCCTTGACACGTTCATCGAACTGTGGCAAAATGACATATAAATCAAACCACTTTTACCATAGGCTAATTGATGTACATAAGATTTAAGTTCCTATGACATGTCATCAATATTATAACGAAAATGACATCGAACAAAATGATGTTATTCCGGACCTGCTGTACTCATACATGAGTGTTCATAGCAGTACCATTCACAACAGCTGAAAAGTAGACACAATCCAAATGTCCATCAACAGATGAATAGATAAAAGTTAAATATATGTAACATATATGTTATATATTTATATAATTTGTATATTAATATATTTTATATAATATATAAACATTTTCAGCCATAAAAAGGAATGAGGTGATGATAAATGCTACAATGTGAAGAAATCTCAAAAGCATTATGGTAATAGAAAGAAGCCAGACACAAAAGGTCAGATGTTGTATGATTTCATTTACATGAAATATTCAGAATAAGTAAGCCTGTAGGAAAAAGAAAGCAGATTGGTGGTTGTCAGGGACTGGGGGAAGGACAGGTGGAGGAGTAACTGCTTAGTGGATATGAGGTTTTATTTTGGGGTAATAATGTTTTGGAAGTGGGTAGAGGTGTGGTACACAGCATTGTGAACATACTAAAAACCACCGAATTGTTCACTTTAAACTATTTAATTTTATGATTTGAGAATTTCACTTCAATTAGAAAAAAATATATATGTATGTATATACGCATCTGTTTATTAAATAATTTGCACTTTAAAACTTCTAATTACATCTCTTTTCTAGGTTTTAATTTTATGACTTTCATTTAAACTCACTATGAGAAGATAAGATGAGTTTATTTTAATTTTTTGTTCTTGCTTATGTGTTTTGTGAGTTTTTCTATGAATTTGAATTGATCTTATTAGAAGAGTTACTTAGAATCAGACACTTTCTGTGAAAAATTAACATACTTAAATTATATTTAAGGAGCTGAAAAAACTTTTTAAAGTTCATCTTACTTTTTTTTACTGACCTCTTTAGGAATACAATATGTGTTTAATCTTTATAAAATCCTACAAGGAAAATACTCTATTATGACATTTGGAACTTAAAGTATTGCCCACCAGAGGGCTCTCATTTTTCTTCTACTTTGCTTTTCAGAAAAATGAAAATCATATTTAATAGATTATATCTTATACATTATTAAAAAATCAAATATATTTTCTAAATGTATGTAGACTCTCTCTGAATAGTACATTTGAAATAAACTTATTATGATTGAGATGCAAATAAAGCATAATTTATTTACACATGCAATGTTTTCTACATTCCTCCTTAAAACTCTGTGAATGGAGATTTGGAGAGTGAACTATTATCATCTGAATAAGAAGGAAATGAAAGAAATGCTCTTCTAAAATCATAGAGCAGAACCTCTAAAATAACTTAAATATACAGTTATTTTAAGATATTAATCTCTATCACCACGAAAGGAACTTTTACCAGGTATGTTTGGAACCAAAGTCTCAACCTGAAAGTTGATAAACTGAGTTTAATAAAGATGACAGGCACAATATAAAAATATAGGTACAATGTAAAAAATAATTTTATATTGTGCATATATTATGTATGTTGGTATGAGGGCTACTAAGACAGAGTTACTTTCACCGAGAAACTCAGTCTATAATGAGAAACAGACCTGTGGATAAATAATAATGATCTACTTAAACTTCTGTTAAGAAGTGTGCCAATCAAAGACTTCATCATTAATTCCCAGAAACAGGTGAAGACTGGAATGTCATATACTTTGAACAAGTCCCTAGAGCAATCTCATCCCTTTCCACATTTCCATACTACTGAGAACCACTGTGCCAAGTGAAATTACAGAGATAAGCCAACTACCTAGAAGGATCAAGGAAGTTTCCTAAAGCAGAAATTAAAGATAGGCGTTCAATTCAAGGAGAAATTCAAACAGAGGGAAGAGAATGATCAGTCACAGGGCTAAGAAATTAAAAACAAAACACACGAAAGTCCACGTGATACCTTCGGGGATCACAGCTTGATCCAAGTGTCTGGGGAGCTGATTAGGCCACAGTAAATGGAGAGTGAGTTTGGGATCAATTCCGACAAGCCCTGACAAAAGAGCTTGACTTTATCTGGCAGGAAATTTGGAGTATGAGATGAATTTTAAGCAGAGTGACTTGAACAGATTATTAATTTAGGTGGCTAATTTTAAGAGATTTGGGGAGAAAATTAGTAGTGTGGAAGAGCGAAAGCAGTAAAATGTTAGACAAAGAATAGAATTAAGAAGCAATTATAAACCTAGATCAGGGTGGATGGTGAAATAAAATATTTTAACATTATTAAAGAACCATTTCAGCAAGCTTCAAGCCAAGCACAACTTTGTCTCTGTGAGATTGCTAGCACTTTATAAAATTCATCCCAGAACTCTTTGAGAACTGTACAATGGTTTGCTGAGGTAAATCAGAGAAATGACCAACCCCTAATTATATTTTATTGTTCTCTTCTCAGCCAATCAAGTGATATCTTGCTTTATTTGAGGAACCTTTCCTTTCCTTAACCTGTTAAGAAATATATAGTGAGGTGGGATCTGTAAAAGGACAAGAAGATGTCTCTATAGGATAGAGAGCTATGGCATGTTTATGAGCAGAGGAGAAGGAACTAGTAGACAGTCAGTAGTGGTGGATACAACAAAATACAGGTCTAATTCACAGACCCTGTTCTAGAATCAGAGTAACATTTCAATTTGTTGGCTAATATTATTCAGAATTTACTGTATCCCATGTATTACTCTAAGTACTTTATATTTATTAACTCATTAAATCCCCACAGTCATTTCATTGGAGAACATTCAGTTATGATTATGCCCATGGTGCAGATCACAAATGAGATTATGATTGATTAAGTAACTTGCCAATCCTACAAGGTCAATTATAATAAAGCTAGAATGTGAATCCAGGCAAGATGGATATAGAGCCAGGCTCTTAAAGACTATTTTAACCTGCCTCGCCTTCCAGCAGGAGGCCACGTAGGACCGAGAAGAGTTAACAAGCCAAAGGAAATCTTGACCTCTATTTACCACACTTTCTGGGAAACATGTTCACAGTAGATTCTCTGGAGTTTTTATCTAAAAGATGACTGGAGCAAGATACGCTTGTCTATCTATACTGATTGCTATAAATAAACCTGGAAATTTATGCAATTATGGGATATAGCTGGCTAGAGAATAGAAATTAGTCCTGCAACATTTTTGCCTCTGAACAACTAAACGCATATAAAAACCAAGAAACTTTAAACCTAAGTGACTGAGCTGACACGCACACCACACATTGTCTGTGCTTGTTTGCTATTCTCAGTGTGGGAAAAAGGACAATTAGGAAGCTGGTTTTGAAGGCTCAAGCCCCTCAGGAAAGGAATACTACATGTGTGCCTGCTTCTTGCTTGTATCTTTTGAATCATTAGTAGTTTGCTGTTGGGCAAGATCTATGACTCATGTTAAGTCTGTTTTGACAATTTTATCTTTTGTGGCAACTCACTATGGGAAGATAAAAGCACAGTAGTGGGTGTTATAGCTTTGAACAGCCTTCTATAATTTAATCTAATATGATACAGAATTCAGTGTGATGTCAATTTATGCTGATATACATAAATACCATGTCAACTATTCCCAAATTTCTTTCTGTGAGTCATAGATTTGGGTCTTTAGTTTGGCAGAATGTATAACACAAATTTTGAGCCAGTGCAAATTCTTTGTTAAAATAAAAATAGCTCATATTATTGAGCAATTACTTTTTGATTATGTATCTGCACCATTAATGTGTTTACTTTTCATAACAAAATTTGATATCAGTACCATTACAATTACTGTTTCATCAGTACCATTACTATTACTGTTTTATAGGTGAAGAAACTTAATAAAGGTGGTTCAATCATTGTGCTCAGTCTGACCAGTGTCTCCTTACCACAGAGAAGTGAAGATGCTGACACAGGTGTGGAGAGAAGCATCCACGTTTTCCCTGAGAAGTAATGCACATGTCTCCCTCGAATTCTGTTCTGTTCGGTCATCCTGTATGGTTGTATTAGTCTGCTCAGTCTGCCATCACAGCATACCACAAACTGGATGGCTTAAACAACAGAAATCATTTTGTCACAATTTTGGAAGCTAGAAGTCCAAGATCAGGGTACTTTCAGGGTTGGTTTTGGGTAATGCTCTCTTCTTGATGAGTAGCCTTTTCACTGTGTTGTTGCATGGCCTCTTCTCTGTTTCCTTAAAGAGAGAAGGATCTCTGGTATCTCTTCCTCTTCTGATAAAGTCCCCAGTCCTGTCATATTAGGATCTATCCTTCTGATTTTATTTAATATTAATCTTCTCCTTGAAGGTCCCATCTCCAAATATACTCACTTTGGGAATTAGAGCTTCAATATATGAATGGGCGGGGGCACAATTCAGTCCCCTATCTTTCTGTCCATCCATGGTTCTTTTCCCAATACTCTGTCTCTGCCCAGCTGGACTCCCACGTTCTAATCTTTTTTGAAAACCTTTCCTTTTGTCTTTACTTCGGTTCCATGGAACTCACAAGGTTGAAATTAGTTCTCCCTCTTTCTTCTTAGAGTGGGGAAATCAGAGACTTGCTTCTGACTAGACTCCTTTCTGGCTTCAGTCTCTGCCTCTACAGTAAATTTTTCTCAGGACCACAAGAATTATCCTTCTAAAATTTAATTGAATGTCTCTCACCTAGCTAGACAACAAAATCAAGATTTCTCAATATGTTTTTTCAGTCTTTCCCAATCTACTTTCCTTGCTTTATCACTGTTTCAGAAAAGGCCTAAATCCCACTTGTATGGATCTGTCACTTTACTTCCTGCAGTTCGATACTTAGCATGTGCCTCTGTTATAAGACTTAAAGCCTTTCATATTGAAAAGTGTTAATTGTTTATATCACCCATAAAATTAGAAACCTCATTATGACAGAGACAGTGTTTATTTATTTATGTATATTTATACTGACAGGTATATGTAGGCCCTCAATAGTTAATTTTTAAGTTATATGATCACTTGCATAACAAATATTTATTCAATGCCTACTGTATGCTAGGCCCTCTGCTTTAAGATGAAAGTAAGAAATGTTCTTAATAAACATTTTTCCTAGCAGAAAATGATTTCTTAATTTAGGTGACAGTTCATAGAGTATAAGCAAATGTTTTAAGATTCTGAAATCTTTAGTCAAGTTCCAAAGAATGCTCTTTTGTATCCAGTAGAATTAGGCTTAGCTGAGGGTAACTATATCAGAACAAAATAATGGTTTAAAGTACCTTCCTCACACAAAGTAAGTCAAGAGGAAAGCGTGCCAAGAGCTGGGAATTAGGGACTTTAAGGTTTTCAGGGACCCATTGCCTTCATCTTTGCACCCACATTCCTTGAAGATTGTGATGCCTCCACATACACTTTCCTGGCTAGAAAGTGGAATATAAAACTTCAAGAAGTCCCATAAAACAATTTAATTTAAATCAAACTGGCCAGCGCATAATCATATGGCCTGACTCAAGTTAGAGGAGGATATGAAATACAATCTTTTATCTAGGCACATTGCCACCTTAAATAAAATCAGAAATCCCTTATTAAAGAAGAAAGAATGAATGAATATTTGGGTCTTGCTAGAAGTACATGTAAACTTCTTCAATAAAAATAAACAAATCTATAGATCTGAAATGAAATGGAATTGCAAAATGGGCTTTTAGGTATAACTGGGCTGAACTTAAACTGTTTACAGTTAATGAATTACAGCTTAAATAATCACGTTATTAAAATGAAAAAAAATGTTGATTAAAATTCAAAATTTACTTGGCCAACGGCCCAAATACCTATTTATCCCTCCTCCACCTATCGTTCCCTGTCACCTCCTGACAACCTACCCACCCACATTCTCACCCATTTACTTTATGCTTTAAGGACTATCTTCCTAAGTACTCTCCTCCCAAATCCCCTCTCCTGGCCTATATGGCTTCTTACTACGCCTGAAATGTTTACATGTTTGTCAAATCTTACCCAGAAAGATTTGGGGCGATTAAGATTCATTTACTGAACAGCAATGGAACTAATTATTCATATCTTGCAAAGAACCTGGAATAGCCTCTGAGAAAACAACAGAGTAAGAGTTGTAGAGATGGGGAATAGGAATAAAACAGGAGCAGAGCCAAAGCCAATGACTACAAATTCCTGCCCTGGCAAGAGTATTGTCTTGAAAGAAGACTTCCAAGTGGGAAAAAGATAGCTATGTAACTATAATCCATTTCATTTTTATTTTCTGTTGTTCCAGAAACAGCAGTATTCTTCTCCCTACATGCGTGGCTGGAAAAATCTGATAAATGTATAGTTTTGTAATATAAATCAATTTGAATGTTTCTCAAGGGAAAAAAAATAGGTAAAAAGTAGACTGCTGTTAGAAAAGTTAAATTTTCTATAATTATTCGAAGTATATTGGGTGATGATTAGCCAGGATCCTCTCCTCTTTATCTCTTAATGTTAATATCTCCACTAAACATATTCAAATGGAATAGCACAATATCTTCACATTAATCATTCTGAACTATAAGAAACCAGTTAAATTTTCTTCTTAATTGCAGCTCTAGTAAAAAAAAATAGTTAAATGATATTTGAGACTCTTTAGTAAGCATGGAGATTAAACATACATGTTTATCTTCAATACTTCCGAAAACTGCATTAAAATTACAGCAAGTACATTTTTAGTATAAATCCACAAGAGCATAAAAGATATGAGATAAAATGCCAGAGGAAAGCCACTAAATTTTTTGAAGCTACAAAGTGGATTGATGAATGATAACTGACTTAGTGAAATCTAAATGTCCATAGAGTAAAATATCAAGGGACAACATTTAAGACTAGAAGGATTTGGGTCACAGAGGATAATGATAAAGACACAGAAGAGACAGAAGAATGGGTAAAAACCTATATAAGAGAAGTTATCTTTCTGCAACATATACCCCTATAACTCTCACTGACTACAACAGGAAATTGAGACTTGTTCCCTGGAGAAAGTTAACAAATAGGCCTCTGTGTGGGAAGGCAAACGACTGTACTGAACATACAGATCTGCTGGGCCCCAAGCACGAAGAGTCAACACATAACTCTCTTTCCCATATTTGGTCCCAAGTTCAGGCAGCAGTCCTCATACCCAGGTAAAATTATCCACGAGAGAAACTGACTAGCTAAATAGAGAGAACTGATATTTGTGGAACTGCTCATGAAACAGAAGAATTTAGTTCTGTTATGTAAAGCTGACCAGTTGACAAAAACTCTTCCACCCCAGACAATGTCCAGTTTCCTTCTTAAGGGTAGGCAAGATCTCCAGTCCTGTCAGAAAACCCTTCACAAGAAAATAAATAAATAAAACAATCAAACAGAGGAAAACTTCAAAAGAATACAGAAAAAGAGACAAAGGGAAATAAAACTTTAAAAAAAATTATATAGCTAGATAGATATAGATGATAGATGACAGATAGATAGATATTGCTTCCCTGAAAATACTTAAAAAAAAGATTTGATCAGAGAAAGAGAAAGAATTTTTAGTAATTAAATGTATATATATGTGAGTATATATCTGAAGGGTGACAGATTAAAGATGCTTACAAATTCTTTGCTATTCTTTTCATTGAGAGGTGGACGGTTTGACTTTACTGGGCCAATAAAATGTCCTGGAAGTGACATTTGGGACTTGTAGTTAGGTCATCAGGACCAATCCCTACAGCTTTCACCGAAGACTCTCTGGGTGCCATAGTCACTGTGTGAGACATTTGACCACCCTGATACTGACATGTCGAAGAAGCTATATGTAGGCAAACTGGTCAGTAGGTTGCCTCCTACCAAGGCTTCAGACATGTAAGTAAACTAGGCCATTCAGACCAGCTCATCTATCAGCTGAGTATTACCAAGTAAACTTCATTAACATTACCTAAAACAAGTGAATGCTACCTACATTCTTAGCCACAGAATCATGAGATATATTAGATATTTTAAACCACTATGTTTGGGGTAGATTGTTACATAACATCAGCTAATTACCACAGGGATGGATGACAAAGTTAAAGAAATTTCCTGGAAATTGGAACAAAAAGACAAAAAGATCAAGAATAAAACAAAAAAATATGTATAACATTATTAATCCAGAAGTGCAACACCCAATAGCATCAAACAGCACCAGACATCTCCATAGTGATACTGGAGCAGAGCAATGTTTTCAAAACTCTCAGGGGAAATGGCTTCTAAACTAAAATTCTGTACTTCTTTAAACTAAAAATCAAATTTGATGATAGAAAAATATATTTTTATTTCACAAAATCTTCAAACATACATGCCACATGAACCTTTTCTCAGGAGGCTAGTGGATATGGCTTATCACCAAAGTGATGGCATAAATTCAGACAGTGATACACGGAATCTAAACATCATGGAAGGAAGGCAGAGACAACTACCAGCTATGTGCTGGCCTGGAGACCCACAAGCCAAATTGGAGTGAATGGACAGAGGCTGCAGGATGGGTAAAGAAATGGAACTGACAGAGTAATTATGCATGCAACTGTTCTGCGAGGGCTTAGGGCAGCTCTATAGGAAAGTTTAAGAAAAATTAGCACTAGTCACACAGAAATTTAAACAAATAAGAAACAAGGTAATTCCCAATTCTAAGAAAACCAAGTTGTAAAAGAAAAGAAATATAATGATTGTGTTTAATATGGTTTGGCTGTAAAAACTGCTTACTTAATCATGATAATGTAAACATTACTATTGACATAATGAGAAATTGTGGTATATTGGAAGGTTAGGGGAAAGTGTGCATAGTGTGTACTAAATTTTAATCTACTTTAACAAGAACAAAGTGGACATTAAAAATTTTTAATTCAAGGAATAGCATTAAGCATATTATTTAGAAACGTAGAGGCTAATAGAACAAAAAGTTAAAAGATTTCAAAGTAGGGTGGACTTGGGAGGAAGAGGAGTGGACAAGCAGTTGCTCTTTTCTTTTAAGACTTGTAGTACCATTTGTTTTTTCAACATATACATATATATTATTTTATTATAATAAAATTTAAATTTTGCTTTATTTCTCTATTTCATAACTCTCTTTCCTTATAGATAATTTAATTCCATTTGACTCAGTTGCAAGATCTGCTCCTTGTAAAGTTTAATACATAAAAAATATACCCCATACCCAGAAAATACAGGTAATTTCTACTTTGATGAACAAAGTTGAAAATTAAATATCCCACAACACCATTTCTACTATTAGGTATTATCAGCTATTTTGTTATTTAGCCACATAAGAGATGAAAACTCGGTTTCTAAATACGTGTTATTTGATTTCCAATAATAGCTCAAGTAAATAAGTTGCCAGACATAGTTCTTAGTGCTTTGCACATATTAAAGGCTATACATATGCTTTACAAATATTTATTTAGTTAATATATGAGGTGTGCAAATGAGCTTGCATTCGATTTGGCTACAAGTGAGAGAAGACCCCAAGTAACAATAGCTTAAACAACAGAAACATTCACTGCTTTCACACATATGAAATATCTGGAAGAAGGTAAAGGCTGGTAAAAAATCTGCAGGAATCCAAGGTCCTCGCAGCAGTTTGCTCTGCCATGCCTAGGGTGTGGCCCTCATCCTCATGGTCAAAGGTGAATATAGGCAGACCTTGGAGACACTGCAGGTTTCGTTCCAGACACCCACAATAAAGTGAGTATAGAAGTAAAGTGACTTGTAATTTTTTTGCTAATGGAGGTTCTTGCCCTCAATTTATAAAACATGCAACATCTGTGAAGTGCAATAAAGCAAAGCTCACTATAACTAGGTATGCCTGTACAAACAACTT
Organism: Eonycteris spelaea; assembly: GCA_003508835.1. Lineage (NCBI taxonomy): Eukaryota > Metazoa > Chordata > Mammalia > Chiroptera > Pteropodidae > Eonycteris > Eonycteris spelaea. The sequence continues at coordinate 6,857,247 of PUFA01000062.1, forward strand.
TGAGGCCACAGGGTAGAAAAATGCATAAAGATGAAGGGAGGCAAAAGGTAAACTTGGTGTATTTTTTCAGGAACGCTAAACCAAATCTCACATATCAGTTTGGGTTAGTTTCCTTTGGTTACATGTTAGTAACAATGACATACAGAACTTTCTAATGAAACTGAGAAAACCGCCTGTCAGTTTTGTGCCCGACAAAAATTTACTTACTATAGAAGAGAGGGTAAAGCGAGTATAATATTTTATCTCCATTTTACAGATGATGAAACCAAAACATGTAGGGGTGAAATATCTTGGTAAAGGTCCTAACTATATATAAGGAATTTGGGTTAAGAACTCAGTAAAGATGGGCTTTAAATGCTGTATTCAAAAACTACATGATTTTATTACCTTTCAACTTTTCACTCACTCACTTGTATTTCTCGTTCGTGTTTGCTTTGTCGTAAATAGTGTCAATGAGCTTTGCCTACATCTAAATCAGGGCCTTCGAGTCAAGAATTAGTTCAAGGATTCGGCTTGAGCAGCAACAGATGATACAAACCTCCATGCCCCTATCAGTTTGTCTTCACACTTCTCAATCTCACGCACACGGCTTTATGAAGCTTTCATGACCAGTGGGAAGAGGTTGTTTTAAGGATGAGTCACTTTCATATGCAGTGGCAAGCTGGAAATGTACTGTTGCACTATATTCCCATTCTGAAATACAGTGTAGGAATGAAATCCTCTAGGCCAGAGTTTTGGGCAATGCACTTTGTATGGAGAGAGAAGAGTCCTGATGGATATACAGGCAGTTCTCACTTTGCATGAGTTCCAAATGCATAAATTTCAGTTACCATGGTTTGGTTAAATAACATCAGTCTTCCAACAACATGGTTCGAAATCTAGTTACCATGGCATATTAATTGTGAGTGACTCCAAAAGTACAAACTTTGCCGCTAACTCCTCAGTCTACAAAGCACCATGTAAATAACAGATGTGCATTGTGATCAGTAACCAAACACATCGCTTCTTTCAAAATATAACAGCAATTGGTCACTGCAGTCTATTATTCAGTTCATGGACAGATAGCAAAAATGCAGTTGGGTTGCCAGCATGCTTTCCAGTTATAAAAATGATACAACATTTTGCTAAATTGGATAATTAGAAAAGGGAATCAGTGAACAAAGATGAAAGTACAGCAAGGAGGGAAAAAGTAATAACACTCAACGTGAAATTGGATGTGATTAGAAGACTTAGAAGTGGTGACAGCGAAGTGAAGATAGACTGAGATGTAAATCTACATGAAGTTACAATATGAACCATATTGAAAAAGATTAAAATAAATGAGATTAAGTCACTTCAACATCTTTTATTTTAACTTTCACTAGGAACAGAAAGACATTTATGGCTAAAATGGAGCATTTACTTCTTTAAATTGTGTGTAGTATGGTAGAAGGTTTTACTGTAATGTAGAATAATTTTGCAAGATTTGAGTCAAACATAAATTAAGTTGTAGAAGGCATTGTTGGTCATAGAAATGTTGACATTGTCACCCATTGAGAGACTAGATCTGCAACCAGAGAAACTCAGCGAAGGTAAACTTGTAAACATAAATCAGGAAGGTAGTTGTGAGGAAAAGGATAAAGATGTTCTCAAAAAACCAACCCTTTAAAAAGTCTTCACATTCAAAGAATTTTTAGAAGCATTTCATGACATTAAAGGACAAAATGTTGGAAGCCACATATAGAAAAACTTTTTGCTCGCATTGTAAGTTATATGATGAGGAGAAAAGTGATGTTCAAACTAATTCTAATAATTTTTACAAAGAAATAAAACACTTTCAGTTACAAGACAAATAAATTCTGAGGAACTAGTGTACAACACAGTGACTATAGTTAATAATCTTGTATACCAGAAATATTCTAAGAGGGTAGATCTTAAGTATTCACACCACACACACACACACACACACACACACACACAGGTAAGCTGATGGATGTGCAAAATAACTTAATTTAGGTAAATATTTCACAATGTTATATGTATATCAAATTATTCATATTGTTAGTTTAAATAGTTATAATTTTATTTGTAGATTGTATCTCAATAAAATTGGAAAAAATTAAATGCAGAAGAAACGAAGCACTTTAATCTCAATGTTTCCAATATTTTAAAATAGTTTACTAAATATTTTACAATTATTTTATTTTTCTATATATTTATAGTCATCAGTAAGAGTGTCTACTGTTTTTTAAAAATGTTCAAAGGTTACTGAGCAATTATAATCTTTCTTATTGATTATTCAGATAACTTGGCAGGGTTTCAGCTTGCATGGTTGTTATGACACCATGCAAAGTGAGGACTTTCTTTACAAGAATAGGCAATGGCAAATGGCCTGGATGGTTGGTCGGGAGCAAGAAAGGAGAAAAGGAAAATCAAAGATGAAGATGCTTGAGATAGAGAATTATAGCTGAGTCTGTGGGAGAAAAAACAAGGTATGAGGACCTTAGTATTGCAAGTCAGTGCCCACTAGAGACCATCCACTGTAGAAGTGAATGAAACCACCAAGTCAACAGAATGACTTGACCAGTAGATGTCAGCCAGACTCTATCCTTAGATACTCAGTGGTTAGTAATGAGATCATTAATAGAGTAACCATATTGGCAGAGATAGATGATATTTATGGGTCTAAAAGCATGGGCTCCCTCACGTCAAAGCACTTAGCTATTGCTACTCAGGAAAGAGTCCAACATGCCAGCAAAAGAATTCAATGTTTATCCTCTAATACAGTAACATCCTTTAAGAAAATCAAAGCCATTCAATTGTAGCCATGGATGTTTTCTAGATGCCTTATGTCAGTTTAAGTTCCCTCTACGCTTAGTTTTGATAATAGATGGGTATTAAATTTTGTCCTCTTTTTCTTCATCTATTGCGATCACATAGATTTTATTATTTAGTCTATTAATATGGTAAATATGTTGGTAAAATAGTTTGGTTTTTAATTGTTAAGCCAAACTGCTTCCTAGAGATAAACAACACTTGATCCCGATTAGATTTAGTAATATCTTTTCAGTAATATTTTTGTCATCTATATTAATGAAGATATCCATCCGTAGTTTTCTTATGATGGTGTCAGGGTTGTGCTGTTCACATTAAACGAATTGAGATGTGTTCCTTTTTACTGCTGGGTAAGGCTGGTATTATTTCCTTCGTAAATGCTTACTAGACTCCCCCAATAATGCCATTTGGACTTGGAGTTTGCTCTGTGGGAAATATTTTAGTTGTAAACTTCTGTAATAGATATAGGCCTATTCAATTTTTTTCTTCAGTCAATTCTGTTAGCATTTCGAAGAATTTGTTCATTTTATTAAGCAATCTATTCATTCACATAAAATTCTTCATATTATTATTTTACTATCCTTTTTAATGTAGGATCCTTGTGATGTCCCTTCTTTCATTTGCCATTGGAAATTCGTGTCTTTCTTTTTTCTTCATCTGTCTATCTACAGGATTAATGATTTTATTTATAGTTAATTTTCTGTAATATTTATTCATGTTCTATTTAAATTCCTGGTTTTATATTTATTTTCTTCTTTCTTCTACTATATTTATTTTATTTCATTCTCTTTTTTTAGCTTCTTAAATTAAAGGTTTAAATTACTGATATTAGATTGCTTTTCTAAAATAAGCATTTAAAGTTATAAATTTTTCTAAACATTGATTTAGCTATCTTTTGCATAATTTGATATGATTGATATATTGAGTTTTTACTTTCAACCAGTTCTAAATATATTGTAATCCCCTTTGCATTTTTTTCTTTAACCCATGGATTATTTAGCAAAATGTTATTTAATTTCTTAATATTTGGTGATTTCCAGATATCTTTCTGTTTAGTTTCTAACTTAATACCCATGTAGTGAAAGAACACACTTTATATATTTCAATTTTTTTCAATATATTTTAAAAATAGTAAAAGGGTATATTTTAATACCTTTTATAGTTTAGTTTATAGCATATTTAGCGAATGTTCATATGCATTTAAAATATTTGCATTCTGCTGTTAAGTGTTTTACATATATCAATTAAGTAAAATTGATAATTTGTTTAAACTTTTCAATCTTACTCATTTTATGCCTATTCATTCTATCAATTATTGAAAGAGCAATATGAATATAATTGCAGATTTTCTGTTTTTTCTTCACATCTGTCAGTTTTTGCTTCATATATTGTGAAACATATGCATAGACATTTAAGATTGTTTGTATCTTCTTGTTTACTTGATCCATTTATTTTTAAGAAGTATTTTTTTTTAATCTCTGATACTGTTTTTTTCCTAAAGTATCATAATAAAATGGTCCATCTTTTGGCTTTCTTATGGTTAATTTTCCATGGTATGCATTTTTCCAGACTTTTAACATAACTGTCAAAATTTAAAGTGATTCTCTTACATACAGTATATAGCTGAGTCTAATTTTTTTTTTAATCCGGTTTCACCCACTGAAATTTTATTGAAGTCTTTGTCGTTTACTTTTAATGTAATTACTAATGTAAATGAAACTCATTTATATTATCCATCTACTATCTTTATATTTGTTGTCTATTTTCTCATTGGTTCTATAGTCCCTATTCTTGACTTCTCTGGAGTTAGGCGAGTATATTTTATTATTAATTTTTTCCCCAGTATTAACTAGAATTTCCTAAACTTTTAGTGGTTTCTCTAGGAGTTATAATATGCATCTTCAACTGACCACAGTCTACCTTAAAATAATGTTATGCTTTTTAACATGTAGTGCAAGAATCTTACAATGGTACATTCCATGTCCCATTCTTACTGCTACTGTTTTTATACATTAAACTTCTACATATGTTATTAACCCCCATATATTTTCTTATTTAAACAATAAAGAACTTTATGAAAAATTTAAAAACAAGAAATAAAATATATTTTATAATTACCAAAATATTATTTTCAGCATTCTTTTTAAAAATTTTTTTTATTTATTTTGTAGGTCCAAGTTTTCATCTGGTATCATTTTTCTTTAGCCTAAAGAACTCTATTTTATATTTCTTTTTATTTAGATCTACCAGCAACAAATTCCCTCAACTAATCTATTTCTGAAAAAGATAATTTTGCATTTGTGAAGGATATTTTCACTTTATGTTCGTTCCCTGGTCATTGTCACTGGGAATTCTTGGTTGGCAATTTGTTTCTTTCAGCATTTTTAAGGTAGCATTCCAATGTCTTCTAGCTGGCATAGCATCTGATGAGAAGTTGAGTAATTCTTACCTCACTTTCCTCTATACATCATGTATCATTTTTCTCAGCCATTTAAAAATCTTTCTTTACAAAGTTCATTTTCAGAGTTTGATTATAATTTACCTTGGGATGATTTCTGTACTTAAATCAGTTTTAAGTTTTTGAGATTCGTTGATCTATAATCTTATAACTTTCATCAAATTTGGAAAATGTTCAGCAATTTTTTAATTTATAGCACCGAAGTATCTTATGGTTAATAATCACAATTGACACCTGGAAATCTCCAACCTGACCACACAGAACCTAACGTCATCATCATCAATAGTCCAACATCATCAAAACTGCTATAAACTGATATCATGTAGCTACTAATAAGATTCATTGAGGAGGATATAGCATCACTTCAATGATATTCCTTTCAAAATATGCATAAGCTAAATCTAATGATGAGAAAACCAGAAAAAAAATTGAGGGACATTCTATAAAAATAATGGGCTTGCAATCTTCAAGGATGTCAAAGTCAAGAAACATTAAAAAATACGTAGGAACTGTTCTAAATAAAGAGACTAGAGATACATGAAAACAAAATACAATACATGATCCCGAATTAGATACCAGACTGGGAAAAAATAGGTGTAAATGATATAATTGAAAAAATTCATTGTATTTGAATATGAACTGTGTATTTGATAACAGTATCATATCGATGTTAAATTTCCTGGTTTTGATAGCTAAACTGAGATTATGTAAGGAAATGCCCATATTTTTAGGACATATGCACTGAAGCATTTAGGGTAAAAAAACACACACACACACTCCAATATTCACTTGTTTTAGAATAAACATAAAGTGTGTGCGTGTGTGTGTGTGTGCGTGTGTGTGTGTGTGTAAAGTGGGAGGGAGAGAAGAGAGAAGAAAAGAGGGCAGCAGAAGATAGAGAATATAATAAAGCAAATGAGATAAAAATATAACCAACCAATTGGTAAATCTGAAGAAAGGCCATATTTGAGTTACTTGTAGCTTTTCTGTAGATATGAGAATAGTAAAATAAAAATTTCAAAATTTCTCATAAAAACTTCTTAAAGAGTTATAAGATTGTGTTTGTAAGGATATGTGAGGTAGCAATTGAAAATAGGTACAGTTCTGTTTTTTTAACTTAAGTATTTCATGAATTAACAGTGTCTAAAAATAGCACTAAGTTAACACTCATTTAACAAAATTTAATACAAGTAAGAATAGCCATTATTTAGAATCTTATTTCGTACAGGCACTGTACCATGCATGTTGCATACATTGCATTTATTTTGCACAAAAATCCTATAACGTCAGACTATAATAATACCCATTTTATAGACAAAAAATTGAAGTGACATGAACTTAAATGTGCTGCTTAACATACAGCTAGTAAATAGAAATGTCAGGATTTCAATCCCAGAGTGTACCACTATAAAATGTTTGCTGTTAAACATTGTATTATACTGATTTCCAAATATAGTGTGTGCCTTTGGAAGTTTGGTCCATTAATTAGTTACTTGAAATTGGTGTATTGGGGTTTGGGGTTTTATTTTCCAATAGCAAGACATATAGTATGTTTTTCAGTTTAGCAAAGGATCTGCTCAAGCTTGTCTAAAATACTGTGCTCTTTGGCTCACACCATCTTAATAAAACCCAGGTGTACTTAGCCAGATTATATGACACATTTTCAGGTTCATGTTTGATTTCAAATTAAGTATCTACATTATTTATGATAAAGAGTGTACCTCTTCTTTCCCATGTGGATTCTAATTCTAATCTTCAATCTGCTCTTCCAACATTTCCAGCACTTAAGTTTTCCATTTAAACCCTTCGTTGTTATTTTTATAATCACAAGAGATTTACCTAGTCCAGCACCTGTTATTATTGCCTTGATTTTTTTCTTTTAAGGTAGAAATAAACTTATAGTAATGTTATTACATTGATTTTACCTGATTTCTAGGAGAAAATGGTTTTGGTCCCTTAAAAGTATTGATTACACTGGTATATAGCTTTATAATAATGGGGATCATTTAAGCAGTTTAAAATTTAAGTAATTTCAATTTTAATTTTGATACATGTAACCAAATGAAGTTTACTCTCTCTATTTTTTCTATTTTGAAGAAAAGGCATAAAGGCAAACGTAGAAACATTTTAGGGACAGATAATATGACTTCTAAGATGGTTGATAAATCAGATTACACAAAATCTAAACATATTGAAGTTTTCACCGCTAAGATAAAATAAAATCCAAACCTATGTGAAAGTTCAAAAACACTTCATGACTAAACTTATTTTATTCATTCTAGTTTTTCTGCAGTTCCTGATTAGCCTAACACCAGAGTCACTATTTCCACAATTGTGTAAGACAAGCTTTTGAGCTGACTAAAATTAGGAAGCAGAGAAAAGTCTCAGGCCAAAGGCTGTTTTCCATTGACTTTGTTTTATTGCAGTTTCATGTACTTGAAAAACCAACAAAGAAAAATATCTTCTTGCATGAGAATTCCAGATTTTTTAACAGATAAAAGTTTAGCAAAATATGTAAATACTGGCATTGTTACTGAACTCTGAGTTGTTGAGTGTCATTTTGATTCATTATATATGATCTAACATTTCAGATAAATTGCCAGACAGCAGGTAAAACTGCATCCAATGCATAAGATAGTTGAAAATACAGGTTTTGCTGGAATAATCATGAGTATGCTATATTATTGAGAGAACTGGTTCCATCTGTGTTAACTAGTTTCTTTCCTTAATGGGAAGAACAGTCATGCCTTAAAGTCCTTTTGAAAGATGAACTGACTGTCCATTAAGAGTATCTGGTTTAGGCTCTGGTACTTTTAGCTGTGCCACTGCTAAAGTTTTCTAATTTTTGTACCGAGATGGATCTTAAAGATAAATTAATCCATAATTTGAGTTAAAATATATAAAAACTGAATCTCAGATGGCTCTGATAGATTGACTGACTTGTACATCGAGGTTTTGTACTCAAGCTAGGACCTAAAATACATATTTCCTGATTTAGGACTTATTTTAGACTGTGTGTGTGTGTGTGTGTGTGTGTGTGTGTGTGTGTGTGTGTGCGTGCATGTGCATGCGCCCAACAAAAGCAATTGCTTTTGAAATTTTAACTGATTCTTCCCTGTGGCAATGTGAGGTGCCTATAAGAATTGTCAAGTTCATGTCTTCCATTCCTCTTCTAAGCAGAATGGCCCTGAAGCATGTGAGATGAACAAGTACCACACTAACAACAAAATATCCAATTATTATGTACTTACTAATTCAGGCATTGATGATCACTTTGGTATTCTCCCAGGAGTTCAGTCCTCTCATTGATAATTAGAACAAGGAGAACAAATTAAGTAATGAGTCCGCTCACACAGATTAAAAAGGAAAAGTGAGCTGCTATGTTTACTCCATTCTCGTGTCCTCCATGCAGAGATGTTAATCAGCAGTACAAAAGAAGTAAACTGGCTCTTCCATTACATGTTTATTAATTACAACTTCCTGAGCAGGGACAGCAGGTGCAGTAACTAGTGTGCAGTTCCCCAGATATACGTTCTAGTGCAGGTGTCCCAAAACCCAGGCCACAGACTAATACCAGTCCATGGCCTGTTAGGAACCCGGCCACACAGCAGGAGTGAGCAACGGGCAAACTGGGCAAAGCTTCATCTGTACTTGCAGCTGCTTCTCAGCATTAGTATCACCCCCTCAGCTCCACTTCAGATCATCAGACATTAGATTCTCATAGGAGCAACGGGACCACTGTTACATGAATAGATTTGAGTAAGCCTTTCCTTTTTCTGCTCACAAACCAGTGCCTCACTTCTCTACACATCTTCCCTAAGATGGAGCTAACTCATTGTTAAATGCTTTATGAATTACCTTATTTAATTTTTATCATAATATTGTGAGGTAGATATTATTCTGTCCACTTTACAGTGGTAAAAACTGAGTTTAAAAGAGGCTCAGCAACTTTTCATAGTCCTCTTCTGCACTGTGAAACTGCCAGTTCAAAGCCCTAATTCCTAATCAGTATGCCTTCAAATGTGATTTTAAAGTACCAGAAATGGAAATACAGTAATAACCTTAGGATTAGAGGTCCTTATGGTTAGGATAATTTCTAGTTAATGTATTGACTTTGAAGTATAAGAAACATAGCATTTAATCTAAAACCTGGAGACAAAAATATGAAAGAAATAAACTAAAATGTTCCATGAAAAGATTAAACTAGTTATTTCCTTCTAATCTAGTTAAAGAGTGCTTTGGCACACACACACAAAAATAGCCAAACAGGTAGTAATTCATCAAGAATTTCTGTACAGTTAATAATATAAAAAGAACAAGATATATACATATTTTCCAACTCATTTTCATTTTGTCCTAAAGCAGTGTTCACATTAAGTATTAGGAAACTCTTTAGAACTCAAGTTACCCCATTAATTAAAATTCACTTAATTGAAGGGAACTGTGTTTGTGTGTTGGAAAGAAGGTGAAAATAATAATATACATTTTAAGTGTACTAAGAAACTCAAAAAGTACTTACACAATCACAATATATATTCAAAAGAGATAGAGACAGAGAAGCTGGAAAGAGTTATGTAAATTTTAGATCAAAATTACTTCATAAACAAAGACTACTATCAGGGTTCTTTCAATATAAGAGCAAGAACACATTTATTTTAAAACACAGAATCAGTGCTTCGCATTTGGTGTAAGAACACAGCATGTTACCTGCCATGCTGTCCTGCTCTCACTCCAATTAGTGATTTTGTTTTTTGACGTTAACCATATGGGGACTGTAGCGTTGAAAGCTTCTAAATCCACTACTCTTTATGACTTTTATTTGGCGGATAGTAGGTTATTTAAGCAGTAACGGCTGCAATAATTTTATTGTTGAGGTCTTTACCCACTATTATTATCCTTTAAAAGGAGGTGCTTGCACAAATGACAAACAGCCAATTCAAAGAAATAATTTTACTTATTCACGGAGAAACTACATGCTTCAATTTTCTATCTACGAGGACCTACACGTTATTTGGATAGCTCGCAAATCTTGTTTTAATGAAACACGTTCGGAATCTGATTTTAATGGAACACGTTTTTACCTTTATGTCATGTTTTCTGAAATAAAATATAGGTTTGCAGCACTGCATATGTCTCATCCACAAACTGCAGGCAATCTTGGCCGTTATCAACCACCTGCAAGCTTATCTTTCTCTCATCAATGCCTTCATTTCCTTTGGCTTATTTATAAGTCACTCCACATTTCCCAAGATGAAAAAAAAAGGGGGAAAGGCTTCCTTACTTTAAATTCAGGGTTTAATCTTCTAATAATACTGTTTTATATCTATGCAGTGCTTTCTCTTGAATGTAACCTGCTTATATAGTAATTAGATGGCCTCCCTGTTCTAGCTTTACATTTAAGGAAATATAAAAAATGTCGAAGTGACAGGGTGTGTTGGAAAGATCTTGCATAGAGGAGTTTAGTCTAAAGAAGTGTCATAGGGGTATTTAAGAACCCAGGAAAAAAAGATCAGCTTATACTTTAAGAAATTCGTGAATAATCCAGAAATAGCAATATGAGAATAAAAGTCTACTGTCTTTTACATAAAGGAATATTTTAAAACTATAATAAACCAGTACATCTCTCTCATACATTAATTATTTTAAAATATATCATAGGATAAGTATTCGTGTAAACTGAGATCAAACAGATACCCTTTTAAAATCTCCCCATTTAAAATCACACTACAATATCTGAATAAAATGTAATGTAGACCAGCACCCAATTGTGTGTGACAAGGATATTTGAATCATGTTATTCTGCCTGGTCATTTTTCCATGCCGTCAATAAAATTTTGAACTTCAGTTACTAGTAACTAATTGTAACGAATCATTTTAATTTTGTGATCCATGTAAGAGACCTGTCAAAGACATCTCTGACATGACATCACTAGTTAGTGGCCAGATCTTGTAAGTCAGACACAAGATACTTTATTCCATATTTTTATAGCATTTTAGTATTTTCAACTATACCAGAAAAAATCCAAAGTATACATGGAAATTTACACTAATGATTATTTTTTAAAATGTACATTTTTTCTTAGGCTTAAAAATATTTTCAGGTAAATGAAATTTAAGATAAAAGGCATCAACTTGTTTAAGGGAAGAAAAAATCAGATGGCTATACCTACTAATACTAATCAGTATGCAATATTCTAATATTAATTTGAAACATAAATAAACTTGAAGTTTGTTGGATTTGAAATAATTTTTATTTGTTTCTTCATTTATTATTGGTCATTTCTTCAACCCACAGGGCAATAATTTTCACAATGCAAACCTTGGATCTAGTTTTTCCTTTTTCACTGTGTGAACATGATATAGTCATATAATTTTCCAAATTGAACAATTATGTTAAATTTCCACAATGAGAACTATCAAGATTAATACATAACCAAATAATTTCTGAGGCTACTGAATCTTCCTTATTCTTTATCTTTTATGCAGATGGTTAATAATAACCTATTAACAATATTCCAATTGTATTCTAGTCTTTTAAGTATCCGTTAATGGCTTGAAAAAATCATCTAATGTCTTCTGTGAAGTAAAAAAAAAAAAATTCAAAACATTTGAATGTTTGCTGCTGGACATGCTAAGTGAACTAAATAATGGAAAACACATTTACAATATATTTTAATGGTAAGCCTAAACAATTTGTGATTTAAGAGGTCAGACTATTGGTTATTTTTGCATTCTTAGTAATTTAAGGAGAAGCAGTGGGGAAATATACACTCACAGGTCTTATAAAACTGCCGCAGTTATTTTGACTAATAGATATTTATGGCCAATGTTCTGCTGGTAGAAAAACACCCTTGTAAGGTTGTAAACTAGTAGGAGAGCTCACAGAACTTTGACGTGTCCAAAGCCACAACTCTGAAGACAAAGCCATGCATGAGATGAAGCAATCAACTACACTAGAGAATTTATGCAATGTGGATAACTCATTAACAAGCCAAGGCTGAATCTCATGTGCGTGTGTGTGTGTGTGTGTGTGTGTGTGTGTGTGTGTGTGTGTGTAACATTGGTCACCTAAGTCAACACATGAAATTCAGTCAATAATTTTCTATCCCATGAATCTTCTTCCCTTTATTCCTCATCGTTCCTGATTAATTAATAGAACTCCCATTTCCTGCACTTGCATCCTCTGCTCTAGTATGAAAAAAGCCTATGATTAATAAATGTAAAAACCATTTTTTTGCTATTATAAATGACTTTTTCAAATAGTGTAAGTCAATAAAAGAAATTTCTGTTTTGCTAACATTCCCAGAGAAAATTACATACCAGAAATTATAACTGAAAATAGATTCTTAGGTACAGACACATTCATGTTTGCCCAAAGTTTTTCACTTGAAGAATAGAAAGAGACAAGAAGCAGAACATTAACTTTTCAACAATCGATTAAAATTTGTCATTTTTGTCGCATTATTATTCTTTCATGGGGGAAATGTGATTTGCTAAGACAATATGAATATTTTCAACTTAGGAAATATTATGATTGCTTCTATTTCTTCATGTATTAGAGATTTTTGCATGATGTATTACATTCTATTTATGAATAGTTAAAACATTCTTTTCCAATGTTTTTATGCAAAGTACTCAATAAAATCATTTTAATGCTTGCCTATGCTTCAGATATAGGGATAACTGTGAAGAATGCTTAATAAAGAAAATCTTGTGTGTTTCTCCCAGAATTTGTTCATTTTATTTTAAGGAAGAAAATTCTCTATGCAATCATGAAAATGCTGTTGATATAAAAATTTGTGTTCATAATTTATTGGAGAATGTAATAAAACAAACATTTAAAAATTAATTGAATGAGGAAGATTACAGAGCAAAAATATCATGCATAAGCTTTGAAAATACATACAGATCATACAAATATCTATATAGATAAACTTGGCATGATATATTATCAATAATATGGTTAAAATTTGAGCAGTTATTACCTGTACAATTGTATAAATAGTCACATTTTAACTTTATTGTGACCTGTCGGGTAGGTACTATATTATCCCTTGTTGCAGATGTGGAAACTGAAGCGCAAGAGATTAAGCAGAGTTTCTAAGGTCATGAAGGGGTCATGGAGTCAGTGGTAGATTCCTCTTTCCCTCCTAAAACTGACTCTGAAGATGTACTTTCATCAAAATCCCTGGACCGACATTATGAATAGGATTTTAAATATGCATTGCCATTTTGAAGTTTTCAGGTATAAAAACACATTGTTAATGAATTTAAAGAATGTCCTATCAGCACATTTTAAGCAAGATGCTTGTGGCTAAACTTCCCTTTGCTGCACTTCTACTCAGATTAATTTCAAAGGTATATTTTATCCACTAAATTTTGGCTCTCTCTATTTTGTTCTGCTAGCACTGTACTTTAATAAAATAAAAATGCTTTTTTAACAAGTTAGAGCTTTTGGTGCATATCCAGAGTTGTTGTTAATTTTTTCCTCTTTTGTTCTTAAGGGAGTGTATTAATAAGATAAATGTCCATGTGGCAGCCCTAGTGACCTGTGCTCTATAAAAAAAGATTATTTGGCAATGATATTCGTGTGTTAACATAGGATAAAGCTTATTTATTAATAAAAATTTAAATAAGCCAATACTTATAAATTTACACATAAAATATTTTAAATATTCTAACATTCAATAGTGTAATGCAGTATAATTTTAAAACTGTCTTATGAAGGCAATTTTATTTTGTATTATCATGTATCATTTTTAAAAAATAATATTTTAAATTCTAAATTACTAAAATCAAGCCAATGATAACTCCAGATGTGCTATCTTTGTTTGCTCCATCCAAAGAATAGGAAGCCAAGGAAATCTTTTCCTGAATAATTTCAGTACCCTCCACAGTCCTCTAAAATGCATGAAACTTATGTAGGGAACTGCAGTATTTGAATTCTGGTAATAAAATTAACAATGCTTAAGAAAAAAAAAAACATCAGTATACATCAGGGATTTTAGCTGCTGCAAGGAATAGAAACCTACTATGTGGAGGACAATGGAATTGTCAAGGGAATTAGGAAGATCCTACAGTCCATGAGAGGACTGGAAAATCAGGCTAAGCAAACAAGACAATAATGATTTGTAGCAGAATAAAGGGCACAAACAAACCAACAGATGAAAAGAAGATTTGGAAAGCAAGAAAGGATTCCAACACAGGTAGTCTCGGAAAGGCACTCTCAGGATAAGGGCTGTGCTCCTGCTTCCCTGTGACCAAGTGCCACCCCTTTTTCAACCAATCATTGTGCTGAGGTTAATACAATGGTTTTATTGGCTGGACCTGATTCAATAACTTCGCCCTATGCTGGAGTCAAGTGCTGGGCTGAAATCAAAATCACAGAATTCTGAATGGGAGAAGTGTGACAGCAGAATTCCAGTTCGTTAGAAAAGGCAAATTGGAATATAATCACTAAATAAGTAATGCGTTTGTGAACCAAAGATTCAAGAAGTACAAAACTTGATAGGTTTTATGAAATCCTAAACTTAAGCTAAGAGGTTTGGTGTACCCTTTTCAGTAAAAGGCAATTCTTGTTTTCAATACAGTTATATATAATCTAGTTATTTCTATATTTTATTTCTTACATGTCTTCTGAACTATTTCAAGTTTTAAGGCAGTAATCTAGATAATGGCCTTTTTATGTGTTATGCAAAGAAATTATTTGTTTCATTTAAAATTTTAAATTTATAATACTTTAGAAAGTACTGTCATAATTCTTTCAGTCTCAAGATTAATTTTCCCTTTTTCATTTATCATATTCAGTGCTTCCTATTTGTATTTTTTGACTAGATTAGAAAGGGGATAATTTACCTTATTTCCCAAAGCAAAACATGGGTTTAAGACAATGAAATTCTCTGAGTACTGCTTTGGTATATAGCATATGTCTACCAATGGTTTTGAGATGTTTATAAAACTATGGTAGACAGAATAATGGCTTTTTGTGGATGTCCATGTCCCCAGAACTTGTATACACTAGGATGGACATATGGCAAAGGGGGATTATGGCTGTAGATGAAATTAAAGTTGTTTATCAGATTATTTTGGGTTATCTGAGTAAACCTAATATAGTTACAAGTGACTTTATAAGTAGAAGAGGGGAACAGAAGAAAGAGAACCAGAGAAATTGGAGTTTTAACAGATTTTGCCTGGTATTACTGGCTTTAAAGGTGGAGGAAAGAGAGAATGAGCCAAGGAATATGGATAGTCTCTAGAAGCTGGAAAAGGCAAGGAAATAAATTCTCTTTTAGAGCATCTACTTAGGAATCATCCTACCAAGACCTTGATCTTAGCCCAATGAGATTTGTTTTGGACTTCTGATCTACAGAACTGTAAAATAATGAATTTGTGTTGTTTTAAGCCAGTAAACTAGTGATAATTTGTCAAAGCAGCAATGGGAAACTAATGCAGATTTTGAGACCTGAAAGTGGCTTGATCCTATAACAAATACTTAAAAATATGGAAGTGACTTTGGAATTGGGTGGTAGGCAAAGGCTGGAAGAATTTTGAGGAGCATAATAGAAAAACTTAGATTCCAGTGAACAGACTCTTAGTAGATATATAAATTTAAAAACTTTTCTAGTGAGAGATCAGAAGAAACAGAGAAGCAGTGTAGAAAAAAACATATAGTACTTCAGATAATACTTAAATTTTCATAAACAGACCATTGTTAGAAATATAGACATTACATATAGTTAACATTCAGAAGTTGATGAAGAACATGCTATTGGAAACCAAAGTAAAGATGGTCCTTGTTATACAGTTATAGAAAGTTTAGCAAAATTGTGTCTTACAGTTATGTGACGAGCAGAACTTTCAACAATGAAGTTGAACATTTAGATGAGAGAATTACCAAGCAAAGTGTTGTATATGTGGCCAAGTTTCTTTTTTTAAGTTTATAGTAAAATGCAAAAAGAAAAAAAAAGAACTAAGACTTGATGATTTAGGAAGTACTCAGCCTATTCACATCAGGAACACACTAAAATTAAGAGATTCTCACTGACAGGAAGAAGGTGTGCTCTAGAATATAAACTAAGAATACAGCTGGATAATCTTTTGCTAGCAGCTCAGAAATATCACAAAATCATTATAGTCAGTCGTACAAAAGGCTCTTTGAAATGATTAAACACATGATTCAGATGTCCCTTGAATCATCTCAGTGAAAGACAAAAATACACCTATAATTTCTAGGAAAGACATCAAAGATAATCATGAAAGATTATCAGAGAACCTTTGTCTAATGAAGCGAACCACTGTAACATACATAAGAGATCCACAAAGTTCATACCAACAGAAACTTTGTCAGCTTGAACTGAAAGGGAATGATAAAGTATAGAATGAAAGAAGGCTGTCAGACCACCCAAATTTTATAGGTGGGAAATAGATTGATAAAATTTAGCTGTGAACATGCACTGTATTTTGTAAATAAGGAAAGATAACTCAGAGGTCATCTGAGCTTAGATCCACAAAGAATACATTTCAGTCCTTGAAATCAAATAGAGTTCACCTGTCTAAACTCTGAAATTGCTTGGGAAAGGTGATTTCTTTTCTCCTTCCAGTTGTTCCCTTTCAGAATCAATGCCGATAATTAGTACCCTATATCTGTCCCAACAATGGTTTTTTGGGGGAACAAATAACTTGTCTCTTGAGTTTCACATATTCACAGCTGGACAGAGTTGTGACCTAGGATACATTATACCCAGAAGCTGACTCATACCTAATTGTGTTTCGAAATTTTTGAACTGATGAGACTTAGATGCAATGTGGACTTTAGTCAATGATCTAATCGTTGAGATTTTGGTGGGATAAATGTATTTTATATGTGAATCTTTGAAAGCTATGGGAGTACACTGCAGTAGGCAAAATAATGGCATCCCAAAGATGTCCCTTTCCCAATCCTTGGAAACTGTTAATATGTCAGGATATGTGACAAAGGGGATTTATGGTTGCAGATGGAATTAATGTTACAAATCAGCTGTGCCTGAGAAGGACATATTAGCATAATATGGATGGGCCCAATGAAATCTCAAGGGTCCTTGTGTTAGAAGGAAGGAGGCAGAATATTTAGACAAAAAAAAAAAAAGTCATTACAGCATGAGAAGTCCTCAGCCTAGTGGAGTTGGCTTTGAAGATGGAAGAAGGAGAAAATGAGCCAAAGAAAGCAGATAGCCTTTAGAAGCTGGAAAAGACAAGAAAACAGATCCTCTCCTAGAGCCTCCAGAAAACAATCACTCTGCTGATCCCTTGATCTTAGCCAGTGAGACCCATGTTGGACCTAGAAGCTATGCAACTTTAAGACAATATGTTTGTGTTGTTTTGAATCATTAAATTTGTGGTAATTTGTCATAGCAACAACAGAAAACTCATAAAAATACATTTACATATATTTTCAGCAACCAAATGAAATTAGATACACTTACATCTACCAATACAAAATGACATTTATTGAGTCTATAGAGCTTTCTGGCAAGATCTTTTAGCATACTAACATTTAAGTGTAAATGTTTATAACATACTAACAATATTTATATGAATATTTGCATGTTTATATTTCATAAGTTTTCTTTCAAAATTTAAAACCCATATTTTATTTTGTAACAAAATTTATCATAGTTACTTATAGTTTACTTTATTAAATTAATCTAATATTTATTGACTATTACTTTATCATTTTTATTTCCAATTTAATCTGTGATATTTGAGAATGTGTATTTCTTTTTCTATGAGGAGTGTAATGAAGAATGTCTATCTATTTTCAATGGTTAGAAATGAGTTTGTATAATATCCATCACTAACTCCTCCCCAAATTGCATGTATTCTAGCATCAAAAATTGTGAAGGAATCTGAGTCAACCTGATTTTTGTTTGATCCTTTGCAAGTGATGTTCTGATATTTATAAATTTATAAATTTTTATCACTACAAAAAATTTCATTAATATAAGTGTGTTAATAGTTTATCCTTTTATTCTGGAATGCAGTAATTATTTCAGCTTTCAGCTTTATATTTTTCTTTTTATTTTCAGGAAATATTTTCTTTTATTAAGTTTTTCTGTTTATTTAGTAATTAGTTTGCTATAGATGTTTTCCTTTATCTTATTTTTTCTTTTGTCATTCCTTGGTATTCGCAAGATTTTCTTAACTTAAATACATTGTAAGCAGGGACAGTGCACTAACAAAAGCATAATGGGAGTCCCGAAGGAAAAGGAAAACAGAAAGGAGTAAAAAATGTTTGAAAGCATAATAGATAAAAATTAAATTTGATAAAAATCATTAATCTACACATTTAAGAAGCTCCACAAACTCCAAGGACAATGAAATAAAAAAGATATACACCTAGACATATTATAATCAAACTGTCAAAAGACAAAGACAAAGGAAATCTTGAAATCTTGAGACATAAATAGAAAATACTGCAGCCAGTTTGGAAAATATTTCGAAATTTCCTTAAATATTTAAACATAGAGTTATATTATTCAGCAACCCACTTTTAGCCCCAAAGTAATGAAAGCATACCTCTATACAAAATATACATTAATATTTATAGCAATCTAACATTACTATAATGATCTAAAAGTGGAAATAACTGAAATGCCCATCAATTAATGAATGGTTAAGAAAAATGTGTTCTAGTCACAAAATTAATATTATTTAGCCATGAAAGGGAATGAACTAGTGATACGAGTTACAACATGATTGACTTTAAAACATATGCTAAGTGAAAGTGCTCAGGCACAAAAGGCAACATATTGCATGATTTCATTTATATGAAATATCCAAAATAGACAAATCCATACAGACAGAAAAATGTGGATTAGTGCTTCTCAAGGACTATTGACAAAGAGAATTGGGGGTGTCAGCTAATGTGTATAGGGTGTTTTTGTGATAATGACAATATTCTGGAATTTGATAGTGGTGGTGGTTGTACAATATAGTGAATGTACTGAAAAACACTTAATTCACAGTTTAAAAAGGGTAAATTTTGTAGTGTATGAATGATATCTTCATATGTAAAGGAGAAAGTTGTATTATTTTAAAAAATTAACCATTGAGTAAAAATTCAAACTTGTAACTGACTTGGTGAATATTTTATTTATTAGGAACTCAAAAAGCTCAATGCTATCTATTGTTGTATTAACTTTTTCAGTCTTGATTATGTGTGATTAATATATTCTTCAATATAATTATTATTATACTTTAAAGATTTTATATTTGTTTTGACTTGACTAATCACCATAGCTAATGTAGGTCACTCATTTTCTATTCTAAACAATCAAATATCACTCTTGAGCCAGGCTTAGCAATCAAACTGCTGAAACCTGAAGAACTCAGTGGGATTATGAAACATTTGAGTCACTGATGCTTTTTGGCTAATTTTCCCTCATAAAAATTTTGTCCTTCATAGTAACATTAAAATAATTGTATTTTTGAGTACCCTCCCTGTTGTACCAAGCACTGTTCCAAAAAGCACATGCATTCACTTATGTAATCTTCATAATGATGCAATGAAATAGAAATTTTCATTTCTTCCCCTTTTGGATGAGGAAAATGATGCATGGTTAGTCCACTTGCCCGAAGTTACTTAGTGCTAAAGTTGGGATTTAAACAGAAGCATATTATTCTCTCATGTTCTTAACCTCTATGCCATGTTTCTTCTCTATTATCGTAGCTTATATTTGATTCCTAAATTTATAGACCCTATATACTTGTGCTGTGGCTATTCTGAATGAATATTTTAGGTTTATTAAAGGAAATTATTTTAAATGTATTATTATTTTAAAATTATTATTTAAAATGATTGTTTTTGGTTATTCATAAATAACCTATGTCAAAGAGACAAAGAAGCCTAAGCTACAGAAATTTGAGCTATGAAATAAGCAAAGTGGTATTTGATTATAATTTAAAGCATAAAATATATATCCATGAGTTTATACTGATATAAAGAAGTGATTTAGTAAATAAAAATGAGGGACAAGAGGCAAATACCCCATGCAGAAGAGTTTCAAATACTTATTGTAAATGCTTTTGACCCTAAGAATTTGAAGCATAACTCTCCACTTTTCGTTGTGGGCTGAGCATAATGATTTCCTTCCAAAGAGTACGTTGTGAAAATGAAGGAGGAAGAGTAACTTATCAATTTGAAACCAAACACTACCTCAGTTGGGTGAGTAAGGTTAACATCATCAGTAGTAAGTCATGTTGCTACATATACCCCGATATGGTGTGATGAGGATATCACCTCACTCTATTGTTTTCCTCCCCAAACCCTACAACCTCAGTCTAACTAACTGAGAAAAAGTTCAGGCAAACCTTGATTAAGTGACATTCTACAAAATACTGGACCAGAATTCCTTAAAACTCTCAAGTTCATTAAAAACAGGGAAATCTGTGAAACAGTCAAAAACCAAAGAAGGCTAAAGAAACATAATAACTAGGAGGGAGGAGGGAAGTAAGTGGGGTAAAAGGGGTCAAAATGTGTAAAATCGGAAGTTATGTAAATTATATCAAGTGAATGAAAAATAGGTATAAAAAACATAATGACTAAATATAAGGTGGTATTCTGTGTCGGCTCCTGGAATTAGGGGAAAACTAGTAAAATTCAAAGAAACTATGAAGTTTAGTTAATTTTAATGTACTAATGTTATATTTAGTTGTAACAAATTTATCATAATAATGAAAAATGTTCACAAAGGGGGAAAGTGGGCATAGGGTATACAGAAACTTCACGTACTAGCTTTGGTAATTTTTCTATAAATCTGAAGCTATTCTTTAAAAAGTTTTGCTTATTTATTTTTTACTTCTTTCCAAAATAACTCATTTAAAAATGTAAAGGTTAGAACTTAGCAAGGAATTTAAAGCACCTGTAGAAGAAACTGTAGCTAGTTTCAGCCAGCGCTCATTCTCCACCAATTTCTCTTCCACATCCTCTGTTAGTTGCTTACCTATATTCCTTAGTACTCAAGGGGAGCCCTGTGTTAAGGCTCTGTCTAATGAGATGCACAAGTCTAAAGCTATTATTTCTCCCTTAATTTTTCTCCTGCCTGAAATTTGGAAATGATGTCTGGTGCTGCTAAAGGCATGTATTAACCATGAGAAAAATGTCCTAACTAAACCTTTCCATTTAAAACTTGGTTTGAAATAAAGAAACCAGCCCTATCACATTTTAGCCACTGTTGTCAGGTTGTAATGTTCTTGCAGCCAAATGAATTCCTGATTTTCTTCTACTGCTATCTCTTAGCTATGTTTAGTTTTTATTTGCCCGTGTTCATTTTATGTATGATGTATGATATATGTATGTATGTATGTATGTATGTATTATTTTTTAGGTGAGGCAACCCTTGGTTGACCTCACAGATTGCAAGGCCCTTGTTGGTTTACAATCCCTTATTTATTTTTATTTTTATTTAAAAAAATTTTTTTACACCTACAGCACCTGGTCTTCCCAGGCGGTCTCCCATCCAAGTAAAAACCAGGCTTGACCCTACTTAGCTTCTGAGATCATACAGGATCAGGCTTGTTCATGGTAGCATGGCCATAGTGTCCATGTTCAAACTACCAAAGTCATGTGATTAACTCTATTTTCTCTAATGAAGGGCTTAGTTTTGGACACTCTAAAAGCAGAGGTGATAGGCAGATGTGAGAGGATAAGTGTTATGGAAGTTTTAGTATATTATTCACTACAAACAGGTAATAGATGCATTTTATCGTGAGCTAGCACTCAGCTGAGACTTTTGACTCTATTAGGACTACCAAATTAAACCATATTAAGTATAAAAAGGGCCCATCCATGACACTATGATTCTCCCGAATAAATGACAGACATTTTCATGCATACTGTTTTAATTAACTTCAGATGCATATGTCTAAAATTGGCAAAATAAGAAATATATTGTAACCATAAATATTTTTAATTACATAAACTTCTTACCAGTCAGTCAGTTATTGCCTAGCTTCATAGGGCTGGTATTAATCAAGAATTTAGAAAGTGTATAACAATCTGGGTTCTACAAACTAACTTTTTTTTTTTTTTTTTTTTAGTCTTAAACAACAGAAATTTATTTTCTCTCAGTTCTGAATACTGGAAGTCCAAGATCAAGGTGTTGGCAGGGTTGGTTTCATCTGAAGCCCTTTTCTTTGGTCGCCTTTTCTGTGTATCTTTTCATGGTCTTCCCTCTGCATGTCTATGTCCTAATTTCCTTCTCATAAGGACACCATTTATATTGAATTAGGCCCACCAAGAGACCTTAGTTTAATTACCTCTTTAAAGACTCATCTAATAATTTGTCCGTTTCTTTTAGGTTGTCTAATTCAGTGGCATATAGCCTTTCACGGTATCCTTGCACAATCCCTTGTATTCCCATGATGTCCACTGTAACTTCTGATTTTATTTATAATAGGAATCCTCCTCTCTTTTATTTTAGTAAGTCTAGCTACAGGTTTGTCAATTTTGTTTATCTTTTCAAAGAAACTGCTCTTTGTTTTATTAATTTTTTCTACTGTCTTTTAATTGTGTTTCATTTATTTTCACTTTGATTTTTACTGTTTCCTTCTTTCTGCTGTCTTTGAGCTTCTTTTGTTCTTCTTTTTCCTAGTTTTTTAAGGCATAATGTTAGATTGTTTATTTGAGATCTTTTTTGTTCCTTGAGGTATGCCTGTTTTGCTGTAAACTTTCCTCTTAGTACCACTTTTGCAGCATCCCAAAGATTTAGGTATGTTGTATTTTCATTTTCATTTGTTTCTATGTATCTTTTGATTTATTCTATTTCTTCATTGATGCAATTGTACAGTAGTATGTTGTTCATTCTCCATATATTTGTAATTTTGCCAGTTGTCTTCCTATAGCTGATTTCTGGTTTTATACTGTTGTAGTTAGAAAAGATGCCTTATGTGATTTCAGTTTTCTTAAATTTATTAAGATTTGCTTCATCTCCCAACACATGCTCTATTCTTGAGAATGTTCCATGTGTGCTGTCATTTTGGGGTAGAAAGTTCTATAAATATCTATTAATTCCATCTGATCTAATGTGTCATTCATTTAAGGCTGATATTTCCTTCTTGAGTGGATCATCTATCCATTGGTGAAAGTTGAGTGTTGGAATATCCTACTATTATTGTGTTGCTGTCTCTTTCTTCCATTTATATCCATTAATAATTACTTTATAAATTTTAGTGCATCTAGGTTGTGTGCATATGTATGTGCATATGTATATATTAATAAATGTTATGTCTTCTTGATGGAGTGTTCCCTTAATTATCATAAAATGTCCATCTTTGTCATTTGTTACCATTTTTGTCTTGAAATCTATTTTGTCTGATATAAGTATGACTATACTTGCTTTTCTCTGTATACCATTTGCTTGAAGTATCATCTTCCAACCCTTCACTTTGAGACTGTTTTTGGAGCTAGGATGAGTTTCCTGAAAACAGCATATAGTTGGGTCTTGGTTTTTAATTTATCTGGCTACTCTCTGCTTTTAAATTACATTTAGGGTGGCAACTGATATATGAAGACTTACTAAAGCCATTTTATGCTTTATTTACTGGTTGCTCTGTATCTTTTTTGTTTCTTTTCCTTTGTGTTTTTTTTCCCCCTGCTATTTTAGCTTGGTAATTTTTTGTAAGTTTTTTCTTTGTTTCCTGTTTTTATATGTTTTGTGTCTCAGTTTTGGGTTTTTGTTTTGTGGTTACCATGAGGTTTGCATGAAATGTCTCATAGATAAAATAGTCCTTTTTTTTTTTTTTTTGGCAATATCTTTATTCACCTGCATAAGTTCTGTCCTTTTTATTCTCCCATTTTATGTTGTCACAAATTCTTTTTTTATGCTGTGCATTTGTTACTAATAATCAAAAATACGAAAGTTATTTGTAAAGCCTTTCAACCTTTATCCTTTATACTTGTTTAATAGCCTGTTCTGAAATGGAGTTGTAGTTTTATGCTTCTGTCTGTCACCTTACTCGATGTATTGTACACATTTGTCTTTTTCTTTTTTTTAGGTAGCAGAGATCTTTTTAACATTTCTTATAATGAGGTTCTGTGGTAGTAATTTTCCTTAGCTTTTATTTGTCTGGGAAAGACTTTATTTTCCTTCCTATCTAAAGGACAACTTTGCTGGATATATTATTCTTTGCTAGTAGTTTCTGTATTTCAATGTTTTGAATATATCATTTCACCTCTCCTGGCCTGTACAGTTTCCACTGAGAAATATGATGATAATCTGATGGGGTTTTCTTCGTAGTTTACTGTCTCTTCTCTGGCTTCCTTAAGAATTCTTTCTTTATCATTGACTTTGACAGTTTTAATATAATGTATCTTAAAGGTCTTTTTGTGTTGAGGTAATTAAATGTTCTTTTACCTTTCTTGTACTTCAATGTCCAGGTTCTTTCTAGATTTAGGAATTTCTCATCAATTATTTGTCCCTCCTCTCTCTGTTCTCCTTTTGGGACACCCATTATCCTTATGTTGATGTTTTTATTGAAGTCATATAGTTCTCATAGAGTACTTTCATATGTAAAAAACTTAGTTCTTTCTCTTTTACCACATGAACTATTTCTAGATTTCTATCTTCAAGCTCACTAATTCTCTCTTTCAGATGATCTGAACTATTATCAAACTTTCTAATGCATTCTGCATCTCATTTATTGAGTTTTTCGGCATCAGAATTTCTGTTTCATTCTTTTTTATAGTTTCAATTTCTTTCGTAAAGTACTCCTTCAGTTTGTTAATTTTATTCTGAGCTCATTAAACTTCCTTTTTTGAGTTTTCTTATAGCTTATAGAGTTTTTTCATGACTGCTATTTTGAATTCTCTGTCATTTAGATTACAATATTTCATTATTTTGAGTTTGCTTTCTGGAGAATTATCATTTTATTTCTGTGTTACCACATTACCTTGGTTATTTATGGAGAGTAATAGAATGTTCCTATACTGTCACATTTAAAATAATGAACTCTTTTCTTATTTATCTACCACTTTGTCTTTAACTATTCAGCAGTTTGATAATGGTCTTTCTTTTTAGCCAGTAGATGGTGCTAAAGTACAAGTTTTTGTTTTCTCTTACCTGTGCTATTTGCCTTCGGGGTGGTGAGGGGCTTTGCTGTGGTCCTGGGAGTCACAGCTTAAGTGACCAGGGTGGTAGTTGTCCCCACTTGTTTGGGTTACCTTCTCCTCAGGGCACCGCCACCATGATGGGGTGTGGTGGTGGGAGGTGCCAAATTCCCTAGCTGACAACACTGCTACCTGATTCCCTATGGCTGCTGGTGCCACTGTGCTGTAGCTGGGAGGTCATCCATGCATCTCTGCTGCTGCTACCACCACAAACAATTGGGGAGGCAGCCAGATTTTCAGACACCAATGCTGCTTCTGCCTCCTCTTACTCTATGCCATTGGGATGTAAGGTGGCGCCATGCCCCAATTCTTCCACTGGTACTATATTAGCTGGGGCTTTGGGCTCAGCCATGGCAGCCAAGGAGCTGCATCTGTGGGTACCATCCCTATCTTTCCCCTGTCTTGCCTCTGATCCCATTCCACTATGCCTATCTTCAGATGTACCCATATGTGGATCTCTCAGGCATGCTAGTGTGTTGAGTAGAGAAACCTTAGTTGGATTATAGATGTTCAACTAGCTGTAGATTTAACAGGAGATATAAAGGGGTTTGTTCCCTCTACCATGAGACCAAGGTCACCTTTAAATGTAGTTTTGTAATTCTAGAATATTAAACCCAACTTATAAACTGCTGTATGATAGTTAAATAAAGAAACCAAAGTGAAAGACTTTCAATAAAAATAAAATAACATCTATCTGCTAATGTAGCCATGGGAGTATTTGTACTATTTGTATATTTTATAGCCTACATGCAATTGTATAATAATAACAGTATATTTCTAAATATAAAATTGTTTTTATTATTAAAAGTTTGAAAAATACAATTAAAGAAAACAGATATGAAGTATATATACGCATTTGTTTGTGTGAATTTGTATGTGTACTTGCACACATAAAATTAAATGTGTTGATCTTCCTGACCACCATGGGTGACTAGTAGACATTTTTATATAAAGCACCCCTTTTTTTGTATTTGCTTTTTACCCTTTTACAAGTTTATGGGTTTTTTTTCTTTTGGTTTACTTTCAGTATATTTATAGTACATATCACAATAAATTATTAATGATTAGTTTATAAACCCTTAAATAAACCCATTGAACCTTTAATTTTCTCTGAAAATCTCTTTTAGGGAATTCTTTTCCTGGCACAAGGGGAACAAAGTCAAACAGTAAAAAAGAACAAATAATTCTGAAAATACCAAGTACAGTAATTATTTCATTGTAACATAATAGAAATTACACATTTGACAACTTCTTGGATGAATTCCAGTAGCCAAAACAAACTACAGAATTGTAAACACATAGCACTTAGGCAATTTCTCTCATGCCCTTTGCATATTAAACAAAAAAGGAAATTAATATTTAGAAGAAGCCAGGCTTTAAATTCAACCCTGCAATCCAACACAAAGAGATATTTTATAACCACAAAAAAGCACATGCTTTGGTTGGAAAAATGTAATTTAAAAAATATTTTTCTTTTTCTGTGTTTTATTATTGACTTTACCTTGGCATCATGAAATACGCTTTTGAAATTTCTCAATGAAAACATGACAATTAACATTTGAAAAGCAGAAATGGGGAGCACGGCATAGGGAATGCAGTTAGTAGAAATGTAATGGCTGGGTGTAGAGCCAGAGGGAAGAAAATCAGGAAGATTGTTTCATAAACTATATAAATGTCTAACCAATGTACTGTATACTGGAAACTAATAAAAAAAAAAGATTTGAAAAGCAAAATGATAATGCTTCTAGAAGAAAATTTTCATGAGGCTTGGTAGTTATTAAAAGTTTAACAGGACATAAAAATAAATTAAACATAAAAATTCATAAATATGTGTACATTAAATTGAATAATTTTTATTTGTTAAAAGACACTATTAAAATAGAACTGATTACCCAGAGATTGGGAGAAGTTTATTTGCAATGCATATTATCAGTCAACATCTTGTGTCAAGAGTAGAAATAAGAAATAAGAAAAAGTCAAACAACTCAATTGGAAAAAGGGAACTAATCTTGAATTTCACCAAAACGTAGTGTATCAAATGATTAATAAATATCTGAAAAGCTCAGTTTCTTTATCTGAAAAATGGTATTAACTGTTATGAAATACCATTTCACATATTATAATGATTAAAATTAAAAAGAAAACACTAAAAGTATTTTATTTAATAAAATTATTAATTTTTAATTTTAATCATTAATAAGATATAGGACATGATATTATATACTTTTTGGTAAGCTTAAATCAATATTATCACTTTGAAACAATCTTGGCATTATTTATTAAAATTGAACCAAAATATATCCTATGACCTACAATTCCACTCCTAAGTATTAACAGAGATGATTTTTGACAGAAAGTATTCTTACAAATAAATTTATATTTTGAAATGTATTTTATAGATTAGACGTGTGTG
Organism: Eonycteris spelaea; assembly: GCA_003508835.1. Lineage (NCBI taxonomy): Eukaryota > Metazoa > Chordata > Mammalia > Chiroptera > Pteropodidae > Eonycteris > Eonycteris spelaea. The sequence continues at coordinate 6,885,075 of PUFA01000062.1, forward strand.
TACTGACTTCCTATAATGAAAAAAATAGTTGTACGCTTTTCCACTGTATCCAACTACAAAGCCTACAATAAAATGTTGAAAACGATCATTACTGTATCTTAACAACACAAACCACCAGCAATGCATATATGTGTTCAGCTCAAGACATTACAAAAATGTTCCCAGCAGCATTATTTGTAACAGCCTGAAACTGAAATGACACAAATGTCCACCATGAGTAGAACGGATAAACTGTGGTATACTTATATAATTGAATGCTATATAGCTACGAAATGAACAAACTAATGCCACACACAAATTCTACATGTATTAACATGGATAAATCTCATTAGTGAAAGAAGCTAGATATGAAATAATACATAATCTATGCTAATTCCATTTTTGTAGAACTCAAGCTAGGCAAAATTAATCTACAGTATTATAAGTTAGATTAAGTGGTTAACTTTGGGAGAAAGAATGAGAGCAATAGGAATAAGTATGAAGGGGGCTTCTTAGTTCCTGATAATGTTATTTTTTTTTTTAAATTTAAGTAGTAAATACATGTATTTTTTATGTTGTGATAATTTTTGAGTTTTTCACTTACGAAATTGTACTTTTCTGTATGTCATACTTCAATTTAAAAATAATTAAATGATGTTATACTCCCCTAATTGGTCTTCCAGTTTCAAAGCATGACATAGTCATTTATTTTACCTAACATTTACAATATTTGATACAACATGAAAGATATATATATTTTTAATTGAGACAGAACTATTTTGTAATTTATCTATTATCAAATGCTTAGTAAAATTTTTGAAAATAATTAAAAAATAGATTTTGTATTGTCATTTTTGAATGTGTATGTGTATGTGTGTATGAGAGAGAGACAGACAGACAGAGAGACAGAAAGACAGAGAGACAGAGAGACAGAGAGAGACAGAGAGAGTTCTTTTTCTATTTGTGTGGCAGTATGTTGTAAAATTATTTTCCAGGTCAGATTTTTTCAAAGCCAAATTTAGTTTTTAAGGGACAATTGGCTTTATTACTACAATTGTTGGAAAAACATAGACTTTAGTGCCATTAGTAACTTTTTCAGACTGAAATTTTGAGATAAGATTAAATTTGATCACCAATAACTCACTTCAAAACAATTTGTACAGAATGTACACACCTTAAATGAAATAAAAACATAATCTAAATTTACAAATTTAAGAATTATTTAAAAAATAGAAGTCGATCTCACTTAGTCCAAGCCTTTTACTACACAAATGAGGCATCAGACCTAGACAGTATGAATTAATAATTAACATCATGTTATTAATGGTAGATTAAGAATTCCAATGTTCCTGACATCTAAAGCAATGTTCTTTCTTATTAATCACTGGTCCTCTTTACATGCATGTACTATAATGTACCTGTAGTTAGAACAAATATATAGAAGTAAATTCCAATGAACCTGTATTCATGTTCACATAGAGTTTCAACCCCCACCAAAACAAACAGATCACATTCAAATCACTGTGGTACTCTGAACCCTATCCAAGATTCTACTTCTCTATATGACAAATCACCATATTGGCTATGAGTTTGTTCAAAATAAATGAATGAGTTATTAATAAAGAGATAAATCATCCTGAAATAAGATTCCAAGGCATTTCAACATGGTAATAAATGTCCCTGAAACTCATAACTGCTATGAGAACACACACCCAATTACCAAAAATAGTAAATGTATTTCATTTCTTTAAAAAAAAAACCAGAAATAACATTTGTATCTCTTTAAAATTTTGTTTAAAAATATAAAATGGTTAGAGGCATTGCATTTTTCAGAGATTACTGAACATTTTTTTCAAATATAAATTATTGCTTCTTTGTTTTAATAATTTCTCTCTATATATAAAATATTTTTTTATAGACAGACATAATTTCAATAAAATCATTTACTTTCATGTTATATAGACAGCCTACACTTATCTAAACCTTTAAAAGTAATTGTTTCAGTGTTGAATTATTTTACTCAACAAATATTTTTGGGTAACTCTGCTATACAAATCAGCATGCTATTTTCAATGGACATAACATTCACTTTCCAAAAGAATTCTCGACCATTTTACAAATTTCACAATTTCTCTAGCTGGTGGTATCTAACGTCTTAGAAGAGGACCTGAGCAGTCATTATTTAGAATTGGAGATTCTTCTGAAAAATACATTATCTAATGGTATTCTCTAATACTTTAGATTATTCATCTTTTCATAGCACTTGTCTAGAAAGACACCAGTGGTTTGCAAAATATGCCTACCTATCAAACAACCTCAAATTTAATTTTAATAAACTTTCATATCAAATGACTACTATGTTTAAGGCAATGTCAAGTATTTACATTGTCAAGTAAATTCTTCTATACATGTTTATTCTACTATTCAGATTTGTGAGAATTTTGTATTTCTTACACATGTTAAATATTTTCTTGAAGTGATACAGGTCATACTAGTTTTTATTCCTCTCCTTTTACCATACAAAAATATTAAAAGTGTGAAATTAGTTTATTTAAAGTACTTGAATCATATTTCTTTTCTAATAGCAATTCTGGTTCTTGAAAGTGTTCTGCTGACATTTTTAATATCTAAAATGTAATTGTTGAGCTTAAAGTGCATTGAGAAAATATTGCCGTTAAACTCACTAAACACAATATATTAAATCCATGGAATCTATTATCCTTCAGGTGACCCAATAGTAATTGTACCGAAACAAAAACAAATACTGTTTTCAATTATATAGAACAACTCTCAATGGTATTGCTTTAGTTGAATATTTGTCTTATGAATTGATAAAGGGCTCACTCCTAAATTTCAGTCATATGCTCTGCATATATTACCTTAGAAAATTAAAGAAGTCCTGCTTTTGTCCTTGATTTTTTTTAGCTGCATCATTTTATTATTCTAAATTAAATGTCAAGGTATAGATTTGCAAACAACAGGCACTTGAAAATGATTTTTTTTTAATGGTCAGAAACTTTGTGGCTTGAAGATTATACTTATTATAACTTACCTTCATGAGCATACAGACATGCATTAGCATCGAGAAGCCGGTTTCTACAGAACACAGCAAGTTTCCTAACTTTAATATTTAGGTACATTTTTCTAGATACAACAATTATTTAAATTTGAAAATATGACCCATAACTTATTAAACAGTGCAAAATATGTCCTGCTATTTATATTTCAAAATAGATCTTAAAACACTAAAGAAAATACCAAATGAAAATTTTATTTTATTGAAAACAGCTGTCATAGATTCAAAATTAAATATCTCAAAGATTTGTGAAAAGTTCTAGAAGATACGTTAATGATTTAAATGGCACAGAATTTATAGCATTCTAGAATCAGAGTTTTAGAATAAGTATATATTTTCACTTTCTAAATTTGTTTTGCTTAAGGTTAGTTGATACTATTTCTCTGGTTATTTTAATATAAATTATAAGCATTATAATTTATATAAATTATAAATTATATTATATTTAATTATATTTAATTTATAAGCATTATAAATTATAAGCATTATATTAAAATTTAATATAATTATAAGCATTATAAATTTGTTCAAAAGATATTGCACATATATATCTATATTTTAATTAAAAGAATTATAAAAAATAAAGAAAAATGATCATGGGTAATAAGAGAGAAAGAACATGAGAAGAGGAGGTAAAATACATAAGTCCTAACAAATCAATACAACTTTTTAAGCTTCAGTTTCCTAATCTGTAAAATTCCGAATACTAATACCTGTTTATATCTCCCCATGAAGGCAAATGTGTCCATATAATATGAAAGCATTGGTAAACTGTAAAGGTGAATTAAGCCTCAGACTCGAAGGCATCTGTTGAATTAATTGAGAAAGGCTTTGGCCCATTAAGAAATAGTTAGTGTGACATCTTCCTTGGCAACAAAATTTCTCCTCTCGTATTCTCCTTAGTGGCTCAATTCCAGAAGACTGAGCAGAACTCTGTGGGAAAACGCAGAACCAAACTTGACCTGTTTCAAGGGCGGTGAGAGGCCATGTGGTACATACAGCAGGCTTTTTAGGAAAGCCTGAGCTAGTGTCCTGGGAAAAGCAACATGATGATCCAAGGAAGAATCAAGACTCCTACATGCTAGAAAAAACTGGGATTGGGGATGAAATGTTCATGACCAGATTAGCCCTAGGTTATTGGGGAGAACACATATCTCACTCCAGGTCTGCTTTCTCTCACAAGTGGTCGTGCCTATTAACACTAATATTTTCTCTCTTTGGCTCTTCTTTTCCCTTTTTTCTTTCTTATTTACTCCAAGTGTGGACAGTTTAGAAAAACTTCAGAAGTTAGCCAAAAAAGTTACTTCATTTTGGACCTAGAGTTAGAGTTTTTAAAATAATATTTACTTTGGCCCACATTTCACTTTTGTTTATATTTTTCTCTGACAATCTAAGTCATACTTGAAGAGTCATTTAGAAGGCAGCATCTGATGCTTGCCTCCAAGAATAACAGGAAGAAAACCTGACATCAGCAATAATCAGATATGCCATGTGAAGCACCCAAGGACAGCCTCTCAGAGTTAATTCCTTCTTTATAAAATATATTGGCATAGATGCACATTGAATGCTGAAGTGTTTCTTCTTATTTCCCTTTCTTTAACTTGATCTTTTAATAGATGGATCTACAAAGGGAATATTCACAACAAATTTGGGAAGAGAATTGAACTCTACAAGATATTTACCAATAGGGCTTGATGCCTGAGGTCATTAATAAAAAAAAAATTATTAAATTTACTATAAAGTAGTCAGGAGAATGTGACAGAGTTCTGGAAGTTTCAGAACAAAAGTTTTTGCACGGTACTCACAGATGAATGTTGACTTTAGGGGTAATCTGGAATTCTTCATAATAGATATTCTGATTTTCAAAGCACTCTCAAGCATATCTATCACAAGAAAATGCGTAAAAAGAGACTGCAATTTCAATGCATTTGTAAATAAAAATGATCACTTTGTTTTTTGCTTTAACTTTCTACAAAAAGGGAAAAATAATTTTTTGCTGACACTATGGCCAATTTTATCTCTATTTGTTTAGAGAAATAGTTAAATTAAACCACAGAAGTACTAAATCCACCTATTAAGTATTTCGAATGCTCAGTTAAGCCTTGTGATTATATCCTCTTGTGTGGTTCTAGATATTTTTTTAAGTTTCCACTTCTCAGGGCCTCCTTTCTGACCATAGCTTCCACTAATTATCCTGACTTCTCTCCCAGTTTTCAGTGACTGCTTATCAGCCAAGTCAATTTTGTATAAATATACCATGGTTCAGTAAAATACAACCCAGGGGAAGCTGAAGGAAGGGTACAAGAATACTTTGTACTCTCTTGGTAACTCTCCTGCAAGTGTAACATTATTTCAAAATAAAAAGTTTTAAAAATGTACCAGATATTTCCTTTTAACAAATATCTACGATTTCCCCAAATTTCATATTTTTTCTATCAATTTTGCTTAATTTTTCATCACCTCTAATTTAATCTTTTCTCAGAAAGTTTGTTCTTTTTCGTATGTTATTGCTCATAGTTCACACTAATTCTTACGCATGTCTCAAATATTCTGTTTATACGTGTTCTTAGTGCTTACTATACCCAACATATAAAATAGAAGTTAAGGATAAAAGTTGATTTTTCTTTCTCACCCTAACTCCTATTTATCTTCCCTTGTAAGAAAGCCTTTATCTCTTCCCTCTCACTCAGATAACTTATTTTCTTATACTGAGAATTTAAACCCCTTATCCCCTTTTTTTTTCTAATTAAGTTTTTCAATGGCTAGGTAATTAATTGATTTGAAACTTTAAACAGAATCATATATTTCTTAAAACTTTCTTCTTAATCTCTTCATCAGATTTAATGATTATATATTTCTTAGTCTAGATCTGCATCGTCTAAAATGGTAGATATAGCTGCATGTAGCTATTAACTTGAAATGCAGCTAGTCCAAATAGAGAGGTGCTTTAAGTACAAAAATACACACCAGATTTCAGACACTAAGTATGAAAGACAATATAAAAATCTCATTAATGATTTTAATCTCTTGCACTTTGAAATAATTATATGGATATCTTGGATTAAATAAATTATATTAAATTATTAAATTTCTTTTTAAAACATTTTTATGTGACAATTAGAATATTAAAATAATAAATATCGTTTGCATTATAATTTTGTGGGGCAGTGCTTCTCTAGATATTTATTTTCCTCCTTTACTTTCTGATCACATTAAATAGAATTAAAACTATCTCTTTTCCATCCTTACTGATTTTAGTTACAAATGTTCTAAAATCACTTGATTCCTTCTCTAATTATTTTTTTCTTCCTCTTTTTTGGTCAGCCCCTGACTCTCTTCACTCACTACCCAACAGTCGGGATCAACTGCCTTGAATTTTCTGTGCTTCAAATTATACATCTACTTTGTTAAAGAGGGCTTTTTTAAAAAGATTGTTTTCTTTCTTTATTTTTCTTCTGTTTTTCATTCCTCAGCTATTCGCAGATCTGCGGAATTTCAACTTATTTCTCATTGGATAACCTCATCTCTGGGAATTTCTTTAGGCCATCTCTATATTAGTGAGATCTATATAGAAACCAAAATTTCAAGTATGTAATTCTGAAGTATTAACCCATCGACAAACGCTGAAGTCATCCCTTGCTTTTTCCCAGGGCCATGTGCCATGGATTATCTTCCTAAATTATTTTTCCTCCCTTCCACACGAGTCCAGTCTTGACCCCTAGCACCTACCAGAGTCGTCAGCTCCTTGCCAGCCCACTCTGAGGAGAGGAGGGTGCTCGCTACATGCTCTTTAAATAATTTTACTGATCCAAATGGATGGTTTTTCTTGGTGTTGGTCGTGAGGGTGAGGGTGCTTTTATAGGAAAAATATTTTCCTTTTCTTTTTTTTAGCCCGTTCATGATATTAATATTTTCCTAAAGGCTTATGTACCCAGATTCTTTCTCTAATTCTTCAAAACATTATCAAAAAGTGAATTTTCAAGCTCACTATTTTTGTATAGGCTATAACCCTCTTTCCAGTTTTCTAATGGTTACTTTGCTTCCAAGATACGCTGTGCATAGAATTGAAGGTTTCATTGTCTATTTCACATGTATGGTTTTACTTTTTCAGTGTATGATTTATCACTTTATTTTAGCTATAGCTATCATTTGTTTCCCCCATTATTTATTCTTTTTCCTCCCTACTTACTTCTCTACCCTTTTTAGCCACCTGACTGATACCAATGCCGGATATGGGGTTTTACATGTATTAATGTTGGATGGACACTGGCATAAGAATGCTCCGTCATAGGCAAAGGACGTTATGACTCAGAGTTTTGTTTTCATTTGTGTTGCTTCTCCCTTTCTCACATATCCCACAGGGAAGCACGATGCCGGTGGCTCGAGTGACGCACGCATGCTCAGTGGGTTATGTTACAGGGGGAGAACACCGGCCTTGGAGGACTTACTCCTTTTATAGCCAGTTCTTTGTTCAGAGAAAGAAGTGTTACCTTATCCTTTAAGGTTGCTTGCTACAGAGACCTGCTGAGAAATAATCTGAACAAAGAACAGTCAGAAATTTGCATCCTTGAGATGCTCAGAAAGAATGTGCCGGGATGCACATTGACAGTGGCAGGCGGCTTCTCCCAACAGGAGACCAAATGTTACTAGATTTCTTATATGCCCACCATTATTTTGGCTATGTGCACTGGGAGATGTAAATCTGACTCAGCCACTTTTTAAAAGCAGGAGATTAAAAAAACATTGATGATACAGTTGAAAATAAGTAATCAAACATTTAAGCTCTGAGATAAAAATAATACTGCCATAAAATATTTAGAGTTAACAAATGGGATCTTTAAGTGATTTCCTGTTATATTTGACTGTAACCCTGAGTAGCTCTGAACTACCTCTATCTTTTGAAAAAAAAGAATTTACGAAATGAAATACATTTCTGTAGCTACTTTGCAGATTTAGAAACTTAACTTAAATGTACCTCAGAAAACTCCTGATTTTTCTTTATGAGGACTGCCACTCCATAAACTTGGCTTATCTCTCAATTTATTCAGGTCTTCTTTTCATTTCTTTCATTCATGTTTTGTAGGCTTCTGTTGAGAGGTCTTGCCCATATTTTTTACAGTTTATTTGTTTTGTTTTTTACATTTTTGAAGCTATGCCATCAGGTAAATTCAAATTTAGAATTACTACACCTTTTGGTGAATTGGCTCTTTATCTTTAACAAATATCACTTATGTCAGATTCCTTAGAAGCAGCGCATCAAATGAGGATTCTTATGTAAGTGGTTCATTGAGAGTGATTTCTGGAAGGAAGCTGCAAGGAAAAGAGAAGCAGGAGAGCAGAGGAGACGAGTGAAGATTTGGTTTCAGCTGGACTCTAGCATCAGGCAGATCCCATAGGCACTCTGGAAAATAAAGAGTACCCAAATCTGTGTGCCTCAGGGAGTTTGGGCTTTTATAGCATAACATCTACTTGTTGGCTGCATTTGTTAAGACTGTAGATTTCATGTTATGTGTTTCTTATAACATTAAGACTATATATTGGCTGCAGGTGTCCCCAGAGGAGTGTTTAAACCACCAGCATGCCTTGGGTGACCTGGTTCTGAGAATTTCTCCAGAGGAGGTGTACCTGAGAGCTAGCAACAACTAATACTCACAAGAGCTGAAGAACAAGGAAACTAGCCCTGGAAAGAGATTTGCATTGGGCACCAGCAGTATACAGGATAAAGTTCCAGTCTACCCACTCTTTCTTCACTGTGGACCCTGCCCCCATCCATTGAATTCTTATTGTCAGTGTAAGTATTTTTCAGTTGTATAATTTATTTTATATTCTAGTCCTCATATGTAATTTGTCATATTTTCATCTATTTTTTAAAAACAATAATCCATTTTTTTAAAATGACTGTAAATGATAAACGAAGTATCTGGGTCAACCGTGGTTTTCTTCCTATTGTTTCTGCCTTTTCATTCTGCTTAATTGTTGGTCATTTTTTATTTTTTATTTAATTTAAAAATTTTAAATTACATTTAACATTCAATATCATATTATTTTCAAGTGTACAGCATAGTGGTTGGACATTTAAACAAAGTGAATCCCCCCAATAAGCCTAGTGCTCCCCTGACAGCACACAGTTATTACAATATTATTGACTATATTCCCTATGCTGTACTTTATATCCTCATGACTATTTTGTAACTGCCAATTTGTATTTTCTTGATTCCTTCACCCCAATCACTCATCACCCCAACTCTCCTCCTACCTGGCAACCATCAGTTTGTTCTCTGTATCTATGAGTTTGCTTCTGTTTTGTTTGTTCATTTACTTATGTCTTTTTATTTAGATTCCATACATAAGTGAAAAATATGGTACTTATCTTTCTCTGTCCGACTTTTTCACTTAGCATAATACCTTCTAGATCCACTCATGTTGTCTCAGGTTGTAAGATTTTGCTCTTTTTTATGGCCAAGTAATATTCCATTGCATATATGCACCACCTCTTTTTTATCCAATGTCTATCAATAGACACTTAGGTTGCTTCATATCTTGGCTGTAAATAAATGTATATATATATATATATATATATTTTTTTTTTAAATTAGGTTTTGAATTCTTCAGAAGTGAGATTGCTGGGTCTTACGGTAGTTCTATTTTTAAGTTTTAAGGAACCTCCATATTGTTTTCCATAGTGGCTACAGCAATTTTTAATCCTACCAACACTGCATGAGGATTCCCTTTTCTCCATATCCTCACCAACACTCACTGTTTGGTAGTTTTGTTTGTTTGTTTGTTTGTTTGTTTTTAACTGAAGGTCAAAAGTTTTTTATAAGAAATAGTAGAGGGACTAGATAAGGTTATCTCCCTCAATAGTGAACTCACTCTCTTCACTTGAAAGCAGATAAAAATGAGACACATTATCTTAATCCAACCAAATGCCAACCTAATTGGAGTTCAGTTATACTCCCAGAAAGAGTCACTCTACCTGTGAAGTACCTCCTAGAACATAGCACTTAGTGGTTTGTAAATGTAACTTTGAGTGCTCCTTCCCCTTGAATGGTCTTAAATTAGAATTTTTGCCTTTCCAGAATTACAATATAGCAAACAAAACAAAACAAAACAAAAAGCAAAAACAAAACAAAAAACCCTCAGCTTGGGTCTTGCAGCTACTTTCTGCTTAATGTTTAGCTTCCCTTTCTGTGGAGCTTGAAACTAGTGTTGCGTGTTGGGCTCACTCCAGATCCCTAGTCCCTCAAGCCTGGCTGCCTGGGAAGACTCATTCCATTTTGTCTCTCCAGGACTACGAAATTGTTAAAAAAAAAAAACAAAAAACAAAAAAACAAAAAACAGCAACCTCTGCTGGCTTTTCTGCATTAAGGCTTTTCTGCTTCTAAGCAGTCATCTTCTGTTCAGTTTCTTGGTCTCTCTACTATTCTTTGAGTTGATAAATGCATGCAAATATTGCAATTATAGAATCCCTGGAAAGCAGGCTTCCATATTTTTGGCTGCCTAAGCCATTTTATGATGCCTCAAAAATGAATGTATATGACTATGTAAAATATATATATGTATACCTAATCTATATCTGGCTATTCTTGGTGGAATAGTTGACCCGTTATAAGCTACCTCATCGTAACTGAAGCAGTAGCCATGTTAACAAATGTTTTCTAACTTCAATCTTAAAAATAGTTTTTCACATTCATTAAGCAATTAGCCTACTGAGCACCTGTCTTGTTCAAAATTCTGACTCAGGTGCTGGTAAAATAATAAAATTAATAAGATAAGTTCTATGCTTTCAGTATGATCTTATAATTTTCCGGCTCATTTAGAAGCCTCAATATATGGTCTTCTGATAAAATTTTATATATCTGCCTTAGTGACAATGCTCTCCCCACCCACCTCTCATTTCAAAATTATCCCATGGCTATTCTTTTCTAGTGGTTAGTGTAGGAAATGGAACTAACATTTATGGAGTGTTAAATATTTTCTATGGTATCACTGCAAATCTATATTGATATTAAGGTTTTTATTCCTATTATATAATTGAGGTTTTTAAAAAACAATATGTCAAAGGTCACACAAGATAATTAAGTGGAAGAACTATTATGTAATGTTAGGTCCAGCTAACTACAATGTTTTCACTTTTTGCTACTGAGCATTTTCTCTACATGGCGTCTGATTGGATGAATGCACTATAAGCTCTCGAAAGGAATGTAGCCCACTTGAAATTCTGTGAACTAGAAAAATGCTTTATTATTTAATTTTTTGATACTCATTTCTTTTGGGCCCTATTTTTATTAGATAAGCTACCTGGTTTCTGTTTGGTCCTTTACCATTTCACTAGTCTCTAGTCAAATCAGCCTCTATTTCTTCCCTATAATGTTTATGTACATGTTACAGCATGAATGAATAACCATAAAATATTTTTCTATTTTATCATGCCTGTTGAACTATAAATGCCGTGAGAGCAGAAATTGAACTTAGATTACATCGAGCATGAGACCTGAGTCAAATATGTCTGTAAAAAAATAAATAAATAAAATCAGTGATATATAGTCAACAAATAATGTTTGTCTTCTTCAACTGAAAAAATTATATTCATTTTTTTGCAAGTTAATCAAGAGCATTGCAATTTGTATAAATGTTGAAGACTAAGTAAGTAGTTTTCCCTAATAATTTTTTTTCTCGTATCTCAGATAGCTTGTGGGTCTTTTCTAGAAGCAAGCAGGTGGATAAAATTATTTCTCCAGACCCTTTTCAGACTTCCTCAGGAATCTATGCTCTAACGTCTCTCATATTAGCACCTATAACGGAGTCAGAGTTCCTGGTTAACACAGAGTTAACACGTATCCCTTGCACCTGTTTCCTGTCTGGGATGAGAGAGCAAGTGCAAGGCCCTAGTCAAAGATAATAACTAAAGTTGGACAGATGCTTGGTTCCTCCAAACCCAAAATATTTCTTTTCATCCATGATAGTCCCTGATACTATCCGAATCCTCTTTTCACTGAAAATTTCAAAGCCACAAACAGTTTTAAGAAATAAAACTGTCTGACTCTATGGTATATCTACAAGATGAGGTTATCACTATCACAGAAATACTTTCACTCTTAGGAAATAATTTTAGGTGGCTGATTTACAAATGAAACTCAAAGTATCTCCTACGTCTTTATCAACCACAAAGATAGATTATTTTATGTGATATATAGATCTAAGAAAAAGATAGTAAAAGCTCTATTCCTATAGACAAAGAAAGCTGTTCTTAAGGAATAACTGTGATCTTGGGGGTATGATATTGGTATTACTATGTTTGAAAAAGCCATAATCTATTAGATATATGTAATGAAGCACTTATACATGAATAATGTAATTCTAGGATTTGTTTTAAAATAACTGAGAACGAAAGAACACATGATGGAGCAATAGGCGAAAAAAAGAAACGGCAGGATATTCATGATGAAGCTAAGGAAGGGTAAATGGTGCTCCGTCGTGCTACTTTTTCTATTTTTGTGTATATTTCAAATATATCAAAATAAAAATTTTTAAAATGTTTTCTTCTCCCATGAAGAAAAAAAGTTAGTTTTAGAGCTTAAAGTTAGTATTGAGATAATTAAACCTCAAATGAAACTAAAGGTTTCTTTCAAAATGTTTTCGTAAACAATTATTAGCTTGCTTAATTTTTAATTAACTTAATTGTTAGATCAAATCATAAAACACTATCTTTAAGAATTCATTAGGGTCTAAAAGCTAGATTAAAAGAATGAAAGAACTATAAAATAATTTAGGTTTTTTGCCACATTGTCTGCATGAAGGGAGCACTTACCATATTTTATTGTTTCTTTGCACAGGTTTTTGTCATCCAAAGACTTTCCTAAGCATTGCTAGTTCTCATTCCTTGTTCCTCATTCCTTATTTCTTATTTGTTGTGTCGGGATATATCTTAGCAACTGGGCCCTCTTCTACAAGTTAACCTCTCAACAGCAATTATCTGAACCACTTGATGAAGAAATATAGAAGTGGCTTGCTTCTCCTAAACAGATATTTCTTACTGCATGATTTCTGTCTGTTACTTTGTGCTGAACCTACTGTTTGACTGGCCTTTAATTTTCTGTATTGTTTTACTATCTGCTAGCAATAATCTATTGGCTTTTCTAGGCAAGATTTTGACTCTCCTCTTGAAATAAGCTTCAGTCTTCTGCTTATGCTTGAACTCTAGGCAAATTGCCTGTCTCAAGACTCCTTCCCAAAGGTACTATGACCCTGACTCATCTCTGTGCCTACACACTTCTCCTGAGATAATATTTTCAAACAACATCTTGGCATTTGAGAGAGAATACAACCCACTAATCTTTGTGAAGAACATTCAGTTTCATGTGAGTATTTTTTATACAAAAGGAACACACACATACCACATGCATGCAAACACACATAATTGCTATTTTGTGTCATTTGATAACAATAAAATTATATCAAACATTGACAGTATGTTGATTCTTCTGGGTCTCATATCTATGTCACCACCAAGTCAGAATTGAGACAAATGCTTAACATTTTCAGTTTCTTCCAAAATGTGTACAAGGTATTGATGAAAGAATGTCCAAACCTGTGGAAAGCTTTATAAAATTTATTTAGGCAAAGATTTGAGGGCATGCCTGGAAATAAAATCTCAAATTAATCGAGAAATGCTCTAAAGAACGGCATTTTGAATCTTATTTTATACATTTAGAACAAAGGGGAAAACATAAGAAAGGTTACATGACGTTTGTTGGTGGTAGATAAAGGAAGTGGGAGAAATCAAAGTGAGAAAATAGAGGAACAGTGTTTCCTTTACACTGGTGAGTACAGTATACTTAACATTGAACATTAACAGTAAATAGATGTTTGTTGGCCACATGATAACAATGAGGATTTCTTGGGCTTATTCTCTGGTTGTCCTGGGCTCTGGTGCCACAGTTTTGCCTTCAAGGAGTCTTAAAAAGAAAATTATTCAGACATTTCAAAGGTGTGTTATTCTAGATAAATGAGAACAGTAGAGAGGGCTTATTTAAGGTAAAGATTGACCTTTGCTAGGAAGCTATGGCCTGCGAAGTGACTATCAGTTATGACCTGCCAAGGTAGGAATTTATGATCAGATCATTCTATGTGGTTACTTTTAGTCACGAAGTTTGTAAGGCCCACCAAGTGGCCCCCCTGAGCTCATCAGGTATTATATATCCCTTTTTCATTCAAACAGGAAAGATTCATTTTATATCAACCTTCTCTAAATCTATAGACAATATGAAAGAAAAATGATAAAAAAATAGAGTAGTTCTTGTAAAAAAGAAAATGAAAAAATTTTAGAGTGGATAATTTCAAAGAGAAGTGCTTGTGTGTCTTAATAAAGTAAAATCTTATATAGTTTATAATGATGTTTGTTAAAAATAAAATTTACATATTGTGAATAAATTTATTTCTGAGTTTATAGTTACAGAAACTTTTAAAATTATGAACTTTTATAATGGAAAACTTTCTAGTGAAAAAGTACAGGAAACAAATACCAGATAACATACAATAAGATGACAAAAATAAAATAAAATAAAATATATTTATTTATGATAATTCTAAATTGTTTAAACCTCATCTATTAAGATATTTCAAAGTAGATCAAAACACACACAAAAAACTATTACATCTATCTTCAAAAATGACATTGGCTCACAATTTTATTACATGTGTGAGATACTTGTTAGCTTTGGTCATCCAGTATCTATTTCCCCTTTCCAACAGAACCACAATTTCCTTCCATATTCTCCAGCAAATTATCTAAATTTGTACAGATGGATACTATCTTCTGGGAGTTAGATACTGAAATGCATGTATAAAGGATAGCAGACAAATCTTTTGCTCATTTTACTCAGTAGCAGAGCCAGGTCAGTGCTGCTGCGTATCTCTCTGTGCTTCTTCGCTCTCCAGAATTCCTTGGTTTCAATCCATTTTCCAATTGTGTTCTCCTGCATTTCCAAAAATTCTGTAAATTCTCAGTGTTTTCATTCTATGAACTTCCCTTGTTTTCAACAAATTTGCTTATTGCTTAAGTTAGCCCAAATCAGTTTCAATTGCTTGCAAAGAAAGACTCCCAATAATACAAATATCGATACAGGAAAAGAAAACTGAATAATTGGCATTTGCAGAATGATTGGGTATTTGGGTCAGTATTGTTGAGATGGTGTAAAAGAAAAATAGTTATTATATATATTTATATATATGTATATTTTATAAATATACATATTTTATAAATATACATATATATAAACAAACAGGTAAATAAGAAATAGAGATGTAAAGATACAGATATAGAATATAGACAGAAACAGATACAGATAGATATAGATAGATACAGATGATATAGATTAGATAGATGATAGATATAGATATACACACACATATTTATTATATTCCAGGATAGAAACTTTGGAGTCTTACGAGAAAATAGCCAATTAAAGTATTCACTTAGTATCACCTAGAAAAACATCTCACTGAGAGCAAGTTACTGGCACTTTTAAATATTTTGAATTGCATGAGGAATTCAAACACCCTGTGGTAGGGTGATTGATTTCCATAACACTGCAAAAGAATGCCAAGCTTAAAACCCCAAATCACTACCTTAAAGAATGAACTGATACCCAAGAAAGAGTAAACTGATTCTGTAGTTTAGTAAGGGTTTCTGGCATAAGAAAACGATCACAAAGACTGTTCTCTGAAAAGGAGACATATGAAAGGAAAAAATGAGTCACTCTCTCTCGTATGGAGTGCCCTACACCGATTGTCATTGCCTAAGGAAGTTCTTTGATTCTTTGAAAGTTGCCCTTCCTCTCTGGCTTAAAAAAAGTCTTATATAAACAAACAAACAAACAAACAAACAAACAAAACCTGTTATTTTCTCAACTGTGGAGGTTCCTTTAAAAAAGGTAGTTAATAGTTGCTCTTATGCCTTAGTCCATTGTTCAACCAGTAACTAGAATCGGACTCCAGGATGCCCCAGGGTATCATGTGTAGGGTTAAACTTCCATAGAGTATAATACAAACCAAAAGAATGGCAAGAATTTGTTCATTTATATTGTCAAAAATCTGTTATTTTGAACTTTGAGAGTACATGACCAATGAAAGCAAAATTAAATTTAGATTGATTTGAATTTATCATAACCAATGTACTTAACAAAAAATATATTTATGACTTGCCATCTGAAACACGTAGTATGTTCCTAAACTTTATTAGAATGTTTAATAAACCCTCAAGGAACTTGAGATGCCAGAAATCCTTCTGCATAATATCAACGGAATTCAAAGGCTGAGAAATAATAAAAATGAAGTTTGCTGTTACCATTTATGTCTATCTCCTCATTTTCTATTTTACTTTGTCCTTAAAAAGGGTTAAAAAGTACCCTTTGCTAACATGTTGCAACATAGATCAGTACAAGGAACATGTGAATCTGTAAAAGTCACATTGTTGATGGTTCTTTCCAAGTTTACAATCATCATGAAAAATACTACAGTTAAAACAAGCTCCACAGTCCCAGTGGGAATGGAAACAAACAAACAAACAAATAAACAAATAATAACAAAACCCTGTAGAAGTAGAATCCAGGGCATGACACCAGATGGAAGGGGTTTGAGATGAATACGAAAGGGTTCAGAACATAGATTCACAATTGCTTACTTCTTAGTTCACTAGAAATTAAGGTTTTTAAAGGCTAAGAATTCTAATATATATAAGTAATGCTACTAAAAATAATAAAGGAAGAGATTCTATATACAAGAACAGTAAGATGTTCTTGTATATAGGCTTTTAAAAAGTCTGAGATATAGAGATGTTCCTCATTAATACAATGAAAGTAATTTTTTCCTGGTTGTTTTAGAATGGGAAGAAAGATAATTTCACCTTGTGTAATAAAGTTGCTTCAATTTGAATTGTTATTAGAAGACTTTTAAAGATTAAACTAAACTAAAAGTTATATTCTTCCATCTACAAAAAGAGAAAGTTTTCTTACACTGTCAGTCTGCTCCTTGTAAGAGATTACAAAAGATTTTTTTTGTTTGTTTTCTGCCAAGAAAGTAAAGATTCTGTTTTATCAAAATAATTTTCTGCATATTATGTCTTTTTAATCGGATATTTGATTACTTAAGACAACTAAATCTTCTTAATAGTAAGAGTTAACCTTCAGTATTTGACTTTGAAATCTTTTACTGTTACTTTGGTCAAATAGATAATTAAGTTTTTTAATAATCTGTAATTCTACTTAGTCAAGTGTCCTTCTTTATGCTGTGGTTCTATAGGTATATGTTATGAGTGTTGCAGATAGTGTGTGAAATTCCTGAAATTTTAATGTGTCCTGGCATAAAATGTTGTCTGTGTTCAAAAATGAGGCTCACACTAAAAGCACTGAATATGAGTATCAGGAAATTCCCTAGCAAAGGCAGCAGCAACAAAAACTTTAAAGACTATGACACATGTGGATGAATTCCATTTTGCTTTTGCAAAAGTGACCCCTCGTTGCCAGACTTTTGCCATCCAAATGCCCTTGTAGCATGCCAATAGTCTGCTTCTAACTCAGAGAAACTAATGTGGGTAAACAATGGCTGTAAATTAAATGAATAGTCAGGACTGCGGGAGACCTTAGATCATTGCTTGGTTCTTCAGAGCTCTCTGGCAAACCCAATTTTTCCTTTTTTGTATTCCTTCAGCCACCATACTACATTTAAGCTAATTTCATTCAACTGGATATGGGTTATCAATATGTCATTGGTGTTGTGTGTATGTTTCTTGTATGGATTGAAGCCCTCCCCTGCTGCAAGGCTAATGTCCTCACAATGGCAAAGACACTATTAGAAACTGTGTTTCACACATAGCCTTTATCTTCCCAAATCTCCAGTGAGTGAGCACTCACCTCACTGAACAAAACATATGAGTTTTGACAGAAAGAGTTGCAAACTTGGAATCATCACTGTCCCTGTCACCCTCAGTCATCAAGCAAGGTCTAGAGAACTAATGGAAAAACTGATTCAAGCAGAACAAGTCAATGAAATGAACTGAAGAGGATAAATACATTTTTATGAATTTTTGATTGAAACATTGCTGGTTCTTTAACTTTTTTTGTTTTTCCAGATATAAGAAAATCTTTCTTCTTAAGCTAACTATGATTTGCAGCAATTCAGTAAGCGGAATTGAAACGTTTATCTTGTTCTTCCTACTTGATCCCACCAGAATTCAGAAACTCGGAGTATTCTTATTTTTAAACAATATTGTTTTTGGCAAAAGTTCAATAAGAATCTGTTCTCCTTGTAACAGGACACAACTGGAAACTGGTTATATTGCCAAGGCTTTGCCTGGAATGTGATATTTGAGAAAAACTCATAGACTCAGAAATGACCAGACAGCTTTAAGGAATTAAGATTGACTTATAAAAGCCAATAAAACCTTTGGAAATATCAGCCAGGTACTGCCTACAGGTTTCCCAGGTGAGTAAAAAAGGTTACTCTGTGGCAGGTGCAGGAACCTCAAGAAATTGTGGGGACCTTGTAAAGGCAGGAATTCACCCAAATCTATAGGTATTACAGGCTAAGATAGCAAGTCCTTGCCTTGGCTTTGCAGGCCTTGAGAGGCATTTTAAACTTCAATCTGAAGGCTCCTTATGAACAATTCCAGCATGGCAGACTAAAATGAGCTTATATGGTTAATTACCATTCCTACCTAAATAACAGGCCTAGTCTATTGAAACTAGACTTCTTTTGCAAAAAAAAAAAAGAAAAAACCATAGTCTTAATTTAGTTATCTTTGGGAAAATAAGGGTGTTTTTAGAGAGAAATATGTTTCTGCCCCTTTGTGGATATTAGATTCTAATGCTGTTTATTGTCTTTTGAGATTTTGTTTCTACCTATAAACTGAGCTGGATCCTGAATTCTTCTAGTTTCCTCCAATATTTGACTATGACTCTCCAAACTAACATTTCCAATTTTTTTCCCCACCCTTCTGACTTAGAATCATTGAAAACTAAAACTGCCCTTTTGCCAAAGCCATGCGAACTAAAGTTGAACAACTTGATATACACGTTAGAGAAAGCACCATACGCACTCCTATACGAGCAATATTCGTGCCTGTTGCAGAAAGATCACCAGAGCACTCAAACTACAGACCAGGACTACAGGTTGTCACTGCCTGCTCTCTCTCTCACTCTACCTAAAGATGCTTTAAGCTAGACATCTAGGTATTTTCTCAACTGGCTGCCTTCGAACTTGGGAACT
Organism: Eonycteris spelaea; assembly: GCA_003508835.1. Taxonomy (NCBI): domain Eukaryota; kingdom Metazoa; phylum Chordata; class Mammalia; order Chiroptera; family Pteropodidae; genus Eonycteris; species Eonycteris spelaea. The sequence continues at coordinate 6,904,396 of PUFA01000062.1, forward strand.
GTGTTTATCGTTTGCTCCAATAATCAATCATTGTTTTCCTGTGTCTCCATAGAGCTGCCCAGTATTAAATATCTGGTTGCTTGCACAATATAGGCCTAACTTTGAAACCTACCTGCATCACTGCCTCCTGAAATGAGGCATGACTGTTTAACTGAATTGACCTATTTTCCAGACAGACTGGTTTAATGAGATATGGAACAATCTACCAACCTTACGTCAGAAATATGAAGCTTCTCAGGAAGGTTAAGAAGTGTGACTGAAGGGATTCAGAAAAGGACTGCCAAGATGTGCCACTTGGCATGTGGGTTATTTTGAGCTGCAGGCAACTGACCCTGCAGGCTCAAGAGAAACTTTTATTTCTACCTTAAAGAATTCAAATTAGGGGCCTTGCCCATGATGAGTTATTATCAGATATAAATTTTTTGACCTATTTATAGTGCAGTGTAAACTTCTAATTACTTAACATCTGCTCTCATTATCCTACAAATGACCTTCCTCCCCTCTGAAGGTCCAGGCACCTTACCTTATCCCTAAGCTCAGAATGCCATATGTAACTCAGATTAACTTTCTGTCTTTGAACTGCTCATGTATGTGAAGTCTCTGATTCGATCATGTATGTGGGGTTCCATGCATAGATATGCAATTGTTTTTGGTTGTTTTCTCTTATAAATCTGACTTATGTTGAATTGATTATTTGATTAGCTGGAAGAAGCTAGAAGGGTCTAGAAAAATTTATTCGTGCCCCACAAATACAGCTAGCAGTAAGTAATTAGAATAGTATGATTTGCATACATTTCTCATGGTGCAAATCCCTGAGAATGAATTATGTATGAAAAATATTAAGATTTTACTTGATTTATATGACAAAAAATACTTTTAAAGTTTAATTTAAAAAAATTTTTTAAAATATGGGAACAGAGAACTGATATTAACTATCACAAAGAGGAAGGTAAAAGCAATAACAAAAGTAATAAATTGGCACTAATCCTTTTTTGCTATGGGGGAATGGTGAATATTGGCAGCCAAACAATTTAGGTTTTAATGTTTTTAAAGACAATTCAGAAAAAGAAACTATGTCCAATAGATATATGCCTAGAAAGCCAATCTTACTTGTAATTAGAAAAGTACAAGGTAAAATAAAACTGAGATAACGTGGTACATATCAAAAAATCTGAGAAGGCTCAGGCTTGCACACTGTTTTGTGTTAAAAATTTACACAACCATATTAAGGAACTATTATACTGTCTAATAAATCTAAAGATAGATATTTCCTAAAACCTAGAAATTCTACTTTCAGGTATACAGAGAATTCATGTACATGACACTGAGTATTTGCTATGCCATTTATTAATACTATAAGCTAGATGCCTTTAGGTATAGAAATATCTAGTGAAATCAGAACATCCATATTGTGTTACGACAACATATCAAGTATTTTGTAAGTCTACATAAACTAACACTTGCAGGAATACAATAATTAAGGACAATAAATCCAAGTCTAGAATGATTATTCAATGTGGAGACACATCATTGTCCTTTCCCATATAAAAGTGAAGAATACTCAACCTGAAAACAGGCAATTGACAACTGACTTCAAATTACAGTATCATCAAGTATCATCACACAAATGAACACTTCCACTAAGCCTTCCTGTCTTCCATACTAGGTTAGTGCCGCACAATGTGTTCCTATATTATTGATCATAATTTATTATAACTATATTAAGTGTCCATTGTTACCTACCATTGGATTAAGCACCCCCGAAGAAAATAACTTTTTTTTTTTCACCATTGAACTTTCAGCTCCTAGGATAATGTCTGGCAAATAGGCAACTGCTCAGAAGTACTGTTGAATGAATGAATGGTTACTCAAGAATTGACAGGTGTAAATAATATATTCTGTTATGTGAAAATGTAATGCATGTAAAGGTTATGTTTCCTATGAACAAAGGAAGGGTCTTATTTAATAATAGGTGACATTACATAGTGCTTACTACTTGTCAGGTACTACTAATCTCACTTAATATTCCCTGACCCAAGGGTCTCATATTATTTTTACTATCAGAAAGGTTAAGTACTTCACTTTTGAAGTACATTTGGTCCACAAATATATTTTGGGGGTCCACTCAATATCATTTTAAAAACTTTAAATGTATTAAGATGGACAAGACGACAGAAGTTCAAGTTTCACCACTACCACCTATTGAATTACACTTGTCAGCTTCAGTTTGTTTGTTTGTTGTTTGTTTGTTTGTTTTGGTCACCTGCCTGGTCCCTGAAAAGCATTTAAATTACTCATCCATGCTATAACAATAAATGTAATTATTACTTCTTTCTGTTCACATGGTAATAATTTCCAGCTTTCTGCAAGTGGATGAGTGACTACATGTAGACTTCCCCTGTGGATTAGAAGCAGAGAACTGATTACGTGTGCACGAGGGAGCCAAAGAACTAGGGTTTCTTTTATTTGTTTGTTTGTTTGTTTGTTTTAGTATCATTTAAATTACTAAATATTCGAGGTGGGGATTCCAGAGGTGAGCATGAATTGGGTGTGATAAAATTTCAGACATTTATGAGCATATCAAATAGATTAGCAGGGTAAAACAGCTGAAGTTTTGTTTGGAAGCTGGAAAACTACAGAACTAAGACATTCCTAAAGGAAAGTGGAATAAATATTCACTAAACTGGTCTAAGAAAAATAGTGTGTCATAAACACAATAGGATGATTTTGAGTTTAGTAACTTTTTCCAGCAAGCTCCTGGTAGCAGAAAAAGAAACTATGACAGATGTTCTATCAGTCAAAGGCAAGACTTCAGGAGATTCTATTACTACCTGATACAGTGCATACCATGCAAGTCAAGCAATGATCCAGTCAAGTACTCATTCAAAACAGAGCGTTTAATATCTCCAGTACTTATATAATTTCCAGAGTTTCTTCCTAATTCTTCCATCTTCCAGCAAAATCTAATAAATTTACTCACTCATCTCATATCCAACCTCAAATTAGAATGGTGAGAGGCAGGCAGAAAACAATTTATCTGGAAAAATAATTTTACTTTGCCCCAGAATTTATTCTTTGGTTTTTGCCTGTGAACTTATGACACCTTTAATACTACCCAATATATTTGAAGGTATCCTAACACCCTCATCTACCTGAAAAGTCCTATTTACATTTCAAGCTGCAATTCAAATACCCTATTCTCAATAAGATCTTCACAAATTGAGTTAATTATAATTTGTCTTTCTTCCTCTGTTCCCTCAAGACTTCAATTTTACCCATATTTCAGCGGTCATTGCCATCTTTGTTGTCCTTGTTGTTTATACCTGTCTCCTCAACAAGACTGTAAATTCTGGGCGAAAAGATCAGTTTTATATTCAGTTTCTTATTGAATGAAATTGACTTCATAGAGCCCTGAAGCTCTTGAGTTTGGACAAGTACAGCATTTCTTTCTCTTTTGATTTGTTCTACTTAATAGTTTCTTATTATATCCTGGGCCTAAGCCAACCTCAAAGTCAGAATCTGATAGCTGGCCAATGAAGAAGAGAAAAAGACCTAACTGTTCAGTTTTCCTCATTGACTGTGTCTTGAAGCAAGTCCCACTATTATCATCACTTCCATTTAATAATAAAGTGTACTGAAATAAACTGTTCATATGGGAGAGGGTTTCAAACTGGGGAGCATAATCTCCAAATTAGGAAACAAGGGAAATCACTTCACACAAAATATCATCACACTCAAGAAGTATATTTCATAGGAAGGAAGTTATTAAAGAGAATAGGTGAGCTCAACTAACACCTAAATTTATTTTTGGAGCCAACCAAGGAAAATAAATAAATGCAAGTAAGAATTCTCTTAAATTGTAAGATTTCAATATTTTAATAACTTAGGAAGAGATACTAACTTAAAACTCTAGACTTTTTTTTCTAAATAGATATTCAATTTTCCTCTTGTTTATGAATCTTCAAAGATGGAGAATATTTGCATAATAGATATGTTTTTTAGAACATTTTATGTGATGAGCCCATTTCTTGTTTCTAAAGATAAAACTCTTTAAGAAAAGGAAAAAAATAATAAATTCTTAGTGCTATAAAATTATGTTGTATAAATTAAAATGTTAAAGATGATAATGATGTATAATTAACAAAAAAGAGATAATTCTGAAAATAACAAACTTTCTACCCTGAAAAGGAACTCAAATACGAATTGCTTTAAATTCAGATACTGTCAAAATTCAATTCATGATTAGTACTAGAGGGGAGGTAACTTGGATAATGAGCATGGCAATAAGCTATTATTATTGTTGAAATGTTATTTTTAATTATGCGATCTCTATGTACTTAGTACTTCAAGTTAAGTCTCCCTACCATACACTTATTAATCAAACAACTATATGAATTTAAGATGATTATTATCCTAAAAACATAAGGCAGCATATTTTGCGAGAGTTAAGCCCTCCACTGTCCCCCTCATACCTCACTTCCAGAAATGCACTGAGTAACACCTGCTAGTTAAGTTTTAGCTTATCATCACTACTGAAATGTCAGTAGAAGTTAAAAATAAGTACCTATCTCTTCCAAAATCACTAGAGGGACAATTCTTCTTGAAAAAAATTATACAACTATTTTATAGGTTTTAATGACCAGATGTACTTTGCTTCCTCAGTTATCTGATAGCACAAGAAACATCTGTTTCTTCCAGAGAACAATGAATTGTTTTTCTCCTTTTTATTCCTTCTGAAGCTCATGGATGCCTGGTTAAACTAAGCAGCAGGAACAGAACCTTTCAAACTATGTTTATTTGAACCAATCAGCTGGAGTTTAATTATACAGCAGTAAATTGACCAAGACTCAGGAACATCCGTTGAAATTCAGCTAAGTTCACCCTTCATCATCACCGCAATTGTCCTCTAATTGTTTTGCCACTAAATTGTAGATTCGAACACATATTGTTATGCAAAGCTGTCTCTTCTCAAAAACCCAAACACTCCCATTAGAATTTTATCCTATAGGCTACTTCCTCTCATCTCCCCCACTCTTTCTAAAAACTTTATTGTGGTAAGAACACTTAAAATGAGATCTACTCTCAACAGATTTTTAAGTGTAACATATAGTATTGATAGCTACACACAAAATGTTGTATAGCGGATATCTAAAATTTATTCATCTTGCATAACTGAAATTTTATGCTTATTGTTGGCAAATCCTCTTTCCTCCTGCCCTTCATCCTCTAACACTTTTATTGGCTTCCTTGTATTTGACTCTTTTAGATATCATATATATGTGGAATCATGCAGTATATGTCTTTCTGTGATTGTTTCATTTAGTATATTCTCGGATTTCATTCATGTTGTCACATATTGCAGGATTTCCTTCTTTTTTTATGGCTGAATAATATTCCATTATTTATTTACCTTATTTTTTCTATTCATCTGTCAATGCACATTTAAGTTGTTTCTACATTTTGACTATTATGAATAGTGTTGCAGAGAACATAGGAGTGTTAATATCTCTTTGAGATTCTGATTTCAAATCTTTGGATAAGTACCCAGAGTAGGATTACTGTTTTCCATAGCAGCTGCACTATTTTGTATTCCCAACAGTGTGCAAGGGTTCCACTTTCTCCACAACCTTGCCAATACTTGTCTTGATTTTTTGATACTAGTTTTCTTGTGGTTTTAATTTGTATTTCCCTGCTGATTAGTCACATTGAGCTTTTTTTCATATACCTGTTGGCCATTTGTATGTCTTTTTTGGACAAATGACTGTTCAAGACCTTAGCCCAATTGAGCTATTGGTATTTTGCTATTGAGCTATAGCAATTTCTTACATATTTTAAAAATTAATAGATCAATTGAGAAATGAGAATTTGTAACATAAAACATGGAATTCCATTGTAAAGTTGTTAGATAATTAAAGAGGGTCTGGCATATTTAAAATTACAATGTAAATTAGTAGGTAAATATGATTCAATTTGCTAAAATTCCTAGGGATGAGAAGAAGGAAGGAACTCAGCAATGGATATTTTAAATTTATTTTAACATCACATGTGTCAAAGAATCAGGTGTAAAAGGAGCAAGCCTGTAAAATCCATGAAATGGTAAATAGGATTTCTGCCTAGGATTCACAACCTGAATGAACGAGCCATAAAGCAACCCTGCAGTAGAAAACTCCATTCTTCACAGGGTTCCCAGAGATCTGGCAAAGCTAATTAAACTTGTCTGGGTCAGCACTAATCCATAGCAATCTGTCTTGATATAGCTCCTTTTCTTTTCTTCTTTTTTTTAATTAATTCATTTTTTTATGGTGATGTTGGCTTAACGAAATTCTATAAGTTTTCAGCAGTACAATTTTAAATATGTATTATTTACATTGTGTGTACTCTTATAAGTTAGATTTCTTTCTGTCACCAAATATTTGACCCTTTTACCCCCTCTTTCCTCCCAGACCCTCTGGTAACCACTAGTCTATTGTCCATGTTCATGAGTCTCTGTTTGTTTTGTTCTTTCATTTGCTGCTTTTTAGGTTTATATCCCAGCAAGTGACACGATGTGATTTTCAACTTTTTTGTCTGGCTTAATTTGCTAGGATGATGATTAGTCAGGTCCATCCATGTTTATTTAGCTATTTTCTAAACTGAGCTTGTGAAATGTTCATCAAGTCTGTGGACCTATATTTTATCATGTTTGATGTGAATAATTTTCATGTTCCAGATGTATTTTTCTAAGAGCGCATAGGCTTTACAGTTTATTTCCACTATATCATAAGTTCTTATTTTAGACGTAATAGATTATAGCTCTATTCAGTCTCAGTTTTGAACCCTGATCAGCATTCAGGGAATTTTAAAATTATATTATAATTTTATCTTTTAAATTTATTATCCTTTTCAACACTATTTAGGATTAAGGTGTTTTAATTTACATAACTTCGTTTGTTCTGGTGCTTATAATAGTCTAAATTGCTCTTATTGTATAGACCTTAGTCCTCTGACCTAACTTCTTCACCAAGCTACACACTCATATAGTAACTACATTCTGGGGCGATCTACTTAGACATCCCACAGATACAAATCAAAAGTCCTTATTTCACATAAACTTGGATCCCTTTATCTTCTGTTATAAAGCCAATGTTGCAAAATAATAAATATGATAGTCATCCTTGACTTCTAATTTTCCTGCAATTTTTGTACCCAGTTAGTTGTGAAGTTTTGCAGATTCTACTTCATAAATCTTTCTAAACTTTATCTTATCTCAATTTATATTGATGACAAGATAGTTTGGTTTCTCATTATTTTTTTTCATAAATTCAAACTTCACTATTTTAGCTGTGACCTTAACTAACCTCAATCTATCTAAACCTCAGTTTCCTTATCTGTTAAATAAGAGATATTAGGTTCTGCTTACTATTTTGTTTTGACAACAAAATGTAATAAGGAATATAGAATAAGCACTTGGACAATACCTAGCATTAAAAAAAATACTCATTAAAACTGTATTTGCAATAGATTTTATCAATTTATCAAAAACAAAAACAAAGAAAACCAAACCCAATATATGAGAGTCTGTGTTTCAAGAATCTGTCAAAGCACTGGACAGCACAGAGTCCCTATAGCTTACAGTGCAGAAGAGACAGGCAAGTAATTAGACAATTTCAATACAGTATCACAAGTGTTTTAATAGTCACGGGCAAATAGGGATATGTAGGCAGAGCATCTGACCAAGTCTTCAAAAATGTTAAAAGTTGATGGCTAACTGAGGTTGATATAAACTGAGGATGAGAAGGAATTACAAGAAGAGTCGGAAGAACTTTCAAGAGGTAAAAAATGGCAATGTAGTAACTAGTGAATGAGCAAGAAATTTATTTGTGGGTTTTCAAATTTAGTGTGGCTGGAGCCCAGAACTCATAAAGGGGAGGCAAAACTATTATTGTTGATATAACCACATACCTGAAAAACCTCCCCAAATAAGTAAAGAACTCTAGAAAATATGGGTATAAAATGAGGTAAATACTTTAAAATCCTGTATATGCATGCGTATGTGTACACACACACACAACACACACACACACACACACACACACACACACAGTTTCTCTGTAGTCTCCAAATAATTAATTAGTTGATATGGTAAGTAAAATATCTCATGTATAACAAAACAGTAAACATGTAATATGTAGAACTATAAAAGAAATATAAATGACTATGTCAGAAATATGAATTCAGAATTCTAGGTAGAATTATAAGTTCAACTCAGGGATATTTAAGAGATCTTGAAAGAGTGAATGAGATTCTATGCCTACAAAAGGCTATAAACATAACTCGGTGTTATGAACATGCTAGCTTTAAATTTATGTATTATAATCAAAATCCTATGAACATTTTATATACTTGTTTTAATATCAGAAAAATTTTTTCTAGAATTATTTTGAAGAAATAACTTCAGATGAGAATAGCCAAGAAATTTCTGAGGAAGAAACTTAAAAAGGAACACTTGTCCTGACAACTATGAAAGCTACATTAAAGTCAGAGCAATACATAGAAGAAATATTTAAGAAATCAAATATATTCTATTCCTATATTATATTACATATTATCCATATGATTTTTGTTTATCATAAATTTGAATGTAAAATTAGTAAGAAATAGATGAATTACTCAGTAAATAATATAGATACTTCTATTTATTCTGCAAAAATTTAACCAAACTAAAGTTATATCCTACCTTGCATTTTAAACAAAAGTAATTTCAGAAAGAAGAAAGCATAGATATATTTCTTTTTATAATATATGGGTGAGATAGGTACTTCTAAGCATGACACCAAAGGCAGAAAGCATTAAAAATGATTGATAAATCTGGTGGCTTAAAAAAAAATCCTTAAACAATGAAAGAGGTTCTGTGCTATTTGCCACCAGTTCTGAAATTGCATGATGGTGTATATTTGTGACTATTTTCTTACATTGCAGAGTTCTTGATAAGGATATTTGACATGACTTAACACTAAAGGAAATCATATTCTTCGGTCCTGGAAAATATTCTTGAATTGTCTTTGATTTTGTTCCTCTCTTCCATTTCTTATGTCCTCCCTTTTCAAATTCCCGATTTTATTGTTAGATTTTCTGTACTAGTTCTCTAATTTTCTTTTCTATCTTATTTTCTAACCAATTACTTTTTTTGTTCTGCTTTCTTGAGAAATATCTTGATTTTATCTTTCATCTTTTCTAATGAATTTTTCAATTCTGCTATCATACTATAATTTCTATGAAACTTTCTTTGTTTTCTAATTGTTTATTGTTTTTTAGTAACCTGGTGTTATTTAACAGATTCAGTATACTCACTTTCTACCTTCATCATGTATTTCCTCCAAGTTACTTTTGCTTTGGTCTCTGTTTCCTTAAATATCTGATATTCTTTTGTTATTTATTCATATTTATGCATGGGACCCAAAAAAGCTATATGTCTGAAAGCAACTCATCTACTGGGTCATTTCAATTAGAAAACCCTGACATCTTTATCATTAGATATATTCTATTGTGCTGTTCAAAATCCCAGAAGACATATGGTAAATCTTCTTCCTGCAAAGTATAAGTCTGCAACCTAGCACTCTGTGAAATGGATATGGGAAGAAGTTTCAGAAATCTCAATATTGATAACATAAACTTTTACTTAACCCCCCTTTTTCACTACAGTGCCCACTCCTTAGCGGGGACTAAGTTCCCCAATAAAAAGAATAAACCTGTGTTTTTCTCGAGACAATTTACTAGTCACACGGAGTAGAGGAGGAAATCAGAGGGTTCAACTTGTTCTTGTTCAAATAATTCACAATATTTATCCCTCACCTCAAAGGTAACTGGTATTTCCAATTTTTGAAACTTTGAAGTTCTGTAGTGTAAGCTGGCATGCTTTGGATTTTCTCCACAGCATTCTTAAGGTTTCATTTTCTCGAGTCTAATATTTCTCAGTTATCACTCATCCATCTGGTTTCTAACTTCCAAAAAATGTTTTGAATTGAAATTATCAATGAATTGAAAAATAACTAACCACTAAGAAATTTTAAAAGATCTGACACAACTCACATCAATGAAAATATAAAAAATAACAATATGATCTTTTTATAATATAAAACACAAAGAAATAGATACATCAGTAAAATTATAATCAGGACAGAAGCCAGATTTTTTTTCAAAGAACTTTGTTCATATAATTTATCTACCTTAATAGTTTTACAAATAAGTTCTCTGGAACTCTCAAGGAACAGATAATTCTCATATATAAAATGTCTGAAAAAATAGGTATTGTTATGATAATGCCAAAACCTAACATGATATTTTAAAAAATGAAGTAAGCCAATCTCACTGATGAGTATAAGTACCAAATTCTAAATAACATTTTAGCAAATCAAATCCAGCAGTCTCTCATAAAATAATACATTGCCAATTTTATTTCAGAAATACAAGATATACTACACCCCTCATTCTCAGCAGCTGATCTTGCCTCTTCACTTAGAAGACAAAGCTTATGCAATGTAAATACTCTAAATTTTTAAAAGAATATTAAGCATCTGTGCAATGCTAGTTCTCCAGATGACCTTTTTAATCCCAACTCTTCTTGATTATATTAGTACTTCTCCCATTGTTTTATTTCCACTTCAATCACTCACATCATCAATGAGACCTATTCATTGGCTCATTCCTTTACATCTTCAACATCAAGCTATGACTAATTCTCTTCACAGAATCAGTTTTCCTCTCCACTCCCTTACCATATACTTATTTCTTAAACATTTTAAATTTATATTCAGGTCCACTTTTGACCCACTGCCCTCAAAATCTCCAACATCTTACTTGTCCAAACAAGTAGATTTTTCTCATACTCTGCAGTCATTGACTGATCTACAGAATTAATGCTGTTGACCACCCTCCTTTGCCTGAAGTAACTCTACTCTTTCTTGAGTCTCCTCTCAGAATGCTTTTCTCCTACTTCCTTGCAGGTTCCTCTTTTCTAGTCTTATGCATACATAAGTGTCTGTCATTGGTCTTCTTATCGCCCAATTCTCTCTCCCTCTTTGACTTCAAAAAAACACTACCACATGAATCTATGTTGTCATATAATTAAATAAGTTATGGAAAGTACCAAGAAAAGGGCTTGAAGATAAAAGCAATTTCCAGACATCTGTTGTTTCTATATTTCCCACCCATATAAATCTCTTCCTTCATTTACTTTCATTTTTCAAGTCCTTTTCTATTTTGACTTCTAAATCTAAAATTTCAGTTCTCTTCCAGATATACTGATAATATGCATTCCTGCCTCCCAAACTCAAGACATGCATATTAAAAAAATGCATTTTATTGTTCTAATTTATTTTCTCAATCCTCCCAATACTTTCATATATCCTTCACACCACTACCAAGGCTATTTTTCTAAATCACGAATAAGATCGGAACATCTCTATCACGAACTAGTTACATTGCTGTTATGCTGTTTCAGTAGTAAATCACTTGTTTTTGTATTATAGTTAGTTTGCACATGTTTATTTTCCCAAACTATTATGTAAACTCTCTGAAAGCAAGTTCTATGTTTTGCTCATATATATCTCAATGAAATTTGTGGACATTTACATAGTAGAAGCTCAATAAACATTTGTGGATGGTTGGATAGATAAATTAAACTAAACAAATTGATAAACTTTCCCTTACAGATGATTTTGCAAATGACCTTAAAGAACACTCCTCTAATCAAATTCAACAATAAACATTTTAACCTTTACTGAGTCTTTTTCTTATACCAGAAAGCCGAGAAGAAAACTAAAAGTAATAAAATTAATGTCTGATTTTAGGAGGAAAAATTATGATCTGTTTAATCCCAAATCAAGATCTGACATCTGGCATACTCTTAATAAAGTAACTTTATCAGAAGCTGAGTAAACATAAAGCAATTTTTAGCTAATAAAAATTTTTTCTTAGTTACTTGGGGTGAATTCTTTGAAGAAAAGCTAATTAATTACTCAAGCTTCTTTATAACTATACTAGTACCTGTTAAAGACTACATTCACTCCTTACCTTTCTTTTGAAATTCTTAAACCAAATTCAGCTGATTCATTGATGTTCACATGTGTAATATTAAACAGTCTGCCACACCTTGCCTCCTTCCTATGAAAAAATAATAAATAAAAACTACCAAATATCTCCTACATATATGGTTATTTATGATTAATTAGACAACCTGAAAACTAATGAAGTAGGTTATATGATTTTGACAGAATCCATAGGACCTATTCTAGAATTTGGACAAAATATAACAAATAAATATATAAAAATACATACAAAATCCCAAATAAGAGTATATATTTAAACTGAAAAGTTTATGACTAATACAAGACCAAGTTCAAAATGATTCTAAAAGAAATGAAGTACAAGTTATCAGACTCCTGTGTTGAGAACAAGGGGATGAGTTATCTTTTAATCTGTTTGCCTGAAGGTCAAAATCCAAACCCTGACATCTGTAGCACTGCAGGCTATTGTTATGCAGTATATTCATCTAGAATACTACAAGCTGATGTCCCACCCAAAACTTGGAAAACTTTAGGCCCAACAGATGTGTAGTATGTTTTACCCACTAATCTGGCAGACCTAGAAAAGTTATTTCCCATAACATATTTTGTATACTGTGGAGATTTCGGTGCCAGAATTGGTGTTGGCTCATTAAAAACCTGTGGAAAAATCTGAAAAGTATATATTAGCCCAGCAGGCCTTTCCTTGGAATGAATGTTTTAGAATAAGCACATAAATTTGGTTTGTGACTGTTCAATTTCCTAATCTTATACCAAACATACTGTGTCCATAGAACCAGATAAAATAACCCCTATGGAATTTAAATGGTTCAAACAAGTACAAGTGCCAGTGCTCTATACAACATGAAACTTTTTTCCACATTCATGAATGTTATGAATAAGGTTATCTTTAACAAAAGAACTAAAAGCAACGTCTATGAACTAGTTTTAACACTTGACATCCCTGATAGTCGTTCCCACTCTCCTCCATTCATTTTGGAAGGTGCTAAATGTTTGCGAGTTGAAACTTTTATTAGAAAGTATATTAATTTTATTAAGTTAGATCCACTAATACACTAGAAATAGGAGAGATTTCAGAGAAAACCATTTGGACCTTCATATCTGATCCATCTTAAAAGCCCAACAAATGTGCCCTCTACACTGGATCCTTGTTTTCCTTTGTTCTGTTATGTTTTTGAAGACCCTGATAGATTCCTTTGCAGAATATTATAATAATTCCATTTATTTTTTTCATTCTTTCTCCCCCTAGTCTCTACTTCAATGTATCTTATTACTGTCATCACTTTACTGTGTTTATTTGGTAACATCATTTTCTTGCCAAACACTTTTAGTGGCTCTCTGAAGCCTAAGAATGAAGTTTAAATTCCTAAACCTAAATTTCAGTCCTCCAACGTCAAATGAATCTCTACAGTTGGATTACTTCTACTAACTTATTTACTCACTTAAAAAATTAGGCCCTCAGATACCAAATGCACCCCCTTTTCTAGTGTTCTTTCCTCTTCATTAATTTAAAATATTTTCCTTTTTCTCTCTATCTAGCTAAAGCAAATCTTTCAAGAATCAACTTATATTTATTTACCTAACTAAAACTTGCTCTAGATTATAATGATATTTTCATCGACTGAAACAAAGCGATTATAGACTATATAATTTAATGAGAATTTTTCATGGTGTCTTATTCTCCTGAAATGTTATTTAAATTTTGTATTAATATTTTACTTCCAAGATTGCTTGGTTGGGGGTGGTGATTTTCTCAGCTAGATTGTAAGAATTTGTGTGCAGAATTTCATGTTTTGTTTTTTTTAATGCCCAATGAGTACATATAATATCTGTCCCCACCAACTGCTGACTTAGTTGAAAATAAAATTTACCATCCCTGTGGTTTAAGAGATTATAGTTATCATCTAAAGATGGACACACACACACACACACACACACACACACACACCTCTACACACAAATATAAAAGTATATACATCAGGATTACTATTTCATTTTTTATTATGAAAAACTTCAAGCATATACAAAAATATAATATGGGATAATGGATCCCTAATGACTCATTATCCAGCTTCAATAGTTATCAACATACAGCTAATCTTCTTCCTCCTTTCACCCACGCATCTCTTTCTTCTTGCAATTTTAAAACTGAACCCCAGACAGCATATCAACAACAGAAATATTTCTAAAATTCATTACCAATAAGATATGTAAACAAGTACTAAATGAATTATTGGACTGGCTGTTATTAGAGCCAAGTAGGAAGGTTGCATAAAGATAAAGCAAACCACAGTTTGATAGCCAAAATAGTGATATACACAGCTACAAAAAATACTTCTTATTTCTCAAAGAAGTCAGACACTTTAGCTATCATCTCTATGGATAAACATCTATATGGCCACTCCTGTGAAAGGATGGACAATTGACTTCCTATTGAATTGTAGTTCATTTACTTAAATGTGTCTGTTCCAGAAGTTCAAATATTATGTTAAAAAGTCATTTTTAAAAACAATTCATCTATTTTTCTATTTTCATTTCCTTGTTCTGCAAAATACATTAGGGGGCTCTCTAAATAGCAATGACTTCTATTAGTCATGTTAGTGGGCAGGAATTTAGGTTCAGGAGCTGATTAAATGCAATAAGCTCAAGAACTTCAGGCCTCAGATTTGTTGAAGTATTGTATCTACAACAAAGAAAGCTGCACAGAGACACAGAGTAATGGAATCCACAGACTTCCTTCACAACTACAAGAATAATATGAAATAATTTACTGTCATAATTGCATTCCTTGTGCTGCTTTAGGATGTCTGTATTAAGAAAGGTACATATTAAGTATGCATAAAAGATGAATATTAGAATATAGACTGAAGATTAGAAAAGTAGTTTTAAAATAGAATTTTAGGGCAACACAGTGAAATCTGGGATTTTGTAGAAGAGATGGCTGAATTGAGAAGGAAAGAAAATGTTAAATTACATGCTAAATCAAAGCAGGTGGCTATGCATTTTGAAGTTTGAATTTTTTTTGTCAAGTCTCAGAATAACTTTCACATAATAGTTTTCATAAACTCTGTTATTTGCCTTTCAGCTAAATTTCACAAGTTTTTATATGCAATGTTTTAAATATGTGTTACCAATCAGATGCGTACTTTGCTAGAGTATAAGCAGAGGACATGTGTGATACAGTCTGATGGTGGGAGTTATAGTGTGAGGGGCAACCAAGGAACTGGACTCTATGGGAGCAGCCTCTCTTTATGAGGAAAGGCAAAAGACAGGAATGAGAAGGCAGAGCAAGGGGAGAATGTGAAGTCAGAGCAATGGGAGTTTGGGATTTGTTAACCTAGGAAGTATAAGAGCTTATTTATGAACCATTGGAAGGAACCAAGAGGGAGGGAGGGGGCAAGGGAAGAAGGGATGGAAGGAGAGGGAGAGAGAGAGAGAGAATGAAAATACAGAGAAAGGTTGATGCACATTCTAAAAGGTGGGAGAGGAAATCAGAAAATCAGTTCTAAGACTGAACTTAAGTAAGAAAAGCAGCTCCATTTTTCTGAGACCGAGGAAAAGAAAATGATAGTAAAGGCCAATGTCACTTTGTCTGTATTGCTGAAGACCAAAATAAAGGGATTCATCATCAATAGTCTTGATTTTTACCAGGAGAAAGAACAATTTGATGTTTTAAAAGAAATGAGAATAGAGGAAGCTAAAGAACTTTAAATAGTTGCTTTGAGAAAATGGAATAAGAGCCTGCACAGAGACAAGTAAAGCTCAGTGTGGATGAGGGCCAAGCTGAGAGTGGCTTCAGTCAACACCAATATAATCATCTCAGCACAGGCACTAAGCACTAAACACAACTAAAATTCTACTTGGCCTAGTCTAGATAACACGCAACTCTATAAAATGAATCTACCGTTGCAGGCTGGCTGACAGTCAAGCAGGAGACATTTCTCTCACTAGGGGTATTGTTGTTCTCAAAATATTTTTTTCTTGCTCATATACTATTCCCAGTCTGGGAAGGTCAAGATTTTCGCCAGTATCTTAGAAGTATTGGGCTACAGAGCAATGATAGTCAAGAGGTGTCTATTGGCCAGATGTGTCCTACAAATATTTTGCTTGAGTGTTTTAGAATTTGGAAAATTAAACATAGAACTTTGGATTTGTCTTTTTGTTGTTGTTGTCATAGAAGTCCAGAGATTACCTGGTTCATATAAAGACTGGGCTACAGGAGAATTAGGACCAGCATACACTTTTTTGTTCACCATGCTATACCTTTTATTGTTGTCTTAATTCACATACTTGTATTTCCTTTTGCAAGGGAATGATATCTATTAAGAGGATTATTAATCTAATATTACACTTTCACCTATTCTACAAAATGCACATGCGACCATAGAAATAATCTTTAAAGTAAGAATTTTAGCAATTTATTGATGAATAGATTAAGGCAATTCTGGAGTTGAGAGGCCTGTTTGAGTTTCATCCACTTATTGATAAAACTATCTAGCACTACTCACTAGGTAAGTGCGAAGACATTATAAAGTTGTGATGTGTGCTTGATGTGTAAAATCTCACCTGGGTGATTGAAATAGCCTCTCAACCAAGCTCCTTGTTCAAAACCTCCTTCTCATATGACCTTTCCTCTACACAGCAATATTGTTCACATGTGTTGTTTTATAAATATGGAGAGCACAGCCCAGCAAGGTCATATAGCTTACCCAACGATACAGCTGCTGAGTCTGAGACCAGAATGTAGGCCTTCCTATTTCTTCCAGTACTCTTTGTGGTCTGTCTTGTTTTTAAAATGCTGCTTAATTCCTTAAAACAGAAAACATGATTTTTTGCTAAACTTATTTATAAAAATTAAATGCTACTTTGATTTCATTGTATAGGAATGTAACCCCTGCTGCTGTACCCCATACCTAAACATATGCACACAACATCTCATTCGGTAGTAAACACACAGTAATGGTTTTCCTCAAATAAAACACATTGTTCATGAACAGGGTGATTGGTCTTTAAAAAGATATTTCTACCTCATGAACAGGACAGCTAAATTTAGCACTAATTGGAAAATGCTTTGAAACAAAATAGTCTTCCACCAAAATTTTTTGTTTTGGGATGCCCGTGCAATAGAGTTTCTTAGCAGATCTGTGTCTTATTTGGAAAAAGTGTTTTAGGGTACTGGGTAAATCTGGGTCTAAATTTGGGTCTAAAAATCTCTATCCTTATCATTTTCTGGAGTCTAATACATTTCACAATGGTCCTGAGAACTTTGCGTGCAATCTAACTTTAAAGAATAATGGAACTGGCAAGACTATAGCCTCGTATTAGACAATTATTCATTAATAATAGATATACTCAACTTTCTGGATTACTGGAATATTAATTGTATGATATTCCACTGTAAATAAATTCTAAATGGCATTTATGAAAGCATAAGAATATGGTATTTAAAATAAATCAGTAACAGAATTCTAATTTTGTTTGGGTGATATAAATTAGTATAATTTTCTGAAAGTTTTGCTGGTAACTGTAGGAGCCAAATTCAAGTTATAACAATCTAGGAAGCAGTAGATATAATCAACTCCTGATTGATCATAATAGAGAACAGACAAGTATTGGTTATTTATTTAATAGGTAAACATTCAATTGCACTTACTGTGTGCCAATGTTCAAATAGCTTTACAAATATTAAATTATCAAATCCTCACAACAAACCTGTGAGGTAAATACACTATTATTAGCCTCATTTTACTAATGAGAATGCAGAGTTATAGAGAAATTAAGTAACTTGTCCAGATCATACCAGTACCTCTCTCAGTTCAACAAATAATATTGTATTTGACAGGTTCAGGTGACACAGGGTGAAAACAATTTTTGAACGAGAAAATAAGGCAAGGAGAAGAGAAGCAGAGTTGTTAATAATAAAGACTTAAATAAAGACAGGAGCAAAATGCAGAGCAGTGAAAATTAAGGATAGCATGCCAAATAACGGCCTGACACTGGAAGTAAACTCGAGTTCGATCCTAGCCTCTCATTTTTCAGATATTGTGGCCAGAAAAGATTAAGTATTGTGTTCAAACTTCCACAGCTGATTAACATAAGGGGTTGGAGCAGAACTTTGATGGACTCTTCATTGGGCACTGTCTCTGAGCCAGGCTTGTACTGAATCCTCACCCATACAGAGGTCATCATTAAGAGGAAATGGCCAATAAATACACAAATAATAACTGTAATGTGAGGTAAGTGCTAGTGGACATCAGGACAAAGAGAAAGAACTGATTAACAGCACTAGGGAAGACAGGGAATATTCTGTAGAATAATTGATTGTTTCTCAGAAATGTTAACAATAAGAAGTTTTTTGCCCGGCAGAGAAGAGAGGAGGCCTTTGAGGGCAAAGTATTTTGCCCTCAAGAGACTGTAGTTCTGAAGTAGCATGGCACGTCCCATAAACACCATGCTCGTTCTGTCTATTCATCTAAATGTTTTTTTATTCAGCCATTTGTGGAGAAATTACTATGCCAGGCAATGGCACTTCAAAGATGAATGATAAAAACATTGCTGTCTTCAAGTCTCAGGGAGTTCACGGTCTAATTAAAGAAGCCAATTAGACTTAAGTATAAGCAAATTAGACTAAGTGTTTAGAGAAAAGCCTTAGTCTATTCTGGGGCTTAGAGCCTAAAGAAGTAATCTCTGTCTGAAGAGAATATGTTGGTAAGGAAAGTCTTCAAGATGAAATAACACTTGGTTTGAATCTTAAAAAATGAATGAGTGCTGGAGTGTAAGTATGAAATCTAACTTAAATAATATCTTGCTGCTTATGTCAAAGGCTGTCCATCTTGATAAGGAAGGCAAGCTTGATCATTAATTATAACTGGCTTCTCAGGGCACCTGGATGCATATCAGTTAGATAGACTCTGAAGAGAAATAAATAACTCTAAATCTGTAAGCCTCAAGCATAACTCATCATTTCAAATGGCTCTAAGTGACACCAGACCACATGAGGTGGCAAATTCCTCTTAAAGCACTCTCCAGATGAATGAATCACAAAATAAAATGACCGTGGCTCTGGAAAATAAATAGAAATCCTGGTCTATTTTATTCTTTTGCTTTACACTGTTGGAAAATCTCAACCAAGCAATATAATTTCCTAAACCACACGGGCCTTACCACAGACCCTGTTAGCTTAGTTCTGGTGTCCAAACAGTCGGAACAAGGCTTTTCCTTCATCTCTTTGGGTGGCAGCTGAGAAATGGCCCATGGAAAATAAGAGGAACAGATGTGGAAAGAAAAGTACTGTGACCCTTAATTTTGCAGGTTGAGAAAACCAGATAATACCTGCGCCCAGGGAAGAGGTTAATGGTGGGAGTGAGTAGGAACAGCATTGTGGTTTGCATGGCTCAAAAGCAAGCAGGTTGATAACTAAATCTGTAGTCAGGGATCAGTCAGCTTTTGATGGAAATTAATTGAGTGCAACAAAGGACCCTTCTCAGCAATGTGCTTACCACCTGTTAATAGGGTCTAACCAATCCTAGGCATCTCCAAGTTTGTCTTAAAAACCCAAATGATTTGTCAGACACCATGCATGTCTGAGAACATAATGAGCCAGGCTGAATACCAATAAATGCCCTGGAATTTCAAGCATTTTTGAACCCAACATCACAGGGGAGGAAAGAGAATACTAAGAATACATAAGCCATAAAAAATGAAAATGAACAGAAGGAATAAACATTTTGAAACTCACTTCATCAAACTAATCAACCAGTGCCTAAAACTAGCAATTCCTCTGAAGCCTCTTTAACAAGGCCACAAATCACTCCTGCTGACACAGCCCAGCAGGCAAGTTTTTGTTGAATGGGATCTTCAACACTGGACATCTATGCTCAAAGAAACTTTTTGAAAGGGGCAAGTTCAGTGGACAACAAGCTAGACTCATCATCCTATATAGCAGATTAGCATTTTAATGGGAAACCAATGAGAGTGAAATGACATCATATAAATGAAGCTCTGGTCTTTTCATTGATGCAATTGGCTTTGCAGTACACTGTAACACCACCAAAGTGACTGTTTGCTTTATTGACTTGTGTTAGCTGTAGTTAGACATGGTGAGTGATAGATCATATCTGTAAGGTATGTAGGGTCAGAAATGAAAGTTCTTATCATTTTATCTTAAAGTTGGCTGCAATGTCTATGAACTTTAAGTAATTAATTTGTCTAAAATAGATTATTTTAAGCTCTCAAGGACCTTTGTTTTAGATCGTTTTAGGACATGGGACTTATGGTAATTAAAGTGTATTTTTCACTTCAAAACACTGTAGCAGAAATTTATTCAAAATATAATAACTAAAATGGAGGGAGAGGGAGGAGGAAGAGAGAGAGAGAGAGAGAGAGAGAGAGAGAGAGAGAGAGAGAGAGAGAGAGAGAGAGAGATTGGATTTTGAGGGAAAGAAAAGTGCTAATTTTAACTAACTGGGAATAGTTTGCATCTGTATATAACTCATTAGCTGTCATTGCATAACAGATGATTGGCTTTTATTTGCTCAGTCATAAAAGAATATTCCCAGTCCCCAAAGTCAAAACTCACATTAGATATTGTATCTTCTCATGTGAATAATTACTCAGCAGTCAAGAAAAGACATAGCCTTTATCCACAAGTGGCTACCAGATTGAATCAGAACCAAGAATCTCAATAGACTCTAGTCTGACCTCCAGCACGATACATTTCTATCTTTCAATTTTCTTTTCTTTATTATTTCAACACATTTTGATTGAGTAGTGAACAAAACAGGCAAAAAATCTCTTTCCTGATATTCTGGTGAGTGGAGCTAATTGATAAATTAAATTTATAGCATGCTACATGTTATATATGTTAGATATTAATAAATGCTAGGAGAGTAATAAAGCAGAGACTAGGGCTAGAAATGTGGGAGGTTGCATTTTAGATCAGGAAATCAGAGAATACCTTATTAAGAGAGTATCATTCAAATCAAGATCTGAAAAAGGTAAGAGAGTGAGCTGGGTAGATCGTTTGGAAAACAAAATCCCTGGAAAGGAAAGAGCAAGGGCCAAGGGCCCTGAGGGTTTAGTAACACCAAGGAGGGTAGTGTGGCTGTACTGAAGTGAGACAAGGAGTGGGCATGAAAAAGGAAATCAGAGAGCTCTCTAGGAACCAAGTATGGAGCATCCATACATCAACAAGATTTTTTCTCACTCCAAGACAGGGATTCATTGAAGGATTTTAAGCAATATAGTAACATAATATGACTCGTGCTTTATAATAGGATATTTCAAGGAGACTGTTAGTCATGCCATGGACAGTTATAACATTCAGTGCCAAAATGTTTAAAATTTTAAAATCTTTAGCACTGGTCTAAAATGAACTCAAAATTTCCCATTTTATGGTGATAAAATGAAAGTTCAGTGTTAGTGAGTGATTTTCTCAAGGTGGTTTGGTGGTTGAGCCAAAACTTTTCAATCTAGAGTAGAATAGAAGTAGAAAATAATGAGTTCCGTTATTCAAAACAATGAAATACACTGATTTGTTTTGAAAGGGCCCGTATGCAGAGGTATAAGTAATAAGATGTAATCACAATTTGAGTTTCTGTTTAATCTGGTAATCTGGTAATCTGTATGTAGTCATAGCCTAAGTCTTCATTGATTATTAGTGATTATGATAAGAATGATATCATTTCACTTTTGCCATATTTTAGATACTCATCATTTTAACAAAACCCAGAACTGACTATAGACTAGGTAAAGAGGATATGATTCTATGTTTGGTAAAAATCAGTTTGATTAAACAGAAAAGGCTTCAGCAGGACTAAACGTCCTTCTTAGTTGTTTTGGTAACATTTAAGCACGTAGACTACGATCAAATTTTGTATGGCCATGCACCTGAATATAGCCTTCTGGTTCTTCAAAAGGTATACCATCCAAGGCAGATAGAGTTTTCTTATAAAATGTGTCCCTCTTTGTCTAGACCAAAGTATAAGGCTCCTTTGGGGCATGGTTTGTTTGACTTCTACCACAAGAAGTTTCTTCAAAGATGGCAACCTTTTCCTCATAGATGGAGTTATGATTCTTCTGTAGCCTGAGTTCTGGCCACATAGATCAAAACTTAATTTGAATAAATTTCCACCCCATCTGGTGGGAATCTGAGTACCTTTCATTATTCCAAAACAATGTACAGCTTTAGAACTTAAAGCACTGAAGGAGTGACTGTCACTAAAAATAAGACCAAGAAAAATTTAAAAGCCCAGACAAATTCTAATTTAACAAGCACTGTCAATACCCCAGGGATATGTCAGTCTTTTGAACATTGCCACTATAACCACATCAAGGCATCAGTGAAGGACTCAGATGAATCAGAATACGAAATAGATAATTAAGCATCCACATAGTCTTTTGTCTTCCAATTTAATAAGAAGAGAGAGAAAAGTGGCTAGTATTCTCACACAGGTCTTATCCATAAAACTACAATGTCAAACAAAGCCCATCAGCAGTATGACTGCTGCAACGCACTTGCTGGAAAAGATGATTAAGGATTGCAGGATGGGTAGCGAAAGGAGGATCCCCAAGATGTGATGCCATAAGGAGGCTGTAAGGAAATTGATTCCAAAGCCAATATAACCACTGTGGAAAGACTGGCCTCTGTAGGAATTTCCAGTGAAAAACTGATAAAACATGATGTTTGGCTACATCAACAGCCAATCAGAGGGATAAAGTAGAAGTGACTAGCACTTCAAATCTAGAATGTCAAAATAAAACTACTGACAGATGTAGGCAGTTAAAAAAGAAATTTGGATTGAGAGGAGAATAAAAATAAAAGCTGCTATTTATTGACTACTTCCCATAATAAAGCACTTCATTCATCATCTCATTCAATTCTTTCACCAATTCTATTTACTTATTAGTTTATTCATGTAATTATTCATTCACAAACATTTATAACATGCCTATTGTGGACTAGGCATTGTCCTAGGTAAACATTATTATTTCTATCTTTACACATAAAGAAACTAAAATTTCATAACAGTTAAAGTAACTTGTACAAGTTACCATGCCAGTAAATAGCAGAGCTAGAAGGCAAACCCAGGTTGGATGAATTCTAATGTTATCATAACGACTGTAAGTTTTAGTTTTAGATTTGTTGAATTCAAGAGATGACAACTGACAAAAAAATTAAAAAGTAGATTTTGATAAGACAAAAAAATAAACAAAATGGTGAAGCCATAAAGCTCGTAGTGGCAGTAGCTGAATAAGGAAGGGATTAGAACAGTAGGAGTCAAGTGTGTGTTGGGGGGTGGGAGGCATGGGAGTAGGAAGAGGGATAAAAGAGACACGCAGCCTTATTACCTGAGCACCTCACTGAGGGCACTGGCCTTACTTAGTTAAAGCTGTAGAGAGTCTAAGGGTTATTAAACCAGGTACAACTGCTGCTGAATTTTCTGGTCTCCAGGACAAGAATAAACATAGAGGTGAGATGGCCTCATATCACTTCTGAAATCCAAAACAGAAACTGAAAGGCTCCATAACATTGAACATATTAATGGTACATAAAGCTATTCAATTCACACACACTAGATAAGCCTGTACTATTTACATTTTAAATTAGTATCATTCAAGGTTCAATTGTGTCCCCCTAAAAAAGATACGTTGGTATCCTAACCCCTAGCACTTTGAATGTGACCTTATTTGAAAACAGGGTAAATGCAGATGTAATAAGATGAAGTCATATTGGAGTACAGTGTTATACAGAATTAACTAATTTAATCACGGTAACAACCCAATATGCTAAGTACTGTCATCTCCATTTTACTGTTGAGTAAGCTGAGGCATAGTGAGTTTAGGTAACTTGCCAAGGGGAGACATGAGATTGGAACCCACACAATCTGGTCCCAGAATATCTAACGCAATGATCTGCTATGCTCCTCACCTTAACAACTCTTGTTGCTCCTGATTTTTAAGATGACATCCCAGGTACTGGGTCTTATTCCCAAAGCACTGGTAATCTTGAATTACATAATCTCAAATGATGACAAGAAGGCTCATTTGTGCATTGGTATAGCGTTTTGGCAAGTTTTTTTTTCATAGACAGTATCATATTTAATACTTGGAACAGTCAGTGTTTGGCATAATCATTGTCTATTTTATAAGTGAGGAAACTTGGGCTCCAAGAGGTTGAGAACTTACATAGCCCCACTACTGGACCTGAAAGTGCTGAACATCAAACTCACATCCTATAACTACAAAATATCTACTTTTTCCTCTATATAATCCTTTCTCTGTAAAGCCTTACCCCCACAATTACCCCTGACTCCCATTAAATTGACTGCTGCTTTCTTTATGTTCTCATCATATTCGACACAGTCACGTATTTATACTGCCTTCTCTGCCACCTGAGAAAACAAGCAAGGAGAGTGAGCGCTCATTAATTTATTAACTTTTGTGTGTCTGATGCATAGCACAGAGCAAGGAATAACTATAAAATAGGTATTTGTTTAAATGAAAGAATGAATAAAAAATCAGTGGTACTGAAACAAAGCGTTTCTTCATTTGTCATTTAAAAAATGAGGTGTGTAAGGATGATTACTGATAAAAACATTCTTCAGTAGTTCCACAATAAACAGCAAAGAAAGCTTTAAAGTAAACATGTAGTCTCAAAAAATGTATTGCTGTGGTTTCTACAAAACACAAACATCAATAGACCATAAATTTATGTTTATATATTAAACCTTTTCTCCTAGCTCATCAAGTTTAATTCTCTGGAGCTCCAGCTCCCTAGGAGAACTCTGTGTATTTGCTGATCATAAAATCTTTGGTTTTGTGGAGCTCGTTGATAAGATGGTACACAATGATTCGAATGACAATTATATGGTGCTGTTAAATATATGTATGTGGTACACACTAGTTTTGCAGAATTAATAAAAGTTACCCTACCCTTTTGGTTAACCACTCTCATTGTTATAAATAAAACAAAATAAAGCAAAACATGTGACTAACTATATCAAAGACTGATGAGAGATTTCACAAATCTGCCTAGAAGAAGAAATATGTATAAGAGGAGAACTGAACATCATCCCCCTTGATGTCTGCCAATTCTCTTTTGCAGTCATCTTTTTGCTTCATTATTAAGAAAGACAGGATACTCCCTTCCTCAAGGGGCCAGAACAGACCCACTCCACAAGAGGCCAGGGCCGATATGCCTTAACAAGGAAGCTGAGCTAGGTTTGCTTCAGGGCAGAACACTCCCTCAAGCCCCATAAACTTTCCAGGAATCCATCATATTAGCCAAAAGAAACAATGCTGAGAAGTTGAAGGAGAGGAAAGAAAAACTATAAAAAGAAAATAATCCACATGCAACTAAACTATCGCTCCACGTAATCCCCAGCTGTCTCAAATTGGCAGCTTTATGACAGCAGGAGTTAAGAACAAAAGAGTTATCAGAAACTTCTTTTCCTGATGTGGGAACCTTGCATGTGAAGATGCAAACCAAGTCATAGAACAATATGGAAAACATATGTAGGTGTTGTTGATTGACTAGAGGATACAGTCAACATCTTGTCAGCTTCATCAACTTCCTATGACTCTCAATTCCTATTTGCTTTCTTACCTCCTTTGTCAACTTATACCATATGCAACCCACAGTCAAAGAAAGAAATTTAAGTCTATATTGTAGGGCAGCACTCATTGTAGTAGATAAAACTACCTTCATTTCCTAAGTACTACTAGAAAAAAAATTTTTTTAAATGTACACACACAAACACACACACATGATATAGTAATATAGTTGCATGAAATACATGAGTTTGAATTGATAAGGGTTATTTTATTAAATAATGATTTATTGATATTAAAGTTATAGATCGAGGAATTAAGCTGAGGGACAAAATGAAGCAAATATTGCACAGGAAGTACAATGTGGTTTCATTATTTTCTTTAAAAACTGTGGGTTCTCAGAACAACAAATAGACATACTAAGTCTATATTTAAAATGTGTTTTTTTTTTTTTTTTTTTTGCAGAGGGATCAAAATGGCAGAATAGATCAATGATGTGCTTGCCTCCTCCCATACTGCATTAAAATTACAGCTAAATTATAGAATGATCAACCTGTAGAACTATCTGAACCTTAGTTGAACGGAACCCTTATAGCTAAGAATATAAATAAGAGGCCACATAGAGATTGGTAGGAGAGGCAGAGAGCACCACCTAATTAACCCCACAGAATGCACATCAAAAGGAGGTCTCAACAAGCCCATGAACCTGCTGGAGTGAATTCCACTCTATGGAATCAGCCTTCACACAGCAGCTCAACACTCTGGGTGTGGCCTAGCTTCAGCCAGACAGCCTGAGAGTCTGTCCGTCCACTGACATGCCAATGCAATCAAGTCTCAAGTACAATAGGAGGGTACACAGAACCCACACAAGAGACAATCCTGGAACTCCCAACACAAGTGATCAAGCAGACTGTGCCACTGGGACCCATAGGATACCTATTACATCAAGCCACCCAGCTAAGACTGGGAGAAGTAATAGATCTACCTAACATATAGAAATGAACACAGAGAGGCAGCCAAAATGGGAAAACAAACATGTCCCAAATGAAAGAACAGGAGAAAACTCCAGCAAAAGAACTAAATGAAATGGAGGCAAGCAACCTATCAGATATAGAGTTCAAAATATTAGTTATAAGGATGTTCAAATAACTTAGGGGAAGTAAAGATGGTCTCAGTGAGAACTTCAACAAAGAGACAGTAAGTTTAAAAAAGGACTAGAAACCATAAAAAAAATAATCAGAAATGAAGGCTACACTAGAAGCAATCAACAGTAGATTGGATGAAGCAGAGGATAGAATCAGCTATTTGGGAGACAAAATAGCAGAAAACAAACAATTGAAACAGCGAAGAGAAAAATAATTTCTTTAAAAATGAAGATATTTTAAGAGACCTCCAGGACAACACAAAATGTAAAAACATTTGCATCATAGGGATACCAGAAAGAAAAGAAAGAAAGCAAGGGATTGAGAACTTATTTGAGGAAACAATGACTGAAAACTTCCCTAATCTGGTGAAAGAAATATATGTACAAATTCAGGAAGCACGGAGAGTCCTAAGCAAAATGAACCAAACAGGCCCACACCAAGACATATCATAATTAAAATGGCAAAGGTTAAAGACAAAAAAGAGAATCCTAAAAGTAGTAAGAGAAAGGCAACCAGTTACTTACAAGGGAGCTCTCATAAGAATAACAGCTCATCTCTCAACAGAAACATTGCAGGCCAGAAGGAGTTGGCATCAAATATTCTAAGTGGTGAAAAACAAAAACCTACAACCAAGACTACTCTACCCAGCAAGGCTATCGATTAAAATTGAAAGTAAGATAAAGAGCTTTCCAGACAGAAAAAGCTAAAGGAATTCATCACCACCAAGTTGGTATTTAAAAAAAAAAAATGTTAAAGAGACTTCTTTAAGAGGAAGAGGGAAAATAAAAAAAAGAACATAAATATGAACAATAAAATGGTGATAACTATATACCTATTAATAATCACTTTAAATATTAATGGATTAAATGCTCCAATCAAAAGACATAGGGTAGCTGAATGGATAGAAAAATAAGATGCATACACATGTTATCTACAAGAGACCCACTTCAAATAGAAAGACACATATAGACTGAAAGTAAAGAGATGAAAAAATATATTTAGTGCAAATAAAAATTAAAAACTGGAGTAGCAATACTGATATCAGATAAAATAGACTTTAAAATAAAAGTGATAATGAGACAATGAAGGACATTATGTAATGATAAAGGGATCAATCCAAAAGTTTATAACCCTAGTAAACATTGATGCACCCAACATAAATAAACCAAATATTGACTGATATAAATGGAGAGAGCAGCAGTAATAGTCATAGTAGGGGACTTGAACACCCCATTGACACCATTGGTCATATCTTCCAGATAGAAAATCAAGGGAACAATGACCTTATATGACACACCAGTCCCGATGGATTTAATTGATATTTTTGGAGCATTTCACTCCAAAGTAGCATATTATATATTCTTCCCAAGGGCATACGGAACATTTTCCAAGATAGACCACATGTTAGGCCACAAAACAAGTCTCAGTAAGTTTAAAATAATTGAAGTCATATCAAGTGTCTTCTTCAACCACAATAGTATGAAACTAGAAATCAATTACAAGAAAAAAAAACTGAAAAACACAAACACATGAAAGCTAAATAGCATGTTACTAAACAATGAATGAGATAATAATGAGACCAATGAAAACATTTTTTAAATGACTTGAGACAGATGAAAATCAAATATAACAACCCAAAATCTATGTGATACATTGAAAACAATCCTAAGAAAGAAATTCATAGCAATACAGGCCTTCCTCAAGAAATAAGAAAAATCTTAAATAAAAAACCTAAAGGAACTAGAAAAATAACAGCAACAAAGCCCAAAGTGAATAGAAGGAAGAAAATGATGATAAGAGTGGAAATAAACAAAATAGAGTCCCAAAAATAATACAAACTATCAATGAAACTAAGAGCTGATTCTTTGAATAGATAAACAAAATTGATAAACCTTAAACAAGACTCATCAAGAAAAAGAGAGGATCCAAATAAATAAAATCAGAAATGAAAGAGAAGTAACAACTAACACCACAGGAATACAAATGATTATAATAAAATACAATGAACAATTGTATGCCAACAAATTGGGCAATCTGGAAGAAATTGATATATTCCTAGAAACATACAGTCCTCCAAGACTGAGTCTAAAAGAAACAGAAAATCTGAACTGACTGATTACTTCTAACAAAATTAAATCAGTAATCAAAAAACTCCCAATAAATGAAAGTCTTGGATCAGTTGGCTTCACAGGTCAATTTTACCAAACATTCAAAGAATTAACACCTATCCTTCTCAAACTATTCCAAAAAAATTTAAGAGCAGGGAAGGCTCCCAAGCTAATTTTATGAGGCCACCGTTACCCTGATTCCAAAAAGAGACAAAGACATAAAAAATTATAGGCCAATATTCCTGATGAACATAGAAGCAAAGATCCTCAGCAAAATATTAAGACACCAAATTGAGCAATACATTAAAGAGATTACACACCATGATCAAGCTGGATTTATTCTTGGAATGTAAGGTTTGTTCAATATCCACAAATCAATTCATGTGATATACCACATTAACAAATTGAAAGATAAAAATCATTATATCAACACATGCAGAAAAAGCATTTGACAAAATTCAGCATCTATTTATGATAAAAGCTCTCAGCAATGTGTGACTAGAGGGTACATACCTCCACATAATAAAAGTCACATATGACAAACCCACAACTAACTTTGTACTCAATGGGGAAAAGCTAAAGCATTTTCCTTAAGATCAGGAACAAGACAAGAATGTCAAGTTTCACCACTTTTATTTCAACATAGTATTGAAAGTCCTAGTCACAGCAATCAGACAAGAAAAAGAAATAAAAGGCATCCAAATTGGAAAATAAGTAAAACTGTCATTATTTGCACATGATACAATTCTATTTAGAAAGATCCCTGAAGATTCCAGTAAAACACTGTTAGAACTGATAAATAAATTCAGTGAAGTAGTAGGGTACAAAAATCAATATTCAGAAATCAATTGCATTTTTATACACCAATAATAAGCTATAAGAAAGTAAAATTTAGAAAACAATCTCATTTACAATTGCAACAAAAAAATAAATAAAATACCTTACTAATAAATTGAACCAAGCCAGTAAAAGACCTGTACCTTGAAAATTATGTCATTGAAGAAAAAAACTGAAGAAGGTACAAATGAATGGAAGCATAAACATGCTTATGCACAGGAAGAAATAACATCATTATAATGTCTGTACTACTAAAAGCAGTCTATAAATTCAAAGCAATCCTTATCAAATTATTCATGGCATTTTGCATAGAACTAAGAACAAATAAATTTAAAATTTATATGAAATCATAAAAGACCCCAAATAGCCATGCCAATCTTGAGAAAGAAGAACGAAGTTGGAGGTTATCATGCTACCTGATATCGAACTATACTTCAAGGATATAGTAATCAAAACAGTGGTACTGGCATAAAAACAAATTAATGGAACAGAATAGAGACATCCATGCCTATATGGTCAATTAATCTATGACAAAGAAGGCAAGAATATACATTGTGGTAAAGACAATCTATTTAATAAATGGTGTTGGGAAAACTGGACAGATGTATGCAAAAAATAAATAAAATTGAACCGTCTTTCTATACTATATACAAGAAAAAAACTCAAAAGACTTAAGTGTGAGGCCTGAAACTCCTAAAACAAAACATAGGCAGTAAACACTCCGACATTGCTGTTAGCAATATTTTTTTCTGATATATCTCCTTGGGTGAGGGAAACAAAAGAAAAAATAAACAAATGAGACTGCATCCAACTGAAGTTTTTTGACAGCAAAGGAAACCGTCTATAAAAAAGACAATCTACTGAATGAGAGAAGTTTTTGCCAATGACACATGTCATTAGGGGTTAAAATCCAAAATTTACTAAAAAAACTCATACAACTCAATACCAAAAAACAAAAATCCGATTAAAAAATGGGTAAAGGACCTGAATAAGCATTTCTCCAAAAAGGCCAATAGACATATGAAAAGATGCTCAACGTCACTAACCATCAGAGAAATATCAATAAAAACCACAATGAGATATCACTTCACACCTCTCAGAATGGCTATCATCAATAATCAAAAAAAAAAAAAAAAAAAACAAAAAATAAAAAACAAGTATTGGCAAGAATGTGGAGAATAGGGAACACTCATGCACTGTTGGTGGGACTGCATTTAGTATAGCCACTACAAAACAACTCAAAAACTAAAATAGAACTACCTTATAACTCAACAATTCCACTTCTAGGTATTAATGTGAAGAAACCAGAACACTAATTTGAAATGATATATGCACCCCTTTGTTCACTGTAGCTCTCTGTACAGTAGCCAATATATGGAAGCAGCTTAAGTACCATCAATAGATGATTGGATAAAAAAGTTGTGGTACATATATACAGTGGAATATTACTGTTATAAAAAATGAAGTCTTACCATTCGCAATGACAATGGACCTAGGGGATATTATGCTAGAAATAAGTCAGACTGAAAAACAAATGCCATATGATTTCACCAATATGTGGAATTTAAAGAACAAAATAAATGAACAAATAAAATGAAAAAGAACTCATAGATACAGAGAACATTTTGATGGTTGCCAGATGGGAGGGGGTTTGGTGGGTGGATGCAAAAGTTAAAAAGATTAAAAAGTACAAATTAGTAGTTACAAATTAGTCACTCTGTTATTAAATATAGAATAAGAAAATAGTCAATAATATTATAACTATGTATGGTTTCAGATGAACACTAGATTTATTGAGGGATCAGATCATTATATAATTTATATTAATATCTAAGCACTATGTTGTACACCTGAAACATAATATTGTATGTAACTGTGATTGAAAAATTAAAAAAATATATTAAAAATTTTTCTTTGCTCTTAAGTGTTTTTATAAATACAGGCATATTTTATTTAATTACACTTTGCTTTATTGTGTTTCACAGATATTGCGTTTTTTATAAATTGAAGGTCTGTGGCAACCCTGTGTTGAGCAACTCCATTGGCCCATTTTTCCAACAGGCTCAGACAGCATTTTTTAGCAATAATATATTTTTTAATTAAGGTGTGTACACTTTTTAGTCATAATGCTATTGCATATTTAATAGGCTACAGTACAGTGTAAATCACTTTTATATGCACTGAGAAACAAAATATTTGTTTGACTTGCTTTATTGCAATATTCACTTTTTTTTCAGTCACTTGGAATAAACCCGCAATATTTCCAAGTTATGCATGTATTCAAGTGCACAGAGAGTGTACACAGCAGTATACAGTGGACACATACACATCTTCCCATTTGTGTTAATTAATCAGATATGTATGTTAAAAAGAAAAAAAATTAATTAGCAGAGGCTACTTCATCCTCCATTCCATTCAAAGTGAACTCATGGTTTGCACTAAACATGAACCTCTGTGCTTCCTGTACTGCAAAGATTTTGCCCCAATAGGCCACAAAAGGGCCCAGAACACAAGATAACCACTGCATCTGGTATTCAAATGGAGGAAAAGTCATCTGTTCCAATGCTGGAGGAAAATCTTCCTGTGTTGGGTTTAATGCGAAACAATATATCAGAACAAGTTTGATTTATAAAACCATGTATGTTAAATAAACTAAACCCTTCAAGGGATATTTACCTGTCATTTTAGCAACAGGTAATTTTTAACTTTAATGTTTATCTTACCCAGCATAAAATGTAATTCCATTATGTAACTTTGTCAGTATCTATCTATTATTTGGATAATCCATTCCTTTCCTCTCCTATATGCATAAAATTGAGGACTAATGGCAATCCACAGTTCACAAAAGATATTTCTAGAGGTCACTAAAACGTTTATTACTTTTCCTATGAAATCATGTAAACTACCAATTAAGTTACTTAATTTTTAAAATGTATTTTTAATTAAGTTGACATATTATTAGTTTCAAGTGTACAACATAATGAGTCAACATTTGTATATCTTACAAACTGATCATCACAATGTCTAGTAACCCATAGTGACCACAGGTAGTTTTCATGGTGTTATTGACTCTATCCGCTATGCGGTACTTATAAAGTTATTTTTAGATGAGACTATATCAATAGAGTTTATTTGATAGAGAAGATTGTAAAGTTTATGTGCTAAAATATCTGACTTTTTTAATGAATCAATGAATGTCATTATTCCAGAGATGATGTCACAGCAGAATGAACAGACCAAAAGGAAGTGGAGAATGAGTGGAGCAGTTTGTATCAAACTGAGAAACTGTTTTAAATGTAAAGAATGACAACACAATAAAAGTGCTATGTTTAAATGATGATAAAGTTAAGGGCAGGAGCCTTTATACAATCATGATAAACTGCTTAATTTTAACTCTTTAAATATTACAAAGCATATATATGTTTTATATATACACATATATATATATACATACATAATTTAATCTTTTCACCCACTCTTCACATTGGTATGATAAAAGATTATCAGAGACACAAGAAAGTGGCACAGCTAATTCATGAACTCATGTCTTCTTACTCCAAGTCCAGGCCTTTCCCATCATGAACATGGTTGTGTCCCCTACAACCAAACACAGAATGCGAATGCCACCTAAAGTGTTTAGGAGGGCCAAGAGTGAAATCTATGGTAAACTAAGGTGGATATTGAAATAAAAGTAAAAAGTCATCTGTAAAATTCTTGAGCAGAGTGGGTAAGAAAAAGAATAAAATCATGTATATATTTAATAAAAGCTTTATGATTTGGCTTGATACATGAATAATAGTTGGTATTGCATTTATCTACAGCACTCAACTCCTTCATTTATATGCACCTTCTGTTAGTCACTAAACCTAATCAAGCATGTACCAGACAATGGGTAGGTACTAGGAATGCAAAAAAGCAGCAGGCGTGGATCCCAATTTTTGCTCAAGAGGAGTTCATGTGTTTTAAACTGATCCAAAGAGAACACAAGGTAACTGTCATAAGAAAAACAAGGACATTTTTGCCAGCTTGAAGGATAGAGAAGCAGTGGTCACGACAAAGCAAATTCCAAAATATGTAAACGCATTGCCAGGGCTTGGCTTTCCTAAATTTGAATTGGAAGAACAGAAAGATATCCAAACAGTGGAATCCAGCAACCACCTGTCAACTGCTTAAAGACAAAAATTCCAATCAAATATTCCTGTGGATACCGGAGTCAGGATAGTACTTTGTTGTTCTTTCAGACTGTTGTATATTAAATATTTAAAATTTATTTAGAGAAGATGCAGAGTCTTTTATGGGAAAAGAAGAGAGGTAGCCCCCTGTGGCTGAACATGGCCTCTCTCTAATGTCTCAAATAGTTTAGTTCTGGTCCCAACTGCACATTTCCACTGGAAAAAATAATAGACTTCTAGTTACCTGCCACCCTGCTTTAGATGGCAGATTAGGAACAAATTTTCATGCCCCAAATGGCTTATGAAAGTATTACTTTTCACCCTGTTTTTACTAGAAATGCAATTTTATTTATTTATTTTTTACATAGCCCCAAATATTTTAGCAATCGAATGATATCTTAACCTCTTTTACAATTTAGCACCCACATACGTAACTCATCTTGCCTATTTCTTAATCTAACCATATTCCTATACCTATTCCATACAACAGCAGAGCAGACTCAAGAGCTCTTAAGAATAGGTTTTCAAATTTCAGACGAACAGTAATGACTTCCATCAAAGGCAAATGTTTCCCTAACCCTACTTTAATCTCTTAAGGAATTTGAAGAAAAGCTAAAAGTTGATCTCTTTCCTGATTTCAATCTGTAAACAATGGAGGCACGAATAGATTTCAGAGCTTCGACATGGGAGTATTTAATTGAACTTAAGTACCGTAGGCAGAATGAAAGGATAACACTGAGAAAATAACCTTTGAAATAACAGAACTAAACTCAGACCTTCTCGGTAGATCATGAGATCCATGCCATTTTAAAAGCAGAGGATTTATTCCCCAAACATGGTAGCTTGGTCTTCTATGAAAATCATCTAATGAAAGATGCACTTTGGCTTCTTTAGAATACCCACTCCTGTGTTCCTAACCTTCGCACACAGAAATAACTCCTTTAATATTAATGTGAGTCTTATTTTTGTATACTTAAATTTATGAAAAATAAATTAGCTAAAAATCTTTGTTGATAGTTCTTCTCTCTACCAGGATGATGTGTCCATGATGGCCTTATCACCAAGAAATATGTTATTATTATATTCAGAAAATGATTAACGTGGCCATCCTAGCAATGACAAATCTGTGTTGAAGCAGAAGCGTATATTTCCTGGTAAAATAAGGCAATCCAGCTATTTCTTTTGTCTCATCTGCTATTGTCATTATGAAATTTTCAAGTGTTGAGTTTCTAGCCACAGATGCCTCCTTCTAATGAAGTAGGCCTATGCAATTGTCTGCTTTTATAGAAGATACTACCAACTTTGCACTTCCTCTTATTGAAATTGAAATCATTCTGAATATGGTTCTCTGTCCTGCTTCTGAGTATGGGCTTGGTCCACAGAGAACATTCCCCAAATATGATTTATATTCATATAAGATTTGTTTGTTTGTTTACACAGTTATTTAGGAAGAATTATTGTCCAAATAAGATTTGGAAAAACCAATTCAGGACATTTATTCTAACTGGAATGACAGAAAATAGAACGCTGGAGATTATTGTTCCAAATGTTTGCTTTCAAATGAACAAATTCATTAAAATAAATTGTATCACGCAGAAATTTTGTAAAACATATGAGAGGTAAAATATTAAGAAAAATACACATAATATGTATGAAAACAATCATTCAATTTGACAATCAAAAGTATACTTCCAGTAGAGAGGATAAAACAAATACAGGAAGTAACAAAATAAAATTTCAGATACCAATTTTTATATCTACCCTAAATTGGACCAAATGTAAATTAGAGAAATACACAGAACTCTTAAAATCAATTACATAATGAATACATAGTAATTTAGAGCTGAAAAGAACTTCAGAAATAATCTCATCATGCTACCTCATTTTATCAAAAATAAAGTGAAGACCAGAGCAGTTAAAGTTCTTGCTAGGTTATATAGCTAGTGAAGAAGGGAACCAGGACAAGATTCTCAAGCCTCTCAGTCCAGTACTCTCTGCCCATTACCACTTAAACAATGGCAGAAGATAAGCCTTTAATTTGTGTACTTGAGAATCAGTCTTCCTCTGTTCTTTTCCTCTCTGCCTCTAACTCAGTTCAGCTCAGCCAAACCTGAGAATGAAGAAACAGGCTACAGAAGCAAAGATTGTCTCCCGTGCAGAGTTGTGGTTGTAACTCACGATACATGCAGAGTTGTGGTTGTAACTCACATGATAGAAGAATAGTAGGCACTATCTTTGATGGCAGTGATTACATAGGCAAGGTGGTTGTGCAAAACTTATGTTGCCTTTCCTTAACTATAATAATAATTCAATTTAATTTATTATATGTATTAAATGCTCGGCAACTACAGCACTACGCTTATCTCTTTGAAGAACAAAGAAGCTTTATATGTTAACATAGAAGGAAAGAATCATAAGTGAACAAATATGACTACTACTAAGTGTCACTCCAGCAAATCAATAATTATGCATTGAAGCCAAGCGGGAGAAATGGGCAGATAGCTACAGAAAGGTCATTTACATATTTTTAAGGCTGCCTGCTGTACTTCAGGGCTTGTCACCTGGAATGGAATGCAGCCAAGTTATGTCAAAGAAATCCCTGTGGATAGCAGCAATGAACTCTTTCTGGTTTAATAGCCTCCTTGAGACCCACAGTGAGGTTATGCACACAAGTGCAGTGGCAGCTGTGAATGACCAGTCAAAAGGCAGTGCAGATGGCTCTCTATATATTGTATTTTTCATACCATAATTGTTATTCTCAGATCATACTGGGCACAAAACAGAAGGAACAGGGAAGAATGGCATCCATGTATCCCATATGCCGGCACTGTTCTGGCTTATGTAGAGTAGAGAAATGTATATTATGAAATTGTATTTTATATCTTGCACATCAAGGGGAAGAAAGATTGTACTATTCATGATTAGCAAAACCATGCAAATCATCAAAACAATCAGCGGCAGCATCTTGCCAAAAGTACTGTAGGCACAAATAAACTCACAGCAAAACTTTAAAGACTCACCTGATAGCTCAGACACATCATTTTTAAACTTTCTGATGCTGAAATTTCTCTCATGGCCCATGACACTGGCATTAATAAGAATGCTAACTTCAACAGGACTATGAGAGGGTTAAATATGATAGTGAATATGCAAACGACTAACATACTAGGCATATCATGAATGTTAGTTTCCTTCCTTCTTCCTGTCCACTATCAACTGTGAAACCTAGACAGGTTTTCAAAGATAGCACTCTCTTTTGCTGGTTGCTTATTCTTCATGGCATACTAGAAAGTCCAGACAAGTATCTGATGTAACCTGTACTCAACCAAGAGACAAGTATTACTGAGCAGGGAAAAACGGAGAGCCACTTCTTCTGGAGATAAGAATCTCTGTTAACATCAAAATTCCTTTGGTGTTACAAATGTCTCCCAGTACATAGAAGCAGAGTAATATGATTCAAGATAAGCACTAGAGTTTTATATAAAATAACCTCGTTTGCTTGAAAAGGATATTTTTTCAAGAGAGAGCAGAATTTCCAAAGCATCATTGGATGACCTCTGCCAAAAACTATGTAACTCTCCATCCCTTACTCTTTTACTTCAACCGTTTGAGCTACTTTCTTCCAATTTTCAATCAGCCCAGTGATATTGCCACTCCAGAACACACTCTCAAGTTTAAGGAAGTATCATGACTCCTTCGGCCATTTAAGTGAAATCAAAATGTATGAGACTTCTTGGTGCTCACATTCTAAATTATGATGTTCAACAAAGCAATCATGTCCACAATCATTTCCTGGGGGACTAACGT
Organism: Eonycteris spelaea; assembly: GCA_003508835.1. NCBI lineage: Eukaryota > Metazoa > Chordata > Mammalia > Chiroptera > Pteropodidae > Eonycteris > Eonycteris spelaea. Next base: position 6,942,078 of record PUFA01000062.1, read on the forward strand.
TGGTTACTAGACACACAGCAATGACTAAGATATAGACAAGGGAATAGTTGTGGTAAAAGAAATGAAGAAATCAAGAAACAAGTAGAATTAGAGACTGTATCAATCTTGAAAATGACTTGTACTTGGGGATATGAAGATGAAAGATTCTGGGATAATTTCTAGATTTCTGGCTTGTGTGATAGAGTAGGTGGTGACATGATTCACTAACTTCAAGAGAACAAAATAAATTGATGTTTGGCTTTTGTTCTCTTTTTTTCCCCCTTGAAGGAAGTAGAAATTGAGAGAGAATATATTTGCTTTGTTATATCTGAGTATACAATTCTGAAACTCAAGGGAAACAATTGGCACTGTTTATTGCAGAACTATACCAACATATACACAGGAAATAGAGCAATGAAACCAGATGAAAGCAGCTGAGGAGACCCTGCTTCCCCCTTTTCTCCTCGACTTCCATTGCTATGTGTAACAGGAAAGTTATGGCAGAGAAAAATCATCACGCATTTCTCAGTGTTCATAGTACTTTACTCTGATTAATACAACCTATATGGTTGTGGAGAATGAAGCTGTTTTTTTGAGTACTCTCTTATCCTAACTCTGTGCACTATGTTCTCTTGTTTAGTTAATGAATAAGAATATCATTTCAATACTATATACCATTTGTTTAACAACTACATATATTAAGGCCTAAGTCATTGACTCTTATAAGGAAAGATGTTCCCTCAGCATTTCTGAAGATGCTTCTATGTCACACTCAAATTTCCCAACAGTTCTGGATCAGTGGGTCAATCTACCAAAGTCAAACTGAAAGTTAACTGGGTCAAAAGTTTAGTACTATTCCTTCTGGGTAGAGGGAGTATGAGTGATATTTCCCCCCAGTTTTTTTTCTAGTATTAATAAATATCCATTGCTTTAATAATCAGGAAAAAAATTTTAATGAAGTCCGTCTGGCAAAAACTTTCAGATGGGCCAAAGGCTCTGGCCTCAACAGTTGAAAGGGGGTTTCATGAAAGATCACAGTGGGATATACTCTGCTCAGAATTATTGGATGAATGAAGAAGAATAAAGCAGGGAACATCATCAACTAGCAAGTGCTCTCAAGGTCCTGTTTTTGTCTTATGAAAAATGGTCTAGACCTCCCAGAAGAACTTGTAACAAATATAACCTTCAAAATAGAAAATATTCATCTAATGATTTCTGCAGGCAACAAAAATGAGTCTATCCTCTGCAGAAGTAATTTCTGCAAAGCAAGTTAAATTTATTACATTATGTCAGTTTCATAAGCAAGGAACTGCGAGTCTACACAGAAGAGCCAAGTTAAGAATCACTTCACATCCAGAAGAACCTGACAGGCAATCTCAATGCCTTTCAAGTGAAAAGAGTTTTTTATTTTTGTTTTCAAGTACATATAGTCACATTACATTATGGAAATGAAATGGGTTGATAATAGTTGTTTGCACTGATCTGTCATGTATTACCAATAATGCAAAGCAAAAGCAAAAAGAGTTGTTATTTCTATGGGTTTTCTCAGAATTGTTTATTGCCATTTTGTTCAAGGTTTTTTTTTTTTTTTTTTTTTTTTTTTTTTTTTTTGAGACACAGCACAACATTAATTTTCAAGTTAAAATGAACTGTGACACTTCAGTAAAAAGAAAGTGAGGAAAAAAATACTGAATTTGTAGTATGCAACAGAGAAGGCAACCCACAAATGGGAAGAAAATAATAAACTCTGCCTATATTTGCCAAAAAGAAATGAAAATCAAAGCCATCACTTATATACCATGTTTAGTATTTAATACAATATTTACGGACAGTAATAGAATAAGTAAAAACAATTTTGTGTACTGGTGAGGATTATGTAAAACAGGACATTTCCAGCCCCTCATTAAATGGCCTAATTCACCAGCACTGTGGTCACATAAACCCAGGATGCAGTTTTGTGTTGATGACCGACAAGCTCCTAACAAGTGTTTTCACTTCCTAGGAAGCTTCTGTTCAAATATCAGACATGGTTGCTAAAAGCTAGCTATTATAAAGAAAAACGAGAGGTAGTATAAATGGCATAGGTGATAGAGGCTTTGTTTTTCCCTCTCACGACCACATCAAAGTTGTGACAGAAACACAGAGCAAACAGCAAGTAAAGTCTCCTGGACTATAGATGAATAGAAGCACTACAGTTAGGGAGAGAAGCGATTAATCAATCTGCAATGATAGAAGGGCGGAGCCTGTAAAGAAGCGAGGCTGCTTGGTTCCAGTGGTTGAGTGAGATAGAGGCAGCAGGCAGCGCAGACACCTCTTAAAGGGGCAAACTTTATTGCGGTGACTGACCTGCTCGCTCTGAACTCCAGCATGGGGTTGGCTGCATGGTGCACTAGGGATGTGCAAGGGGACACTGAGTTGTCAGAGTGAAGGCCGGCCGAAGCTCTCTCCTAGGCAGCAATGATGGCGGTATCCATTATTCCTCTGTTGAGCCCTCCCCCACTCCCATTGCGTAGACACAGAGCCACCATAGCTGAGATGTCATTAAACCATATAACAGAGGTCGCTCTGCCCAGAGGAATCCCTGAAACTCTCTCTCTCCCAACTCATGGCCCCACCCAAGCCATATCCAGGTGTGTCCTCAGTGAGTCAGGTGCTCCTTGCTGAGCAGAGCCAAGACTCATGCTGGTGGCAGTTGGCCTCAGTTTCTGGTTTGATTTCTTGAGGCAACTATAAGCACAGCATCTGTGGACTGTTTGCTGAATCTTAACATGTGGCTCTGGAGGGACACAAGCTGGGGCTAAACTTGGCCTGCAGTTGAAACCCCTCTTAGGACTGTGCTACTGGATACCGACTACACTAATAACACTAATAACATCAGGAAACTTAGGAACTTTGCTTAGTACATAGAAACACACACAGTAAGGCAGCCAAAATAGGAAGACAAAGAAGCAGAAACCACATGAGAGAACAGAACGGAGATCCAGGAACAATGGAGTCAAGCAATCTAACAGATGCAGAGTTCAAAACACTGGTTACAAAGATGCTCAATGAACTTAGGGAAGTGTAGATGAATTCAGTGAGAACTTTAACAAAGATAAAAAACATAAAAATGGAAATGGAAATCATAAAAGAGAATCAGTCAGAAATGAAGAACACATTATCTGAGAAGAAGAGTATATTAAAGGGAATCAACAGAGTGGATAAGGAAGGGGACTGAACCACTGATATAGAGGATATGGAACCCAAGGACACCCAATCGTAATGCCAAGAATAAAGAAGCCAAGACTATAATAATAATTTAAGGAGCCTATGGGACACAATTAAATGTAAAAATATCCATGTCATAAGGGTACCTGAAGGAAAACAAGATATTGAAGAGTTATTTGAAGAAATAATGATGGAAAACTTCCCTTGCTTGGCGAAGGAAATAAACATACAACCCCAGGAAGCTCAGAGAGTCCCCCAAAAAATGAACCCAAAGAGACCCACATCAAAATAAATTATAATTAAAATACCAAAGGCTAAATACAAAGAAAGAATATTGAAATCAGCAAGAGAAAAGTACTTAGTTACCTATAAGGGAGCATCTATAAAACTTGCAGCTGATTTTTCAAAAGAAACTATATAGGACAGAAGGGCTTGGTACAAAATATTCAACTTGATGAAAACTCAGGATCTACAACCAAAAATACTTTATCCAGCAAAGCTATCATTTAGAGTCAAAAGACAAAAAGAGCTTCTCACACAAAATAATTTAAAAGAATTTATCAACACCAAGCCAGTATTACAGAAAATGTTGGAGAAACTTTGAGAAGAAAAAGCATGTATCAAAAACATGAATGAAGAATGGTAATAATTACATTTCTATCAACAAGTACCACAAATGGAAAAGAATTAAGTGTTCCAACCCAAAGATAGAGTGGCTGAATGGATAAGAAAACCAGACCCCTACATATGCTGCCTACAAGAGACTCACTTCAGATGAAAAGACACACACAGACTAAAAGAAGGGGATGGAAAAAGATATTGCCTTGATGGACACAGAGGGTATTGTGCTGAGTAAAATAAGTCAAATAAAGAGTGACAAATATTGCATGATTTCATGTACATGTGGAATCGAAAGAACAAAAATAAACAACAGCAATAAAAATGAAAATAAGTTCATAGATACAAAGAATATTTTAAGGGCTGCTAGAGAGGAGGGGAGTTGAGGAGATGGCAAAAAAATGGCAAAGGGATTAAAAAGTACAAATGTATAGTTACAAAATAGACATGGAGATATAAAGTGTAGCATAAAGAAAATAGTTAATAATATTGTAATAAATATGTAAAGGAAAAGAGGGTACTAGATTTAGTGAGGGGATCACTTTGTGAGTTATATAGGTCTCTAATCACTAAGTGATACAACTGAAACTAGTATATTATTGTAAACCAACTATAATTGAAAAAAATCATTGAATTGTACAGTGTAAATATGAACAACTAATTGTCTATTATATTTCAATAAAGACCAAAAAAAAATTGAATCCAGTTTTTCTCTATGAAAAGACCCATCATAAATGTTAGAAGATGTTTTGATTTTTTATTTATGGGAAATGAATTATAACCAAAGAAACATTCCTTTCCTCAGACACATTTCTTCGTGCTTTTTAATCTGCATTGTGAGAGCAGTGTGGCACTGTCCATAAAAATCTCTGTGGACATACCATGTCCAGTCTTACATTTTTGGTCCTGCTAGTTAATTTAGCTAGAAATTTATCCAGAGGCCTCTGTGTTACTCTATTCTCTTTCTAAGATATACTTACAAGCTTATGTGGAATCATTTCAAGCCCTTATAAGGGCAGTTAAATTTAAGTGGAAAGGTTTGGGGAAACTTGGAAGAAGAAATCATGAAAGAAAATTAGTAACTCTTTTTATGAAGAGGTTGCTTGAAAAAAGTTGAACAGAGATTCCTTGCCAGTGGTGAAATTTTCACCACATTGTGACTATACTAAATGCCGCTGAATTGTACATGTTAATGGTTAAAATGATAAATTTTATGTTATGTGGATTTTACCGTAAAAAAAAAAATTAGCTCAAGTTAAAAAAAAAAAAGGCCTTTACCACAGACTCATGGCATCTCAGAATTATAAGTAACCTTAAATGTTGTCTAGGCAAGTACATTTTAAGTGACTGGAAGCAACTATCTTTTGAGCCATACAATCAGTTTACATGAGACCAGCATTTTTTAATAAAAGCATAAAATAGAGGAGAGAATATCTGAGTGTGTCACATATCGTAAGGGCAGCAACAGTTTAATAAAATCATGCCTCTGTTGTATGTGTATGGTTGTGTTATATACTGAAATATGATATATAATGTACTTTTCACCATATGCTATAGTATAAAAGTTAAAGATATCTAGTCTGGCCCAACTCTTCAATTTATGTAAGTATTTTTTTCCACAAAATTTCTGGCCTCTACATTAAAGGGACAAAAGTAGAAGATTATAAGTTTAAAGTGGTAAATACATAACATATGATACATGAATGACCTAGCTAATAAAATCAGACATAGACAAATACCAAGATTATAGGGTGTCAAATTTTGGAACAGCTCAAGCATAAAACTGTAGAACTGATGCCTGCTAGTAATAGCCTTTGTGATCTGTCATTCACAAAAATGACTCAGGATGTGACCCTGAAAATTGCAGAATGATTCATTCCCATGCCAAGAAACACAGCAGGATAGAAATGAAAGCATAAGACTTTTTAACACTTAAGCAAGTAAACCTTGTAGGGAAAAGGCAATTGACATCTTGCAGAAACTTTTTCTATCTAATCTATAAGTATGAGACAAATATTCTGGAGTTCTTCAAGGAAGAAGGTAGTATGACAATATAAAGCCACTAGGATTGATTTATGTAGATTGATAGGAGATCCTATCAAAATCTATAGAGAAAATTTTTGTCTCTAAAGAATTAAGAAACAAAATTATTTGCCCTAGTGAAATAAGAATAGGATAAAATCAGCACTTTTTTGTACAGAGAATTATAGTAAATTTCTTCTTAAGATCTTGGTAAAAATTAACAAAAATAATAAACAAGATAGAGGAAGAAAGAAAAGTTACTAGTAATTTCCACATTTAAACATGGTATTTGGCTCCTTCATGTTGTGAAATAGCCATTAGGGAGCTCATGTAGGTAAATGCATTGAGCATCCACAGGTAACATTAAGAGTGGGCAGGATAAGGCGATATATTTGAGGGAAAATGTCTAAATGCTACTTAAAGAGATGAGAAGATCTAACTTCTCAGCTACGTTCCCTGTGAAAAATAAAGTAAATTTTTTTATTTGTTTCCATGAAAATTCTACAACAAAGGTCTTGTAGAGAAAATAATTCACAAATGGTTGGAAATCATCAACTTAGATACTATAAACTTAACAGAAATCATTCTACCTCCATGTAAAATTATAGTGAATATAAACCTAGACTACTGTATTGTAGTTCTGGCTACAGGGATCTAAGAAATATTAACAGAGTTTGAGAAAATTCAAGGAGTTAGACAATTAATATTTGATGTAATTTTTTATAAATATTTTCAAAAAATGGATTGAAGCATAGTGTTATCTTCATAGTCCAAGTACCAGCAAATATTGAGTCTCCTGTAAGAGAATCTCTCCAGCTAAAGTCAAAGTTATTGTAACATCAAATTCCTAGCAGTTTGTCATAATCAAGACATACTCAGCAAGGAGGCCATTGTTCTCCAGGATTCATCTCTTTATAGATATAAACATATGGCCCTCTTCCTGGTCTTCTGAGACTCATCAGAAAATATACACTGCTGAAAAAAGAAGGACTTATTCCTAGTCTAAGTCACTCAGTGAGTGCCAGATGCTCTCTGGGAAGATACCGCAAAGGAGAAAATACAACACATCCCAAAATGACATTTACTATATGCATATTGGGTATAAATAAGAATTTCCTGATAATGACTTAAAATTTTCTGCTTCCAGAAAAGTTGAAAATAAACATTAAAGACCTTAGACACTTATACAAAATTGTCTCTTCTCAAGTAGTGAAAATAGTTTCTAGGGCAGGACTCATAAACATTTCACAATTTTTCTCAGACAAAGGAGGCTTTATTATGGCTTAAGAAAGTTGCAGTAAAGATATTTAGACAAACCATATTTGAAAGTAGTTGTTTAGAAAAGAACTTGGGAAACAAAGAATACTGTCACCTCCTGAAAACTAAACTGATAAATTTTAAAATGGTAAACCTGGTTACCTAAAGAAATAACCAAAATGACTAAATGAGTAATTAGAGAATCTAGAATACTTGAAATTCCAATTTAAGTGATTTAGAGGTAGAAAAGCCACCTTTTAACTAGAAAAGGTGAAATCTAAATTATTATTCCCATCCTAAAGAAGAAGTCTAATCTGTAATCTTGATTATTATGAAAAAAACTATTTTATAATAGAAAGATAACCAACATAGAGTTTATTTAAAAGAAAAACCAAAATATGTCAAAGGTTTTTCCAGTAAAATATAACAGGGAAGATATTTGCAACTGGCTATAATAGATACTTAGGCCCCAAACTTACTCTCCCGCTATAAACAAACTATAAAACTGAATGAAATAAATAAAAGACACACACACACACACACCACACACACACACACACACACACACACAAAACTATTAGACAGAAGAGGACATCACAGGACTAAGATTCCAAAGAGAAGAGACACAAACAATGTGAATCTTAAAGTTATCTCAACTTTTGCCTAGAAACTTATTCTAAATAAAACTGTAAAAAAGCAGAGTACAGAGGTTTCACTAAATTTAAGAGCAGAGATTGCAGTCCAGAGAGGGAGGCAGAGGAAACTGGAAGTTATAGAAAAGATTCCAGAGAAAGGGAACACAGAAAAAGAATTCTATAAATCTGTATGAGGTTTCCTTGAGGCTTTGCTGAATACTAACCTGTATATACTAGGAGTGAAACTCCACAAAGTTGCACAAAGAGCCAATGAGTTATAGGACGTCCAGAGCTCACCTAAGTGGGAATTTATTTGCGCTACAATCCACCAGAGTGGAGAGTGTTTTTTGATCACCCAGAAAAATCAGTAGAGACTAGAGGAGAATAAACATTAGCAGCTAAGCTATCCCTAGATAAAAGTCTACTAAAGGACTGCTTAACTAAGTTTAAAAATAAGTACTGAAATGATCAAGTAAGTTAATTTGCAAACAGCTTAACTGCTTGCCAGAGCAAAGCCCAACAGTTCTTAAAGAAAGACAAGAAGATCTTGACACTCAATAATGTAACATTAATGACTAGTATCTCATCAAAAATCCTAAATATGCTGGGAACCAGTCAGAATGACCCATAAATCAGGAAAAAAAATCAGTCAATAAAAGATACTCAGAAATTACATAATTAGCAGAGAAGAGCTTTAAAAAAAACTATTATAAGTATGCTCTGCAAGCTTAGGATCCAGAAGAAAATATGAAATGGTTATGAAACAAAAGACATCAAAATGAACAAAATTGAAGTCCAGAGATAAAAAATACAATATAAAATGACACTTTCACTAGATGAGTTTAAAAGCAGATTAGACACTACAGAAGAAAAGTTCAGTTAATTTGAAATTATAGCAACGGAAACAATTGGAAAAGAAGCACAAAGAGGAAAAAAAGATAAAAATTTGACCAGAGACACAGTGAACTGTTGAACAGAGAAATATACATGGCAAAAATGTTTCAAATTTGATGAGAATTATAAACCTAGAGATTGAAGACACTCAATAAACCCTAAAAAAGATAAATGTAAAGAAAACCCCCCAAAAGACATTATAATTAAATCACTAAAAACCATTCATAAAGAAAACAATTTTAAAGCAGCTAGGAAAAAAAGATATGTTGCATACAAAGATAAATATGATCAAAAAAATTTGTCAGCAACTTTTTATTTTGGAAGACGGTAGAACTCTGTCTTTAAATGCATACCAGTTGGAAAGGAAAAAGTAGAAATCTATAAAACATTAGAACTAATAACTGAGTTTAGAAAGAATTCAGGGTACATGGTCAATATGTAAAATCAATTGTAATAAGTAATAAGACAATGTGGTATATTGATAGACATATCAATAAAACAGATTGGAAAGTCCAAAAAGAGATACATCTTGAGAAAGGTCAATTGTTCTTTTTACAAATCTGACAAGGTAATTCCATAGAACAAAGGACAGATTTTATAACAAATAGTGTTAGAACAATTGGATATCAATGTATAAAAATAAACCTCAAACTTTATCTCACACCATAGATGAAACTAACATAAAACATGTCATTGACCTAAAAGTAAAATCTAAAACTACAAAAATTTTAAAAAGAAAACATGGGAGAAAATCTTTAGGGTAGGCAAAGTCTCCAGTAATAGGTAAATACAAAGCACCAATAAAAAAGTAAAAAATGATAAATTGGAGTCTAATCTAAATATTCTGTTCTTACCAAAAAAATTAATAAAAATAAAAATAAAGGCACAGAGCAGGAGAAAATATTTGTGACGCAATTATCTGGCAAAGGACTTCTAGTCACAATATATAAACAACTTGCAACATTCAATGAAAATTTAAGCGGCACATTTAAAATGGGCAAAATTTAAACAGAAACTTCACAAATGAAAATATACAAGTAACAAGCAGGCGTATGAAATGATGCCATCATTATTATTCATTAGAGAAATGCCGATTAAAACCACAATGAGACTAAAATTCAGAAAATTGATAACAGCAACTATTGATGAGGATGTGGAGCAACTGGAACTTTTTAAAATTGCTGTTGGCATTGTAAAACGTCACAGATTCTTTGGAAAATAGTTTGGCCATGTCTTAAAAAGTAAAGTATATACTATACAGTCTACCAATCGCATCCTTAAATATATTCACAAGAGCAATCTAAATACATAGCCATACAAAGATATTGCACATGAATGTTCAGTGCAGCCTAGTTCATAGAAAAAAATCCTAGAAATAACACAAGTGTCTACCAAGAGGAGAACGAATTTACAAAGTGCGAATACTGCTCAGCAATGGGAAGGAACAGTCTACTGACATGCATAACAATGAGACCATCTCTCAAAATCTGGTGATAAGTGAAAGTAGCCAAACCTAAAAGAATAAGTACTTATTATGCCATTTATATAAAAGTTTAGAAAAAGTGAACCTAGTCTCATGACAGAAAAGAAACATATCGGTGGTTGTCTAGATCAGAAGAGGGGTGAGACATTACTGAAGTAGGGGTCTAATGGAACTTTTAAGGACAATGGAAATGTTCTTTATATTGTTTGTAGTGGTGGGTACAATAGATATAGACATGTCAGATTTATCAGACTATATACTTAAAATTGGTTTGTTTTATTGTATATAAATTATACTCCAATAAAACTAATTTAAAATACATGTTAAGGGACCAAATATAAATGAATGAATGCCTATATAAAACATCTGAAGAATTGAAGGCAATAAAATAAAATACTTAACCAAGGGCTGTCATATGTATTATCCTTATTTCTTTATACTAAATGAATCAGAAGGCAGTACAATAAATTTTATACTGTAACTGTTGGAAGTTTCTTTATAATTCAAAAACCCTATTTCAACATTGTAATGTCTTGGAGTCACTTTTATGCAGAGATATATTAATATCATGCTTTAGAAAATTAAGGCATAGACAATTGGGTTGAATACATTCTGAAAGTAAATGTAATCTGAAATAAAACTATAATGTAGCTATGTAATTTAAAATATTACATTTATATAAGTATGTGTCCATTTTTTGAGAACTCAAGGATTTATGAAAACTCACAGATTGCATTCTAAATAGACTAAAATTTTGGAATTTCCTGACCCTGTAATAAATATAGAAAGAGTCAACTATTTTCTTTTAATAAGAATTATGTACTGGTGTTATTTCGTTTAGGTCACCCAGTTCTCACATCAAGCAATATGCTTTTTCTGACTAAAAGTGTTCCAGTACCAGGTCCAGTGTGGTGGGGGACAGTTCTTGACATTTAGACACGGCTTCAGATACCAGCTAAGTGTCCTACAGTTCAACTCAATTCTGATGCATTGTATGTGGAGATAGCAACAGATCTCACAGGTAAAGGGCTCAGCCCCACAAGACCACCTCCCTATCAGACACCAGCTGCAAGCCCAGGTTGTCACCTATGCTTCTGACTGACAGCCTCCAAACTGGAGGTTCCAATGGCCCACTCCAAATCAGGATGACAATCACATGTCCAGGTTGTTATCTATATTTCTGACTGACTGGCTATAAAACAGAGGTTCCCACAACTCCCTTCTCATGTTTCATTAATTTGCTAAAGAGCCTCACAGAACTCAGTAACCCATTTACTCACTAGATCATTAGTTTATTACAAAGGATGTTAAAAGATATGAATCGACAGCCAGATGAAGAGATACATAGGGAGAGGTCTTGAACAAAGAAGCTTTTGTTCACATAGAGTTTGGGGCCAGCATGGTAACATGGGGAAGCATTCTGGTTCCCCAGCCTGGAAGCCCTCCAAATCCTCTCCTTCTGGGTTTTATGACGACGTCATACATAGGCGTGATAGATTAAATCACTGGCCCTTGGTGATTGAACTCAATCTCCAGACCTCCTCCTATTCTGAGGTTTGTGGGGTGAGACTGACAGTTCCGACCCTCTCAACACCTGTTTTGTTCTCCTTAGCAACCAGCCTAAATCCTAAAATGGAAATCCAAAGTCACCTTATTAACATAACAAAAGACTTTATCACTGTCATCACAAGAAATTCCAAAGGTTAGCAGCTCTTGTCAGAAACAAAAGGGGGATGAAGACCAAATATGTATTTATTACAAATCAAAATGCCACACCCAGTATACCTGATTGACACACTCAAGAGTCCTCAAAAAAAGCAAATTATAAAATATTACATCTAAAAACCTAAAAAAACAAACAAACAGCATTTGCCCCATGAAGAGCATATCTTATCTACATAAATTTCTTTGGCTTTATTTTCTTATCTCCAGCACACCTTCCTTCTCTCACTCTAGTAGTGGGAATATCTTTCTCCAAAGTGCTTTAATGCAAAATATAAGTCATTTAGTGATTTATAAGTTAAAAGGAAAAGAGAAAATTCTTTATTTGACCAATATTTTTCCAGGATCACTTTTCTGCAAAACTGGGTTCTTTTGGTAGCCTTAAATTTTAATAACTAATACTTATCAAGTTTCTATGTACAAGGTCTTTTCTAATATTTTAACATATAATAATTTGTTTAATCTTCACAACAACCCTAAGAAGTATTATCATCTTACCCTCCAAATAAAGAAATAGAGACACAGAGAAGTTAAGTCACTTACTCAAGGTAAGTGATAGAGTTGAAATTGAAACCAGGCCATAACACTGAAACTGTGCAGCATCTCAGGAACCTAGCACTTAAATCAGACCATAATAGTTTTCTAGTGTTTTTGTTTGTTTGTTTGTTTTTTTAATGTTTTTTCAGGCCTCCTCATAGGCCTACATTGACCATCAGATCTAGAGGCTTGGGCAGGCGTAGTTACCAGCTAAACGACCCTAAGCTGATCTGACGAACAAGGTGGAACTGGGGTTCTTGAAACTCAAGTAACAGAGATGCCCTCATTTGCCATGCTGAGCCTTTTCAAACAAGAGGGGTCCATCAATAAGGAAGATCCAGTGCCTACGTTTAAAACTGACCCATCAGACTCTGCCAGATTGAAATTACTTTGTTCTATCCTGCCCTCTTTCACATTTCTTACCTTGGATTGCTTAGTTCCAAGGCCACATAGTCAGACTCCCTGGATGAAAATTAATAAATATTCATAGTCCCTCCTCACCTTATTGTTTAAATTTGTTTCAAATCTTTAGTGGGGAGATAGATTTGGGCTTTCTTCTTGTCCCCTCCTTGGGCTGCATTATGAATAAAAACCTATTTTCTCAGCAAAAAAAACTGTTGCTTCAGAATCTGGCCTCTCTGCAAGCAACGAGAAAAGGACTCACCAACTTTGGTAGATGGCCAGATTTGAACACTGGCATTCTGACTTGAGTAAGGGCACTTGATCAATATGTTTTTCAGAACAAGGAATCAGGGAAGTATGAGCTGTCCTCCACCCCCAAAGGATTGTCTTATCTGCATAATATGTGTATTATTGTCTATTAGATTTTTATAGAGTTTCTGCTATACCAAAGTTGAAGACATTATTCTTTTCCTTTTATAGTTTTATATTTTGTGTATTTAGAAAAGATTACAAAATCATTCACCCATTATTATGGGTCCTTGAACTACTTGTTTTGGGAAACTGTAAAAACCTCAATGACACATTAACAATTAATAAATAACATAATAATAGTTTTACCATCTCTTGTTTACCTAGGACAGTCTCTCTTATATCTATAAACACAAGGGGGCAATGATATTCCCATTTTGCAGATGATGAAACTGTGACTCAGAGAAATTAAACAGTGTTTCCCAAACTCGGGTGTGCATCACAAGCACCTTATTAAAAACACACATTGTTGGATCCCATTCCCATAGTTTCCGACTTAGTAGCTCTTGGGTGGGGTCTGAGAATTTGCATTTCTAACATTTTCCCAGATGAAATGCTAACATTTTTAACAAAATGATATGAGGACACACAGGAGGAAGAATTCCTTCCTAGTTACAAAAGGGAAATACTATGACAGAACAGGTGATATTGCAGCTGGACTCCTATAGATGACTAGAAGTTCGCCCAGTAGGAGATGGCCGAGGTGGGTCCATGGGAACGGATGCAGACGTGCTAATACTCCATATACAGTGTCAGAATTGACTCGGGGGGGCGGGGGTGAGGGAACTTTCTCAGGTGATGATATTATTCTGTACATTTTTTTCCCCTTGAGATGGGAGTACAGAAGGGAATGATGAATAAAGATTTTAAAATTAGAAAACAAGGGATGTTGAGGTAATTCATACCTGATAAAATCTAAGTTTCCAATCTGAATGGCCAAGTTCACGAAAGACATGTTTTAGGACTATTATTATAAGTATATCCTTATTTCTGGGTTTCTCTAAATAGCACTACCAGAAATTCCATATAAGAGACTTCTATTCTTACATCTGTTTCTACTGTCTTTACCACAGCTATTTCAACTTTTTTTACTTTTCTTAATATTCTTCCTCATATTCACTTAATCTTTATCCACTTTATAGAATGAATCTCAGCGATACCCCTCGCTTGGTGGTTGGATTATATATACACTAATTCACAGTGCATATACTAATGTTTACACTTATTTGATACTAGCACTTTTTAAAAAGGAATCTGTGTTGGTTGTTAAAAAATTGATGTTTATTAGTAGAGACAGTTAAATTTCAATTTCAATCTAATGCTGTGGTCTTTGTGGTTGTTTTGGAGTATATGTAAGTATATTGCACAATGCAAAACCCAGCTGCTTGTCTTTCCTGTGCAATGAAGTAAAATTCTTTGGGAAGCCGGATATCTGGTTATTAGCATATATCCATGCTCTGGTTCCACTCTCTCAAATAAGTTTTTGTCTGACAGATGTTGTGCAATCTTCTCCAGACCATAACCACATCTGGCACACAAAGGTCATTGTCAATATTGAATGGAGCCATTACGTTTTGCCCCAAATAGTCTCTCATAGTACTACTTGAGACAAAAGTTGAGACATTTCTTATCCAGACAATATAAAGTACTATATCACTGCTATAGTAAAGTACTATATAGTATGTTACCAGTACTATATCACTGGTAAAAGGAGAAGAACATCACTGGAGTTTCCAATAGTCACCATGCTCATTGCTTATTTGAGTGAATAAATATCAGTGGGATTTTGAGTTACTTGAACTCTCTATGCCTCAGTTTCCTTGTCATAAGATGAGGATGAAAATAGTGCTCATATCATATGGTTCTTAGGAATATTAAATTAGTTATTATAACTATTAAATCAGTTAATAGATATAAAGTATAGACCAAGATGTCAGTGTGACATCTCCAATATTTTTTTCTTTGTTGAGATCTATTGTTATGAAAAAAAGTTTCAATAGATAGATTTAGTCCATTGTTTTCCATGACCAGAAAAAAAATTGCTAAGCAGTATAGAACATTTGTATCACACCAATTTGGGTGTGTTTTTACAAGGTTAAGAAACAACTTGAACTTGTACAGGATGTACATTTGCTTCCATCTTGATTTGCTGGCCTTCTGGCATGTTGGATTTAAGGGTGGTCAAAAAAAATGGTCCCTAGAGTTTACAATTTACCAGGAAAAATGATGAAGTTTTTCATGAAGAGTTGGGAACATAATTTTGGAAGTAAAATTTACATTGTGAATTCAGACCAGTAATATTAAAGCAATTGTATTTTGGATGTGTCTAGGAATTATTTTCTACTGATTTTTTTTTTTTTCTTTTGCCAAAGATTGCCCTCCTCCAGACCCTATAGAAAACCTTAAAATTAAGTACATAAATATGGTTCTAGAATAATTGTGTGACCAAAAACAAGATAAATGTGTTAAAGTGTACTTATTAATAGTGGTGAAACTATTTTGTATGAAACTGTCACGGTAGATACATGACATTATGCATTTTTCAAAATTAATGGAACTTTATAGCACAAAAAGTGAACTTTAATGAATGCAAATAAAAAATAATTTAAGAAGTCATAGGATCCCAGGAAGAAATGACAACTGTGAAAATAGGATCTAATTTGACTATAAATGAAGTGAAAAAAAAAAAAAACTCATTGAAAGGGTTAAGGGTTTTGCAGATACTTAAATAACTCTGTGAATACATGGAATCTGTAAGACTTAAGGCAAAATGAACTACACATAAGCAACTGTATCCCAATTGTTTCCATGGGCGTAGAAGCTAACAACTTTGATGCAATTATGCGTGTGAACTAGAATTGAACAATTAAGTAGATGGATGGTGAGTGATAGTCAGGTTTCTCACTGTTGGGATGAAAATTTACAGATAAGTACGGTGAAGAACTTTGAATGCTACATGTGCAATGGATTGGAATCTGAGACATCAATAAGAACTCATGTTTGGTATAATATAGATGCAGATGACTACATATAGAAATAAATATAAGCATGTGTACCTGTATTTCTTTGATCTGTCATGAGAAGTTCTCAAAAATGGCACCTCAGAGGCAAAGAGCATGCATCGAATCTAGATTTTAGTTTCTAATACCATTTTTCAGTAAAAGGATAAATGACTCACTCTAGAACGGTCACAGGAAATATATAAAATTAGTTTGGAACATCTTGTATTGTCAGAAAGTAAGAAAGGGCTTGAAAAAAAAAAAAGAAAACTTCTCATGATGGGGGGATGTCAAAGAGGTATAGGAGCCAAGTGAAAGAGATCCCAGTGGCCAAAGCTGGAACAATTTGAGCAACATAAAGTACTGTTGGATAATTACCAAAATACAAAACAAATATTCATAACTCCAATTTTTATATAAGTGAATGATTGAATAAATAAATATATGGAGAATTAGAAAAATTCACCCATGCAGAAAAATTCCAAAGAGGTTGTGTAGATCATCCACCCTCAAGATGGGTAATATAACTCCACACTCCAGTGCATAGTGACTTTTCCCCAGTGAGTATAGTATGGACAAGGGCATTAAAAACAGGAACTCTACAGTGGAGAAACTGGACCCACACTACTTTAGTCATGTGAAGAAGGTCAACATTAATGATAAAAAAATCATGTTGATAATAGGTACCCTTAATATGATATGATGAAAAGAGCATTTTACCTCTGTGATCTCCCTCCCCAAAGCACACAACTATTTCCTAATCGTTAGAAAAAAACATAAGACAAATCCCAATAGGGAAGCATCCTACAAATACCTGAGCAGTGTTCCTGAAAACTGTCAAGGTCATTAAAAACAAAGTGAGAAACTGTCATAGCCAAGAGGAACTTAAAGAAAAAATGACAAATTATTGTAATGTGGTATCCTGGCTGAAATCCTGGAACAGAAAACAGACATTATATAAAAACTAAGGAAATCTGAATAAAATATGGGCTTTAGTTAATACTGTGTCAGTATTGCTTCATTAATTATAACAAATATACCATACAAATGTGAATAATACTAATAAGAATAACAGGAAAAGATTGGTTCAGGGTGTATGGGAACTCTCTGTACTATCTTATAAATTTTTATTATTGTAAATCTAAAATTGTTCTAAAAAATAAAGCATATTTTAAAAGGCATGTTCATGGGTACCAGCAAATACAATGAGATGTAGAGGCTATTTTTTTTAAATGCCTAGGATATTTCTTATATTAGTTTAGTGGCAGAACACATCCTAGAGTAATGGGTTGTACCAGCTTGCAGTGAGTGATTCATTTGACATGATTTCAAGATTTGGATGATACTACAAACTATTTTTTATTACTTTACACACTCGTGGGAAATGAAGACAAGTGACATAGCCTCAACAAAGTATTATCTGCTATGTTTGGTAGATGTGGTGTGTGGGAGCAGGTAGTAACATTTCTGATCATTGATTTAATATAGGTATTTCTTAACTTAAGAAATTAAGAAGTTACTATTATGTGAGTTTCAGACCATATGACACCCAGAGACCCACCTACTAATCATGTAATTGGAAGAAAAGAATATCATAGATATTTTTAAACACGCAAATAATTTTATCATAATTTAATCAAATAATTTTAACATTTACTACTAAAATGATAGCTATAGTAGAATTAATAAAAATTAGCAAAGGAAATCATTTATTTACCTTCTACTTCCTCATATGTTTTCCTAGGGAAGTGATTAAGGAATACCGATATAAACAAATATAAGGGAGCCAGAAATGACTTTTTATGAAGTTATCAGCCACTATACATTAACAATTAATTAATTAATAATTAACATCCTGTTGAATGTGATATTTGGGGGTTATTAAATCATAATAATGTAAAAGAATTTTTATTGGTTTTTATCGACCTAATTGTCTTATCTTGTTTAGGCTATAACAGTCTCATTGAGTATTCCAACGGTTTAAGCCATTTTTAGAGAATGTTTCTCTTGCTTTATAGAAACAAAGGAAAATATTTATCTACTAATCCATTTCCGGGAAGATGATCCTGTTTTGCTAATACAATACAGAAAGGGAAAGGCTGCTTTTATCAAAATTTTTCACATCCTTCAAGGCCCACTTCATCAGGTGTTTACTCTGTGGTAGATAGTCTATTAGATGTTGGGATTACATGGCTGGCCAAAGCATCCCTGCTCTAAAATAGCTCACCATCTGGTGGGTTAGGCGGATATGCTAATCAACTATCATATGTGTTATTAAAACAATGTAGAAACACAGTGGGGCAGAGAGAGTACTGTCATAAAACAGCAAAACAACATAACTTTGCTAATTGGCAGTAGCCATAGAAAAGCCTATTGGAGTTGGTGACTCCTGAGAATAGGGCAAATTTGAGCAAAGTCATCTTCTAAGCAATTTGGTGCCATTGAACAAATTTTGGTGTAAGGCTTGTAAGAGTTGAGGCTGGAGAGTTAGACAAGGAGATGATTATGGAGAAACTTAACACAGATTGTAAAAGAAGAGACTATCCTGCAGATAAGTCATTGAGCAATTTCAAAAAAAGAAAACCATGGCCATACCTTCATTTTAACAAGATCCGTCTGATAGCTATGTATCCTATGATTCGAGAAATCAAAGAGTAGAGGCAGGAAAGTCAACAAGGAGATTTCTGTATTCAGTGAGACATTAGTAGCAGAATTGGTGAGATGGGAAAAGATTCAAGAAGCATTAGAAGAGAAATCAATTATTTGAATGCAGGGCATGTCAAGGATAATACCCAGATTTTCAGCTAAAGGAACTGAGTACAAGATTATGACATCAAAGAATATACTAAAGGAGAAGTTATTTAAAATGGGAGGTTGTGGATTCAATGATATTAGTGCTGTTTTTTTTGTTGTTGTTTTGTTTTGTTTGTTTTTGTTTTGTTTTTTAAGTTGGAAGTGCTTCTGGCACATTCCTGTGAAGTTATCAAAAGCCAGAAGAGGGTGTAGCTCAGTGGTAGGGTTATCATTAGGCTGATTGCCCTAAGCAGATGAAAGTTATTAACATAGAGATTCCCTATAACATTGAGATGTGAATGTATCTCTTATGACGCCTTTATAACTCTGCCTTAAAACTTTATTTTTGAATGTTTTTGCTATGTGTATCCTATATTAGCAGTTCCTTTGAAGGGGGAAATGTCTCATATCTATACTTACTTAAAAAGGCCCACTAAGTACCCTACACATAGACGATGTAAAAGTGCTAGGCATGTAATATGTGCTCGATGTTTACTGAATAAGAGAAAAAAGTATTTACTACATTGACATTAATGTAAATAATAAATATGCAGGCAGCACAAGTTTTGCTAATTACATTTACATTTGAATATATGTATTGTTTTATATGCTTATCTGACTCTTTAATAAGTGTTAACATATTCCAACAATGTAAATAGTAGCTGCTGTTTTTCCTTCTTTTCCTTTATGTTCTTGTTAGTGAAGCCAGAAGGCTCACAAGAAGGGAGAATACAGCTGGTCGATAAAAAATCTTTAATACTAGTACAGAATATTTTCTTTCCATCAGTGTACACCCTTATCTCTTGGTACTATCACTGGCATATCTATTTCTCTGCTACAATGATAATATCCCTGTAATTCATATTCTGGGACCATTCTCTTAGAAACTAAAGTAATAAGTTCCTGATATTAAAAGTCATATAAAAATATTTAAGCCACTTTTTCTTTGTATATGCTATTTCCTAGATACCTGGAGTGAAGCTTAAAGAATGATAAAAATAAGGAAATTTATGAGTATATTATAATCATTATCATCAATAAACAACCAGTGTTTAAGTGACTGCCAAAGTCGTTAAGAAAAAATATGTCTGTTTTATAAGTTGAACTTTATAGACCACCCCTTAATGAGAAATAAACACAATTAAGATTTAATTTGAGGATCTGTCTTAATTGATCACAGATGTAGGTAAACTAATTGGAGTCATGAGCATGATGCCATTTTAATAACTGGCTGTTCAGCTCATGGTGTACTGGCTATTATTAATACTTTTGAGCTTTTTGGTTCATTATTTAATGCCTACTAATGAACCCATGGTTTCAATGACGTTCAATTTATTTTTAAAAGACAATCTATCTAATGTGTGCTTCTTTTAAAGATTAATTTAGGTAACCCATATACATTTTGAAGACAAGAGGAATGAAAGAATGAGCCTCAGTTGATTGCTTGCTTTGGGCTGTGTGACAATGGGTCACATTTGGCCTACCTGACACTATTGCAACTCCTTTCCCCCCAAACAGTCCAACCAAAACATGGATATGATAGAAATGGAGGTGAAATATAAATGTATGAAGTTACCCTTATACATCCATGGCTATTTTTCAAGAAAGAAGCTTAAATTCTCCGCCCTTCTCTGTGAGCATCCAATTAACTCAACTGTAAGTTCTGATAGAAGTCCAACATAAGTTCTACTTCATCCAGGACTCCTTCCCTAACTTTCAGACTCCTTCAGCCCACTGTGATTTTCCTTCTATCTGTACATATACTTTCACAAAAACATTTATTGCATGCATACTCTGTCAGGTACTGTGCTAGGACCTAATGATACCAAAATAAAAGTCTCAGCTTGAGCCCTCTAAGGTCAGAGAAAAGCAGAAAGACAGAAAAGTAAACTGAGAAATAAATACAGTGACATGATTACCATGACAAAATGTGTATTTGCTGTTGGTGTTCGTGCCCAGGTGAAGGTGAGAGGAGAATTACTTACAGTCCTTTAAAAGGTAACTAATGAGCTGAGTTAAAAGTTAAAAATTTTCTCAGTAGAGTTATCACTACATTTATTATTAGTATACAATTGATTAAACAACATAATATATAACTCATCTTGTTAATAATTATTATTAATAATATTTTGTTAAAAAGAGATCTCTTAGATATTGTTTTCAATAAGTTCATGTTCTATACATTAACATTAAATTAATTTTTATTAATTTTTGCAAAAACGGGACATGGACCAGCTTCAATTCTGGTCTTATTTTTTATTTTTATACAAGTAAGATAACATGGTCTTATAAACAAACAGATGGAATGGAAAGTTATTTGTAATAGTAATATCATAAAAATCTTTGAACTCCTTCTGGGCTTCTGAGTCATATGCCCAAATTACCTAGTAATTTAAAGTAAAAAGAAAATAAAAATTTTAATGAACTATCAGTTAACAGTTCAAGTATTCCTTCAAATTTGTGAAAAGCAAAAAATGGGAACCACTTGACTTTTGGAAAGTATTTAGAAAATTTTACATCCATCATTATATCACCAGAAAAGATGCTCTATAAATATTTTCATATTTCCAAATGAAATAATGGGCTTTCTGAAAAAAATTAACTTAATAGCAACCTGGATTAAAGATGACTGAAGGGCAAACAAGTCCAGAAAATTAAATAAAGACTTCTGAAGAAATTTTGTGACAGCAACTCCGGAGACATCTGTTTACATCCCAGGGTTGTAAACCTAGAGAATATTCCTTCTCTACCTGGAGAGGATTTGTTTACATTATAGAACAAAGGTCTCTTAGCTCAATCTCCAGAGAGGAGGAAGGTCAGTTGTGCCAGCTGCTCTATATAGGCTTCTAGAATTATAATGTCCAGGTTGCTATCCTGTGGTACAAACTCCAGTGTGCTCAAGTGACATCTGCAACCATGGCATTTCCCCATGAGGCACTGCAGCAGGAAGAATAGATGATGCAAGATATTCTGTAATTAAAAGTCTGTCTGTAGTCCTGAGGTCTCATGATTCTGTGTGTGTGTGTGTGTGTGTGTGTGTGTGTGTGTGTGTGCGCATGTGCATACATGCACATCGAGATAGAAATATAAAGCTATGCAAATGAGGTAACATCTCAGACCGTTTACAGTTTCAGACTCAACATAGATTAATTCACTCTCTCAGGTCTACTATTTCTAACTGCTTCAGTATTAAATCCCCGAAAGCTTTGACATTGCAAACCACAGTAAAGATAGGTGTGTCTTTCTTTTGTAAAAGAGGAAAAGAGCTATCGTGGAAGTAGAGGTGGAAAAATAATAACTAAAACTCTGTTATGGGCAGATCAACTTTAACAAGCGACAGTGTATCCTTTGAAAAGTCTATGAATATTTGCATTCCATAGGACCATTAAACTAGAGCTAGTGAAAAATAAATTGCAGAGAATAATTGAAGGTGATTCTATTTATACGAAATAAAAATTGCAAAATTAAATTTTATATTTCAGTGGTTAAACTACTAAGAAAAGTAAGGAATTAAAAATTCAGGAGAGTGGCTCTCTTTTGAAGGAAAAAGAGATACAGTTATGGAAACCTAAATGGGAGGCTTCATGATGTTGGTAATGTTTTATTTTTTAAATATTTATTTTATTATTTTTGTAAACTATACAGACATTATATTTCTATGTATGAAGTATGTTGTAATATTTTTTTTAACTTATCAGTTTTTTAAAAGTAAGCTGACAATGTCACAGCTGAATGATGACTGAGAAGAACTTATAAACACCATGATTGCCTAAGTTACATAAGTCACACAAATGAGAATATTTTATTTATTCATATATTTACAAATGTTTACTGAGCATCTATCATGTGCCATTGTTCTAGGTGCTTGTGGAACTATTAACAAAATTGGATGATACAAAGGAGAACTGTTAAAAGGTTATTGCAACAATCCAGGCAGAAGATATTTATGACTTTGAAAAAGATGGTAATAGTGGAGATGATAAGTCATCTGATACTAGTTAAATTTCAAACATAGAAGCAACTGGATTTCCTGATCGTTTAGAAGTAGGGTGTAAAAGAAAAAAAAAACTCTAAAGTTTTTACTTGAGCAACTGGAAAAATGGAGTTTCTATATACTAAGAGAGCTTACGATATGGATGAAGCAGGTTTGATTGAAAAGAAAATTTGACATCTCCATTAGATAACCAAGTGACACTGGATGCATAGATCTAGAGTTCAGGAGAAAACTATTTAAACTCCAGATGTGCTGTGTACCAAATCTGTCAACTAAAGACATCTTACTCTTGTTTGAAATTTCCATTTGAGTTATTTCCTTAATGAGATAATGCAGTTAACAATACCAAAAGTTGTCTTTCCACTCAGAACTATATATAAAAATAAAATAGGTTGTTTTTAACGATAAGTTATAAATTTTTCTAAACTCATAATTCAGCACAAATACCTAAGTGTGTGCATGTGTGCGTGTGTGTTTGTTTAATAACCTACAGTGCTAATATGGTTTTGGCACTGATTTCCAAACATCCTCACTGGGAAATTAGCCAGTAATAGCTAAGGAAAATGTCTCTGTCACCTTCTAACTCTGCATTGTCTTTCCAAAAACCTCTGTTGTGACCCATGGCATACTGGACTGAAATAGATATTTCTCTGTCATGATTTTTTAATACCAATTACAAAGCTGTTTTGGTCTCTCTGTAAGTGCTCAAGTGTCACGCTTTAAATAGAGAGCCAACTATTTCTCTGGCTTTAGCTATCTTTGTTCTTAACTACAGGTCCTTTAGTAATCTGCCCTCTCACCACACATTCCGTACATTAGCAGTTGTAACTGTTTCTCGGTTTTCAGCGCTCTCTCCTACTCTAGGTATCTTAGCCCTGTCTGAATTGTGCAGCAAGAACTGGACACATATTTACACGTATTCTAGTTGTGATTGCTTAAATAAAAACAGAATAACTTCCACATGCCTCAAATATTAACCGAAAAAGTCTTCCCTATGTGGAAAAGTCATAATCTCCATGTTACTTTATGTATAACATTAGAAAATATGCTTGGCTCTACAACTCAGAATTTTACTACTTGAATATATTATGTCCTATTTTACAAAAACGATAACAATAATTTTGTGAGGTTACATCAAGTCTAGGATATGATGTTCAATCTTGCACATTCATAAATCTGAGTATCAGTTGACCCAGATGTCAGATTTATTTTATCAGGATAGGCAAACTTAGAATACCAATATAGTATTTTACGTAAAAGTATAAATTCTAAAAAGGTGAAACTATAGTGTTCATTTGACATTTTATTCTATTATCTGTAGGAAATTTACATAGACAGCCAAATCTTTACCAGAATATTGCTTAGTAGGTAGAGTAATACTGTTTTGAGTAGGTAATTAATTGCCTTTAATACCTAAAGGGATAAAATTACGTATCTGAGAAATTAATTAAAATTAGGGAAACTTCCTTTAGATGATACTTGGCTGCCAACAAATTTTTAATCTTTGACTCCCCTTTTTCTAGGACTCATAGAGACTATCACTTATTTTGGTATATATTATGATCTCAAATATGTAACCACAAACTTTTATATAGCAATTATATTGAAGTAATGTTCATCCGTTCAACACATTTCTTAATATGTGTTGTACTCTGTATTCCATACTGTGTTAAGCATGACAGATATAAAAATTAAAAAAATAAAAGTAAACCTTGGCTAAAACCTGTATACACCCTCAAAGAGAATGAAAATTTATTTAAAAAATAGTTTTATATTATTGCAATGAATATGTTTTCAGATTTGTGCATAAAGATTAGCGATATCAATGAGATATTCATAACTCAATTTCAAGTATGTTTTGAATATAGCAATACTTTTACTGCATATTGAAGAATTAACAAAAATGTATCAAAGAGACAAGCAGTAGAAAAAAATTCCTATAAGAATATGATGAGTTCACATACTAAACTGCATAAAGTAATTTGGTCCTGCTAGAACACAAGCTAAAAGAGGGAAAGTGTTAATATATAAAGCTAAAACTAGAGGCAGGGATTTCTCCTTTCTGCAGTGTGAAGATAAGATCCATGGTACACTCAAGTCTTTCACAATTCAATGCAATCAATTTGTAACAAATATATTTTAAAAGCCCTGAGACTAGTACACAGAGACTGTAACAATGTGTAAGAGTGAAAAATGACATTCCTGAAGCAGGCAGAGATGGTTGAAGGGTACTGAAGTCACAAGTTTGTTGTACCATGGAATTCCAGAAGAAGCAAGAAATTAAGGCAAATACTCTATGAAGAAAAATACGACCAATTTAGAATTCGAGTGTTCCCACTAAATCCAATGAAACAAGAAAATAAGCCCCCATAAGTGAAAGTCAGGAGACTGCCCTCTGAAGGAATTCAGATAATGAAATTGTTAAATTACACTTTAAAAGACTTATGTTTGAAATACTTAAAGAAATACGAGATGAACTTAAAAATAAAAAATAAACAAGATGCTATCAGACATTTTTAGGAATGTTTGATAATGAACCAAACAATTCAAATAACTTTGGGAAATAAGATTTATAATAGTTAAACTTTTTAAATAAATATTTTCAGTGAGTTAGTTAATAGTACATAAGACACAGCCAAATAGAGAATTTGCGAAATAGAGAAAGATATAAAGAACAGAGAATAGAGCAAAGGGAATGGAGAAGTTTCAATACTCATGTGATAATACAGAACTTTTGGGAATTGATAAAAACCATGAAATCTATGTGTTTAAAAGAGTCACAACATGTAACAAGAAAAATAAGTAAAAAGAAATCTGTACTTACATATTTTAGAGAAAATTAAATAAAATAAAATTTTTCTCTAAAAAATATAAGTGGTCAAAACTAAATCAGTTTCTGGCCAGTGGAGAAGTAACATGAAACAGATTTACTCTCCATTATTTTAAACAACTAGAAAGCTTAGCAAAATACAGTTGACCCTTGAACAACACAGAGTTTAGGAGTACCAACTGTCACATGGTCAAAAACCTGTATAAAACTCTTGACTGCCCCAAAACTTTACTAATAGCCTACTGTTGCCTGGAAGCCTTACCGATAATATACTGTTGCCTGGAAGCCTTACCGATAATTCATGTTATATGTATTCTGTATTGTATTCTTACAATAAAGTAAGCTAGAGAAAACAACATGTTATTAAAAAGTAATAAGGAAGATCTATGTGTGCACCTATGCAGTTCAAACCCATGTTGTTCAAGAATCAAATGTATGTGAAACAACTATTTCAAACATTGGATAACCTGAATGTGGCAGGTCTGTGATCATTGAGAGAAGAGAAAGATGAGCCTTACAATCGTCTCAGATTTCTGCATGGAGTCATATTCCACAATGTGGTTTAGAGAGAGGAATCCCAAAAAGTTGCTTCAGAAATACTTTAAGAGATCTTTTGATATTTTACTGAACACTAAGCCAAATTTTGTGAGACTGATCAAAGAAAAACTGAGGAGTTGTAAGCAACCAATTCCAAGAACTTTTATAAGGCTGAGTGATATTCAAATTCTGACTAGTGAAAGTGGAGATTTGTCATTGGTCACAGAAAGCATTCAGTTTAATCCTAGAAGGAAAACATCTTAGCATAAGGGATAAACTATTACTAGGCTATTCTAACCTACTCTTAAAAAATTAAAAAAAAAAAAAACTCAAACGGTTTTAGCTAATCTGTAACTTTACTATTTGCAAGACAGTAGGCCAGAACAAAATCCAGATATTAAACAATGTAACATTCATTATGTTCCACGCTCAATGAAAATTAGCAAGAACACTAATAAGGGTGGCAGGAGAAAAACCAGAAAGTAGAAATATTCTAATAAATGATGGCAGAGATGATGAAATTATGTGAATAGAACCTTAAACTGGCCATTATCATCTTTTTTATGCTTAAGAATTTGAAGACAAATATGGACATAAGAAACATGGAATATATAAAAAATAATTAAAAGAAACCTGTGGAGATAAAAATAAAATATGTGAAATAAACAATTTACTGGATAGGATTAATAAGAGCTTAAACACTGAAGAAGAAAAGATCATTGACCTTGAACCATCCCACTATGAACTATCAAATTGAATAACAGAGAGACAAATAACTGAAAATAAAATAAAAATATCCTCAGAAACCCATGGGACAATGTTAAGAGGACTAATATATATGTAATTGGAGATGTAAAAAGTGTATGTGTGAGGGGGTGAGGATAAAAATGTAAACAATGTTTAGAATTTTTTCATAGTATAGGAATTCTATAATCCCACAAAACCAAGAAGCTAAATGAAATCAATGCAGGATAAATACAAAAAAACCACACTAAGACACATTATAATCAAATTATGGAAAGCCAGTAATAAAGAGAAAAATTTTAAAAGTGCTAGAGGAAATAAAAAATTTCCCTACAAGTGATGATTAATTTATACGCCAACTTAACTGAGCTAAGGGATGCCCAGGTGGCTGGTAAGACATTAGTTCTTGAGTGGTCTGTGAGGGTGCTTCCAGAAGAGATTACTGTTTGAATCAGACTGTGTATAGATCACCCTCACTGATGTGAGCCGGCATCATACAACCTGTTGAGGGCCTAAAAAGAACAAGGTGAATAGAGGGAGAGTTTGCTCTCTTGCTTGAGCTGGGACAACCATTTTTTCCAGCCCCCAGACATAGGGGCTCTTGGTTCTCAGAGGCTTGGACTCAAACTGAGACTTACATCGACTCTCCGGGTTCTCAGGCCTTCAAATTTGCACTGAAACTACACCGCCCTTCCCTGGGCATCCAGCTCGCAGACAGCAAACTGGGACTTCTTGGCCTCTAAAATCATGTAAGTCTATTCTAACAATAAACTTTCTTTCTTTCTTTCTTTCTTCTTTCTTTCTTTCTTTCTTCTTTCTTTCTTTCTTTCTTTCTTTCTTCTTTTTTCTTTCTTTCTTCTTTCTTCTTCTTTCTTCTTCCTTCTTCCTTCCTTCCTTCCTTCCTTCCTTCCTTCCTTCCTTTCCTTCCTTCCTTCCTTCTTTCCTTCTCTCTATTTCTTCTTATCTTTCTGTCTTTCTTTCTTCTTTCATTTCTTCTTTCTTTCCTTTTATCTTCCTTCCTTCCTACTTTATTTCCTCCCTTCCTTTTTTTACTCTTTCATCTATCTATCTGTCTATCTATCTATCTATCTATCTATCTATCTATCTATCTATCATCTATCTATCCATTCACCCTATAGGTTCTGTTTCTCTAGAGAATCTTGACTAATATACTATAGAAATAAAGATAAGAATAATCAGAGATTTCTCATTATAAAATATTAAAGCAGAAGAAAATAGAACAACATCTTTAAAGTCTTGAAAGAAGAGAAAATATCTTTAATGGCACAGGCAAAAGTAAAACAAAGGAAATTCCTTTTTATAGTTTAAAAAAAAAACAGAGAGAATTTTTCAGCAATAGCCTTGCACTATAAGGAATGTTTCAGAAAATTCTTTAGGCAGAAGTAAAATGAAAACAGATGGAAATTTGGAATGCTATAAAAGAAGGAATTAGAGCTGAAAATGGTAAATACACGTTGACTATAAAAGATGTTTTTCATTGTCGATTTTGTTTTAAATTACATTTGACTGTTCAAAGTAAAATAATAATAATATAGAGTTGTTGGCACATATAGAATAAAGTGTATGACAATAAAAAGCACCTATAACAAAGGAGGTAATGAAAGTAGATTATTGTAAAAAGCAATATAATATTTAATGGTAGATTGTAATAAAATAATGATGAAATTTAAAACCAGAAACATGAAAATAAAAAACAAATAAGTCAATATTGGAATTGAAAACACACAATAAAATCTCAATTTAAAAGGAAATAAAGGTAGCCAAAGGAAAACTAAAATGAGATAAATAGAAAATTAATACAAGATTGTAGATTTAAAATCAACAAAATTAATAATTACATTAAATATAAATGGTCTAAATATTCAATTTAAAAGATAAATATTGTCGACAAAACACAAAAATCAGACCCACAATGTGTAATAATTTGAAACCTATTTTTGAATATAAATATATCAATAAGCTAAAAGTAAATTGATGGAAAAATCTATCATACAAACACTAATCCTAAGAATTACATTAGGAAGTTTCAATTTTATTGTATAGCATGTCTCTAAAGTCAGGTATGAAAGATAACCTATTCATATATATAAAGAACATATTAGAATTTCCATTTTTATTCATTTTCTTTAGAAATGAGAAGTAAATTAGGCTTTTATTATAATAAATATGGACTACTGGATTACTTTTTAAAATTTATTTATTTATTTTAAGTAGTTTTAAGTATACAGTACATTGGTTAGGCATCAATATAGTTTATAAAATGAGCCCTCAGTTGCTCCCTCTCTCCCCTGGCCCTCCACCTAGCCAACCTAGTAATGCTAACTAACTACATTCCCTCTGCCATTCTCCCATCTCTGTGACCGTCCATCAGCTACTGAGTTGTACTGCTTTAACCCTTCACCTCATTCTCCAAATCACCCAATCCCCCTTCCCTGTCTAGGACTAATGGATTCTTAATTCATGCTATGTGAGGTGATCAAAATATCTCCTACAGAGTCCAAGGTACTTGAAGGAGAAAGAGAAAATTCCCAGATAGAGAAGTTTATATATGTGCTTTCTGAGTATTTCAAAATAATTTATTGTTCATGCTCAGCTAATTATATTCATTAATAATATTTCTAATTTTATCAACATTAACTATATTTTTAACCAAATTAACCTCCACAACAGGTGGTTTAAAAAGAAACAACCCATTAAGTCTAATGCTAATACTAATAAACATAGCAATAAAAGCATGGTAGAGCTGGCATTTCATCAGCCACATTATGAGGTTAAAAATTATGATTTAAGAAGAGTTTGGCTCGGCATCACGGCAGCACGAGTCACTCCTTTTTTCTGTCCCCTTCAGTTTACAACTTACTGGACATCCATAACTGACCAAAATTTTACTCTGCACAGCACACCAGGACACCTCCAAGATCCATCCATTTGTATATTGAACGTGGGTTTATTGTATCTCCGTGAAGACTATGGAGCCAAAGGGTTGTAGCAGCCAGCGATGGGGTACCAACCTCTCTAGCAAAGAAGGTGGAAGGTGAAAAGTGTTACGTGCAGGTCTACCTGACCATGAGACTGCAGCTGGAGAGTCCCCTTGCTCTTCAGCAATACCCGATTTCTGAGGAGAGACCTCTGAGACTAGGGAGAGTTAAGGGACAGAAAATCAGGGAGACAGAGAACTGCAATTTCCTGCTGTCTGTACCAAGAATTCAGCTAGAGAGAGTTGGACCCACGGATCTTTGGGATTCCACTTCTCAAGTATCACCTTAGTGAGCAGAAGGCATACCCAAAGCCCCAAGTGCTGAGCATCCATCTCCCTCATCTTTGCTACCAGCTTCTTTTTTTAGATGCCAGCTTATGTTTACATGCTGTCTTCCCAGTTTTAGAAGGAATTCGGTGCCAGTAAATTTGTGCTATAGCGCCACCTTCTGGAAAACAAAAGGAAGGCTTCTAATTGTTAACCTCTTGTACTGTTAGAATAAAAATAAACAAGGCCTAAATACTAAAAGTGTTCAATACTTCAAATGAGGTGGCAGAAGCACATTTCATTAAATACTATGAAAACTTATTGTAATAGGTTATCACAAAAATAAAATGACAATTTTTTTAGTAACCAAATAGAAGACACAAAATATTGTGATATAACTGATAAAAAATTCAAAATAGGTGTTATGAAGAAATTTAACAAACTACAAGAAAACTCAGAAAGGCTGTTGAATGAACTCAGGAATAAATTAATGAACAGAAGGAGTAGTTTACCAAAGAGATTGAAATACTAAAAAAGAACCAAGCTCATTGAGCTGAAAGAATAAATTAGAAAACATTAAAAATAAACCAAATCAGATGGAAGAGAGCATAAATGATCTGGAAGATATGAATTTAGAAATGATCTAGGTGGAACAAAGAATGAACTAAGATTTTTAAAAAGAGTAATCAGAGTCCACTAAAAAAGCCAACATAAGAATAATAGGTATAAAAGAAGAAGAGAGGAATAAGTGGATATAGAGTTTATTTAAAGAAATCATAGCCAAGAACTTCCAAACCTGAAGAAAGAACTGGCCTTACAAGGCCACTAAGTTATAGGACACCTTATGATCTCAATGCAAAAAGACCTTCTCTAAACACATTATAATGAAATTTCAAAACTCACATAAGAATTTTAAAGACAACCAGGCCTTAAAAAAAAGTAATCTACAAAAGAACATCCATTAGGCCATCAACAGATTTCTCAGCAGAAACTCTACAGGCCAAGAGAGAATAGAATGACTTATTCAAAGTATTAAAAGGCAAATGCTGACAGACTAGAGTACTGTATCTGGCAAAAATATCCTTCAGGTACAAAGGATAGATAAAGGCTCCCCAGACAAACAAAAGCTGAGGGAGTTTACCACCACAGACCTGCCTTACAAGAAATGTTGAAAGGAGCTCTTCAAGTTTAAATAAAAAGATGAAAGTACACAAAACTCTGATTAAGATGGTAAATATATATATTTAGAAAATTGTAACTCTATTTTAGACTGTGTTAACAGTATATTACAGTTGTGTACCACATAACAACATTTTGGTCTACAATGGGCTGCATATATGATGGTGGTGCCATAAAATTGTAATTAATCTGAATTTCCTATAAGAAATGGGAAGATATGTGGTTCAGAAAGAATTTTTATTTCTCTGATGGAAGCGATATCAACAACAGATCCCTTCTCACTCACAGTACCTTGATTTTGAGTGCACAGATTACACCACAGTCAGCCAGCCACTGACTTGTTTCAGCACAGAGGAGTAGCCTGTCCTTCCACTGTTATGTTTTCAGAGGCTGTAATTTGCCCTCCCAGAACTAGTTTGATGGTCTGCACAGTTACTGTAAATTCTTTGCTGTAAAGTCTTTAAGCATCTAAAATCACGTACACGGGACCACAGGAGCTACGTTAAGAAGTACTAAGTATAACTGTCACTTTAGGAAAAGATTTCTCTGATAGTGTAGAGCTAGCTTGCCCCTGTGCTTTGTGTATATTTCCAGGTTGTAATGATGTAAAACACAGATAAGTCTTATTTCTTTATCAACTCAGTGGCAGAGGGATCCCTATGTGTACCACATAGGGACAATGAAAGCAAACAAAATTCCAGTCAAAATATTGAGTCCTCAGTTCTACACTCTGTCCATGCTGAACACCTTCTCTTTTATTAATATTGCCGTTTCTTAAT
Organism: Eonycteris spelaea; assembly: GCA_003508835.1. NCBI lineage: Eukaryota > Metazoa > Chordata > Mammalia > Chiroptera > Pteropodidae > Eonycteris > Eonycteris spelaea. The sequence continues at coordinate 6,974,263 of PUFA01000062.1, forward strand.
CTGACCACTGCTCTAACTTGCAATAACCAAAAACACATTGCCATTGCAACCCACTACGATCCTTAATTTCTCCATCTTGATTTCTATTCCTACTAATCCTCAGGTCACCTTTCACTCCCTCCTGATAGTCACTATTACAGTAATCTATGCCTTATCCAGACTGTTTCTCTTTGATATTTCTAATCGATATAACTGCATCCTGGAGCAGGACTGACAGCTCTGATGTTTTATTTCTGACCCTGTCTGAAGGAGCAGAGGGAGGGTTTGTGGGACAGTGCTCATAAAGTCTACAGTAGTGTACAGTAATGTCCTAGACTTTATATTCTCTCCCTACTAACTCATTGACTAACCCATGGCAACTTCCAATCCTGCAAGCTCTATTCATTGTAAGTTCTCTATACACGTGTATTATTATTTCTTCATCTTTTATACCATTTTTACTGTATGCTTTTTGTGTTTGCACATGTTTGGATACACAAATGCTCACCATTGTGTTACAATTGGTTACAGTGTTCAGTATAGTAACATGACATATATGTTTGTAGCCTGGGAGCAATAGGCTCTGCCGGTATAGCCAACTTTATAGTAGGCTAGACCATCTAGGTTTGTTTAAGTGAAATTTATGACATGTGTACGGTGACAAAATCTCCTAATGATACATTTTAAAGAATGTATCCCTTTTGTTAAGCAATGTATGACTGTATAACATATAGGTTAAAGGAGAATAGAATTAAAAATAACTAAAACTACTATAATTTGATAATAAATTTATAGCACCAAAAGACACTTTGTGCTATCAAAAATATAAAAGGGTAGAAATAAAAGGATGGAATCTTTATCAGTGAATACAAACCAGCTGCTATCAACAGAAAAAGGACTATCTACCTATGCGATGTTTTGTGTAAACCTCGTGGTAACCACAAAACAAAAATCCAGAGGAGAGACATGAAATGGGAAGACTGAGCAAATAACCATGGAAACCCACCAACTTCCAAAGGTAGACAAAACAGAAGGAAGAAAACAATAGAAATACAAAGTAAACAAAAGGCAAAAAATAAATGACAATAGTAAGTTCTTACATATCATAATCTCCCCACATGTAAATAGGTAAGTGACTGGATGCATAAGATAGCAAGATCCTTATATATGCTATCTACAAGAGAATCATTTGAGCCCTAAAGTCACACATAGGCTCAAAGTGAACGGACAGAATATAATATTTCAAAATCAAATGGAAAGCAAAAAAAAGAAAAAAAAAAAAAAGCAGAGATAGCCATACTTAATCAGACAAAATTATTTCAAGCCCAAAAGGGTAATAAGAGACAAAGAAGGTCATTATATAGTGATAAAGGAATTGATACATCAAGAAGATATAACAATGATAAATATATACCCTCTTAACACCTGAGCACCAAACTAAAGCAAACACTAACAGATCTTAAGAGAGAAATAAAAAAAAAAAAACAATTTAATACTAGTAGGGGAGTACAAATCCCTACCAGTAAAGGATAAATGATCCAGACAGAAAATCAACAACGAAACATTGAAATTGAATCATATTTTAGAACAAATAGACTTAAACATATACAGAACGTTTGATCAAATAGTAGCAAAAGACACATTCTTCTCAAGCGCATGTGAAACATCCTCCAGAATAGATCATGTGATGTGACACAAAACAAACCTTAGAAAAATTTAAGAAGACTGAAATCATACCAACTGTTCTTTCTGACCACAATGGTATGAATCAACAATATGAGAAACATGAGAAGACCTACAGATATGTGGAAATTAAACCTAATTCTAAACAACAAATTGATTAAGGAAAAAATCAAACGAGAAATAAAAATATATCTCAAAAGAAATGAAAATGGAAATATAACATATCAAAGCTTGTGAGATGCAGCTTTGTCTCAAGTAGTCCTGAGACAAAAGTTTATAGTAATAAATGTACATATTAAGATATTAAAAAGACTAGAATAAGCAACATTAACTAAAGAACTAGAAAAAAAACAAATTAAACCCAAAATTAGCAGAAGAAAGAAAATAATAAAGATCAGAGCAGAAATAAATGAAATACCAAAAAACAATACAAAGTCAATGAAATTAAGGTCTGGTTCTTCACTATGATAAACAAAATTGACAGACCTTTAGCTACGCTAACACAGAAAAAGAGAAGACTCAAATAAATAAAATTAGAAATGAAGGAGGAGACACTACAACTATAGAAATACATAAGATCATAAAAGACTACTATGAATAATTATTTTGTCAACAAATTACATAACCTAGAAGAAATAGATCATTTCCAGAAACATGCAATCTATCTGTACTGAAATCAGAAAGAAATAGAAAATCTGAACAGACTGATAACAAGTAAAGAGATTGAATTAATAAGCAAAACTTCCCAACACAGAAAACTCCAGGACCAGACCACTCAACTGGTGAATGCTAGCAAACATTTAAAGAGGAATTAACATTAATCCTCCTCAAACACTTCCAAAATACTAAGGAGGAAAGAACACTTTCAAACTCATTCTATGAGGCAAGAATTACTTTGATACCAATCAGATAAAGATACCACACACACACAAAAAACCCCAACAACTATAGACCAATATTCCTTATGAATATAGATATAAAAATTCTCAACAAAATATCAGCAAGTGAAATTCAAGAACATATTAAAAAGATTATATAGCATGACCAAGTGAGATTTGTTCCTGGGATGTGAGGATTGTTCAACACATCAATAAAATGAAAGATAAAATCACATGATCATTTTAATAGATGCAGAAAAAGTATTTGACAACATACAACATTTTTTATGATAAAAACTCCTAACGGATTGGCATATAAGAACATATCTCAATACAATATTTGCCATCTGTAACAAATCCACAGCTGACATTATACTCAATGGAGAAAAATTGAAATCTTCTTCTCTAAGATCAAGAACAAGACAAGGATGTCAATTCTCACCACTCCTGTTCAATATAGTGCTAGAAGTCTTAGCTAGAGCAATTAAGCAAGAGCAATAAATGAAAGAAAAAATCAGAAAGAAGACTATCACTATTTGCTGATATGATTTTATATATAGAAAATCTCAAAAGTGATTTCAGCAAAGTTGCAGGATACAAAATCAACATACAGAAATCAGATATATTCTTTTATGTAATAATGAAATATCTGGAAAAATAAAGAAAACTATCCCATATAATAGCATCAAAACAATAAAATACCCAGAAATAAAATTAACCAAGGAAATCAAAGATATGAACAATGAAAATTACAAAATTATAAGACATGAACAAATATGAAAAAATACCACGTTCATAGATTAGAAAAATTAATATTGTTAAAATGTCCTACTGCCTAAAGCTATATACAGATTCAACATAAACACCATCAAAATACCAAAGCCATTCTTCAGAGAAATAAAAGAAACAATCCTAAAATTTGTGTAACTGCTATTCACCTCAAATAACCAAAGCAATACTGAGAGAAAAAAAAAACAACTGTAGGTATAATGCTTCCTTATTTCAAATTATAATATACTACAGTATAATAGTTACAAAAAGGATGGTACTGGCACACAAATAAACACAAAATCAGTGAAATAGAATAGAGAGCCCAGAATTAAATCCTGGCAGGTATGGTCAACTAAAATTCAACAAAAGATCCAAAAACACCCAGTGGGGAAACAGTGTCTTCAACACATGGTGCTGGGAAAACTGGAGAAACAAATGCAGAATAATGAAATTCGACCTGATCTCACACCATTCACACAAATTAACTTGAAATGGATCAATGACTTAAACATGAGACCTGATATCATAGAAATTCTAGAAGAAAACAGAGTGAAAGCTCCTGATAGTTAATCTTGGCAATGATTTTTTTGGCTGTGATGTGAAAAGCACAGACAACAAAGAGCAAAACTCAACAAATGGGGCTACATCAAACTCAAAAGCTTCTAGAAAGCAAAAGAAACAATTAAATCTATAGAAGGGGAGAAAAATTGTGTAAACCTTATGTTCAGATAAGGGGTTAATATCCAAAATATATTTAAAAACTCATATTAGTTAATAAAAAATAATTTTATTAAAAATGGGCAAAAAGAACTAAGCGCAGATATTTTTCCAAAGACGACATCAAAATGATCAACAGGCACATGAGGAGATGCTCAACATCATTAATCATCAGGGAAATGCAAATCAAAAACACAATGAGATAGCACCTAATACCTGCTAGACTGGAAGACAAGAGACAGTAGATGCTAGCAAGGATGTGGAGGAAGGGAACTTTTACACTATGTTGGTGGGAGCGTAAATTGGTCCAACCACTATTGAAAACAACCTGGAGGTTCCTCAAAAAATTAAAATAGTTGTACCATATGATCCAGAAATTCCCCTTCTGGGTGTATACCTACAGAAAGTAAAAACAGTATTTAGAAAAGATACATATACTCTCATGTTTACTGTAGCATTATTCACAATAGCCAAGATATGGAAACAACCTAAATGCCTATCAACATATAAATAGATAAAAACGATGTGGTATATATACACAATGTAATATTATTTGGCCACAAGAAAGGAGGATATCCTGCTATTTGCCACAACATGTGTGTACCTTGAGGAAATTATGCTAAGTAAGGTGAGTCAGACAAAGGCAAGTACTATGTGATATCATTTATATAGAGAATCTTAAAAAATCAAATATAAAAAACAGAGTAAAATGGTGGTTACCAGGGAATGGGGGATGAATGAATAAGACTGATTTGTTAAAGGATACAAACTTGCAATCAGTAGTAAGTAAGCCATAGAAATCTAATGCTCAGTATAATAGATACAGATAACAATGTTGTACTATAATTATATAGTGATAGGTATTGCTAAAACAGAAATCATAGTACAATATATAAATGTATCAAAGTTAACACATAGTACACCTTAAATTTACACAACATTATATTTCAAAAAGATTCAGTAAAAAAAGGTTCAACATGACATAAAGCAAAATAAATTGAAATTAATAAGGTTATTGAATATGGATTTATATCTACAATCATTAGTGGTTAACCTTAATCTAAATTTAATGTACCTTGAAATACTAGCTGGTGAGAGTGGTAAAGCATTTACAAATATTTTACATTTAATTTTTATTGTCTTAGTTTTCTATTTGGAAGTAGATTCTGATAAATAAAATCATGCAGCCAGAAAAGTATGGAAAATATTGGCACAAGCATTAAGGAATCATAGAAAGACATTCCACAGGACAGAAGCATGGCCATGTTTTTACTTAGAAAGCAGGGAACAGAATCAAATACTTATAAAAAGTTGAGTTTGGGATGTTGTAGTAACTCAGCTTAAAGATGATTAAGGTGATTTTGTGAGCGGTTTAGGCCACAAAATAAAGAAACGTGATGACAAATGGACATGAGGCAGGTGCAATACTGAGATTAAGGTGGAATCAGGGAGGACTGCCAATTCACTAGGTTTGGTGAAAGAATGTGGGGTACATCCCAATGTGCCTTAGGGAGATTTGCAAAACTCCCCGAACTCCTTCACGGAGAGCTCCGAACACATTTTTTTTATTATTGTTATTGAGGTATAATTGGCGTATGACATAATATTAGTTTCAGGTGTACAACATGATTCAAAATTTTATATACCGTGAAGTTATCACTACAATAAGTCTAGTTACCAGTGTGTGGGGAGAAGTTTTAAGATTCAGAACACATTCTATACATTGCTATTCTTACCTGTTTTATATGGAGTTATTCGGTACAATTATAAATAGTTCATCTCTGACTTTCAAATCAAGTTATTTTAATATGCATTTATTGAATATCTAGTGATTATCTTTGTTCATCCTCTTAGTATTAAAATGTGAGAGACTGAAAGAAGTTGAAAATCACATGATATCACTTGTATGAGGGATATAAACCTAAAAGCAACAAATGAACAGGACAAACAAACAGAGACTCATGGTTATGAACAATGGACTAGTGATTACCAGAAGGTAGTGGAGAGGAGTGGGGTGATGGTAGATGGGGGGAAAAATTTAAATCATTTCTTTAATTAAAATATAAATAAATGAATTAATAAATTTTAGAAATAAAAAATAAAAACCGAAACAATTAATTAATTAATTGAGTAGGTTTTGGGGGGAAGGGCATTAGGTAAGAACTAAGGAAATCTGAATAAAACATGGACTTTCATTCATTAAAAAACCCCAAAACACACATTTATCCAAACCCATAGAATGTACAACCTCAAGCGTGAACCCTAATGTAAACCATGGACTTTGGGCGATAATGACATATCAATGTAGGTTGATCAGTTGTAACAAATGTACTATTCTGATGATGGGGGATGTTTGAAAAAGAGGGAGGCCATATGTGGGGTGAGGGGTATTGGGAACTTTCTATACCATTCCTTAAAATTTGCTCCAAAAATAAAGTCTATTAAAAATAAAGAAATAAAATAACAAATTTGAGCAACATGTTCCACTTGAGGTTTCTTTCATTAAATTACAGTAGATATGCATATTTCCACACTATTTCTTATAGATTTATCTTGTATGTGTTCATGTTTTTCATTCATCAACCATTTCTTTTTAATAAATGTGAATTATTACATATAATAATGGGCAAATAATGAAAAAGACTTTTTTAACTGGAAACTTATAGTCATAAAATTTCTATACAATACCTTCCCTGTTTTTCTCGCATTTTGCAGTGTGGCCATTTTCCTTCTCTGAGCGCTTTTGTCAGTCTTTTTGCACAGTCTCGGAGAGCGGAAAAAGTTACAGTTATTAATGATACAATGATAAGTGAGTCTGAAAAACAGAATGAACTTCAAGCCAAAGCAAGTGAAAAATTACACCATTGTTGCCAGTGAAAAATCACAGTCTAAAAATATACAACTGGGACTCAATGAGAAAAACAGAAGGGAACAGAAGAAAAGGGGAAACGGAGCAAAGGAAAAAGAGAGGTGGCAGATGTCACAAAGAATAAAGACAAAGGTCCGCAGCCTTCCTGAACTCTGACAGTGACTTTGGCAAAACTACTGCAACTGTTGTCTGAAATTCTATAACATATAATTCTGAGTGTGTAAGTAAGCTATTTTGTGTGCTTCATACTAATACAAAAAGAAAACAAAAGATTTTAACTATTTTTGAAGAATACATGGAGCATACCCTTTGAAAACTTGTGGATCACAGATATACAGCCTGCAAGTATTTAACAAGGAGAACTGGAGGTTCCCCCCACCCCCTCATCCCCCCCCCGCCCCGCCCCACCCCCCCCCCCGGCTTCTTCCTTTTTTGGCTAATTGTTTTAGAATTTCTGACACAATTAATTAGGCAAAAATAAAATGCAAAAGGAATTCTACTGGCATTCGGCAGTATAAACATCATAAATGATGTTTTGTTAACGTTCTGCAATCTCCTGTTTTCAATTTTCTTCGTTCTTTTATATAGTAAAATTTAAGCTATGCCTCCGGATATGGGGTAAATTAAGCAGTTTAAAGTTTTGTCTTCTTAATTACTCTTTTTGTAAAATATCCTAAAAAATCCATTTAATTGATTTCTTTAAATAGAAAGACACTAACAAATTTGCATGCAAGGAAATGTTTGATAAGACTCAGAAATAGTGAATTATACCATTACTGTCTGATCTTACTTAGAGTATTCATTCACCAATCCATAGAGTCAGGTGTTTAGTTTTCTAGTTTTCTTGATTCATATTCCCAATGACCCCCAAATAGAAGCTTTTTGCAACTCTCAGATTATTCTACCTATGAGATAAAATAGATTTACAAATTCTTCTTAAATTCTTATTTTCAACCTTCTTTCAACTTCATGAAAGGATGTCATCACTTATACACATTTTTATTATATATTAAAGCCATTGAGAAATCTCCTTTAAAAAGTTGCATAATACATAAACAAAATTTAATGTACATATATACACTCACAATAGAATATTAATATATTATTCATTTTGAAAAAGAAAAAAATTCTGAAACATGCTAAAATGAGGATGAACCTTGAGGACATGACATAGAAACTCAGGACATGCTGAGTGAAATAAGCCAGTCAAAAAACAACAAATACTGTATATGATTCTAGGTGTACGAAGTACCTAGAGTAGTAAAAATCGTAGGAGCAGCTGGTGGACACTCCTGATGGCAGAGTCCAGCCCCCAGTGCACAGTGCTGTGTGCTGACCCCTTCTTCTCAGATTCAGCAATAGAACATCATCCATTTTTACAGGGAAAATGGTAGTTTTGCCATGAATCCTCCCCTACATCCAAGTCCTTGTGCAACTAAATTCTGCACATTCTCCACACTCCTGTTGGGCCCTCTTCTCACTCTAGTTCTAGTTGGTGCAAAGCCCAGCACAGTGGTGGCCTCACTTCTCTCCAGTCTCTTCCTACCTGCCTGAAGTCTGCTCTGGAATTCAAAATCAAAGGCATCACCAAGAAGTTCTGCATAGACCACTACCAAGTGAAGAGGCCCAGGCAGTGGTTCATCTATTACAAAATGAAGCCAAAGTACAAGCAGAGAAAGATACAGTTTTTTGACCATGAAATAAGGTGGAAAATTGTATCATTTCCTTGGGAAATTATGTTACCTTATTGAAAGAAAAAGAAAATTTAAACATTCTGTTGTCTGGAAAAAAAAAAAAGAGAAAACTCATTGGAGTAGAAAGTAGAATGGTGGTTGCCAGGGCCTGAGGAAAGGGAAAATGGGGAGTTTTATAATGGGTATAGAGTTTCAGTATTGCGAGATGAAGGCTTCTGGTGATGCATGATAGCAAAACAGTATGAGTACACTCTATGCCACCGTACTGTACACTTAAAAATTATTATAATGGTAAACTTCATCCTATTTAAATTTTGCTGTAATTTAGATAATTTTCAAAAGATTTATATTTCCTTGATCTAATTATTTGTGATCCACTCATTTAAAAAAATGTATAGAAGTAAAAACAAGAATATATTCTTCTTAGAGATTCAAACAATGCAGAATTTGATAGAACAAAACAATAAGTTCCTCTTTGACTTACATTCAACTTCTCCCTTCCCCAGGATTACAAGTGACATGTATTCTTCTAATTTCTATTATCTATGGGGTAGATATAAATCTATATAGAAAATACATATGTTTGACATATACATATTATATATGGATTTCTTTTACCCTAAGTAGAGTCATGTCATACACAAAGTTCTTAGACTTGCTTTTTTCCTTTAACATGTTTTAGGAATGTTCCAACTAGTGTATACGGCTTTTCCTCACTTCTTTTAATAGTGGCACAGCCCTCCACTGAATGGAAATACCATCATTTTTTTTTAACCATTTCTCTATCGATGAGACATGGGAGTTGTTTTCCCTTTCATTTTCAAATGTCTGAACAATGTACTAAAAACTTTGCTCAAAAGTAAGCCCAGCACCAATAGGCCTACCATGGATTATGAGTTAAATAATGTCTCAGCTTTAAATTCTTTGAGTTGATGGGCTTTGACTTCTATTTTTTACTAAACTATAAGATAGGTAAGAAAATGTATGTATATAGATAGATGATGATAGATGATATATATATATATATATATACACACATGTATATGCCAAATATGTAAATATGAATTATTATAACAAATGAAAGTATAATTTTTAAGAAAAAATAGAAATGTTGATCCAGAGGACTTGCTTTGGCCCTGCTAAAACTGTCTATAAGAATTTCCCCCCCCCCCCCAAGCAAAGTACTTATTGCAAATCCGGGGCTTGTTATAGTAAAGATAAAATTTGAATATCTTCTTTTCCTCCCCAATTCTCTGCCTTACAACCACAGAAGATATTTCAAAACATTCTTTCATCTTCTAAAAGGAAGATAAAATGGATGTGTGCCCTGGGCCACTGAAGCCCTGATAAAACTAGTTATTCTTTTAGAGAAAGCATTCCATAAAGAATATTGATCAATTGGAGTTACAAAGAAACTTGAACTTTTAAAACAAGACAATAAGAATGTTGAATGTTGCTAGTATGTTAATAATTTTTGTCATTTTATGTGTTTTTTAGTATTTATGCTTTTATATTTATTAATAATATTTTATTAATAATATTTTTCTCAAAAAAAGAGAAAGAAAAGATCAGCTACAAAAACTTTTCCCTGCAATGATTTAAGATGATCTGGGCCCTAGGTATCATTTTTAATGGTCATTTCTGCTCTCTTCCAACTCTCCTGAGCTTCAGCTCATCTTCTACCCAAGATACAGTCTTTTCCCTGGCAAATATACATCATCAGTCACTGACTGCTATGATGGTGGCCTTCTGTAATGGCCTCCTTTTTCTGCACCTCAAGAATTGAACTTCATAGAGAAAACTCTGGGTTAAGGACAATTAACTACTCAAGGATTTTGTTTGCACAAGTGGCAAAGGCAAAAGCAACCAATCCCTATAACACGTAAGAATTCATGCCTGGAACAATGTTAACCTTATTTGTAGTTTCACAATAAAATTAAGACAATGTGATATCAAGACATATAAGTTACTTAATTTTTCTCAGTACAACTAGAACAATGTATGGTCCCATTAAAAGAATACTTTAGCTTTCTTATCTCATAACTTATACAAGTCATGTTGTGAGAAATCAGCAAATAGAAAAAACAAAAAAATAAATAAATACATAATGAAAAATTAAATACATAGCCAATGAGATGTACAATTTTTAATTTAAATCTGTATTTCTTACAGGAAACTCTGTTCACTGTTGTGTAGATATAATTCAAAAAAAGTAATAAAAACTAAGAATTATAGAGTAATACATTTAAAAGCATAGTACCCTGAAGTTATTCAGTATAAAACAACCCAAATAAGATAATAGTCAAGAATACTATTGTGTTACATTATGGCTCATTAATTTTTATTCATAATGATAGTTCTGGGATGTTAATAGAATGTTTAATTCAATACCAAACAACCTTTCTCTGAAAAAGCTATAGAAAAGGGTAACACACTTAAAAAGATTTCTTCAAAAATTTTAAAATTTTAGCACTTAACACAGATAAGCTATCTGGAAAAATCACTTATATGGATTCTTTATTCCATACATACCTAAAATATTAGGTATCTATTCCTACCGTATAGGACATTTAAAAAAAATGAATTACTTAGCCTTTCCTGAGCCTCTGCAAAATAATGACTCTTGGCTTTTAACATCTAAAGAAATAATCATCTTTTCTCTTTTGGAAATTACAACTATAGTCAAAGACATCCATCCTTCTCTGATTTTCATTCCAGCCTCTTACCAACTAGTTTAGAACCCAGAGAGACTATGACAGTTTTTTTTCCTACATAAGCAACCTCTAGAACTTACTCTTTTTTCTCTCTAATCTTCTCAACCTCTGAAATAAATAAAAAATAATTAAAACAAATATGACAAAGGCATTCTAAGATAGAAATTATAAAACAGAAACTCTTGACATTAAGTTAAAGAAGTGGTCTATTCATCATCATTCAATACTCAAAAGAGATGACAGTTTACTTTGGTAATTTTCTTCAACATTCCATCAAAGAGTGATCTGAGAGACAAGGGGTCAGATGTAGGATTATAAATCAACATTAATGTCTTTATCAAGATTAAAAAGAAATTGCCTGTTTTGAAATATATAAGGTTAGTTGGGGGTAGTTCCCAATACAAGTAATCTTTTTTATTGTGTCACTTTGATGTTCAGAGCCAAGACAATGTAATATGGAAGCAAAACAGGACTGGGAAAGGAAACAGATCTTCAGTCACAAACAGTTCTTTTGGAGGGAAGATCTCCTTACCATAAACCTTGTGATGTAAGTTACAACTCAGTAGTGGTAAGTCAGTAACAGGAACACAGAAGAGCAAAAATCCTAACACTAAAACACAGTAACCTTGGTATTCATTTAGTAATAAAGGGTTTCTCTTTAGTAATTGTCCTTTTGGCTATGGATAGAGCTATTTCACTGTATCTTTTGTACAGAGGGATCTTGTTGAACTTCTTCCTGATTGCTCAAGCCATCCCTTCAAACCAAGGAAATAAGTAAATAACAAGTCTAGAGCCATTTTTGCAGTATTAGCCCAAGCCAACGCATCCCTTGCTTAAATTTTTACAGCAGACCCAGTTCCATCAACACCACCTCCAGGATGTTAACACTATCCACTCCTATCTACTCACTTCTGCAGATAAAGTGACTTTTAAAAGTGCAAATGTAATCATGTCACTCTTCTGCTTAAGGCTTTTCAACAGATTCCAATTGTCCTCAGATGAAGCCCAATTTTTTTTTTAATACAAACTGTCAAGACTCTCCTCAATCGAACTTCTTCACACCTTTTGAGCTGCATTTTGTGCCAGGGGGGTTATTAGGGATCTACACCAATGAGGAAAAGAGGAAAGAATTAAGATACGGCAGAAGAAGACACTGAGCTATGATGCAGGTCTAATGAACCTTTGGTCACCTGGAGAGCACTAACCTCATTGCCCATATTTGTCATCTAAATCTTTCTTGGAGTAGGAATTGGGTAATGCAGACCATTATCTATGCAGCCCATCCCTTGCACCACTCAGATATAATCTTCCGTATACATTTGAGGAGCAGTTTCTTTAGGATTTTAGTAAGCTTCTTTCTCAGAGGGAACCTTTAGGAGAGAGAATTTAATAGAACGAACAGTAGTCTTTGCTTCTACAGCCTTCTCAGGTCTACAATGAATGTTCATAGTGTTTCTCCGTGATATATTCCAGATTTCCTTCACACTTAGTTTGCACCACTTTGAGCCTTGGTGGTTTACCTGGTGCCATGACCCAAATCCTCAAGCTCGAGCACCCTGGTTTTCTGGGTACCATGCATTCCTCAGGCTGGGATTGTTGGATCTATGCATTTGCGGTAAGCTCTGGGAAAGAGAGTACCAAGAGGCACCCATGGAACTTACTTGAGTTCCACACATTGTGCAGCAGTAGGTTCATCTCCTCCTCATAATTGGAGTCATTTACTCCTGCCAAGATATTGACAACTCTTCCTGCATGTTGGTTCTGGAAGGAGCCCAAAACGTGTAGTTTAAAATCCAGTGGTACTTTGCTGTGCCCCCTTGCTAAAAGTGTGGCCTTTTAGAAGCCTTGGACCTCTAATCCTTCAGAACCCAGAATACGAATCACAAATTCCCAAATATAATCAGCTTGCCAACAAGGAGCAAATTTATCTCTTGGGGAAGTGATGTCACATTTGGAGTTCAGCATTCGTCTCATTGTTGGCAGATTAGAAACATTCAGCATCAAAACTGGTTGAGTCATTTTGTTCACTTGGCCATTTAGTGAACATTCTACACTGAATGTTCTCTGGTGGGCATGAATTACTGATATAAAAATCTTTCCACTTTGTGCCCACTCCTGTTTATTCTCATGCTTTTTACTCCATACAATCTTGTCTCTAATCCTCTAATTTCTTTCCTTCAAGCTCCTGGTAGGCCATTTGCCTCTGCCCATAATTCATATATATTCTACACAGCTGCACTTCCAGAAACTCTGCCTATTGAGAGAATTTTTGATCACTACTGTTTTTCAAGGCCACCCCAGAGTGAGGTTGTCATGCGTTTTTGATGCATACCCATATTCATTCATTCAACTTTTATTGAGTACCTACTCTGTGCCAATTATATTGCTAGGGTTTGGGAATCAAAGAAGAATAAGTCTAGTGAAAACTAGAAGAAAAAACATGATAAGTGATACTAGTAGCATTAATAGAATGCTGTTAGGGAAATAGATATAAATATTAGATGTTTCAAAAAATGAAGTTACCAAGTAGTAGAAAAATTAGTCTGCAGTTGGAATATGCATAGATTAACAAAATTACAGTTGTAAGTAAAAATAATTAATGTTCAGCCTGCAAATGTAATTATCAGTCATAGAGATGAAGCCCAGTATATACTTTGAGGTAGCTGGCAAAACAGTACCTGCTTAATACTGTCAATGTAGCACACCAGTTCTGATCCCCTGTAATTCTTCTTTTTAAAACATGCAGCTCTCGGTACCATCACTGCCTGCCAATATTGAAATGGATTGCCACCTTGAGAAGGTGATGGGAGACAGTGCCAAAGAAGACAAAGAGAGAAGAGGGAGAGGAGTGAGTAAAAGGAAAGATCAGCATTACAGAAGAATGTGTTCCTGAATAATACAGATGTGCTTTTCACATTTCAGAGTCTATGTGGTTTCTGGCACAACCCCTCAAAGCAAGTCAATTAGATGTAGACAAATGTGCTTAACATTACAAAATGAATGGGTAAGAGTCCAAAAAGGAAACTATACCCCAATTCAGATTCTGACATTAAAAAACAAAAAAACAAAAAACAAAAAAAACCCTCAAGCTACTTCAAAAGGGAGATGAACAGTAGTGTACTCCAAAGGATGGTATTACTCACCTCAAATTCTAGGTATCAGTCTAGATCCCTAGGTGGAAACAAGAGACTTCAACTTAGGAGATACCCCCCCGCCAACAGCAGTCACAGAGTAAGTCTACCCCTGCCCCCCGCCCGCTGCCAAATAGATAACATGGACCGTAAAGAATATTTCCTCTCCTTTAAGTGTAGACTGAGAAAGGAGAATAGAATAGGGGAAAAAAATAGCTAACTAAATCCTGAAATTCTAACAGAATAAGCATTGAAACATTTGGACATTTACCCATGTCTTTAAAAAGTCCAAAAATTCTTAACTTAAAAAAATCTGGCTATTTCTATCATGGAAAATATGGAATTATGGCATTTCCAAACCTTTCTGGATTTAATCACAAAGTACTTCAGACCGCCTGTATGATTCACCCATCCTAATGATGAGGAGAAAAATCAAAGCGTGTTTCTTGATGGATTAGCTTACAAATATTTGAGTGAACTACAACAGACAGTCCAGAATTATTACCAAGGCATTATGTCCATCCTCGGCATGGCAACCATTCAGTGTCATCTGCTAGTAAAAGATATTTTGTAATAAAGAAAGCCTTGCCCAAGAGTGAACGAGTTCTTGCCAAGGACTGGAAAAGCACTATTTACACACTTTACATCAAGTGTGTAACAATTTATAAAAAAGCAGTGTGTGAGAATAATTTAAGTACCTAAAGAATCCAACTCCACAGCAGGAAGTTAGTGTCATAAAACATTCCATCCTTGATGACTGTGTCATTGGAACCCTCATAGGTAATGAAAATCACTGTTTAATGGCTATGGGCCTTTCAAAGGCTAACTCTTCCATTACAGGATTCATGGCAAATTTGTCTTATACCAGTACATTTAACTAGTGATCCAATATATCTTAAATACTGTGGAAATTAAATTTTTGACTATTGTTTCTGTGAAATATAATGTGTCCATAAATTTCCTTTTCATTATGAGATTTATTTGATCCACCTCTTTCCTTGTAGCTAATCAATGTCAGACCTAAGTCCTGGATTCTAAAACCTACTCATTTTATAAGAGTTGTTCACTGATTCTATAAACAATTAAGAGCATTTCAAACACTGAATGCCTATTTTTTTTTCTTGGAGGTAAAAAGAGATTCGTGGAAATATTTATTTTAGCCCAAAACTCAATTAATTCTTCTATAGTCTTCACTAAAACAAAACAAAACAAAATTCTTATTTTTTAAGAAGAAAAAAATATTTAAAAACTAGTGTTAAAACCAGGTTTTTAATAAAATTTTACACAATAAAAAATCTCTAAGGTGAAATAATAGGGTTCTTTGAAAAAGAAACTGATTAAGCAGTTTGTACTTCCAGTGTATCCGCCTGTCATCTAAAACATTAGTTTCTTGCAGCATCACAAAGCACAGCTGCTACCTGGGCTTTTAACCTCAACAATTGTTTGGATATTTTCTTTTCAAATTTGCATTTTGTATTTTCAAATGCTAAAAAACTGTTATGAATTGTTATGAGTTTTGTAAGCTGAATGAAAACAAAGAGTATTAAAATAAAATTAAGAACTATCAGGGTATGAACTAAACATTTGGAAGTTAGTATGCTTTTGGCCACAAGTAACAGAAACCCTAAGGAAATTTAAACACCAAAAAAAAAAAAAATTATTATCTCATGTAACAGAAACTCAGAGAAACTTCAGGTTTTGGGACAAGTTACTTAAACATTCCGACAATGTCATTAAAACCGCAGATTCTTACCATCTCTCCTTTCTTCCCTCCTTGCTGTGACCTCATTTATAGGCTGTTAAGATGGCTGAAGCAGGGCCAAATGCTTAATCCAGACAGCAAAAAGAGATAGACCATCCTGTGATGCAGACATCTGTTAAGACTGAGGCCATTTTTCAGAAAATGTACCAATAGATCTCACAACTCATTGGCTAGGATCAGGTCACATTTCCAATCCTGGACCAATCACTAGGGAGCACAGTCTACCCTTAGAGAAACTAGTCAACACTACCATAGGCAGGATGGGGGTCCTCTCTTGGGGGCATAGGGCTACATGTGGCACTGCTGCATACCTGAGTAAATCTAGGTTTTGTTAGGAAGAAGACAAAAAAGTGAGTGGTGGTTGTACGAACCAAAAGCGTTGTCTTTACAATCACTGTAACTGCATTAGAACTGTAAAGGCTAAGGTTTGAGGTAAAAGTGGTTAACGTATTGTTGAGAGAGTGAGGATCAGAAGCTGAAAAGAGAGATAAAATCATAGGCTATAAATTTCAACCATAAGTATGTATCAGTTGAAAAGTAAATTTGAAAATTTCAATTCAATTACTGCAGTTTATAAATAACGAAAGCTTAAAGAATTTAAACTATTTGAGATCACCTAAGAAGTCAGCGATAAGCACATATGCTAAAATTTATGGTATTCTTCCTGAATATCAACATTCAGCTCAATTCTGTCACACATTATGTTACATTCTTCATCTGATGTCATTTCCAGGTATAAAGATAGGTCAGTTATGATTTTTTAAAAGAAGATATAAAAATCATTACTACAAACTGTACAAAATTTTGTCATATCAGCACTAGCAAAGGAAATGAAGTAACTTTTTTTCTCTTAGCATCCTGTGTATTTTTGGAAATGAAGTTATTATCATTATGTTACCAACAATCGATCACCTACTATGTCCCAGGCTTTGTGTCAGGTGCTTTATAGTCATTATCTCTAATTGTGAACAGCCCAAAAGGGAACTCTTAATATCCCCTTTTCGAAGGTGAGCTGAGCCACAGTCTTTAAGCTACTTGCCAGAGATCAACTTGGTGCCAGGGGTCAGGGTTTAAAGCCAGGTTTGTTTCTCTTTAAAGGTTCTTCAATCTATTAACATTATCCAAAAGTATTTTTGTTAAATTCTTGTTCTGCTAGCTGCTTCATAAAAAAAGTGTCCCGAGTCAAATACATTTGGGAAATGCTATGCTTTATATTCCACTCCTGAATTAAAGATGCACTATGTAATATTTAAAAATATGAAAAATCCTACAAAAACAGAAATTTATCCAAAGGAGTTTAAACCTGTATTTTCTATTGTTTGAAAATTACATCCTTGTTTATTTTCATACAATATATATTAATATTCAAGGAAGTAATGTCCAGTGGTACCCACTTTGGGAAATTCTGCACTGTTACTTGACACTCAAAATGCATTAATGCATGTTACTAATCAAATTATATTATACATGTGTATCCAGTGTAGGAGTCTTACTATGAAATAATTTTATATTTTCCAATTACAGTTCCCAAATATTAAATCTTGCTTTCCAACTCAGTAGTAAGTCCCTTCACAACATCTTGCTCAAATTATCTTTGTCAGTTATGGTTCTTTTGTTGCATTTAAAACTTAATATTTAAAAAAATAGAGAAAATCAATGAAACAAAAAAGCTGGTTTGTTAAGATCAATAAAATTAATAAACTCCTAGCCAGAGTGATTAGCAAAAATGTTTCAGAATCTACACTCTTAAGAATGGGAGTGGTGACACCTAGACTTTATGCCAATATGTTTAACATCTTAAATGGCATGCACAAATTCCTTGAAAAATACTATAAAAGCTCACCTAAGAAGAAACAGATCATTTAAAAAACTCTATCTATATTAAAGGAATTGAATTTGTAGTGGAAAACCTTCCCACAAAGAAAACTCTAGGCCGAATAGGCTTCAATGGTGAGTTCTAATAAATATTTAAAGAATAAATAATACCTATCTTACACAAACACTTCCAGAAATTTGAAAAAGAGAAACATTCTCCAATGCATTCTATGAGGCCAGCATTACACTGATACCAAAACTAGTGGAAAAATCACAAGAAAACTATAGAACAACATATCTAATGATCATAATTTGAAAATTCTAAATAAAATTTTAGAAAATTGAATCTAAAAAATACATAAAATTATAATACATCGCAACCAACTGGAATTTATCCCAGGAAGGTAAAGAAAACATGATTTTTCTCAAAAATCAATCAATATATTTCATCATAGTAAGAGATTAGAAAGTTAAAACCACTTGATCATCTAAATGAGTGCAGAAAAAGCAGTTGACAAATCCAACCTCGATTCCTGGTTAAAAACAAAAACAAAAACAAAAACACAAAAACTCAGCAAACCAGAACTAGGAGGTAACTTCCTCAACCTGATAAAGATCACCTATAAAAACCTTTCAGCTAACATCACAAGACTGATGTTTCCCCCGAAGATAAAAAACAAAGTAAGGATGTCATCTTTTTAATCACTTGTATCATTGACTGGTGGATGGCTACTAAAATGAAGCATGAAAAAAATAAATATGTGAATTTCAGATTGGAATGGAAAAAATAAAACCGTCTTTATTCACAGATGAAGTAATTATGTAGAAAATTTGATGGAATATGTAAAGTAGCCCCTAGAACTGGTGATTTTAGCAAAATGGCAGGATAAAAGATCAATACACAAAAATCGATTTTACTTCCATGTATTAGAAACTATCATAAATTAAAAAAAATAAATTATTTATAATAATATCGGAAATATAAAATATTTAGGAATATATTTGCAAAAGATGTGAAGGACTTGTACACTGGAAACTACAAAATATTGCTGGGGAAAAATTTTAAAGTTTAAAAAATGGAGATAAATAGTGTGAACATGGATTGGAAGACTCAGTAATGTCAAAATGTCAGTTCTCCCTAAACTGATATATAGATTCAATACAATCTCAATCAAAATTCTAGCAGACTTTTTTTTTGTAGAAAATTTCAACTAAGAAATGCAAAGGATCTAGAAAAGCCAAAATAACTTTGAAAAAGAAGAACAAAGTCAGAGAATGACGCTACTGACCAGAAGTCTTATTTTTAACTACAACAATCATAGCATTGCGGTAGTGGTTTAAATGTAGACAAATAGATATATAGTTGCATTCACATTTAGACAACTAATATTTGCAAAAGATCCAAAGGTAATTTAGAGGAGAAAGAATAGTCTTTTCAACAAATTATATTGGATTTATTAGAAATCCACATGCAAAAAAAGAACTTTGATCTATACCTCCTGCCACATACAAAAATTAACTCAAATGGATTATAAACATATTAAAAAACTAAATCTAAAATAAAACACAGGAAAAATCTTTATGATCTTGAAATAGGTGAAGATTTCTTAGTTACAACATAAAAAAACATGATCAATAAAAGGAAAAATTAGACTTAAAATTTAAAACTTCTATTTTTAAAAGACACTCTTAAAAGAGACTTAAAAGAGAAGCCACAGACTTAGGGAAAATATTTGTGAGTGATATATTTGACAGAAAGTTGTGTCCAGAACATATAAAAAACTTCAAAACTCAATAATGAGAAATGGCTAGTATTTGAACACTTCACCAAAGACAAACAAATGGGAAACAAACACATTAAAAGATGCTCAACACCATTAGTCATTAAGGAAATGCAAATTAAAATCACAATAAATGTAAACCACGCACTTTTAGAAAGACTATAGTTAAAAAACTTAACATCAATTCACAAGGACATGGAGGAACTAGAATTCTCATGCAATGCTGGTGATTTAATTAAGGATAATGCATTTTCACTCAAAACTATAGTTTCATATAGCCTCAAGGTAGTTTTTCCTCAAGCTCCAAGCTGAGGGAAGCCTGGAGGGGAGGCACAAAGGCATAAACCAGATTCGAGAGCTGTATTAGGGAGAGAATAACAGGCCTGCTTATTGACACATGGAATCAATTAGAAGCAAGTAGATTAAAGTCTTCCTCAGGCGTTGAGGGCATTGTATTGCCAAAGACATATGTCTTTGAATTCTTGTATCTTCAAACAACCCATGGGTGCTCAAACTTACCTGAACAGGGATTGGGCTGCAAAATCTGAGCAATTTCCAATAAGCATATCCCTAAAGCCCACTTGAGATGTGGCCATAGATGATAATAGACAAGAAGGAACCTCCTTTAAGAGGAGAGCGAGGGGCTTCACGGAACAGTAGTCAGGGATGGTGTTCCCAGAGAGTAGAATAAGTCTAATCAAAAACTGCCAAAGCAATGGACTCTTACATTGCCTGCTCTAAAGGAGTTGTTAATTGTTGTTTAGCAGACACCACTGTGCATCTCTCATTCTTCCTTAAATTCCATGAGTAAGAAGTGTAAAATGGATTTAGGTGACCAGACTATGGAAGATACTGGTCCCTGGTAAAACCCATTTATCTTTTTTCTTCCTGGATGCACAAGTAGGCCACATTTCCTAGATCCTTTTGCATTTAGGTGGAACCATGAGTCAGAGTTCCAGCCAAAGATTCCATTGAGTGGTAGTGATGTCACTTCAGCAGTCCACCCCTGTTATTGAATTACATTCTGCTCAAATTTATATATTGAAGTTCTACCCCCGAGTACCTCAGCATGTGACTGTATTTGGAGATAAGTCCTTTAAAAAAGTGATGAAATTGAAATGAGACCATTAGTGTGGGCCCTAATCCAATCTGGCATCCTAATCAGAAGAGGAAGTTTGGACACACAGAGACACCAGAGATGCATAACACAGAGGATAAACCATGAGAGGACACAGCCAGGTGGTGCCCAACTGCAAGTGAAAGAGAAACCAAACCTGCTGACACCTTGGTCTTGGACTTCTAGCCACCAGAACTATGAGAAAAAAGTTATTTGCTGTTTAAGCCTTACAGTCTGTCGTATTTTGCTATGGCAGCCCCAGTAAACTAACGCAGCCTATAAAGGCCTCCCACATGCAATGCTCCATGGTCTCCCTTTCTAGTTGGCTGGAATAAAGATGACCCCTCATTTATAAATTTATAAATGTTTGAAGGAAAACCATTCAAACAGAAACACCCATATTATTCAACTACATGAGGAATAAATATAATTTTGTTTTATTCTGAAATATAAGGGTTTGTTAGTTAGAGCAGTGAGCGCCATTCTAAACTCGTACACTTTACAAGGCTGATGATTCCGTTTTCTCTTCCCAGCTCTGTTCTTAGTCACTGCTGGCAAAGGGTGCTATGTACTTTTCACCTCTTAACAAGCCCAGTGGGAATATGGCTGGCTTCTATTTCATGCTGGTTTTCAAAGTAGAATACTTAATGCCTCTTGTCCACAATTTGAAGCCTTAACCACAACTCTGGGACACAACAAACTTTTCACTAAATGTCCTCTAACATCTTTTAAAAGTATATTGCTTAAGGTAAAGGAACTAGCAAATCATGAATATGTAAATAATAAGAATATATGCCAATTATGTGTTAATCAAGTAAAAGAATTTTCATTATTTTAGGAGAAATGAGGAGGCAAGCTATTATTTTTACAAAACACTACTTCTGTCATAAGAACCCTATATAACTACCTTATCTTTCAAGACTGGAATATAAAGGTCATAGTCCAGCTATAAGCATTGTCAATGACATTGAGCTCGGTAAATGAGACTCTTTCCTCTCGTCTTCTACCCATACTCTTTAAGAATGGTGAAGTAGGAATATCAAAGCTATAAATTACTCTTTATACCAAAAATTATTAATTTATATGTTTATATAATGAATGTCATGCTTCTTTCCTGATCATTGCCTCTTTAAAAATAGCCAACGTGTTTTATCTTTGAACTAATATAACAGATATCTTTGAAATTCAGAGAAAGCCTGAATCAGCACAAAATGATACAACTTTCCCCAACCTCAGTTTGCTTCCAAAGTCTTTTTTGCCTTTTCATTTGGTTTGCTCAACATTTTAGAACACTAAGTAAAGCCAAGATAGGCACAGTGAAAATATTATTAATTCAAGAATGTGAAGTTTATGCCCAGAAACTAAGATCATGGGACATTAGTTTCTATTATGGCTGTAACCATGGTAATCGAGTGATGTCTGCGTTGGTCCCCCAGCTATCTAAAGGCTTTCCTTGCTGTTTATGGTAGCATGGTTCTTGGTTCATATCTACCTTGTAAGCCTTGACCAGTGATCTCAGATTCTCACTGATCTCTGCTGATCGCCTTACTAACAATCACAGCTTTTTTTTTTTTTTTTGAAGAGGGAGGGGGGGGGGGGATTCAACACACATTTGTTAAATTCCTTCTCTATACCAGGCTGTTAAGCACCTTCATGTTGAGCTTATAAGCTCTTGGAAATAGTATCTTCTTCATCTTTTTATCCCTTTCAATCACAACAGCTCCAGTATCTTGGTTGTGCACAGTAGTATACAGTGTTCACAATAGTAATTCCATAACATTCTAAAACAAGTTGTTTAAAAATAGAATGTTCTTAGGGTCAGACATGTGTGAGCCTGGCTGTAGTAACTTTCTCAGAGGTTCTTTTATGAAATTTCTCATTCATTTTCTAAGGACTTATTCACAAATTTAAGATCCCCTGAGGAGTTCTCTAGGAGCATCTGAAAAAGTCAGTTGTTTGTGTCCTGAAGGATTTTATACCTCTCTTCTCTTCATTTATATGATTATCTAGGCAAGTTAATTAACTTATCTAAGGTTCTGTTCTTTCATCTGTAAAGTGAAGGTAATAATATCTGCCACATGATTTTTATTTTTTTAAAATGAATGAGATAACATACATGAAGTATCCTCTATATGTCCAATAAAAACTCAATAAATGTTTACTATTAGTATTTTAGTATTTCATCTTTGATTGGTCTCTGTAATATCCATGTTGATTCTTTGAGTATTATCTTCTTAAGTTTTTCTATATTTTTTACACCCAGTTGTAGAATTCACACATGACCTCCAATCCTACATTTTTAAGCATTCTCCCAGAGTCCTCTGTTTCTCACTTCCTGCATCAAATCAAGCAACTCTGTTGATTCAACCTCCAAACCTATCCAGAATCCGTCTACTTCCTCCTGGCTATACTGCTGGGACTCAAGTCCAGACTACCATGTTGTCACCCATATTGCCAAATCAGCCTCCAAAATGATCTCCCTGTTTTTGTTCTTAACCTCTATAATCTCTAGTCTACCCAGCATCCAGAGTGATCTTATAACCCTAAATTATATCATACTATTCATGTTATTAAAGTTTTCCATGGCTTCTGATGACAATTGTAATAAAATTCAAGGCAACACGTCTTTGTTTTCTTCATATATACCACTCTCATTCTCACCAGGCCTTCACACTAGCTGCTGTCCTCACAGAGAATACTTTTTCATTTTATGTTTATCAATGTCTTTTTCTTTTCTTTCAGATCTCAGACTAAACACTATTCCTTCATAAAAGCCTTTTACAGCCACCCAACATAGAGAAGCCACTCAGATACTCTTTTGTTCAAAAAAGTTGCTTAGTCAATGTTATGTATTGGTAACCACCTTCCTTCTCCTTCTCTTTGCAAAATACTGTGCTCTGTTCTACAGTGGCTCATAGTTTAAAGGACGACTCGAACATGAGTATCCATTGATTCTTCCTGGGATGCATTTCTCATTTGAGGTTATTTTTCTATCATCAACATTCATTTAAATCTGGTGACAGAAATGCTATAATCCCCATTTTTTTTGTCCAAAAAATGCTTATTGACTGTGTATGAAGTACTGTGTTAATATTACAGGAAGTGTTGGGAAGAAATGATTTTTCTTCTCCATGAACTGACGGCCTAATACATGTCAGTCACGGTTCCTGGGACCCTCAGGGTACTGAGCTGAGTAAACTGGAAAGTCTTGCTCTTATGAGAATTATATTCTATGTGAGAAAGAAAAAATTTATAATCAAATAAACAAAGAAAGAGTAAACAAATAAGAAAAATATCGGGCAATGTGATAGTGACCTCAACAAAACCTAATATTCTGTTAAACTCTTAAAATAGATTGAATACAAATAAAATGAGAAAATTCCAATGACCAACATTTCCTCTAATGCCTACTTCTTCATAAATATTATCTAAATATTCAGCAATAGAATTTATTTCCTTTAGTTTTCTTCATATTTACTCTGGGGTATTTCATAGAGATGAATATGCCTTTTAGTAGGATGGCTTCTACTAATGAAGTTCTCAAAAGTGGGCCTTGCTCACACAAATCAGTGCTGTGTCTATATTTGTAACATATCTCACAGTATTTCCATAGCCCTTGATAGTGCTCTCTTCAAATGTTCTTTTTATTTAAACTTCCTTATAAACAAGTCATTTTTTTACCATAAATTTTCATCTCACTTTATGCATAGTTGGATCACAGTAACAGCAGCAATTTAAATGAATTTTCAGCTTGGAAAATATTTGCAGAGTGATCTCTCAACCTCATTCAAGTTCAGAAGAAATTCAGTTCAAGTTACCTTTCATCATCCTTGGTGTTTATTTTAGGAATTCCATCATCAAAAGTAGCCCAGGGCAAACTCAGCCACATTGACACAACAGAACTCAATTTTTCAAGGGACTAGGAAAAGAAAACTCTCAATGTGCTAAAATGGTTTATGATCTCTAGGTGAATATTATAAATTATGAACAGAGAAGCATCTAATGCAAGCTTTTTTGGCAAACTTTTAGGGGCATATTTTTCAAATTGTATAAACAACATAGGATATTTCCTTCCACTGTGTATTTTTGAACTCTGTATCAGAAACATATAATCTTAAAAGGAGGAGGAATTTTGTAGTTAAGCTGCCAGAAGCCGAACCATCATCCTTGGTATGCGTAGTTCTGCTCGATGAGCACTGTAGGGTAATCACTTCCCGCATATCAGAATTAGAAATAATAATTCATCTAGAGTTATATTTTAAGCTGTATGGTATTCATATAAATATAAGTGAGCTAGGCCACTTCTAACCTGTCTACAGGTTCTTTTCATCCACAATGATATGTGATTTTAGTGTTACCTACATCACCCGACCCCACACAGAAGTTTTCTTCTGGGAACACCTATCAGAAAGGTCACAAACATTTATAAATAAATTTAAGTGAAAAGAGACCTAATTAGTATTTTTCATGTAGTTATAAATGGGTTTGTTAGCACCCTAAAAACATATCTTTAATATTAATGATGTTCTTTTTTTTTTTTTTTTTTTTTTGGTTGTTATAGGAATTTCTCCTGGTCTGCTTCTCATAAACCAGATGGATACAATAAGACTGAGCTGCTGGGGAAACATTTTTTGCACTGCAGTGACACCCTGGCCTTAATAACTTATAAGATTTTTAGCCTTTAGTCGGTAACCAGAAATAAGCATCATAGTTGCAGCCTAGAGAGGTTAGGTTCCTATACTCTGTAGTCACACTTGCCCATCTTGTGAAATTGGGAAAGATATTAAACCACCTTGTGCCTCAGTGTCCACTTCTGGAAAATGAAGCTAATAAAAATGGCTACCTCATAGGGTAGTTATGGAGGTTAAATGAGAAAATATTTGTTACATGCTTATTATCATGCTTGGCACATACATAGTTGTTGCTTAATAAATGTTGGCCAGTTTTATAACAGTGCAGGTAATTAGAGTGTGTAAAAAGCAGAGTACCAACAACAGTGTTGGAAGTGATAGGAAAGGGAAGAAAAGCTATATGTACCCAGAGACTGGTTTTGTTCAGTGTTGTTTTGATTTTTAGCTGTGTATCAATAGCTATAAAATTAGTATTGGAATTCCTGAAAGAAAAATAACATGCAACTGCAAGGCTGAAACTTTAATTTAGTTTTTGCATTGAAATAATTGTTTTAAATATGGTTTATGTAAACTCAAGTCAAGAGCTCTTAGGAATATAATTAATGGTTTAGAGCTTAATATTAAGTATGTAGTCTTATCATATCCATGGTGCAGATAAAAAATTGAGGAATAATAGCAGAAGATACTGAGAATGACTAAAGATTTCGCAGAAAGGCATTTTGTACTAGATGAACACCTCAAAGCAGATAATTCCATCCATTATTGCTTTCGACACTCTTGAATATTCCCCCACAAAAGATTATGTGCAAGTGGTATGATTTACCATGTGGATCAATGGAGTAACTCTCCAAGTTTAAAAGCACAAGATTTCCATCCATGAGCATTGGTCTAATCAGGAAGACAAAAAGGAGCAAGTCGAAGGCAAATAATGTGAGTGAACCCAGCTGAAAAGCCACTAAAATCAATTTCATAGAAACAGTTTCTTAAGTAAATGATGATGAATGTATACATAAATAGGCAAAAGTCACATTTTTAATCCTGCTAGGATAGCAAATTTACCCCTTTTTGGTTCTAAGGTTACAGATTAATAACTCCTACCCTAACTAGTCATACAAAATCTAGTTGACTTTCTAAAGTATATATTGAATTGACACTTAGCCTTGACAATTAGCTTAAACGACTCCTTCCCAAGAAAATACTTCTTTAATACCTTATTTAAGTAGATCTTTATTGGTTACTGTCTATCATTTCAACCTGTGTATCACTTCATAACACATCACTATATGAAAATATTTATTGATTGTTTATTTATTCATATATGTCCTTGTTGAATGTCTTCCACCCAACTTCATAAGTACTGGTACCATATGTGTTAGGTTCACTTCCACACATCAAGTATATACTGCCCCCTGGAAAACAGCAGGAACTTTTTGTAGATCAAATGAATAGGGGTAAAACTTCTGCAAGAGGTAGACCTAGACAAATTTGCCAAAATCACAATTTTATAGACATCATCATGTCTTATCACGGGGCAAAGGAAGAGCAGCACAAGCTCACCAAATACAGTTGTGTGGGTTTGTTTCATTTCCCTTGTTTTGCATCCCACTATTTTTGACTATTTTGTTCTTTACTGTTTCTTTTACCTTCTTTCGTTAATGCAGATTTTAAAAAACGATTGGAATGATAGTGCCTTATTCAATAGTTTTTGTTGAATTTATTACTAAATGACTTCCAGAAAAGCATTTCTCACTACCTATAGGGAGGGAGATGTCTAAACTCCTAATAAAAAATAGATTGCAGCCTTTTCTTTCCTGCCCAGATAATGACGAGAGAGTTCTACAGCAAATCATCAAGGTGTAGAATTGAAGTATTTGCCAAAACAAACACTGGTTTTGTTTTAAGCACAAGCAAATGACTAGGACTTCACTTGAACTTTTATTTCAAGTTAGAAATATGAATTTATGCCTTTTAATTTCTAGCTCTATAAAAGCATTCACAAACTAAAGTAAAATAACTCCAGCTGCTGCTTGTACCCAATTACAAAAAGAAAAATAATTTGTGTAGAAATAAAAGGAACATATAACAACCCTAAATCCAAAAAGTATGACAGAACAACTTCTTAGTAGTTTATGAACTATCACCAATGGTCTTTTTTTGCGATCAGTGATTATACATCCATGGCATAGGTCATCCACAGACAGGTGCATCATAGAGTCTAATGTTCTGGTACTGTTTGAACTCAAACTGAGTTTTAAGAAGTCACTTTAGGCTCAATGAATTACTTCCTGCATAACAATTTCCAAACTATTTGACAATATGCTCTGTGAAAACTTTGCAATTGTAATTGATAAGTTAAATATGAGTAGTTATAATAGGTTGAATCTTGTCCAAAAATTTTATGTTGCTGTAGAGAAAGATCTCTGAGGACATTGGGGTAGTAAGCTTACAATGTTTTACTGCCTAAGATTTGGGAAAATTAATGCTTAATGAATTGATGCTATAGTTATTTTTTTCCCAATTCAATTTTCTTCAATTTTCTAGGGAAATCAGAGGATCTAGTATGTTGTTTCTCTCATAAACGAATACTTTTTAAAAACATGTTAGATGAGTAATGACAAATATATTTCTAGTTTCTTTTTACCACTTTATCATAACATGATGGCTTTTATGTGAAAAACCTCAAAATAAAATTTTATTTTATTATTATTTTTTATTTTTTAGACAGGTGACCCTTAGTTGACCCCACTTGTCAGTTTACAATCCCTTATTTTTTAAAATTTTTTTATGCCTACAGCACCTGGTCTTCTTAGGTGGTCTCCCATCCAAGTACTAATCTGGCCTGACCCTGCTAGGCTTCCAAGATCAGACAGGATAGGGCTTGTTCAGGGTAACATGGCCATGGACAAAATAGAATTTGATTTTAAAAAGCAAATTATACAGTATGGCAGTATGGAGGAGTAACGTAGGACTCCAAAGTTAACAGAATCTATCATACTGTTTAATATCTTCCACACCATTTTTCAGTCTCTGAAATGGTCTTGTTTATGTATTAATTAATTGCTGATTATGCGGTATCTCTTCTTCTCAATCATAATACCCTCAAAAGATAATCTGGGTCCAATCTCTAGTACCTGTGAATGTCACCTTATTTAGAAATAGAGTATTTGCAGATACGACTAATTTAAGGATCTTGGGATGAGATTACCCCGGATTTAAGGTGGGCCTTAAATCTGATAACTGTTGTTTTCATAAGAGAAAGAAGAAGCAATTTTGAGACACAAAGATAATTTGGGAACAGGAAATATGAATATGGAGACAGAGATTGAAGTGATGCAGCTACAAGCCAAGAAATGTCAAAGATTCCCAAGAGCACCCAGAAGCAGAGGAGAGGCAGGGAATGGATTCCCCTCAAGCCTCTAGACAGAACTAACTAAATCAATACCTTGATTTTATAATTCTGCTCTCCAGAACTAGGAGAAAATAAAATTTTATTGTTTTAAGCCACAAAATGTGTGGTATTTGTTACATCATTCATAGAAATCTAAAACAAGAGCAAACTGAAATCATCATTATTAACTTATTCTTTCTTATAATGGAACAAAGGAAGGAAAGATAAGATCTTGACTGGCCAGTCACCAGTATGTGATGAAAAAAGAATATATAATAGGATTTCACTAGGAACATTTTTTAATAAACCCTAATGAAAAATTATAAACCAATGGAAGTAGCAGTTTGGTTAGGTAACGGATGAATAAAGCAAGATGAGGCAGTGATGTCAAACCTTTGCATTCAAATCCTGGGTCTACTACTTACTAACTATGTGAACTGAGACAACTTATTTGACTGCTTTAAACTCTCTTCTGGAAAATGAGGGTAATTAGTATTTACGTCCTAAGGTGATTATGGAGATTAATGTCAGTAAAACACTTCAGCTGTGCCCGAAACTCAGGAAGTGTCCGTGATTGTTTATAAACATCTTAATTATAGCTTAAGAGAATCCAGTCACTCAAACAGAGCTTGGGATTAATATTAGTTGAAGACAGCACGAAATGGTGCACCAAGAAATATCTTCCTGATTTTAAAAGCTTTTCAAATTGAAACCATCGGTTTCAAAATTCTATGGCTTAAAATTTCTTCCTCCCTTTTCCTTTTATTCTCTCTCTTAGCAGTTCTTTCTGTCTGAAAAGTAGTTCCTTCTAAACACATTTATTCAATATTTTCTTCAGCACCCAATGATCTTGGAAAAAGGAAGGAATGGGAGCAAGTAGAGTGTGGAAACCACAGTTCCCGTCTTCCGTCTATACCAATGGCATAGATTAGGAGCACTGAAGGTACATTCAAAACCATTTAGCTCAACTCCTTTGTTCACAGATGTTTGGAGAGTTTATAAAACTTATCTAAGTTTACTAGGTTCTGTGAGGGCAAAGAACTTGGACATCTTATGAACTACTACATATTTTTTGCTAGCATGAGTGTTGGATATAAAAACAGATCAATAAATTTGATGAGTTAGTCAATACCATCACCACTAGCATTGTATGAGTTCCACATATTATGAGAGAGAATTAAATGTCTGATAATATGGTGGAAGACAAATATATTGACGTATGTTTTTTACTAACTAAAGTATGTAATAGATTATTTTATGTTATGATATGAGCCCTGATATTATTGAAAATGAATACCAATTCATCACAAACTGTGCAAATAATAAAGAGGATTTTATAGGCCTAAAGTCACTTAGAATAACAAATGTATCATAATGTTAGTTCTCTATCTTTTCTCACTCTGTAAGATTTACCTCAAAGAGGCATTAATAGAACATCATCTATTTCCATAAATGCCATTTTAAAACCCCATTTTAAATACCACCAGCAAGACCCTTGTAGCCATCTCTTTTTTCCTTCAGAGGGAATATGTCGATATTTCAGAAAGTGAATTTGAGAGGTTGAAAGGAGTGGTAGGTGGTAGAAAAGTCAGCCAAAATGAACAATTTCAACTTATTTGTTTTTTGCTCTATAAATGTGGTGGCCAAGACCCAAATAGCTCTGGCTTTCCCTCAAATGTGCAATTCTTCCATCACTTCTCTCTGGCTAGAACTTTGATCCCTGGCATTACTTGCAAAATCATTTATTATTAAGTGTTTAGCATCCTTTAGAGGAGCTCCATGTCTGTGCTCCCTCTATGTTGAGGAAAAATAGACAACTTTACCATATTAGGTTTAAGATGCACTATTCTACTCTTTACCACTTTATCTGACATTTGTCTCCCTTCACTTTAGATACATCTCCAATTTATAATAGTATCCTATAAATGAGTCCTTTTACCTAAGGATTCAATAGACCCAATCATCTCTCATGCACCTCTACATTAATTGCAGCATTATTCATGGTGGCAAAAAATGGAAACTACCAAGTATCTTTCAGTAGATGATTGATGATGAAGTTGTGGAACATATATACAACGAACTATTACTTAGCTCTAAGAAATGATGAAATGCTGCCATTTGTAACAACATGGATGGATCTTGACATAATCATGCTAAGTGAAATAAGTCAGGTAGAAAAAGTTGAAAACCACATGCTATCATTCATATGTGGGATATAAAACTGAAAGCAACAAGCAAACAGAGACTCGTGGACATGGATATTAGATTAGTGGTTACCAAAGAAAGACTAGAAGGGAGGAGACAGCTAAGGGTAAAAAGAGTCAAATATTTGGTGACAGAAGGAAATCTAATTCTGGGTGGTGAACACACAATGCAATATATATACTAATGACTTACTGTTGAATGATACACTTGAAACTTCTTTGATTTTGTTAATCAATGGCACCTCAATAATTTTGAATAAAAAAAGAATATAGAGATATTTTTACAGATAAATATTTTCAATTTTTTGGGTAGATACCCAGAAAAGATTGCTGGGTTATATTGTAATTTTATTCTTAATTTTTTTGAGGAAATTTCATGCTGTTTTTCCATAGTAGTTGTACCAATTTACATTCCCACCAGCAATGTATGAGTGTTCCTTTTTTCCCACAACTTCTTCAACACTTGTTATTGTCTTGTTGATAATAGCCACTCTTGTTGATAACAGCCACTCTTACAGGTGCGAGGTGGTATCTCATTGTGATTTTGATTGGAATTTTCCTAATAGCTAGTGAAGTTGACATCTTTTTTATGCCTATTGGCCATTTGTATGTCTTCTTGGGAGAAGCATCAATTCAGGTCCTCTGCCCCTTTTTTAATTGAACTATTTGTTTCTTTGTTGTCGAGTTGTATGAATTCTTTACATATTTTAGATATTCAAAATAATAATTGTTCCTTTTTAAATGTTTACCCCATCATGTCTCTTTTCAAGATTTAATTTGCTTTCTATAAGATTTATTCTCACACCATTTCCTTATTATTTACCTCTTGAACACTTCTTTGGAATAACAAGGCTAAAGAAAGACTAACAAGGAACAAACGTCCTTTTTAAAACAAAGACTAAACCCTATGCATAGAAAGAATAACTTTGTGCTACTCTGATCAAAGAACTGGTTTGGGGCATTTAGTGTTACAGGTTAACTTCATAATATACCGCTATTTCCTATAATAATATAACTGTATTGTTTAATCTTATTATTTTAAAAAATATGAACTTGAAAGTGCTAAGTTTCTAATTTCCAAAACTGTTCCTTGTAATCAGGCTGACTTTAATAAAAAATTTAAGTAGTTAATTATTATGAAAAAATTATGTGATACTAACTCTTTTTCAAAGTCCATTTAAAAGATTAATATCTCAAAACATCTGTGGAAAGTAATACTTGAGTAAGTCACTTAACCTCTCAGGTTCTCAGTCCTCTCATCTGTAAAATGAGAAGATTGCACCAGGTTATCTATAAAAACTCTTTCAACCTTAAAAGTCCATGAGATCAACATTTTTTTGTTTGTTTGTTTGTTTTGTTTTTTCTCTAAGGGTCCTGGGTTCTAGAAAAGCATACAAGCACAGGAGTTATACATTAGAATCCTAAACTAGATTTTTTTTAAAGTTCCAACTCCCTCATCTGTCCCTTATCATTCAAATCAAAACACATTCTCTGGCATATTTGTGATGCCAAGCAAATTTGAAATATAAGCTGCTGACAGTTACTAAGGTAAGCATTCTGTATATACTTTCACTTGCTTTGCTTAACTGAAGCGTCTAAAACCTAAAATAACACTGCAGCGGTCAAATCTGAAGACAAAAAAGAAGACAGATACACAGAAAAAGAAAAAAAGAAAAGACTTCAAAATCAAGCTGTGGATCAAAACATGTAATGTTACAGAAATTTAATCATAAACACAAAAGCATAAAAACAACAGCATAATTTGTTTCCAAATAATTTACCAATGAAATTAAAATATTAAAACCATTATTTTGGAAGCATAAGAAAAAAATTCCTCTTCAGAAGTCAAAATATCTTTCTTCTTTACTTCCAGTATTACAATGATTACAAAATGAAACTACGTGAATGAAAGACTTTTGCCTGTATATCTGCAACTTAATAATTTTATTGCAAGTGACAAGAGAAACCTTAAAAGCATTCCTGCTGGTTAACGAACACAATTCAAAGCAGAGCTCTGCCTTAGTAGCACAGTGTTTTTCAGGAAACTTTGCTGGTTCTTCATCTTTGCTGTATGTTTTCCAGCAACGTACTTAACATGTGACCTTTATGTGGTTGCACAGTTTCCCCCACTGTTTTCATAGCTCATAAAATTCTTAGGAAGTGTTTATAAAAGTTGCTTAAGGAAATTGGGCCACAAAGAACTTAAGCTTCATGGATCTCAATGGTCCAGCTTTAATTTCATTTTGAAGGAAGGGATATTTTCATTGCAAATTCACTGGTAACATCTGTATTTCAGGTTCTCTTGGAAGAGCAAATAAGAAGTGGTTCTGCCCAATGTGTATTATTTGGCCGTCACTCTGAAATATGTGATGCTCCAGTTACTCTTCTCATGAAATCATGCACACAAATGGGTTCTCCCTCTTCCCCTAACATCACCCTCCCTTTGTTAGTCACTTTCAGTTATCTGACTATGTTGGAAAGACATTGTATCATAAACAGCATAATAACATCTGCAAAGAATCTCTTTGGAATCCATTGTATGAGCTGTCAAAACCAAAGTGTATTCTTGGATCCAAAGTCCACTACTTCCAAGGGCTGACCTTTAGCCCAATAACATTTGAATTTTTGTGTTTTTATATAGGCTAATAGGGAATACATGGCCAGAGAAGTATCACAAACAAGATCTCAGTTTATAGCTGTCTGGAGAATCACTGAATCGAGCAACAGCAAAACATTGTAAGTATCAACTTGCCTTTTCTATTTGGTTTTAGTGTTTTATAAGATAAAGGGTGGTAATGGATAATTTGAGTTTAATTGAATGTGCATTCTTTGCTCTAAAATGCTGGTTTGGAGCTCTACACTTGGGTCTTCTGCTGAACTTTATGTAATATAGCTGTCATCAGTGCAGGCTAATAAATGTACAACATATTAGGTGTATATTTATGAATTATTTAATATAAACTGAGGAGGAAACTGTCAGACAAACTCCAACACAGCTGTCTCATCCTTGAAGGACACACTTCTAGCAAAGTTTCCATAGAGAAGGTCTTCCCTTTTCAATTATTTATTTGATCAACCTATTACAGTGTATACATTTTCCTTTAACCATAGTAGGCCAATAATTTGGGAAGAGAATAAAAACAAATACAAAATTTGCAAAGATCCTCTGTGAAGAATAATTGCTATAATTTTTGCTTGACAAATCAAAGGTTATATGTGGGTAACACATGGATTTTTTATAAAAATATACTTGTAAACTTCCTACTTCGTGTGTTTAACCTAAAGGAGTATTCCAGCACAGATCCCTGTTCCTGTTATTTGCCTTGAAAGAAGAAACAAACCCTACCGACATATAGGAGGCATTTTCCTTTGAAACTGATGCACTTAAAGAACTAAACAAGGAAGGGTGGGATGTGGGAGCCAAAGGTTATAAGTTCCTATGTCATGATGCATATACGAAGTTAACTGTAGACTGTGTGGTCTGTATTCAGTCATGGCTCATTATCACATGTCTGCTGGAATTTGCCCTTCATGGGGAGGGAGGGAATTCAAAATCTTGTCAAGCACATGGTGCATTTCCAGTCTCCCAAGGAAAGGTGAATCTAACCTGCCCTTCACTCCCAAGTCCTCAAAACTTTGACAAATGTAACACTACAAATTACCTTTAAAAACTTGAGAAAAATATAGATATTGTAGCTAGAGGAGTTAGATGTGAAATGTGAAACCAAGGAGACTTATCCATAAAGCTTAATATAAAAAAGAAGAATGAAGTCAATCTGTGATATGAGACATTATTTTATTTATGGAACATATTCTCAATTAATTGTTTTAGTATTCAGCTTTATCACGACTTTAGTAATAAGAGATTTTTATTTATTTCTTAAGCTTTAAAAATGTCAAATGGGCCAAAAGTCAGAAAGTATTTTTCAAACTCGGTCGTTCTGAAATAAGAACCATTTGGAGAATCACGATGCAAATCTAAACTCATCCTTTTAGGAGTTTCTCTCAGTCTAGGACTTGGTTATCACTGTGTGAATCAAGACAGCCAATAAAGCCAGGCCTGTTGCCAGACAGAGTCATCAGCAGGAGTCACACTCAGCTCATTGTCTTGGTCACTGCTTTGGCCTGTGGAAACAGGCACAGCATGACTGATCCAGTGCTGAGATGAGACCTCCTGTGAATACTCCATGTCCAAAGTCAGGAGATAATATTGCCAAATAAGAAGAACCTGAATATTTCTCTTATTTTTTTGAGAAAAGAAAAAGGTACTAGGATGACATGTAGTGACCACATTAGCTTGCAGAGCATTCTGAGGCTTTGCAAATTGTACTAATGATAATAAAGAGGAAAAGAAATATTGGGTATAGCGCAGTTCACTAAGGTCTTAGATGGTTTTAGGAAGAAGCAGGAAGGCACAGGAACTTTCAAAGAGGAATAACCCCTTCAATCAGAGCGGGTTCCATCTTCTACTGAAGCACACCAGCTGATTACCAGCCCTGGTACCAGGAAGAGAAAGCAAGCAGTTGTAGAGATGGTTCTGGTCAGAACAGTTGGGTCAGCTAAGGCACGTAACTCTAATATAATTCTAAAATCTTTGTTGCCATGAAGTTATTCTAGTGAGCAAAGAGTCAAGAATATTTTAGAAACCATTTGAACTGTGTGAGTTCAATAGGATCTGTCTTTCCATAGCAGGATGGCCACAAAGACAGTGAGCGAATATAAGAAACAGGGATCAATATCCAGGCTTGGGATGAAAATTAGCAAAATACAGTCTCTGCTATTCTATTTGAAGTTTAGGGCTGGGCACCAATTCCACAGAGAAATACAGCAAGAAACAAGTAAATAAGTAAAATACTGATAGAAAATCAAGATTAAACAAGCCCACAAGGAGAGTCAATATATAAAGAGAACGGATGTTGGAAAATGTAGAGGCTTCATTTTCTCATATATTAAATATGATGCAAACGTGATTATATAATTTAAGAACTATAACAAGAAATTTTGTGTCTAGATTTATGATCATTGTTTTTCTCTTTGTTATCTTCTTTCCTTTAGAAATACCCATCACTCTGAATTCCACCCTCTATTTCTATTGATTTTTTATCTCATTGTCTCTTCATTCTATGACATCTGGATTCCAGATAATATTGTCTCTAATGTTGGAATTCCCAGAATTAGCCAGCATTATATATTTGACATTTCCAGTGCATTATTTCTGTTTACTTAAGATTGGTAACATAATAACAGTTGTTTTTTTTCTTTCAAAAATATATTGTTCTTTTTTTTTTTTGGCCTGAATAAGTATAAAACAATGTTGCTGTGTTGATAGTGATAACTTTAATGTTTTAAACTCAACATGATTCCCCATTCCCTTCATGCCTCCCTGTCCTTGCAAAAGGCATGGACACGTAATCAGTTTTGATGCAATCATAATACAACATCTCCCCAACACAATGATAGGGTTAGTATAGACCTATATCCTAAGCTTAACCAATTAGAATCCTTTCAGGATAATTTATCTGTAGCTGCTGTAAAAGACTTTTCTATTTCGAACAGAAGCTTTAATATGTAGATCTGGGATTACTTTCTGCTATGCGATGAGAACCTATTCACATAGAAAAAGTGGCCAACACATATGTAAAAACAATAAGAAGCAAAACCAAGAGATGGAGAGGGCTCATGCCATGAAAACATCGTTTAAGCTCAGATTCCAGCTTCAACTGCCAGTTACGTCAGCCAATAAATATCGTTCTTTGCTTAAGCTAGTTTAAATTGGGTTCCAGTCACAATGGAAAGAGCCTGGAGTAAATGTTAAATGCT
Organism: Eonycteris spelaea; assembly: GCA_003508835.1. NCBI lineage: Eukaryota > Metazoa > Chordata > Mammalia > Chiroptera > Pteropodidae > Eonycteris > Eonycteris spelaea. The sequence continues at coordinate 7,011,217 of PUFA01000062.1, forward strand.
ATTAAAAGGAACACAGCTGATAATAACACATAATCTCCATGGCTTAATGATAAAATGATTAATGTACACTGTTCGCATTTTCCAGAAATTTTTGATGCCCTATGCTAATGTTGTACATGCTCAGCAAGGTTGGTGAACATATTAGTACTATGGCTTATAAAAGGATTTCCATATCACAGAATTTTGATTTTCTGCTATTTTAAACAGCACTTTGGATCATGGATTTTGGATTTAGGAATGATACATATCATGAATGCTATACAATTGTGGACATGACATAGTTAAAGAGGAAAAATCTCATTCTGCTGAAGCCTGAGGTAAAATCTTATAACATACATAAGAAGTATCTCTTCTATATCTTCTACTAAAGAGAGGAACCTCTTTTTGAAGTCAGTTTTAATCTAGAAATTGTTCTCATCTCCAATAAATTTAATGAATATAAAGCACTGTCCTATACCACTCCATTTCTAATATCAAGTGCATTCATTCAGTATGTTACATGTTAGGGATTACATTGGGAGTATTAGGTTCAGGCCAGTGGTGAAGGCAGAAAATAAACCCATGAACAAGTAATTACTTTGGGATAGTAATAAATGTAAAGAGCAATAACTCGGGTAAGGGAATAAGGAGATAAAGACTTCCCTGAAGAGGTGGCATTTAAAAAAATATTTTAAGAACTTTTAAGAGTAGCATGAGGGAAAGCATGAAATTAAGAACTTTGAAGTTAGGGGATGATGTGGGCTTGGCATAATTAAGAAATCACAAGAAGTCCAGACCTGAAGAAGCAGAGTGACCAGGGACTTACAGTCCTTGGTACGAATGTGAATTTTATTTCATGTATGCTGCTAAGTAACTGAGGAGTGTTGAGTAGAAAGTAGTATGATTTGATTTAAGTTTTTAGTAGTTTACTCTGGGGGTGGGAGGGTGTCAGCATTTATAGAATCAGAATTAATAGAAGCCAGTGGAGGAGTTATTACTGTAGGCAGATAAGACCACATGCTTGCTTGAGATAAAATGGTGGTAACGGAGTATTGAGAAGTGGCTTAAGGATATAATTTCTGGTAGAGTTGAGAGGACTTCCTAGCAGATTGGATGAGGACAAGGGGAGAAAAGAAGAATCAGAGATAAATCTAAGGTTTTTTGTCTGAATAACGGTGTAAATGCTAGTAGCATTTACTGAGATAGAGAATACCAATAAGTATATTTCTCTGTGAAAATTCAGTGAGTATTTCTGCCTTCCACTTCTAAATAAGACCTGGGGAAGCAGCCAGACCCCAGGATTCCAGTGTGACAGGGTGGCAGAGTAGAAGTGGTTTGTGTTGCCTGGGCAGAGAGCCTAAGAAAATCTCACAGAGTTGCCTACACCTAAATGTGGTGTTGGAGCAGTTAAATGTATTCCCTACACCCAAGGACAATATTGACATGGCACAGAAGATTGACGATCTCAAACTCTGGTGATGGGAATAAGGGAAAACACAGCAAGAGAGCTAAATGCATTCCAAAAAGAGAACATCTCAGCAAAAGCCAGAACAAATCGATGATGATGACTCAGAGAAGATGTGCCAGATATCTCACCCCATGTACCATACAATGTCTGAAATGATGTAAGCCCTAATTCTCCATCCCGCTCTCACTGTACAACTTGGATGAAATTTTGAGATAATAAAAAAAGACCCAAGCAAATATTAATTTCATCATGCAGTTGAATAGAGGTTTGCTATAATTCAGTTATAGGAAAAATAAGAATAGCCACATTGTGCATCTCTTTTGTGGACTTGGATTTATATGTTCTAGAGAGGACAGAAACTGTTTCGGGGCTACTTAGCATGGATTTTGGAGATACAGAACAAAGAGAGATCACTGAGGCATGTGAGAGCTAAGGAAAGATGTATTCCTTCATCACATTTGATGAAGGATTTCAGCAATTTCTGTGGATATTAAAAGTCATTGCCAATCTCTAGGGTAAATGCATTAAAGTAATATCAGGAACACATAAGATATTTGTAATCTTTTTAATATTCAGTCTAAAGTGAGCAGGATACCAAACAGTACAACTACAAATTTTTAATGTAAGTTTGACTATTTACAATTAATTCATTTGTTTTATGAGATAACAAGTTAAAAAAAAAAAACCCAGATATTGTCATATCATGCATTGGGGGACAGGTTCATCCCAAAAGAAAATGGCTGTCACAATGCTAGTACTCTGAAAAAGTAGCTAAGTGAGTTGTATATAGTAAAGGTTATCTCAACCAGGTTCACTCCCGTTTATGTTGGTACGTGGTAAAACAGCAAAGATTTGTCAGCAAAAATACTTTGAGACACGCTGAACTAGGTAGCCAATTTACTCAATGACCAAATTTGCATCTACATGTTTGCTATGACGAATAAACGTAGATGTTAATTACATTCTAGGAGGAAATGCTCTCATTTTAATATACAATAATATAGAATTATTTTTGTAATCTTTCAGTATAAAAAACATTTTGGAATTAATTCGCATACAGTAATGCTTAAAACTTTTACTCAATAATTCTTCACAAATTTGATAAACTTCAAAAAATGACCTAAAAGCATAGGGTGATGACATAACTTTTCATTGTTCTTTCCTCAATTATTTTCTTATATCAAGTGACATGGGAATTCCTGAGGATTTTATGTGAGTTCATGACTGTTCTGTGAGTTTGTGTTTGTTGATTCCATCATCCATTTCCATATTCTAAAATGTGCAAGCAAATATAAAATCTTAAAACACAATATACCTAAAAGGAAATGAAAAATTCCAGGGACAGCAGACATTCCAAACACAAGGTCTGCAGTAGCATGTAGATAGTCAGCTGTGGACAAATCTGAACCATGTCAAATTTTTAAAAGGCCTTCCATCATAAAGCAAAGCAAGAAATATATTTTATACATTAAGGAATATGAGTGCAACACTAACGTCCTTGTTCGCAGTGCTTTGAAAGTCTTCACCAAAGTCTTATTATGTTAGAGGATAATTTTGAGCCAATTATCATGAAAAATCCACACTGACTTGAAAATCCCTGTTGTTTTTTTTTAAGCCATTCTGTTATTTGTATTATTCATAACAATTGACTATTCCAAGCTTTCATGTGAAACTAGTGCAATATCTGGATCGTTGGGATGACACTGAATTTCCCAGAAAGTCCCCATTCCCTCAGAAAATGGCTTGGAAAATCTAGCACTAATTGTATAATTTTTGCAACAAATATCACATGGTGGCTTAAATAACTTTGGTTCAGGTCTCATAAAGAATATTTTTAAATTCGCATTTACTAATCATGGAAAGTATATCCAACATATACATCCTTTAATTTTTCCTGCCCACCAACTCTTCATTTCTGGTTGAAACAGCAGCCTAATTTGCCTTTTGGAAACTATCTTTCTCCAGATTCAAATGACTCAGGTATAATAATACATACTATTTCCACTATCTTTTCTCATGTCTGCCCAAATTGAGAGGTAATGACCTGGATTCTGTCTTTCCCAGGGCCTAAGCTGTTCTTCTTCCTTAGATTCCAATGACTACTCCATATGTTTACCACATATTCTTTTCTTTTTTAAAACTTAGCCAAATAACTCCAATTGATACAATATACAATAATCAAAAACAACTTGGGTTTCATTCCTGGCCATTTATGAGTATTGTCATAAATACAGCAGTATTCTCAAATATGTTGTCTACCTACATTGGAATGGAATAATACTCATGAGTTTGAATGACTATTACCTGCCTGAGGGAGGTGTTGAAATATATGAACCTATAGTTCATCTGGAACATACATTTTTTTGTATTCTGCTCTCCTGACATGCTACAAACAACTTTATATTAGAAAATTTTCTTCTCATTTTTCTTCCATGTGGCGATGCAGTGTCACTTGGAAGGGCATTTTCTAGGGCCATTATAAATATTAAATTTTGGTCAGTCAAGAGATATTGTAATAATAATACCTTCCATTTTACACTTCATATTGCACAAGAAAAAAATGAATATATCATTTGTTCTGTTGTTGATTTCACCTAGGTGAGAAAATTGAGGCTTACAGACATTAAATGAATTTTCCAGTCACATAGTTGGTAAATGTCAGAACTGGGACAAGACTCAAGTTTTCTAATTCAAAGTCCAGAGTTCATTTCTTTACATCATAACAGGCTCTGTCTAGTGGATCTCATTATAAATGTTACCTAAACGGTGTTCTTAATGCGTCATTTAGGAAATACCCCATATTGAAGAGTTGATAGATATATCTCAAATATAGAATATTTGCAGCTAAAATTCAATCAAGATGCAATTATATTTGTGAAGCATAATAAATTTCTGTTTAAAAGTCTAAATCTCCACAGAATGATTCACTGTGTGGGTTAGAAGTTTGCTTTTAATAATCTTACAAAATCTATAGGGATACTGCATATTTGTGTCTATTTTGTTTCTCTGAGATGGGATAAAAACCTCTCAGCCTGCACACTTATGCAGTAGGCTGATTGTCACCACTTTCACCAATGTGCCTCGAATGAATCCTTTCAGTCTCAGTGCATAAACATTGTTATGGCTCTGTGGATATAGCAGTGAATCAAATAAATAAAAGCAAAGTCCCTGGATTTATGGTGCTCATACACTAATGAATAGAAACTAATTTGTATTAAACCAGTATTGTTAAAAAACACTACCTGCTTTCCAACTTTTTAAAAAGAGGATCACATACGTTTCTCTCAAAGATATAATATTAGGTGGTAGTAAATAACAGGCAAAGAGCTAACGAGGTTCCTCAAAGTGTTCATTTGCTGGAGCTAAAACTAATCCAAGTTGATCTCATCCAAATTCAGAAAAAAAATATACTTCAGGAAAACTTTTTTAAATTTTCATTCAAGAGTACAAATATCAAACCTCTCCAGAAACCCTGGAGACTACTTCCTTACATTCTTTTGCTTTTTTAGAGTGATTAGGCTAAAAATGGGCTTGAAACCCAGAGCCCACAGCTAGAAGACACATTAAAAATTCCGGGCTTGAAATATACATGCAACATTTTAAATAATTTCTTTCCTAGTTTTAATATTCATTTTTTGCCCTTAAAGTATTCATATTATTGCTTTTTTTTAAAATTATGTAATTAGCTTACGATTCTGGTATCAGTTATCTATTTCTTAATAACAAACTACTCCAAAACTTAATAGCTAAGAACAACAAATTATTTGACATTTCAGTGGGCCGGCACTTTGGGCTGAAGTCACCTCTATGGTAGTTGTACTAGTCTCAGCTGAGGTCAATCTTGAATTTGTGGACAACTGATAAATTGCCTAAGGTTTCCTCCGCCCCCCCCCACTCCTCTCCCCCAGAACAAATGGGACTACTGGGATTTGTGTCTCTCATCATCTAGCTGGCTAGCTTAGTTTCTTCACCTGGTAGCAGTCACAAGATTCTGAAGGGTAGAAAGAGAGGGCAAGCCCCAGTCTGCAAGCCCTTTTCAAATCCCTGGCTGCATCCTGTTTTTAATGTCCAATTGGACAAAGCAAGTTGCAAGACCAGCCTGGCACCTGCAGGTGGCACTACCAAAAGGTATGAATAAAAGGAGAAAGATTATTTATACTACTTTTACACTCCGCCACAGCTCATTTATTTGTTGGTTGGTTGGTCAATGCTAGGCCAGGTTAGATATGGTATCAGTTATCCACTGCTGAATAAAAAACTACCCCAAAACTCAGTAGTTTAAAAAACAACCACCAATTATTTATTTGAAGTTTGAAAGTCAAAAAGTTGGACTATGTCTTTTTAAATTATCGATTTAAACTTATATTTTATTGAAAATTAGATTGATTCAATCTAAGGCTTTCAAACGTCCCTAAATTCACAAATGCATTACGAGCATACCATCTTTCCATAAAATAAGGCATAACTCCACTAGTCATAGCAGAGACTAGGGCTACTACCAAATTTAACATTCCATTTTTAATCCAAAATTTCAGATTAAAAAGGAACACTGTCTTAGACCTCATCCATTTTCTTCTGTCTACCACGAGGACTGGTAATTGGCTTTCTTTTCAGGGCCATTTTTAAACATAGAGACTGATCACACACCCACACATACGCACAAGAAATTACATTATAAAACTATACCATCATTCTTACTTCGATTCACTTTGGTTTATTGCACAGAAGATAATGAGTGGAGAGGACAAAATGCCATAAAGCATGATGAAGAAGTTAAGTGGTCAACTAGACTCATTAACTAGTCAAATGTCTTTTTTCTAAGTATGAAGATTCTCTGAGCATATAATCCCTTGAAGTTCTCAGCAAAATCACTGATGACTATGTGTAATAACTTTTAGCATCCCTACAAATAATGGAAACCAAGAATGTTAAGTCCATGACCACCAATATTATATACTACTTTATTTCTCATAATCAAGAAAAAAATGAAATATTTGAGTACATATAAATATATGGATATGTGTGTGTGTGTGTGTATGTATGTATTTTTACTGGCTCATTTTCAACACAAGAAGTTGTATTACATGACACATTAACTTGTTTTTAATTATGCCAACATCATCTGAAACCTCTTAATATGTTATAGCTACAAAAACTTTAGTTCTAAAAATTATTACCAAAGAAATACTCTGCCAGACTACGTAAGTGTTTCTTTCATAATTCCTAACCCTTACCAGTGGGGCTGGCCTATTTCTAACATATGCTTCCATATATGGCCTTTCATTCAAGAACTGAAGCCCCTTACAAGTATTTATTAAAATAGCATCCTTTAATAGCCAAGATATGGAGGCAACCTGGGTGTCCATCAATGGATGAATGAATAAAGAAGAGGTGGAACACAAATACAATGGAATATTACTCAGCCATAAAATAAATAAAATAATTAAACAAACAAACAATGAAATGTTGTCATCTGCAAAAACATGGATAGACCTTGAAGGCATTGTGCTGGGCAGAGTGTCAGACAAAGAAAGACAAATGCCATATGATTTCACTTACATGTGAAATCTAAAGAACAAAATAAACAAAACAGAACTCATAGATACAGAGAACATTTTGAGGGTTGCCAGATGGGAGGGGGTGGATGGGGGGTAAAAAGAGAGAAGGGATTAAGAAGTACAAATTGGTAATTACAAAATAGTCATGGGGATGTAAAATACAGCATAGGGAATATAGTCAATGATATTGTAATAACTATGTATGATGTCAGATGGATACTAGATTTATCAGTGAGATCACTTCATAAATTTGATATGTAAATATCTAATCACTATGTTGTACACCTCCAACTAATATAAGTAATATGATATTGTATGCCTACTATAATTGAAAAATTAAAAATATTAAAAAATAAATAAATAAAATGGTGTTCTCTGATAGTACTTTGGTAAATGCCTGATACAACTCTATCCAACATTAACTCCCCAGTTAAAAAAAAATAATAAAAAGAGTTTTTAAACTACTTATTTAGCATAAAATATGATGAAAATTTTCTCTGCCACATTAAAAAAAAAAGTATGTCTCATCCACCAAACAAAAGTGAGAGTGGTAGCTAAAGGGTAGCTTTCTTGGCCAGTAGAGGAATCACGAAGGCAATGTCTGGGAAAAGCACTTTGATCTCTGCTGGATGTGCCTGGCTTGGTTAGCATAAGATGCTTCTTCCTTTACATAGAATAAGGACTCAAGAATCTTCTCCACACTGTTGGTAGTTCAGACAATGGGGTAGGGGTGGAGGGGTTGCTGAGAAATGAGAGCTAAGCATACTGGATTTTCATTTCTGCCACGCCATGTGGTCGTCTGCTTTCCAGTGTCCTTGATGTACTGCATTTCCCCACAGCAAGTTCCTAGCATTCTTCAACAAGCTTCTTGAATTATAGTCACATATCTACACCCTGCAGTTCTATAAAGATAATAAAGAAACACTGTAATGTGCTATATTTGGACAGCGTTCTCGGTGAAATAAAACAGATGTCAAGAGAGGAGGGCTAATATCTAAAGCTAAAGTGAGAAGAGAAAATAAAAGTAAAACCTTCAAAATAAATCAATCACTAGGGAGTCAGTAGATGACAGAGTGTGACAAAGTGGGGTGGCAGCTCCAGGGAGAAAGCTCAAGGTAGGCTCAAGATTTTGTTTCAGAACTAGGGTGCATTCAAAGTGTCACAAAGAGTCATTTGAAACGAGATCATCTGTGGGTCCACAAAGGAATTTCAGGAGGTATAAATTCTGATGAAACAAATCATAGGACTCCATTGGTCTCTTTAGAAAGGCATGTCCCAAAGCTAGTTATGAATTTACAATCAGTACAGATTAAATGCATCCTTCCTTAACTCCAGCCTTACCAGTGCCATCTTTGAATCTTCTACATATTTGTGCACTTGCTGTACTGTAGTTCTCTCTCTTCCCTTCTTCTCTCCCTCTCTCCTCTCCATTAGGTAGATAGAAAGAGTATCGATGATAGTTCGCTTCCTTTTTTTTTTTTTTTCATCCCCCCCTTTAAACTATAAGGCTCTGGAAAGCAGGAACAGTCTGCTTATCAACAGGCACACCCAAGGGCTTATTTCTATGGTGACTGCTGAGAAATACTTTTGCACTGATTAAATAATCCAACTAAGAATCATGGAAAATATGCATGTAATAGAATATATACAATGAGAACCAAGTGCTTTTGAGTGTTTTCAGAAGAAAAATGCCAAACACTGCTTGGCAAAGATATGTGCCTTTATTTTATTTCAATGGCACTTCAAGAAGCAGGCCAAAAATTAGCATTTTAAAAATACAGAAAAATACTCAGAATCAGCAGTTTATTTCTGTTTCATTAAATTCTACATTTGGAACTGGAGAAATTATATTGCTGGAGCAAGATGATCACCCTGTTCTTAATTCTGTGGTACATAATTTGAAGATTTCACAGCAATGAATTAAAGCAAGCATCTAATTTGGTTAACGTTCAGAAAGCTCTGGTTAAGCACATAATCAATCCATCTGGCCTAAATTGAACTAGATGAGAGCTTACCAGAGAATCAGAGAGAGAACAGCTATGTTGTGATACTAAAACTGCCCAGTCCTTCTTGTGTGTTATATGCTGTTGAGTCAGCTCTGACTCCTGGCGACCCTATGAATGACGTCCACAATGTCCTGTCCTCAAAGCCCTGATCACCTCTTGTAGACTCATGTCAATGGCTCATTTAATGGAGTCAGTCTCTCATATTTGATGTTCCCCTCCTCTTATTTCCTTCTATTGTTCTCCAAATTATTTTTTTTCAAAAGAAGATTTCCTTCTCATGATGTGCCTGAAATAGGACAGCTTCAGTTTTGTCATTTTTCCCTTCAGTAATGTTTTGGCAGGATTTGCTCTAGAATCTACTTGTTCATCTTGCTGGTGGTCCAGAGTATCTATAGAGCTCTCTTCCAACATTGTATTTCAAATGAATGAATTTTTTTCAGTAAGCCTTCCTCGTTGTCCAACTTTTACATCCATACATCATAATTGGGAATAAGAGGATGTGGATGACCTTAGCCTTAGGTCTCTAATGACACATCTTACTGATCTTTCCTAATCTTCTATTACAGCCCTTCCAAGTCTCAGCCTTCTCTTGCTTTCTTGACTGCAGTCTCCATTTGAATTGATAACTAAACCAAGGTAAGCAAAAATATAAGCGATTTCAATATCTTCATCGTTTACGTTAAAGTTCCGTATTTCTTCTGTAGTCATGATTTTTGTCTTCTTGATGTTTATTTCTCTAAGGAGGTAAGAATGCAGAGAAAGAAGTAGTTCATCAATGTGAGTCTCATTTACACGGCAGTCTCCAAAGGTAGAGGACTAGTAAAGAGCTAAGTCAAAACACCATTTCTTTAGCTCCATGCAAGATTGTACCTCAATTATCTTATATAAACAACTGTCTCTCCTTCTCTATATTGATCCTGTAGTACCACCATCAATATTATCCTCATCCTTTACCAAAAAAGGAAGTTCCATGTATCTCAAGACTACTTGCCTATCTCAAGATTACTTGCCTCATAGTACCTATACCAGGAAACTTTTACTATCCATAGCCTGTTTAAATTTAACCTTTTATATTCCAAAACACAATGCATACATATACCTATGAATCATCTGAAAATTACAAGTGTAATTTAAGGAAAACTTATAGTGTGACCTCCTAATAATTAAGATTTATTCAATAAAAGAATAAAGAAATACCTCAAGTACACAAGTCAAAGGAACACAATTACTTCTGGCAGTTATAGATAATATAGTAATTTATTTAGGCATGCCTGCTTTAAAATTAATGTAGTCTCAAGAGGTGACAGAATGCCTTTCTGGAGTTTATCTTTAATCAACAATGCAGAGGCAATAGTCCATTCATTTTCATATTTCAAATAATGCAAATAGTTGCTTCATCCCAGGGCCTGTGAGAGGCCAGAAAGTCACTATATTGCACTAACTTATGTTTCTAGGCCTCTAGATTATGGTTATAAAATTGTAAGTGTTTGGGTAAATATTTCACAGGATTTGATGATGAGTGCTTTTCACAATAGAAAATGTAAGTCACACTGCTTTTACAAGGGTATCTGCCTTATGAAGAAAGCCTAAAAAACTGGAATTATATGTTAACTCTGCCAGGAGAGTGTCAGGAGGCATACCAAGAGATAACACGTGAAAACAAGTAAGTTATGCTGAGTAAATTAAAGTCCCATTCTGCTCTTTAGAAAGTGGGCTTTAGCAGCAAATTCTTTATTGTCCTCAGCAACAATAGCAGGAACCAGAACATTTGCTATAAAAGTTTATGGAGTTTTCATAACCCAGTGTTCCTTGGCACATTTTTTCTTGCTGGATATCCTAGTAACTTTGCCTTATCATGACTGAAAATAATTGAAACATTTTTATCCAAAGATTATTCATATAGATGCACTTAATTACATTTAAATACTATATGATTCCTCATACATTGCAGAGCTGGAGTCTTAAATCCATGTGGGGGACAAGAATGAAGGGGGCGGGAGACATAACTTATCTACTTGCCATACAGAAACCCAACAGTTAAGTGGTTTTCTATTTTATAATTAACATTCATGTATTTCACATGAGGTATCAAATTATGGCAATTCGAGAGGATTGTTCATCAAAACTAAAAATCACAAAAATAAAAATTTCTTTACTTCTACAACTAAATTATTGATTTTAGGGAATTGACCCAAACAGCAAAGACACTTATTAAAAATTTTTTTCTTTAAAATATACTTTTGGTGTTTTTAGTCTTTAGTTTTTGAATAAGCTTCCATAAATAATAACATTTTAACTTCATTGGGAAAAATTGCCTTTATAAATATTATGTTCTTAAATAATCAAATTAAGACTTAAAATAGACTAAATATAAGGAACTTTTAAAATTGTAAATATTTTCATTGTCTTTGCTTTGAATTTTTGCATGTTTACTTTAAATACAAATGCTTTCCATTTATCAAGGCTTTATATAATTTTTAAAAAGAGGAAATCTATGTAGAAGTAGGTCTGTACAAATTCAAAGGAAGGGAAAGATTATTTTAACATGCTACAGAGGTGTTTTGGTAAAAATATCTACTATATATTCTTTGTTTTATTTTACACACATATCCAAATCTTTTTGTTTACAACCAACAAAAATTGTTAATGAGGTTATGTTCAAGACGGTGAAGTAGGTAAACACTGTGCTTGCCTCTTCCCAGGACCACTTTAAAATTACAACTAAAGTATAGGACAGTCAACTTGGAGAACCATCTGAAGACTAGCTGAACAGAATTCCTATAACTAAGGATATAAAGAAGAGGCCACATAGACTGTTAGGAGGGACAGAGATGAAAACCGAGATGGCCCTACATCTGTGTGTGGCGATTGAGCATCAGGAGGGATATCTCAGCTGTAGAGGTACCTGTAGAGGAGTGAAGGGCCCACACTGGGGGTCCCTAGCCCAGGGTTCCAGTGTCAGGAGGGAAGTCTCCACAAAATCTGGCTGTAAAATTCAGTGGGGATTCTAACTGACCAGGTGAGACAGAAAGCTGCTAGAAACCCATATATGTCCTTAATGGGCCCGCTCACAGAGTCACGCACTCACAGGTGCTCATCCTGGAACATGTATTAAGCAAAAGAATGAGAGAAAACTCCAGAAAAAGAACTAAATGAAATGGGGGCAATAACCTACAAGATGTGAGATCAAAACACTGATTATAAGGATTCTCAATGAATTTAGGGGAAAAATAGATGATCTCAGAGAGAACTTCATCAAAGAGGTAGTAAACATTAAAAAAAGACATAAAAATCATAAAATAAAGCCAATCAGAAATGAATATAATAACTAAAATAAAAAATACACTAAAAGGACTCAAAGGTAGATTAGGTAAAGTGGAGGATCAAATCAATGATTTGGTAGCAGAAAACACCTAATCAGAATTAATTAATTAAATTAAAAAAGGAGAAAGTTTAAGGTGCCTCTGAGACACACCAAGCATCACAACATTTGCATTATAGGGGTACTAGAATGAAAAGAGAGAGAGCAAGAAATTGAGAACCTATTTGAAAAAATAATGATGAAAAACTTCCCTAATCTGGGGAAGGAAATAGACATATGAGTCCAGGAAGCATAGACAGTCTCAAACAAGATGAACCCAAATAGGCCCACACCAAAACACATAATTAAAATGCCAAAGATTAGAAACAAAGAAAGTATCCTAACAGCAGCAAGAGAAAGGCAGCTACTTACTTAAAAGGACCCCTCATAAAACTGTCAGCTGATTCCTCAACAGAAGCTTTGTGGGTCAGAAGGGATTGACATGAAATAATCAAAGTATTGAAAAGTTAGGACCTGTAACCAAGATTACTCTACCCAACAAGGCTATCAATTAAAATTGAAGCTGAGATAGAGCTTCCCAAATAGGAAAAACTAAAGGAATGCATCACTACCAAGCCATATTATGAGAAATATTGAAAGGACTTCTTTAAGAAGAAGAAGGGGGGAAATAAACATAATTAATAAAATGACAATAACTATTACCTATCAATAATCATTTTAAAAGTAAATAGATTAAATGCTCTAATCAAAAGATGTGGGGTATCTGAACAGATAAGAAAACAAGACCCATATATATGTTGTCTATAAGAGACCAACTTCAGATCAAAAGACACATGCAGACTGAAAGCAAAGGAATAAAAAAAGATATTTCTTGTAAATGAAAATGAAAAGAAAGTTGAGTAGCAATACGTATATTGGACAAAACAGACTTTTAAACAAAGACCATAATAAGAGTCAAAGAAAGACATTACATAATAATAGAGGGAACAATCCAACAAGAGGATATAACCCTAACAAACATTTATGAAACCAACCTAAGAGCAGCTAAATATATAAAGTAAATATTGACCAACATAAAGGGAGAGAGCAACAGTAATACAGTCATTATAGGGGACTTTAAACTTCATTGACACCAAGAGACAGATCTTCCAGACAGAAAATCACCAAAGGAATAGTGGCTTTAAATGACACAGTAGGCCAAATTAATTTAATTGATATTTTTAGTGTTTCACCCCAACGCAGCAGAATATACATTCTTCTCAAGTGCACACGGAACATTGTCCAAGGTTGACCACGTATTAGGCCACAAAACAAATCTCAATATATTTAAGACTGAAATCATATCAAGCATCTTTTCAGACCACAATGATATAAAACTATAAATCAATTATAAGAAAATAACTGAAAAATACACAGACACATGGCTAAATAACATGTTACTAAATGATGAATGGGTTAAAAATTAGATCAAGGGAGAAGTCAAGAAATACTTTGAGAGAAATAAAAATTTAAGCACAATAACGTAACAATCTATGGGACACAGCAAAAATAGTCATAAGAGGGAAATTCATAGCAATACAGGACTACCTCAAGATAGAAGAAAAATCTCAAATCAACGATCTAAACTTACACCTAAAAAAATAAACTAGAAAAGAAACAGCAAACAAAGCTCAAAGTGAGTAGATGAAAGAAAATAATAAAAAGCAGAACAGAAATAAACAAAATAGAGTCTAAAAAAAATACAAAGATCAAGGAAACCAAGAGTTGGTTTTTTGAAAAGGTAAATAACACTGATAAACCTTAAACCAGATTTATCAAGAAAAAAAAGAGAGGACCCAAATAAATAAAACTAGAAATGAAAGAGACATGACAACTAACTCCACAGAAACACAAAAAATTACAAAAAAATACTAAGAGCAGTTTTCTGCCAACAAATTAAGCAATCTGGAAAAAATAGATGCATTCTAGAAAATTACAAATCTTCCAAGACTGAGTCAAGAAGAAATAGTAAATCAGAACTAACCAATTACTACTAACAAAATCGAATCAGTAATCAAAAAACTCCCAACAAATGAGCCTTGAACACCATGAATGCAATTATCACCACTAAAGTTTATATGTCAACCTGAAACAATTATTAAATCAGTGACTGTCTCTTGCTTAAGAATGCAACAAGTTTACATAGTTATAAAAAGTGTACCAGCTGGTATCTTAATTATGTGCTGTCTTACCTAAGTGAAATTTAACTGTAGTGCTTTCTCACCCACCAAGTGAATATAATACTATCCTGGTAAATGAAAACGATTGTGTTATAGAGATAACCTTCACTCTTCTTTGATACTTTTACTATTTTTTTAAGTTTGGTCCTGTATTTTTGTAACACATCACCAGAAATACATTTCCCATCAAATTATAACATATGGCTCTCAGGATACTATGGCTTAAAAGTGGTACTTTAAAAAAATTTTTTTAACACAATATTCAATACTGGTTTACTATCAACATGTATAAAAGTAAATGCATGTTTTTTAAGAGGAAATATAAATTAGTTACAAAAAACCACATGCTAGGGACATGAGGGTACACGGCTGCTTGCTAAATCACATATTTATAATGAAAAAAGTAACAATCAGATTAGTTTTCCAAAACAGTTTTTACTAAAGGTGTCTTTTCTCATAGCATCAACAACATCAGAACTCTTATCCTGATGTTTGAAAACTATGGTTAAAGTAAGTAAGTGGACATTCTAGTCCCTCTAAACAGAGCATAATGTCCCCAGTATCTTAGAAATGAATCTTTAAATTCTTCATTTATGGGGTCAAATGTTAATGACTTTTAGCAAGCGAAAACAAAGTATTAAAGCATTTCTTCAGTGACACTCGGTGAGTGTCATTAAGAATTTTCTGTAAGTATATAAAATTATGAAATGTTGAAAGTAATTTATACAATTTCAAATTTTAGGTTCATGAAGAGGCTCATATCAGTGTAGAGATGGGAAAGTTAGTATTGCCTATATGAAATCAGAATACATTATTACATTTTCCAGTCAGGTCAGCTTCAGAATCCTTTGAAAGAGCCAGGTCTGGATCTAGCCCCTTCTCACCTGTGAATGTTGCTACTTTAAATTTAAGTCCTTAGTAAATGCCTCTGTCCTACTCAAAGGCTCTTTCCTGAAAGGGCCTCCGTTGAACCTCAGGTTTAACTTGTATATATGTAATTCAGAAGATTGTTGCACCAAAACATCTTATTTTTAGTCACACCAACTCATTTATGCATGGAGGGGTTTTGTCTCCATCTACCCCTAGATCTTGGTTTTAGAAGTCAGCACCTTATGGATAGTTGAAAAGATAAGTTTACCAAACAGAACACAAAGCCTTCATCAACTTTTAGCAAAGGATCACAAAAGTGAGAAAGAGTTTACTTGAATCTGACCAGAAAATATTTGCCACAATTTGGAAGAATTACCACAGGAAAAAAAAAATAAATTAAAATAAAAACAAAAAAATAACCATCTATCACTCCAAATGGGCAAAATTTAGCTCAGAGATAAAGCTTGTAGCACCACCATAGTTTTGGAGGGAAATGAAACACACACAATATTTTAAAATTATTTCCCAAGCTCTATCCAACTCATCCCATACCTGTGGGAAAAAGCTCACCCTTTCCAATGTACTTTACTTCTAATGCTACATGATGGCTGTGACAGAGATTGTCATATGCTCACCCAATACTTTCCCTCTTCCTAGGTAGAATTTACACTTTGTTTTGAGACTTATTGAAATTGTTTTTCACCTTTACTCAGAGAGTCAAGACAAGGTGTCTTCTTTACGCCTTGTCTTCTCTTTGACTGCAGATAGAGGAGACCAAGCAAACTTCTATCTACATATGAGAGATAAGAACCATAGTATGAAAGGAGCCTAAGTCTCTGAGGACCATATGGTGCAGAATCTCTGTTCCTCTGACCTGCACCAAACTTCAAGAGCAGAAAATCTATTCTTATTTTGTTAAGCTTCTTTAGGTCTGGAGGTTGTTTGTTATAGTATTTAGCATCCCCTTATTAAACTACTTCTCTGCTAATATTACAGTCAAGTACATAATCTTCCTCTTTGGGATTTCTAAAAAATATATGTTTTTCACTGTGGAAGGACTTTGCTATGGCAAAACCAGTAGGAACTTTACAAAGAGTCTCTTAGCTGAAGTTATTCTTTGTATCTTCCTTCCTCATGACTCATCCAATGCCCATTTTAAAACCATTTCTTTCTTAGCTACTATAATTCACTTTCAAGAATAGAGAAGTCAGTAGGATAATGACCTGGGAGTTACAGAGAGAGGCTAGCTGTATGAAACAAAGATGAGATCACCTTATACTGAACTACATAACTATGATTTCAGCATCAGAGAAGTGTTAAATCATTTTAGGCCACTAACTTTGGTCTTGCTGGAAATTTTCACTGCTCTACGGGATAATAAATTATTCTACAACCAGAGATATGTGGGAAAAGAAGGAAATTCAGGTAGCTAAGTTGAATTAGCCTTATCTTGTAGATATTGCAGAGTTTTCTACATTTACTCTTTGTGAGCAATGTGCTATAATTCTTTGGGGATGACAAACACAAGGAACATGTTAGAAACTTAAATTCCACTGTTTGACACTGTTTGAATTTTGAACCATTGTTTTTAGCTGGAAAAGTATAAAATAATAAACTTAGATGTTCTAAGTGTGGCCTTTAGAACTTTCTTTGTTGATGCTATCATGAGTGTACATACTAAAAGTGAAACGGAAGATGAATAGTTTACAGGGTAAAGAAATATTTTCCACTTCACAATCTATGGTTTCAGGACTCCCCTAAGGCCTCAAAATGAAGTCTACTTGGTGGTCTCAATTCTAACCCCTGGAGAATGTATTCCACATCTCCAACACAGAACACCTGATTCTGCAGAATTTGACACTTCTCTGCAGCCTCCACACAGAAGAAACAGAGGACTTGACATGCATGGAAATTAAATTATCTCCACCCCCCACCCCCCCGAGACATTCTGTCCTCCCAGGTCAGGGTTACATGAAGGTCAAGTGAAGGAGTTCAAATTTCAACCAATTCCACACTAGCTGTGAATCGACAGAAAACATATCCTTTTGAGTTCTTGATGATCTGCTACATTTTACGTGAGCCATCAAAAATAAGAATAAAATAAACATACCAAGTAAGTCAACTTAAAGGAAAAATAGTTTGGCATTATCAAACTAGATGATTACCTTAAAAGCCAAGAGTTGCCTCTAGAGTGTGGATTTCCCACAAGTTTGCAAATGTGTAAATAAGTTCTGAGGCAGTTATGAAAATTTAGCCTGTGTTGGTGAAGACTGGCCCTAATTTTTCAATTAACCTCACAGAAACTTAGGAGTTGTTCACATGGTTTTGTTGATTAGAAATTCACAACCTGAGTAATGTTTGAATGGCTTAGATGCAATCAAAACAAAGATGTAAGGACTCATAATCTAAATGAAGATATAGAGGCACTTAAAATATGAATGAAAATTCTTTTAATGAGAATGAATTATTGGTAAGCATGAGTGCCCCTTCAATGAATAATTCATTATACTTACTTAACTGTTACATATTTCAAAGATAATTCTCGCTCCTAAAAGTGGATTATTTTACCAGTCTACTTCCCCTCAATTTCTTCTTAGCTGACATGTCCAACCATCTATTGGCTTAAAAAGGATAAACCTCATTCAAATCAGGAAATTTAAAAATATATACAACCCTAGGGAGGGGGAAAATTTTTTTTAAATAAAATGTTAAAGATAAAAAATGATAAAATAATAAAAATAAAAATATATACACTATATTGCAAGAGAAGTTTTCAACCCATTTGGACACATTACATTTCCCACACCCAGGCAAAGTTTGAAGCACTTAATAAAATTAAGTAATTATGTCTAGAAATGAGAATGATTTGTTTCAAAGCCTTTGAAGACATGCAGACTTTGAATGCAGAAGGTATGAAAGTCTTCTGAGTGACTACGAGTCACATATTCTACTCTTCTTTATTATTTGTGCGCCTAATCCATGTCCTAGTTATTATGCAAGAGGAACAATTTCAAGGCAAACCTTTTTTCCTCCCTCATGGAGTTTACAACAGTATTAATCTGTGGACTCAGAGACTCCATCGAAGACCCAAATGACTTAAACTGTGCTACCGATGGGTAGCAGCAGGTAAATACAATTAGACAGGTACGTCTTTAGAACTTGGACCATTCTTTCAATAATGTGCATGTAGGGTTTGAAGTCATATTCATCACCAAGTTCTTCAATTAGTTGTACTCACATTTTATCATCATCTAAATCAAACTCAAAATTTCGACACAAGAATTTCATATCTGGGGCATGCACAATAAGTACAAGTGGCTATGTAATGATTCTCATTTTTACAATACAAGGAGAAAACTAAAGAATCCTAAGAAAGAGGAATACAAAGAAATGACAATGTCTCACAAATAAATTAGCAATAACAATGTGAAGACAATGTGTGATGCAGCTAACTTCTCACCCGAGACTACATTATTATCTCCTAATAGTTTATATTTTCATTTGCTTAAAAGAATCAGGCTTCTACCTCCTTGGCTCATCAGCACATCAGTATTTCTCTCAAAGGGAATTTCTTCCATACTGTTCCAAAAGAGTTTTCCTACAACTTGGTATTTTTATGGAGAAGGTTTAATTCCAGGGCAAGTATTTCCTATAATGGGTCTAGGTCAACAGCCTCACCTAGCTCACTTTAGGTCTGAAAAATCATTACCATCAGGGCCTCTCAGACTTTAGAAGCTTGTATGCCCAAATGTGTACAAGGGTAGAGTCACTCTTTCTGGTTAAAACTGCAAAGACTTCTTGAGAGGCGATTAAAAATATCCTGACCAGACATAAGCAATCACCTCTAAAGTGAGACGGGCAGCAGCCTTGCTAGAGACAATCACCCAGGGTAACTATACTCACTGGTGCACCCAGGCTCCTGGTCCCATTGATGTCAAGTGAGGACAAAGTTAAACTGGCTTTCTGCCCTCCAGGAAAACTGAAACCAACCTGATAAAAGCACAAACTACAGAAAGACCCTATTACCAAGAGGTAAATACGTATTCCTCAACCAAATAGTATGTATTGCTTGCTCATTTCTTTTAACTAAAAAGTGACAACAAGTAATAAATGCTGATTGTAAAAATATATAGAGACAGATACATTCTCTTTTCCCCCATAGCATAGCCCTCACCAGACATAACCTTCACTCACCACTTTTATTCAGAATGAACCAGCCGAGGTTCGAATCCAAGCGCTTTTATGCCAGATTCTATCTTTCAATATCATGTGATACTGTACCCAAACAGATAAAATGACAGGTATTGAGTGCAGGTGGAGATGGAGACAGAGATAACAATAGTGGTTCTATATAGATTAGGCAACAGAGACAGAGGTTGGTGGAGGTGTAAATGTGGACGTGGTATAGACACAAATATAGACAGAGATGATTCGTGTTATTTTTTGTTTTTCTTACATCAATAGGATCATTCTCTGTGTATTATCCTGGAATTTTATTTCTCTTAGTTCTGTTTTATTGAGGTGTAATCTATATACAATTTATTGGAACTGTTTTATGGTACAAGTCTATGAATTTAGTCTACTGTTGTAGAATCACCACCACAGTAAAAATATGGAATATTTTCATCATCTCAAAAAGTTCCCTTATGCCACTTTGAAGTCAACCTTTTCCCCAACCCCAGGACATGGCAAATATTGATCTACTTTCTATGAGATGTAACAATATATCTGGGAAATTATTCAATAGGAATGGTAAGTGGAATAAATTTCAGTGATTTTTCAAAATATAATCTGTATTAGATAAACTGTGACTTATGTTTCATATGTTTATAACAGAGTTTTTGCAGTACATTATAAGTGAAATTATAAAATAGATTTGTACAATAGCCCTTTTATATTCCTTCATTCAAAATCTATAGCAAATGCTGAATAAGAGCAATATGGACCTCGCAACTTTTCTTTAAAAAGATTCCCAAACATCAGGAAGCACAAACGGCTAGCTGTCAATTTACTCTCCTTCAACTTTACTGAAAAGCAAAGGTAATAAATAGGAATTAGTGGAAAAGAGTGGAAAAAGGAAAGAAATATTAAAAATTATTTTGCATATTTAAAAAATACATGTATAAGCTTCCTATGTGTGATAGAGTAAAAATGCATTGAAGAGTTTCTCAGGGCCTGTTCTTCAGCTAAGAGGCCAGGTTTGAAAATAGTAAAAGAATAGCCAAAAAGACAAAGGACTTGGAAGGTTTTAGGGGAGGGGTTTCAACTTAGGTTGCTGATGCCAAAAAATAGAAGGAGTTTTGAATAATTTTTTCAGCACAGCACAACCATGACCCTCAAATATCAGATTTAATATTGTCATGTAGCATAAGCATCTACAAGTTTCCAAAGGAGAGCAAGTACATTTTTTTCCTTCAGATTAATTTTTTGGCAAACTAAAATGTGCCCAGAGGAATCCACAAACAATATTCATTCGCACATGCAAAAAGAGAACAGTAAGGTTATTGACTAACACATTGGTAAATTGTAACCCAGCCAGCAGCTGGTTTTCATGGAATTGCTTTGCCGTGTACTGAAATGACCGAAGCAAAATGTCCGTGTTTTCTCTATGTGGATTGCATCTAGTAGAGTATAGGATTAAAGAAAATAATGCTATCTTACTAAAAATTCTGTTATACTTGTTTTGTGTATTCAATTAAACTCGTTGGCTTAAGCAGGTGTAATTTGATGGAAGATATATCATCTGGATGTTCCTGGAAGGGATGAAAAAGCTTTAGGCTCATGGGTCAACTGCAGGATGGTATGCTGGAAGCATGATAGAAAAGTAAAAGGATACTTTTCCAAAACATATTCTTTTACTGGGCGCTTGAGAGTCAAAGGCTCCGAGTATTGCAGGGCCCGGGTGTATTCTAGAGAGAGTTGTACAATGTGGTCCCACTATGACAGCTAGGGTGCAGCAATCTCACAGCAGAAAGATCCTTATGAATTGGAGCTGTTTCACTCTGAGTATTAGTTCTCTTGTCTGTTTTCCTGCCCAATCCATCTACCACAATGCCTCAGAAAGAATAATCCCAGCCCTTTGCTTCTCAAAGGGTTTAGTTCTACACACCACCAAACACCACCAAATACCACCAAGTGATCAAGAAGCTTAGGAACTCAAGTTCAGATTTTTAGCCAGAGAGAGAACTGCAGTTAGATATTAATGCCAGTGTTTCAGTCGGCTTCAGAGAACTTGAGCTTCCAGACACTGAGCACTAAAATCTCAGGCAAGTAGAGGATCTTGTGGATTTCACTCCACCTGATTCACTTCAACAATTCTAGCCTTAAAAGTTAGTAGTAGGTAAATTAAGGAACACAATTTGAATATTTTTGCTAAATTTTTTACTGCTTTCATCTTTTCATCTCTAGATATAGGAGAATGGATTAGAGATTAGATTATCTGAGGTAAGAAGATAGCATTTCTCAATTTGGGCAGCAGATGAATTTAAAAGATAATTTAAGAATATTGATCTCAAGAGTGAAGTAGGAGCTAGATTTCAATATATTGACTAAATATTTATAACAGATGCTAAAGAAACCACATCTGTCTATTGCTTTAATTTTAATAAGATTATATTGTTTTATTAACCATTCATTGCAAAAAGATAATGTCTAGTATTTGCTTAGCACTTCATTTTGAAAACTAGATAATTAACCCTCACAATAGCCATATCAAGTAGTAGTTATGTTCTTGCTTTATAATATAAAATTGAGTCTTAAAGAAGTTCTGAGACTTCCCAAGAACAAGTTATTTTTAAGTGAGAGAACTGAAACTAGAACCCAGGTCCTCCATGTTTCGATTCAGTCACATTCTGTTGTACCACAGCTGTCTCCTAAGTCAGTTTGTCTCCCAATGAGAATGTGGTGAAAGTTACAGAGAGTGAATTATGGAGAAGTTTGGAATTTTGAGACCCTAATGATTTATAAAATGAGATATTAAAAATGGTTCTCTAAGATCCTGAAGCCACTAATGAACTGATTTATTAACACTGGACTCCCTTTATCTGGCCTTAAACCCCCAGGCTGAGTCATGCAGAGTGTCCCAGAACCTGAAATAGGATCCTTCTCAGTTAGTGGGAACCAGAAGATGGAAATGAGAAACGACGTCTTGCCTGTTGTTGAGACAAAATGTCTCAGGGCTTTTGTTAGGCCCTGGGGATAATTTGGTTCCTGGTATAAAAATCATTCATAAAAATAATTGAAATTTAAAGAAGAAAATAGTAGTTTCCTTTACATATTTGTTAGCAAATATTTAGATAGATCAATAGTTTTAGTTCCCAATTAATTAAATCGAAACTCAAGTACAAGGTCTGAAAGAAAATTAGATTAGAATCCAAAAACAAAACAAACCAAAAACACCTCATTATCAAACCAAATTACAATTTGTAACTTTAATAATTATTTATTCTTCATCAAAGAAAATTTTTTAGTATTTTGTGCTTGAGTTCCTAAGTATAGTTATGTAAATGTGAAACTCTTGCTGCTTTGGCATAGAATTTTTGAGACTATTTAAGATGATATTGATAAAGTGAGGCCAGAATGTTTATTCAATTTAGTGAAATAATTTTTATTTTAGTCTGGACAGACTACGAAAAATCTTTTACAATCATCATTTGCTTCCTACTTCTCAGTTTAGTCAATTAGATGAAATAAATGTCACTGTAGCATGTTTAGAGTCCTCTCTTAAAATTTTTCTTGTGTAATTTCAGCAAACAGGAAAACCACATTTATTCATTTTTTCTATAATGTTTGTTGGACCATACACATATATGAAGATCAAATTTTCACAGGTATTCCAAAGATAGATTTTCGAAATGTGAATAGAATATATAAGGGGAAAAACATTTTTTGGAAACTTGAAATTAAACATATTGATTCCAAAGCTCTCATTAAAAGTTATCTTTATAACTGAGATGACTCTATTTTTACCTTTCTTTCAAAATTTTTGTTTAATTTTGCTTACAGTAGACTCAGTAACATTGCTGTTTGGGCCTATTTCAGTGCTTAGTTTAATATAATACCTGAGAATGCACAAAAAATAATAAGACATTCTAATTAAGCTTAGAGAGTAGCTCTGATAAAAGTTTACATTCTCCTCATGGTTCCACCAGTATTACAACCACCACATGGCCCTGAGTTTATTATGTAAACATATTTAACTGCAGCCCATACATATCATTGTCAAAACCTTGATTCAACTAAATCTAAGTACCCTGGAGATTGGAACATTGCTTTTTTTTTTTTTTTTTTTTTAACCCCAAAGTCACCTAAAAGAGGCTTCTACTCTAAGATGGCAATTAAACAATTGTTAATTAAACTAGGTTGTTCATTCTGATATCTTATACTTGATTTCAATAAAGCAAGATCTCAGCCTGAGGCACAGGGCACTCAGCCATCTTTAGAGTCATCAGATTATGATAAGTATTACATATAATCCCAAATGCTGAAGTCCTTCTGACGCTCCATTTTTTGGCAACTTAGTCTTTTGGTGAGAGTACGTCTGCTTGATGGATGGTCTTGAACAGGAGTTATGTGATCTCTGGCCTTTGTGTGATAGAAATTATTTTTTGGAAAAACAGTGCCTTATATAATCCATCATGAAACAATCTTTCAATTTATCTGTTGTGACTTCAGTCTTCCCGCACCAGCATAAATGTGCTTCAGATAATGTTAGTCCCAGTTCAGATGGAATTTTGCGTTTGGCAATCCACCCATCATTGCCAGCTGGAACAGGGCCTTCTTTTATTTAACAATCACACGTGTAGAATCCAGTCCCAGATACAAGACGAGCTATCTGTTGAACATGGGTTTTTGTGTGAACACAGCAGATGTGGAAATGCTGCTCCAGCCAGATCCATGCTGGAAAGGATTCAGGGGGTTCACTGTGGCCGGATGTGCCAAGAAATCCCAAGGCAATCAGTCATCTCTATGCCACCAAATGGCATTAAACAATGTCATTTGTGGTGTCAAAGTAGGAGTTTTGTTTTTAATTGTGTTTCTTTAAAGTAGTCACATCTTTCACCGAGAAGCCATTTTCTTACAATGTTTGTGTAGGTGGGAACCAGGAGAAAGATCTTAAAGAGTTAGAAAATAGAAAACTACCAACTGCCACTCGAATTGCTTTTTGGCAAAGTGAATATTTCATTTTTATTTTGGCTGTGGTTTCACAACCCTGAAGAAGCAAAGTAGTTGTGCAAGTTACATGATTACTTAAAATATGGATTCTTAAATCAGTTACTCTATCTCTGTTTCAAATAACATACAGTAAACAATCTGTTTGCAATACTAATAGGAATAAAAATTTTCCACTTCCCCCAGCTAAATGGATGCTGATACTAGAACTGCTGAGTTTACGTTGCACCTGGATTCCACTGTGGTGAGTATTTGGGATTCATATTCCAAGAGAAGATTCCAAATGGCATTCTGGCAGATGATAAAGGATACAAGTGTAGTTGATCTTTATATTAATTTATAGGCAGCCATGTCCCAAGCCTCTTGGGCATCCTAGCAAAATTAGGAAAAAGAAAAATAACTACAAAAACATCCAAGAGAAACATATCCAAATAAAACCAAGTTAGGAGCTCAAAATAAATCGTACTATAATGAATACCACAAACTACAAAGGAAAAACAAAGCTTTAAATAACTCAGAGTAATTTGAGGCTTAAGATATGATGAAGATACAATGAAGATATGATTAACTAATTAACAGTTGCAAGTATTTTGGAGCAAGAAAGCTTCCTATTAATGAGAGTTTTATGAGTATAGAATAATAATTCACAAGATGTCCTTCCCAGCCAGACCTTTCTTGATTGCAGCTGGCAGGAATAATTCTAGGTTTACAAGCTGCTGTCAGCAACTGAGGCAGGACCAAGAGTAGAGCCTTTACTTGATTTATTTCAATCGTGTTTCAAAATAAATTGTGAGGTCAATTTAGCTTCTATGAAGGAAGCTGAATAATGTAATTCTTAATGCAAAGAAATTGTTGATTTAAATAGGGGAATTAGAAAGGTAGAAGTCTTGTTATTAAATGAAGAGAAAGAAGACTGTAAAAAATTTATTAGACAATTAACTATATTTTTGATTTACCTGAGAGTGATGGAGTGGGAGTACTTTTTTCTAGGAATGGTGCAATGGGATAAGTCATCTTAATCTCAGAATATGTGTACAAGGAATCTGTGATTCAAAACCAATTCATGGTGTTGATTAAAGTGTAAATTTAAATGTTTGGGTCCTCTTTACATGAAGTCAAAGAAAACAAAGAAAATTCAGAATATGAATTAAATTATATTTTTTGATGTGTGCTTTACATAATGAAAATAATTTGCTATGTCTTCTCATTTTCGGGGTTCTGAAAGTAGCACAGGATATTGAGAAGCTTAGAAATCACAAAAATGGATTGAGGGTGGACCCAAGAAGTTGGCACTGTCCAATGAACCATACTAAAGGGATACTACTGAGACAAATAGAGTAATGTCAAGATTACATCTATAATTGACTTGTTGAGGCCTTTGTCCAGGCATAAAGATAAATATATTACCACCATGTGGAAACCACATGGCAACAATTTTCAACAAGTTTTGCTCTCTTTGAATGACTGAAATTTGAATGTGAAACTGAGAGGAAAATAAAACTCAAAGCACAGCATCAGCAAATTTGTTCAATATTTTAATTGAATAGATTCAGATATCTGCCAAAATATTCAGGCTTTTATAATATTGAAATTCAACTTTAAATATAATGTAGGTGTATTTACAAATAAATTACATAGTCCAATATAGTAGTTCTCAAATTTATATTTAAGCAGAAGAGTGATGTGTGTGTGTGTGTGTGTGTGTGTGTGTGTACACACATATATATTTTGCTTTTTTAATGAAATAAACAAAATGTTAAAATTTTTATCTCTAAAGCAGATAAAAATAGACTGGCTAAACCAGTCCTTCCTTGTTTGGCCTCATATCATCTCATAATAATTTATTTACTTGATTTATTCTTCCACAACATAATGAGCTCATGAATGTAGAAACTATGTCTGTCTTTTTCCTTTTTATTTCTGAATATCATACACAGTGCCTGACTATAGTTTTAGTAAATAATTTTTGAAGAGAGGTGAAAGGTAAAGTGGAGAAAGGGAGGAGAAATAATCAGAAGCTTAGAACTTAAAAAGTACCATTCACTACATGTGAGCATGAGTATTTGTGTTTGGATACTCTAGGCAGTGTAACTTGTGCCTTGGAATGTGTAACTTGTTGTAAGACAAACATCGCAAAGATGTTCCCATCACCCTTGCACATTTCTCAACTATAACATTCATCATATTTTACTACAGTGTCTGTTACCATATGTGCATCGTCCTACAAGATTGTATGCACTGCAAAGGTGATGACAATTTCTTAGCAAATTTCAGTCCTTGACTTTTTGCACAGTGCCTAGAATGTAGTAGGTACTCAAAAACTACTTGTTGAATGAATGATATTTTTATCTGCTTGTAGACGATTTTTTGGAAAAGATAGTCTTTAATCACAAAATTTTCATCTGGAATATATTTGTATATATTTTAACTCTTACCTATAGCAAAGCATGACTAGCAAATTTGTTATTAAATAGAACTGTCTTTTATTCGATACAATGATTTAGCCATTGGAATCATGACACTCTAGCTTTTTCAGAAATGCTTACTGCACAATTTTTTATAGTGTGGGAAATTGGAAATAAGCCATATATCAAGAAATTGGATAACAGTCAATTATAAAAATGTTTATGTATGTACCTGTTGGAAAGATTGTATAACTAGAATTATGATTCTGAGGGCCATTTAGAAGTGCTTAAGATAGTTAAGATATGTTTACTTTTTTTAAAAGGACATACGCTCCAATGTGTTGTCATGTGATATTTCTATGACTTGGCTATATCATAATTTTTCTGATTGTTGGCTTACCTATGAAATGAGAAGCATAGTCTCTTTCCCAATGGTATAAGTAAATTTATACTTATAGATCAAAATGAATTTTATTCTGTCAGTCATAAATTCAGTTAGTCAAGGTATTTTAACTTCTGATCATAAGAACATCTATTTCTCCTTAGTGGACATTAAATAACTTTTGCTTATTTACTCAGAAAGTAAAAAGGGAAGGGAACTAATATTTTTGAACACTAATGTAAGAAGCATTTTGTTTTGTTTTTACGGCATTCGATTATATTTGATTCCTTTTTTTCATTCTTTAGTATGTGACAAGAGAATAATGAGAAAAGTCACCCTTCCAAGGTGCCTCTAGGAAATGATCTACTCAGTCTTGAGAATCTTGTCCTAGTCACAGGCCTGCGTACTCCATATATTTATCGGTGATTTGGAGTGGCTGAGAGATCATACCTACTACGTTTTGGAATTAGATTAACACAAAAACATGAGAAAGATACCTAGTTTCTTTGAAGAATGAACTGAAACCCAAAATGACCATGACAAAAGGAAATAAGAGCAAATACTTGGCAGGAAGGCAGTGAAGAGAGAATAATAAATATTCAGCGTGGGGAGAATAGGTTTGCCACAGAGGCTAAGAGGTGCTATTGTTTATCTTTGTACATGAGTCAGCAGCACAATACTATTATTTTAAAAATCAGCAAGATAGAGAATGCACTAACAAAAACAAAACATGCAAGTACCCTGAAGAAACTGTTCCAGTGGACATTGGCCAGGCGCTTATTAGAGTACTACATCCAGTTTAAGGTCCAGAAACTAAAGAAGGATAAGGAAACTTGGAGAGGAATGAGAGTAAAGCAACAGAAAAGATTCAAAGTTCAAATAAAAGGACTATGAGGAATTAGACTGTAGAGAGGAGAGCCTGTAAAAAATAACCTTTCTAAATGTTCAAATACTTACACATTTTCCCCATAAACTCTGCACTTATCTGGGAGATTTTGCAATGTTTTCTTGAGCCCTTTGTAACCTTTTAATAACAATGAATTAAAAGAGTCTTTGAGTTGGCAGTGACAGAAAGAGACAAAAATATTGGATGCTAACTGTATCAACTTGTTAATTACCAAAAAAAAGATGTATAATCATCTGCAGAATGTCTATTACTGGTACTTCGAACCTAACAAATTTCCTGTCAGGTCTATTTTTCTTCTCATATCCCCATATCTTATTTAGTGGCATCACTGTGCATCTGGTCACCTGAAACTGACAGGAGCCATCTTTCCCTTACCAACCACACTGAATTAATTCTGAAGGTCCGCTAATTACCCACTAGTAATTCTGAATCGGCTACCTCCTCTCCACTACGGTTGTTGTTCTCTTCATCCAGGACCTTATCATCTCTTATTCAGATTGCCATCATGGATTCCTAACCGTATATCCTAACATTATTCTTTTTTTTACTCAAGCTCACTTGCCACACTATCATCCTAAAAAAAAAAAAAATGTTTGATTTTACCCCTTCTCTGCTTAAAGACCTCAGCAGGCTTTATGCTTCTTTTGTAGTATGATGTGCAATACCTTCACGTCCCCACCCAGCAGCTGGCCTCAATCCCTTTACATTCCTTCCAAGTAACTATATTTCAGCCACAGTGAAACTCCTTGCCACTACGCTCTAGTTTTCTTTCATGTCTTCAGAGTTTTACAGTGATTTTTTTTTCCTCTGCCTGAAATGTTTCCACCCCCTCTCTCTATTCTCTGAACTTCTGTGTATTTGCATTTCCATAGAGCTCATGTAAGATGTTACACGTCCCCAAGAATTCTCATGAAAACCATGACCAAAATCTAGGTTAGATTCCTTGCCTGTATGCATCCTAGTGCTTATTTCCGTCATAGTGCTCTGGACACTAACATCTGTCAGGTTCATGACTCTCCATTCAAGTTGTGAGCTCATTAAAAACAGAAAATATATCATTTGCTACAGTTTTATCTTTGTATTCTAAGTGCCTGGCACACAATGGTCTGTCAATAAATGTCCTCCCTTCAAAAATTGTTTTCTCACTAGACTACAAATGCCTTAAGACATATCATGTCTTATCAATATTTGTATATTTATTAAATGAAAATTGAAAATTGAAGTTAACAAGTTAGCATCAAGCAATTACCAAATGTATAAATTGTTTAGGTCTCTCATAAGTTCTTATTTATAAGCTGATTTAAAAATTCATTAATATATTAAAAAACAGATAGCATAATTGATCATACGTAGGACATTTCTACAAGTAAAGATTTATGTGTGGCAGATGCTTTTTGGAATCAAAAAGGAAATCTAAAGTTCAAAAGTATTTTCAAAGTTATCCTTTGTAGTTCAGATCCCCTAAATCACCAAATAAATATATGGCTTGTCTCATCAGGCTATATTAAAAAAAAAAAGGTTCCATAGCCTCTGGTTTCCCAGCAAGAGGCCTGGTTTGGGAAGCCTCGCCATGAATGTCTACTCCTTAAAGGGAACCCCATCTGACCACAGTGCAGGAGCTGGGTGGGTGGTGCCTTCCATGTTCTTTGTACTTGTACCAAGCTGTTAAATCTTTCTATAATTCTTAGCCTCAAATGACTTTTCATTTAAATTTTGTTAACAAAATATTGTATTTGAAAAACTGCATTTATAAAGATGACTATATAATAAAAATATAATTTGTATCATTCAATTGAAAAAAATCATCAATAGCATGCAAGTTGGATTTAAATAAACTGTAGCATAGTTCAGAAACACGATTTAATTGGCTGTCACCTGCATCCTAGGAACTTAGGCTGGGAAAATTGTCATCAACTCAATCACATCTGCGGAGCTGGCAAAAGCTAAGCAAAAAGTGACTAGCTATATAAAATATATGTGATGTTTTTCTTATCAAAAAAAATGAATTTTAGATAAACATTGGCAACAGTTATAGTTTCATCTGCCAGCTAAACCAAGGCAATATATTGTCTTTCAATCACTCATATACAAAAAATATTATATTATTCCTAAATCATCTCATGGATACCCAAAAATACCTCTATCAAGAATTAGTCCATAACGAAAATACTCATTAAAATTATATAAATTCTCCAAAATTAAAATTAAGAAAATAAGCCTTCACATTATTGAAATATATTGTTTACAATAATTATATCTATATATTGGCCTAATTTATAACTTACGAAGATTCTAAAATAGTAAAAGAATTATGATTTGCATACGGATGCTCTGAGCTTACTGCAAATTTTATTCTTTGTAACTATACCACCTGAAAAATCAAATTTAGATATAAATGGGTCTTATACATATATCTCCAACTTGAGAGATAACCTATGCTAAGATTCTTAGAAAAAAATGTGTTTCATTCCTGTCTCTGTGTCTTCTTTGAAGATAAAATAAAAATTAGTGAAGAAATAATCTTTTTAATTTATTATATTAAATATCAAGTTTCTTAATATAGTTTAAATGTATTTTGCTTTCAATTTTCACCATTGTTTAGCCGTTTTAACCAAAGTGTTATTTTTTGTTGTAATTGAGGTAATTTTCACCTACAGTGAAATGTGCATTCCTATGTACAGTTCCATTAGTTTTGAGAAATAAACACACCTACTAACCTACATCTCAAACAAGATTTTCTTAAAATTTTCATCACCCCAGACAGTTCCCTCAGCCCTTTGCTGGTCAATCCTACAGGCAACCACTGTTCTGATTTCTATCACTTACAGATGAGGTATGCCTCTTTTTGAGCTTCATATAAATGTACGTACTTTTTGCCTAGATTTCTTCACTCAGCATAACATTTTTGAGATGTATCCATGTTGTTTACCTATTAGTTCATTTTTCTTAGTCCATTCATTTTATTACTGTGTAACAGTCAATTACATAAATATAACTTTTTGTAATCTATTCTCCTATTGATAGACATTTTTGTTATTTCTAAGATTTAGCTTTTTAGGATAAAGCTATCATTTTGTACACATTTGTTTTCATTTCTCAGTGGAATTGCTGAATCAAAGGAATTGCTTAGTGTATTTAATTTATGAGTAACTGCCAAATAGTTACACAAAATAGTTGTGCCATTTTATACTCTAACCAGCAATGCATGGGTACCAGTCACTCTTATCCTTGACAATATTTGATATCCTTAATATTGTTTTTAATTTTAGCATTCTGTGGTTGTGCAAAGGTATCTCTTTGAGGATTTAATTTTAATTTCCCTGATGAATAGTGGGGTTACTTTTTTGTCATCCTTACTTTGTGATGCATATTTCAGGTTGCACACTTTTGAATTGAGTGGTCTTTATTATCTATCATGAAGTAATATAAATTCTTTACAAAGTCTGATTATAGATCAGATCAAAACTCATGGAACTGTACAAAGAGGGTGGAGTTATTTCTAATGTGGTACCTTTTGGGAACCTCAATTAAAAATTGGGGTTTTTTTGCAAAAGAATAAATCTGATTTGCTTTACACTATCATTCCAAAACCAAAATTCCAAATTGTTTTTATAAAAGTACATTTAAGTATATTAGCCATCTTAAACAGAAACACTAATTAGCTTCCATTTTACATTTAAACTGAAACCATACATATTACTTTTACTGGATTTCCTTTATGGTCACCTAGGATAGGTGTTCCATGGAAATTCTGAAGAGTACCATACACAAACCCCATGCCAAGATGTTATGCCTTCCTCAAAACACTTCTTATTTATGTCACTTCTTTATTTTATATCTTTTCTTTCTAGAAGTCCAAAGAAATACCAAAAAGGGAGCTCATCTCTCAGTTCTCCAAACAAGAAAGAGTTAAAATTTTAATCATTAACTCCAAGTATCTTGGGTCTAAAAGAGGTCATCTCGCAATTGACAAGAATACTCAGGTCCTGTACACAGAGTTTGATACAAGCCTGTTTTCGTCTACTCCACCTAATATAGGATGATATCAAGGTTGATTTTCAGTTATTCTGGAACCTCTGAAATAGTAGTTCAAGGAGACACCTCACCCTCACCTGGGATGGGCCAGAGAACAAGGGCTGATAATATAAAATTATTTTAAGTTATCTTCCATAAACAATAAAAAGATTTCATTGAAAATCCTTTCTGATAGATCTGTCCCAATTAAGATATAATTATAATGTAACCTATTAATTAATAGGAGCTGGCAAAAAGGAAGGTGTTTCCCCTGATCTTTGTCACAAAGTACCCCAAATCTCCAATAGCTAATGTTTAAGTGAATTCTTCACACACAACTCTATAGGACAATGTTTTTTTGTGAATTTTTTGATTTTAAGAAATATGTTAGTGGTGGATTCATATATACATAACCCCTGTTAAATTTAGAGTGTATTTAATAACATATTTCAAATTAGCAAATAGGTAGTCTATTTGATTTATAGCCAATGTCTTTCAATCCAATTCATGTTATGTTCTCATATTAGGCATTTAAGAATATGGTACCATTACTATTTCTCATGTTTCATTTTAAGTTTACAAAAGAACAGGGGAAATAGAATCAATAAGTAAAGGATATTTTGTGTGAGAGAAACACTTTGTTACACTGCTTTAAAATTAGTATTATTGTTGTGCTATTCAAATTAGAGTATATTTGCAATAGAGCGTCTTGGTTTGTGAAGCAGGAGCTGTGGTCTGGGTTCTTCAGCCAAGAGGAAGGAAGCACTGCCTCTTTACCAAGTATCCATCTGACTGTACTGATACTCACAGGTTTTGTTTTTGCCTAGAAGAGAGAGAAAATTGGGGGGAAGAGACTCTGAAGGGAACAGGAATGAGGATAATGAAAAGAGAAGGATTGTTTTTATTCTCTTATCTTCAAACCAGCCTGACAGGACAAGAAGCTGAAAGAATTATATGAATGAACAACTGTGATACTGATAAGATGAGGAAACAAAGATGAGCCTGAGGGTCCAGGGAATATATACAATGCAGAGTTAAAGAAAGGCCACTGTCTGCCTCTCTGATTCCACTGACTCTGATACCGTACACCCATCCCACGTGCAGGTGCCACTGACAGAGCCTGACCGTGGAGAGAGATCTCACAGGGAGCCGGCAGATGTGGCAAGAGCAAGATGACACTAGGTCATTAATGAGGATTTTGAAGCTGAGGAAGTACCCCCTAAAAACATAAAGGAGGTTTTAGAAAGAGTTCCCATTTCTGTGGGAGCAAAGCTGGCAGCCATGTGACCTCATTTACACTTACAAATTGGAGATACCTGGAGCTTTTCGGTTATACTTACAGGTATAACTTAGAAAGTTGTATCTATGTATGCACAACTGCGTACAAACATACCTCTCTTTTCTTCTTGAAAATACCTTATCCAAATGTCAGTGAATGCAGTTAAATATTAGTCCATCTGTGATACTGACCCTAGGTTTCCTTTTATTTTTCACAGCTCAGCAAATTCTTCCATACTCAGAACGTCACTCAGGGGTACCCACATGTATTCAGGTTCTCCAGGGAAACAGAATTAACAGGATGGATAGATAGATGATGATAGCTAGATAGATGATAGATAGATAGATGATGATGATGATGATGATAGATAGATAGATAGATAGATAGATAGATAGATAGATAGATAGATAGATAGATAGATAGATGATAGATAGGTAGATGATAGATAGATTAGATAGATACCTAGATACATAGATATATAGATAAATCAATCAATAATAGATAGCTAGATTTAAGAAGAGATGGATTATAGGACTTAGGTCATATGGTTATGGAAACTGAGAAGCCCCACAATCTGTCATCTGCAAGCTGAAGAACCAGGAGGAACCAGTGATGTAAAGCAGTCCCAGTCTGAACCCCTGAGAATTATGGGGCTTATAATATAAAATTCCAGTTGGAAGCCAAAAGCCCAAGGGCGGGAGAAGATGATCTTCCAGCTCAGGGAGAGAAAGTTCACCGGTTCCCTGCCTTTTTGTTCTATTCAGATACTAATGGATTGGACAATGCCCGCCCACATTGGTGAAGAGGGATATTCTTTACTCAGCCTACTGATTCAATTGCTAATCTCTTCCAGAAACATCCTTACAGACACACCCAGAAATAACATTTTACCAGCTCTCTGGACATTACTCAGGCAAGCTGACACATAAAATTAACACTATGCTTCCACAATTCCCTAAGAAAACTACATCTGTCCTTCCTCTTCTTTATTTTACTTTGAAATAACAACAAAAAAGTTGCTGAAATAAATATATGTTGAGTATGGATACTAAGTCATGTCTTACACTTTGTATAATAGAAAATATTCTCTGCCTGCAGGGATATTAAAATTATGTGAAGTAAATGGGATATTACCTTAAAAAAATAGAAAACAAGATATAATATGATAAGTAGGTTAAAGAGATACCTAGTATATGAGCATTCAGAAAGAGGCAATTAGTAACAACCATAATATCCAAAACTTAAGGAACACTTAATACATGTCAAATTTTATCAAAGTGTTTATAACTATTATCTCATTTAATCTTCACAATAACGCACTGGGATAATTACTATTATCCTCATTTTTTTCAATGAGACATAGAGAGGTTAAGTAACATGTTTAAGGTCACACAGATTGAAATTGTCAAAGCAGAACAGAACAATAAGAATTCACTATACAAAACAAAGGAAAACCCATAAACTTTTAAGTTGAATTAGACACAATAAAAGGGCTGGTTTCACTAACCTCTGAAAACATAACATTGAGAATTTTCAAAAGTCTCCTTTGGCTTTTCATTTTCTACACATTAAACATAAAATTTCTCAAATACAACTGTTTGAGATTAAGTATACTTATTTAATTTTATTTCCTTATGCTTTAATCATCATTTTTGCAATGGTATTGTTTTTACTTTTTTTCTTTGTAATCAGAATTATTTCAGACAATTGGCAAAGCCAGCCTGAAAATATAATAACCAGATTTTTAAAAACCAATGTTCAAATAAACATTTGAAACACCACTTACTTGTAAATTGAGAATGTCTGGATAGATGATGGATAAATGATAGATAAATAGATGATAGATGATAGATTAGATAGATAGATAGATAGATAGATAGATAGATAGATAGATAGACAGAGAGATGTAGATATGTGTTCACTAGTATATGCTAGGTACTGGGCTGAGTAGTAAAGGGTACAAAAAAGGCTTTAAACAGAGATATTGCATCCAGGATTTTAAAATATTTTTCAAGTATATATACTATCCTATAAGAGTTTCTAGTATGTAAGGAGAAATAAGAAGGATAACTGAATCATTATTAATGTAAAGTAAGTGAATGGATGCCATTAAAAAGCAGAAAAACTGCCATGCCAATTTGAAGAAATTCTGCGTTGGACATCGGATGTCAGTGAAGACCTTTGGATTTATTACATAAATAAATAACACACTTCTATGAAAATTGGGCATCATTTTTCAAATATCCCCACTGTTAAGTAACTGACATTGATCCCATTTAAGCAAGAAGACGAAGTGTCTCTCAAAAACAAAACAAAACAACTAGTAGAAAAAACAGGAGATGACAGTAGTATGTTTCAGCTTAGTGAACAGTTCTTCCAAATTGCAGAAAAAGCGGTTATAGGAAAAGATCCAGTTCTTCATTGCCTCTCATTCTTTCCCACCTTATTATACATATACCCATATATATGCTTGCTTACACAATTTTAGGAAAGACCTTATTTACCCAGTAAATAATAATTTTTGAGTATATCCCTTTATCTTTGGAAATCAAAGAGGCACATATTTAAAGTGCATCCTTCATATAATTTATTTCTAAATTGACATCTGAAATGAAATAATCAGATCATAAATTTCATTTCATATCATAAAGACATTGCTATATAGTAGTTGAAACATTTTTTAGTTGATTCCAATGACTGTAACTTCCATCAATTAATTAACTTATTAAGAAAAATTATTTCTGCCTCTTATTTATTATCAATAAAGGAATCACTATATGGAGCTGAAAGATCATTTTCTATCTACTGGTTCCATTTATAGTTTCACAGAAGTGATTATTTTTTCCTTGATTACCAGGTTAAATATCACTAAAATATGTGGCTTTTTAGCAATCTTTAGGCAATAACATGGAAATTATAGAAACCCTGTGGTTTAGAAGCTGAATGAATTTAATGTGTAACTCATTTGAAAGTAACAATTAACAGGAGACTATTCCTCCACTGAAGCTAACATAGTTAAATCTATTTCCTCATATATGATCATTGTTTAAAATTGTGGTAACTCTAATAAGTGATCGTGCATTTTCAAATTAAATCACTCAGAATCAAATTAAATTCACTCTGATTACAATTGCACCTGCAATTTTGACCAAGAAGAGAATAAATTTAGTGGCAATAAGTTTTACAAAACTTTTAGCACCTTTCCCCCCTCAATTGTGAAAGCAATGAAACTCTTTCCTTCTATTTTAAGTCATTGTTTTTTAAAGGAAATTTGATTTTGAACATTTTAGTGGGTAAATAGAAGCTTCTGTTAAAACAAACATCAAAAGTTATTCTAAGTAATTTGGAGGATAAAATTCTTTTAATGCAGAATTTCAAAGTTAGAATTCTGTAATACTATATAGAATGAAGAACTTAAAATATTTTTATTTTTAATTAATACCTCATAATCTTCTGTTGAACTCTAAATTTAAGACATTGGTTTCTCTCTTTTGCAATGCAAATCTAAGATATCTCAGTATTCTGTCTGGATAGAGCTCTGACACTTAAAATGATTGCAATTATAACACTAATGACATTTGGCTATTTTTTTGCAGGTTTATTTCCAGAAAATTTTAAGAAGGATTGAAAAATAATGGACCTTTAATTAAAATTCAATTTAATTACCTTTAATTACACTAGTGAAACTTAAAAAAAATTAGGGTGAATAATTTTTCCCTTGGTTTTAAAGGATGTATTTTGGGAAACACATTCATTAGTGAGGCTACAATTTAGTAGTTACTGTTTCCTTGAGATGTCTCTCTTACTTTCTTAAATATAGAATTTGATTCTTCTTGCCACTATAGAACTAAAACAGACTTATTCATGTGATTAATGATTTACTAAATTACGAATGAGTATGACTTCTCAAAATACTTTCTTAAACAGCAAAACATGTACAGTGTATACAAAAGGATCTTTTTCTGTAAGAACTAGATATAAAATATTTTTTCACAATTCTGCTTTAAAAATGTAAAATATACTTCCAAAGGTATTTCTTTGGCAACACTCAGAACTATATTTTCCAAATTTTACTTTTGTTGAAGCTTAACATACACTTATACTCTAAAGTACACAAATCTTAAGTATATAGCTATAAAAATGTTCAGTGATCACATGTAACTGCCATTCGAATCAAAATACAACATTGTCAGCACCCATCCCCTCAGTCATCACCACTATCACCAAGTAAAAACTTTAGTGTCTGAATTTTATTTTATTGTTGAACATTATTTGGGATTTATTCTTGTTGTTACATGTCTAAAAATTCATTTCCCCATGCTACATTTTATTCTGCTGTATGAATATATCACGGTTTATTAATCAATTCCAATTTTGGTGGACATTTGAGCCATTTCAAGTACTAGGTAATTTAAATCATGTTGCTATGAATGTTCTTCAGTGTTGGTTAAAATATATATTCATTTCTATTGGGTATACATATATCCAGGAGTGAAATTCGTGAGTCATAAGATATACGTAAATTCAGATTTACCAGATGTTGCCAGTTTTT
This sequence comes from Eonycteris spelaea, assembly GCA_003508835.1. Lineage (NCBI taxonomy): Eukaryota > Metazoa > Chordata > Mammalia > Chiroptera > Pteropodidae > Eonycteris > Eonycteris spelaea. The sequence continues at coordinate 7,049,349 of PUFA01000062.1, forward strand.
CACAAATAACTTTTAAAGTAGTGTGTGAAATTTTCAGATATTCTACATTATTGCCAACACTGAGAATACATACAGGTGTGTGTATATATGTGTGCGTGTGTGTGTACATATATATATATATACACACACAGATATATACACACACACATATATAAACATTTTTTATATATTTTATATATTTATATATATATATGTGTGTATATATCTGTGTGTGTACATATATATATATGTACACACACACACTGAAGCATGGAGGACATCAGAAGGTTGGATGCCCAGTGGCCTAAGAGTAGAATTTGGAGAAATGGGTGGGGGGGATGGAAAATAGATACAAATTTAACTACATAAATCCTAGTATGAAATAAATGAATAAATTTATATTATTTTTTTAAAATATGAAATATAAAAATATACATACATATATATGTACATATGTATATATATGTATGTATATTTTTATATTTAACCATTCTGGTGGGTTTGTAATGACATCTTACAGGGTTTTTTTAATTTTGCTTTTCTTGTTAAATAATGATGCTGAACACCTTTTTACACATATATTTTGTATATGGATTTTTTGAGAGGTGTCTATTCAGTGTTATGCCTATTTAACTTTTCTGTCTCATCTATTTGTAGAATTTATATACATCAAGAAAAGGAAACTTTTCTTAAATATATTCATATATCTTTTCTTGTAAAAAAAAATAACTCTTTGTTATAAAAACAACCTCTACCATTAGCGAAACTAGCAGAGCTCTACATATGGACATATAAATCACTGAGAAAAAAAAAAAGGTATTATTTTCATGTACATATGGACAACAGCCAATGACTGGCTGGAACTAGCAAGTACTAACTTAGGAAGATGATTTTGTGTATCTCATTCCAATTTTTCACATTCAGTGACAGTTGGTAGCTTAATATTTGCCAAGTTACTGGTACTTTAGGAACAGCATCTAAGGATTCTTACTTCAATTATTCAACCTCCAACCATCCATCCATTTGCCTAACTCGCCTTCCATATGTTGATCTATCCACCTTCTCACTCATTCATCCATTGAGGTACCCATCTCTACATCCATCTATCCACTCATGCATTTGCTCACCCATTTATTTTCTATCCATCCATTCAACTTCCCATATGTCCATCCATCTATATCCACACCTACACCTACATCAACATTCTAAGTTGGTAACTTGAAATCACCCTAAGGATATTGGGATGTACTAAAATGATGGTCTTTTTGGTTTTCTGGAGAACTATTTGTTAAACAACTAGTGGTGTTTAACTCTAGCACAACACTGGCAATAACCTAGTGACTATTTTTGTCCTCTTAACTTTTTTTTAATATATTAAGTGACAGTTTATTTTGAACTGACTATAAAAATCATGGGATTGCCAAGTGCCCTGCCATATCAAGCCAATGGGTCTGTCTGCACTTTTCTCCTTTAGAAGAGTACATGAGGAGCCTGTGGACTGAAGAGACTCAGCCAAGAGGACCTGAAGCATGGAGGACATCAGAAGGTTGGATGTCCAGTGGCCTAAGAGGTAGAATTTGGAGAGATGGGGTGGGGGGATGGGGGGATGGAAAATAGATACAAATTTAACTACATAAATCCTAGTATGAAATAAATGAATAATTTACATTATTTTTTTTTCTATAACTGAATTTAAATTTTCTTTTGAGTGTCATTCCATTAAATTCTAGAGACTTAATCTCAGTCTTCAGAATCACCCTCCTCCTGGAGTTACACCAAAACTTGAGTCCATAGTATAGTGTAAATTAGTGGGGCTGTATCATTTGTGATATCAAATACTAATACTGATATCTCATCTGTTAAGAAATACACAGTTCGTTTTTTACCCCATTATTGATAGAGTCACTGCTGCCCATCTTTGCCCCATGGTGAATATTCTACTACTCCCATCAGCTTTGAGACTTAGGTAATTATTAGGCTAACTTAGAAAAATCTGCCTTGACATTCCCCACAGAAATTTCACTTTCCCAGGCTCTACCTAGGATGGTTTGGGGGAAATGATCACGTAGGACACTTCTGCTTTCTGATACTCAATTTATCTGAGGATTTCTGATAGCTTTTCCTCCTTCTGGAATACAGACCCTTTTTAGGATCTGTCAACATAAAATAATTTATTCTCCCTAGTCCTCCCATCTTCCCCTTGTCCTGCTGAATGTTTTTCAGTGTAGATAAAGAAAAAAAACTTTCTTTTATAGCACCCCAGATTTAATATTTCCTGAGTTTTTAAACTTAAACTTTTGCAATTTGAAGTTTAGGTTGGAGAACTTAAAGGATCTTTTTTCCCCCTTGTTTTTCTGCTCCATGTTTCTCAACTGAAATAAACTCTGACTATGGAAGAAACACTAAGTAGAAGAAAAAAATAAGCACAGGGAACTGCAAGCACATTGGATAAAACTCTAAATAATTCCACCACGCTTGTTTCAACATTATTTTCTTGTAAGACAAAGGCAGAAAACTCTTCTTAAAATAATTGCATGGCTTATGTTTTTAGGTGGTTGTTGAGTCAAGTGAGGAGTTTTAAACAGTGTTTGGGCAGGAAACAAGCAAATTCCTAAGGATTAAGTCCAAAGAAATCTAGCATAGGATGCAATCTGACACCTGTATCACTGGGGGGTAGTTAAAGAGACAAGAATAGCTGCATTTATTATTAGAAGGCATAACAAAAAAAGAACACTTTTATATATACTCCACATGTAATCTCCTTAACTTTCTCTCTTAGAGTCTTAAGAATTAGAGTGAAAGTATACATCTCAGGGTACACATAAAACTTGTCTTTTTGACTTTCTATGTCAAGTGTTGGCATTGAAGGTTTAGATAAAAATCCCATCAGGAATTGAGACATCATAAAGGTCTATTTACATGCTAAAATGCAGCTATGTTTTGAATGGTCAGACCATCTTAACTCAGATTCCTCCCTAATACCTTCATTTTCTAAAGAATGTGAATTACTGATATCATATTCACATTTTGGGGTAAGTTCTCCTAAACTTTTTCAGTAATTCACATTTCTCCTAACTTCTATAACCCTCTAAGAGGATAATGAATCATTATGAATGTGAGTTCAATATAAATTATTTCACTTCCCAAAAAGAGAAAGAAAATGTCACAAAGAACATTCTAAATGAAAGAACTGATCTTAATCCCATATTCTTCCAAAAGGAGGATTCATTCAAATACATCTGTTTATCTTTCTCACAAAGACAAAGTTTGTTATAGTTGGCCAAGGAAAGACAGATAGTATAACATGGAAATCCCCTGTATAATTATAGTATTTCTCTAGAGCATGCTTATTGTTAATATATAACTTTGCACCTTCCACAAAAACTATTAGGAATAAATTTTTCTAGATGCTTTTACTCTTTTGAATCCAAGTTCATAAAAAAGACAATATATTCGATGGAAATTTATGGGACATTATGCATTACTTAAATTAATCCCTGGCATCTCATTGACTTCAAAAAGGAAAAAAATAAATAATGATAGAGCAAGAGATGTTTAATCAATTGTATGTAACTTTCTCTTAAAATGCTACACATAAATCCGCAAGATCTCAAATAACCAAACACTAACAGGAAGTTAAAGGAGGTAATATGTATTGTCACTGAACTTGGGGACCCCTGTGATGCATAATACCCATTTCATTTAGTGCATGAAATTTCTTACACATTAAAAAATATATATATTTTTTATCCAGGACTAATCTATATAACATGACATGTGGTCTAGTATAAGGTGACTCCTTACCAGGGAAGAATACTAGAATTTTTTTGACTTTTCTGCTTTGGAGACAATATCAAAACAACAATGGGGTCAAGAGTTAAAAAAAATACAAATTAGTAGTTGATAGATGGTCACAGGGATGGGGAGCACAGCATAGGGAATGCACTTATCATTAATATGTTGGCTAGGTGGAAGACTAAGAAAAGGAGGGAGCAATTGGGGGGATCTTTTATAAACTATATGGATGTTTAGCCAAGGTATACTGTCTATTGAAACAATATACTGTATATTGAAACTAATTAAAATAAATAATTAATTAAAAACACCACCACCAACAACAACAATAAACGACAAATAAGTCTCTAGGTACTGCTGTTGTCAAGTCATCTTGGAATAACTACTTCTATAGTCAATGCCATGACTGCTGGCAAAACTACGCATTGGAGCATAAATACACAGGTTTTATGCATCAATTATAACAATCAGAGGTCCTATTAGTCCAGATCTATAACTCTTAGCAAAGGTTGAAAAAACAGAAAGTGGCATTAGTTCAAGCTGAGTGGAATCTAGAAGATAATCATGTTTGCTTTGTAAATGTTCCATGAGTCTTAATAAATAGGATGTATTATTTTGTCACTTATTAATTATGCCACTCAAAATCCTTTCTGGCACATCATATCCTATTACTGATTTAAACAGAGTAACTGGTTAAAGAGAAAAACATGCTTTGGAGGGGAAGAATTCTAGCTTTCAACCCCAGTGCCTTCACTTAGTAAGTATATGAATTTAAACATATCACAAAAACTTTTAAGGCATTACTTCTCTCATCAGTAAAATAAGAATAAAATTATATAAAGTGTAAGACAGTTACAAGTGTATAAAATATGTATATAAAACAACCAGTAGCATGACTAACTCAGAGTCAGTACTAGCTAAACATTGGTTCTCTCTCTTATTTTTTTCCCCCTTTTTTGTTGTTGAACATAAAAGACATGTTGAGAAAATGAGAAAATACAAACCTTACCTATCACTCAGCTCTAAAAATCTACCGTAGTGCATCTGCTCAGACCAGGTTACCTAGAAAACAGAACCTGAGGCAAAACTTGAGTACTGATGCTTTATTGGGAAACGCCAGAGTAGCAAAAATGAACATAAGGCAGGGAAGAATAGGAAACAAAAAATGGTATATTACCTTAAGGTCTTTGTTTCATGAATAAATACTAACCTTTCCTCTGTTACTTGCAACATCAACATGCTATAGAGAAACACCACGCTCCAAAATGGACATAGAAGGGGAAATGGAGAGGGACTTCACCTATCTGCTTATGCCATCTTCCATTGGTCAATGTTTGTTCATAGGGAGTTCCAGTTTGGATTTAACAGGTCAGACAATGGAAGCCCCCGAGCGTGCATAGGGAGCAGGTCTCCTCAGCAGCCACTGGAGCTGAGGAAAGAACCAAGTGCTCCAGAGACAAGTAAACAAGGGTCTGAAGCAGCACTTAAGAGATGTCAAATAGTATATCCATGGTCTTCACCCTTTTTTCTTCATCATATTTGCTCGAGTGTCATGTGGCACCAAGGTCTCTTTCTCAAATCTCTAAACTCTTATTGTTGTATCCTAAGTAGACACAGGTAAGAGAGGTCTTTTGACATCAGAAGCATCTCTGTAGAGGTGTCATAGCACAATCCGAGGCATATAATGGCTGGTGACTTTGAACATCAAAATTAGATAGTGACATCTCAATCTCATTGCCTATACTGAGCCATGCAGAGTCACAGCTCTGGGCAATCAATACATTTCCGTGCTGCATGCTTGTAAGACAGAGTTGTAGGCTTATCCTGAACTTTCAAAAGAGGTTTATGGTTAGTAGAAATTGGAAATTTTAGCCCTAGAGGCATGTTGAAGACATTTTTGACAATAACAGATGTCTCAATCTCATTTTATACCTAGTATCAAAATGTTGCACTTGGGTATTAAACAATTGGGGCCTTTGTGTCTCCTGGAACTGTACAGCTCAATACAACTGTAAGAAAGTGTACTCACTTGGACTCTGAAGTCAATTACTGTTTGCTTTTTCTGAAAATGTACCGTGTAGAAAATTCAACACCTTTTTGTCAATAGGAGATGAACAATTAGTGATAGTTACATTTTTGAAAAGGAAGAGAATGAATTATAGAATGACTTGTGAAAAACTTTTATTTTTGGTGTAGGAAATTCCGTTTTTTGAAGAATTTACTCTCCAGAGATAAAGACAATATAAGCACCGTTGCCATCGCATAGATAAGTTACACTAGAAGTTTTAACTTCGCATATTCAATGCATTCAAGTGTTATGATGCTATAAATCTTTAAATTCACCTACTTCTTTTTATAGAATAATTATTTGTTTTGGTAAAATATTATAAATGTTAATTTTAATGATATCTGGTCATCCTGGCTCCATCACGAACTAGCTATAATACTCTCAGAAAATTACCTCCCTTCTTTGTTTATTCCATTTCCTCATCTATAAGATGGAGATTATGACAGTTATTTTGCTGATTAATAGAGCTAATTGTAGAGTACTTAGAAAACTGCTGGGCTTTCGTCAAGTGCTCAAGAAAAGTTAATTATTCTTTATATTATTTAGTAGTAGTAGTGATAGTATAAAGTTATATAATGCTGAAGAGTTCAAAGAAGGGAGTCATAAATCACACCTAACCCAGCTTTCTAAATAATATTCCTTAATAATAAATAAACATTATTTTGACATTTCTCCATGCATGCATCCAGATAGATGACTACATATTTACAAAAATACACAGGCCCAAAAATTATCTTCCAAAATTAAGATAACACTATTTCTTATTCTAAAAAAAAAAAAAAAAAAAAAAAACAAAAAAAAAAAAGCAAGAACAAAAAAACAACAAATATAATTGTAGTTAAATGTAACAGAACTAAGACCAAAGGTAAATTAAGAGGATTACTGAATTTCAGATCTCTGGAGAGATCCATAGATATTTGATCCAAGAACTAATAGGTATTAGTTCTTCAAAGAGATCTTTGATTTAAAAATAAAATTATATAAATCATAAAGGATATATAAGTCAATTGGATATTTTAAACATTATTTTTGCTTTGAAACATTAACTGTCTCCATGTTTTGAAAAATAAACTCAACTTTTTTTCAACTCTTCTCCCCCATTCATCTATTGAAAAATATACCATATTATTACTTGTATTCAGGTTTATATATACTTATATTCAATATTAAACTATAATTCACTCATTTCAGAACAAAAACACATGTTCTGATTTTAAAAAGTCAAGCATATTTACCAGTTTTGTGTAATGTTTTGGTTTTGTTATTGTTATTGTTAGTCTTTTAAAACCCACAGCTTCTTTAAGTCTGTCCTTTTCGGTTTCAATTCATCTCTTGTTTGTCTGGATTTCATCATCAACTGAATATTTTCAAAAAGAGCTTGAATGTACTATAGTCTCTGTGCCTGCCCAAGATGTTTGCCTCTTGATTTTTTCCTCTGAAGACAACTTGGCATGGCATAAAATTACCATATTCTCCTTTCATAATTTTTATAACCATTGCTTCACTGTCATCTAATACTGATCTTTGCGCTAATCAAACCATGACTTCCCTCATTCACTCTGGTTGCCTGGTCTTGTTAGTATTTTTGTTTTCAGGAAGGTTTCTTAATGAGTTGCTCCTTGAGTTTTCCTGTTTAGAAATATATCTGACAGTGGGTTTTACATTTGCATGATAACTTGGACGGTGTATAAAATTTTTAAGAAATATTTTCTTTCCTACAACCCCTGATAGATATTACTTTATTGTGTTTTGGTACTGACTATTGCTGTGGAGAAATATAAGCTCAGACTTTAAGTGTCAGGATAACGAAAGAATTATTCTTTGCCCTTAGGACTCGATAATTTAAACAAGATATATTAATAATTACTCCCTGGAACACGAGGTAGCCCTACATGTGTAGATTCATTTTTTCTTTACTTTAGAGAAATTATCTTTTTCTTTCCCCTTTAATTGAATTACCTAACTCAGGTATACCACCTTTTCTAATGTTCAACGGTTTTAGTCCTATTTCTGTTTTGTTTTGTTTTGTTTTTTAATCTTCTAGTTGTTTTCTTTTTCACTTACATTTACTGTGGTTATATTGAGCCTTTCTTTTACGTAATTATTTAAAGAGTCAGCTATGTCAGCTATTTCTAACTTGTTTTTTAATTATAGTATAATATTATTTTAATTCCCATTATTTTCTGTCTTTGGCAATCTCCATTTTTATCTCAGTCTGCTATTTTGTCATTTTATCCCTGAGGCTCTATTTTATTAAATCTATGTCATATCATATCTTTGTATTAAAAAAAAAAAGTCTATAAGAAAAGTTTTTCTATCTTGTGGTTTTTAAACCTGGGTTCTTTTCTTTTTTTGTATTATACTCCTTTATTTCATTTCTGGTAATTGTGTGTTTTGGTATCTGCCATATCTTTTTTTCTCACTATGTCTGACCCAAACAGTTATAACTAAGCCCTTTATTTTCTCTGAGAAAGTATTAACATTTTCTCTTTGATTCCCTTTCCATCTTACTTGAAACCTGACTGTGTTCCACACAAGGGAAGAAGGGAAAAAGATGAATGGGTGAAGGGGAAAGGGAAAATTACTGAGGCTATTAACAACCTTTCTTGGAAGACATGGGCTCCACTGCCTCTTCTGAGATTCAGTTTAATGCCTTGTTCACTTGGTCAATGCATTCCATTTCTATGGGATAACCACAGGCTTCAGAATGTTCCTCCTATTTAATGTGGAGCCCATCAGAAAGAGTCAACCTCTATAATTCACTTCTGCAACTTTAGTCATCCATTTATCCAGCAGCTGTTCCTATCTCTCCACAACTCCCTCTCAGTTATGCTTCACATTATGGGAAGGAAACTGTAGCTAGGAATTCCAATGAATCTCATCTGTCTGACTCCCATGCATCTTGACTATGTTTGTTTATTCTGCCTTCTTTCTCCTGACTCTATCTATTTATGACTCTATGATGAGGAGCTCATTAAAATATAGAACGTAGTCCTAAACAGAAACCATTCCAAAGGCAACATAAATTCCAAACTGAAGCTACATTGCTACTCATTAGGTAACATAAATGACAGAAAATATATACTCAAAGAAAGAAGCTGGTTTATTCCAAGTCAGCCAGAAGGAACAGGAAGAGAGGCCCCAGGTAATACCAGTCAAACTCAATGGCAAAAAGAGGCACTGAAGCCACTGATCATAGCTCCAGAGCAGAACTTGGCAATGCAGCTGGGCAAACAAGGAATAGTGCCTGAGGGGCCTATTAGTGTCAGCTGAGACTAAATTATTGACTCTGAAAAATCCAATTCAAGAATTGAATTCTATATCAAGAATCCCACAAATCCAGCAGAAACAAAGATAGTGAGATGTGAACTAGAAACTGCTTAGTAAAATAAGTAAATACGTATAATCTATAGGAACTGGGAAAACACCTGACTAACAAGCTGAGATTCAGAGATAGGCTGCTAGAAAAGTAGAGTCTGAAAGACTGCCAGGATTTATGAGAGCAGCAGGGTTACTTAACTATACAGTGAAAGGAAAACTCAGAAGACAGACTAAAGCCTACATCTCTTAAGTACTCACAATCAGAGTTGAACCTAAGGAATAACAAGTATTCCAGGGTCCTATATGTCATATATGACTTTCTATTAACTCATACTCAATCTGTCACTGGAACAACCTGACACTTTCTTTACCAATCAAGATTGGACCAGAAACTGAATTGGGAAAGTGTCTTCAGGAAGAAATATCATGAGAGCCATGTATGTCTTGAACTGGTAAAGTTAGAGGTAGAAGAAAGCCTTTTGGAAGCTAGTCAGTAGTAAGTTTACAAAATTAGGCTGTACAGAAACTTCTTGCCAGTTAGAAGAGAAATATTTTGGTGCACTAGAGCACTGGATATAGATGCCATTCAGGTTACATCTAAAGCTTATCATTTTCACAACGTCTAACCTCACCCTGAGGTTTTGGTTTAAGCACAATTGCAGTAACCCAAAAATGTGTGCAATTTGTTTAAAGACATCTATTTAATTAAATATTATGAAGACATTCAGTTTTTCCTTAGAATTTTTCTGCTCACAGCTACTCCTGCCTCTCCACCTCCCACAGGAAAACATACATTTTTATATAAATCATTACAATGAAATTGTGTTATTTTCTCTTTTAAACACTGAATTACTTGGCAAATCAGCTAACCATTTTCTGAACTAGGCTGTCTGATGGTATGTCTCCCTTAGACATCAGTTCTTATTAAAGTAAAGCAGACTTTTCCTAAGAAGTTTTGGGGCAGTCACTTACTTATGATGACGGGTGAAAAAATTATTTGCGAAAAGGTTATATTATATATTCCCAACACTTTCTGAAAATATTCTCCATATATTCATTGTGATTTTAAAAATGTAAACAATACTAAGCCTTAGAAAATCTATAAAGTTTTTTTTCTGTGCTACCCAAGCATGAGATTTTTAATAGTAAGGGTAAAATAGTGGCTAATTAAAGATAAAAATAAAAAAGAACTCTGTACTAGTAGCCAAGATGCACAGGTTTTTCATTATCTCTTACCACCAATGCCACTATATAGCTGAGTTTACATAATTAAAAAGATGATGAAAAAGTCATCTTCATTTGCACATTAGTGAAGGATACAAATCCGCAAGCAGAGACACACAAACAGGGAGATAGCCAAGGAGAAATTCTGGGTGACTATCAAGAATGCTGTGAAATATGTTAACATTTCTTTTAATTGAGTAAGATTCTCAATACCTCTGATAGTCTATGATTATTTTTTTTATTCTCAACTTTATGAGAGTTAACTAGAACAGGTAAGAGTAAGGAAAAAATATAGAATTTCATGGCTTAGGTAATCAAAAAGAATATTGCTCAAAAGAGATGGGGGATTCTTAAAACTACTAATCTGTCTCTATAATCTCATATAATCACATTAAGGAATGAAGAGATAACATCTAAACTAGCAGTTCTTAAAGTGTGGTCCAGAATACCGAGGAGTCCCTAAATTCCTTTCAAAAATCGAAATTATTTTCCTAATAACACTAAGACATTATTTGCTTTATTTCTTATTTGCTTTTTAATGTTACAATAAAACTACATGTAATATCATAGCTAAGAAATGAATCCTTTTCTTTTTTAAAAATAGGGTTTGAGTATATATATATATGCATTTTCAGAACTTCAGTTATTTCTCAGAACTTCTGTGTGCTTGCTTACTAGCTTTCTTCATTTATATCTACTATAATCTCTGTAACTTCATTATCACACATAAGTCATTATTCTGAAATCTCAGTTTTCTTCTGCCCACTTGTAAACACAAAGTGTTGGTACACATTGTAGTTTTGTTTTATAATAATATTTTAAATTTTCTGTCTTAATTTTTAATACAATAAAATCTTTGCACTCTTCAATCATTTTAAGAGTGTAAAGTGGTCCTGAGACAAAGAAGTTTGACAAGCACTGATTAAACAAAGTTTTATGCCTAAACATGGTGATCTCTGATGAGCACACTTATAGAATTATACATAATATATAAATATGCACCACTATAGCCAAAGATGAAGTCAAAAAGTTGTGCAAAACTAGAGTTATTAGTCAGAAATGCTAGATTTTATATCAAAGCCCCCTTTAATCATTTCAAAAAAAGAAATAATTATAATGACTTTGCCTAGACAAGATAGTAAAGGTAAATGGAGATAAAGAAAAATGATTCCAATATTACTTTTACAATTAAAAACAATAACTTCTATGTCCAGTGGGCTTATTCTGGACCAGTGTTATTGTATGAAGTATCAATTATGTCCTCTTTCTTAAGTTGGATGAACAGAGAGACAATCTAAAAAGAAAGAAAGCATAAATAAGTTATAAATGCATAAATATCTATCTTGTTTAGTTGGTTCTAACACATGTAAGAAACCTTTTGGGAGCTCAAAATGCTAAAGATTATAACAGCACAACTAAAACTCTATGTATTCGGGGTTAACTGCTTACTAATCTCCTAGAAATAGAAATTCATATATTTTTAAAATTTGTGTGTAAAACTCTTCCAAATTCAACATACCCTTGTACCAAAGGTTTTTAACACAGATTTTGTGGCTATATTTTATGGGATCTATGAACACTTCATTAAATTGTCTAAAAAGTGTTGATGTAAGAATATATGAGTATTTTTCTGACCCATAGCATTCATCAGATTCTCAAGGAAATTTGAGTCTCAGAAAATATTCTTAAAATGCTGCTTATGGCTCATTTTAAAAATAACATTCAATTGAAATGGCTATCTATATATAGTGCAGAATATTTTTTTTAAATGTCTTTTTCATTAGGGTCATCATAATGAAGTTGAAATTAAGAAATAATCTTTTGGTCTTACCTATCATTTATAAATGTATACCCACGTGAGACTATGAAAATATTATCAGAAATGTCTTACCTAATTTGTTTTAAAGAATGTTTGAATTTCTGAGAGCTGTCAAAATTTCTAAAATAAACAAGGCAAATGAATAGCATATATTGTTTAATTAGGGAAAACTCACATTCTTCTAATGTTCACCTTACAAGAAAATGTTTTAAGACAATATGAAAAACAGCAGATTAAATGAATACTATTTGTGATAATGCATATTTCATTAACTCTTAGTACTCCTTTCTTAAACTTTGCATGTGTCCTTTAAGACAAAAACGGGACATTTCTTATTTCTAAGCTTAAGACTTACAGTCAAGTTTTCCTCTAGTTTTTATTCTAATGGGAAAATTATTAAACTGAAATACACAGAATGACATTTTTAACACAGAAAAAAATTAGACATTACTAAGAAAAATAAATTTATATCACCAAAATATTTTGATAACTATATGAATATGTAATTTTAAAACCTTGGATAACAGTTATTATTCATACTAAATATAATGAATTGGGAAACTACATATATCTAATTTTGTCAGTCCAGTTACAGATGCTGTAATGAAATAAGAAAACCCTACAAAGTTTGGAGGATATTTTTCATTAGTAGGTTCAACTACACATAAAAGAATATTGAATAACAGGATTTAATAAGTTTATTCTAAGGTGAAAGAAACCCAGAGAGACGTGAAACCCAGGACTAACGAAATGACTTTATGAAAGAATTCAGCTCCTTCTAGCTTTCCCATCTACCATCCTTGAGGTGTGGTCCTTGCTTTCATACTTCAAGGTGGCTGCTTCAGCACTCCAGGCAGCAGGATGAGAAGAGAATTTAATAAGGCATCTGCTCTCTCAATATTTAAGGGAACTTCCCACAAGTCCTACACATCTTCTGTTCCATTCATTAGCCAGAATTTCCTAATCATCAGCCGTGATAGATAAATAGATCCTCTAAAAAGCACGCCCCAATCCCTGGAATTTGTGAATATGTTAAATTACATGACAGATGGGACTTTGTAGATATAATTTAGGTTACAAACCTTAAAATAGGGAAATTATCCCAGATTATTTAGGTGGGGCCAATTTAATTACATGAGCCCTTAAAAGTAGAGATCTTTCTCTATCGGGTAGTAAAAGAGAGCAATAGCATCAAGGGAAGTCAGAGATTCCAAACATGATTGTCATACTCACCTTTGTCAGTCCTGAGATGTAGAGACCCACACATAATTGGAGTAAGGGGCCTTTAGGTGCTAAGGGCAGCTTGCAGCTGACAGCCAGCAAGGTGACAGAGTTCTAGTTCTACAAATTCAAGGAACTAGTTTCTGCCAAAACCTAAATGAGTTTGAACGTGATTTCTCCCAGATCCTTCCAAAAAGATCTCAGCGGCCAATACTTTGATTTTGACTTTGTGAAACCCAGAGGAGAGAAACCAGCCAAGCTAACCCAGGCTTCTGATCTTGAGAACCACGAGATAACAAATTTGCGTTGTTCTAAGTTACTCAGTTTGTGCTAACTGGCTACAATGGCCATAGAAAACTAACATACCTGGTCACACTCAGCAGGAGAAAATGTCAGGAAATGTGGTCTTTCTTCTAGCTATGTAGCAGTATGTACAGCTGAAAACTCTGGATCAATTTGTTTGAAAAATACTAGTTGTATTTGTCCAACAGTTTGTCTTCTCTGTAGAAGGAGATGAGAGGTTTGAAATAATGAATAAAGGGAAGACTAAAATAGGTTTAGTATTTTTAGCATTAATTAAAATAGAGGGAAAATAAATAAATGTAGCTCTCAAAGAGGTTCCAAATTATTAGGAACCTTTCAAAATATCAGACTCTCTACTTCTAATCTTGCCATTGGATGTGCTGTGCCTTTACAAATGAATACAGGGTAATGTAATCAAACTTCTCTCATCTTTCATGTATGAGACTGGTAACTGATCAGTTAATAATTTTCTAAAAAGTCAGTTATTATGAGGAATCATAATAAAAAATACATAGCTTAAATATTTTATTTTAGCTTAAAATGTAAGTGTACATTTATTGGCCAATATTTTAATATAGTGTCTGGGTCTTTAATCATTATTTGTACTGCAAAATAATGAGAAAATCATTATTTGCATTGCAAATAATGATTTTCTCACACTCTCTAAAATTTCCAGTTTGAGTTTCTTTGAAATAGAACAAGAATTTAGAGAAACTTGCAATGCAGTCTGAGAACATAATTCTTCTTAAGTTTCTTTAAGAATCCATCTCTCCCACAACTAATTCATCATCATTCCTTTTATTGGCATATGCTTATGCTTTCCACAGTATTCAACTTAGTTTTCTATAATTTTCATTTACTTTACACTTATATTTCATCAGTGTATATAATATTTTATTAAACTGTACAATCCCCCCCAATAGTATTTGTATGTATGCATTTGGTTGTCGATGAATAAGAAGTGAGGGGGCATACTAGAGTAATACGTGGTACTTAGACCTTCTCAGAGGAGTAGGTGTAAGTGTATTCACAAAAGGAATAGTTATCAATCCTTAATTTTGTGGGTCAGTTAAAGAGTAGGATAAGAGGAGTTAGAATTTGTCATCATCCCTAGAGAAAAACTAATGAAGACAAAACAAAACAGTAAATTATATCTCTACCTACAAGTCCAACCTCTAGCTTCATGGAGACTTTTGATTCAAGTGTGTAGAACCATCAATCAGTTCTAACACTCAAGCAACTGTTAAGCCCTGAAAAAAGTAAACTCATACTATTCCCCTCTTGTTTTGGAAAGCTCTTACTCCTTTATGAGTCCTAGAAGTGAAGTAGAGTTTCTCAGACAAAAGGTGTGGTGGAACAGAACTCAAAAAGGATGTAAGATTTCTGTTTGTCAAAATGAAGTGGGGTGGGACACAGAGCAAGGTATGGGGAGAGGAGGGAAGAGTATGAGATCTTATTCTATAAATTTTCTCATCTTCTGATGCTAATTTAATACAAATTTTGAAGAAAAAAGATAAACATTGTTTTCCAGTAAAACAATTAAAAAATTCATCTTCATAAACTAAACTTTATCTGCTAGGGAATTTCAATTATACCCTGACCTCTCAAACTGATTTCATGTTTTAAAACAAGTTGGATTAGTTTAACAGCTTTAATTATTTTTCTAATTTAATTTTAAAAATATGAATGACAAAAGTTCAATACTAGAAAAGATTTTTAAAGGAAAAAATTAACTATGACTTTTACCATTTCAAAAAAATTATTTTCCTCTTAAATTTCTCTTGCAGGATTTCATCTTTCTGCATATATAGTTTGACATAAATGTAAACACACTGTACACTTTTATTGTTATTCTTTTTACTTCTGACATTATATGATATACATTCTTCCATGTTTGTTAAATAATTTTCACAATTACCATGTGGGGAATTCCTTTCCAAACTAACATATGCTTCATGTTAGAAATGGAATTCTTGGTACCATAACCTTGACTGTCTTATTACAACATACAGATAATTGATCATTAGCCATATGCTGGCACTAACTGCATGGTTTAGATTTTGGGCTTTAGAACCAGATGAGTTTTGCTTTGGGTCTGGGCTCTGCTGTGTAGTAGCTATCTGACTTTGGGCACCTTGTGCAAACGCTATGAAGTTTTCATCTGTATTTTGGAGGAAAAATAGTATTTAAGATATAGAAGAATTGCAAAGATTGAGTAAAATAAAAAACACAACCTCATTGCCTGACACACAGTATTTGAAATAGTAGTTATTGTGAAATAATATCTGTTCTGTTTCTGTTCTAAGCACTATACACCCTCTGATTCCAACACTTACAGTATTTCATAATCTAAAAATAAAAATATAGAGAAAGAAAGACCTAAATTCAACCCCACCATCTTCATAATCTGTTCTCAGCCACATTAGTCCTTGACATTGTGTACCTGACCCCTACCCCACTCATTGGCCCAGCACCTGGTATTTTGCATTGCTATTTATTTCCATCTGTAACAGACCATATCTTCTCAAATAAACTGTAAGCTACCCAAGGCCAGGAAAATATTGTGTCTCTTTGTGGCTCAACAGGAATTTATCATCATTTTTAGTCTTTCAAAGCAGTGTCTTTTTCCAGGATTCCACATCATTCTGGATGCTGGCATTGCTTCCAGTTTGGCTCATTTCCTTACACTTTTTAACTGGATTTTGTAGCTCTGTCTCATCCTCCTTGGCCTGGCTTTACACATCTTCTAAATTAATGTTAAGAACATTTGGATTTAAAAAGATGAGATTGTGGTAGAAGAAACTGTAGCTTCGGGTGGAGAATAGAGTATTTCAAACACTAAAGTGAATAAATAAATTTAAGACGATTGTTTAAACTTGTTTTCCATTGCATTTATTTACTGGTACAAATCCTTTACTGAAGGAATCTTAAACACAAACATTTGAAACAAGAGGTTTTTTAAAACATATGGACAGATAATACCTAAATCTATACAAAGAGCCCTAGACCCAGAATCGGCCAATTACACTAAGTTTGGCAGGTTTCAAAACCTTATTTTTATGATAGGGCCCAATGGAATCACAAACTTCATTGTATTTGACAGGTGTATCACTCGAGTTCCACACAAACCAACCTCCACTGACACAAACATCGAAAGAAACCCATTTCAACAACCACAGAAAGTCAAATGAAACTCGGGCAGAACAGCTCCTCTGTACATTCATATCTGCACATGAAAGTACCACATGTCAAATGATTGTTGACCATGGTTTCAGATAGCCACATTTTATTCTGCTGTTGCCAAAACAAAAGTTATTACTTTTTAGCTTGCTAGGTCTTTAACATACCAGAGCTTATAATAGGGAGATATTCAGCTGACCACTCTTCATGGACTAGAGGCACAGAATATAAAATCACAAGTGTTGAGCAGGGATCCTGTGAAATCTCAGCATCATTTTAAGCCTAATTACACTTATGAGTTATAGACGGTTTCTAAACTGGTGAAAGCTTTATTTGTGGTATTTAGAGTTTGTTAGGACAAAAATAATATCTGATTAAAATTGAATTTGTAAAACTCAACCTCATAAACTTATGCTATGGTAAACCACAGACCAAAAAAAATTTATTGAAATAAAATATTCTCATGATTTTCAGAGCAGAGTATAGAAGATACTCCACTGAGGTCCTGTGAGGGAGGGACATTTCAAGCAGGTTATAGCATACCCATATCTCCATTGTTAATTAGCCATTTCTTCAGTTGTTTGGATCAGTGCCTATTTTGAATCTCTTCTCCTCATCTTTCCCTGTTGAATCCTAACTTTGCTTCCAACATAAATTCAGGTCACCCCTCCTGTAAATCTTTTCCTGCTATTCCAAAGGGCAGTGAATTCCATGTGGCATGGCCCTCCCATTAGGGCCACTCTTATCATAGTCTCCTGAGTGAAGTCTCCCTTCCTTGTTAAATTCCCAGCTCCCTAAAGGTAGAGAACATGATCTGCTATTTTTAGATGCCCTCACGGCAGGCACTGAGCATCCTGCTTTCTAAGTGGGAGGGAGGTAAAGTGACTCCTTCCCCATACGGGTTTCTCCTGCTCACAGTCCAGCAGATGGCAGCAGTGCAGCCTTTAGCAGAGGAGAAGGATTTTATCAATTCCCGTCTCTGTGCGTTAATAAAAGCACCGTTTCATTTCCCTCTTTCTCCATCCACGGCGGAGCCAGCAACTCATGAACATTAATTCACAGCAGTGTGCTTGCCAACAATGTATGAGTCTCTTATTTGTAACTCTCTGTATTATTATCTGAAAAAACAGAGGTGGAACAATTTTAATGTAATAATTCTCATTCCCCTTTCCCCACTAATACACGCATTTTGAAACACATGGCATAGTTGCTATTACCATAATAGATCATACATATGTGGTGAGTAAAGTGTGTTCTTGGGAGTGGGGGATGTGGATACATCTCCATTAGCCCTATTTTCTACTGAAGAGGCTTTAACTATAAAGAAACGCGTCAGCCTTTTCTTTTCGCCCCAACTTGCCCCTTCCCCTCTGAGGAGAATTAATTTGTCTGATTGGGATGTGAAAGGAGTCACTGAGAAAGTTTACCTCAGCCTTTTCATCTCCTTCTGAAGCCATCTATCCAAGGTCCCTGCCTTCAGGTCTGCTCCATATCACGTGGTAAATGTCCTGATTCATGAGGGAAGTCTGCAGGTACGTATTGTTATGCCCAATGAGCAATAGTGATGAAGTTCTATGAAGGTGATTGTGGCTGCATATCTACGTGTATTCTTGAGACCGGATTTCGATTAGTAATAAAACTAGAATTTTGATATCCATCTATTTGATTTCTTAGTCTATCCCTATAATGGGAATGAGATATTTTATTTGGGGTCCCTCAAATCCCAGCAAATGATATACAAAATGACCTTACATTTTAAAGATCAATAAAAAAAAAATAAGAAATTTACTTTCATTTTTTATACCTAAATTTTGTTTCTTGTTTTATAACCAACATTTAAACTAGTATAGCTTGATATTCTACTTTCAATCATTAGCTGTTTCATTAAGTATTGAAATTAATATTTTAAAATAAGCTCTAAAAGATCACTCTTTTGCTATAAGTAATTGTTATCAAAATCAGTAGACATAAGCAACTACGGTTTTTACAATAAAATAACTTCGCATAGGCCTGACATCTCATTGCACTCGTTCTTCCCTCTGCTGGAGAAATTTTTATTCATTCAACAAGTAGTTTGCCATACTTTCAACATTTGGTTAACTGATTGAAACAGAGCATGCTGATTTATCTCACTGAATAAAATGCTCAAAAGCATTTTGCTTTCTTGACTAGCCAAGTCTTATAGCTTTGTATATGCTCTATTTCTTAATTAGGCCTTGAGCAACTAATTATTTCAAGGCCCTAGAATAGTCTTCAGTATTCTCAAAATAAACCTTGACATTTTTAGTTGCTAATGAGCTACAACTGAAGAAAATTTTCAGGAGCAGTAATGGGATGGGCCAATGATGTATACATTTATATTTCAAAGCCCCAAATTTTCCCATTCCATCCCCAAATTAGCATAATCTTTAACCAATCTTAAATCAAGATTCAAACACCAACATTTGTAGCTTCTTTTTCACTCCTTTCCCAAAAGTATAAAAATTTATAAACTAAAAACATGAAGTTTACACTTAGCCCAATTCTTCCTTTCACTCTGGTTCTTTGCTTGCTTCCTTGCTTGCTTGCTTGCGAGCTTGCTTGCTTGCTTTCTGGAATCTTGTGTGCATAGAATTGGATTAATCACAATCTGTTTTTTATGATATAATCTCATTATTGGTGTATTCACAGTTTCATTTTATTTAGTTAGTTATTTTATTTATAATTTTAATAAAGGGATAATTACTTATAATTCCACTACTCACAATAAACAAAAATCTCTGTCATCAAGGATATATTCAAAGGTTATATTGCTGGGCACAGAGAAATTAAACAACATTTTTAAGTAAATATTCTATGTTTAAAGACAGTAAATGCTGTGACACACACACACACACCACACATGCACACACAGCCGAGCTGGATCAGGGAGATAGAGAATGCCAAAGATGGGATAGAGAGGCTGTAGTATTAAATAAGGTGGTTAGGGTAGGCTTTATTTAAAAGGTAGGATTTAGTCAGACTTGGAGACAAAAGAGTTATCCAAGCATATATCTGGGAGAAGAACATTCCAGGTAAAAAGAACATCCAAAGGAAAGCTCTTAAGGTGGGAAAGTCCCTGGCAAATGTCAAGGAGCCCACTGTAATGGCAGGAGACTGAACAAGGGAGACAGCAGAAGGAGAAAAGTCAGAGAGTAAATGGGAAGTCCTTAACTTCGTAGCTATTATATGGATTATAGTCGTGACCATGAGTAAAATGGGGACCTATTTAAGTATTTTAAGCAGAAAAGTGCCATAGTATGATTCAAGTTTAAGAGGTTCACTCTGACTTATTTGTTGATAGTAGAGTCTAAGTGAACAAGAATATAGGAAACCTGATTAAGGATTCCAATGACTCATTTGAGGGGGTGAAAAATGGACAGATTCTGAGTATATGTTTTAATTAGAGCTAACAAGATTTCCTGAAAGATTAGATGTGAAGTATGAAGAAACTAAAGCAGTCAAAGATGAAGTCCTAGCTATCATAAGTAATGAACAGGTAGGGATGGAACTGAGATTAGTGAAGTAGGATTGTGGATGATGATGAAGATCTGGAGCTCACGGTTGGACATAATGAGTTTGAGCAGTATTGGACATCCAAGTGGAAATAATGCTGGATATATGAATGTTAAGCATGGTAGTCAGATGGTCTTAAAGATGTGAATATCAGAGTAGTTATCATATAGATAATATTTAAGGCCATGAATGTCAATAAAAAGAAGGGGGGAAGAGAAAATAATCTAATATTCCAAAATTAAGTCAAGAAAAAGTGAATTTAGCCAAGCAGACTAAAAAGGAGCAGCCAGCAAGATGGGAAGAACACTAGAAGAGAGTGGCACTCTGGAAAGAGTGAAGGTTTATTGAGAAAAAGGGAATGATCGAATGTGTTAAATGATAATGACAAGTCAAGCAAAATGAGAATTGAGAATCGACCATCCTACTTAAGATCATGGAGATCATGATGAGAGAGAAAGCCTGATTAGATAATATTAAGAGAGAGAGGAAGAATTGAAATCAAGGAGCCAAGAAATAGAGTGATAGGTGAAGTGGAAAATGGGCAAAGAGAAATATTTTTTAACATAAAAGAAAAGGTATTAGTATATTTATGACAAAAATCAATAGAGAGGAATGAAGGAAGATGATGAAGGAAGGAGAAGGAACTATTGCTAGAGCAATGCAATGTCCTTGAATAGGCTACAGAGAATAAGATCTAAATGGTGAAGAATACAAGGCTGATAATGGAGCTGAGTTTTTATTAGGGCAGTAGAGTGAAAGGGTTGGTGAGGAGTGGGTGGAGCAGAGAATAGAATGATAATGTACAGAGCCTGTACGGAGTTTTTCTCAATTTTTCAAAAACTATTCATATAAGTATAAACACTTCATTCTAAATTTAGTGTTTACCAATTGATTGCCCAAAGTATAGATTATCCAAGATTTTTCATTCTATTGCTTACTCTAATCTCCTAAGAATTGGTTAAAAAAAATAGGGATTAAACTCAAATCCATATCAATTGGGACATATTTAGCAGATCATCAGATTAAAGTTGGGTAATGATAAGAGGTTATTTATAAAATACACTTAAGCATTTTCTGAGGACTTTATATACCTAGTCATTCATATTTGTCATTGCCAGGACATTTTCAAGTTGCATATGCGAGTATAATTCTATGGATATGCAACTCAAATTACAGTTTTAAGAAAAGATTTTGTGAAAACCTGGACCTTTGACATAGCTAAAAGAGAAGAGAGTTACAATTATTAATTACAAGAAATAAATGTGTCCATAATAACAAAATTTACAGCAATGAAGGGCATTTCTTTTTGTGAAAATAACCAATTGGCTAAAGACTTGCTGGTTCAATGGCATATTACGTGGGCGTTGAAATAGGTGGACTCATATTCCTTGACTTGAAAAAGATTTCCAACATGTCCCTGGTGAAAAAGGCTGGTTATAATAACATGTCTAATGTTATATCAATATAAAATTAGAGAAAAAGTTAGATGACACTCCTAGAAGAATATTCAATAAAACATAAATGGCCCCTCATAGTGCTGAGAATTCAAGCGATTATCTTATTCCCTAAACTTTTCTGTATTGTTTAAATTATTTCCAATATTATCTTTATAATTAGGAAAAAGTATAATAAAAGTATATGTAAAAAAGTATAATAAAATAATTATTATTTTGAATAGAAGAAGTAACAATCAAGAAAATAACACATTTATCACAATTAGCGAATAGTTCCAGCTATCATCTAGAACACAGATGTAGAATACTGAGTTTTAACCTTAATCCTATCACTGTCTTCCTCCTGTGGCTTCAAGCAAATGATAAGGTCATTTGCATGACTATTATCTCATTGCAAAAAAAGATGATAGAGAATGATTACACCGGCAGGGCGTGGTGGATTAACTAATCAGTGCTTGAAAGAAACTTTGAAAAAGTGATGTCAGTATTTTGAAGATTTTCTTTTAAATTTATGGATTAAAGTCTGTGCTTTTCCAAGAAAAAAATTCAGAGCTCCAGAGACTTTCAGCTCCGAGAGTCAAACTCTGCCCTCAGCTATGTGTGTGCAATTAGCTGCATGTGTGTAATTGAGGGCAGAATTTGGCCCATAAAATTTGGAATAATCTGGAAATTTTTTAAATCTGGAAAAAATTAAAATCTGTTTGATAAAATAAATTATGATGTGACCCAATTCAAATGGGCTTTGATGTGTTTAAGAAATGGTGTTTTCACTTATGTGAGAAAATAAAAATTTCATTTAGCCCAATCTAGAACAGACCATTCTTGAGGATAAGAAGGAAGAAAATATCACCACTGATCTCTCTCCATGGTAACCAAGATCATGTCTATAAGAAATAAGTTTGTGTTCACTTACTACTAATGAATTCCTCACAGACCAAGAGAAAAAGGAAGAGAGGAGAGGAGATGGGAGGGGAAGGGTCTGTGTATGAATAATCTTGATCTCCCCAGAGAATTCATAACTGAGGCTTTCACATGTATCTGGTACACTTTTATTATCTACAAATCCCCCTGTACTGCACTTCCCACTCACGACCAGAGTGAGTTCTTCTGCACATAAATCCTTCCCTAAGTCATCTATCAAGAAGAAAATCAGCCTAAACTAAACAAACTTTCTTTTCAGCTTTCATTTCTACTTCAATTTTCTTTTCACGTGTGATCTAAACATGACCACCAGTTTTGCTTCTAATAATTTCTAAAGCTACTTTCAATTTTTCATTTTAAAACGGAAACTGAAAAAAAAAAAAGTAAATTAAACTCCATATCTGGATCTTTATCACTTTCTAAACCTTTTCTTTCAATATCACATTTTCAATTCTGACATTTCCTTTTTACCCTTGCCATATCATTGAACGAGGAGTCAGGACACTCAAGTAACAAAAAACACAACTCCTTCCTCCAATTCTGTCTTAAAAATGTTAGCTGTGCAATGTGCATAATGTTCATTCTTCTGGCTGAGTGTGTTGAGCTATTTATCAACCCACCAAGTATGATCTGTTTCTCCTTTATGATCCTTTCAACACACACACAAAAATATTGGCATTGTTTCTCCCTGCCCCTCAAGAGAGTCATCTGAATTATAACCACACTACCCATAAGATTAAACCACTTGTAAAGAAGTGGAGTCCTTTGCATTTGGATCTTGAATCTTTTAAAACAACCTTAAGCTATCCTCCTAAAAACATTAAAAAGGAGAATTTTTGTGTGTTTTTCAGGCATGGTTACAAGTTCTTATGAAAGCATAAATGTGGCTGGTTTGCATTTTATATGTTCATTATTTCCAAATAGTCTTGCCTATCACCATGCACACGGTTATAAAACCAGAAGGAAAAAAAAACCTCTTTCTATATTTGTCTTTTTTTCTCTCTCTTTATGCACCAAAGGGAAAGTATTTTACAATTAAATATTAATATGGTCTCTGCTCACTGCTTCAATAGTCAAAACTAATATAATTGGTCAGAGACCTGGTGCTGCCCATCTCCCCGACCCAGTAAATCACACAGCCTGCATCTCAGCTTAAAGTTTTCAAGAGCCTGGTCTATTTTGTCAGAATCCAAACAGTATTTGTTTCACTCTCAATCTAGAAATCCTCGCTAATAGCAATAGTTTTACCTTCTTTAAAAGGGAGCTCCTAGTTTCATAGTATAGTAGTTTGCATGGGTTGCCATAACAAAATACTACAGACCGGGGGGTTTAAAGAACAGAAATTTATTTCCTCACAGTCCTGGAGCCTGGAAGTCCAAGATCAAGATGCCAGCAGGGTTGA
This sequence comes from Eonycteris spelaea, assembly GCA_003508835.1. NCBI lineage: Eukaryota > Metazoa > Chordata > Mammalia > Chiroptera > Pteropodidae > Eonycteris > Eonycteris spelaea. Next base: position 7,073,570 of record PUFA01000062.1, read on the forward strand.
TTTCTCGAAGGCCACCTTAGATTGTAGTTTTCACCTCTGTGCACCAGTCTCTGGTGTCTCTCTCTTTCTTCTTATAAGGACACCAGTCCTATTGAATTTAGGACTTACCCTTAGGGCCTCATTTTAACTTAACCACTTCTTTAAAGATCTTCCAAAAACAGTTATATTCTGAGGTACTAGAGATTGTAACTTTACTATGTGATTTGGGGAGAGAGAGAACACAATTTAGCCTATAATACGTCGTTTAACTTTCTTACATTAACGTCATACATACTCCATTTTAGGAGTTGTGGCTAGGCAAACATTTGATTAGGTATATTTTGAGGAAGTTTAAATTTAAAAATATGCAAGAATTTTTATTTTTTACTACTTAATATTACTTTTAAAAAATACTTATCAACATATAAATTACTTGTCTTGAGCAGAGTATAAAATTAATAAATAGTTGGTAAATTAAGGAGGCATGAAATAATCAATGAAATAACTTGAGTAAATGAATTTGTCTCTGGCATAGCAATTTTCAAATTGCAAAACCCCACCATGCCAGGGACTGGGATGTGATTTTATAACTAAATATGCTTGTAGTAATTCTATAAATGTAAGGTTTATGTACTATAAATACACCTCTAATGATTTTTTCATCCCAAGCAAATTTTGTTTAGGATTAAAAAAAAAAAAAAAAGCTTTTTAAATCCTTTACAATATTATATATAATCAATTTGGTGATTCACGGACCCAAACCTAGAAATTCCCAAAGGAATCGTGAATGTTCCACGAGGCCCTTCCATGTAGGCGTTCCATTCCCCGGATGCTCTCATCAGCTTTCCTCTCAGCTCACTTTGCACAGATTCCCTTGATGATCTCACTCATTCCCATAGTTTTACTATCATCCTTCCAACAATGACTCCCCACATCTGAGAACCCAAACCTACATTTTCAACTGCCTACCGGGTTTCTCTGTAGTGCTGCAGCCACCTCCCATGGAAGCCATCGTCTCTTAAAATTATGATTGTCATGTAAAGGTTGTGATAACACAACATAATGAAATCATATATATTTGATCTTCATCCCTGGTTCTTGGCATAAAACTTCTAAAACCCTTGGAATTTCCAGAGTGGTAAGGGTATAACTAGCATCCTGTATTTTTCAGAAGTCCCTTTCAACTATACCTGAGCTTATGCTAAGTGACGCTGCTTGCCTGAGAAACCAACCATATGGTTAGAACGTTGGAACTTACTTTCAGTCCAGCCCCTACCTCCAGAGAGGGGAGAGGAGCCAGGGATCAAGTTAATCACCAATAACCAGTGATCTAATCAATGGTGCCTATGTAATGAAACCTCCATTAAGAAAATAAAAACTCTAAATAAAGACATCCAGAAGTAAAAAAAAAAAAAAAAAGAAGAAGAAGAAGAAGAAACAAAACCTAAAAGGAAAAAAAGAAAGATTCAGAGAGCTTCCGGGTTGGTAAATGCATCCATGTGAGAAGAGAATAGCAAGCCCCAAACTCCAGGAGATCAGAGGCTCTTACACTCAGGACACTTCCAGAATTTGCCCTATGTACCTCTTCATCTGACTGTATCCTTTAAAATAAACCAGTAATAATAAGTAAAATATTTCCCTGACTTCTGTGAGCCATTATAGCAAATTATTAAAACTAAAGAGGGAGTCACGGAAATCTCCAATTTGTAGCCAAGCCAGGCAGAATACAAGTAACCTGGAGACCCACTTCTTGTGACTGGCATTCGAAGTGGAGGGGAGGCAGTCTTGTAGGATTGAGTCCTTAAACTGTGGTTTCTGCGCTAACTCTGGGTAGTTTAGTTTTAGAATGAATTAAATTGTAGGACACCTTATTGTTGTTCACAGAGAACTGAAGAAGTTCTTGGTGTGGAAAACCTACATGTTCTTGTTAGAGTATTGTAAATCAAGGAACAGTTTTCCTTTAAAGATGGATAACATAATCTCCAGATTCAGATTGATCTGGGTTCCAATGCACATGTTCACACTTGCCAGTTGGTGGCCGTGGACAATTATTCAAGCTCTCAGAGCCTTGAGTTAATTAATTAATGAAGCAATCAATTACCTAAAATTGATCTCCTTCAGAGAATCACTATGAACATTATATGAAAAGATTAAATTAAAAAGGATGCACTTAGAATGTGCTCAATGGATTAGAGTCCTGCCAAACTAAGAAAAAACAAAGGTAGGGAGGGAGGAAAGTTAGAAGAAAAGAAGAAAGAGAGGAAAAAGAAAAAAAAAGAAAATAGATGGAAAAGGAGAAAAGAAAAAAAAAGAAGATAAAAACAGTTTATATTTTCTTTAACCTGATTAATGAAAATGCCATTCTCCCAATTATATGAATTATAAATTTGTCAAATTCTGCTTCTCTCTCTCTCATGTTTCATATTTAGTCAATAGCTAAATTCTGTTGATTACCTCTAAAATACATCCCTAATACATCTCTTCTTTTTTATTCTGATGGTTTCAGTTCAAATATTTTATTGCTTTTCAGTTGGATAAAATATCTGGTCATTTTTTTCCTATTTTTCTTCCCTCCACACTTCCTTTCATTATTGCTAATCTTGCCCCCAGACTTTCTTTCACACTGCTCATATCTTTTTTATCCTTTTGGTATCCGACCATATAGATTCAAACTCTTTCATGGTTCTTTCTTGCGTAGAATATCAACTAACTTTATTCCTATTCTATTTTCTCTGATATCCTCTCCGTTAAAGCTGCCAAAAGCATTCTAAGCTCCAGCCATAAAAGACTTATCATTCACACTGCAGAAGTAGACAACCACATTGCCCATTTTTACTCATATCATCCCCTGCATCTGGAACACCTCCTTCCTTATAGCTACCTATCAAAATTTTCTTCACTGTTCTCATATGAGAATGATCATTCGTCTCAACTCCATGTTCCTCTTCATGTGCTGAATTGGCTGGGAATAAATATAGTGATCAGTCTGCACACATTTAATCAAATAGACATGTACACATTGTCAAAGTATTGTTTTCATTATTGGTATATTGGATTAAAGAATGCAGCTTGATCTATGACCAGAATTAATCTGTTTTCTTTTCTTTTTTTTTAAGTCTCTTCTCCCAAACCTATAGATTAGGACTATTCCTCCAAAGTAGAGTTGAGGCCTTCAGAGCAGAAATGCTTACCCAGAATCCTTTCCACACTCACTAGGCTTTGATCTCTGCTCTCCTGCCCTAAACCAGGGGCATTTAAATATAGAGGAGCCTAGAAAAACACACACACACACACACACACACTTCCTCAATGCAAACAGATCTCAAAGAAGGCAGGGGGAGTTGTACTTGAGTCAAGTAAGTGCAGTGATGTTCTTCATAATTGCTCCAATCAATTTAGTCAGTCTTCTTCGGGAGTGTGAGGGGAGGATAAACGAATAGAAAAAAGGGTCAAGTTTTACTTTTATTAGTTATGAAAGGACCGAAGTTTCTATTTCTTGATTCTGTGCTAATCGGAATACTGGAAGAGGGAAAAAGTGGTCTGACCTTCACCCTACTTTTCAATATTTAACTTTGACACTTTAAAATCAGAATAAAAAACAAATTGTGGAAAAGTTTGTTATAGCTAAACATAAAAACTGCATAAAATATGAATGCCGAAGTAAAAACCAGGTAATATAGAAGGAAAAAAAATGGAAAAATCGACTGTCCAAGATGGTAGTAGAAAAAAACAAAGAACAACAAGAACTTTTTAAAAAAATTATTAAGGCACATATGGCTCAAAAAAAATAAATATAAAAGTTTGTATATGTTTAAACACATTTAAATTCTTTTTTCTCTGTAGTGAGTAATGTCATAAAGCAGATTTATGTTTTATTTAGTTGCATTGTTTAAATTTCCTGAAAAGAAAAGCAAAGACTGTTTGACATGAATAAAAGATTTTGGACCTTTTCCCAACATACTATAAATGTGGGATTATAAAACTCAGTTTGGTTTTATTGTTGACAGTACTATAATGTCATGGTATAGTTGTGGTTGAGAAAGAACTTGAATAAATATCTGAAAACAGGTACTTGAGTTTTTCTCATAAGAAAAAAAGATAAACACAAACACATATCATTAAGGCTAAAATTTCTCATGTTCATTTTTCAGCTTGAAGATAGATTTTTTTTCTTAGAAAATGTAAGAGGATTTCACTCAATCACTTGTGATTTATCTGAATATTTTTAAACTGTTTTTATGTTAAAAATAGATATGGTGTGTAATTTTTGTACTCAGATGAGTCCAAACTATGATTTTAAAAGAGTACTTTGAATCTGACATGCATTAAAAGCCTCTTTGATATATTAGAGGAAAAATACAACTAGAATATAAATAGCCAAGTTTAAAAAGCTTCAAAGTTGTGTTCAAATTACCTCAACTATTGAATTTTCCACTAAAACTATAGTAAAACTCAAGGAAAATGGAGTATTCCAAATTCTTAAAGTAGTGAACATGCGAGAAGTCTTCACATTAAATTATTAAGAGACAATAACATGTGAGATTCATTTATTCCTTATTCAAAAAATATTTATTTGCTGTCTGTCATGTGTCAAGCACAGTTTTAGGTTTTTTTTTTTCAAAGTAATGAACATAAAAAGATGAAAACACCAGATCTGATTCAGCTTACATCTAAGAAGCATTAAAATAATTCTAAATAGGACTAGCCAAATACAAAGAAAATATAAAGCAGGAAAGGAAATATGAAATATTTCTGGAGAGGGGTAGATAACTAACTATGCTAAAATTACATATAAGTTTTCAAAGATCAGGCCAGGGAATAGCCAGTTTCAGGGTTGTAGTAGCATTGGTCCCAGCATAAATGCTTTATGGATTTATTTCGGAGTAAGAGATGAAAGGAGCTCTGAACCTGATATTGGTTCACCCCTGTCAGATACCCCTCCTTTAGAAGAGGTACTGGTTAGACTTAACCTGGATATAAGAATAACGTAGAGAGGGCACTGCTAGGTACCAGCTTCTGAAGAATCAGCTCTGTTCTCCATTTTACATATGACTAAGCAGACCCTAAGGGGTTTAAAATAGATTCACCAAATTTAGTTAGTGACACTAAGCAATAAAAAGTTCTGTTCAAGGTGTGGTTCTCAGACAGCAGCTGGTTCAGAAATTTTCTTTCTTCATTCTCAACAAAAGAAGTAAGAATTTAAGAAAAAGCATTTAAAAACTTTGGGGGCAATTTGACAGAGTTTTATGTCTGTTTCATTTAACAACAACAACAACAAAATCCAAGCTTGTATTTATTTGTCTTGACCTTTTATTTTTTAGTAATCCACTTTTTGTATTTCATAAAAGAATCAATGTGAGACATTGGAAAGTCAAAAAATAAATTAGATCTTCACACATAGTTTGAGAAGCATTGGATTAAAATACTGATCCCTCTACTCAAAGTCACTCCAAAAACAACCACAAAATGCATGGGTGGCTTTTATGTGCCAAGCACAGTGTTAGGGGGCACAGATTCAGAAATATATAGTCAGTGCCATCATGGAGTTTACAATAGAGTGTGATAATAAACAAGCAAACAAGCTTTGATCATGAGAGGTTAATATTTTTATTAAATCACATGGAAAATACTATAAATATAGTTGCCTCCCACTTGTGCATACTGACATGAAATCTCAGATCATGTGGACTATTCACTGCAACTAATTTAGACTCATTTATGGAAACAGCATTTGGGAACATACGTGTTATCTGTGGTGACTATGTATTTCTTTTGAATAGAACCTGAGTAAACCTGTCTTGAGGAATAAGATCAGGGTGTGTATATATATATATTTAATAATAAACTATATTCAAACAATCTCACCATATTGAGCATGTTCTAAAATGTCAAAGGGATAGTCTATCTGCAAACCCCAAATCATGATTCTGCCCTTTCTGCTTTAACCTGTCAAAAATGTTATTCATGAGTTTTCATCAGCACTGTGACTTACTATAGTTTTAAATATGTTTTTAAATTTTAATCTTGAGTTTATAATCCTTGGATATAATAGTACAATTAATAATTATAATAGCCAAATTCTTTAAGAGGTATACTTTAAAAAAAGTTTGGAAGACTACGAGTACTGTTGCCTTGAATCTACCTTAGGTTTATGAAGAGATTTAGCATGAAATGGTAGTATTTATTTTGCTTTATTATTATTACTAATTTTCATCAGTGGTCTGTACACAGAGCAGTGATAAGGTACTGAAAAAAAAGAAATTAAGAAGGCTGAAATAAAGAGACATGGGAACTTTTTGAGAGATTTTGAAATGTCCATCCAGTGGTCTTTGTTTGAGGAAGGAGACTAAAAATCTCTGGCAGTTAAAAAAAAAAAGTACTAATTGGTACCATCTAAAAAAATAGCAGAGCTACTCAAATAGGGCTTTAAGTTGACATATGATAGCCAAGGGAAAACAGTAAAACTGTTCAACAGAATGAGGTGGACAGCAGATAGTGAAAGGGGTGTCCCACTATATCTCAGGGCAAAATAGCATAAAAGACAGTCAAGAAAGTACTTTTGGCTCAGCTATCTGTATCACTGTGGGTAAATGAACTTGACATGTTAGTAAGCAGATCTTAAAGATGCTACTGAGATCCTCTGTTCATCCCAGGGATGTTTCATTCCTCTAAAAGAAGAATGTCTGATAAATTTGCAACTTGCATTGAAAATTTAATCTCTCCAAAAGTTGATGAAGCAATGAGAAAAAATCCAACCCACAGGACCTGAATTGTTTGTAAAGAGAAATCATAACTATAAACATGTCCCAGGTCCAAAACCTTCAAAGACCAAAAGTTGTTGGCTGAATAAAGTACTAAAAGCAAGGTTCCTCTACAGTTTGGCTCAAATTTCCTCTCCAGGCTTTCCTCCCATGATTTACTTACCAGAAAAGAGATAGGAAGAGTGAAAAAGTTCACTTTTCTAAGGATGTACTATAAGCCAAGCACTGCATTACATGATTCCATTTTATCCTCACAAATCCTAAATCACAGAATTATTGTGAGGATTGAATAAGGTAATGAATATTAAGTGCTTCCACTCAGGTATTTAAATTAATAAATTAATGTGTTTAGAATAGCTTTGAACACATAAAGGCCTCGATGAATGTAAGCACTTATTTGTAGTTTAGGAGAACATAGAAAAAGAGAATATCAATGCTCTTTTAGATGAAGAAACTGATCATTATAAATGTTGTTTTCCCAAAGTGATAGCCATGCTGGAATTTTCTACTATTCACAAGTTCTTATTCTTCCCATATACCAACTTCTCTCTACTGATACTACTCTTCAACAAAACTGGACTCCACTCCTCCCCAAAATACTCTGCAAGCTTTCCCAACACATCAACATTTACTCATGCGCCTGACCACTTTTATAATGTCTCTGCCTTCATCTTTACCCTCGGAAAGCAGCCAACCAGCTGGAACTGATTGTTCATTCCATACTTTCTCTAATCCACGCATTTACCAACTGCCTGCACAATTCCTCCCCAGCACCAACACAGCAAATACACTGACTAAAATTAGCCTGTCTTGTTTATTTTTTTCTCCATTATGACTCCATTATGTCTGAATTTTTATAGGCAGAAGATGGACTCAGATTTTTAACATTTTAACATTTATCTCAATAAATACTGAATTCCTACCATGGGCCAGACAATGGACATATTTTACAGTATAATGTACAAGATGGAAAAAAGAGACAAATGTCCACAAGGACTTATAATATATCTTCAGAGAAGAGCAAGAGTCATCCCTAAAAATCCATAGAACAGACCTGTTTAAATTCGAACTATCAGTAGCTCAAATGATAACTCAATTATATTTATGACAGAACCCCTACACCTATCCTAAGCTAATTTGGAGCAGCCATATCCCTATACACGTTTGGATTGAATTTTTGTGTGTAATACTCAGGTCTTATTTTTCCTTATCCTTCAGATTCTCCCACACTCCTTTCCTAGAGCAGCATTCCTTGGGGAAGAAATACAAAGACATCTCAATCTTGGAGACTTGCAAAGTAACTTTTCTAGACTTGATAATATAAGATCCATCAAACATGCTTATTCCAGACATGCTTATTGCTTCCTCAGAGACTAAGAGATTGATCTGTTTATAAATTTACTTTAGGCATTCTATCCTCACAGTACCGATCATCTCCCCAGTTCCTCAAAGTCAAGTGACATTTGATTAATTGGAAGTTCCATTGCTCTTTTATTAGTGTCCATCCGACTTTGTATTACTTTGTGTTTTATCATAAGACCAAGTCTTTTTGTCAGATACCTCAAAGTTTATTTATCTATCGCACTGAACCATTTGACAAGTCTCCCTAACCACAGGCTCTTATTTCAAATGTTAGGTGTATTTGATTGCTTGAGGCATGAAAGTGCTTCCTTTTAAAGAAAATTGTTTAGCCATTTAATGCAGTGTCGTATGTCAACTGAACCATTTGTGTTTATTTGGTGGTTGCTTAAGTAGATTATCTTTTAAAACTAAGCATTGATTCCTAACACCATTCCAATAATTAGTTGAAACATCCCTTAGAAAAGCATGATCCCAGGTTTTATGATCACCAAGCCATAGTTCAAAGTTGTGATAAGAGTTTCTCCCCACCAAAGAATAAACTTAAGGCCCAGATTAGATTCCTGCAACTTACCTCCTGTGAGTCAAGTGCAAGAATCTGAAGATAATATTAGGTAGCTTTCGATAAGCTATTCTGACACACTTTAAAAATGACATTCTTCAATTATTTTACATTCAAACTCTCCAAAGTCTCTCCCTGTTGGCATTAAAATTAAATGCTATTTCCCTAAAATGCCTCAAGACCCTACGCCGTCAAGCCCCTGTGAAAATTTCCAAATCTACCTCTCCTCTTGTCACTGCACTCAGGCACTCATGCTTTCCTTCTGTTTTTTGTCTCTGCTGAGCTCAATTCTATGTCAATCACGGAACTGTACACACTTGCCCTGGGATACTCTTCCTTCAGCTCTTCATGTGGCTACCTTCTTCTTGTCCTTGGAGAAGCCCTTGCTTAAGTTCTATGGCTAAGGGCTCCATCCTATTCCTATCATCCCCACTCCCTTCCCCCAGGCTCTCTTTCCCCTACCATAATATTTTGTAGCATTTGCTTTATGTCATTGTGTATATCAATATTTTAAATATTACGTACATTATTTTGCTTGTATTCTTCTCTCTGCCAAAATGTAGGCTCCACAAAAACAAGGACTTTTCTCATCTGCAGCTGTATTCTCAGCATTCAGAGACTGCCAAGGTCAGTGTTAAATAAATATTTAATGAGTCAATAAATACATATTAACTTATAAGAGAGATTGAGCATGGGTACATGGTAAGATCAAAGAAAGAAGACAGTGAAGGACAGCTGTGGCCTCCACCCTGCTGTCCTGAGTAATTAAGCAATGGCCTAATCCTCAATTCTGTGGTTAACCTGGCCCACCTACCTTGCAAGATACTTTTGTGTTCATTGAGCTGTGGAGGGGGACTCACCTTCCTAAACTACTTAAGAGACTTATCAATATTTTCTTTCTAATCACTTGTAGTACTATTTTTGAAAGGACTTCTTATATGTAACATTCTTCAAACTAATATATCCCCACTGAATTCCCATGGATATTCTCCAAACTAATATATTCTCATCTTCCTTAACCACCTAAGTGGCTTATCAATTTTTTCTTTCTAATCACTTCTAGTACTGTTTTTGAAAGGACTTTTTACATGTAACATTCTTCAAACTAATATATTCTTGTTAGTTTGAATTCCTATGAACATTCTCCAAGCTAATGTATTCTTATCTTCCTTAACCACCTAAATGGCTTATCAAATTTTTCTTTCTAATCACTAATAGTACTATCTCTGAATGGGCTTCTTATATGTAACATTCCCATTGATTTTTAGCAGCTCCTAAGTCTGTCCTAATGACTGGATTCCTCATGGTTTGGAAGACCTTCAATATAGCACAGAGAGACTTAATAACTCCATCCTATTCCTGTAGTTTAGAGAATGCTCATTCATTCTCTCCACATGTACTTATGGTGCAGAAGATATTCTGTTCCAGCCACCTGTCTAGATACTGGTAATAACATAGTCAAAAATATTTTAAGTATTAATTCTAGCAATCTAATAATAAATGAAAATTATTTGAAGTGAATTATACAATATGCTCAATGTATTAAATGTTACTAAGAAAATTATAGTAGGATATGTAGATAAGAAATGCCTCAGGGAACAGGGTTAAAATTTTAACAGGATGGTCACAGAAGCCCTCACTAAGTGGAAATTTAAGTAAAGACTTGAAGGAAATGAGGAAGCAAATCATGTAATTATCAAGAACAAAGGTGAATATAAAGAAGTCACAGACAGGCTCATGTGGCTGGGATAAAGTGTGCAAGGATGGATAACGTGGAGAAGTGGAGATAAAGAAGGCAGCCAGAGTTGCAAAGACCATAGCTCTTATTCTAAGAGAGATGGGAGCTCTTCAGAAGATTTTGAGCAAAGGAGTGACTTGATCAGCTTTGTGTTTTAATAGGGTCACTCTGGCTGCTGATTATGATAGAATATGAAAGAGCAAGATCAGGAGGAGAAGACAGTGTAATAACCCAGGAAATAGTAGATGGACCTTCAATGGGGCTGGCGTTAGGTGTTATATGGTGTTAGAAAATGTTTGGATTCTGGATAATCAATGTTTGTTGACCTATCACTCAACTCTCATAAAAAGGAGAAGCAAAATAAGATAGTCAATGAGAGCACAATCTAATATTAGACAGTTGGGGTACAGCTCATGACTCAGATACCTCCTTAATGCTTGAATTTATACAAGTTATTTATCCTCTTTAAATCACACATTTTCTTCTGTTAAAAGAGAGATAATAGGAATATACTTGTTGAATATTCAATGAAATATTGCTGGATATTTGGTAGACCCAAATCTGTGAAATGGCTCTAACAAGAGAGAAATTTATTTCTTATTCATGTAAAGTCTAATGAAGATATTTCTTAGCAGTGAGGTCTCTCCCAAGAGAAGTGATTCAGGAGCCCAGGATGCTTTCATCTTCTGGCTCTGCCATTTTTCAAAACTTGGCTTCTGAATTCTCCCCAAGCATGGATTTCCAACCAGCAGATGAAAATAAAACAGGAGGCTTATGTGTGGAAAGTTATTAATAATGAGAAGGGTCTGGAAGCAGCGCAATCATTTCTGTTCCTATTTCACTGACCAGTGAACTTAGTGCTCAGCTTTATCGTCCCCCCTAACTACAGTGGTGCTGGGATACCTTGTCTTACTGCGTACCAGGGAATGTAGGTGTGGGTATGTAGGTGAGGTAACAGTTGGGAAGCACTTACCCTAAGGCTGGCTGCAATAAGTGGTTATTGATATTAGTTGAGGAATGCACAGGGGGAGGGAAAGCCACACCCGTGATTATTTTCCCATCATCCAATTCAGAGTGATTTCTGCCTGTTTGGTTGGAGAAAAGATGGTCTTAGAAGGGTTCCCTAGGTCTCTCCTTCCATGAGTAGAAATCCAGATCCTTCATCTCCTTCAGCATTTATTGAAACAGAAAATCTATCTAACATTCATATAATAATAACACATTTTAAAGAAGCACTTCCTTTTACAAACAATCTTAGCTGCCATGCTTATTCATATAAAAAAAATAGGTACCCAGAATTCTCAAACAATCTTTAACAGAAACATTCATTGAACTGAGAAAATAGAGGATACCCACAATTCATATCCTCTTTGCTAAATATAAATTTTAAACAACTTTATTGAGTTATAATGTATGTACCATAAAATTGATTCATTTTAAGTATGTAATTCAATTATTTTTAGTAAATTTATAGTTTACAATCATCACCATAACCCAATTTTTAAACATTTTTTCATCCCCAAAAAATCCCTCATGCCCATTTTTGGTCTTTCCACCCTAGGTAACCACCAATCTGCTTTTTGCCTCCATAGATTTGCATTTTATATAAATGGAATCATACAATATGTGGTCTTTGTGTCTGGAATCTTTCACTTAATATAATTTTTTAGAGGTTAATTTATGTTGTAATATATATCAGTAGTTCATTCTTTTTGGTTGTTAAATAATTAGTACTCTATTGTATTGATATACCATATTTTTTATCCATTTATCAGTTGATGAGCATTTGGACTATTTTCAGTATCTGGCTATTGTGAATAATTTTAGCAAGTCTCCTCATCCTTCCAGTGGTAGTCAAATGTTATTGTGTAGGGGTCTAAAGGAGATGGTAGTATGTATAGTTACAGTCAGTTAGATAATATAAATACCACCAGATTGGACACCAAAATGACTTAGACTTACACTGTACTTCTCTCTTTTCTGAGCTACCTGACCTCAGATAATAACTTCACACTTGCTGGTATTGAGAACCTAGAACGGTATTTAACTAAGTAGATGCTCCACAAATGTAAATTCCCACTCTACTGCCCTAACTCCATTGTCCCACATTCTTCTCTGTAATAAACTCAGAATCTCTTATCAGCGCCCCCAAATATTGAGCCAAAACTTCCCATATTCATATTCATGTGGATTGTTTTACCAAGATTGTGAGTAAAATAAGGGGACATTTACGTGTAGTTGGGAAGAGCCATTTTCTCTCCCTCAGTCTTTTCCTACTCGTCCATAAAACAAGAATTTCCGTGCCCTCAGAAGTTTTGATTAAGAGTATCTCCATTTCCTTCCAGATCTCATTTGTTCCTCTCCACAGAAGGAGCAGAGATTTATCTGTTTGCCAGGCTGAGGAGTCTGACATTCATTGACTATGTCTCTGTAGTGGTCACAGTTAACCTGGTAAGTCACTATACACACACAGGAGGCCTCCCTCTTGTGCCCCTGACCTAGGTTCCTGGCTCGACATGGTGAGGCATTGCTGGTTGGACAAGTTACTACTATGGAGGCCTAACTGCTCAAGTGAATCCACATATGGTTCTAAAAAATATATATATTAGGAATATATATAAAAATATATATATTAGGAATATATAAAAATATATATTAAAATATAAAATATAAATATATAAAATATGTAAATATATATGTAAATATATATAAATATATATATATATATTAGGAAGCTAGATAGGTTACATTTGGGCTTCATTTGCCAATCTAGCTTTACTTCAATAAAGCTGACATCACAATTTTCTGAATCTTCTGCCATTTTGAGAGGCAAAGAATGTGAATAGTTCCCTCAAGTCCAACATATGGAGGCTGTTTGTCTCCTTCAGAAAGACAAAGATAGAAATATATTTAGGCAGACCAAGTTTTGTAGTCTTTTCTTCCTTCCATGTGTGGAAGACTCTCCTTAGGACTAACCACCCAGAAATGTTGTTATCCTATCATTTAACACAAGTTTATCCAATCCTTCTTGGGTTTCCCAAAAGAATTTGTTAGCTTTCTTTCTCTGAAGTAATAAATTACAGTTTGAGTCTGCCTCATACACCACATCAATCACTTGTTCAGTCCCTGGAATTGCTAAATGGTTGACCCAATTGGGTAGTTTTAGCTGTCCAATCATTTGGATTTGGGGTGTTAAAACAACTGAAGTGGTCTGACTACTTAGACTTAAAATGCCTGACAAACCATGATGAAGACTAAAACATCCAATTTAACTGGGGAACAAACAAAGTTGCGGAATCTCTTAGATCTGTCCACATGCGTGCACAAGCACAAATAGTGTTTCGTGGGTTCTCATTCTCGCTCCTCCTCTCTTCTTCCTCTCCTCTCCTCTCTGCTCTTCCTTTCCTCCCATCTCTACCTCAGTCTTTGTTTCTCTCTCTTTTTTTAATTGCGGTATAATTGGCATATAACATATGTCGTTTCAAGTGTACAATGTAATGATTCCATATTTGTATATATTGTGAAATGATCACCACAATAAATCTAGTTAACATCTGTTAACATACATAAGTATAGAATTCTTCTTTCTTGTGATGAGAACTTTTAAGACTTACTCTCTTGTCTCTGTTTCTTTATCCCCCCACCATGCCCCATCCTTAGAATTAGCAAATACTCATAATGGTGAAATATGCATATTTTATTAGCGGTACTTCCTTTTCATTTCACCAAACACCAGAATGTAAGAAAGACTAAAAAAGAAAAAAAAATTGTTAAACTTGTTTTCTTGAAGATTGAGATGAATCAGCATACTAGTCCATTCTGCATAAGAAGAAATAATTTCGTTTTGGCAAGAGTTAAGATATAAGGAACATCCCAGATAATACAGCAGGTTCCAGAATATTAAGATAGGGCAAGCCTCCCTGTAGCCCTTAACACTATCTAAATCTTTAGAATAACAACTTGAGGGTTGCCCTATTTATTTACAGTCCAACATTATCCTCTTGGCAGCCATCCTTATCCTTCACCTCTCTTCACCTCTAAGTGCTTTTGACCACAGATGTTTGGCCAACGTCCCTCAGAGAATGGTAAATCACTAACACTGTGAAAGTCCATGCTCCAACAATGATCATTGAAGTAAGATAAAAGTTGAACAATTAGGAAGTAGTTGGAGACACATTAATACTTTAGCAGAGGAAAGTCATCACCTTCTGGGCTTCAAGTTAACCTCTGATATCTAATACAGTCATTCTTTAAGACTAGGAAATTAAATTTGCAAATGCCTCTCATGTGAATTAGTGCAGAAAACACAGCTATCCCAAGAGAAGCAATGCCTTGTCAATGACACAGCAACAAGTGTTAGGTCAATCCCATGAGCAGATCTCCAAAGTGGAGGTTGTTAGTCATTATTCAAGGTTAAAAAAAAATTTCACTTTGAAGACACAAACAGTGTCTTAAAAGCATCATCATGAGGCCTCAGTTTTTGAGAGTTTGGCTCATTAAAGCATATTACTTTCAGTACCATTGAAAATAACCATATTCAAAGCACAACAGAGTCCTGTCCAAGACAGAATAAGGGAACATAAAATTCTCACTGTGTAAAAAAGAAAAAGCACAAAAAGCCTTGATTTTTAAAATGTAATAGTTGAAAAGTACTTTCTATTACACAACAGATTACGTAATACACCAAATGTTTGTGAGCTTTTGTGTGTGTATGTTTGTGTGTGTGTGTGAGAAACAGAACAATTTTATCTTAAGATTATTAATGCATTGCAAATTGATTTTCAATTCCTTTCAGTTTAAGATAAACTGACAATTGTCTTTTTGTTAAGACTCACTCTAAGACATCATACATTTTAAATATTTTATTCTAAATCTTCCTTAGACCTGAAAAACTTAATAAAGCCTGAAAGAGAGAAAAAATTTTTATTTATTAGATCTGGATATTTCATTTTAATGCCCATTTTCAGCTATTAAAATTGTTGCTAATAAATGGCTATGAAATTTTATTTCATTATATTTTACTTGAATTTTATGCATTAAGAAACTTTCCTAAGTTGGCTGCTGTTTTAGTTTGCTCTTTCCTAAACTTCATCTTCGTAGCCTTTGTCCATTATTATAGGGTTGAGAAGGAATTTATGTGGGGAATGGGCTGGGACTATAAACCAAATTGGCAGTGATCAGTTGTTATAAATAAGCTAAACATGTTCAATTATATCTGTTAAATTTTAACGTATATATTCTTAGGCTAAATGTAATCAAATGCCTGTTGTACCTTTGTTTAGTATCTCTGTGTTTCACATACCCAGATTATTAAATACCAAAATTGTTTTGTTTGTAAGAAAAATGAATAAAACCAACACTTTTTAAAAGCCTGTTTTAAGTACTATGGAGAATGTAGACAATATCACACATGCTCCCACTGTCACCAAATTTATAACACAGATCTCTCCTCCACAACCCATAATAACCTTAGGAAAACTAATATTAGCAATAAAACTAATTATGAAATTTTATTGAGCTCTCACTGTGTGCTAAGTACTGTTCTTGGGGCTTCACTTTTTAACTAATTTAATCCTCACACACACACACACACACACAAAACACGATAGTGACTAAAAGTTAGTTTGCTCCATCACATTGCTGGAATGTGACAGCACATTTGAGTTTCTCTGAACTCAAAATGTGGAATAGTAGTCTTTTGTTCTCAGCTGCAGATGCTTAACCACAATTTCAAGACAACAGGACATCCCGCTGGGTTCCTAACATGACCCTGGTACATTATTTTGATTTATACGGATCTTATATATGTAGCTGTGGTCTTCACTGTAAGTCATTATGACCGAAGAAAAAAACTTTCTTTCCCCATAAATTTGCACCATCTCCACATCTTCCTCATTGATATTAAAAAACCCAGTCACGATTGGATTCAATTTTAAGCTTTTTAAAAACTTGATACACTAGTGGATTCAAATTTATCTTAAGTAATTGCTTTCTTTGAAAAACACAAGAACACTTATTAACTTTTAAGTAAAGACCATATACGATTTTCTGTGTTTAATTAGGAAACCAAAGTCCTAGGAGGCTGTAAAGTCCCACAGTTCAAAGACTTACGGAGAATCAGAGGTGGAATTGCACTTTCAGGGATTTCTAGCTAAGCTTCTCATTTGACCTTCCATAAAATGCAGATGAAGATCTGACACCTCGGTGATACTGAAGATTAGCTTAAGGGATGTTTATCAACTGATAGAGTAATAACATTTCTTAAAAAAAAAGTTAAATTAGCAAAGGTGTTTTTTTGTTTTGTTTTGTTTAATGGAAACAATTTGATAACCTACATAGCAGCACAGAACTTCATTGTGGGAATATGTAGAAATCCAATAAAATTGAGTTGAAAATAAAATCAGTTAAAATTTTATCTCTTTAAATTTTATAATCTTCTTCATCATAGTTTAATTTCGTCTCTACACATTTTCACGGGCTCTACTTTCAAACTGTGTGGTGGGGAGCCTAGCCGTGTGATGTGGGTGCCCTTGGGGCTGCTTAAGTGCACAGGTCTAAAGGAGAAGCAGCTGCTGGAGCTTCAGGCGCCCGCCCCACCCTCCCTCCATCCAGAGCTGCTCTGCCTGTATCTGTGATAGCCAGTGGGGTGAGTAATAAGAATGCATTAAAGAAACAGTTCTAAGTTCACTGTTTCCAACCCTCTAATCAACTAAAATATTTAATTATCTAACAGTACGTCTTTTATTATAAAAACATACAGTGAAAGTCAGTTATGAAGCAACGGACTACAATCTCATGTCAAATGTAAAAGGTTTGCCTGCCTCTCTGAAAGAAAACCATTTCTCAGACAGCACCAAATAAAGATTATGCAGTGCTACATTTATTTGATGACTTTCATAGCGTTTAGTGCCTTGGGAGCTGGACTGGAAACATCCACTCTAAATACCCCAGAGTGCCCTAAAGACTTGGTGTATTTCATTCTGAGCTTTTAGTTATTTCTGGCATCTTCAATTTACTTGGCTTTGGTTCTGATACTTAATACTTGGTTCTATTCCTGGCTGACACAAACAATATATAAACACTCATAAACACAAAAATTATTTTAAATTCACATCAGACCTGTAAATCAGTTCAACAAAAGCAGGATTTTTGGCATTCTGCCTTTATATGCTTTTGTTTGCCATACATTATAAGTATTCAGCATTAATCTAGGATATGCATTCAGAATTGAACCTCTGGTAATCATGCTGAGGTCAGATTTGAACAAAGTTATGAATGTAAGTTCTGAAGTTAAACCTTCGCTCCTCCACTTATTAGCTGGGCAAGCAAATTAACTTTCCTGTACCTCAGAGACTATACGATACCTGTTTCTAGGGCTATTGCAAGGATCAAATGCAAAATGCATGTAAACAACAGGGAAAAGTATCTATCACATACCTTGCATAGAGTAGGGGCTCAATCAATATCAAGTTATGGTACATGACTAGTGTTATAAACTGTGCTACATCAGACTTCTAATTTATATAGTTTCTGTTTGCCAAGAATAGAGCATGATTTGACCGGCAATATAACTGAATCTGTGTTATAACGAGTCTTAGTTTATACACATAAATAGCCCAGATCATTCAATTAACATCAGACATATTAATGAATGGCCATTAAAATTCATTTTTTTAATCAACATTTTTGTTAATTTTTGCTTTCCAGATTATTATTTTTTCCTTTCTGAGCATCAACCTCCCCATTTGGCATTTTCTCATCTTCCAACATTAGCGACATTTAAACCACTCCTTTGTCATCAGTTTTGCTTTTTTACTTCTCTAGGCAATGTCATACATTAGAAACAAAAAATTAGAAAAAGAAGGAAACCTAAAAGAATAGGTGTGTTGTTTGGCTCTACTCAACTAGACTTTACTTAGCAGAACACAGCTTATGTTTGATTAGGCAGGCTTGATACACTTGTCAATTCTTCCTTCAGTCCTGCAATTGTTATTCCTTGCCTGCCTCGTTATCATAAAGCATGCTTGTTCCGGAAAGTGAACACATTTTGAGGAATTATGCAACCTAAGAAAAAATTCTTTCTCTCTTCTGCCAAGTGTCAAAGAACGGGTTTGTAGTTAGATGGGATGGCGAGAGAGAAAGTAGAAATATTTGCTGTCACTGTTAAATCAGAAGGAGGTACATACACATGATATTTAGGGAATATCATTTAGGAAGGAAACAATATTTGTCAAGTGATATGGCAAATTGTTTGAGTTATCATGTAACACTTGATGGTGATAAAATCATTTTGTCAAAAGCATAACCACTCATGCAAAAGGCAGCAAGGTCAGAATGCTTGGCAAATTGTTAGAGCTGCCTCATGCCTGCTTTGCTCTCATTAGTGGCTTTGATAACTGGCTGGTCCTTTACAAATCTAATTTAACTTTGTCTTCAAATAAGGTTTTCTGGGCCCTCGTACTCCATGTTTTGGAACATGTACTGCATAAGTGTGACGAGGTCTTCCTGTACTCAATAAGTTTTGCCTCTTAGATTTCGGAAGAGTAGTGACAGTTCAGTGTGTGTCCCTGTGACCCAAATCAATTATCTTTTTGGAGTCCTATCACACAAGAGTATATTTTATATTTTAAAAATCACATTCACTTTTATTAGCAGAGAAATTTTATATCAATGGGTATGACATCTGTACAGGACCTGGTTTCTTGAAAATCAAGTTTACTTTCAATTAAATTTAAAAATAATAATACCAAACACTTGAGTTACATTATACTTGTTGTCCTAGCATAATTATTTATATGTCTCTCTTCATAGTCAAATGAATCCCTGATCGTGGGTGATCAATTAGACAATCACTTTATTTATATAACAATTAAGAAGCATTCTTATGCAATTTACATTTATTAACTCATTTAATCTTCTTAACATCTCAATAAGATTTTATAAAGTTTTCCCATTTTATAGATGAGGGTATCACAGGACAGAGTAATTAAGAAAACTGCCCAGGGCCAAACAGAAATACATAGAGAAGATGGAATTTGGACCCAAGAAGTCTGGTTCCATACTTCTACAATCTTAACCTCTGTGCTATTTTATATTCCACAAGGTTTGGAACTTGTTTTTTTCCCCACTTTTGTTATACTTTTATATGATGCTGTGGTCATGAAGACAATCTGCAGGCATCCCCTAGAAACTATTTATACACAAACCTGAGCACTCAAAATGCTTTGATACACACAGGTGTTTTGATTCAGCCCTTCCAGAATTGGTTGTTTGACTAAGGAGTCTGGTGGATGGAAGGGAGAAAGAAGGCTCAAGTAATATAAGATACTTTTGTAGGAAAGAAAGCATTTCTTCTTCATGGGGCCATGTTCTGCAAAATGGGTGGTAGAAATTAGAAGAGTGGGTGAATTGACACATAGTATTTGGAGATGCCTGAATTGCATGGCAAAGAGATTTTCACGTTTATGTAAAAATGATTTTTAAGCTAAGAGAGCATCTTCTGCAAGAAGATACTTTATAAAAGTGACTTAGAAAATAAAGGAGAGAGCTCAGCTCTCACTCCCAGCACTGGAAACCAAGGTCATATTTCTCAGCTGCTGCCAAGATTCACCTAACATGTCAGATCTGAGATCTTCAGTCGCTAAAACCTGCTGTGGAAAGACAGAATCATATCCAGGGACTTGTATTCAGAGGACTCTTCAGTTTCTCTAAACTTGATCCTAGAAGAATGGCTGCTATTCTATTCCACCATAATTCTTACCTTAGCCATTCTAGCTCACATTTCCAGACAGCTTTTAAAGTTTTTCTGAGGATATTCAAAAGCCCAAAAAGAGTGGGGGGCTTCTGTTTCTTACCAGGGTATCTTCCCTAAACTGAATATATTGTTGAGATTCAAAGTGTTCCCAATTAAGATAAGCAAATCACAGGGAATATGTCTTAAACATATTAGATATAATTTATTCAAGTATCTATAGCTTAAGTTTCATTTTAAGCAATTTTATTATTTACACTTTTTGAATTTTGTTTGATTTTTTTTCTTTGTCCTATTTGCTACAAGTATCAGTAACAGTATGCAAGCACACAAAAACTTATTTGGCATTCAAACTTTCTTCCAAGCGTTTTACTTCATATTACACTTTCAACATAATTATAAGGTCCCCAAGATCAACCCAGGTTGGGTGATTTACTAGAAGGGCTCACAGAACTCAGCATATATTCTTACTCATAATTATGATTTATTACAACAAAAGGATACTAAGCAGAATCAACAAATGAAAAAGACATATGAAATAAAGTTCAGGGGCAACCAGGCATGATCTTCCAAAGTCATCTTGTATAAAGCATAAAGAAATGAGGACTTTTTGGACTTTACAAAATGAATTCCATGGGAGTCATGACGTAATGTCAACTGGCACCGCCCTTAGGATGTAACTTGACTGCCCCAAACCTCAGAAACGTCAGCCACGGCTGTCCTGGATAAGGTCCTATCTGCGGGAGCTGAGAAGCATAGGGATCCCACCTTGTAAGGTCCATATAAGCCGAGCATCTTAGACAGACGATGCTCAAGCCTGACCCAAGAGCATCACAAACAAGTGTGCTGAAAGCTAAAGACTGACCTGCCGTCAAAGGCGCTGGCTTGTGATAAACATGCAGCCATTCGCTCCTCCTCGCTTTGAAGATGTTAAGGACTTTCATTCTCTCTGTCGCATAGCATAAGACTTTGCACTTCCCGTCTCTCTGTGTTGTGTATTAACTTGTGTGGGTACCTGACTGGTTTATCTGAGAAGGTTCTACTCAATAAACCTGGCACTGTGGAAGATATAGACGTGTCCAAGGGTGTTACCTCTGTAGCCCCTTTCCTTGCAACACATTTCCTGGTGGAATCACAAGATTATGCTTAATTCCCCCAGAAATGAGTTGTGACAATCCATGTGAAATGCTGTCTACCAGGAAAGTTTGTTAGGCTCAGCACCAGGGTTTTTATTAGGGGCTAGTTACATGGGCACCTTTTGCCTGGCATGTCCACAGATTCCAGAGTCCCAGAAGGAAAGGTGTTCAGCATAAACTATATTGTACAAGCATTTTTGGCACAGTGAGCCACTCTTGGGAGGGAACAGTGGGACTCTCCTGAAATTCAAGTTCCCATATGCCAGCCAAGTTCCCATATGCCAGAAAGTTATATACAGAACAGCACTCAGGCTTATTCTTTTCTGCACATATTTCATAGATTGATTTTTCCATTGACAAAAATGACTTAAATCAAATTCTTTTCCCACGATCTTGAGTTTCTGGTTGGGCCAAACCCCAGTTATTCTAGCTCCCTATCCAATATTCTTTCCAGTTGATTGCACAGCTGTTAGAAGAGCATCTGATATCCAAGCAATTAAGACTGATTTAAACAAATTGAAATAACTAATAATCAATGACGCAGTTATAGCTTTTTGCTATTCATATATAAACTGAAAATAATAATAGCTCCTGGATCGGCTCTGTCCATGATAACTTCAGAATGATGGAAATCTAATATCTGTTCTCTCCAATACAGTAGCCACTATTGACATGCGACTATTAAGCCCTTGAAATGTGGTTAGTGTGACTGAGAAACTAGGTATTTAATTTTGTTTAACTCTAATTAATTTTATTTTAAATGGCCACATGTGGATCATAGCTACATATTGGAAGCACAGCTTCAGATCATTTAAGACTTAACTTTATTAAAGCTAACTATAGTGAGATTTACAGATTAACTAGCCCTTGGAACGTCAGCGTTTCCTTTGGATTTCCTGAGGGCCAAACCAATACCACAATACAGAATCCCAAATAGCTTAATTTCTTGTAGTTTTAACCAAAATTACAAAGTTTCATCAGAATAAAGAATACTCCAACGACACAGACTGGACTTTTTTTTTTTTCTTTTTTAAGTCATTTAAAAAAACCTAGTGTCTGGAGATTTGCAATAGTTAGTATGCACAAATGGTACTGATTCATAGCCTTTGGGAAAAGGAGGAGCCTGCCATTTTATAGCAGCAGGCATAGTCTAGTGCAAAATCAGTCAGTGAGTCCTAACGTTTAAATATCAGTTCACATATCTGTAGTTTACTGGTAATTGTGCTGGAAAAGAAATAAAAAGCAAAAGCAATAATTCCCCCCCAAAAAGTATCTAATACAATAGATAATAAATTTTGGCTTACTCCAAATATTATAATGTTTGGCAGATATATCTTTGTAATATTATATTCCCAAAATTCCATAGAAAGTACTTTTGTATATGTGTAAAACATAATAAAAAATGATAATATATAAAGTAAGCGAGGTCATTTTAAAAATATAGTCAAAGTTCTATTCTTGTTTTCTGTGCCAGAATCAAAATCACAAATTTTTCAAGTTAGAAACTAAAAATAAATGAGTGTCATCTTGTGGTGTTGTCTCCTACTCCCCCATGATACTGTAAATTGCCCTCACCTTCCAAAAAGGCTTCTCCATCCACATTAGAAATGCTTCTGACCTCAACCTCAGGACGAGTCTGAGCTTATGTACCTAAAAAGAAGTGAACTCCAGAGAGAAAAAATTTTACGGAAAATAAAGAAGCATTAGTAGTATCTATAAGGACTTCTCAAATTCATACAGTAAAGTTGACAGTCAAAAGAGAAAATAAACAAAAGTCTTTATAATGCAAGGTCTTTTTAATGGAGAACAAGGAAAAACTACACAAAATAGTAATTTTTTACTCTATTGGTACTAAGGTTGCTGGTAAATAAAGGAAATAAGAATAAAAAGGGATAATATGATGAAATCTATTTTATTCCATCTATTTTAATAATGCTACAAAACAATACTTCTAGTATGAAAGTGCTTTCCTATTAAATACATAAAATCTTTCATATAGAAAGTGGCGTTCAATACCATGATGCTTGATTGCAGTGCGAGTTGAATGGGATTGGCCCATAGGTTTCTCACAGTGGTAAATGGTACTAAAACACAGTGATCCATAACAAGTATTAGAAAAGCTAAGTTAAAATCGAAGATTTATTGATGGCAGAATTATTTAGAATCTTTAATATGTCCATATGCATTGTAAAAACTCAACAGACACATTTGAGTTTTATCATTTTCTAAAATTTTATAGGTAAAAAAAATATTTCCCCCTTTGGAGTATATCCAAGAACTAGCATTCTGCAAGAACATTTTAAGAAACAATGCTTTTATTCAAGAGTTCCAAATCCTTTTCATTGAAGAAGTCTTTCAGCATTCTTTCTCATTTGTTCTACCTTGATACATTATCTCGAAAGGAAAGTATCTATATATAACTAAGGAAGGGTTGTATCTCTAAATAAGAACTTGCTCTGTTAATTATCAGTTGGACACCATTTAATATTGCCAAAGCAACCAATGCCATTCTTTAAAATTTTTTAGTCAAAACAATGGACTAAAAATCCCATTTATAGTGTTTAGGAGTGCTGAAAAGTCTTTTTCCAAAACAACTTACTAAATCAAGGAATATGACAATAAGTGTTAGTTAAATGATCACAGGAAACATAGGTTTACCATATAAAGAGATTTTGGTGGATCAATAATGTGTGGCACAAATTGAGTAGCTGTTATGAAATTATTTCACTTTTCTCCTAGTCAAAAAAAGAGGGTAGATTTTTCCAGTCTCCTTTATATTTGAATGCTATTATCTACCTAATTTTAACCAATGAAATGTAGATAAAATAATGTACATAACTTCCAGAGTTGGCCCATAGGCACCTCTACATGATAACATTCTCTCTCTTTTCATCAGGAGGAAGTGACACCCAGAAAGACTTGAAAATGAGTCTCACTCATCCTGGGTTCCTAAATAATTGCATGGAATATAGGCCACCTCTATGACTACCACCTCTGATTGGATTTCACATAAACAAGAAAGTAAGAATTATATTGTCATCAAGGTTTATTCTGAGTATAGTGCCTATCACTACTTTAACTACCAGATAAGAACATACAGCTGTTTGTAAGCAAACATCAGCCTTGAAATTTGGCTTAATTTCTTTTAAATTTTGTAGCAGTACTGTTTTCCTTCTTTTTCAAGATGCGCCACATGTTGTTTATTTATTTTCCCTACATTTGAAGAAGCAGTAAGAAAAACGATGCATTTAGAATCAGAGAGCCTGCCTTTTAATCTCAGCTACTTACTAGTTGTTGATTTTGAGTGTGTCATTTTCCCTTAACTGTCTCTGAATCATCTTTGACTCTTTGTTCCCTTTACTGAAACAACTAAGCCTTCTCACTACCCCCACTCCCATACATCCCCTTGTATTCCCTTTTGCCTTTTGACCTAGACTTGTCTTTTCTTATTCTGCCTTTCTTTAGTATAACTTTATAGTTATGAATTATGGCAACATAACTCCACTACGTAATTATGTTTTCTCCTTTTAACTTACTCTTTCAAATCACTGGTTGATATGAAACTCCTCTTTTGCCCTCTATAATGTACTTTGTCTGGCTCCGTGTCTGGTTCAGCCACACCGAGGACAGGTCCTCTCAACTAAATTGTGTCCATGTTCTTAACACCTAGTTAGGGACTTCAAAATATGATACCTGGATTCAAGTCCATGCCTTCTGTTACCAAGATAGACAACATCCTGGTTCATAACACAAACTACAAAAATTTTAAAAGAATTTAAATAGTATAGAATGTTTTCTGAACTTAAAAGAATCAAACTAAAATTAACAACTGAAGACTAAAAAGAAAATCTTTAAATATGTGGAAGGTTAAACAACACATCTGAAAGTATC
This sequence comes from Eonycteris spelaea, assembly GCA_003508835.1. Taxonomy (NCBI): domain Eukaryota; kingdom Metazoa; phylum Chordata; class Mammalia; order Chiroptera; family Pteropodidae; genus Eonycteris; species Eonycteris spelaea. Next base: position 7,098,747 of record PUFA01000062.1, read on the forward strand.
AAAAAAAAATTTAAATGCATAGCACTGAATAAAAATGAAAATGCAACATATAAAAGTTTGTGGAAGGTAGCTAAAGCAGCAGCACCAAGGAAGATATTTCTAGCACTAAAAGATAACATTAGAAATAAATGAAAGTTGTAAACCAATAATCTAAGTTTATAACTCAAAAAGACTAAAAAAGAAAAATAAAGCTGAAGTAAGCAGAAGAAATGGAATATTAAAGACAAGAGTAAAAATGAATGAAATTGAAAGTAAGTAAAACAGTACAGATCATTGGTGAAACATAAAGCTGTTCAAAAAAAATCAAGAAAATTGATAAAGCTTAAGCAAGACAAATTTAAAAGAGAAAAGATACAATTCACTACTATCAAAAATGAAACAGAAAATATCACTATAGAACAAGCAGCTACCAAAAGGATAATAAGGGAATACTATGAGAGACTTTGTGCTCATAAACTTGACAACTTAAAAGAAATAGACCAATTCCTAAAAAATCACAAACTGCTAAAAGTTATACAGGACGAAATACATAATCTTAATAGTCCTATAACCATTAAATAAATAGACTTAATTTGTAATTTAAAATCTCTAGCCCAGATGGTCTCATCATAGAATTCTAACGAATATTTAAATAATAATTTTACACAATTTCTTCCAGGAAACAGAGGGTGGAAAAACACTTCCAAACTCATTTTTGAGGACAGTATTACTATAATACCAATTTTTTAAAAAAATTACTGATCGATATATCTTGTGATCTTATACAACAACATTTTCAACAAAATATTAGCAAACTACATCTAAAAATGTATAGAAAAAATTATACACCATGACCAAATGGGATTTATTCCGGGTAAAGTTTGGTTCAACAACCAAAAATTAATCAATAAAACCCACTATTACAACAAACTAAATAAGAAAAGTCATATGATCATATCAATTGAAGCTGAAAAAGCATTTGACAAAACTAAAAGTCCATTTACAATAAAAACTCCCAGCAAATCAGAAATAAAAGAGAACTTCTCGATAAGTACCATCTTAAAAAACTTCATCACACTTAATCATGAAAGATTGAATATTTTCCCCTAAAATCAGGAACAAAGGAAGGATGTTTGTTTTACCACTCTTATTCAACATAATACTGTAAATTCTAGCCACTGAAATTAAGCAAGAAAATAAATAAAAGAAACATAGATTGAAAAGGAAAAGATAAAATATTCCTGTCTGTACAGAATATATAAACTTCTAACAATGTCCCCGCCTAAAAACAAAAACAAAAACAAAACCCTCATTTAGCCAGGCTGCAGGATATAAGACCAACAAACAAAAATTATTCACATTTCTATATACTAACAATGAACATAAAGAAATTAAAATTAAAAACACTCCAAAGAAAATGAAATACTTAGATATATACTTAACAAACATATGCAGGAATTATACTCTGAAAATTATAAAATACTGATAAAAGAAATCAAAAAGATCTAAAATGGAGAAACGTATCATGTTTGTGGATTTAAAGACTCAACATAGTAAAGATGTCAATTCTCCACAAACTGGTCTATAGATTTAATGCAATTGCTATAAAAATCTCAGCAAAGGTTTTCATAGGTGTAGTCAAACTTATTCTAGAATTTATATGAAAAGGCACAGGCCCTGGAACAGCTAAAATAATCTTGACAAAAAAAAAAGAATAAATTGAGAGAAGTCACTCAGACATTGAGGTTTACTATATAGCAACAGTAATCATGACAGTGTGATATTGGTGGAGGCATAAACACATGTAAATCAATTGAACAAAATAGAGAACTCAGAAATAAGCCCACATAAATATTATTATTGATTTATTTTTCAAAAAAGCAAAAGCAATCCAATGGAGGAAGGATATCTTTTTCAGCAAATGGTGCTAGAGTAGTTGAACATCCACAACAGAAAGATGAACCTAACAGAACCTCACACCTAACACAAAAATTAATTCAAAGTGGATAATGGTCATATTTAAAATGTGAAACTATATAACTTTAGAAAAACTGACACAATCTTCAGGATTTAGGATCAGGCAAAGTGTTCTTACACTTTTCACCAAAACAGAAACCAAAAGAAAAAAATTGATAAATGAGATCTTACAAAACTAAAAATGTTTGCCTCATAAAAAAACCATATAATGACAATGAAAAGACAAGCCAGAGACTGGAAAAAAAAATATTTACAAACCACATATCTGACAAAGAATTAGCATCTAGAATGTACAAAAAACTCTGAAAACTCAGTTATTAAAAACAACAACAACAACAACACTCTAATTGGAAAATGGGCAAAAGATGTTAACATATATATCACCTAAGAGAATACATAAAAAATAAATAAGCACATGAAAAATATGTTCAACATAATTTGCCATTAGAAAAATTCAAGTCAAGAGCACAATGAAACAACACTAAACACCTATCAGAATAGCTAAAATAAAATTAAAAAATAGTGACATCAAATGCTGGCAAGGATGCAGAAAAACTAGATTATGTATACATTGTTGGTGAGAATGTAAAATGGTCCAAGCACTGAAAAAGTTAGCTTAGAATAAAACGACTAAGACTATGCATATGCTCTCTCCCTGGAACACATAAGGACAGGACAGGCCAAGTGGTGTCCCAGGAGCAAGGTGTCTGATGAGACAGACTATTTCATTTTTAATTGTGGGTTATGCCCTTATTTGAAAAGCCATCATCACATCTTTAAGCAAGCTTAAGTATTGCTGTCTGGTGTCTGCAGGGATGTGACAAATTAAGAGTTAAGAATTAAGAGTTGGTTCTGAGCAATAAGGAGGGAAAAGAGTTCTCCTTAGGCCAGTGTTGAATGATTGCACCATTTAAAGGTGAACCCAGGGAGCAGAGTTGTGAAAGCCAGGCACCCCTTCCCATGTTGAGGGTCTTACTCCACAGCCACTCATGGAGCTTCAGTGATTAAGTTTTCTGTCTTACCTGACAAATATCTGCTTTAATGTTTAGGTGAGGGTTTATTATTTTTAACTTTCCTTGGCCCCCACCATTTTCCAGACAGATTTAGGTAGTAACCCCTTCCTCTCTGCTCTCTGCAGTTTTGCACATGGTAGTTTTATTATTTTTTTAAACAATAGATAGATAGATCAATAGATGATAGGTAGGTTGATAGATGATAGATGATAAATGATAGAGAGAGATAATCAATCAATCGATCGATCGATAGGTACCTTCCACTGGACTATGAACTCTTACAGAAAAATAATTCTTTCTTGTTTATATTTTTACTCCTGGCTGAAAAGAATGATTGTTGAATGAATGAATATATGAATTCAAGTGGCAATTTGGAGATAAAGAATAAAAAATGAGCGAAATCACCTTCACAGAGATTTTTCCACATCTACCTTTAAATATAGCAATTGTTCTTAAATTCTCTGTGAAGCTTCCAGAACACACACACAAAAAATTGGTTTCCATGGATCTCAGGGCAAATTTTCCAAAATGCTTACAGTAAAGCAGCACATGGCCGGACACAGCTGAATGAACAAACTGGTCTCTGCCCATTCCCCACTCCCTGCTCCAACCTACATTCTATGACAAAAACTGTAATGTTGTACCTTCTCTTTTATCTACAGTTTTCTTCCATACACCTTAAAAGAATTAGACCATAGTATGAATTAATCACTTTCTAAATTTCCTGGTCTTAAAAAAATAAAAAGTATGATTTTAATTAGAAAAAAAAAAAAAAAGAAAAAAGAAAAAATCTCATTTTTTTAAAAGTTGAATACACCCTGATAATTTCTTATAATCAAATTTCATACATGCACACAAAAGAAATTATTCCTTTGAGGCCTGCATTCCATACCATTTGAATCGGGTTAGGATTAACGGCTAGTGTTTTTGTTTTTTGTTTTTCCTTAACTCCATGGAATCATTCTTTCAAAAATAAAGTGCTATTAGAACCCTACTAGCAAGATCCCAGGTAGAGACTTCTAAAATTTCACATTCTTGATTTATTTATCTACTGTAATATCTCCACCATACTGATCTCTTTAGCAGTTCCTAGAACAAACTAAACTTTCTCTTGCATTCCTTTGTCTTTGCACACACTTCCTTTTGCCAAAAATATCCTTTCCTCCTTCCTTATCTTCTCACCTTTCATGTTCTAGCAAAATCTTTCCTATCCTTCAAGTGAGAATAGATGATATGTTATCCCGGCCTCCTTTTCTTAGCATGTTCTTTATGAGGCTAAATTTCATTTAGACATCTGTTTCAGATGTTTTCACTGGACCAGGTACGTAAATCTATTGTAGCAAGATCCCTCTGTAATGTCACTACCTTCCTATTGTTTTCAATAGGTGACAAACTCCAAGGTAGATACTGAGGCATAGTCTTCATGGTGTTCTCAAGAGCTAATATTCACTCAGTAGGGTGACACAGTGGTCTCAAGAGATCTTTATCAAGTGACATGAAAGAGTGCTGCTAACAAATAATAATAAAACAATTGAAAAAATTGCAAATAAATGTTAAAGAAAAAGTTGAAAAGAATTATTATGCTAGCTCAACAGCTTTTTCCTCCATAGATGTCTGTGATTGTGATTTTTATGTTGCATACAAATGTATCATTATTTTCCACATCTTTTTCCTGGAGAAAAATTGTTCCACATTTAATATAAAACACAATTTCCTTGAATTCAACCACATAAACATGTTTTGAAAACGAGTGCCCTCATCCATTTCTCATTTTGCCTCTATAATCAACTCTGTCCTGGGGTCACTTTTTTCTGATTCGAGCTGCTTCTGTAAACTTTTACTGTATAAGAACTTTACCCATGGGACTCTAACCTTCCTATATGAAGGCTTATTTTTATTCTTATTATCATCTTCAACTGCAAAGTCTTCAAAAAGAACAGGATTCTAAGGTAAAACTAAGTATTGCAGACATATGAGATCATCATAAATGAGTAATATGCCATTGTCCCTACTCCTCTTTTTAAAGTTTATCTATCTATCTATCTATCTATCTATCTATTTATTTATTTATTTATTTATTTATGGTGGTATTCTTCTAAAAAAATAAGAAATAAACTTTAAACACTTATCTACATATTGAGGATCCATGTAGTAATATACCCTAAACAAAGATATATCCAATAGCAGTGTGTGTTGTTGCTGTTTGTTCCTTTGGGGAAGAACTTATTTAAAATTCAGTTTTCTGTGTGAGCTTAAAGAATTCCCTTTAGCCATTGTGAAAAAAGCTTTTATTAAAGTGCCTCTTTAGCTAACATTAACAATGACTATACCAATATCATCCATTTAATGCATGTAAGAACTCTGACTTAGGGCATATGTAGACATTAAGATGCTTAACAAGGTCTAGGAAAGTTATTTCAGGAATAGGAATGATGGTGATGGTGGCAGAGCCGGTGGTGGTAATGGTGGTGGTGATGGTGGTGGTGGTGGTGTTGGAAGTAGAGGTGTTAGTGATGGTGGTAGTTAGTGGTCGTGATGATACTGGTAGTTGAGGACCGTAGTGATAGTGGTGATGGCAGTAGTGGTGACACTGTTAGTGGTTGTTGCTGGTGGCAATAGTAATATGGTAGTGGTAGTGATTGTGGTGATGGTGGTGGTAGTGGTAATAGTGATAGAGGCAAAGGTGGTAATGGTTTTAGTGGTTCTTTTGGGTGGTGATAGTAATCTAGTATTATTTGTGGTAAATCACTTCCTGAATGCTATCTGGCATCTGCCCCTCACTCCCAACCCTCAGGCCACACATATCACATTCACTCACCCCTTCCATTATGTAGAGACCCAAAGTACAGATTATTTCCACTGAGAAATTTTCCCTGACACTAACCCCACAGTTTTTCCAAAGATCTTTCACTTACCAAGTATTTATTACATTTTTAAACTATTTACTTATTTATTTCTCCAGTAAACAAAAAACAAACCTTGAAAACAAGCAAAAACTATGCTTTTTCATCTCCCTATTCCCAACATCTAACACCAGGTATGAAATAATGTATATTTCTTAGAAGATTGTAGATCTCTTCGAAGACATAAATCACATCATTTTCATCCTAGTGGTTTTTCTGTCCATCTCCCAATGTTTTCATATAGTGGGATTTTCGTAATAGGAAAGGAAAAATAAATTCAAAAGATAGATGTAATTTTTTTGATCCACCAAATAACACTGAAATAGTTAGAGATAGTAATACCTTAAAGTCTCTTTCATTCCTAAGATTCAATTGTGTTATGATGCTGGTGAGGTATAATTATATGTGAGAAGGTAGACTGAAATCCAAAGATGTCTTACTTCAGTCACACATTATTTCAGGAGTGGATCCCAGACCTTGTCACTTGCTTTCTAGTCTTCCTATCACAAAATCATATTAACTTAGACCTCATTTCTTTTTCTTCTTGTGGGTCTTTTTTATATGTGGTATTAAGTACTTACTAGAATGATCCTCCTCCAGTAAGATATAAAATTAATAGTAGTTACATTATTTCTGTTTTTAGGACTTACCCCATCTTCGGTTAAAGCAGAGGCAATCACCTAAGAAAATAACACCTGCAAAGATATAGAAAAAAATGATTTGGTACAAATGGTAACATTTGACAGTTGCCAAAAGATTCGCATAGTCACAGTTGAGGCCAAATCAATTCCATCTCACTTTTGCTTGGAGATGGGCTGAAAACAAAAGCATGATCCATTCCCAGTGTCATTATAGTTTCTTTGACATAGATGTGTACCCATTAGGGACATAATTCTAGGACCAGAGATCAAAACAGCTAGTCTTTATTATCCTTTGCTCGTTCCCTCTGACACTGCTTGCTCAAAGAAAAGAAGGTGAATGATTTCCAACCTGGGTTTAGCTCCCCTGAGAAGCTTGTGGTTTCATGTGTCTGAAAACAGTACAGTCGTTCCCAAGACTACTTTGTCCAATAGTGTTCACAGGATCCCCTGTTCCCAAAGCAGAACTCTAAAAGCCATTCCTTCCAGGACAGCCAGTTCAACCAGCAGCCAAGAGTCAACCTTGATAAATACGATTTTAATAAGTGCTAGAAAATCAGGAAATTGCAAGCCCTTGGCTCTTGTGATTTTTATCATACTGAGTTCCCCACAGAGAGCTGAGGAAGAGCCAGTAATGTAGCGTCCTTTCCATCAGAGTCCTGCAAAAAGTCAGTGTTGAAGAGACATTTTCCTGTCAGGTACTACTGTATATCAAATGTATCCACCTCTTGGAGCAAAAGACTAAATTAATTTGAAAACAAAGAGAAGAGTCTGTAGCAACACTGGCAGAGGATAAGGTTTATAAGCCGGCCCAAGGGTATTCCAAATCTACCATAAGGGAAACATCTGACACAGAAATATGTGTGCTGGCAACTTATTTGATTGTAATTTCAATGAAAAATTGAAACCATACTTCCACGGGATTAAGCTTCCCTCATTCACCAGAAGGAGGTTCCTGTTAACAAATGTGGACCATGTTAGCATCCCCCACACTTCTCTTTTCAGGCCTCTTGCCCATAAGTATGCACTCTGAGCTTGAGGTGGAAGAAACCGCCTCAATGTGGTCACAGGTGGTAAAGTTGGTTTTTAACACACTGAGGACTAAAGTGGTGGCAAAACGTAGACATAAGTCTTACAGATGCAATATTAATTAAGAGAGTAAATAAGTTCAAAGGGACTCTCTTCCAGAGAAGTAATAAGATGCTTTTGATAGTATGCAAAAGAGGCCCATGGTTTACCTATTATAGTGTAATAAGGCTGGATGGAAGGAAGATGCTTTAATTTATTTTCCCCATAGGTAAGTACTTTCATTGTTATACACAGGAGACTACTAGAAGGTGAAATGGTCACACTCATGATTTGCTAAAGAACAAATAAAATGTTTGGTAAGGAAAAACAATGCACTAGAACCAAGGGGTCCTTCACAGTGTGTGTTTGCAAAGAATAGCAGAACTGTTTACAGCATGTAAATATCCTTGGCGTCAGTCAAAGCAGTGGTAATTAATGTGTTTAAAGATTAATGAGCTCAAGACCAGTATATGGCAAATACAGCTGACAGTTTAGCAAATGCAAGGGCTGGAAGAAGGAATTATTTTGTCTATATTTTTGTTTGTTTATTTTTACCAGGACTGCTGCCCTGCCCTGCATTATGGTCCCCATTTGCTTCTTTCACAGTACTTTGCCCATCCACAGAAACATATGGATACTGACCTCCTGTGACTAGGTGTTTCATAGAAAAATTAGTCCTCAGGATAGGGAAAGCATTCTCTACTCCTATGAAGTAATTTCACTATATAAAATGTTAGATTATTTGGACATGTTTTTAAGAGAAAAACATCTGGTGGGAGGAAAAAGAATGCATCTGAAGGTTAAAGCTTTATGAAAGGGTCTCAGCCAAATAATCTTCTATATCTATAGAGTGTGTGATGACCTATGCTTTCCCTACATAGCTCTAATTATGTAGAAAAATGTCTAATGTTGCTCTGCTATGTCTACATTTTATGTAAGTTCCCAAGGACAGGAGCCATGTCTTTTAAATATTGACTCTAATATCTGGCACGTCATTGATGCTCAGTTAGTACAGTCAAATAAAATACCTTTTTTTAGAAACGTTGCTTTTATACAGTTCAAGAGAAAGTATATAAAAATCAGAAGCCAAGAGTCTTTTCAAAACAAAAATCAATAAGACTTGCTATAACCAAAAAAGCAGCTTAGGTGTTACATTGACTAACTCCAACTCCACCTATATGAGTCCAGGCCTAATTTGTCTTATTCATTTCTTCCATTGATTTAAGGGGTAGCTTAATGGCTTGAAATTATCACTTTATTTATGAAGAGGTTAAATTATTTTAAATTATTGCTTAAATTATTTTGAGCGTAGGAACTAGGAGGAATCACTCCAATAAGTCCAATAGTTTTCTGCCTGCATAACACCTCATCTGGCCATAGTAGAAATGAAAAATAATCATATATCTCTGAATGTACAGAGGTAAAAGTTTTTCAGGGCACCGAAGATCTTATACATTTCTGGCTATCTCGCCTATTTTGTTTAGAAACTCTTCTTCTAAGAAGGAGGAGCTGTTCTTCCCTGTGTTTCTCTATCCCAGAAGGCAGGACACAGGCCTTGGTAGGAGGTTGCTTATATTTTAAATGGCCTAAGGAAGAATCTCTTTTCTCTGTGAATAGCCATTACAGTTCAACTAGATCACGCGGTTGCTTGAGGGCAAACAAATGAATGAAACTCTGTACTCTTGGATAATTGAAATGGAGAAGAGTTGTTTCACAAAAGTCGTCTTGTCAATGTACTAAAAGGTAAACTGAAGAAATAGAAATAACCAGAAACACGCAGAATAGGGGGTCTCAAAATGTATGCCCTGGATTCACACCAGCAGCATCATCAGGAAACCAACTCCAAATGCAAGTTCTGGGCCTCTTCTAGACCTTCTGAATTACAAACTCTGTAGGTGGAACCTAACAACCTATGTCTTAACACGCCCTCCAGATGATTCTTAAACTTGCTAAAATTTGAGAGCCACTTCTGTGAACTAAGGAGAAGTGCTGAGAAGGGATAATGGGGGACAAAAATGCCTGCCAGATGGCAAAGATTTGAGAAAATGGCAGTAGCAAAGAGCTGGAACAGTAACGATGGTAGTTACAGATAGCAGACTAACTAATAAAATAATATTTTAAAACAGTAATTCTTAAATATATTTTCAACTTGATCAATAAAACATTTAATACTTTTTGAATTTATCAATAATCCTTCTTCACAGGTGAATAGTTCTAAATTATAACAAAGACTTTTAGTTAAGTAGAATTTTTCAACAATGGGATGGCTGACACAAATAAGGTACATAATTTTTTTTTTTTTTTTTGAGATTTGAAATCAATACTTATCGTCTGGGATGGTTTACAAGGAATATAATTAAATGGCAAAAAGATATATTACTTTCAAATTTATCTTTGATCTCAGTCTAAGAGTTTATAAATATAACTTTTATAAAAATATATATTTTCCAGCCCTGTATAATTTGACAAATACATACTTTCCTTCCAACATGAACCCAAAAAGTATTAAATGGTTTCTGAAGGATCAAGCACTTAAGAGACAATATGCTAGAAAATATCTTTTAAAATAGCGCTAATGAATTAGAAGATTTAAGTCTTACCCTGTTTCATCCTAGTTATGTGTCTTGAGACAAGTACCTTAATCTTTCTGAAACATATTTTTTAATTTTCAACATGCATTTAGTCATATCTTTCTTGAAAGGTTATGAACTTAGAATGACTAATGCTTGGTAAAGTTTTGATAAAGTTTAGTTTGTGTGCTATATGAACAAAAGGTAAGGCTTTAAAAAAATGCAGAACACTCATATACTTTAAAATGTTTTCTTTTAGAATCATTTAACATAAGAATCTTTAAAGTATATATTGCCAAAATATGCAATGTTCCCTGAGAAATCTTTAATTTTTTAATCAGTAAATTAAAAATTTCACTCTCTTTAATATATGACTGACTTAGTTTCTTCTAAACTACTTTAAAATATATATTTTTTAACATATTAAGTTTATAAGGTTGAAATTGTAATTTATTACAACTAGCCCAAAATGATCGTGGTAAGCATTATTTTGTCTTGTGCTAATACAGGGAACAATTGTAAAGGGAAATTCTTGGCCTTCTATGTTCATTTAGCTATTTATAACCCCAAATAGAGATGCTCAAAGAGCTGTTTTGCAACATCTCTGTCCTTTCAATATGTCAAAAGTCCAGGAAGATGTAGCCTTGGGGAAGAGATGACATTTTGGAAGACGTAAACAGAACAGCATCTTCCATGCTCAGGTGACCTGGTTCATTCAACCATTCAATGGTATTTCAACTTCTGGAGAAACACCGCCCCCTGACCTATTTTGCTATTGGCAATACTTGATGAAAAGTTTTATTTAAGTGATATGCTGGGAGAGAGGGTAATTCTCCTCAAATAACTTAACATTTCTATGGAATTCTGGCTTCGTAGTCTACAATGTTGAATTTTACAAGCAAGAGGTTTGTTTGTTTGTTTGTTTGTTTTTGTTTGTTTTTGGGTTTTTTTTTGTTTTTTTTTGCACAGCATGAGAAAATACAAAATAAAGAGACTTGGGAAATAGGACTTGCTTCACTCTGTAGGGACAACAGAGGAGCTTCACGTTTCCTGAAAATATATTTTATTAAGTGCTTACATATGGTGTGTACCTGTTCATCTCTTAAGCACCCTATATCTTCAGCATTTTATTGCTTAGTGAATTTTCCATTAGTTTTAATTATATAAAAAGAAACACCTTCCTGAAATGATACCTTTTGAGTCATGAGCCCTTTCACTCATGAAGATAAATCATTTTGTGGCTGTTTCATACAATGGGAACCTCCTGAGAAGAGAGCTAATAACTTGACTCTACTTACTTCATTCAATAAACATTTATTGCACTTATGTAAGACTAGATGCTAGATACCTTTTTTTAGTTTACCCTCTAATTCTTACTGTTTATTAAATGTTTACTCTATGCATTGGCATTCCTTTGGCGATTAACTGAAAATTCTCAAAAAGACCATCAATTTCTATTTAAAACATTACTGTCTATTTGTACCCTAAGTGGGAATAACAGGATGAAGAGTAGAAAGTCTGTTATTGCATGATCTTAGACAAGTCTCTTAACCTCTGTGGTCCTGGTAAAGTAAAATCAGGAAAGGAAAGGAAAGGAAAGGAAAGGAAAGGAAAGGAAAGGAAAGGAAAGGAAAGGAAAGGAAAGGAAAGGAAAGGAAAGGAAACTGGACTAGTTACTAAATAAAGTAAGTAAAGTAAGGTTGCTTGAGGGAAAACAAATGAATGAAACTCTGTCCTCTTGGATAATTGAAATGGAGAAAAGAGTAAAGTAAAGTAAGCAACATATGGTGTGTACCTGTTCCTCTCCTGAGCACCCTATATTTTCAGCGTAAGTAAAGTAAGCAACTGGATTAGAAAACCACTGAGGTCCTTCTGATTCTAGGACTTCACAGAACAGTGCACTGTCATGATTTAACCTAAAATCTCTGTCTTAAATGGAAATTAAGGAAGCTAGCTAAAAAATATTTGGATCCTGAATGTTGACTTTGGGGCTTTCTGATCCAGAGGGAGGTATCAAATATTATGTGGGTCAGGCACTAAAGACCTTCCCAGCCTAATCAGGTTTCCATTGTAATTCTGATGCTATAAATTGGATAGAACTTCTCTCAGTGCTGTCTGCTTTATCCTAGAAGTCTAGGTTGGTCCAATGATACAGGGAGATCCAGATTTTGAGGCACTCCCAAACATCAAGCTCACAGCTGCCCGCACCCCCACCCAGGCTGCACACAGCTGCTTGCAATGGACCTAGCTTGCTCTAACCCTTTCCTGATATATACTTAAGTCAGCTGCTCTTGGACTTGCAGGGCCAGAGGGATATAGAGAAAGGGACAGAAAAGTGAGAGAGATGGAAATGGATGCTCATGGCCTGTGTTCTCAAGAGGTTATCATCTGGATAAGTTTGAGAATTCTTTCAGTATATTATACACATCATGTACTGAAATATCACTATAGTTCTCAGCATGAGAGAAATGATCTTCAACATGCTTAATAGCAAAGTCTGAAGCATTACTGAAATCAGGTCTGTGACTTGGTCAAATCCCTGGAGAGCAGATTAATCAGTCTCCTCCCGCCTTTCACAACTCCTTCACATGGTCCTTTCCATCCCTCAGCCTCTCCCTCCCCAAGCCCCCATCTCTCATTTGCCTTCTAACCCATAGTGTGTCTATGTGTCTGGCTCTCTGTGTGTCTATATGTGCTTCTGTCTGTGTGTCTCTCTCTATGGCTCCATATGTGTGTCTAAGTGAATCTTTTTCTGTCTTTGTCTCTGTCTTTCTCTGATTTTCTTTCAATCTTTCTTGGTCCATGACTATGTGTGTTTCTCTTTCTGTGATTCTATTTCTCCTAGACTGCTTCTTCCCTAAACGATTCCTGATCAAGTAGAAAATAAAACAAAAATTCAATGCTTCTAAAAACACATCAACCACTGACATTATTACTGATTCTGCTCTTAAAAGTTACAGGGTTAATATAAATGTATATTGAAAAGGAAAATAGAATTGCTTTCTTCTCAATGACTCCTGTAAAAGAAGAAGTCAGAGAAGATCTGGAAATTCTCTTCTCAGGCTTGGGAATATGTAGTTGGGACGCTCTCTGATGACTGCCACCAGGCATCCCAAATTAGGCGTTGCCCCTGGAACCCTTAGTGGAGAGACATTCAGCTCTGAGAGTGATGGTGTGCAGCATAGCTACAGCCCACTCACTTCCCAGGACCCTCACTGTCATATGGGGCTGGTGCTCATTTCTGCTCTGGAGTCCTTCCTTCTAGTGGGTGTTTTTATTAAGGTAGCACAGTAGATTTGTAGAAACAGCACATGCTGTGTGGAGCTAAAGGGCCTGGATTCCTAATTTTCGCTCTGCCTCTTACTCTGCAGCATTGAAATTACCACTTAATTTGTTCTCTCTCCTTTTCTTTATGTATGAAGTGGAGGTAACACTAACCTGCTTTATGAGATTTTTAAGGTTCTTGGGACAATTAAATAATAATGAGTAGTGTAGGGAGTATTGTTTTTTGCTTGGTTTGGTTTGGTATTTTGTTTATTAATTCTGAGGTACAGTGGTTCTCACTGAGGCAATTATGTCTCCTAAGGGACATTTAGCAATGTCTGGAGACAATTGTGGTTGTCACACTGGAGAGACATTACCGGAATTGACTGGATAGAAGCCAAGGATGCTGCTAAACATCCTACAATGCACAAGCCATTTCCCACATCAAAGAATTATCTGGTCCAAATAATGCCAATGGTGTAGAGGTTGAGAAACTCTGGTTTAGAATGATAAACTTTTTAAAGTAGTCTTGTTTGTGCTATTCTTGTATCATCATATTTATTATTATTTTATTATTTTAACATGCTTTCCTATAAATGTATTCACATATTTATCCCTTGGATTTATGGTCTACACAAGGCAGCTGGCCACTTTCCACCCTTTGGCCATGCAGTCCTTCATATGTGATCCTTTATGAACCCCTGGACAATAAATATAACATACTGTATTAAGTTATATCAAGATTCACAAGCCTAAATTCTTCCTCGTGATATAATAATTACATGTCCATTGACAGCATATCTTAGCTTATTCACTCAACCATGTGAAAAATGATTAATTTTGGTAAGGCATGGTGATAAACACTAAGGAGACAGAATTAAAGTAAATCCAGATATGATCTCTACCATCAGAAATTTACGGTCAAATAGAAAAAAAAAGGAGGTGAACAAAAAAACAATCATACAAACAAATGTATAACCACGAATTATAAAAGTGCAATCTGAAAATAAATGGATTCTAAGAGTGACAATAACTGAATAGACCATATTTGAAAGGTAAGAAGGCTTCTTTGACTGAGAACTGAGCTGTGACGTGAAGGAAGAGTAGGAGTTAGCAAGGACAGGAAATTTGCAGAAGAGAAAGTACCATGTAGCAGGATTCTAAGGTCAAAAAAGGTGTGAGCTATTTAGAAATTTGAGATTTTAGAATATGTTTGTCTCCTTATCTTGAATCATCTAAATTCTTTGACTAAACTACTAACGACATCTGGCTACATTTCTTAATCTTTACACACAGTTTCACAAATTGATAAGGTTTAATTCATTGCTGTTTGTCTCTTGTTTTGGAAAATATATAACTTTTAACCAAGATAAATATGTTAATGAATGTAATATGGTTATAAATAATAAACCCCAAATAAGGGAAGTTAGAAGTGATAAAATTATCTAGTTAGAAGAAATGCCCCAAACCCTAATTTTACAGTTGAAAATAAAGAAATTAAGTGACTTGCATGAAAATCACTCCTTAAGTTACCTGTAGAGCTGGGACTGGAACCAAAATCTCCTGACTCCTACTTATCATCTTGTCCTTGTTTGGGATGCGGCCCCCAAATATTACACTAACATTATGAAATGCCACAGTGTCTTTCTACAAAATGTCCAAAATCAAAGACGTATTTAGTTATATATTACCCACCAGTCTGATCCACTGTGAAACTTTTTTACTTGTTTTTATTCAAAAGCTATTAAATTAACCAAGTAGAACACTTTCAAATAAGAAGGTCAAAATATGGCCAGGTAAATTGAAATTGAATTTTACTTTTTTAAGAGAGGAAACAATGTAAAAAAGAAAATAGATTTGTCATACTTTATTATGTGTGCTAGATATATTCCACTTGGACTCAGATCCACTTTTCACCCTTCTTAAACTTGCTTATGCGTTGGCTTGATGGCAGTATGGGGGTTGGGAGAGCTAGTGGCTAAAGTCTGAGCTGTATGCACTATACCAACAAGTTGCCCTCTGGTTTTTGGTTGGGTTTGACCAACCAAAAGCTAGGTAGCACTGGAAGGAGGAAGGGAGGGAAGAGACAGGGAATTTTCTCTCTCTGTTTCTCTCTCTGTCTCTATTTCTGTCTTTCTGTCTCTCTGTTTCTTTGTCTCTGTCTGTCTCTGTCTGTCTCTCTCTCCCCCTCCACCTCTTTACCATTCCTAACTTCCTCCCTCCCTCATTAAAGTCTTTTAAAAATTTTTTCCTCAAATTATCCTAACTTAAATGTCTATCTGTAATCTATGTATCTGTGATCTAACATCCCCAATAGTGAACAAGAAGGAAATACTGTCCATTATTGAACAACTTCCCTGTTAGCTATTCATTCATACAAAAAAAGTCACAAAGTAAAAAGCATTCCTTTATTTCAGATTTTAGTTGTATCTTTCAACCCCTAAAGATCCCACAGTGAGATGAGGCTCCAGCATTGTCTTTTTTACTATATCCATTTCCTATCCATTTTCTCAATGAGGCTGGGCCTTTGATTAATGCTTTTAAAGCCTCCCTGGTGACTATTTCTCTTGAGACCATTTGAGAACAAACCTCTCCTTTTTGAATCATATTATGTAGCTTGAATTGTGTCCCCTCTAAATATGTTGAAGTCCTAACACCTGGTACCTATAAATGTGACTTTATTTAGAAATGGAGTCTTTGCAAATATAATCAAGTTTAGAGGAGGCCATATTTAATTAGAGGATGAAAGAGAGACAGACAGGGAAAACACCATGTGAAAATGGAGGCAGAGTGGAGTGATGCACCTATAAGCCACAGAGCTCCAAGAATTTGCAGCAGCACCAGAAGCTAAAAGAAAAAAAAAATTGCATAAAACTCCTTCTCCCCTAGAGCCTTCAGAAAGGGTATGACCCAACTCCCACCTCACCTCCTCAGTCCCTACCTTGAGTGGCTATTTCAAGACTTTCCAGTCTCTCTTCTGCATGAACATCAGGGGCTTAGCTCCTGTGCGTGAGCGTCCACAAAACAATGGCCAGAAGGGCCTTCTGTATGTTTCTAATTCCAGAGGAAAATGAGTAGAAGTAAAGACAATGAAAAAAAAAATGTAAAGGCAAAAAATACACTCATTTTGTTAGACTTGCCTCTAGCATTGTGGTTCTCATCAGGGGTGACTTTGCCCTCACTCCCCAGGCAGTGTGTGGAGTTCGTTTGTCACAAGTATAGGAGGCTTCTACTGGTATCTAGAGGATAGAAACCAGGGATGCTGCTAAACATCTATGTGGCACAAGACATCTCTCCACAACAAAGGATTTTCTGGCCCAAAATGTCAACAGTGCCAAGGACGAGAAACTCTGCTCTAGCACATGCTCTAAATATGTTCACTTCCATCCTTCTGTTGAAAGGGGAAATGTGTTTGACCGAGTAGTGATGAGAAATAATTCACTAAGTACCATGAAAATATTTGTTCTCTTTTGTTCCATTTCAGAGTGACAAAGCGCTTTAAGAATCACTCCTGAATATTTCAGAAAAAGTAAAATTATGTTTCCCTTTCAGCCAATAGTACAACGTCCCTTTCATGCAAAATACCATTTTCATGCCAATACACATTTAAACTCTTTAATCCGGAACTCAGCTTGCAAACTATTGGCAAAAAAAGTAGTCTCCTTTTGGTGCTCTGTTGTCTTAAAGATCTCTGCTTGCCTCTAAAGCTTACAGCTCAGACATGTGTTTCAGTTCTTGTGTACTGTCTCCTCCTTTCCCTGTCTCTATTCTCTTTACCCATCCTCATTACTGGTTTTATTAGTTTTGCAAACTTGTGGACTTTTTAAAAAATCTCTCTGCCAAAACTCTAAAAAAATTTTAAGGAAACCATAACTAACACAAAACACATAGGTCTTTTTTTCTTCAGCCACTACATAGGCTGAAAATGAGTCTACACTTTTACTAAACTTGAATACTTTGAATTAATACCTCCTCTTCCCAATCAATAGTTTAAACATCTTGCCATCCTGTCATTTTCATCTTTCAAGTAAGAAATATTTGTTATAAAAAATGTTATTTCACCAGATTTTCTTGACATATGTGAATTTTTGCTTTTGTTTGTTTCTTTGTAACCATTTTGTTTGATCTTCCTAAAAGGCTAAAGCTAATAGTGGGCATTGTAGGTGATTGAGTTTTATCTTAGGTGGAAGAAGACCCTGGTCTGCAAATGTGATAGATGAGCTGGGAGAAAGTGAAAAAAAAAAATGATGGGTTACCTATGTTCTGTTTTGCCACTGGTTTGATGTATATATTTGAGATACCTGATTCTTCCAATGGAATGATTTATCTTCTCGCATTCGAAATAGAGATGACACAAGTGTCAAAAGCGTGCCACTTATAGTAACTGAACTGTGAATGTGCCTTCTGTGCAGGTTGATATGGTTCATCTTTATGTCAGATCTTAACGCTGAAGCATGAAAGGGTTGTTTTGGGATAAAACACTTTCTCCACATTGGGTCAAATCATCTATGGACCCAGTAGTCATAACAAAAGGGAGTTAGAATGTAGAAAAAAGGAAATATACCACCCCACTTTACCATAAAGTCTGAAATAATGGTTTTAAAGCTCCTTGAGTGACTTCACATGCCTCAATTCATTAAGAATACTACTATCCTTTTTGTCACATCATCGTATTATCAATGCCAAAACAAGTTTTCTAGGAAACACCAGGAAATCTGTTTCTCTTTGGAGAAGAGAATTAAATGATCTGGGTGAGGACTTGAATGAGACATTTTTTGAATAATTGTGACAGATTTGGAAACCAAAGTGCAACCCTCAACACTTTAATACTATTTTAATAATCACTGGAGTGGTTGCATTGTTGTAGGAAAGACACTAGAACTTCAAATATGTAGAGGTCAGTTCAGTGTTGAAACAATACATAATGTTAAAACACATGGCTCTTATAGTAGAACAAAAAATAGCCCAGTAAATTCTGTTTAATATGTAAATTTAAATGACAGGATGGTGATCCAGAAAATATGCAGCTATGACTATATTTCATCAAATCAAAGACACTGTCAATTGTAAGACAAACCATTATTCTAAGAACAACTAAGAAAGGAGGGAAAAAAAATCAGTTCATTGTAAGACCATATTTTAAATACAAGTAAAAAAATGTGGTGCTGATTGAATTATGACATAATGCTTTCTAACTATATTGAGCATAAGAGACATATGCTGAAATATGAAAAATACATCCCTTAGAGTGAATGGAATACAGTAGATCTACCTTTTACTTTTGAGTCTATTGCATAAAAATTTGTTGAGAAACTTTTTCTTCTCCTCTCCCATCCCTCCTTATGGGGCTTGAAGTATTTTGAACCTTGGAAGGAAGAAGGAATTTGGTAATATTCTTCAAGGCAGAAGAGACAACGGAAACTTTCTTGGTGCCATCCTGAAGGAAAGCTGTTTGTAAACACTGGCTGGTATCAGGGAGCCTTTTGCTCCCAGTGGACTAAGGCCCTTTGGTTAATGATCTTTGCTAGGGTGCTTACTATCAAAGGAGATTGCTTGGTATTGCTCTATCTAAACAATTGTTGGACATTTTAACTGTTAAGATTTACCATATAAAGTAGTCAAGAGGAAGAGAAAATATGAGAAATCAGCTAGGTAGATTTAGTCCAGCCAATAGTTGATTAGACCACTCACAGAGATGAATTATTTCAAACAATGAAGAAATTAAAGCATTGAAAATTGCAGACTACAAGTCGTCACCACCACCTAGTAGACTATCAGAACTGAGTTCACAAATACCTTTGGATATTCTAGACATCTTTCTCTAATTTGACTTCAGGATCCCCCACTCCTACCAGTCTACTACAGTCCAGACTTATGTATAACAAACAGACCCAACATCCCAGTAGTTTAACAAAATAAAAGACTATTATTTTCTCATGCAGTGAGTGGTCTAAAGCAGTAGGTGTTCCAAGCCAGAAGTTCTCCTGAATCTCTCTCCTTCAGGGATTCGCAGACCCAAGACCCATCTCCAGATCCACTCATCTGGAGGATGGGGAAGTAGAATCATATTGTGGGAGAATCCATGGGATATAAATAACTTATTTACATGGCTATATCTAACTATGAGAGAAGCTGTGGTGGGGGGTGGGGGATGGGTGGAGCAGGGGAGTATAATTGTGTGCCTGGGAGGAAAAAACGAAATAACAAAGTAGTTTCTGCCCCAATTAGTAATGCTTCTAGGTGGCCACGTATGTTTATATTACTTGAACACTCAGCAGAATTCAAGACAGTGACAAAACATTCCTCATAACTCTCATTTCTTGGTTTCTGTGACACCACACTCTACTTGTTCTCCTATTTCAGTGCACATAACTAGTTCTCCTTCTATGACCAAGGATTCATTAGACACCTTCTGTTGTCTAATTCCTCATAGGTGATTTCACTCAGTTCTATAGCTCCAAATACAATCCACACAGAAATGACTTCCAAAATTCTATTTCTGGATATGATCTTTCCAGTATTTTCCAGATTCATTACACATCCAGCTGCCCACTTCATATATATTTAAAAGTCTAATAGATATGCTACATAGTATTTGTCCTGAGTAACTATCCTGTGTGGGTAAGATTTTATATCCTCAGTTAAATAATTCGGTAATTTAATCCAATTTTCGTGTGTGTGTGTGTGCGCGCGCGTGTGTGTGTGAAAGAGAGAGAGGTTCTGTTATAACTCTGTAACTTATCAAAAAAACTCTACTACCCACTGTAAAATTAATAAATATAAAAATGACAGGATGTGGGGGAGGATTAAGACTACACAAGCGACATTGGAAAATGTCAGAAAATACAGAGAAGAAGCTAAGCATAGTGAGGTAGAAATATATAAGAGATATGATGTTTAGAATTATTAAAGATGTATATTAATAAATATTTAATATGTTATTAAAGTATGTATTAGAAACAGCAAAGATTACATTTAAAAATATTACTTTAAAATCTTAGTGTCGTAATATACTCCATAAAAAGAAGTTCTAAGATCAAATATACTTAGAAATGCCATAGCTTATAATTCCAGAGACTCATGTTGTGTTCCATAAGAATGCAACCCCTGTGAGGAGCAGGATCTTCATCCCAGAGTTGCAGGAATCGAAAGTACAAAATACCCCAGTGGGTCAGCCCTGCTTCCATGATTTTGGTTCTCAGATTCGTGTATTCCTATTGGGGAAACAAAATCCTATGGAGGTGTCTGATTTAATAGATATATCGTGTTACTTCTGAGCTGGCACTTCAGCTATGCCTTCAGAAAGCCACTCCGCTGCTCTATGAGTCTTGCTGCTTCTGGAATTTGTGGATTATGAAATGACCAGTTGATCCCAAGGTCATGGATCAACTACTACACTTTCTACAATATGTAAGTTCCTTGGTCTGATTTTATGTTGCATGGGATTTGTGTCAATCAGGAAATCTGGCTGAGGTCAAGAAAAAGGCAAATGATTTTACCATATTGAAAAGGCATTCCATAGAGCCTTAGCTAGTGGTGTTGCATGAGGCTCTGCAAGCAAAAAAAGCAAAGCCAGATCCAGAATAATTATCTATCTCAGTGGAGGGATCTAATGTAGTTAACTTGCCAAAAGTGACTTTTTTGTCTTGTCTAGGAATAGTGTTATATTGAGGACTCAGTTTTCATCACCATTGCTGGTATTTTAGACGCTCAGAGGCAGCAATAACTAGATTAGCCTTTCTGGGAATTCAGGCTCTTGGGTCCATGTACAGACTCCATCTCTGCCATTATGGCTATATTCCATTCATGTGTTCTTTATGCAAATTCCTGCATGGCCAATGACAAAGGCTAGCTAAGGTCAAAGGCTCAGTTATTTTGTCTACTGGTTATTTAGTGTTTCTTTTGTGATGAATGCTCTCCACTAGACATTAAATTGTGATAAAAAAAAAATCTTTACACTTCTGGCCCACTCCCATAAGTCCATCTTCCTGCCTCTTAACTTTAATCTTCCAGTCATTTTCCTACTAAATTCTTAGCCAGCTGGCCAGGCCATTAGCCAAGGCCCT
The DNA here is from genome assembly GCA_003508835.1 of Eonycteris spelaea. Lineage (NCBI taxonomy): Eukaryota > Metazoa > Chordata > Mammalia > Chiroptera > Pteropodidae > Eonycteris > Eonycteris spelaea. The sequence goes on from PUFA01000062.1 coordinate 7,120,225, forward strand.
CAGGACACTTCCTGTTTCACACAAAGTAAATAACCTATGTCACCATTCACAATCCCACATATCAGGAAGATTTTCCCTGTCTTTCGAGACTCTCCCAGTGAATGTGGCTGTAATGCAGTCATCATTAACTTTCATATGGCATCCTTATATTGAGCTGACCATTTATTAACAAAGCTTAGGCTTTTCATTCTCCTTCTCCTTAGTCATACAGGACTTTCTAAGTGGATATGATCTGAGGGAGGGGTATTGATGCACTATAATTGGTGACATGGAGATCTGGGCTACCTGATCATGCAGTGTGCTTGTGATCTTTGGTACTACTTTGACTTTGATCTCAGATGTGCCATTTCCATCTTACAATAGACTGCTGCTGGACCCACCGAAATTTATGACTTTGTAGGTCTGATACCACCCAGGTCATAATAGGTAGTTTTGGACACAAATTTATTTGGAACATCATGGCTAAGTAGTCTATCTCTACCAGGGCCAAGTAACATGCCAAGAGCTACTTTTCAAAAGGAATATAATTCTCTTCTATGAATGGCATGGCTTTGCTCCAGAATCCCAGATAACTGCACTGTGATTCTCCAGCTGAGGCTTGCCATAAACTCCACACTGCTTCTTTTTCTAAAATTAACACTTCTAACAGCGTATGAATGATATGGCCCAGGCAATGGGGCTGTCTGGATCATAGCCTGGATTACTGCAGATTCCTATACTGTTCCTGATCCCATTCAACACTGGCAGTACTCTGTGCCACCTGATATGTGATCCAAACACTATTTCTACATGTGAAGTGTGCTGCCTCCAGAATGCAGAGGTCACTAGACACTTTGCTCCCTCTTTGTTGTAGGAGATGCAAGATGCAGCACTTTGTCCTACTTTGGAGAGCATATTAGCATGCTCTTGACCATTGGAACCCTAAAATCATTACTAAAGTGGCAGGTTCCTGAAACTTAAACCTACCCTTTAGAATATATATATATATAGAGAGAGAGAGATCATTCTTGATTGTTCTATCCAATCTGCAAGATATTATCAATGTAATAATATATCAGTGTTCTATGAGATATCAGGATAATCCAGACCTTTCTGAAATATTTTATGACAGGTTTTTTTAAGTGAAAATTGTAAATAGCTATTTAGTCAGTTCCACATAAATGAAAACTCTTCTAATTCTCTTTCCTAATCAAAATAGAAAACAATGAATGTGCTAAATCAGTGGCCATATTTCACATACTTGAAGCCTTATTAATCATCTCTAGCAACATATTGTACCACATCTGGTAAAGCATGCACAAGTGGGCTATCATTTGAATGAGTTCACATAGTCCTCATGAAAAAAAAATGGGAAAGATATTAGTGTTTTTATATACTTAAAAAAAGGAGAATAAAGATATAAATGCAGAGGGCTAAGAGGCTGAAAAGTAAAAACTCATTCATTATTTTATTCCTTAAAATTGCTGTGGAAAAACCTTAGGGTGACAAATGGCATTGAAATTGATAAGAAAGAGGGCTGCATTTTTTTTTGGAGTAAAAGATTATTTATTTATTTATTTATTTATTTATTTATTATTTATTTATTTATCTATCTATCTATCTATCTATCTTTTATTTATTTATTTATCTGTCTGTCCGTCTGTCTGTCTGTCTGTTTGTTTGTTTGTTTATATTATGGTGGTATTGGTTAATGAAATCCAGTAAGCTTCAGGTGTACAATTCAACAGTAAGTCATATATATTTCGCATTGTATGTTCACTGCCCATAGATTTATTTCTGTCATCACATAGTTGAAGGGGGCTGCTATTTTATATAAGGTTGTCAATTAGGTTGTCAATAAAGAAACTCATAACTAAAGAGTCATTTGTGTGGAAACCTAAAGAAAGCAGGGAAATGAATCTATAGGTGTCTATAGAAAAAAACATAACTTATGAAATAATTGGCTTAGCATGTTTGAGAAAGGAGGCCAATGTGATTAAAGCAGAATGAGTTAGGCATAGAATATGAAAAAAATAAGGTAAAGAAAGGAGACATGGAGGGCAGAGGTTAAGGAAGAAGACAGATATTGTAACACATCGTAAAAGTCTATGGTTTTGTTTTTGTTTTTTCAGTGAAAAAAAGAAAGTTATTTAAAGATTTTGATCAGAGGCTGTAATCCAGTTTACATTTTAACAGAACATCTGCTATGCTGAAATTGCACCATAAAAGAACAAGAGTAAGAGCGAGGAGACCAGTTAGGCAACTATAGGAAAAGTATGAGTGAATATGGTCTGTCTTTAGTAGAATAACCTTACATAGGGAGAAATTTTCATATTCTACTGACTTGAGAAGGAGAAAGTTAAGGAAATAGAATGTGGCAGGAGAGAAACATGAAGGAAATTTCACTTGATATTTTTTCTTCTATTAGGCACTGAAAATGTTATAGACTACCATATTTTCTTTATGTTTTCCTATGAAGAAGTTCAGAGCCAATTTTAATAATTAATGGAGTCATTGATTAATGTATTTATTCATTCATTCATTTATACATTCGATCAATAACCATCTGTTTCATGATTGATATATACTAAATACTATGCAACAAGGCCTATTTCCAGGAATTAAAGATTTTGGCAAAGACAACTGTGAAAAAAAAAACCTTAATTTTTTTTCAGAAAATAGATACAATCTAGAAGAGATTTTTAGTTTTGTTTTAAAACCTTAATACTGTATTACCAATGGACATTAAGTGACAAATTTAAAAACTGGAAAATGTTATATATTATTTCAATTCAAAGAACAGTTAACCTAACACTGATAATACATAGTTTTTAGAGTCAAAATTATTCTTTCTCAGAAATGAGTAATTGATAAACTGTGATTTTATTTTGAATTGATGATTCGTGAGTAGAATCTTATTTTAAATCATTTCGAATGGTGGAAATAACTGATCTAAACATTCTCGAAGTATATAAAATCATTGTTGTAACAGAAACATATAACTTGTAGCAACATTGCATATGGAAAAACCTAAGTTTACATACTCTGACAGATTATATCATGAAACAAAGCTGTAATGAGAGCTGGAATGTCTGAAGTGCTCTATTTTTACCTCACCACATATCTTCAGTCTAGCTAATTTAGAAGCTTTAATGGTAATCCATAAACACTCTTTTGATCTATGATATGGTCAAATAATCAATGTTGTACCAATAAATCAGGCAACTCAACTAAGCATAATTAGATTAAGAAAGGAAATAAACAGTCACATTCATTTTAAGAACTTTTAGAAATCTGAAAATTGTTGTGGAAAGTTCAACTCTTGGAATGTAAAAAGCCAAACGATATCAGGAAGTTGTTCAATGGGAAGATAACTTTGGGGAGTCTGATGTCACCAGACAGTGATTACACAGAAGGAAAAAAAAAATTAAAATTTCTCTGTCTAGTAATCTGACAACTCTAGCAAAAACTTATGATAAACAAAATTAAATCTGCTAGATGTCGCCAATGAAAATACTTAATTATCTATGGATCTTACTTAGCGCTGTTTCTCCAGTGTTTGGGGAATATCAGTAGTTATCATCTCTGTTTTCAAGCCTTTTAAATAGAGGGTATATAAAAAGCAGTCCTAAATTATTTGTAGTATAGAAATGTATACAGAAAACAAAAAAATTTGGCTATTTAAAATATTTTAGAATTATTTAATCATTCATATTATGTATTCTCCCATCATACTTGATAAAATTATCTTTGTGGCTTTTGATTGACTGATTTTTAAATAATTTTTATTATTCCTTAATCTGTATGTGTTTTTACAAACCAAAATCAAGTATTTTTTTTTCTTTCTGGCATGTTTTATCTAATTTGGTTTGAGTGAGGATATAATATTTAAAAGAAAAAAATAAGTAGAAAATCCATTTATTCAACAAATATTTTTTGAGCTAAATACTATGCTAATGCATTGGGGTATGGTAGTGAATAACACTCCATAAAAACTTCTCAATTTTATCAGTGACCTCTACAATGGTTAGTTGTATGTCAACTTGGCTAGGTTTGGTACTGAGTCATTTGGTTAATACCAGTTGCTGTAAAAATATTAGTGTGAAAGCAATTTTTAATCATGATGAAATTTACATCAGTCGAATTTTGAGTAGATTACCTTTATGATAGAGGTAGGCCTCACCTAATCAATTGAAGGTCTTAAAAGAAAAAACTGAAGTCCCTAGAGGATGAAGGAATTCTGCCTTCAAACTCTCATGGATTTAAGACTACAACATCAACTCTTTGCCGAGTTTCCAGCCTGCTGGCCTATACTGCAGATTTCAAACTTGCTAGCCCCACAGTAGTAAGAGCCAATTTCTTAAAATAAATTTCTCAATAGGCAAGTAGGTAGACAGATATTCAGATCTGACCATTTCTTACTACTTCTGCTATAACCGTGATCTGAGTCACCATAATCTATTTGCCTAGATTAATTGATGATCTCTCAAAAAATTTCCCCTTTTCTATCAACGTCCTTGCCATGTCTTTTCTAAACAGTGATCTTTTTAAAATGCAGGTCAGATCTTGTCAATTGCCTACTCAAGATTGTGCAATGATTCCACATTTCTCTAAGCTATTAAAACCAATGTGCTTACAGTGGCGTAGATATAACATAAAGCCATTTTATTCTACAATGAATATGATGCAGAGGCAGATAGGCTTTATATGATCTATCCCTTCTCTATTAGCAATCTTACCTTATCTCCTACTCTTCTTCTCTTTTACTCCACTGATGTCCTTGCTATTTCTTCAACACTACAGCAAAATCCTGACTTAGGCCCTTGGAAAGCAGTTCTCATAGATATCCTTTTAAATCATGTTCTTCAAGTCTTTGCCCTAATGTCAATTTATCAATAGTCTCATCCTAATCACCCTATTAAAAATGTATATGGGACCATAAAATACCCCAAATATCCACAGCAATCTTGAGAAAGAAGAACCAAGTTGGAACTATCACACTACCTGATATCAAACTATACTACAAGGTGACAGTAATCAAAACAGCATGGTACTGGCATAAAAATGGATACATTGATCAATGAACAGAATAGAGAGCCCAGAAATAAATCCACACCTATACACTCACTTAATATATGACAAAGAAGGTAAAAATATACAATGGGGTAAAGACAGTCTCTTCAATAAACAGTGCTGGGGAAATTGGATAGATATGTGCAAAAAAAAAAGAAACTGTACTGCCTTCTTACACTGTATACAAGAATAGGCTCAAAATGGATTAAAGACTTAAATGGAAGACCCGAAACCATAAAACTTCTAGAAGAAAGCATAGGCAGTGACTCTCTGATATTGCTAACAGTAATTTATTTTTGGATATATCTCTTCATGCAAGGGAAACAAAAGAAAAAATAAACAAATGGGACTATATCAAGCTAAAAGTTTTTGTATAGCAAAGGAAACCATCGACAAAACAAAAAGATGACCAACTGATTGGGAGAAGATATTCACTTATGATACATCTGATAAGAGGTTAATATCCAAAATATATAAAGAACTCATACAACTCAGCAATAACAAAAATCAAACAATCCAATTTTAAAAATGGGCAGACTTGAACAGATACTTCTCCAAAGAGGAAATACAGATGGCCAATAGACATATGAAAAAATACTCAAGGACAATAATCATCAGAGAAATGCAAATTAAAACCACAATGACATATCACCTCACACCTGCCAAAATGCCTACCATCAATAAATCAAAGAACAAGTCTTGGCCAGGATGCAGAGAAAAGGGAACCCTCATACATTGTTGGTGGGATTGCAAATTGGTACAGTGCTATGGAAAAGAGTCTGGAGGTTTCTCAAAAATTAAAAATGATTATACCTTTTGACCCAGCAATTGCACTTCTGGGCATTTATCCAAAGAAAACCAAAATAATAATTCGTAAAGATTTATGCACCCCAATTTTCATGGCAGCACAATTTACAATAGCCAAGGTATGGAAGCAACCTAAATGCCCATCAACAAATGATTGGATGAAGAAGTTATGGTTCATATATATAATGGAATATTACTTAGCCATTAAAAAAATGAAATCCTACCATTTTCAATGACATAGATGAACCTAGAGGTTATTATGCTGAGTGATATAAGTCAGACAGAAAAAGATAAATACCATATGATTTCACTTCTATGTGAAATTCGAGGAACAAAAAGAACAAACTAATCAAAAACAGACTCACAAATATAGAGGGCAATCTGGTAATGGCCTGAGGGGTGGGGTATTGGAAGGCTGGAAGAAAAGAGTGATTGGTTAAAGAAGTACAAATTAGTAGTTGATAGGTGGTCATAGGGATAAGGAGAACAGCTTGGGGAATGCAGTTAGCATTAATGTAATAGCTAGGTGGAGAACCAGAGGAGAGAAAGAGCAATTAGAAGGATCATTTTATAAACTATATAGATGTCTAACCAAGGTATTATATACTTGAAACTGAAAATAAAATAAATTTTTTAAAAAATTGCAACCTGCTCATCCAAATCTTAACATATTTCCATATTAACTGCCTTGCTGCCTTGCTTATTGACCTAAACTTTAGTCCTATTTATTCCCTACTAGTACACAAGCAGATATTTTCATCAATTTTGTTCACTGTTAAATTTCCTAGTACTCAGAACAGTGTATGATATACAATAAGTGAATATTATAAGTTTTAATGATTTAAAATAAGATATGTGAAATATATCTTTCTTATGAAGATATGAAACTAAAGTTACCATCTTATTTCAAAAATCAATCTAAACACCCTTAAAGTCCAAACTCCTGCCAAATAAGCTTAATCTATATTCAATGACTCAGTTCAATGCTATTTTTTAGGGGAGAGTTTACTACAACCATAAAAACCGAAAGGGCAACCAAGATGGACTGATTACAAGTGCCTAAGTAATCAAGTAATCAAGAGCAGAGTGAATGGCGATGTTTCTCCTAAGATCATGGAGAAGTGAATAAAGAGAAATCATACCTATTATTGCTCTTTTGACTATGCCCCAGTGCTTTATCCTAGGAATGTGGGCATCATAAATACCAAAAACAGAATAAGATCATGAAAACTAACATACTTAGTTGTAGCTTCAATAATTATATACAACAATCCATTCTGGAACTATTAGAATATTATTTGAGTAAACTTATTTGTCCACATGCCTTGATTTGACTCAAGACAATTATTTACTCTACATAATCACTGTAATATATTCTAACTCATGTTTTGGTATTCACTTCTAGATTGGAACATACTGTCATCACATGAGCATTTAAGCAATCTATGGTGAACCACAGACCACCTTCCAAGTTGGATTATATTTCTACACAGAACATGTTAAATAAGATAATAAAGTGTTCTCCATTTGTTATTGATTCACTCTTTACTTGAGAATTTACAACCTTCAAAATATTATCTAGAAGGAATCAGTTATTAGCACAGGTTAAGTATATCAGATAATCATACAATAAATATAGAATATAATAATAATGCTCTGAGTTAGATCACCATTCATATATTAGAAAATGTTCTTCAAAATATTAAAGTTGATCATGCATATATAACTAGTCCAATTCTTGGGTCTTCACATAATAATTAAATGATTCACACACACACAAACATTTTTAAACTGGATTTTCTATATATGTATAGCAGTTGTATTAATATTTACTTTTTCTAGTTATCAAAGATATATCTCCTCATCGTGGAAAAATTCTAAAAAAAATTTTTAAATGGATATCTGGGCTTTATATATTACACCAAAGTCACACAACATCAGTACATTGAGATAGTTTTTTTTTTTTAAAGAAATAAGGACAAAGAAAAAAATGGAAAAAGGAAGGCTCTGAGACAGAGTTTAACTTTAAGTAAAGAAAACAGGGCTCTGGTTGAAGAGTTGTCTGAATAATGTGCCACCAATCCATTCCTGTAGTGCGATTGTAATTAAGCTCAGAGCTGCACAGAATGGGAAGAGTGTGCAGAACTGGATTTAAAAAATGATTTAGCTTCCTCCTATTTGTAGAAGCAATCTTGAAGTCTTAGGGTTGGAAATATAGTTCTTAGTATTTAATTCTTTTTGTAATCTACTGTAAAGATAAAAGAATTTTATAATAACCCTTATCATGGGGCGCAGGAGAGGGGATCTCGCCACGCTCTTTTTTGTAAAAGGGAAAGAAAAATACTACAATTAAGTTTTATGATTTCATTCACTGTCTATTTTAGTATGGTTACAGATCGTTTGTAAAACTAGGTTTTATTTTAATTCTTTAATAAATTCTTTCTCTCAAAAACACAATTAAAATTAATAAAGGAAATGCAATATAACCTTAGATGAGAGCTTATATACTGCATTCCTTACAACAGCTGCTTCCATTTCATTTTAAATTAACCAAGCTTTATGTAGAGTCTTTGGAGCTGACCTTGTAGAATACCAATACTATTAGCCCTAAAGCATATGTTTCCGATTTTGTGTATTTGAGATAACATTTCTTATAATAATCAAGAAATGCATTATGACTGAGAAGGAAAAAATGTGTGCATCATTTAAAATATTGAAATTGATATGAACATTACCCATTGAGGGCACAGAGAAATACAGGCTTTATCTCACTCTTGCTTAATCCACCATTTCTATTTTCTAGGAAGCCCTATTCAGAAAAATAAAAGTAGAGCTCATAACTCTGACATCTAAAATTGCCAGTGGAGGCACAATTAAAAGATATTTTCTTCTTAATTTCCATTCCTAGAGAAATTTTATGTTTATGTGTAATAACTTTCTTTTATGAAGCTTAAAGAATCTCATGTACACTAATTGGTGAATGCTTTCAACATCCTTATGAAATAAGCAGGAAATTCCTGTTGGTCAAGACATAAATGAAAACAAAGTCACACTCTATTATTTACCATAGAAAAGGAAATTTAATGAATTGTTGCACATGAAGTTTTAATTAGCTATTTTTTCTCTGAGAACCAAAGAGGAAATTGGTTTAAAATGTTCTTAAATTACAGTGGGGTATAAGATAGCAACGTGAAAGACTTTTGCAATGGTGAGAGTAAAAATGTGACTGGATTTGGTTAATTAGCCTATAGCATGCATGTTAACAGTGGAACACAAGATGACAGGCAAGAACTGGGATCAGGAGGAGGCACAAAACACCCTATGACTGTCTCACATATCTCTGCTTCCCATCCCAGGAAGGTCAGGCACTTGTATTTAAATTATTGTCCCAGCAAACTCCAAGTCTCAGGGAACATTTCTCCTGTCTTATGGGTTTAACACATGCAGGCACAAGAGCTCCATGAGACAACGACTTATTGTGAGTCATAGTTTTTCATTTTAGAAGGTAAATTAATGACAGATTTCAGATGTTATCTTTACATGGTTTATACCAGGAAGAAAGTAACCAATGTTCATTTCAAACTCTTCCAAACTCATGAAATTCCTTATCAATGAAAATGACATAGAAGCAGTTTTTGGATCAATGTAAGAAAAAAAAAGGCTATCATGGATAATCCTCTTTTAAGGATATTGTCTAAGTGATTATTTAGACAATGGCTGATCCAATTAAGTTCACCCTAAATGTTTTAGGAACCTATGAATAAAAATTTTAAATATATTTATTAACTCTCTTACACTCAGGGGTCAACTATGGCTGCGAACCCCAGATAATTTACTCATCCTTTTTATTAATCTCCCCATGATTTCCAAATACGATAATTTGCATAAATGGTTCAGAGTGCTATGCATTACCATTCTTCCACTGAAGCATGGCTACATTGATTTAACACAGTCCCATTACATAACTTTTCACAATGCTAATTAAAATTTTTTCTTTATTTTAGAGACATTAGTCAAATAAATTAAATTCAGAGTTCAAGAAAAAATGTGTTGCTCTAGTCTGTATTTTAGCATTCCAAAAGTATCAAAAGCAGACTATGAACATTTTTAAAGTTTTAGGTTTCAACTCTAACAATCTAAATTTTGTGGAGATACATATGTTTATAGATATCACCTATTGGCAGGAATCATCATGCAATTACATTTATTGGCTTATCCAAAGGACTATCATCTTCAGAATTTCATGTCTTCTCCAAATATAACTTTGGATTAAAGTTTAGTTAGAAGTTCTTCAGAGTAATGCCTAATCTTATTTTCCACACATTAGAATTTGGTCTAATTGACATTTTATAAACTAAATTTAGTAATGTACACTGAATTTTTTTTATACATTGTCATTAAGTTATTCATTTTCTATTAAGAATAAGCAATTAATGTGTTGTTTAAAACTTATTTTACTATAATAAGAGATCCAAATAGGATATTATTCTGCTAAACATTGTACTATTCTGTCAAATTTCTGAAGTGATGCAGCAACGGGAATGTTAGCTCAGAACTCCAAGACGATATCAATATTTACGTCAAATGGAAATGCCTGAGGGTTCTTTTTCCAACCCTTCCCAGCGAGAGTTCTCAAAGTTCTGTAGACACAGGTGACTGAACATTCCCTACATATCAGGTGCCTTGGAAGCTGCATTTGCTGCAAGTGAGACATTTCTCAGAAATCTCCAACTGGAGCTTGAAATTGATGTAAATGGAGTGTATTTTTTTTGGAGCTCATAAATACACACACACACACACCATACACATATAGTGTGTGCGTGTGTGTATACACTACATATAAATATATATATGCATGTATATATATGTGGATTTTATAAAAATAAGGCCCAGTTTGCCCACAGATTTGTAGGATAGACAGGCCGTTTTCCATGCATACTTTGGAAAACAGCTTCCCAAAGTTGTGCATACCTCTGGCAGGGCATACATAGCCCTGTTGGGAAGCAAGAGGCAGTGATCATATTGTTTTTCTCCACGCTAAGATCGTGGTAAAGGGGCTATGCAAGACACTTGTGCAGGGTCACAGGGTTTGTAAGCAGTCAGCTTCGACTCAACCCCCCACTTCCAGAGACCCTTGCCGTGTGGCTGGGCTTTCAAGGCTCACTGGCACATGAGGAGGCCAGCACATCTGATCGGAGACCCGCGGTGTTGATACACATCTGATCCTTCCATGGCTCCACCCAAGTCAGCCTCTGGACTGCACACCGTCTAGGCAGAGTGTGCACGCAGGGGCTCCCAGAGCCACAACTGGCACTTGGACTCTTCTTATGCCAAGGACCCAGCCTTCTCCCTGTGGCCTCAGTTTCTTCCTTGTCTCCTCATCTGAAGTCAGATGTCTGCAGTGGGGCAGACACCTCTCACTCTCTCACCTTTGTGTCTGAGCTCGTCGTTGTGGTCCTTTTACATGCATTTCAGATGGAAAACTGAGCCTCAGAGAGGTGATCACACAGGTAATAAGTGACAGAATCAGAATTGAGACCCACAGCTGTCTGAAGTTTGCTGAAAATGACCTCTTTCCACCAGCTCGAGGCTGCCAGTTTGCCTTTTCCTCGGCGAGAATGGATGCGTGTTGGGACGATGGAAGGGTGGGCCAAAGCATGCCTGGGCACGCCCTCTGTGGCTGGCCTTGAATCCACCGTGAGGATACAGAGAGGAATGAGACAGACTTGGACACCAAGGAGCCCAATATGTCAGTGAGAGCTTCTCAAAGTTCTGTAGCCACTGACCGCAGATGTCTGAACATTCCCTACATATCCCCCAGGCCTTGGGGAAGCCTGTTCATTTGCCGCAAGTGAAAAATTTCTCAGAAATCTCCAATGGGAGCTTGAAATTGATGTGAATGGAGTGTGTTTTTCTGGAGCTCCCATATATATATATATAGGCCTATATATATATATATGCAAATGCATTAAAAACAATTATTAGTTTATAATTTTGCATATATATAGGCCTATATATGGTGGATTTTATAAAAAGAAGGCCCAGTTGCCCACAGATCTTGTAGAAAAGACAGGTCGTTTTACGTTCATGCTTTGGAAAACAGCTTCCCAAAAGTCATGCATAGTTCTGGCCCAGGGCGTCCCCGTAGCCCCTGTTCTTGTTACGACTATTTGCAATCTTTTCTGTCAAACACAATAACCAGGAAAGGTCCTTCTTGACACCAAAGGATGAAACCACTATATATGAAATACTTTTGACTCTTGATCACTGATCGAAAAGGGGAAATGCTAAAAATAAAAAAAAAAAAACTGCCTTAAAGTGGAGTTGGGAATCCCCCAAGGGGGACGTCTCATGCACTACTACTCAGACTGCAAGCAGGAGGACATATCACAGCAGGAAGAAGGAAATGTTCCTTCTTGCCCAGCAAAGTATCTCTGCCTCTCTCTATCATCTTCTGAACCTTTTTAGCTGGTTGCAGCTCAGCCAATAATAAACTGTCACATTCAACCAATCAGAAGCCATTACCACCCTGAATTCCTTGAAACAGCCCCTCCCAACTTTCTCCTTATCCCCTATAAGAGTGAGCCCCTCTCCTCTGCTCTTTGGACTTTCCGATAGCTCACCTCAGCTTGCTTGTCTCAAATTACAATTCCTCTGCTAGTCCCAAATGGAGCCATTTTGCTGGTTAAATAACTGTCTCTTTTGTTTTTTAAGGCCAGTAGAAGAAATGAAAGGAAAAATATTGAAGAAAAGTAAACAATACAAGCAACTTCTGGGATACCATCAATCAAATCAACATGTGCATTGTGGGAGCCCCAGAAGGTGGGGAGGGAGGAATATTTGAGAGAATAATAGCTGAAAAACATCAAATTTGTGAAAAACATGAATATAAACTTCCAAAAAGCTCAATAAATTCCAAATAGGATGTATTGTAATACTTTAATTACAAGTAATTGTAATAATTTTTAACTCTGTTTTTGTTTTCTTCATAATTTAAGAGACAAATGCATTAAAAAAATTATTAGTTTATAATTTTGAACACAGTGTACAAACATAATTTTGTAACATCAATAATTGAAAGGAGTGGGGACAGATTTGCCAATGAATACAGTTTTTGTATATTATTGAAGCTAAACTGGTATAAATTCAAATTGAAGTGTTATAACTTTAGGCCATAAGTCCTGAAGCAATCACAAAGAAAATAGTTGTAGAATATACATAAAAGGACATGAAAAGGCAGTTAAAATGTTTCACTTCTAAAAATTAAATATTTAAAAGAAAGTAAAGTGGATCTCAAAGATATATTGTACACTCATGTTCACAGCAGCATTATTAATGATAGCTAAAATGTGAAAGCGATCCTAGTGTTCATTGATTGAATGATGAATGGATAAACAAAGAGTGATATGTGTCCATGTATACACACACACACACACACACATGCACACATGCACATGCACATATATGCATATATATATGGAATATATATAGAATGTTATTTATCCTTAAAACAGAAGGAAAATATGACAGTACTACAATATGGATGAACCTTAAGGACATTATCCTAAGTGAAATAAGCCGATGGCAAATAGACAAATACTGTATGAGTCCACTTATTCAAGGTACTTAGAGTAGTCAAAATCATAAACAGAAATAGGATGGTTGTTGCCAGGGCCGGGGCAAAAAAAAAAAGTGTGGAGTTATAGTTTAACGAGTGTGGAGTTTTTGTTTTGCAAGATAAAAAGAATTCTGGAGATAGATGGTGGCAATGATTTCATAACAATACAAATATACTAAATATTGCTGAAGTGTATTTTACCATAATTTTAAACCATTTTTGGTGTATTTTACAATAATGAAAAAAAATATTTTTCTCTCATATTTTAAACATTAACAATTTTTCTAAGAGCATTTCTATGGTAAATTAGCATTGGAATTTAAGCAGAAATAAAATTCAAACTACAATAAAACATGTATCATATTAGGTTTTATATGAGGGTGTGGCCAAAGGGAATCTAAAGTCATTCGAAATACTTCGTATGAGATTTATTTGAGGTTAGATGTCACATTTGTATATGTGACTAATTTACATGTAAATGTCACTCATTTACATGTAAAATATAAATGAGCAATCTCATTATTTTTATTTCCAATAAAGAAAACATGAGGAAGTAAAAATTCTTCAAGCGCAAGTAAGTGATTTTTGTGTACATTGAAAGTGGTTTGTTTAAATCCAAGTCCAATTAAGAAGAAAAAAAAAACACCCTATGAACTCATAGCAAAGACTGAAAACATACATATATATATATATATATATATATATATATATATATATATATATATAATTTTTTCTTTTACTGTCAATTTTTCCCAACGGGTTTCACTTGCTCACTTTACAGGAGCAAGAAACTAAAAGTACAAACACATACAGAAGATTGTTTTAATTTTTCTTCAGCACATGTTTTGCCTTTAAATATTCATGTTATTCAACTAATTTCTAACATAGGCTCAAAATAAGATCATGTGTAAAGCCAAATTTTCATGACAACAGTGATTAAAATAGCAATATTTTAATATAGAGAGCAGGGACTGCTTCTCAGGTCTTCTTTGCTTTTCTTATGTGTGTTTTCCATTCCATTTCTATGCAAATGATTTTATGAAAAATAATCACCAGTCAGAGCAAACAATTTTCTTTAGAGCAGAAAAATTAATCAATACACAGAAATCTACCCTATTCTCTCTGAGAAATTTTATCCTTGTGAGTTATGAAATTCTTGTTTTTAGCTTCTTAAATTTCCAATAGAATTTTCTTCCTGTAAACTGTTTAACTTTATCAGAATGGCATAAAGTTACTCATTGCATGCTCTCTGGAGAAAAAAAAAATGATCTTTTGAATAAAGGCAAGAGTGATAATGAAAATCGAATGTGAAGTAATCAAACCATGTCGGTGCATTGTCTAGGGAAACATTTTGTTATTTAACTTAAAATGTTATCAATAAACTGCCAGGCCCATAATGCAGCACATAACAGAATTTCATCTTGGATACACTCTGGGTAATAACATATCTGAGTTTTTCATGGTTCTGCCTCTTAATATAGGATCATTTTATTCATTCATTCAAAAACCACTTGAGTGTCTACTATATTGCCAAGTGCTGTATGTCTGCCTTCAAGGAGCTCAGGATATGAGAGAGAGTTAGACAGGAAAATCAATAGCAGAGCCTGAAGTAGTCTATGCCCAGAGTTTGATAGAAGTACTCAGGAAAGGAAGTAACTTCCACCTGGCCTGGAGTAAGGGCAAAAAGTTGCAAGCAAACTGTTCTCAGCAGAGATTACTTGAAGGATAAGTGGGATTTTATCAGACAGAAGAGAAAGGAAGGCTTTCAGGCTGCAGGAAGAAGCATGGAGAGATTTGAGAGAGATTAGAAAGTGAAACAGCACTTGCTGATCAGACATGGGAGATGACAGGCAAGAAGGCTAGATAAGGAGAAATCAATCTCATTTTACATATATGTGTAACTTTACTACACTTACTATTTGCCAGGCCAAACATTAGGTAGCCCCTAAGAAGAACACAAAAAATATATGGTCATTGTCCTTAAAACCTTTCAGTTAGTGTGGAGTTATGGAGATGGAGTACAGCAAGATCTTCTAAAAGCAAGTGCAATTGCGATATTGTGATTTATAATAAGAGATATATTTTTGGACTTTGTCCCATTTCTGCCATGGGATCCTCAAGCCCTTAAAGTTTCCAAAGTGGAGAGGGAGATAAAGATGATTTTTGTTATGTTATAAGGTGACTTTTCTATCTCACCTAAAGGCTGGTTGCCAGTGGAGCCAACCACATGATTGGAAAGTCAGAACTTCCAGTACCCTCTACCTTCCACCCCTCAACACACACACACACACACACAACACACACACACACACACACACACACACACAACACAAACACCGAGAATCTCTGAGATCATGACTGAAACCAGTTCTCTCTCCTAACTACAGGGAAGGCAGGAGAGGGACAGGAAGATCCTCAAATGAGAGGATTGACTGCACTTGGTCCATGACAGTCCCCTGTACAATCTGATCTCTTTAGGAGAGAACTGGTGAGGGCTCCATGGCTCAAATACATCTTTGATTCTATAGCAAAGACCAGAAATAGAAAAGGAGGGAGAGTGGAAGGGGAGGAAAGAAATATTCTGCAAACCAGGGAAAGGGACCACAGGAAAAGGATTAAGTGGGGGGATAAAGGAGAAAGTAAATTACTGAATTCTTTCATGAATGGCAGTAGGGACCAGGGGGACCTTATGGGAAAGGAAGCCAGGCTTCCTTGTTCCTAAATGTAAAATAGTCTCAGAATTGCGCTGGAAAGAGAATAGAATGCTCATCAATTATATTAAAAGTAGATTGACTTATTAAAAATGCAGCAGTGTTTGCCAAAAGCAGATGAAAAACAGAAATTCAAAACAAGGTGAGGTCATGTGCAAAACCCCAGCCTCGCCACTAACTCCCAGCAGCTGACAGTTCTCTTGCATCAGCATGGTGCTGATAGGAGGCGGGTCGGGGAGAGGATCCAAATGGAGGGGGGTGGAGAAAACCCAAGAAACAGTTTATAGATCCCGTCTCCTCCATCATTTTCTAATATGGAGAAAGACATCTCCCTTTCCCCTCGACTTAATAGGCATTGGTATAAATTCAGAGTCTAAGTTGCGTTCTTCTGGGAATCAGGATTTCCTCCACATACCTACTCTAGATACATGCTCATTAATCTTAGGCACTGAAATTTATTACAGCTAAAACCAGCCCAACTCTGGTAATTTCTGAGCCTGAATTTGGATAATTACTCTCTCTAATACTAGAATTGTAATTCTAAAGCTTTAAATAACTTTAGGATATCTAGTCCACTTTACTCAAGTTCCTTATTAGAGAAAATCAAATCCAGAAAAGTCAGCCGATTTGCCTTGGTTTACAGAGCATGTTAGTAGCAACACCAGGGCTAGAATCCAGGACTTCTGGCATTGTTACATTATAAAACTGAAGAAAATGACCACTTTGGCTTTGAAAAATTAATTTAAGAACAGAGCTTAGAATGCTTACTAGTGGGTATTCCAACAGTACTTAGTTATTTTTTGCTTTAGTAAGATCTATTAAGTGGTGACGTAGTTAAAATAGCAGGAATTATAAGTATACACAAACATTAATCATGATTTGTATGATTTTAGGGCATCATAAAAGGTTTAAAAATATCCTCTTGGAACTCTTTCCACGATAAAGACTTACTTTACTTAAAACAAACAATGGGAAAATGGGCAGCAAAAGCTTTCCCATCTATTTCTGGGGAAATCAGAAAAGCGAGTATGATTGGCAGAGTTTGCAAAAGAGAGATTAAATTAAAAGTTGACCCTTGTTATTTTAATCATTAACATTATGAAAACTTTTTTGACAGTCACTGTCAATTTGCACATTAAGTCACTATTCAGTCATCCACATTTGAAACAGAAAGTACTATTTTCTTCTATATTGGGATTAAAAATTATGACATTATAAATTATGAAAAGTTGACGGTAATCAGTTACTCATAGTTTCTTTTTTTCTATTTTTCTTCTCAATGAGTTCTTCAAATTAGGACATATAAAACATGGCTTCCAGAAAGACAGATGTAAGTGTATCTAGAAGCAGATAGAGTAATATTTTTTCCCAAGAGGAAAAAAAGTACTTTATAAAGCTAGAGAAAAAGAAAACTGAATGATTTTGGAAATTAGAATTCTTACTGGTTCTAGAGAAAAGTGGGCTTCTGGAAATATATAAAATTGATAGGTATATGTAGAATGTAGAGGCAATGCATTCAAAACGTCACAGCTGGCTCTTGGGGGCTTAGCCTTAAAGACTTTTTTTTAAGAAGTCCAGTTCTTACAAGACACTGTGACTGATTTCTGGTCTGCATGACAATCTCAGCATTATTCAATGTCTCAGCTTCTTCTGCTGGAAAATGGAAATGTCTCATGCACATCTCAGATTTATTGGAGAGTGAATGACTACACATTTTTTTTTTAAGAAATTCATGTAAAAAGTTTGTAAGATGCTTCGCTTCACTCTCAAACTCCCATTGTTCATAGTTCTCAGTGTCTTGAGATCAAGGCAATCTAAATGAATAGTTTAGCCAATGGCACAGGACAAACTGGAGAGGAGGAATATTGAGTATGCGTGAGATATACAAAGCCCTCAGTCCTCTACTGTGTTTTCTTTACATTCTCATGGAGAGAACTCCTTGAAATACTAATGTAAAATGAGGTTCAGTCAGAGGCTTTTAAGTGAGAGAGTATAGGATTGAAACCCTAGTTCTTTTAATTACTAAGCATGTGGGATTAAAAATTAAGACATTACAAATTATGAGAAGTTGACTCTGGACCAGTTGCTTCCATCTCTGAGCCTATTTTTTTTATTTATGAAACATGTGTGAGAGAATGGTGAGTAGGATATTTTCTATGATCCTTCAGTTGCTGAGGCCCAAGGATGATAATAAGGGCTGCAATTTCCCTTTGACATACACTTGCTTTCTCAAATCCCATTGCAGTAAAGGTGTGCATATAGCCAATTCTGACCAATAAGGTGTAAGGATGTGTCCTCCTGAGGGTTCTGGTCAAGATTTTGTTTCATGTGTGGAAGACAAAGCTTCATAACAGAGAAAAAGCCTTTGCTTCAGACTTCCTATAAATACATTTCTGTGACCTGGGGTTATGGTGAGCACATTATAACCTGGCAATGATAAGCCACAAATAGGAGGAACCAACACAATGGGAATTGCAGAGAGAAAAGACAGAGAAATGATGTTCTTTATGACATCACTGAGCTGTTGAATAAGCCCTCAACTCCCGACATCCAGACTTTTGCGAATACAAAATAATTAAATGACTTCAGTTCTTAGCTGCTGCTGGTTGAGTTTCATCATTTTATTTATTTGTTTGTTTGTTTGTTTGTTCAGTAGATCACATTAGGTTTTATGGATCAATTATTTTGCCAGTATGAGAGCCCAAAGAAAGCACCTAGTATCCACTACTTAACACTGTTTATGTTATGAACAATGGAATATATATATATATATATATATATATATATATATATATATATATGCTATATAGTTTGTCTTGTAGATTCTCTCACCCTTCTACTCATCCTTCTCTATTTGCCAAAAGACTGGCCTTTATGGATGGCCTCAACAGACTCTCTTGTCCTCAGATTTCCAGTTTGTTTCAGGAAGTGGGAGTTACCAGCAACAAAGAAGGTGGAAGAGAGTGAAGATGTATACTTACTCCCTTGTCTCCCTTCCATGGCTTGAGATTTTCTTCATCCTTCACCTGGAAGCCATAGTTCCTATCAGGCAGCACCCACTCTCTAATGACTACTTCCTTTCTTAACGCCCCCAGGGAGGTAGCCTCTCACGCATGCTAGCCCCAGGGTACCATCTCATCTTTCTTAGTTTCTCTCTTCAATGCCTACACCTTTATAAATAATCCAGTTATTAACTCTCTTCAGTTAATTATCACATCTGTATATGTAATCTATTTCCAGCTGGACTCTGATCTAATTAAGTAGGAAAAAAACATGGCATTCTGAATATAAACCAAAGGCACAAATAAAAACTTACCAACTAAACTGAGGCATAAGTTAAATAAGAGCTGTTGTAAATGGGGTAATAATACTTCCACCAAAAGGTTATGGTTAGGATGAAATATGAAATGCCTTCATAGTGCCTGGCACATAATAGATGTTTAATACATGCAAATTCCTTTCCCATCCCTTTCATTCCAACTCTTTATTCAATTACTGAATAAGAATTAGTTAATTCCAAAGGCACCAATTTTAAGGAAGAACTAAGGCCTACCTCTTAGATGAAAAATAAAGAAATGGCTAAAATACCTCTGCCCTCTCGTCACCACAAACATTGCAAACATCAATAATTGATTGTGGTACTTGCTCTCCTGAACTCTGATAGGATCTCAGAATCTTTCTCAAAAAAGCTTTCTTAGAATTGTTTTTTTTTCTCTCTCCTGTTCCTTGGACACCATTGTTTCTAATCATTCCAGAACATAAAAAGTCCCAGACTAGATTATGAGGTGGTTAAAATACCAGACAAAAGACAACATTTTTAGAATTATCTCTGTTATCGTACAGAAGCTAAGATTTGGAACACGTTTTTCAGTGGCTGAACAATGAATTGTACATTCGGTTCCTGGCATCATTCTACTGTCTTAGGTGCAACTTGAAATAAATAAACAAGCAACAAGGGAACAAAAGAAACCTGAGAAGTTCTTTCTCATAGAGGTCAGATTAAACAATCTATTTATATCTCCAGGTCACAGGACGAGGGATGGAGATGACATCAGGAAAGACGCACACTCAGTGGAAGATCTGGTTAAACTCTACTGTATTGCACAATGGATTTCCCGTGCATACCGTTCATGTTTTCATGGTCCTGCTTAAGGACTAACTGACTAGTTGGCAGTACTGATTTACAGATAACGTTCTAGCAGCAGCATTTGCTTTAAACAGAAATGTAACGTATCTCTTTGCTAAAAACGAAAAAAACCTGACTGCAGCATGAAACATTGCTGTACTGCATTCATGCTACTCATTGCATTATTGTTTGTAATAACGAATTTAACCGTGGAACCACAGTCCCCAGTTTTCCCAAGTGAACTTTAAAAAGGAAATAAAACTGAAGCAACCTTGTTGTGGATAATATTTTTATGCAGCTTGTAAATTAAGTAAAATAATTTTTAAAAAGTTAAACTGAGGTATTATATAGAACTGCAAAGGTATATTCCCTAGCTTATAACTAAAAAAAAATAATACAAATGGCCAGTGTGCAAATACATATGTGTACGTGTGTTTGTTGGTATTTATGTCCACTTGCCTTCAAGGAATATTATCAAATATGGCATGTGTGGGTATGTAATATACCAAAAGAATATTTTTAAAACATTTATGAACACATGTATAAAGGCACTAAGTGCTTTCCATAATATACTTATCCAACTGCCATAATACAGCAAAATGAAATATATACCATTTATTATTATTCCCACTTCATACGTAAGAAAATAAAGGTTTGAAAAATGTTATAGCATTGCTCAAAATGCCAGACCTTATAAGTGGCAGAATTAGCACTCAAGTACAGGGCTTCCGTTCTAAAGTCAAAACTCTTTAAAAAAATTTATTACACTCCTTGTACATACCATCACTCATGATCACAAAAGACAGACCAGCAAATATCCATTGCATATACTAAAAAAACAAGTTAAAAAGCTAGTTATTTAACAGAATAAGAGTCCATAATAAATGATTAAATATACTCAAGGACATAAGAAAAACATTGATTAATAGTGAGGTGAAAGGGAAAAGGAAGTATGGGAATTCATATTTAATATTTCCATTTATTTAGCAAACATTTATCAAGTGCCCTCATGAGGTGCTAGGCCCCAAACTCAACAATAGGAGTATTAAAAATTTATAATTACATTACCTTCAAAGAACTTAAAGTCAAACAGAGATGCAGATGTATAAAAAACTTTGTTATTCCAAAGGAAATTCAAATTTCACCAGGCAGAGTGAAGACACACAGAAAACACAGTTGTCATTAAGGCACCCCAGAGAGGGTTGGGAGGGAGGTGGGAATGGCTCCACGAGGAGGTGACTAGAGTTGACTACTGAAGTAAATATTAAAAAAAAAGATTTTTTCCTAAAGCCTATATTTTTATTAATAACAGATTAATGGAGATATAATTCATATACCATTAAACTCACCTTTTTAAAGTGTGCAATTACATGTTTTTCGGTATGTTCACAGAGCTTTGGTGATCACCACTATCTAGTTTTTAAATATTTTCATCATGCCAAAGAAACCCCATACTCATTAGTAGTCATACCCTATTTCCCCACTCACCCTACCTCCTGGAAGGTACTGACCTACTCTCTAATTCTGTGGATTTGCTTACTTTGGACATTTCGTATAAAGAGAATCATACAATATGTGATTCTGTGTTACTGGCTTCTTTCACTTAGCGTAAGGTTTTCAAGACTTATTCATGTTGTAGCATGTGTCACTACTTCATGTGCTTTTATTGTCAAATAGTACTTTGCTGTATGAATATATCACATTTTATTTATCTAATAATTAGTTGATGACATTTGGGCTGTTTACACTTTTTGGTTATTATGAATAATGTTACTATAAACAACTATGTACAAGTTTTTGTGTGGACATATGTTTTCCTTCCTCATGAGTTATGTCTAGGAGTGGTGTTATGGATCTGTCAAATTAACACTTGTTAAATGGAGCACAGGATGCTAGATGGGGAGTCGCAGTTCAAGAACAGACTATAAGAAAAATTAAAAGAGAGAAGTCTGTTACTCACAGCTCCCTGAAGAAGTACCTGGCATGCCTCAAGGGGCCACACAGTGAGATCAAGGCAGAGTGCAGAGAGAGAGAAAGAGAGAGAGAGGATGTGGGCTACAGGCCTTTATTAGGGTCCATTGGTGGAGTGCTATGGGGCTCTTGGGCTAAGGCCAGATTGGTTGATCCAAATCAAAAGAATGGGATTTTGGTAAGTCTCTCAGGGGTCTTATCTAAGAGATGCACAAAGTGAAGGACCTGACAGGCATGGGAGACAATCACAAAGGTTGTTAAGAAAGTCATATCAGAAACTTACATTTACGTGTGACTCTGCAGGCTGTTATCTAGGGTGTGCACTTGCACAAGGGGACCAGTGTCAGATTAAGGTCCCTGCGGGCCACTTGGCCAAACAAAATGAATACTGAGACAGAAGTACCATGGAGTAGTTTAGTTGAACTCTCAACAAGTAGAATTTTGGAGTCATATGGTAACTCTCTATATGTTAAGAACACTTTTTAAGAAACTGCCAAAGTGGCTGCATCACCAAAAATATATGAGCGTTCTAAATTTTTCACATCCTCAATAATGCTTGTTATTCCCTATTTTAGCCACCAATGTAGGTTTGAAGTAGTATCTCATTTTGGATTTGGTTTGCATTTCCCTAATTATTAATGATGTCAAGCATTTTTTTTCCATGTGTTTATTGGTGATTTGTATATCTTCTTGGAGAAATGTTTATTCAAATCCTTTGCCCATCATTCAATTGGGTTGCCCTTTAATTGAGTTGTAAGAGCTTTTAATATTATAGTTGTATCTTGTTAGCTATGAGTTGCAAATGTTTTTTTCACATTCTGTGAGTTATCTTTTCACTTTCTTGATGATGTTCTTTAAAGCACAAAGGTTTTTAATTTTCATAATGTCCAATTTATATATCTTTTTCGTGTTACTTAGGCTTTTGGTGTCATATCTAAAGCAACTATGCCTAAGCCAAATTCATAAAGATTTACTTCTCTGTTTTCTTCCAAGATTTGTAAAATTTTAGCTATTTAATTTACTCTATGATCTACTTTGAGTTAATTTTTGTATATGATGTGAGGTAGGGGTCCAACTTCATTTCTTAATGTAGATATCCAGTTGTTCTAGAACAGTTTGTCAATAAGATTAGTCTTTCCCCTTTTAAAATGTCTTAGCACTTCATAGAAAACTACATCACCAAAAATGTAAGAATTTATTTCTGCAGTCTTAATTTTATTCCATAGTTTTATATGTTTATCCTCTTGCCATAAATATTTGTGAGTCTTGAAAGGTGAACAGATATTCACCAACCAGACAAAAGGGTTCAGGTGAGGTGGGAGTGGGGGCAGAGAGCATTCCAGACAGAGATACTGGCATGAGTAGACATGTATAAGAAGAATACCATGACCACACATTGGGGAAGAATAAGGAGTGGGCTTTAGCTACAGCATTAACGGTTATGGAGCACAGTAAGGGTGAAAGAGAGGTAAAGTGTAGGACTAAGAAGTTTGACTTTTACCCTATAGACATGTGGAGCTTTTGAATACTTTTACACATAACTATATTTGGCTCTGGAAAGGTCTTTCTAGCAGAAATATGAAGAATAAACTGGAAGTCTAAAAGGAAGGCAGAGACATCGTTTCAGAAATTATATCATTATATCCAAGCAGTCAGTCAAAAGAGCCTAAAGAAAGACCATACATACAATGGGTCCAGAGTAGAGGGATGGATGTATTGAACAGATGTTTAAAAGGAAAAATCAGTACTGTTTCTTCACCAGTTGGATGAGTTTAGGTTGAAATCGAGGGAAAAATTATTCATGACTTCCAGGTTCCTACTGAAGAGTGCTACTCATCAAGCTAGAGAACACAAGAGGAGGTCTGAGTTAAAGCAAATATAATCATTTCCATTTGGGACACGTTGAATATTCATGAATATTTTCTATATGTCAAGCACTACACTAACTGTTTTACATACAGTATTCCATTCACTTTATATGCATTATATCACTAGCCCCACAAGGTGTTATTGATTCCATTTTATAGAAGAGGAAATACTATTTATGATACTTTACTGTCTCACCAGATGCCATCTGTGTATTTCTTTAGCATAGCATCATCTCTAAATGTTATCTTTTGCCTTTTGATTATAATGTAAATTCATGCATACCACTGGATTTAGAAATTGCTTTAGAGAATATCTGGCTTCGACCTTTTTTTAAAAAAAAAAAAAAGTATTGTAAAACAGGACTGAAAGCAAAATTAGTGTCATACAAAGGACCACCTTGGGCCATAAAGCTATTTTGCCACTTACACATGCAATCTACTTCTTGCGATTTCTTTTGCCAAATTAAGCTTATTATTGGACTATGTAAACATGATCTTTATTCTATTCTGTAATATCCTGTATACCTTCCCAAATTGGCCAGGAGAACAAATTCAACTTTTCCACCACATCTAAGCTTACAACAACTGTGTTTCAAATGAATGTCTCCAAATACTGTGGGCCTACGTTTGTTTTTTAGCCCAGCAATTTTATAGCAATACTGTAAAGCGATGACTTCAATTTCATATAAATCATGCTTGGCACAGATAGTGGCTCTTATCCAGACCCATTTAATTTCACCTTTTAGGAATTATGTAAATATCATATGTCTGTTTTTCGAAATTTACCACTACAGTGTTACATTACTTCTCTCATCTCAGAGACCACACAACGTATTGACCTAGCATTTGTCTTTTTTGCACTTAGCTCTGTGGTGAGCACCTGAAAGCCATTCTTAAAACTTACCACCCACTCTCTTGCCTGCTCTGCCGCTGACTTTTAATCATGCTTGTTAATTTCTGTGCAGACTTGGCTGACAAGCAGGATGTGATGTACTGTGCGGGGTCATGATCACAGAGGTACAATACAAGATCAGTATAAGATTTTAACAATGTGGTTATTTATGAAAGTCATTAGGTTTGACCAGAATTAAGTAGAACATGAGCAAAAGAATTATGCAGAGCACTTAACACTTCTTCTTTATATTTATATTCATTTTATGGTATAATAAATAAGCATAAGGTCTCTCTGGACTCAGGTAGACCTGAGTTGGATTTCCCCCTCTGCTACTTCTAAGCTGTGTGGCCTTGAGAGGATCTTCTCCTTAGCCTCAGTTTCTATATTGAGAAAGTGGCAATAATTGTGTCTACAACACAGACTTGTTATAAGAATTACGTGAAACAATTCACATAAATCACTTAGCACATGTCTGCTTCACAGTAATTGCCCATAAAGTACAGTTGCTATTTTTATTACTATTGTTTCTGTCATGGCTGGTTTTTTAGAGGGAGAGTTTTTATGATTAAAATGGCCCAGATCTACAAGATTAAGCCCAAAACAGAAACAAAGCACATTATTGCCAAACTTCAACTAACTTTGGATAACTTGAAGTTTTCCCTTAGAAAATCCATTATTTCTTGATTTTATGTTTTAAATGTTTTTCTAAAACATTTTTACAGAAAGGAGCACGAAAATGAAATACCAGTTTACATATATTGGTAAATTGTACTCCTCAGCGGCCCTTTGCCTTCTTCTAATGGTCCTTTCTCCCCTCCTCTACACTCTGGTATAGAATCCCAACAGTAACTAGTTGAACATATGAGTACCAACAACTACACTCTGACAAAAAAAACAAAACAAAACAAAACAGCAACCCCAGCTCTGCTATTTACTAACTATATGATCATGACCAAATCACTTAACCCCTCTGTGCCTGAAAGTCCTTTAAAATAGTGTTGATAATACCTACCTCAGAGGGTTGTGGGAGTTAATCTATTAAAGTGTCTAGAACAGTGCTTGGTACATGTGCCATAAAAGTCTTAGCTTTCTATTATAGTATGCTGAACCTGTATATAGTGTTGCATGTATGCACACACGCACACAAACGCAAAACTGACATTTCCTTTTCTGCATCACTAACTACCTTTCTACAATGTGTTCTTAAGACTGAATAGAAATGCATAGAAATCTACAATGTATGGCACTTACTTGATTCTCCTTTGCTCAGTATTTCAGTTACTCCTCAGCATTGTTAGGAATTTGGATATCTCAAATTCTTGTTTTAGGTCACAAAAGTACATTCAGTATTTATACGTTGTTTTATCTTTTAAGGTTAAATAAAGGGCTGCTATATAGTAGAGTTTGTCATACAATATTTTATCCCTAAAAAACACTGAAGACTTGAATTTAATACTAGTAACTACACCACCCATATAGCTGACACTCTTTAATAAGAGCCTGATAAAATTGTTTATTGTCATGAATTATGTCTTTTGTATAGCTTAGCTGATTACGGTCCATCAGTGGGCAAACAAAACACACACACACACACACACACACACACACACACACACACACACATGCTCTACCTAACTTCAATATCAGATGGCAAAATACTAAGAGAGTTAGAGGATTTTTGACCTTTCTGTAATTAGTAGTATCTTTTGTTG
Source organism: Eonycteris spelaea (assembly GCA_003508835.1). Taxonomy (NCBI): domain Eukaryota; kingdom Metazoa; phylum Chordata; class Mammalia; order Chiroptera; family Pteropodidae; genus Eonycteris; species Eonycteris spelaea. The sequence goes on from PUFA01000062.1 coordinate 7,146,985, forward strand.
GTCCCAGTGTTCCAGACATTTTGGTATCAGAAAGTTTTGGTGACAGTATCTGGGAAGTTGGTTCCATACCACAACTAATGCTAGGGGAAAAATGATTACATTTTCTTGGAAAAGAAAAACTAGGTTCATAGGAAGATTGTAAATACATTAGATAAGTTATAGTTATTATTATGTAGGTCTATTGTTATTAATTTGAGATTCTCAATTATTGTGAAAAAAGAAAAAAGAAAGTACTTCTCATAAAATGGAAGATTTTGTGGCATCAAGTGTAGGAGGAATCAGATGTGGTATCTTCTGACTACTGTTCATGGCTTTTGTAATGCTTTATGACATGATAAGAAAGTTTCTAGCACTTCCCAGGACATTATTGGAAGAATTTATAACTCAGAAATGTTTAAAAGTGGATAATATACATGATATAACTAGAGTCTCTAAGGCGTTGAAAGCAGCCTAGTGTCTTATCTCAGAGGCGAAGGGGTTATAGCTTTATTAATCATTATGAGACCCTTAGCTTTTGTGCATTTGGCTAATAAAATAATTTATCCATAGTGGTTGAGTGCATGTTATTTCCTGGCAAGAGAAATAAAACATAAAATCTTTAACATATGAAATTATTTTTTTATTATTATGTCTTCAATGACATTTTGTATTACAGTCTATCTTATTTCTCAAAGTGAGTAAAAAAAGATCTTTTATCAAAGAGGATCTAAATTAGGGTAATAAAATAGCATAAGTTGTTCAATAAAGCTTGGGAATTTTAAGGTCATTTGATACAATTTGAGAATCTGAAGTAAGCATCTTTGTTATGCTGAAATTTTTCCTCAAAATTTAATTTTCCTTTAGTAAGTATAAAATTAAAACTTCACTGATTTTTCTCTTGCTTTTGAGGCTGTGTTCATTTCTTAAATAATGGCTCAGATTTGGTGGCCAAAAGTTTAGCTTTGTAAGTTGAATCATTATATCCTGGAGGCATCATATTATAAGTTTTGTTTATGTTCATGGAAATACACTTCCAACTACAAAAGTACAAAAGTTAATTACATACACACACGTGCCCGCACAAGCACATACTAATTATATAAAGCCAAACCAATTGTGTCAGCCATCTCAGAACAAGAAGGGGGATGTAATGCCAGAAATATAGGTGATTATATTTTTAAAAATTTAAAATACATATTGATTTATACTATAAATCAAAATTGACATAAGAAGGGTCAAGTTACTATAATTGAAAAATTTTAAGTTGTACTAGAATGACTTCCAGGAAGTTTTCAGACCTAGCTGTTTTCATGAAAGTTTCTTCAAATTTTCTAGGGATGTATAATTGTCAAGTTATTATTGCAAAACACTATAAAAGAAAGAAATTTTCCTAGTTCATTTTAAGAGGTTAGCATATTCCTGATCTGAAAACCTGACAAATATAGGATAAAAATAGAAAACTATAAACCGAGCTCACTATTATAAAGTTGTTGAAATTATAGATAAATCTTAGGAAATTGAATGCAGTAACATAGCAAAATACCATACCCTGATTGCCAACAATTATTCTTGACTCCACACAGTTCACATCCTAAACAAAATCCCATTAGTAATGCCTCTCATTACTGTAGCGGTTATTAAAGAAGGGGAGCAAAGAGGGAGAGGAAATGGATAGTTTGGAAAAAGAAATGTACTTAACGTGTCACTCACCAAGAGGAGCCACTGTCCCATGAACTCCAGGAAATAAAGATTTAAAAATGATTCTATTTTCCTCTCTGTTCTTTTCTGAACTTCTTCAATGCTTTGAAATACACATATTTCATTTATAATTTTAAAAAAATTAATTAGAAATACTTAGAAAGAAAAAAATAGCAAACAAACAAAAACCAACAGCCACATCATCCAACGAAAACAACATCATAAGTGTTCCCATGCAGGGATGGGACTAGCGGAGTCTTTAAAATATGAAACCAACCAAGTTTAGACTGAAACCTTTCCTATTCCCATCAATATTCTGCCCAGACCTAGGCATTATTCATTGCTCCAAAAATCTTTAAATTGCATTTCAAATGAAGACCATCTGTCCCCCAAGTTTAACCTACTTACCAGTACTCTCAAAAATTGTTTGAAAGGTGAGGTCCGATGCCTTATTCTAAGACCACCTCAGACTGAGCCAATCAACTCACCACCAACTTCAAACAGCTTATCAGTGTTCCCTTTGACTTGGAGCAGCGTTGGCCAAGATTAAGGTCATTTAGACATCATAAATATAGATTCTGGTTATTACTCCAAGGGTCATCTTTATGGAAAGAAAACATGCGAGCAAGGGGTTCACAGTTCAAGCCAATGCAAATTGGAATTTGTATCAAAAAACTGTGAGAGCACTTTAAATCAAATTGCTATAAGTCAAGAACTATTTATATTAAAACTCAATTTTATGGCGCATAAAGAAAAATTTTACTAAGTATAGTGACATATGATTTATATAATTTTTATATCGTATGTGTGTGCTCCGAGCTGAAATATCCCTCCTAAATTCATATTTTGAAGTTCTAACCCCCAGGACCTCAGAATGTGGCTGTATTTGGAGATTAGGCCTTTAAAGAGGTAATTAAGTTAAAGCAAGTTTGTGAGTACAGACACAGACATAAGCAGGAAAACCATGTGAAGACACAGGCAGAATATCACCATCCACAAGCCAAGGGAAAAGGCTTCAGGAGAAACCAATTCCACTGACACCTGGTCTCAGAGCTCTAGCCTCTGGAACTCTAAGAAAATTCATTTCTGTTGTTTAAGCCTCCCAGTCTATGATACTTTGTTATGACCTGACAATTATGAAAAGTTGAACATCCTCTCAAAGATTCTGCAAGTTCCTAGAGACAAGTGTCCTAGGGTCAACCTCCTGCCTCTCCCGAATTACTTCAGTTCAGAAGTCATTCCACAATCTCCAACTTTTGTGGTCCCTGTCCGGTGCTAACCTAGGGTGGATCTCAGTTCTTTCCATTAATTTCCATCAAAATAAAAGAACATAAAGTAAAATGTTAACAACATCTAAAAACAAAACAAAAATAAGAATTCACCTTCACACAAGGTAACTGTGAACACGGCAGACTTTACATCCCAGAAATGCAAAGAACTTAAAATTGAACGTTAGCTATCTGTGCTCTAACACAGTCCCTCAGTCATTCTGACCAGTGGGAGTCTACCCCACTTTCCCTCCTCCCCTGCTTCCCCCTACTCTGGCTCCTCTCCCTTCTTCTCTCCTGTACACACCCTGATCTTATCCATTCTGTTCTTGGTTCTCCCCTCAATCCCCGGAAGTTTGGCTATCTACTTTTTGTGCATTGTGTTCATGTTCTCAGGACCCCCAATCAACCTGAAATAGTTAATCAAACTATTTCCTCAAACAGAGAAAGTCCCCTTTCTCCGGGAAAACCTGGAGCCAGCTGTTAAAGTTATCCAGTTTTATCCTTGCTACATTATGTTCAGCTAATAACTGAAAGGAATGAGGTAATTTTTCAAGTTTTTTTTTTTTTTTTTACCTTGACGCAAAAATAATTAACATTAGCCATTTAAATCATCTAATGTTAATACGGTACCCTTCTGTATGGCTTCTAAGTGGACTCAGATCTAAAATCTCCATTAAATCTCTTGGAAATTATTTAAAATTTTTCAGTCTCATTGGAATATTGCTCACACATATGAACTCTGAACGTTAATTTTTAACAGGTCAACTGTTGCATTCAGCAAATGATAGAAACTATGTTTCCAAAATGGAGGATTTGAAAACTAAGAAGCTTCTTCTACACGTGCCACTTCCCATAAGGAACATCAGGAAGGAGGCTTAGTTTGCCTTTATTCAAAAGATCTCCTACACAATTTGTGTTGATGCAGATTGCCTAGTTGAAGACCGTCAGTTTATGGTTTGAGGAAGAAAATGAAAATAAATTCTGGTTCAAAATCACTTCTTAGGAAACAGGCTGCTGCTGCCACCTGGGGGAAGTTCTCTCTGCTTCATTCAAAAAAAAAAAAAAAAAAAAAAAAAAAGCCAATGTGTTTGTCAGATGAAAGCATCCAGTTCGTGATTTCCTTGTCATACCCACACAGGAAGAAGACTTTTTAACTTTCTGCCCATGAAATCATAAGGCATTCCAGATGTCTTCAAGATTCCTTCACACAGAAATACATACTTCACAGACATTTTGAGAGGTACAGGAGGAGATGAACCAGAATATAACCCTATAAAGGTGTTTACATCTTATACACAAGGAAGTATTTGGGGAAGTATGTGTTATATACTAGGAAGTGCAAAAAAAAAAATCAAATTCATGCTTTCAATAACAAAAGAAAACCCCCATTTTAAAGCAAAATTTGTTTGGCTTCAAGTTATATTTAATTGTACTCTTAAATATGCTATCATCAATTGTTATGGACAATGCCTGTGCTGGTTTACTCATGCTAGTGATTACATCAAAAGATAATAAATGTCAATTGTATGGAAATAGCCAAGGGTATTTTCTTAGAGACTTTTTGAATTTATGAACTAAATGTTGCTGTGAAGTCAATATAGATATATTTATTTCATGTATAATACATATACATGAAACTTTTCATAAAGTAGTGATATGCTATTCATCAATTACAATGGAAAAAATGTGACCGTTGCTTTTGAAAGTCTAGTTTCTGTTGAACATTTCCAATATTGCATAACTTTCTCTTATAGAAAAATTGTTATCTAGCAATGTCCTAAAACAAAGAATTGAATCCTATAAATAGACGTTTCAGGAAGTATCTAATGAAATTAAAGGTCTTTTAGGTGACATAAAAAAATTAGTGCTGATTACAGAATGACAATTAATCATTTATGTAGAGCATTCTGGTAACAGATTAACTAAATGAGACATGTACAGTATCAGGCCCAGACTTATACAATATCAAAAGGCTAAAGTTCATACCAAAGAATAACTGTACAAGCTTGAGGGGAATCTGTAGAAAAACCTTTTTTAGCATTGGAAAAGGTTCATGACATACAGCATATGGACTGGGATTTCATAGTTTACAAAAGGAATCCTTGCGTGATTCAGGGTAAAAATAAATCTGAGTGACTAAGGTTGCAACCAACACAGCTGAAGGCAGGTGAGCTGGGGTCACTTGAGGGACTCCAGAAATGAGTATTTTATATGGGGGCATGAGGTTCTTTCAAAGTGTTCATGTTAGGGTGTGGGGAGATTGGGGTGGGGGGCGGTGTTAGAGGACAAGGAAGGCCAGAGGTGCATGACACTATATAATAGAAGCACAGTGATGAGCAAAAGTAACAAGTACACAATCTTAAATGTCTTTATTTCTGAATTAGTAGTCGAGCACTTTTAGAAATTGGCCAGTAGCACTGCCTTTTGATCGAACAAAAATGATCGATGACCTCATAATGCTATAAGAAGCTTATGTTCTGTACAAAGGATCAACTACAATTCTGGGGCGTTAAAAATAGAATAGAGTCTCCCAGGGTTCTCCTCCCTCCTTACTGAGCTGCACAACATGTTAGAATTTACTTTCCTTGTTCAAGAGCCAATATTTTACATTGTAGGCCAAAGAGATGATTTATTAATTATTTCAAAACAGAAATTATAAACAGTTCTCATTTTCTTTCTTTCTTTCTTTTTTTTTTTGAAAACTTTTTTAGGTAGGGCAACCTTTGGTTGATCTCACAGATTGCAAGGATCTTGTCAGCTTACAATCCTTTCCTAGGTGGTCTCCCATCCAAGTACTAACCAGGCCCAACCCTGCTTAGCTTCTGGGACCAGACAGGATCCGGCTTGTTCAGGGTAGCAGGGCTGTAGACTAAGTAGTTCTCATTTTCATTAGAATGTTACTGGTTGTAAAACAAAAAACAAAAACAAAAACAAAACAAAAAAACAAAAAATAAACAAACAAAAACCAGTAAGTAGAAACAGAAGCCTTCTTTAACATTATTTATTTATATTTCATAGGAGAGAAGCATTCAGGAAGTCAGGATAGATGATTTTTTGCAGATGCCACTTGCATATTTAAAAGGAGTGGAGGCAGGAGATGGGACGTTGTTTAAAATGTAGGAAGGGCTATTTCTCCCACTGTCCTTTTTCTGTTCCTATTTCTCCCACTGTCCTTATTCTGTTTCTACTTCTCCGAGGGTGAATAATTTTCAGGTACTGCTGCTAACTTTGAACTCAAGAACCTCAGCACCCATTCCTAAACAACTCACCTACCACACTGATAAGTTAACATATTCCTCCTAAATATGATTTATGTTATCTTCATGTAATTTTTTTTCTCTTTCATTTTTCTGCAATTCTTGCTTCCTCCTCCCTTTCTTATCTGTATTTGACATCTCTCTCCTCTTCCATTACAAACTACTGATGTTATTTCAATCTTTCCTCTGTCACTGGGGTGTCTCCCCTTTAGTGAAATGCTCCTCTACAATTAGTCACTATGAATGAGGGGGAAGCAAATTAACGATACTGCTGGAATGTTCCAAGCCACGTAAGAAGCTTTACATGAGGTGAACAACGATGCCTACCTGCTTATGTTGAGCTTTTGTTTACCCACAGCCATGATGGACTCCAAACAGATGATTGTCACCTTGGCTCTCTTTGGTGACTCGGAGTAGAAAAAGTTCTGCTGGGAACATGTGTCTGAGAAGCACTGACTTTCATAGCAGCTTTGCTCCATGTTCTGTGACCAAAGTTTGTAGTCTGGGCTGCAGTTGTCACCTCCATGGCTTCATGCGTCAAGGGGGGCAGGAGATAACTGCAGGTCCAGGTGCTGGACACTCCAGGTTATCCACACAATAGGCTGAGCAAGAAGCATGTGAAACAGGAGGTCAAGAAAGCCCTGGCACATCACTTTGGGCAAGAGGGTCTCCACTTGTACTGCTGGTCCAGAGAGCAGACATGCATGCCTCTTTGTGAACAGGAGGTATCTTCCCCAGTCCAGGAGATCCAGGTAATACAAAGAGGCTATTACACTAATGCCATTATTCTCATTTGGAGGACATTCCTAATAAAAAATAACTATGAAAAAGCTGGTTAAAAGAATAGTTGAAAGCATGTTTAAAAAAGTCATTTAAAACAAGTGCTGGTCACATAGAAATAGTTGGTAAAAATTACTTGATTTTCCCATGAACAATTATTTTTACAATTTTTAGAGGAATTTAGTCATTTTATAACTAAGTCATTGAAAAAAAAACAAGATACTAAACTTTTGAGGTTAACTAAGTCTCAAACTCCTAAGAGCTGTAAACCTGAATAAGTTTGGAAATGTGGTCCTCAGATTATCTGCATCAGAATAAACAAGGCCCCTTCAAAGTGAAGATTCATCCAAGCCCTACTGAAACAGTCTCAAGAGCTGAGCCTACATATCTGCATTTGCATTAACTTTCCATATATTTCTTAAAAAGTCCAGTTCTAGAACCACTGAACTAAAATACTGACTTGCATCCATTCAACATTAAGGAGACAATCTTTTATAATTCGCCAGTACTGATTCAGTCATTGATCACTGCATTGAAAACCTGCACAACAGAGCTTAGTGATTGGTGAATAATATTTGAGTCCTGACATCAAAAAGCTTGAATCTAAAAGAGACAAATAGATCAACAAGTATAAGACAATGCATTAAGTGGCAAAGTAGTATGATATATGACTGGGGGAAAGGAGACAGCACTGTAACTTACGTCATGGCAAACATTCAGGAGAGATCTATGCTTTATTTACAGGAAAGAAATCAGGAATTTCAGAAGCTTTGCTTGCCTCATCAGCTGTAGAGCCAGAAAGTGCTCCATTCTAGCCATGAGAAGACCACAGGGACCTGTGCCACTTTTGTCTAGTGGTCCATCCCTGTTGTCTGTTAATTTACTATAAGTCGCTGAGTTGGAGGCTTATTCAACTAGTCTAGAAGAGAAGGTGGGGAGGGGAGAGGTCCTGGTATGGCCACAGCTAAGAGATGGAGAAAGTTATACCTACATAAGGTATATAGACATATATGAGCAAGGCTCACGTACAACCAACAATTCCTGGAAACTACGCATTGAGCTGCTCCATTTTATTCCATTTCTTGATTCTCTAAATTTAGGCCACCCAAATTTAACTGCTGAACTTGATAATATTACTCTGTAGCCTCGTTGAATCACTGAGCTCAGAGAACTCATCTCTACTAGAAGCTTGGTAAGTAAATCCACAAGGAGAAGAGAGAACAAACATTTTTCATTCAAGAAGAATTTGTATAAATGCTACTTTTCTTTGGGTCCAATCTCTGATCATGCTGATGCAGGATCTGTTATACTTGGAAAGATAGTATACTTTGCTTTAAAGAAAGATGTGCTTTCCTTTCCCTAGTAAAGGCATAAGATTGCTCTAAATGACAGACACACATTTTATTTTTTAGTAATTGTGCATGTTTCTAAAAATGGGAAAAAAATGTGTAATCATATGAAACTAGTGGAAAAATTAGGGTGAAAGAGTATAAAAATAATCCTCATCATCTAACTCCTGAAAAATCAAGGACATACTGTACAAAAGCAAAGAAAAAGAGATTATGCAAGTAAGAAACAATGTGGAATCTAAGAAAGTCCATAAACCTTCCCCAAACTATTAAAGCCTGCATTTCTAACAATATTTCTGGTGAGAAATCAAGGGAAACATGTAGATTTCCATCAGTATAATTTTTAAATAGCTTTAAAAATTCATTTAAAGCTACTATTAAATAAATATTAGCTTAAGCTATAGATGAATGTAATTCAGTAAATTTAGTAAACACATTAACAAATATTTCTCAAAACTAACTTGACTTTCTTTTGTCTCTAATTTTTCTCTATGCTGGTCCTATGCTGAGCCAAAAAGAGTATGTAAAAGACATACATTTTGAAAATAGTTTTTTCCAGTTTTAAGATTAGAACAATATTGCATTCCTAATTTTTGTTATAGAACTGTGAATTTGATTCATATATGTCTCTGATCTTTTTAAATGGTATCTGGCATATAGCTTTCTCTTAAGGCTGCCTTCTGTAGGTCAGTGTCCAATTCAGGAGTTGAAGGCAACAAGGAGATGGGCTAGGGCCAAACTCAGATCTACAATTTTTTTTTTTTTGGGGGGGAGTGCAAATAACTTCTCTGCAAAGAGAACTCGCGGCCAAGGTTAGTATCCTGAGGGGCCCCAAACCCCAGGAAGGCACTGCAGTCCTATTTTGGGCTTCCACTCTGACTTTTGGTTGAAGATCACCTAAGCACAGGCTGGCTGTTTATGACCTTTTTCCTGAAGGTGACTCGGATACTGGTGGCAGCCATCTGGATGTTCTCACAGATTAGGAGCAGCTGCAGAATGTCTGAATATTCAACAGGACCCGCAGCTGTTAGGAAGGAGCAAGGGGTTGTTAAAGTCCTCTTGTTGCAGACACACCCTGGATTTTTTTCCCCCCTGGCTCGTGCAAAATGGGAAACAGAACATCTGCCTTCATCCTCTTCCTTGCCACTTTTCTGGGGGCACTGACACCTGCCATGGAAGGAGTCTGTAAGGTCAATGCTAGACAAGTGACCTCTTCTTTCCTGTACCTCCCTGTCGTCTCTGAATACCTCTCTCAATTTGTGATCTAATATTTTACAGAGGCATTATACGCTGCCAGCTGTGACAACTGAAACTCTTCCCTAAGTGATCCTTTTCTCTTTATTTATGTTAGGCCTCCATTAATTTACAGCAAAATGGTAGAGATGTCAGTGAGTCATCTCTCTCAAATTGGGAAATAAAGGGAATGATTCATCTGAATGTTATCTGAATGCCATTTGAATGTTTAAAAAATCCACAGAGCAGATATAATAAAGTCACCTTAAGAAAGCGCTAGCATACAGCCAAACGACACTAAGAATTGAATCCAGGAATTGACAAAAGTCCGTATTCTTTCTACTATCATGGTATCATGTATTTTTACTGTATACAATGAGGCTTCGAACATGTAGTTTTTGATATAGAATAAACAACTTAACTGTTGATGTTATAGGTGGATGTGTATCCAAAAGACTCAGAAAGGCCCATACAAGGCCTGAAAATACTAAACAAAGATCATCAGCAGCTTAGTTGTTTGACAGAATTTAGTTGAAAAACAAGCCTTGTTACAATTTTAGGTATATGACTATAAATGTTACTAAGACTTTCTTGGCTTCAGTTCCTCACTTATAAAACAGAGATAATTTTACTTATGTAAAAGAGTCCTGAGGGTTATATTTAATAAATAAATGTAATATTGTGCATGACTTATGGTGGATTCACAGTGGGTTCACAGAAAATTACTGCTATTGTTATTGTTTTTATTGTTATCATCCCTACCCAGATTGTGATGAGTACCATTCAAATGACCTCCTAGACATATGTGACATGTCACAGAGGTTAAGAGCATGGGTTCTGGAGTAAATTATACCTGTGTTCAAGTCCCTACTTAGCAACTTACTTGCTTTGTGACCTTGGGTGAGTAACTTCAATCTCTTTGTTGGCAAATTGGGAAAGATAATAGTGTCTACTGGGTTACTTTTTGGATTAATGCCATATCACATAATAGTAAATTAACTCAGGCATTGGCACATGACAAGCAGAGTAACACTAAATATTTGCTATGGTCATTCTTATTTTATTGTTAGAATTTGTTTTATCCTAAAATTAGGACATATTATTTATAGCCTTCTTTGGGATTATTTTGCTAGGCTTCAGAAGAGAGTAAGAGTGAAATCTAATTTATATGACTCCAATTTACATTTATAACTATAAGAACTTCCTTGTTAATTTAGAAACAAATCTGGGAAGAAAATTCCCTGGCTTAGTCAAGTTAAACTGAGAAGCCCCAATTTAGTGGGAAGGACATGGGGCTGGCAGTCCAGGGACCTTGGTTACAGGCCCAGGCCTGCCAACAATCAGCTAGCTATGTGGCTTTGGCCAAGCCATTTAACATCACAAGGCCTCAATATCATCATCTGTAAAATAAGGCAATTTGGACAGATGATCTCTAAGTTTGAAAATTCTGTGAATCTGATCTAACGAAACTTTATCATTCAGCTTTGGCTCTCTGAGAAGGAAAATGTGGTGTTTTAAGTGGGAAGAGAGTAAGGGAATAGTGTAAAATATAAAGAATGGTCCTTATTGTCCTCCTGCTCCATGATAATTTTTTTCTCAGTTGATGTAATCATTGGCTTTTTTTTAAAGTTTCCCCCTAAAAAGTCCAGATGCTATGATTTCATCAACCACAAACAAATGGGGCAGGGCTGGTGAGGTCCTGGGAAAATGAACATAATTCCTGGAAAACAGAGTTTATATCCTAACTAGTTGTCCCAAAAGGACTAGATGGACTCATACCCATTAGCAGTCTGAAACCAAACAATTCATGATTGATTGTAAATTTTCCATCTAGCTTAGTACTGTATTTAAATTATTAACACCAGATAACTTACATTAACTTATCTTGTTCTTGGATTTTTATGTGAGGTATCAATCAACTGTGATTAGTCTTTCTCTGGTCTTTAGAGAACACGTTTGGCCACTAACATGATGACTATACACCAAGCGACACAACTTTCAAATACTCAACTATTTTCCAGCCAAAAATCAATCTAAAGATTATAAGCTAAATCAACCATTCTCTTCTATTTTTGGCAGTTATTCAAAAGTGCAATTTCTCTCACAGTTCAGGACATGAGCATCCTTTCATAAATAATTATCAACATGTAAAAAGTTCCCAATGGCTGAACACATGGACTAGTAAGTGGTGTTGAGCTTACAAATCTATTATCCTTAAGTGCTTAATTTTCCCTGAATCATATTATACTTTAAAGTGCATGTTGGAGATATACAGAGAATGTATTACTGTTAGAATACAGAAAACCAGGAACTAAAAACATATTGTGAAAGTTTTCAATAAAGCAATAAGTACTAACCTAGCAAGAGAAGAATTCTATGTTAAAATATACAACTTAGGGAAGGACCACTTGAGCCAAACAGTTTATTTTGCACAAATTTTTTTATAGTGATGTTTTTAAAATATTTAATGATAAATATGGCCCGTGCATCCACCAATCCTGAGAGGTTGGATTTTGGGGTTGCACTCAAGTGGTTAAGGGCAGTAGCTATTTGTTAACTTGTATTTGATGTTTCAATATTATGACAATCAATATAAACATATCAATAATGGGTGAATATCAGATCTAGCTCTAAATTTGTAAATAGCCCAAGAATTAATTTATTCCTAGAACCTAGATCTGGTATATTTTATGCTTCATTAATTTTTCAACAATTTGTATTAATTTTCTAGGGCTGCCATAACAAAGTACCACTAACTGGGTGGCTTAAGCTACAGAACTTTATTGTCTCTCAGTTCTGAAGGCTGGAAGCCTGGAACAGATATTAGCAGGGTTAGCTCCTTCTGAGGGCTGTGAGTGATGGATCTGTCCAAGGATTCTCTCCTTGGCTTATGGATGGCCATCTTGATATTCACATGGTTTCTCCCTGTATTCATGCCTTTGCCCAAATTTCTGTTCATAATGAATTAGAGACCCACCCTATGTCCTTATGTGAACTAATTACATCTGCAACAACCCTCTGTCTCCTCTCTCATAAAAGATGTGTTATAATATACTGAATATATGATAAACTCTGAAGAGGTCTGCTAATTTCACTGTTATTATTAGCTAAAATGTGATGTTGACATTATATGTATAATGAGATTTACACAAAAGGTATATTTTTTAAAAGTTGGGTAAAAGTTTTGCTAATTTATGTTTTAAAGGTATATAGAATATACCAATTAAAGTATCTCTTTGAGAAAGTCTTTTGTGAAGTTTATAGTCTGTTGAAATAATTATTCCTATATACTAATCTTGGAATTTCAATTCAGATTTTCTTGAAAGGAGGGCATTTTTAGAATTAGTAATTATTCTATGGTGCAGACAAATTTTTAACAGGTATGAGGAAAAATTTTGGACCTATTCCTTGAGAGAGTCCCTCAAATACAAAATAGAAAGTGTAGAATACAAGCAAATCCATGAAAATGAACTATAGAACAAAACAGAAGTTTTACAGAAAAGTACAATTTGGTGTAGCAAAGGTTAGGTTTCAAAACTGAAGACTAAAATCAAATAAAACTCTAAACCTTCTATTTGAGATGATGGTAAGGGTCTAAATTCAAAATTAATGCAAAAGATATTGAATTTACAATGTGCTAGAAGCTTTGATACATAAAGACATAGATTCTGTCTTCGAAGAGCTCATGGTCAAGTTATAGAGATGGATGTGTAAATAGAAAGCTCTGATAAAATGAAAAATAAAAAATAAAAAGCCAGACCGTATTAGGAGTTATAATTGGTAACCATTGTCTCAAGATGTTTCTAATTTTAAATATATTATCCCACAATTCCTGTATTTTCATATTAAATTACATGTCCGAATTCTTCCTCCCTCCCTCCCTCCCTCCCTTTCTTTCACTATTTTCAGTTTCTCAATATTATAAATAATAATCATATATTCATTATATACATTGAAGTTTCCCAAATTATCTTTCAATTTTTTCAAGATTTTTTAAAACCAGAGTTTATGCTAGTACCTCTCTCTAGGGGTTTGTATTCAACCTCTCTATGCACCTGATTCTTCATATCATAATGGAGATAACAATAGTTATCTCCCACAAAGCATCATGTTGAGCTTCAAAAGAGAGAAAGATGTAAAGTGCTTAGTATAATATCTGGCACTAAATATTAGTTTATCTTTCTTTCTTCTGATAGTTGGAGGCCCTGGTTTTATTCCTTAGCATTTCATATTTTTCTTGCCACTATAAACTGTAACAGCTTTGGAAATATTTTGGTAATGAGAGTATTTGGAATGGAGGGAATGTTATTTTACTGTCATATTGTCATGATTTCATATAACCGGAAATATTCAAAAGTTAAATGGTTATTTCTAGACGTCTTTCATATTGCATGAACAATTTGCCACATGCTGTTACTTCTGCTTTATATCAGCTTATTTTCACCAATCAAACAAGAATTTATTACATAACCAACTTCCGCATATTACTAAACAAAGGAACACCAATCTTCAGTGTTTTTCAACCACATTAGAGGAAGCCATCTGATAAATTGTTTGACTGTCTAATGAAGGAGATTTGAATCACAGTAATATTTTGCAGTTGTTCCAAATAACCAAATGTATTTTGATCTTAGTTTTTCCATTACATGTTATCTGATTAAAAATAAATTGTAACCCAATTATGTAACTATAAATCCTTAGAAGATGCTTTTAGTGATAACACATCATTCCTACAAAAGAAAAAAAAAAGATATGACAATTCCCTTAGCTAAGTTCCTTTGACTCGAAAGAATTCAGCGGTTCTAACAGATTCAGGTAGACAGGCAAGTATAAATGACTGACGAAGTTGTAAATGTAAACACATTAGTCCCTCTGCAATCTTGGGGGATATATTCCAAGACCCCCAGTGGGTGCCTGAAACCATGATAGTTCCAAACCTTATATATACCATGTTTTTTCCTACACATATATACCTATGACAAAGTTTAATTTGTAAATTAGGCACAATAAGAAATTATCTACTAATAAAATAGAACAGTCATAATAATATCCTATAATAAGCATTAATGTGAATGTGGTTTTTCTCTCAAAGTGCACTCTACGGTATTCACCTTTCTTTTTGTGATGTGAGATGATACCATATCCACGTGAGGTGAATGACGGAGATCTTTTCCGAACAACCAGAGTTGACTGCGGGGAACTGGAAACCACAGAAAGCGAAGCCGCAGATGACAGGGGACACTGTATACGATACGCAGCACTGACAATACGCAATTTTGAGTTTGTGCATACATAAATTATAACGGCAAAATAAAGTGAAGGACTAGAGCCTTTTGTAAAAAAGAAAGTCCACATCTCTACATTTGCTCATATTATTTGACTCCATCTTCACTTCCCATTGCATACATCAGCTTTTAGAAACACAATGACAGACAGATCTGTTGACTGTCTATGTTGGATCAAAATAACTCCTTTGCTCATTTTTGAGAAATACAGTCCAAGGAAAATAGCCACTTAACTGCTCTCAGGAACTTCTGGGACAGGCGTGGGAGAATTATACGACCATCCTTTTCATCCATGCATAAAAAATAGAAGAGGCTGGGGTCAATGAAGATGAATACTTACATCAGGTCCCTGATACACTGATAACCCCATTAAATTCTATTTAGCACAGATAGACTTTCCAGTATAAAAAAGAAAACTCACTTAATAAAGAAAAATGATCTTAGAATTATGCAAGTTATGAGAAAATCATTACCAAGTTCTTACTTTATATAAAATTTAGATAAAAGGAAAATAGCAATGGGTTTTAATGTCAGAAACCTGGTTTCAAAAGCGCTTTTGTAAGAAGGAATGTGGAGAGTGAGAATTCCCATATTCTGTCAGTGAGAGTGTACACTGGTAAAACCACTTTAGAAATTAATTACCCAAAGGTCCATTAACAGTAGAATGGATAAGCAAATTGTGGTATATTCGCACCATGAATGCTATCTGGTAATGAGAATGAACAATTACAACTGCATGTAACAATATCAATGGACTGCCCAAACATAATGTTCAAAGAAGCCAAACATGAGTACATGCTTCATATATATTGTAACAAACTGATACTAAACATTTGAGTACCTTTTTCCTATATTCTTGTCATCAGTATCATCTTAAACATCTATTGTTAATATCAATTTGATAAATGTAAACTCATATCTTACTGTTACCTTAATGTACACTTCCTAGATTACTACTGAATAGAAGCATTTTTTTTAAAGTGCTTTGGGCATTAAGACTTGCTCTTCTATAAATTGCTCATTCACATTTTGTCCATTTTGTCATTTTTCTATTGGATTATTTATCACAAAGATCTTTGTTTGGCTAAACCTTTCAGATAGGCTCTTAAATCTTCCCCTAGGCCCATTTGTACCGTGTAAAATCTAATTTAGCAAGAACCCTGCGATGTAAGTTTAACCCTCATTATTCTAATTGGGTTTCTCATCCTCTACTATCTCTCCAGGTGATGTCTGATGACCCTAGCCTGTCTTCAGCCAAGATCCTGTTAGGTCAGTTTAGCCAGACCCTCTCTGACCCTTGAAGCTTCCGCTTAGTAATTTTCCATCCACAGATCCCCACCCTGCTCCTTGGCTATAAATTCCCACTTGTCCATGCTGTTTTAGGAGTTGGGCCCAATCTCTCTACCCATTGTAAAATCCCATTGCAGTGGTTCCTACACCTATCTATCTTGATAGATCTGAACTACCATCAGGTCTGCCTTCCCATTTTAAACAAGTGTCACTTAGTATTTTTTCTTCTCCACTTCCTGCTTGGCAAATTGGAAGAGCTCTATGCATATTGTAGATATTAGCCCTCTATCCGTCCTTCACGATGTGGTTTTCTTCAATTCTATTATTTATCCTTTAACTTTGTGGTAATTACTGCCAAACTAATTTGTGAAATTCCTTATAGTCATATGTTTCTATGCACATGACAAAAGATAGGGTTTTAGTTTCATTTCCTTTCAGATATGCAACCAATTGTATTTGCTCTATTTATTAAATAATTCATCCGTTTCCTAATATTTTCTGGCTACTCTCAGGCATATGTGTATATGATCTGAAATTATATATATATATATATATTTTATAAATTATATATATATATATAATTTCAGATCATTTTTCTTCTAACTTCAAAAGTTATTTTATAGTGTATTTTTTAAATCACAAATGACATTTGTGGACAGTATGTTTCTCCATCATATAGTTATTATTACTGTATTTCTTGCATTTGTTCCTCAGTTTTGATTTGATAAAGTTGCCATAACTCAATTTAGCTCCTTGATAATTTGGATGTTCTATTCTAATTCACATCCATTAAGGATTATTTCCTTGATCCTGAATTCAGAATCAAATACATACTTTCCCATTACTGTTTGGTAGCAAGGTAGCAAATATTTCCCTAATCAAGAACTTTTGCTCCTGACTGCATCATCCCCTCAAATACTAAAATAAGACCTTTAGAAACACTTTCATCTCTTCCCTGTCCTTTCTATTTCCCTCATCCTCCCTAGGGAAGAGTTCCTTGGAATGCTTTGTTTTCCCATATTACCAGATTTTGCTAAGATAGTTAACAATTCGATTTCCCTTTACAGATTGCCCTGTTTCAAAGGTCCTCTTCTAGCCTTTACACTGACTCTGCCTGATAGTTTATCATTATTTCTTATAACTTATTATATAAATATTAGTAAGTCCATTCCTCCCCACTGTTTTCTCTCTTCATCTCCCCCTAGCCTTCTGGTCAGTGTATTTTCCTAATATACCATGAATTCTAGCATAATATCCAAGAGGCATTGAATTCCAGATATGCTCTTTCATGTACCATTATACAAGAGCAATCCGAGCTACTCATAATAATCAGCATAGGGGATGTAGGGAATTCATTTGTTATAGTCAGTAATGGAATAGTTGAATCGTAAGAACAGTGAGGCACTGATGTGAACATGTTCAGCTTTTTCTGGATGACAGTACACGTGTATCTCCTGGATAAACCATTATTGGAGACAATTACAACCTGCAACAAAAGACCTATGTGACCAGAATTAGCTCTGGGAAAAATAGAGGTCGAGAATATTCATCTTTGGTATCCTGTCACCTTTTCCATTAGTCTAGAATGTGCAATCTTCCCTCAGGCCCTTTGGATGTGCAATCTGTATGCTATTCTCACCTGGAAGACAAAAATTTCTACTGAACTTTATATTTTAAAGTGTTTTTGAATACTTTAGAGTATTGGAAGATAGCATACTTGGTATTTTTGTGCAGCTGGGGTTAGTCTTAAGCACATACCATCTTGGGGCATTAGTAATTCACCTCAACTACTACCAGGTCTGACCCTTACCAGGGTTATTTTTCTGGTTATATTACCTCAATTTGCAATCTCAGACTTATTGTATCGAAATTCTTTTACAAAAAGCTAATGTTTTAAGCAGTATTTCTGTTTTCTACATTCTCAAACTTTATTTTAAAAATAAGGTTTTTTCACAAGCATCTGAAGTTTTTGTTCAGTTCATGTGCTGTTTTAAGAGAAAATGTTCTTTTAATATAAAAGCTGAAGGCTATGAAAAAAAAGTTATATCTAAGCAAATCATTCTCTTTTGCTAAACTTACAGAAAGTGACTTTTAGTTTGCTTTTCTCATGACTCTTTTTCAAAGAGAAATCAAATTGTAGTTTTGGTTGACTCATGCATTGTTCTTTCCAAATTCCCCAGGTGTGAAAAGTTGAATTTTAAATTAAGAAGTATCAGCCAAATATGTAATCTTGGGGCTGAAAGGTTAAGTGGCTGCACATACTGAGAGCATTTTTCTACTGAGATATGATAATGAAGCAATTTACAAAAACATGTAAAACCTTGTCAGAGCAGCCTTGGTATGAAGGGTCATCACATAAATGCCATTGTGGAAATGAGCAGACATTAATACTTGCTATTTGAACAATTCAGTAGGTATTACATTACAATGGGAAAGGCAAGAAGAGGAGTTAGCCCCTTCATTAGAGTGGATTATTATTTTTTTCCTTGACAATTATTGAGCCCCAGGCTTGTTTCTACTGCTGTTGCTAAGGATAATGGCCCGATAGATAGGAAATGTTGATAGATATAAGATAGCACACCATATTTTACTAAAAAATTTAGAGAACCGGGTATAGTGCGCCTTAGGAGGGGGGTGGGAGTAAGGCAGAAGGAAAAAAAAAAAACAGGAATACACAAGGGTGAAAATACATAATATTCAATAATTAATTCACACTGAAATTCCAGGTGGATCACTTTGAAACCAACAATTATTTCATTGTTCTGCATCCTTTCTCCAATTGTTTTTTGGAGTTCTACTCCTATGAATTGTTAAGATTTATCTAAAGGGAAAACTATAACTGTAAAAAGTATGATATGTGAGAATGTATAGGTGAATAACTCTTCTCCATTGCAACAAGTTGCTATTTAAAGATCCAATTCTGTATAGAGGCATATTAGCCATCAGCAACTAACATTTTCATTATTGCAAATTCTATGGTTATCATCCAAGTAGTACTACAAATGAGATATTAACTGTAAAGAGTTGTTCCTGGTTAAAATTATATCTACCTATATCTATCTATCTATCATCTATCTATCTATCTATCTATCTATCATCTATCTATCTATCTATTATCTATCTATCTATCTATCTATCTATCTATCTATCTATCTATCTATCTATATTATCTATCATCTATTCTCTCTCTCTCTCTCTCTCCCTCCCTTCCTCCCATCTGGAATTCCGTGACTTCCTTTATAGGCTGGCTCTTGGGATGGACTGTAGTTACAGAAACAATGCCCCCAACAACTGTACTACTCAAAGAATCAAGGCATGTGGCTCTTCAGAAAGGCAACTGCTGCCAGCAACAGCAGCAACAGCCTGGGTTTGCCAAATTTCTTCCTGAGAACTTCGGCGGCAAAAAGTAAAATACTTGGTCAATTCCCTTTGGAACCACTCCACAAAGAAGTGTGTAATGATTTCATGGCTCCCTTTAGAATCTTAAATACTCCACTAAAGGAGCTCCCTAATCTCCTTACATGAATTTCTAGAGCTTAGGTTTTTTTTTTTTTTTTTTTAAATCACTGTCTCACTATCTTTCCCTATAGTTTAAACAGAAGTTTAACTTCTCAAATAAAAGAAACCAAGTGATTCTTTAACTTATATGGAACAAAGTGTAATGGAGAAGAGCACGGAATTAGTTATGAATTGGAGGTCTAGGTTTCGGCTAGTTATATCTTAGCATTGACATTTATTTAAACTTCCTGTTGATTCTTTGGAGTAAAATGGCTGGTCTACTTCCAGAGAGTTAAGAAATTAATTAGTAAGGTGTGTGAAAATACTTTGTTAGCTATAAAGCATCAAATATCTTAATTCTACAATAAAATCCATGACAATAAACAGATACTAATACAGTCCCCTAACTTTTGTTAGAGAGGGAATAGTTATTCTTTGACTAAAATTTTGGAGGGCAAATTTTCTCCACAAGACAGCAATTTGCAATATTGTTAGTTGAGTTACATTAATTTGCCTCCCTAGTTTTTATTTTGTCCCTGAGTGATAAAGTTTTAGTTTCCACACTACTGCATAGCACTTAGGACCAGGACTTGTGTTACAATTTATATAAAGTACACAGCTAATATTGTGAAGTTCTGATGTTTTTATATTTTTAAGGTACAACAAATAATTTCTCCGGAAAACTGAGGAAGTATACTCATGCCCCTTTAATATCCCTGTTATAAGCAAAAGTGAGGTGCTCCCTCATCCGCCAAGAACCTGAAAATATGATTGCTTCTATTTATGCTAAATTAACAAAATAGTTAAAAATATTGTCTTTGTAGTCTAAAAAAATTATGAAACTATTTGAAACTTTATCGATAATGCCAAACCACTGAAAGGGCATTAATGAACAGTACTGACCAGCACCTGAATATCTAAAAAATGGGTTGTCATGGGAGTGCAGGAAGTTTCAGTAATGAAGGAGAAAGTTTCAGTAATGAGCATCTCCAGTGAGGGAAGAGACACTACATCTGGTATAGAGGAACAATCTGTTAAAAAACAGGGTCACGGCCTATATGAAATATTCCCTAAGACACTCTTTATTTATTTCATATAAACCAAGTATCTCCTCAACAAGAATTCAAATTCTCAGGCAATGTGATAGCAGGAAAGGGGACAGGAGAGGTAAGAATACTAGCTTTTCGGAAAGGAATATCCTATCATAGACTCATATCAACACAACATATACCTATTATATTTCTGGCATTGTTTTAAGTACTCTATGGACACTGACTCAGGCGATCTTCACAACTCTACAAGGTGAGTACTGTTACACTCACCTTACAGAGGGAAGTCAGAAGCTGAACAGTGGTCCAAGGTTGCACAAGCAGTTAAGTTGTAGGGCCGGGAATCAGCACTAGGGAATCTGGCCTTGAATCCCATACTGCTGGGCTCCACGGATTTCTTAACTACAAATGCAGGTTTCTGGACCTCCAAAGCTAAGGCCCAGACACTGTGACTTGGTTAACTTAAGTAATATTGCTCTATGAGGACCTACCCATATCTTCTATCTGCTGATACGCTTCCTGTTAAATTTCCATGAGTTACTTTGAATATTTTGTAAATATTCCAAATGATAATTTACATAATTTCAAAAAGCAACAACGGATTATTTGTTTTATGGGCACTTAAAATTCTTGTAACTCTAGAGTACTTAATGTTCTTAGTAAAAGCAAGGAAAGGGAAAAATTGCTGATATTAAAGTCAATATGTCCTGAAAATGACTCATCTCAAAAGAATATACAGAATTTCTAAATATAAGAAAAGTTAGTACTCCCAATATTCATGTACGATGGTGGGCCAACCTCGATGAGAAAGTATATTGGGGGAGGGGGAGCTCTTTGTTCTGCTTTAGTTTGCAACATATAAATAGATGTCAAGAGGCACCAACTGTTTAGCCTGTCATCTCACACTACGGTTAAAATCCTTAAAGAGCTGGCTATACTTCAAAGGCCAGCAGAGTTTAGCCAGGTTCACTAACAAAGCCATGTTTTGTTGTCGTTGATTCCATAAGAGCTCTCTCTTCCCAATAATACAAATAAGAGAGAATTAAGGTTTCTTAAAAAAATAACAACTGAAAGGAGCTAAATTGATAACTTGAGAAATGCTTTTATGTAACTTGAAGAATTGGTAATAAATATTTCAACTACCTAAGAAGTTGATATATTCTTTAAATTATATTAGAATTATTTAAAGAAATTTTATATAATTGGGAAAAATTAGAAAATATAGAACCACAAAAGACTTTGTCACAGAGTCTTTATTCCCAAAAGAATAATGGATTTTGAGTACAAAATAACTTGGAAATTCATTTGTGTTTAGTTATCAACATATGTTAACAATACTCTGTTAATATACAGTTTTTCAGAAAGAAGATCAAATTTTTACAGTATCATGTCCTGGCCTACTAGAATTCCATGGACTTAAAAAAGTGAAAGTTCACCTTTTATAAGTTAGTATGCAAGGTTGTTTCAAATTTTTTTGTTTTGCTTCTCCTTCTTATTGAAGCCTAAATATCTACAGTGCTACAATTTTGTGAGATTTTTCTTTCAAAAAATATCTATACTCCTATCTCCACAGATGCATTTCTTTTTTGGTACTTAAATTATCAGTCATCATGAGCTTGAAGTTAATAATTCTTAACTTTCATTGTTACTAGACTATCTGGAAGATGAGTGAAAACAGACTTTGGACATCTTAGTATGTAAGTTTTTGGATACCATTTCTTAAAATATATTGACAGTATGATGGTACATGAAAAAGCAAAATACATAAATCTTAAATGCTCTTCTAAAGGTAACAAGCTATAAATAATCTATTATTAGGTACCCCACAGTCTTTAAAGCAAGCTAGAATAAAAAACAGACTACTGTTTTTACGATCCATTTATTGGAAGCTCCATTGGCAACACTTTGCAACGTGTTTATGCTTCAGAGTCACTCAAAATTTATTACTAATTACTTCGCTAAACGGAAAGTAAAGTTCAATACACAGTTGGAAATTTCAGTCTTTCAAAAAAGTTGCCTTAAAAATACAAGTCTGGGTTACTTTGGCAAGCAATAACAATAATGTTCAAATGCCATGTCTCCTAGCTTTTAGGATGCTTAGCTCTCAGGATCAAGTTGTTCTAATATTATTACAATATGACTAGGTGATAAACCTTACAAAAATTCCAACTTGTCATTTTTGAAAAGGAAGAGAGATTTATAATATAGATACACAATATACTAAAAATTCAAGGGCCGAAATTTCATGTGTCATGTGCCTACAAATAAGAAACTAAATATGAATCTACAAGTTATCTAAAACTGTATAAAGGAAAAACAAACTGCTAACCAATATCCCTGCTAAAAAATAAATCATCACAAAACATAGGCCATTTCCTCCCTCCATTTTAAAGGATCAAAAATCATAGGTAAAAATGTAGTGTTTTTCTAATCAACTGAAAATAATATACACCAGGTAAAAGACTAGTTAAGTCTAGAAGACAAAGAGTACAAAGATGAGCCAGTTATATTTTAGGTATAAGTGACAAATGTATTTCTTTTTATTGTTATTGAAGTTTTTTCCAATGTATTTCAGTAACTGAAGCATTCTAATTTTATTTTATTTTATTCCACTGTTCGTCATAGTTTGAGCCCTACACACTCCCTTCCCTTTCACCTCAAAGGGAGCTCCTTTGTATGTAGCCACACACTCATCATTAGTGTAAAGATCAGGCTGGATCTGCTCCCAAATCTTCTTCTTAGGATTCAGCTCTTTATCAGGTTCTCCTGTTGGGGAAAATAAAATCGCATAGCTAACATATTATATAAATTGCCCACAGACATTTCTAGCGAATTATCTCGGGAGTACTTTCTGATCTTTAGACATGATCGGAATTTTGACATTTACTTTTAATATTTATTTTTATGATGTCAGCAGTCTATAATCTTGATTGGTAAAATATTTTGTCACTTTTTTATAAACACTAAAGATATTATTTTTCCCTTATAATAAATGTTTTTGCAGGTAATATAGCTCTACAAATTTATTTCTGAAATTATTAAAATAAAAATATAAGATACTCATTAAGATACTCATAAAAGTGTGAAGAGGTGAGAACCTAATTTGACATGTTATACTTTTACCTGCAGCAAAAGCAGCTTATGCTTTACTATACGTTTCGACATACAAAATAAATGACTAGATTACTGCCACAGTGCTTAAAGATTTCTTATAAATACTAAAAAAAAAAATGGCTTAAACGTTGGGACCATCTACCTAAATATAACCACTTTGGGTTTCATCTGCTACCCATCCATTTCGTAAGATGGGAAGAGACAGAAAAAGACCAGTAAGAAGACAAGGACTAGCATTTTCTAAGAACCCAAACTGTATGTTGTTGCATGTAATTCACACAACACTGACTCTAATTTTAAATATAAAGAAACTGGGGCTCGGAGGAGAAAAGTTGTTGAAAGTCATACAATCAACAAGTGGAGTCAGGATTTGACACCAAAACCTTTGTTCTGCTACTATGGTACCTCGCCTCCTGATAAACCATGCTTCAAAAAAGAAACAACACGTGGATAATGCCCCATCCCCTCTCTTTGTAGTAACTCACACTATAAAGTTTACGATCAATAAAAGAAAAATGCACTGTAGAATATATCTATCTAAGTTTAAAGACTACCAATATACCAAGCAAACTCACTATTTAATGAATGGTAAGGAAGTAGAAAGTGAAGTTTAATACAACAGCATTTTAGTACTTGGGGATATTCAAAAACATTTGGAATGAAGAATCAGTTCCAGAAACAATGAAAAATAGTAATATACCTCTTAAGCATTTACTTTAAATGAAAGATGATTTTCTTGGAGGCATTAAAAAGAATGTTACTAAAATATAATTCAGCAATGATAGAAATATAAATTTCTAGATTTTTTCTAACTGACCTTCAAGTTGAAATCTCTTGAAATTATTTAAAAATAATTATTTAAAAATTACTGGAACTAATTATGTTCTATATTCTAATTACATCTTACTATTTACCATTTATTCTCCACTCATACATACATGGAGATAACAAAACTAATTGGTAGGCCATGGCAGCTTTGTTCTTTATTGGCCCTTTGGAAACTGCCATGATATAGGTAAGAACATATAAAACTGTCCTCTGACATGCAGGTTTTCAGAGATGACAAAGAGTTCTGACTAATGTATTTACAGTAGAACATAAAGCGAAACTAAAAGACCAACTAGTATAAGTAAGAGTTTCTCTTATTCCTTTAAGAATGTCTAACTGAACATTATTAATTAACGAACAGAATAGGGAAAACACTACCAATATATAAAGTATCTACAAGATTCTTACTTTTTGTTTCTAAACCATTCCCAGTCTAAGAGTATAACCCTACTTTGCTTGTACACAGAACATGTGCGGAAGTGCGTATACCAGAACTCAGAAAAGCTGGAGGCTGAGATATTTACTGTTTGAAGATTGGAGTACTAACTGAATCTCCACCCTCCCCCCCAAAATGATGTTGCCTAACTGATAATGAGTTAATGCCTGTAGCAGACTGTCTCAGATTTGTGTAAAAGCTTCTTATCAAGAGCATAAATTATGTGGTAAATTCCTGCTGAATACAAACATAAACCCCAAGTGCAAAACACTATGGTGCAGCAGAAAATTAAGCTTCTCAGGTCTAGGAAGATATATATATACTCTGACCTACATCACTCTGCCTACTATAACTGAAAATAGAAGAAGGTCAAGAGCAAAAGAAAGATCAGTTAAAAGGCTCTTGCAGTTATCTAGATAAGGGATGGTGGCTCCAGGACCAAAGTGGTGGTGGTGGCGATGGTGACAATGATTCCAGGTATGCTCAGAAGGTACAATCACTGTGATTTTCTGAAAGAGAAACTACATAAGAAAATAAATAGTAGCTGGGAGAACACAGTTCTGGTCGATGAGCTAGAAAATACTATGGAAAAAGGGAATTCTAGGGGAAGATAGTGATATGTATTCTCCCTTGGGACATGTTAGTGAAGTCTAGTAGGCAGCTAGGTAATGACTGGATAAAATAGCTAAAAGAATAATGTGGAAAAAGAGAGAGGGAGAGGGCGAGGTAGAGGGAGAGGAAGGACAAGAAGGGGAGGGGAGGGGGAAAGAGGAGGAAGAATGAAAGAGGCCAACTGGGGAAAGAAAAAGAGCAGAGGTCAAGGTCTGAGGCACTCTTTAACAGAGGTCAGGGAGGTGAAGAAGAATCAGCAAAGGAAGTGAAAAGGGCAGCCAGTGAAGCAGTAAGATCATTAGGAAAGTGAAATCCTGGAAGTGACGTTAACTAAGAAAATTAAGAAAAGGACTGAGACCTAGCCATCTTGACCCAGTCCTTGTTGAACAGTGGAGAGAGAAAACTGATTGAAATGGTTTTTAGAGAGAAGAATCAAATAGACAATTTTTTGTTTTGTTTTTTAACCCATTTCGTGTTTGCCCCGAGAATACTTGCTGGTGGTGGCGCTTGCAGCTGCAGTGCTTACCTTGATATAACTCTTGGATGACAGTCCTAACCTTACCCCCAAAGTCTGCCATGAAATATCTCGCTTTTATTTATTTCTGCATCGCTCTAGTATGTTGATAGTCTCTGGAAACAAATGACGTCATTCTATTTATAGCATTCTGTTTTTTAGTAGTTCGATCACTGAAAATGTCAAATCCTAAAAGATGTAACATTCCTAAGAGTGAAGTTAAATGAACGCAGGCCAAGAGCTGCATTTTTTCCCTAAACTTGAAAAGGGTTAAAGAATAAGTGGATCCAAAAGTGAAACACTATTGCATATCACACATGCTTTGTGATTAATTATTAACTTATATTTCTTGCTAAAATTCATTATCAGTAGAAATGAACATAGTCTTAAAAGTTAAAAGTCTGAATGCAAATTCTCATTTATTTTTAGCAAAATTAGTGCATTTTCCAAAAGAAAAAACAGGAAAACAAACAAACAAAAAAACATTGCTTTGTCTCCTAGCTATAATATTATTTTCGAGTTATTTTTGCTTGGTGCCTTAGGGACTAGTTACCACATTTAAATACTAAATTTTATAACTTCAAGCATTTAAGATTAAAAAAAGTATTAGGTGGGGATGACTTTTAGCCATTGTTATAAAATATTATTTGGCATCTTCTAAACTCTACAGAAGTTTTTGGTTCTGTAGTTGAGAAAAAACATTAAGTGTAAAAGCCTTTCCAAAGCCAAAAAGCGATTCAAAGTTTGAGCCCCAATTCCTATTTCTATACCACACTTATATATATATATATATCATGAAATGTAAATCTCTAGACACTGAGCACATCAAGTGAACATCAAAATGTACCAGCAGACACCTGAAGCTTTAAAATGTAAAACAGATGATGAAAAATAAAGCACTGCTATCATGGCTCTCTCTGGAAAAAGAAAAAAAACAGTAAGAAATGGTGTGTTTATAGTATTAACTGTTATTTCCTTTCAGATTAACTGCTACAGAAGCAGTGACTGATGTGGAAGTATAAGCAAGATGTATTTATGCCTTCATGTAAATATTTATAATTATTTTAATGCTATTTAGTTTGGTTAAGTCTATTTTAAGTGATAAAATAATTCAAGCAACTTCATGGACCATTTATTTTAAAATTAGGTTTTCTCTTCTTTCACTTTACAAATATTTTTTTTGCTTTACAAATATTTTTTTGTAAGGCACAAGGGAAACTATGAATTTGGAAGAAACATCAGACTTTGGAACAATGTAAATATAAACACAGAAAAAGCCAAACTGAGAGACTGCAGAATGTAGTAAAGAAATCCATATGGGGCTCTTATCATCTCTAATGCTGAATCACTCAGTAACTAAAAAAAGAACTTTCTGTTCAATTTACTTAACAGAAACATCCAGATAACTGACTCAACTGCTGAAATATTTACTTGCTAATTCTATAAGGTAAGGGAATTAAAGTTGTCTTATATAAAAGAACTACATGCCTTTATCAATGAAATAGTCCATATAATTCATAGCAAGCAACAAACAAAAAATGAAAATGCTAAAGTATTAGATTCAGGCACATCTACTGTTTGATCCTTCTACTGACAACATAATCTTAAGCAAATTACTAAATTTTGTCAGGCCTCAGTTTCCAAATCTGTAAAATAGTGGGTTAAGTAGATTTAGTCTATTTCTAAATGTGACTCTATAATTTACATTAAAAAGTAAAACGTAATTTTAATTACTTTAAATTTTAAATATTAAGTATGTAAATAAAAAGGTAAATGTCAATCTGGAAGGGTAAACCATGATTTGATTATGCTTTATCAATGCATATTGATTCTTAAAGAAAAAGTTCACTTTTATTGCTATATTACAATTTAGTGAATAAGACTTCTAAATAGAATTTCATGTTTGTCTGGTATATACATGATCACTTACCCCAAAATGTGAGGTTTGGGGAAGTGTTTTGATATTGTGGTAAAAGAGTCGTGATCATATGCTCCTAGGACCTAAAGCCATCATATTGCTTTGAGAAATAATTCAGACTAGGATTTTCCCAAAACCCAATTTACAATCAATCAATCAATAAATCAATCAATAAAGCGCAGACGATTATGGTTTCAAATCTACCAAGGTTCAAGACATATACATGCATTCAAGGTCACAGACACTCGTCAAATAAGCCTATGTTTTTTAAATTAGTCTACTTTTGATTAGGAGTGGAGAGTTGAGTTTCAAGGAAATCAACCTATGCTTTCATTCACATTTTCTATCTTATTTCAATATTAAAATTCTTCATGTCCTAATATTTCATCAAACACAACACAGGATAAGAAAACAGGCCTATATAATCACATCAGCCTTGCTATTACATTAAAATTCAGCTGTTTTCAGCAAATATATCTCCAAATCAATTCTGATGTTTAAACCTAATTCTACTTGTTATCCTAATTTATTTCTGCTTTCCCCATTAGTCTAGTCAAATGAATATCCTTTAAATAAATGCAGTCTTTTAACTGCTAACTGTCTTTCCTCTTTTATGAAAGAAATATTTATTCTACATCTGCCAAGCATTCTTTCTCTTCTGTTTCAAAGAATTTGAAGAAACTTTCTCATGTACTATGAAGCTTCATCTGTTTCAGAAGCATTTTACTGAAAACAAGCAGTATGAAATGAAATTTCCTTTAGATTATTAAAATACATAGGAGTTTTAACAGAGATTTTTTTCTAACCCATGAGTCAAGTAAAAGCATATGCAAGTATATTAGATGAACTGAGAACTACATATTTCCCCGTGTCTGAATTTTTCATGTTTGTATGTATTACATTGAGATAATCTATAGCTGAGATGATTTTGCAGCACATTAATTTGCTTTCTATCTACATTATGCTCTTCTGCTATGTAGAGATTATTTATTTCTTATTTTATCTAAGGCAAAAACTCTCTCTGGTGTTTAATATAATTTGTACATTCATGGAGAGAGGGATGGTTAGATGACTTTGCTTAATATGCCATCTTGAGCTAATTGCAATGATTTCAATGATAATGACCTCAATAACAAGAGTCATAAATAGGATTGATTCATACACAGGATTGATTTTAAACTTAAATATCACGAACATCACTTTGAGAACAACATTTTCCAAAGTATTTTAAATGATGATTAATACTTACCAGGAAAAGCATCAAAAGTAACTCTGTCTCCAGGAACAGACCCATTAGGAGGTGCCAAGATTTCAATTTTCTCTGGTGAACTAGCACACATCACCATTGCTTGAGATAATACTCCCCTCATCTTTGCAGGTTTCAGGTTACAAAGTAAAATCACCATCCGGTTTTGCATCTGTGTGAACCACACATCAATGATTAAGATATATAGAATTTGGAATAATAATTCCTAGAATACATTAAGATACACATAATATGTTAAATATCACATGTTCTATTTTTGTGGGGGTATCTTGGTATTATTGTTATCTTTTATTGTTGTTATAAGGCCTTACACAAACATGAAAAAAATATCTACAATCTGACAATGAATTATAGTTTAAAGACTAGAAACAAGGCTTTTAAGATAAATATTTTAAAAAATGACAGAGTTAAAAAAAAGTTAAAAAGAACCTCTGAAACAACAGCAAACATACTAACATTTTCATTATAGGAATCCCAGAAAGAGGAGAGAGAAATAAGAAGGGCAGAAAGCTTATCTGAAGAAATAATGGCTGAAAACTTTCCTAATCTGGGGAAGGAGAAGATATCCATGTCCAGGAAGCACAGTTTCAAATAAGACGAACTCAAATAGACCCACACCAAAACATACTATAATTATAATGGCAAAAGTTAAAAATAAAGAGAGAATCTTAAAGGCAGCAAGAGGGACTATTCACAGACAAGATGAAGCGGAATAAAAGATTCAAATTTCCAGGTATAAAACAAATCATGGAGATGTAATATATAGTACTGGAAATTTAATCAATAACACTGTGATAGCATTGTACAGTGTCAGGTGGTTGCCGGACTTATTATGGTGATCACTTCTTTAGGTATATAAATTTAACTAGCTTAAGATCGGTTGGTTCTTTTTGTCAAGGCTCCTTATGAACCTACCTTCATAAGCAGTTATGAGTAAGTCTTGGTCCTATACAAGATGAATATTAAAAAAGGAAACAAAAAAACCATACATGTGCCGAATCTACATATTTTTTTCATAGCTAAGAGAAATGTCATTGATCCCCTTAATTCCATCTTTCCTCCCACCAGAGCAGCCAGGTGATCCTATTAATAAGAGGCAGACTTTGGTACTCCTTAGCTCAAAAATCCTCTAATACCTTTCATCTCACTCAGAATAAAAGCCAACATCTTTACAATGATCTATAAGACCCTATGTTATTTAGTAAATATCTCTGATTTTATTTCATTTGACATTCTCCTTTACTTACTGTGCTATAATGACATTGCCTCTGGCTATTCTGTGAACATCTCAGGCATACATCTGATTCAGCTGCCTGAAATGCTCTTCTACCAGATAGACACATGACTTGTTTTCTTCATTTTCTTATATTTTTACTTAAATGTCACTTTATGAGGCCTTCCCAGACTACTTTATATAAAATGATATCATCATCCTAGTCTCGATACTTTCTGGATTCTTCCCTAATTTTTTTCTTGATACTTATCACAATTTAACATATTATGATTTTCTGACTACCTCATAGGAATGTAAGCTTCACAGAAAGCAGGACTTTTTTTTTTTTAAACAAATCTATCATCTTAATTCAACTGTCTAGAATAGTTGCTGGTATACCACAGATAGTCAATAAATATTTGTATCTAGAAATATGAATAAATAAATGTAGAGATTTGTCCAAATTCACAAAGCCAATAAACAACAGAGCTGGCAAGCAATAGAAGCAGTTCTTAAGTCTACTGTCTTTGCAATATCTGAAGTATCATGGGGCAGAGGAAATATAGGTAGGTGACTCAAATTACCATAGAAGACAACTTGAAAGAACAAATTAAAAGCTATTGCTGCCATTAATTCTTTCCATTGTCATTAGAAATATACATATGTATTTCTTACATACACACATACATATATACGTATTTTTATATTTTTAAATACCTAAGTAATAACAAAGTACAAACATCTGATTTTTAACTAAAAGAATACCATTACAAATTGCAGCTTAATCTCGTGACCCTCTCTTCTTTTTTGTTAAAGTATAAAAATATTTCTGTAGTTACAAAGAAATAAAACTTGTTCTCTTACTTTTAGATTGATACGATTGGGGTTTATATTGCACTGATTTTAAAAAATCAAGGAATAATAAAATCCCATCATGGAACAATGATGATAAATATATATTAAATACTAAACTAAAAACATTTTTAATTGAGAAAAAAATAATACATCTTTTCTTTTATCCCAATGGATCTAATCCTAATATATAAATCTTTTGCAAGGTTTTGGTAGTTTTATGCACTTTTTTGTGGAATTCATCACATTCAAATTAATCAACTGAACTAATCAATATTGACTCATGTTTGGTCATCTGATACAAAATTATATGGAAAAACATCAAAGAAAAAGGAAATAAGAGTGACATGTATTTGCAGAAGTAATTTTAGTTGCACAAATTACCTGTTCAAGAGGAACATGGTTCACGAGGCCACTGACAACTGTTCTTGGGGCAGCTTCTCCAACATCTATTTCTTCTACGTACAAAGAATCTGCATCAGGATGTTTTTTGGCAGTGATGATACAACCAATGCGAAGATCCAGACGGGAAACATCTATTGGCTTAGAGTCAGCACTTCCTGCTACTGATTGAGGTTTCTTCTCCTTTTTCTCTCCTAAAAATATTTATGAATGGGTAAATATCAAAAGTAAATAAAAAATACACTATGGAAAAACTCCATAGCATCAATATTGATGAGCTTAAAAGAAAAAAAGTGTTGATTTCCTACTTTCATTTAAGTAATAAAGGAATTATGCAAGTTACAGAATGTTGAATCCTATTTTAGCTATTTCTCTGTTAAATAACAGGTTATATCTCTAAGGACATAGAGTACAGGTTGGTAAACTATGTATGGCCCGTGGGCCAAATGCAGCACATACTGTTTCTGTCAAAGTTTTATTTACAGCACAACCACATTTGTTCATTTACATATTGTCTATGGATACTTTTTCACTACAGTAGAGTTGAATAGTTGTGATAAAGCCTTTATGGCCTATAAAGCTTAACTATTTACCAAATGGTCTTTCGCAAAGGGAGTCTGCCTTTTCCTATAATAGAGCTATAGAAAATCCTTTAAAAATTTTTCTGTGATTCTTTAGAAAGTGATAGATTCTGTATTTAGAATGAACATCACAATCCGTAGTCAACTGATGAACTGAACTACGATCAAATATAATTTCACTGATAAGATGTTTCTCTCATCAGTTAAACACAGCAATAAGTATACTATGAATTTCTCCATTTCTTATATTTCCCTGAAAACTTATTAGGGCTTTAGGTTTATCCACAGCAACTGTTTGAGCAGAAGAGAATATTTTATTCTGATTGCATTTTTAAAATTCTACTTTTATTTATGTGCTCATAATCTAACTCTTATTAGTATATGATTACTTTAGTCACTGAATCAAAATGTAACCTGTAAAGAGTTTATGTTTAGCTTCTCTGGCAGAAAAAAGATGTAAAACAATAAAACTTACCTTTGAATCTGCAGGGTAGAGATAAGCTATTGTGGTCTGGAAGCATTTACTCTCAACTATATCTTTGTTTAATCTTTGAACAAATATTTACTGAGATCTAAGGCACTAAAATATTAAGACGAGTGGCCCATGCTATTGAGACACTGAAAATCATCACTTTTAAAGAAGACAGATGTATCAATCAATATGTGATAAACGTTACATACACAAAGAAATACGGAAGCAGAGAATAATTCTCTGTAGGAAAAGATGATTTTGTGTAAATGACATTCATAGTTTATGCCAAAACAGTTTACAAAAGAGGAGGTAGAGCTAATTCAAAATAATGGACAATTTTTAACCTTATTAGAAATTATTAAAGATATCATTTTCTATGTAACATATTATCAAAGTTTTTTTAATGGTAAAAACTCAAATGTTATACCAAATATATATACAAAATTATGAGAACATATAACAAAATTTTAATAGTAGTTATCTTTGAGTAATAAACTATGTATTCACTTTGAAATACTGCAGTGTAATAGTGTATCTATATCCACATATATTTTTTAACTTCAATCTATTTGCTAAGCATTTGTAATCCCTTTGTCAGGAATGCACATTTCAGAGGTGATCACAAATATTAAAATCTACACCAAGAACTTTGTTAGTTATCAAAAGGGCTTTTAGAAATATTTCATTGACAAACGAGTGATGCTTATATGTGGCAGTTGAAAGATTATATGGGCACCACAGCCCTTGCATGAGCAGAATTTTGATCAGGCAATCCTAGCAGCAAAACACTTAGGGATAGTCCTCTATTCCAGCGCTGTTCAATGTGGTAGCTACCAACTACATGTAGGTATTTACATTTAAATTAAAAAAAATAAAAATTCAGTCCTTTAAGTCACAGAAGACACATTTCAAATGTCCAAGAGCTAAGTGTGGCTATTGGATACTGTGTTGGATGACGTAGCTTTACAGCATTTCCATCATCACAGAAACTTCCCTGGACAGAAGTGTTCCATTTGGTCTTGGGTACTTCCTCCTTCCACAAAGGAGGACTTTGCTGTCTCATTTAACTGGACAGTTGACTAATCCTATAGTTACAATAATGAATCTTCTTTGAGTACAGACTTCATTAAAGTTAGAACAGGATGCATAATTGTTAATGAATTTTACAAAGTGGAAGAATTAGTCTCACTTATTTCACTGGCACCATATCGCCTAGTGATGAAGTTAGCTGGAGAGATGTATGGCCCCTATATACTTCTAACTAATAGAGGCTACAAATGTTTACCAAAAGGAACTGGCAAGTATTATATTAGATGCTGAATTAGCTTGGATTAGAGTTCACAAATCCCTCAGACATTTTATATTTTCCAAAAAATTTTTAGATGAATATATATATTATGAAAGGTGTGGATAATGAATCATAAAAGCACTTTTTGAGCTATATCTGGGAAAATGAATTCTAGAAAGAAGTAAAGTAGAATGGGATAAAAAAGAGAATCAAATTTATGATTAAAAAAATAGCTTTAGTAGTAAGGATAAGCTAGAAAAGATGAGAGTTTAACATTAATTCAGGTAAGTGATCATGAGAACCTGAACTAAGAAACTTTAGCACCTAACAAAATGGAGGCACAGAGCTGGGTTCTAGATATGTATCAGTGATAGGAATTTAGGTTTTGGTGGCCCATTATATGTGAAAATAAAGGGAATGGGACAGGTTACTGTTGACTCTAGGCTTTCTAGTCTGGTTGCCTAAGTAGAAGATGATATACTTTCTACCTTAGTTCTTATGTGTTCCTAAAACTTTAACACCCCCATGCCTTAGTTTAGACATTCTGCTTTAACTAGAATATCCTTTTCCTATCTTCACAACTGGCCCTAAGCTAACTTTTTACCTGTGACTTCTCTAAAATTATTCCCGAATAGACATTAAAATTTAGTTATATCAAACTACATACAGGCCTCTACATTTAACCTCTACTTTCCATGTCTTTAGTTATGCTGGTTCTTCTACCTCAAATGCCACATACCTGTTGACTCGGCCAACCTTCAACATCCTTAAGGGTCCAGCTTCTATGTTCCAATACCATATTGTTCCTAATTTTATTCTAGTTTGTAAAGTTTAAACTTTCTTTTTGACATCACTATTATTATCTAAACTGCTGAGATCCGATAAACCACTCAAAAGCCAAATAACCTTAAAATAAAATACCTTTCTTTTCAATTTTCTCTTTCACCTTCTTTGCTTCTTCTCCTCCTCCTTTCATCTGTTCTTTGGCACCAGAAGACATGGTTGTTAATAGTACAGACTGCATCACATTTTCAGAAACCATGGAATTAGCTTGCAGTGGAGTACCAGGTGGAAATGGTATTTGTTTCACTGATACAGAAAATGAAATAGATGTCATTTACATTAAACAACACACAAGATGAAAACCATAAAATTGTGAATCACAAATACGAACTCTTTTTAAAAGATAAATTCACTGTATATAATTATCAATCTCTACTGTCTAAAATTGTAAAAAGGTTGTCAAGAAATTAAGTTTATTTTAATCATGATAAAAGAATAAATACATGATTCTCATTTAATCACTAATGACTAATCAGGGGAAATTACAGATAACAGCTAATATTTATTATGGACTTACTATGTCTCAGACACTTTTCAAAATGCTTTATATGAATCTACTCATGTAATTCTCATTAATATCCTAAGCAGTAAGTTCTATTCAAATCCCCATTTATAATGATCAACCTGAGCCATACAGAAGTTAAGAAACTGGCCCACAACACACATAAGGAGTGGGGAAATAAGAATTCATACTCAGGCAGTTTGTCTCCAGAGACTATACTCTTATGGTTTGGCAAGATGACATGTTTTCACTCAAGTTTTCTTTTATATTAAACAATCAACTGGGAAGGTGTCTATAATAGTCAATTCTATATCAGAATTAATGGAAAGACAGCATTACTTATGCATCATTCTATTTCAAAAAACCAACTTTTTAAAGAAGGAAAAATTCCTTCAGCAATGTTAAAAACATTCTTATGGCCTTGTGAACATGGAAAAATGTAATCTTATAAGGGATTTTGATGTGGCTTAGATTCTGGCCAATATTTAGACCACTTTTCCGGGGTATTTTTAAATTTCTCTGGAGGCTGTTTTTTTTTTAGTAATATAAAACTCCATCTATTCCTATTTTATGTTTCGATTAGACATAATACTTTAATTCAAACTGTTGATTTGTTTTAGCATCTCAACAAGATTAAGTTGAAAAGTTTAATATTTCAGGGCAATCTTATAGAACTGGGAGAAATGAAAAGCATTTTAATTCTGCTAATATTTTAACTGTTTATTTAGTTGTATACCTGTAATTCTAAATCCTCTAGTCTTGGAAATCATCAATTAGCCACAAATATTCCATCAACAAGTGGTATTTTCTCTAGTTGACAGTTATTAAGCATTTATATTGATTTTTCCTTACTTTTATTTAGCTCATTAAGGGTAGAATTCATACTACAGCATTCAAAACAATTCAATGATAGAATAATGGCCAAAGGAAGTAGTAAGTTTACCTGGGTCTCCCTAACTCATCTAGGAAGAATTTTCTATAATACAATCAAATGTCTTCTGCATGATATTTTGAAATTGTAATAGAACTATTATTATTAATGTCTTAAAATATAAAATTATCTGGATGCCTTCAAATTTAAAAAAAAATTAATCTACAACATAATAGTTAAAATGACAATTATCTGCTGACTTGGATAATTGAAAAATTGTACAATTTCATGCGAATTACTTTAAATCTCTTAAGCTTCAAATTTATCATGTAAAAAACAACAGTATTTGTGTATATATAGTTTTAGAGATAAAATATATAATGTGTGTAAAGCACTCGGCACACAGTCTCTGTCATACGGTAACAATAAATTTTAACTAAATGTTATTAGAGTTTATTTTAAATAACTATTCAATAGGGAACAGGGATGATAAAGTTAAAATACTGTACAGAAATTAAAGGCATAGGTTTTTGAACTCTAGCTTTGCCACTTTTTGCATAACCTCAGCCAAGATCATCTGTCTTTTTTACGACGCCATTTTCTCCTCTGCCAAGGAGGAAGAAGGCACCAGCAGGGCTGCTGTGAGGGTAAGCTGAGAAACCAAGCATAATACCTAACTTATAAACGTTAAATGAAACATAATTATTAATGATAATGTACATTTCTACATTTAATCACCTCCATTTTTAATTTCTGCCTGAATTAGTTCTTGCTTCAGTTCTTCAATTTCTTTCTTCAACTTAGCATTTTCAACTCGAAGTTTCTTCTCTTCTCTCAAAGTTGCCTGCAAAACTAGA
Source organism: Eonycteris spelaea (assembly GCA_003508835.1). Classification (NCBI taxonomy): domain Eukaryota; kingdom Metazoa; phylum Chordata; class Mammalia; order Chiroptera; family Pteropodidae; genus Eonycteris; species Eonycteris spelaea. The sequence goes on from PUFA01000062.1 coordinate 7,184,244, forward strand.
AGAAAATCCAGTTAAGTATAGCAGTGTCTTCTAAAAGGTTTGTTATGAATGCTACCTGAAAAGAGAGCATATCCAATATAAACATTGCTAGAATACCAATAAGCAAATGTTTGGCCAGTTCCTTTACATGAGAGTTTAGTATTTATTAAAATAATATGATTTTTAAGAGAGAGAATATATCTATGATAATAGTGGAACATTAAAAGGTTTTATTTATTAATCATTTTCCTAGCTTCTGTAAAGAGGATTATAACAATATAAGAATGTGGTTCGAAGTGTCAATAACATAAAACTGTGATAGAGACAGATATTAGATATATTAATTTATTTTTTTTAAAGTCTGAGATCTAATAATGATACCAAACAATAAATAACTATTCTCACTTTTTTAGTCATTACCTTGTAAAAATAACATTCATAATGTTAGAAGTTAGGCTGGTCAAACATTCAATGAGTAAAATAACGCCAAAGATTTACTCAAGATATGTGTGTTAAAGGTAAGCAACAGGGATACAAAAATATAAAAGAAAAACAGTGATTCTCAGTGGGCTTGGTACTGCTCCCTAGGTGGGATTTTGAATTCTAAGGGAGTATTTTTGTTTGTCATAAATAACAGAAGTCATTACTGGCATTTAATGGGTAGGGGCCAAGGAGGCTAGATGTCCTCTAATATGCTAGCTATTCTTGCAAAATGAAGAACTGTCACACACCCTAAAGAATCTTCCAGTCACCTATTGTATATTGTACATGTTAAAATACTGTTAATTATTTGAGCCTAGATTCTAACTTTTTTATATATAAACACAAAATAATCCTACATATATAGTCTTGCTTAATTATTTAAGTACATATTTTTATTATTACTACTATGAACTACTTTTTAAAAAAAATTATTATTAGTTTCAAATATATAGTACATTGGTTAGACATTTATATAATTATAAAATGATCTCTCTAATTGTTCTTTCCTCGGCTCTCCACTGAACCACTACACTAATGCTAACTACATTTTCTGTGCTGTGTTCTCCATCACTGTGACCATCTATCTACTACTAATTTGTATTTTTTAAACCTTCACCCTTTCTCCTAGCCCCCATTATAACCTCGCTCCCCTCAGGCCATCACCAGATTGTCCTCTATATTTGTAAGCCTGTTTTTTATTAGTTTGCTATTTTTGTTCCTTAGATTCCATATAAGTGAAATCATATGGTATTTATCTTTCTCTGACTTCACTCAGCATAATAACCTCTAGGTCCATCCATGTCGTTGCAAATGGTAGGATTTCACTTTTTAATGGCTGAGTAATATTCCATTGTATATATGAACAATAACTTCTTTATCCAATTGTCTGTTGATGAGTATTTAGGTTGCTTCCATATCTTGGCTGTTGTAAATTGTGCTGCCATGAACATAGGGGTGCATAGATCTTTACGAATTATTGTTTTGGTAAACTACTTTTTAATTCTCCTCTATATTACATACTGGGTTAATGTATGTTTCGAAATTATGAGTATACGTGGATTTTTATCTAAGAAATATGTTTTTTATAAGATATTAAAAGAGATTTTAAAAAGTATTTATTTTAAAACAGGAGGAATAGGGCTGAGACTCACCAAGATAGGCTGACAAAGAGAATAATGATAAAGGTGAAGAATAAACATGTAACGAGTTTTTAATTAGCAAAACTGAAATGCCAATCAAGATGCTAAGAAGTGGCCATCCATCAAGAAAAAAAATTCAGTTTATAACACATTATATCACACAGAAGCACTGATCATCTCTAATTTCATCTTCTTAATGGGAAGAAATATTAAGAATTTTAAGAAAAAAATTTAAAAATTCTTTAAAAAATTTAGGAAAAATAATAAGGAAAAATGTTTATAAAAAAGAGAAATAAAATTATTATAAAATCAAGAAAAAAGAATTGATACAAGGAAAAAAGTTGGATAATAAAAATGTAGGATTCTATAAGACATTCACATTGCAATGTGGTAGAGAAAAGCAATTTTATTGATGACGGTCAAAGATTTTGAAATTTTCATTATGAAATTAATAATAGCTATTGGAAAATAAAATATATTTAAATCAACCTAAATCCTGAAAGCAGAAATTCAGATTTGACATTTTTATACATTTGATCACAGCAATTTCTAATAAAACTTAGAGTAGTATGAGAAAAAATGTAAAATTCATTTCAGAAAATACCTTAGTAGAGAGTAATATAAAACCTACATTCTCTTCCATATAACATAGAGGAGATATTTCAGTTAATATTTGTTTTCACCCAATTTTCTTAATTTGATTCTATACTAACTTACATTAAACATTAATTTTCCTTCAGTGTCTTGAAATAAAACATTGTTTTCTCTACATATCATACATTTAGTATATAGTAATTCTAATTTATCTTAATCTTAGACTATAATCTCTCTCAAAATATTAAAAGACTAAAAGTTATCATCAAGATGATGAAGTAATAATTTATGTGGTAAATATGTTTTTCATTTTTTTGGTGTGTCAATATAAGAATTAATTTTAAGTATCTCCAGAGAAAATTTTAAACTTTCTTACCTGCTTTCTCCTTAAGAAGAGCAACTTGCTGCTTAAGATATTCAATAATTTGATCTGCCTCTGCACCTTTCTGTTCCAATCTTTTCAGAATAGCATCATTGTTTGCCATTTTTGCCAAGAAACGGCAGAAAATCCTAAAAGATAAAAGTGATAAATTATACTGTAGAAGGAATATATTTATTGTACAGGATAATGTGAACAAGCAGTCTGAAAAGAAAAACATTTTCTATTATAACATCAATATGTTAGAAAAGCATAGAAACATATTTTCTGTGTTCGAAAAACATATTTTCTTACAGACCAATCCAAAGGCAGAAATATTAAATTAACTAATTCCTGACTCTGAAATAGGAAATTAATTTTTTTCCTAAATGCAGAAAACATGCTATTTAACCACATTTTAGATTGGAAATTTTTTAAAGAAAGCTTTAAAATACTGCTAAATATTATGACACAAGATAGGACCATTCAGAGAAATAACTTTAACTAGCTTAATAACTGAGTTCCAAAGTAAAGAAGTGCTGAATTCCTTCTTCATATGTATTTTAGATATTTCTACTGTTTTAATTATGTACAATTTTAAGAAACACATGATTAGAAAAGAAACAGTAAAAGAAAAAGAACAACAATTATGAAAATATCAATATTAATTAGGTGTCTACTCAGAAATGTCAGTAAATATACTGTGATCTTTGTAAATGAAAATTATTAGAATTTTAATTTTATAATAATTCATAGAAAACATGGTGTCATGTGCAGAAAATGCATATAAGCAAATATTCTGATTAATTCATGTTAAAATTTAAACTGCCAAATATTTCACATTAACAAAGATAGGGGTAATCATGAATTATACTAGGAATTATTCTTTTTTATCTGATTATATAGATGAAAGTTTAACAATTTAGAATTTGGATAGTAATTCAAACATATACATCACACAAATACAAAAAAACGTAAAAATTCATCTAATTTCAAGATAGTTATAATGCTTTAAATACTGCAGGGCACTAATATGGTATATATATATGTATATTTTATATATTTAATTATAACTATAAATATATTATAAAATAAGTATAATTTATATACTTGGCTATAAGTTTACAAATACTTGCTTAGATTAAATTCTAGTTTTAAAATGCAAATTGGCAAATAAAACCAGGACTGAGAAACGTATTATCATCTGAAATGTTCGGTAAAAATGTTTTCTAACCAAATGATTAGACAAAACATGAGAAGAAAGAAAAAGATAACATGTTAGTAACAAAGAAAAATGTTAGTGGAAAACATATTTAGGCCATCAAGTTTTAAAATATTGAGAATAGAGAAGTATGAGTGATCCTATTCAACCATTCATATATAAAATTATTATTATTAGAAGCCATTTCAAATTTCCTGATAGGAATTATTAGGTAATAACAGCCAATGTTTACATTATCTTTAGTATTTGCCAGGTCCTTTTCTAAGCGTTTTAGTATTAACTTATTTAATCATCACAACACCATGAGGTACATAACATTCTCACTCCTTCTCTTTACTTAGAATATTAAGACCTTGGATCAAATATATCCTTTACGCCTCTGCGACTTAACAGCTGTGTGAACTTCAATGAATTCCTCAACCTCTCTGAGACTCAGTTTTCTCATCTGTAAAATAGAGATAATTTTATTTATCTCATAGTGTTGATGTGGGGCAAAATGAGACACCATGATAATAATTAAGATTTCCAGCACATAGCTAACATATGTCAGGCGCTAGCAAAATTTTGAGAACAAAAGAAGATAGGCTATACATACAATCTCCACCTTCAAGAAGCTCACAGTATAGTGGGTTACCTGTGTCATGATAATTTCTAGATCACTAGGTATTATTTTTGTTTGTTATCTTCAGGGTTAAGAATATAAACAATATAAATTATAAAGACTGACATTAAAATGTACCTAATGTGGCTAAGCCATATGTTAATTTTTTTTTGTAAGCAGTATATATAGTCCATGGGAGTGATAAATATTAATATATCTACAGATGCTTGTCCTCAGGAATACAATAAGATGACAGCTAATTGAAAATATTTGCATACTTTTCCCTACAAATAGATACTGTCATAACTGGAAACTAAAAAGATAACAGATGAGATTATTTAAATAAATGGTATACAAAAAAGAAACACTTAAATGCATACAACAGATTTCAGTTTGAACGCCTTGTGAAGGTCTTCTAAGAACTGGCAGAACAGTTTTCAGCTCTAGCTCAGAATGCAAAGCAATCCAAGATAAGCCACGTATATCAATTTGCCAAATGCACAGAATTGGCCAAAAACACCAAGAGAAAAACTGTTTTACAAGAATCACGTAAATTGTTCTGGTTTAAGGGAAGGGAAAAACAAAATCACCAAATGCCTTTTGCTCGATTTTGCTGTGAACCTAAGACTGCTCTAAAAACTAAAGTCTATTAAAAAAGTTCACTGAACCATAAACTTAAGACCATGTGAATTTAAAACTTGAAAATGCTCTGCATTCTAATTACTGATGAACAAAGTTCTCATTTGATTTTGCAATAATTAATTTTCCAACAGTTTCAAATCATTATTTGTGCTTTACATTATACAGTGATATATTAGGTTAAACTGTTTTAACTGCTACACTATCAACAATACTACAAAAGTCTCATTAAAAGAGGAGAGTAAATATCATAGGATTGTCATTTCTCTGGCAATAATCAAGTTTTCATGGCAAAAGAAAGCTTAAGAATGACTATAAAATACATTAGCTACTAACCAGTGTCAAATTTTTCTCTACACCTAAATAACTGGTTACCTTAACAATATTATTCATGATTAAAATCATTATGAATAATATTATTCAGTATTAAAAATAACCCTTGTGAGATATTTTGGATTAGTTTCTAGTCAGGTTTATGCGTTGACAAAGCTTTTCTCAAATGCTAAGAACTATTTACTGATTTTAGAAGGTCTGAAAACAGGTTTTTTAGTACTTGTTGATTGTCAGATTTTTCAAAACTATAACTAGGATGCACAAATTTATGTCAACGTTTTATAGTAATATGCAGATAATGATCACTGGCACTGGGAGAAGAGTGTAGTTTTTTAAAAAGTAATTATAGCCAACAAATCTTGGTTGAATCACATACTTAACAGGCTGTGTCACCTTGGTAAAGTTATTTAATTTCTCTATGCTTCATTGTCTTAATTTATGAAATGAGGATACTTATCATCTGATCTCACCTACTTCCTTGGCATCTTCTTTTATGGCTCCATTTTCTTAATCTGTACTTTATTTGATGTTCTTCAGGTTTTGTTCCTGATCTTAGTCTATTCTGGAGATTACAACTGTCATCACACAGATCAGGGATGCCCTTATGTTCCATGGTTAACAGTGTTTGTAATTGAATGCAAATGCCTTTAAACAAGGCAAACAAACTTCATCACTCCCTGTAGTCTGAATCTGTACCTGCCAAGTCCCTATAAAGTTCATGACCTCAATTTTACTTATAGTCCCTGATTTTGAGCCATGTGTGGGGTTTATAGTAGACAGCAAATTTAAAATGTTTTTGTACTCACTAAGCTTTCAAATACATGGGGAAACAGTAAATTGAACAACTTTTTAAAAATGAGTTTATGTTTAAGGCAACTGCACTAGTTTAACAATGACATTGCTTAAAGCACAGGTAAATCTTTTACCTTAACTCAGTGCTCATTAACTATTTTATGTCAATTTCTTCGTGGTGATTTTCAATTTTACATTGGGTGCTCACTGAATTTCAAAACTTTAAGTTTCCTTAGTCTCCTCAGAGCTCTTAATATGTTTATATACACAGAATTTCTCATTATTATAGGATTATATTAATAATAATAACAGGTAACATTTGTGAAGCACTTATTATTATGGGCTGGCTAAATGCTTTACATAGATCACCTATAAATACTGGAATTATCTCCATTATACAGAGAAAACTGAATTAAAGTTAATTTGCCCCAGGTCACGTGGCTAGTAAGTTAATGAGAACTGAAACAGGTCTGTCTGATTCTGGAGTTACCTGTTTTAATGCCCAAGCCATAATTTCTTTAAAGGATATAATTATAAAGCATTCCCTAATGTACTTAACCACAGAATCCTAACCAAAGAACACCTATTAAAAATTACTGGAAACTAGTATTCTTTAAAACAGTTTGGGAATGCTGACTTAGTCTGTGCTAAAATTAAAAAAAAAACAAACAAACTGACATTAAAATAGGTATGATACAGTAATTACAAATATAAAACTTATAAAGAGAGAAAATAAGACAGAAAACATTACATGAGTATGTTAATTGTTCTTGGATAGTCAGAGTCGAGAATTTTTTCTTTACTAAATTAAAAAAATGAATAAATTTTTATAAGCTTTTGAAAAGCATTATCTAAATTATACTGCCCCTTCACATTGTTTTTCTCAATGTTCATATTTCACCAAGCTAAAACACCACTGCTGTTAAGACGATTCTAATCATAAAAACGTCATAAAAGTTGAAGCTGGTTTTACTAAATATGTGAATTTAGACTACATCTTAATCATTAGAACACATATAAAAAATTATTTCTGAAATTTCTACCATTTCTAAATGGCTTCCTTTATACCTCATCAATCTCAATATCTTCCTCACAATGATTCTAAATTGCCAGTAATTTCTTTTAAATAACAAATCCCCTGCGCCAGGCTTTCAATGTTGGAACCAAATATAAACAAATAAGCTATTGGTTTGAAATGAAAGTTTTGGAGCAGATTTAAATTTTTATTTTATAGACTAGGAACTCTATAGAATTTGTAAATGTTTCTCTACTTTCCAAACCATATGATTTCGCTGTTTAAGAATTGCAATTAGGTAAAAATTTATATTCTTCTTAGATACTCCAGTACCATATTTCATCAAATCTAAGATGCTATCAATTGTAAAATGGCCCCAATAACAAGATGCTCTATTATTTTATGGACCATTAAGAAAAAAACACTGCTGGTTAACTAACCTGATGCTTTCTTATTACTTAGTCATACCCTGTATCATTTATTGAAAAACTTCCTTTAAATTTAGTGCTATTTTTACCTTATATCACTCTTTTGTTTCCTTGTATTTCTGCATACACAATAACTTTTCATTTTAATGCGAATGCATCTTTTAAATATTTAAAATGAAAATTAATCTCAACAACTATATACTAACAGTAGACATAAGTCAACCAAACTGATGACAATATTTACAATTACGGCCAACTTTGCTCAAGTGTGAAACCTGACAACTAGTCATAACTGCCACTTAGTCTAGAAATTTTTAAGATGTCAACAACTACAAAATTACCATATTTCAGAGTTGTAAAAAAAAAATGTGTTTATCAGAACTGATAAACCACAGCATTTTAATCACTTTTTCTCTCTTCTCCTACCCATCCCTATTCCCACTTTCCAAACCCCTTTCCTCCATTTATTTCATATTCTAATTCCCAAGTTAGAACATCTTTATTACAGTGCTACACAATATGGTACTTTTTAGAACTAGATTAAATCTCATGCTAGGATTTAAAATGAATCAAAAGTCAAGAGGTAAATAATAAAACTAAAGGCAAACAGAATTAAATATTCTGAGAACGATGCATCCCAGCGACGCTCAAAACATATAGTACCGGCAACTGCCAGTAATTCCAGGGGTCTTTTAGCAACCTTTGCCAAAATGCAGAAAGACATAAAACTATGCTTTTTGTGAAAGCTCCTATTTATTTGTTTGTTTGTTTGTTTGTTTGTTTAGTGGGTGGTCAGAGCATTAATTCAAATTCTAACTCTGCCACTCACTGGCTGTATGACTTTTAACAAAAAATTTTAACTTTTAATTTTTTATTTAGGTATAATTGACATATAGCACCATATCTGTTTCAGATGTAGAGCACAATTCAATATTTATATACAGTATATTGTAAAATAATCACAATAGTCCAGTTAATATCCTTCATCTCATATATACACATTTTTATGTAAATCTTCAAAATTCATTCTCCTAACTACTTTCAAATATGTAATACAGTATTATTAACTATAGTCACCATGTTGTACATAATCATGACTTAACTATTTTGTAACTAGAAATTTGTATTTATTCTTGATTGCTTTCCTTTTCTCACCAGACGCCTTCTTTCCCTTTATAATGAGGGTCCTGCAGGTTTTAAGAATGGCAATGAGAGGTTTGTTCATGTATTTCAGGTACTATGGCTATTAACATAGAAAACCTTCCTGTCCAGCGAAATACGCATAAAATTTTAAAAGGAGTATGTCTAGGTCTCCCATGCCCTCTTAACACACACCAGGGTCATCTTCTACCTGGTTCAAAGATTCTTCAATAGAATTTAACCATCCCTTTCCACCCACAGGTGCACACATCACTCTCTTATTTCTTATTCAAAAACACAGCTAATAATAGCCATTACTTTAATGAGCCAGGAACAGTACATACATTGTCGTTTAACCTTTACAACCTGGTGAGATATTTGCATTTTTTAAACTCAGAGAAATTATGTGACTTGTCTAAATTCATTCAAATATTAAAATGACAGAGCCATAATTTAAAACTCGTCACCCCAAACCTCACATTACAGTTCACTTTTAAACTCCCAAACCTAATTAAAGAAAATTAACCCATCATCCAGTAATAAATACACTTACATATCAAAATTAAGTACACTAGGAAATCTGACTGTCCACTTCTTACCCACCCCTAGTCAAGGCACGGACCTGTCTCCTCTGGATTACTGCAAAAGCCTAACTGGTTTTTCTTCCACCCCGTCCACTTCTGTCTATCTCGGTAGCACCCAAAGAGATCCTTTTAAAAAAGGAAGTCAGAACATCACTCCACTGCTCAAAACTGTCCAATGGTTTATATATTCTCAAAACCCTTCGTGGCCTTCACTTGCTTTCTCTAATTTTGTCTCCAGCTTTAACCATTTCACCCTGACTCACAGGCTTCTTGCTATTCAAACGAGTTTCTGCTTCACAGCTTTTGCAGTGGCTGGTCGCTCTACCTGACTGTACTTCCCCCAAGAAATTTGTATGGTTCTCTCACTAATGTCAGCTCTCTACTCGAAAGTCATCTTTTCGGTGAAGCATTCCCTGGCAACACTAAAATTCCAACCTATATCCTCCTTCCCTGTTTTATTATTTTTTCTCTTCAACACTCGTTACGACCTAAAATTTTTTAACTGTGTTAGTACGTGCCTTCCTCAATAAAATGTGAACTACAGAGAGGCAGGCATTTTGGTCTGTTTTATTCATTGCTCTTTTCCCGGCGCCTGAAACAGTGCCAGGAACCCAGTGGGTGCTTAATAACTACTTGAGAAACGAATTCCTGTCTCCCCACCCCCATCACTGTTCAGTTTCTCTCTTCTCTTTCTTTCTCTCTCTCTCTCTCACACATCTCACACACACACCTCTCACACACACACACACACACACACACGTAAACATGTTTGTAAATACATTTTTTCCTAGCAGCATCCTATCTCTCGGCTCCGTATCCAGGTTCTCAAACGTGACTCCAAAAGGTCCAAAGCTCTTCCCTAGTGCCTCATGCCTAGATGGTACTGGAATGAGCTGCGTCCTCACCCGTATCCGCAGACCAGGTCTGATCTCCCGAGGGCAAGTAAGGGAAGGGGGACTCTTACGATAGCAAATCTGCCTACCCTGGGACCCTCCGCGACGTCACTCACATGAATTGGCGGACAGATGCACTAGAGCAGCCTCAGCCTGGAGCAGGTAGGGAGGGACAAGCCTCCCGCACAAGACAGCAGTGAGAAAGGACACCGCAAGGTGTCCGCACCAAACGCCTGAGCGCTCCACAGACTCAACTCCAACTACGTCGCCCCTTTCTATTCGCAGCCGCACCAGGCTTCCCGCCTCCATTCCTTCAGTCAATAGCGCCAATCTCCTGTGCCCTTCCCCTGCCGCAACATTTTGCAGCCAGGTTGGGCAAAGGGCAAGACGCCGGACGTCGGGGTCTTTCCTCAATGTTGTGGCGCGGAAGCTTTGAGGTCAGAGGAAACGACACGACGGAGTGGAGGGTGGCGGGGGGTGCGCTGGGAACTGTCAGTGGAGAGGGCCGGGCTCGCGGTCCTGGCAGGGTTCCGAGCTGGGACTTCGGCTGACTTAGCTTGCAGGCAAAAGGCAGTTCTGAGCTCCGCACGCTCCCGGAGCAGCCTTTTTTTGTAGCAGCACCTGAAATGCAGACACTGGTGCACTAAGCAGTAGCGGCGACAGCAGCCACAACGACAGCCCTGGGGCCCTGTGTAGAAGCTTCATCCCCTTGTCTTTGTGTCCGCCTGCATCCCCAGACTCAGAGGCAGGTATTTGGGTTTTCCACTTGTATTTGTCGTAGTGAGTGGGGCTGGTGGGAGGTAAAGGAAAGGCAGGTGCAGCGAGCAGCCCTGCCCGATCTCAGTGAGAGGTAGAGCCGACCTGTGGCGCTGCTTGCTGCTCAGTACTGTCCCCATCCCTAGCTGCAGCCTCTCTTCCGCCTACACATGTTTACCCGAGTCCTCCGAAAGTGACCACTGCAACACTGCTTCAAAGGAAGTCTTAAAGAGATTAGGGAATGTGGAATTGGCTCTCCCATCACTCACCGCAGATGCGAACTCTTGCTTTGGTTTGTTTTTGGTTAGCAAAGGTTTACTCAGTTGTTGAAATGTAATTTCCCACTGGAGTGGAAGAAAGTGAACAAGTGGCAGTTACTTTGTAATTATCACTGGTTACTTTTTCATCCTGTTTTTATTGAGACAGAAAGACACTGAGGGAAAGTGTATAAATAAACTAATTTTATTCGCCTGTTGAAGAAGTGTGCAGACTTTTTTTTTATTCATGATGAAATCAGCAGCTTTTGCCCACTTTTGAACCTCCCCCCCACATTTGAGTCATTTCAACTCCAAGTTCTTTGAGGGTACAGATTGTGTCTTCACTGTCATTAGCCTGGCCAATGGAAAAACATCAGTCTTAAAATGGAATCTTCAAGAGAATTTGTTGGATAAATTTCCAAACCTAATTGTTTGCATTGTTGTTTTTTCCTCTAATCTCTCGCCTCAGCTGTTTCTCTTTTTTTTTTTTAAGCTAGTTCTGTGCCACTCACCAAGTGAACAAATCTATCTGTGTGTATTTTTTGTGCATGAGCCTTTTTATGTGCACCTGCCTAAGAGGTAGTTGAATCAGAACAATGATATTTATGCTAACTAGTGTTGTATCTTTCTAAATCATTTGCATTTTCTTTATTTGATTATTTGATTTTTAGTTGTCTAAGAGATAGAGACCTCTTATTTAAATCAATAGTATAGTGTAGTAGGTGTGCATAATAAAACTTAACAGTTCACTGTCTCCCTTTCTCCCCCTCAGTCCTGTTCTTCAGAGATAACCACTTTTAACCTTATTTAATTATAGGTCTGTATGTTGTATAATAAATTAAACTGCTAATTCTTTTTTTAATTGACCTTTTAAGATAGTCTACATCATCTGCAATCTCTCTTCTTCATATTTTTGAACCGTTATCACAATTTTTAGTTTTCACATTGGTTAGTAATATATTTTGGCTCCTTTCTTGATAAAAACAGGAAATAGTGATTCTACCTGTTCCTTTACGATTGTAGAAACCAAATCCACTCCCACCTTTCCTTGCCCTTTATGCTATGTAGTCTTTCCTCAATTATCTGAATTATCTAATAATTCCTGACAGTTCATTACTTAAGAGTTAAGAAAGCTGTCTAGGAGCTTTGTACATACGGACAGGCTTGTTGATGAGCATACTCTGTTTTAGGATAGCTGAGTAGACAGCCAGATCTTAACTGGGGTCCTACAAATTACAGAATTAAGAGGTTTGCTTTTGTTACCAGTGCCTGTAGCAGCTACTTATTGTGATTTTTCACACAATTTATTTAATTTCTTTATGGAAGAACTTTACTGTTTTTGCTTGAAGGATAAATAATTGATAATTGGGTGCTGGTGGCTGAGGTGACTTTTCTATTCTTCAGCCCTTCAAATTATCTTTCTTATTTCAAACCCTCTTCTGGCTCCTGTTCACCATTGTTTCCACCTTTTCTATCTGAAGCCTCTGGATCTTAAAGTAACTGAGCAAACCTCTTGACCTGGTAGCCCCCTTCTTTGTGTGTGTGTGTGTGTGTGTGTGTGTGTGCGCGCGCGCGCGCGTGCGCGCACACGCAAAATGATTTACAGTAGTTTCTTGAAATCTTTCATCAACTCATGGCCCTTTTCTGTTTTTCGTTATGAGTTTATACATTTTAAAACATTTTAATGTTTTTAATGAGGTTTCTAGGCAGGCATATGAAAAGTGTCCTATTACCTTAATTTAGAATTCCAGATTTTTATTGTGGAAGCTGAGAAGGAAAGAATGCAGTGCTTGACCAATGGAATGCCTTTTTAGTGGTATACCTGGGAAAGAGAGGGATTTTTTGTTGATTGAATGAGTTGATTTTGGATCAGGTTTCTTAATCTCCAGGCTGTTCTGTTACACAGCTCTGGGGGACCATTTGCTTTGGAATCCATGCTAATAGGACCCCTCAGGGATCTACACATGGACCACCCATCTATCTCTAACCTTGAAGCAATAACATCTATCAAGATTCTTGAGAGAATTAAAAACGGATCACATGTAAAACACCTAGCACAAAAACAAAAATTGATTAGTCATTTAAGTAATATAGTGCCTTCTGTTATCTAGTTTAATTTTTACTACTATTAATAGTCCCTGACTAAAGTTTCTGGTTGATGTCTATATTTCCTCTTCCTGATTTCCCTCACTCTGAAAAGGAAAAGTTTGTGATAGTCTGTGGGTTAAGTTTTAGGAAAAGAGAAGAACCTTATTGATATGAATATTCAAATAAACTTCCTCTAAACTCTCATAATTGTCATGTGTCATTGAAGGAGAAATGTTCTGTCTTTTCCTTTATATACCATTGAAAATCTTTGATTTTGTTTTAGAGCTGTGATATAAATTTATGATTGTGTTGTTTTTCCTATTTCCTATTATCTTGGAATTTTAAAACTTGATATATTTTTTTTTACTTTGAAGTGTTCAGATTAGCATTTCCTCCAAGTTCTATGTGATTAATCACGTTTAAGTTGAGAAAACGCTGGCTTAATTTTTGGTTGATCTGTCAATAACTCTTCTTTTCCAGATTATCTTAGAAAATCTAGGACTCCAAGATGTTTCCTTTGAAGGATACTGAAATGGGTGCTTTTACGTTCTTTGCCTCGGCTCTGCCGCATGATGTTTGTGGAAGCAATGGGCTTCCTCTAACACCAAATTCCATCAAAATTTTAGGACGCTTTCAAATTCTTAAGACCATCACTCATCCCAGACTATGCCAGTATGTGGATATTTCTAGGGGGAAACATGGTGAGTTGTTTTTTTTCCATTGTGTGTTCTTTACTGTTACCCTGATTAGGTTACAAATATATAATGAATATATGAAATCAGTGCCTTCACCTTTCACTCCAGCAAAAAGTCCAGTCATTTGAGCTTCCTTGGCTACATTTGAATGATTCATGTTTCTCGGATCTGAGAATCAGGACTTTTAGTTTTCTCTTAGGGAAACCACCTATTCTTAAACATTTCTTCCCCTCTATAAGAAGGAAATGAAAGTTTTAATGTTAGAAACTTTGGAATTCTCTGTTGGATTGTATTTTATGATTGAATGTAATAATTTGGACTAAGTCAAATAAAAAGAGAGCTACTAATTTTTTTTTTTTTGAGCTGCATATAGGATTCCATTTAGAGAACTAAAGGAGAAAAGTTGAACCCAACTGGTTAAAAAGTCAGTGTTTCACTGAGAGGATGTTTACTGCCTTTTCAGTAATAAAGTCAGGTTTTTCCATGTCCCATATCTTAGTCCATTCAGGTTGCTGTAACAAAATGTCATAAACTGAGCAGCTTATGAACAACAAACATTTATTTCTCACAGTTCTAGAGGCTAGGAAGTCTAAGATCAAGGCACCAGAAGATTCCATGTCTAGTGAGGCCTACTTCTTCATTGATAGCCAATCTTCTCATAATAACCTCATATGGTGGGAGGGTCAAGAGAGTTTGCCCAGGCCTCTTTTATAAGAGCATTAATTAAAATTTGAAGGCTCTGTACACATGACCCAATCACCTTTCAAAGTCCTCACCCCCAAATACCATCACATGGGGGATTAGGTGTCAACATATAGTTTTGGGGGTGACACAGATGTTCAATCTATAGAGTCCCTAAAAATGTTTATGGTGTCAATATTGTAATTATTTAAAAATTATTTTTGGAAGCTTAATTGCATGCTGAGGTTTCATTTTTTTCTTACATTTTAAATGTATTTCAGTGAAATGTATTTAATTTTTCAGACATATATTTCAAAATAATTTGTAAAAGTTAATGCTATATACTTGCTGATATTGAATTGGTTTTTTTTTCTATAAAAATGGCATTTTCATGTATTCTACCTAATATGAAAAATTCTCAAAAATGCAAACTATATTTTCTTTATTGTTTTGCTGAAAAATAGGTTAAATGATACTTTCAAGTAGTCTGAGTTATGTCTTAAAAATATTTGCTATGAAAGTTTTATAGATTTTGAGTAGAAAATGTTTTGGGTAATAAATATTATCAATGCTAATATTTATTGAGTGCTTTTCATGTATTAGGCAACATTCTAAGTGCTTTATATATTTTAATTAATTCTCTGAATATCGAAGTACTATTATTCTCATTTCACAGATAAGGGAATTTAGGCACAGAACAATTAAGTAACTAATCCGGGAACTTTTAGCAAGTTTGTTTTGTTGTTAAATAAAAAAGATGAAACTTTTTGATGAAGTTTTTATTTGTTAAGTGGCTTTGATGACATTAACTAAATGTTTAAAAATGATAGAAATTATTTGCGGTTTTTGTATCACTGAAAAAATGACAGGTATTTTCAGTCTCCCCCCACCCCATCCAATTACAGATTTTCTATTGTCTAGTTTGTCTACTTCCAAAAGCACTCTAGACAAAGCTTGGGAATATAGTAGATACTCATTATCATCCATAGCTGGTGACTATAATTAGTCTTGCTGTTTTACATCTGCAAATTTGAAGTATACCTATCTTCCAAGTCATACCTCTTTCCAGTTTTCCCTAGGCTTTCTTTTCTTAGGATAATTAACTCAATAATCCTAGATATTTCTTGAGCTCCTTCTTTTCCTCCCTCTACCCTAATGAGCCCCTGTAAACACTGAACCAGGAAAAACCTTATGATATAATCCCTATGGGGAACACTGTTGGTGATTTTGCATAGGAATCTTTTTAGTTATCAATGTCAGATAAGAACCAATCCCCTTAGATACCGTAAGACTCTGTTAGTGTTGAAGCCAGCTTAAGAATCTGGGTAGTTGTTTTAGGCCTGTTCACCATGTTGCTAGTTATTCTGCTTCTCCTGCTTGCCCTGCTCGATCTCACCAGCCCTATCTTTTAGGGTAACATATAGATTAAGTTTGGCTGCTTGGAATGAAAATATCAGTGATTATAAAAAGTCAAGGAATTTGATTATCTTATTTATGTTGGCAGTGCTCATTGTCTTGAAAAGTTTATGCATAAGGAATAAATAACTGAATTAGAATACATGTTTATGTAAATGTCTCTTTGTTCCAAAGCATCTTAATCTTTTCAGTTGCATTTGAAGTTTCTACTCAACAGTCTTCTCACTGAACATACATTTCTCAATGATGTAACAACACATGATTTTGGTTTGGACTCCACTTAATTGTCTTCTCAAAGAATTTTGATTTTGTTTCCTTTTCCCTCTTTCTACTGTCCTTACCATACAGATTTTTTACATTTTACCACTGTTATTCCCCACTCCCACCTTCCCCTTCCTATTTAGAGTTAAGTGTGACTTGTGGTTGCTTTTAGTAACATGTTTTCAAATGTTGAGTTAGCTTAGAAATCAAGATTTCACTGATTTCTATATGTAATTCAAAACTGATTCAAGATGATATTAGTTTCTTGCTAACTCAGCAGGGTGAAGTAGTTAATCTCAAAAATAGTGGACATTTTATTAGAATTTGAGATCTTGGTTTAAAAAAAAAAGTTAAGGAAAATATCTTTAAAAATGAATAAAGCAAATAAAGCATGAAACTAGTTAACAAATTTAATCATTTTATTTTGAGCTACAAATCTCAGCAATGTTTAGAAGCAGAGAGAGGGTTGTAAATTGTAATACCGTTTTACTTGGTATTGATTACCCAGAAATCTTTTTGTTATTGCTAGTGAAATCAAAAACACAATTATTTTAACTGACAGATTTGAAATCTAAGTAGAGAATAATAGCATTGTTAAGGACCTATAAGATAGTTTATGCTATATCTCTAGCTGTATATAATTTCAACCTAAGTGTTTATATCATTTCAGAGTTCCGTCAGAGAAATAGAGCCAGGGGGATATATATAATTATTAAGTATTAGTAATTATGTTACTGTGGAGGCTGGATAGGCAAGTCTGAAATCCATAGGCATGACGCCAAGAAGGACACTGAACTCTTGAATAAGAGCTGAGCTGCAGTCTCTGGGTAGAGTTTCTTCTTCAGAGAAGTTTCAATTCTGTTCTTAAGGCCTTTACAGCTGATTGATTCAGGATCACCGACATTATCTAAGACAATCTCTCTTACTTAAAGTAAACTGATTATAGATTTTAATCACTTATAAAATACCTTCTCAGTAAAACCTAGATTAGTGTTGTAATAACTGGAAGCTAGAGCCTAGCCATATTAACTCATAAAATTAACTATCACAGTGACCTAGTAACAATACTGTTTTTTAAGCACAGAATTTTTCTTTGTTAGCTTTACTATAAAAGTATTTATTTAAATATTATATTTAAAAGGTGATGAGCTAGTCTGAACTTTTACTGTGAATAACAAAATAATGATGCAGTATGCTAATAATCTTTCAGATCATTTTAACACATTCACAAATTTTCTGTTAAAAAATATTTAATCTTTTTAAAAATCTCTTTCCTTATTTTTTGTTATCTTTCATGCTCCATATTATGCTCTCTTTAATTTCTTAGCATTAAGTTAAAACATACAATTCAAGCTGTATGTACACCACAGTGATACTTGACATTCATCAGATAGTAGTTAGAAGCTTATTTCACAATCTTATATGTTCTATACTTTAAAGTTCATTTTAGTGTCACATTTGTTTTTTATAAATAATGCCACTACATTGTTGACATATCTGGCATATTATGATTCTTAAATATTTTTGCCATATTTTATTCTGTGAAACTATATCATTTTTTATAACAAACGGAAGTTATTTTTAAACAGTGGTTCAGAATTTCAGTATGAAGAAGACTCTCTAATAATTTCTTGAAAAAAAGCTAGTTTGTATTGGAAACATTGTTTTGGTATACATTTTGTTACCTCTGGGAGAAACTTTGATATTCTACCAACCATCATGGCTCTACTGTGTTAAAATAATCCTTCAATATTCCATGGGATTCTGAAGTTTTGGCAAACTCTGGTATATGATATTTTGAAGGAGCTTCCAGAAGAAGCCTGACAAAAATATTTTTCTAAATCATTTTAAGCTTGGCAAATTTTAGGCTAATGCCACACACTTTGGAAATCTCTCATAGATATGGAGACTTAAATTATATAATTTAAAATTATTAATTAATGGAGTATATACATTTTAATAAGTTCTGATGTTTTTGTTTTAAAATTAGTGCTATTGAGGTATTATTATGCCTAATTTGGAACATACACATATACTTTCTACATAGAACAGATTTCTATTTAGGTAATGATTGTTACCATATGAGATTTATTCATTGCTAATGGCCACATTATGGCTTTGCTCGAATTAACTCATTTAACAAGTATTTTTATATTTGATGTTTATAGCTATAGCGCTAATCTAGACAATGGAGATACATTTCGAACAATACCAATATTGTTCCTACCATCAGGAAATGTATTATCTAGTGAAGAACAAAGTCATTAAATAAAAATCTATATAAATCTTTAGAGTTGAAATAAGTGCTACAAAAGAAAAATAAAATGTAGAATAGATTACAGTATAGGTGGAACAAATTAATTGGAGTGGGACAGAAAAGTGTTCCTTGAGGAAGTCACATGTAACTGAAGAATGAAAAATAATAATTACTAACACTTAGATCATAATCGCTATATATCAGGCACTATTCTAGGGTCTTATTATATACTAATTTCAACCTCAGAACAACTTTATGAAATAAATGTTATTTTCTTCATTTTACAGAAGAGGAAGCTGTGGCGTAGAGAGGTTAGCAAACTTCCTCAAAATATTAAACTTGAGATTTGACCCCATTTAGAATAGTCTCTGGTCTTAACCACTTTGTTTCATGATAGGCATTAATTGGGAGAAGGAAATAAGGAAGATCATTTTAGGCAATGGGAATCCTTGTGCTATTAACTTAAGGCACAAAAGGGGAAGGATGTGATTGGAAGTGTTGGTGAGCAAGAGGTAATATAACAAAAAATAAAGGTAGAGAGGAATTACATATTCAGATTTATTATTTTATCACTTAGACTTTAGTATGAAAATATATTGGAAGGGAATGAGAATGTGAAGATCATTTAAGAGATTGTTATAGTAATCTAGTAAGAGATGATACTAGTTTGGACTCAATTGTACCAATTGGAGCAAATTGTACAGATTCTGTAAACTGTTGGAAGGTAGAAATACCAGGATATTTTGTTTGGATTTGAGAAAGGGAGATTTCTCCTAAGTTTCCAGCTACAGCAGCCACTAGGATAGTAGCACCATTTACTGAAATATTAACAAGCTTAAGGAACAAACTATATGTTCAGTTTGGGTTCTGTTGAGTTTGAGGTGACTTTTATATTAAACTGAGAATTTGTCTATAAAAGCTGGAGTTCAGAAGAGAGCCCTGGGCTTGGAATAAAATTTGAGAGTTTTTCAACCTTGGGAGTAAGTGAGGAGAAAACACAATATGAAGACCCAAAATCAAAGGTGTAGGAACTAGAAACATTTAAATTAGGGTTGAAATGATGCCATTCTATAGAGGAGACAGGAGAGGTAGCCAGATAGCTGTAAGGAAAACTTGGAAAACATGGTAAAATGGAAAGCAAAGAAATGTAGCTTCTCATTTTGGTTTTCCGATGGTATTATTTGCTTTTTTCCTTCTAGAACTTCACGGTTGTACTAAGTTGCTTGGAGTTCAACTTTGCATGCTTTTTCCTTTATTGAATTGAAGAACAGATTTTTTATTTCATGATTTTCTTCCCTGTTCCCTTTCTCCTTTTTTTCCTAAATGTTCTTTCCTTTAAGTTCCTGTTTAGATCACTTGGAGTCTTTCATCTAAAAATGATAGTTTTTTTCCAAGCATTTTTAATTTTAGTGTTCCAGATCATTTGTATGATACCACCTTAGACAGTTTGAGCTTCTGAGTTGTAACCCATGCTATATCATGCCTTCATACCTCACATGACTTCCTGTATACCATTGTCATTCATCTCTGTGGCCCTATGTAAGACCATATGTGGATCTAGTCATTACTGAGGTATTCCTTGTACTGAATCTCCTACTCTGATATTCTCCTTTCCCATCTTCTGCTGTCTAATTTTTCTACCTTTGCTACTTTTCGTTTTCACCAAATCTCTATAGCTATCACTATTTCCAATCTCATTACACCTTCACTTCTTTATCATGTCTGACATCTATATTTTATGTTAATCTTCTTCTTTATCTAACCTAGAACCCACTTTGCATGGATATTCACAGTATTCTTTTTAAACTCTTGATCTTTCCTAAAATAACCTTATCATATGCCCAACCACCCATTTATACTTTTCTCTTGCTTCTCTTACATTCATCTATTCATATGTACATACACGCGCACACACACACACACACGTGTATGTATGTATATATATATATATATATACACATACATACATATATATATACACACATACATATACATATATATATATTTGTTACTGTGTCAGACAATGTGTTAATCACTAGAGATAACTAATGAATAAAAATAAGTTATAGAACTGTGCACTCTTATTCATAGACAACTGATCTGTTGGGAAATAAAAATTACATCATAATAGTGATTTTGCCCACCAAAATTTTATTACTTAATTTTAGAAGACCCTAGGATGTTACAAACAATCCCAGTATGCTTTCTGTCTTTCTCCATAGTCATGATTCAGAACATTTCTGCTTTTCTTGAGTTGCTGAACTCAATTTCACAGATCTTGTGTTGGTCCCAGGCTGTCAAGACAATCTGTCCCTAGCTCCCAATTTCCCCTTCCCTTCAAAATTTCTATCTTCATCCAAACTTTTCCTTCTTCTAGCCTGTGTCAGAGGAAGTATCACTTCTTTTTTCCAAAGGTAAGCCTTTCCGTCTGTTTTTCCTGATGCACAGGGGAAAAACTCTAGAGAAAAACACAAGATGAAAAGAAATTGTTATTTAATGTATTGTTTTATATGTTGATCCTGTTGTTCTGTATATTTGGTAATTATGTAGTCAACATAGAGTTTGATTCTTTTAAAATACCATTTGTACTAAATGTTAATATCTTTAGCGGTATATATTATTTTGTTATTAAAAATATGATAGTCAAATATGAAGTGGATGTGTTTTGTTTTACTCAGAGAGACTGGTGGTGGTGGCTGAACACTGTGAACAGAGCCTGGAAGACTTACTTCGAGAAAGGAAACCTGTGAGGTACTGTGTAACATAAGGAAATTTAAATGAAAAGCAGAAATTTGCAAACAAATACATTTTAAATAGAAATTTCAGGGTTTTAGTTTCTTCTGTTACTTGTTTAATGATAAAATACAGGTGCAAGTTTTCATTTTAGGAAATTTAATTCAAGGGCCTCATAGAAATTCATCTTTGACATTATCCAGTGTTCAGTTGTTGTCTCCAAAGTACTTGAGAAAAATTCCTACAGGGAATATATTTGAAAATTTGAAATCTTTTTAGTACTAAGCATTTCTTTAGCTCAGATTAAGAGTGTTTTCTTAAGAGGGATACTTGATAACTTATCACAAGATACTGATTCCTAGCACACAGTAATTGTTTTAAGTAAAGGCCATGCTGAAGAGGAGTGAAAAATAATAATGATGGCTTGGGTGGAATCTAATGATACAGTTTAAATTCGGTTAATTCAATGAGCCAGTAAATTTATTTTCTACTTAAGGCATTCTTGACAAGAAGGGAATGTTTTCTCAATTTCATTATACATATTCTATTAAATGAGCTTCTTCAAATATTTTCTGAAATTATATTAAAATCATCAAAAATATTTATTTAATGAATTAAAAAATGTTGTACAAACCAATGAGAAGTACTTTCCAGGAGTCTTTACAGGATTATAACGATCTATTCTAGTTTAAAGAAATATTCTTGTTGGTTAATACTTTTTAATCAGTGCTATATTCTAGAAGAAAATAAATCTTTTTCAAGGGAGAAAAAATGCATATCTTACTAAATAGTAGTAATTTAATAGAAGCAAAATGAATAGAATAAAAGTGCTTTCCTTACTACTTTAAATGATTTGGTTTTAAGTAGTCTCTGGAATGAAAGATGCAGATATTAAGTATACCATTCATTGCCTTATTTTTCTATATATTTAGAAATAGCTTAACCTTATATAGTGAATATGTTTTTATAATTTTTGTGTGTCACAAATCTTTGACTTTATTTTTTAAGAATGTATTACTCTTTGTTCACCAATTTAAATTTATACCTTATAGGCCACTGGTACTACAAACAATTTTTTGTTAAAGCTAGTTGACATTAAAATTGACAAGCAATTCTGGCCACATCTTTATGGAAAAAAAAAAAACCCACTTGATTTTAATTCAGCCTGGGTTAAATTTGTATAAAGATTGGGAACAAATTATAGCCATGTCTTCATCTAGGAATTTTAGCTGAGCATAGGTTAAATTTGTAAAAACATTTTCAGTTCAGTATGTATGATGAAAAAG
Source organism: Eonycteris spelaea (assembly GCA_003508835.1). Lineage (NCBI taxonomy): Eukaryota > Metazoa > Chordata > Mammalia > Chiroptera > Pteropodidae > Eonycteris > Eonycteris spelaea. The sequence goes on from PUFA01000062.1 coordinate 7,206,874, forward strand.
CCACTAACTGCTAGGCAATCTTGGATAATTCTCTTAATCATTTTCCTTATCTGTAAAACAAGGAGTTTTATTTGGTCTAGGATTATTCTAAAGGCAGTTATTGTGAACTTTATACTTTATTTAACATGCATTATATCTGATAATATAACATCGACCAATAGCCTTTATAAGTATATATTTTTATGTTTTCTTATACTAATATATAAACCTACTATTGCCTTTTATTTAAATGGTAGATTTCTTGACAGTAGAACCCATGAAAAGTGTAAAATTACAATGCTGTAATTTAAAAGGCTAAATTGTTATAGAAACATCTATTTTATGATCCCAAAATTCCAGTATTAGAGGACCTGCTAAATTATTTATCCCTCGGTACCTCATTTGTCTTACTCTAGTCCAACCCTGCCTTGGTATTTAACCAAAAGAAAGCAAAAATAAATGTCCTTCAAAATATTTGCACAAGAATGTTCCCAGAAACATTATGCATAGTAACCCCAAACTGGGAAGAACTCAGATGACCATCAGTGGGAGAATGGATAAAGAAATCAGCGTATATAAATCAGCAATACTGATGTGCACAATACCATGACCAACCTTAAAATTATTCTGAGCAAAAGAAGCTAGACACAAAAGATTATATTCATCTATTTATGTGACAATCTAGAACAATCATAACTCATCATTCATGGTGGTAGATATAACAACAGTGCTTGACTCTGGTTATAGGAATGGGTAATACAAGAACTGATTCACAATAGCCTCGAGGGACCTGTATGGGGGATGTGAGTTTACTACATCTTGATCAGGGTACATATTCTTGCAAAACTTTTCAAAGCTCACTGAAATATACTGGGTACAGTTCACCTACGTAAATTATACCTTCATTTTTTTTTTAAGCCTGTTGAGTTATTTACTTTGCTTGAGTTGTGAATCCCTCATTTAACAACAATATTATGGTGTTAATGAGGATGTTTGAGTGAGTGACATGTTTCTTTGTATTTCTTTGTTTCTATAAGAAGAAATAGTGGGAACTAGTTATTGCTTCTTAAATTACCTTAACACTTAGTGGCATAGAACAATAAACATTTATCATTTCACATAATTTGTCTGAGTCAGGAATTAGCTTAGTGGAATTGTTCTAGCTCAGGATCTTATAAGGTTGCAGTCAATATATCAGCTGAGCTGTAGTCATTTGAAAGCTTGACTGGGACCAGATGATCTGTTTATAAGATAGATCAGACATTTTGTGACAGTTGTTGACAGGAGGATTTAGTTTTTCCCTGACTGAGGGCCCTTCCACAAGCCTCTTTGCTATCCTCACAGCCTAGTTGCTTGGCTTCTCAGAGTGTGCAGCCTCTGAGAGAAAAGAAAGCAAACATGGAAGTTGCAATGCATTTTATGGCCTAGTCTTAGGAACCAGTATGTTCCTGAGGTACATACTAGCACAGTACCATTTATGCAATATTCTATGGGACTTGGACGTCAGCCATTAACGCTATTTGGTGTGGGAGGGGACTAACAAGAAAGTGAATTCCAGGAGTCAGGGGTCATTGAGGATCTTCTTAGAGGCTGACCATCACAGAAATTTTTGAGGTCATCAAGTACTTAAAAAAAATAGGAGTGAAATAATCAACCTTAACACTAGCTGAAAAATAATTACTAGGTTTTCTTATAAGAAATACATTCTTAAAATTATTTAGTATTTATTTTGGGCATTTGGGGCAGAAGAAGGAGTTTATGAAGGGAGAGCGGGTTGAACATTAGGGGAATATCAAGAAGTACTAGAGATGGAAAAGGGTCTTCACAGACATAGCTATGCTATCGGAATTGCTCTACATCCTAAAAGTTGATGTTACCCACGTCTGGTGTTCCCGGCCATTCTAAAGGACTCTCTATAAGCCACAACTGGAGTAGTTTTCTGGTCAACAGGATGTATAACTGTAGAATGTTTGTTTTGATCTCTACATTTCCCTCTCTGTCCATATCGTCCTTTCTTGACTTACTAAAAGGACTGAGTCAGACAAAGGGAAACTGGTAACTCAGAGAACAAATTTCCATTCTCATTATTTTCCCTCAACTCTATCATTTGATTTTTTTACTTTCAATTTACTATATTAGGATAAAGTTGATATTGCTTTGCCAATAAGATTAAATCTATTAGCCCATGAAATAGTTTATTTTCTGTGCTTGTCATCCTTTATCCTTGTTTTAGAAATAATAAATCTCATAGTAATGAACATCAATAGTTTCAATAGTGTAAAGGTGTAAATAAGCCACTTGTCTTCAGTGCCTTTGTATATGTCTTCATGAGGAGAAAATGTTACTGATGGAAGCATATTCTTTGAACAAATAGATGAACATAAACAGGATTAAATGCAAATTTCATATTGTGCCATTTATCATTTTTAATGGTCTTTTATTCAAATTAGAACATACAGTAGCTTTTATGGGTCTTTGTTCTATATTATACACACACATATATGTGTATATATATATTCAAGTAAGATATATATAGACATTTTTGTAAGTGCTTTTTTCATCATTCTGTTAATAGACTAAAATTCAGAATTCATTTTGAAATATAACATTCAGCACTTAAACAGTCTTTGGGTAAAAATGATTCTGTCAGGTTTAGTTCTAAGTTTTTATCTGATCTATTCATCTCAGTTAGCTTTGTGGAAAACTATTTGACTTTCCACGTGTTTGGATTACATTAGTCTCCAATAACAGAGCAGGTTTCATATGCCGACTTGATGTGCTGCAACTTTAATTATTTCTATAACCTGTTTATGGAAAGTGAGAAGGTGTCCTTATGGTTTAAAATCAGTTCTTTCCCCTACTGCCAAAAGTAAGCACCCTGCACCTGTAAGAAAGGCTAATGCAAAGTAAACAGGAAATCTATTTTCAATGGGGTTGCAATTTGAGACCCATGGTTTTTCCTTGTCCATCTGTCTTTAACTGTTGCAAACGCTAAGCTGCTAGTTGTCTGGTAGTTATTTGCAGTTGATTGCCTGAACTTGAAGTCCATTCAAGGTATATATCTTATTGGATTTATTACGTTTTGAAGAAAATTTTATATCTGTTGCAAAATTAGTAGGATTTGGTAGGGGAGTAGAGGAATGGAGGAATGGAGACTAGTTTCGTTAGAGGAGTCTTATGCCAATTTACTCACTAACTTTTTTATAACAAATTTAATATCATTAAATTTAATATCTATGCAATTTTGTCCTAAAACATAATAGTGGTAATTTGTATTACAAATATATTATTGCTTAAGACTGTCTTGTGGTTTCAGAACTTACTAACAAATTAGGCACTCTCTCTTTTTATAATTTTAATGGCCATAAAACCCTTTTGAGGATTCATGTTATCCAAACAAAATAATAATTTTGTATTATGTATGACCTGGAGGTATTATTGAGTCAGTCTTTTATAAAGTAATGTTATGTGTGTGGATAATTTGCTAACTTGGTTTAAAAGAGAAAAAACTCCTCACTTTTTTTTTTACGTTTGTTCAAGCTCAAATATGAGGAGTTAATTTCTGGAGAATGCTGTTCACCTTTTAGTGGCTTTTATATGTTACTTATGCCAGAGTTCAGTCTTGCCAATATTTCCAGTTTCAGTTAAATGATCAAAATTATTTGTTGGAAACATAGAGGCATGGAATTCAATTAAACTCCTATAACTAGTAGGTTTTAAGAAAAAAAGTAGAGTGTTTAGAAGATGTGCTTGAAATCATCTCATAGTGGTGCCTGCGAATTTGCTTAATTCCTACCCTAAAGCCAGATTCAAGAGGCTGAAAAGTGAAGAAATTGAAATCTCAACCCTTTTCTGAAATGTTTTCCACAGAATGTTAAAAAAGGGCTTACACCTTCATAACTCCTATTAAAACAAGCTTGAGGAAATTGTCTCGTAAGTCTAGATGCCATTTGGAAAGTATTTTCCTTTTGTGTTACTGTTATTCAGAACATATACTTTTGCCTAATCTATAAAAGTGCCAGCAAGTATAGTTCACAGACATAGATATTCGGCAAAATTTTGGCACATGAAGTAAAGTTTCTTCATTGTCCTTAAATTTGCAGGTGAAGATGGGATGAGCAGTACAGACATGTTTCTTTAATAAAATGTAGTTTGTCATATGTTTTTAGGGTTATGGTTTTGAAAATTTACCAGAGAATGATCAGCATTGCAGAGGTAATACTTGGAGATTTTGATAGGAAACAGGCTGTGTCTGCAGCTGTTCACTAGCTTGGTGGAAAACATGATCTGACTTAACTTGGATGAGTAAGTTTTATTTGCCCCAATTAAAAGATTGTCTACTCACTGAATCAGATATTCTAAAGAATTTTAGACACATTGTAAAATGCCGTCCAATGTTAGATAATGAGCCACAGGTCATAGTCATCAGAGATAGACAGTAGTATTCTTATTTTAGAATATAACCTGATGGTGGAAGTTAAGGTGCTCATACATTTTCTGCCTTCAAGGGCCCGAGTTTCAAAGTGCATTTAAAGTTATTAAAGTGTAGTCAAGTAACTTAGAGATTTCTATAAACGATGTATATTTTTCTTCCTATTTTGTTTGTTTAGTTTAAAGATGGAAAATAATACCAAAAGATTCTCTTTACTCAGGCTTGGAATCTTGCAAATATCTTTTGCTTTCTCTCTCTCCTGTACCCTATATCCTATTACTTGTCAAATATGTAACACATTCTTGCTGATATTTCTCTCATCTCTGCTGTCTCTACATTCTTTAGTTCAGACCTTCATTAACAAACAGCTTGATTATTGCCTAGCAGCATTCTTCTAACTGGTCTTCCTGCCTTTAGTCTTTCCATATTCAATTACTCCTACTTTTTACTTCTGTATTGGTATTTTTAAAAATCAGTCCATTCCCTGCTCAGAAACATTTGTGACTCTCCATTTGTGTGTGTGTGTGTGTGTGTGTGCGTGCACGCATGAAGAAAATGTATTTTACAGGCATAATATGTAACTTCAATTTAAATTATTTCCAAATAGTGGCTAAATTGTACAAGTAGTTTTTTATTGTAATCAATATATAGTTGAGGAGATTGAGTGTCAGAGAATTAAACTATACCATGAAGGCTGCACTGTCTTTTTGCCCAACAGTGTATCTCCATTCACTGGCACAATGTATGACACTTCTTTAAGTAATTCATTTAGCTCTGCCCTTCTATGGCATACCACTGAACCAAAGCAAAAATTATATTTTTCTTCTCCAAATTCCTTTGTTATATTGTATCTCTGTAGTTGTTACTTTCCCCTTCTAGCTTATAATTGTTTGCCTGCAATTATAGAATTAAGGAAGGTATGAGTCACTTTCCCTTATTAACCATACTTTTTTCACATGTTTGGTGTAATTTTTCATTTTTCTGTCTCCTAAAGTTGTTAGCATGAGTTTGCATATAGTTAATGTGCTGTAAATCAACTATTGAATGAACTAATTATATTTTTAGTTTATTCATGCAGTTTGAATTCTATTTTCCTATTATCTTCCTTTTAAATCATGTGCCTTAATTTTATTTCCCAGACAAATAAATGATTTTTGGTGAAAGTATACGATGTTGTCTTGATAATTTGTTACTTAATGTCTTGGAAATATTTTTTTTTAATATAATGATTAGAAGAAACAAATTGTCCATTTTCATTCTTAGGGCTCTAGGAAAGAATCCACTTGTAAGCTCATTTAGGTTTTTGGCAGATTTCTGTTCCTTGTAGTTGTAGGACTGGTGTCCCTATTTTCTTGATTACTATCAATCAGGGGCTGCTCGCAACTCCTAGAGGCCTTCTGTAACTCCAAAGCCTTCTCATCTCCAGTGGAGAATCTCCCTAATATCACATTTCCTTCATGCCAGGAATCTCTTATTTCCACTGTCTAGATCCAGATTTCAAGGACTCATGATAAATCAGTCTCACTTAACAATCCCCTTTATTTAACTCAGTGTTGCCATAAAACATAACGTGATCATGGGGATAAAATACATCATATTAATAGTTCCTAATAGAAAGTATACATCAGGGATTAAAGGTCATGGGAACTATCTTAGAATCTGCCTACCACAATTTGGCTAGTCAAAATTTGGGAAATGTTTTTGGTCTTTAGCAAGTGTGATATTTGGTGTTCTTGTTTGAATTAGCAAAATTGTGGCTGAGATGCTGGGCATTGTAGTGTGTTGTGTTAACAAAGCACTCCCAGCTTCAGTGATTCGCTAGAAGCAATCACAGAACTCAGAAGTCATTATACTAATGGTTCCATTGTATTATTATGGTGAAAGGGTACGAAGCAAAATCAACCAAGGGAAAACAGTCGGGCAAAGTATGGAGGAAAGCAGGCAAGAAGCGTTCCAGAGTCTTCTCCCAGGAGATTTGGAGAAGATGCACTTAATTCCTCCAGCAACTAATTGTGATACATGTGTGAAGTGTTGACTTTTAGAGAAACTCTCCTGAGCCTAGGAGTTGAGTGTTTTTGTTGGGGCTTGATTACAAAGGCACATAGTTCCTGTATGTGCTGACTGTAGTTACTGACACTGCAGACCCCCCAGAAGGAAACAGGTGTTCAACATATCCCACTGTTTCTGCAAACTAGACAAGCTAGAGTGGTTCAAGGTCTCAAACCCTCTTATCAGAACATTCCAAGAGCACTGTTTCCAGGAGCCCACAAAAGGCCAATGAGGACAATAAGCACTTTGGGTAATGTGCAAGGTTTGAAACTCGAGATTTTTTTCGAAAGTATTAAAGTAGCTTTTATAGTCAATTCCTTATGACTTTACAAACTAATCGTTGCCAGTCCTATGCAGTTAGGATTTGCCTAAAGACTGTCTATCATTTGTCAACAAAGTATTAGTTTTCTATTGCTATTATAACATATTACAACAAATTCAGCAGCTTAAAGCAACACAAATTTATTATCTCCCGCTTCTATAGGTCAGAAGCCTATTGGGCTTGGAAGGTTTCTCTGCTTTAGGTCTGACAAAGCAAAAATCAAGGTGTAAGCATTTCCTCTGGAGGCACCAGGGGAGGACCATTTGCATTCTTATTCTGGTTTTTGGTAGAATTTGGTTCCATGGGAATAGGACTGAGATCCCCATTTCCTTGCTGGCTGTTGGCCAGGAGTGGTTTTAGCTTCTGGAAACCACCAGCATTCCCTGGCTCATGGCCCCATATCTTCACTTTAAAGTTAAAAAAGGGGAAATATCTGCATTTTATAATTTTACTAGTGAGGTAAAAAATTATATACTTTTGAAAGACTTTTTTTTTTAGCAGAATAATCTGAGAATGATAGGGGATGTCTGTGTTGGAAGGTATTTTCACTTATGAAAACTTTCTATTTGAAAAAATCATCTGCATATAACCTCGAGTCAAGTGTCACAGCAACTTTTTCATTTACTCATTATTTTGCCTCCTATTAAACAAATCAATTTCCTCAGCAAATTAGAACATTTTTAGTAAATTAAGGTGGGACATTTGTGCTTAGAATTTGCACTGACTTCAAGAGAACACTTTAATTTTATTCTGGGGTATTATCTATATCCGTAAAGTCAAAAGGGGGATGAAATAGTAATGACGGTAATGACGGGACATTCCCAAATCTGCTACATATATTTTAAACAAAAACTGGATCCTGATTATCATTTTTTAAAAAGTTTATTTTATTATTAGTTTCAGCTATACAGTACATTGGTTAGACATTTATAGTTTGTGAAACAATCCCCCTGATCGTTCTCTCTTCTTGCTCTATATCTAGCCATTACATTGATATGTACTTCCTTATTAGTTATGCCCATCACGACAGTTTTAAGGATACGACACTCCTGAAAATCTGGGACTCTGTATTGTTCTTTATTTCCTTTGGCCATTTTAATTTAAATGTATCCACAGCTATCTTGTACTGTGATTAACTGTTAAAAGTCTGAAGGAGAAAACATCCTTCAACAGATGAATGTATAAACAAATTACAGCATATCTATTTAGTGAAATATCGCTCAGCAATAAACAAAACAACAAAAAAGGAACTGATAATGTAGGCAACAACATGGATGAATCTCCAGAACATCATGCTGAGTAAAAAAAAGGTAGACATAAAATAATGCTGTATCATTCCATTTATTTGAAACTCTTGAAAATACAGATTTAATCTATAATGATAGAAACCAATCAGATTGCTTGAAGCAAGGGGTAGAACATGGGGATTGGCTGGGAAGGGAATCTTTTGGGGGGATGATGGAAATGTTCAGTGTCTTTGTCATGGCAGTACTTATACTTGTGTATATGTTTGTCAAAACTCTCAAAAATACATTTAAAATGAGTTCATTTTATTGTGCATAATTCATATCTAAATAAAGATAATTTAAAGAAAAAGATGAACGAGGAATTGCTCTGTTATAATTATGTCATCATGGAGAAAAACAAGCCACCTTGATTCATTAACCAACTATACTAGTTGCTTATGGCTACTGCAACAAATTACCAATTGAGTGGCTTAAAACAACAGAAATTTATTCTCTCCCTGCTCGGGAGACCAGAAGTCAGAAATCGAGGTGTTGGCAGGGCCCACTCCCTTTAGAGGGTCCTTGGAAGAATTCTTTCTTGCCCTTTTCAGCTTTTAGTAGCTGTCAGCATTCCTTGGCTTCCTTGGCTTGTGGTCACACCACTTCAGTCTCTGCCTCAGTCTCTACATTTCCTTCTCCTCTGTGTCTCTCGCTTATAAGGACATTTGACATTGGATTTTGTGCCCACCTGGATAATCCATGATAATCTCTTTATATTCAAGAACCCTATTTTCAAATAAAGTGCCTTCATTGGATGTGAAGATTAGGATGTGGACATATTTGAAGGGAGCCACCAAGTACACTACATCAGCTATTATCATTTATTAATGTAGTTTTCTGACTTCATAAGGGGTAACTGTTCCTTATATTTTAAACAGTATTCTGGTGTCATTATGGAATTCTATGGGTAAAAGTTTTTTCTTACTCTCTTTTACAGCTTACTGGAATGAGTCTGATCTTCCTTGAATCATACTCTTAAGACCTATAACTCGAAGGTTAGAAGGAACAGACAGAACTGAATCATGCAAGTGATCTGACTTAGGAAAAAAGTAACTGTGTAGAAAAGCAAAACTCCCTAGAGTTCTACGTTAAGTTTGGGGACACAACTCCAGGCTATTAAAAGTGTCATCTTGCCCGTTTTGCCTCCTGTATGTATGTATCATAGGAATCTTACAAGACCAATAGAATGAGTTAACAGAATTTGAATATTTTTGAATTCTTTGTTCAAAAATGATCATTGTGTCACCCTAACTTTTGATAAATAGAATAGAAACTATAATTAGGGAATTTTCATAAATTATGTTTCTTATAATTTGCCTAAGACAGATCACATTATTGAAGTGAACATTTCCATTGACAAACTTTTGTTTGTGTTATTCTGTTTTGCAGACACTATACTAAACAAGTGAATAAAATACAGGCCCTCGCACTCACTGTCAGCCGTTTGGGTTGGGGATAGAGTAACAGATTGCCTAAAACATGTAGAATGTTGGTCTACTTAAAAAAATGGGAATCAGTCTCAAATAAAAATTCTGAACAGTAATAGTAATTTATTCATTCTTTGTTCACACAGTAATATATAAATGTTAATTTAAGAAATTGGAATGTGCTGGGGTACAGATCCAATCAAATATGAGCCATCATAGTTTCTGTCTTAGAGAAAAGTTACAGTCTTATGTCATACCAAATGCTGCCAGGACATGGGAAGTGGGACTTACTACCCAGTGTGTTTGCACTGCCAGTATCAGTAACTGTGGTGAAGAAATGGTTTTGAAGTTTCTGTGCCAGGATAGTAAAGTTGCTTGGGAAAAGAAAACATTGATTAGGCAGAAGTATCCAGCTCACCCCGGGATCCTCCAATCCTGCTTGGCAAAGGGTGATTATATTCTCACAGAGAAATTGGAAAATGAGAGTGATGGTAGGGCGTCCTGTCCAGGACCGGTTCCTACCTTGCTAACACCCTGAGCTGCTGAGATAGGCCCTGGCCACCTGCGACCCTGAACTGGAATAAGTGCACTGGAAAATAATTGTTTTTATTAATTTTTCTTAAATGGATGCACAGCTCATGTTTATTTTATATTAGATATTAGTATTAGAATTAGTATTTTGGGGTCTTTATTTAGAAGTTTGGTGATGTTTTGTAATTAGAAATATGACAGGGATTTAACTCTTGTAGATCAGTTAGCCTGTGGGAAAACTGGTTTTATTACGTTGTTTTGCATAAAGTCACATTTCCAATAACTTATATGATGTTAATTGAGAACTTACTGTATTACATAGTTTGTTAAAAGACCCTGTTTTTTTTTTTTTTTTTTTTTTACAGTATTGAACTTCTGATTGTTCTGTTTTGCTTTTAAGCTGATTCGGATTCTGTGCACGGCCAACAGCTCATTGATCTCGATGTAGCCCCCACTTGGTGTTATATTTCCTACTCTATAAATTTGAAAACTGAGGCAGGATGACGTTGGAATGTTTCCCAAGCATAGAAAATCAGTGACAGAGTCTTTTGGCTTTATGTCTGAACCTCAAACCACTAGACTATGCTTTCCATATGTATTTCAATCTTATCAAATTAATTTTCCTCTGAGAAAGGAAAGTTATCTAGTATTCAAGATGGGAAGTTAATTACCCAATTTATTGTATCCCATTGAGAATTAGTCACATTCCAGACTTATAGCTTTCAACTTCAGTTATTTTGAAGTGAGAACTGAACTGTAAAATATGCCTAATTTCACAACTTAGGGACAGATGCACAGTTTTTTTTTTTTTTAAGACTTATTACAAAATAACCTTTAGGTAAGCAGTTAATCAGTGCAACGTCCATTACACAACATCCAAATCTGAGGCAAATAAATTCTTAGATTTAGCATGGATAGATGCCCTTTCAGGCTAAAAGATGTGTACTTAATAGTGAAATGAGTTATTTTGTTTTTCAATTCCAAAAACTTTCTTGTTCTTCTTATGTTTTAGAAAAATTACTCAGTTAAATATTTTGATATTTTTAACAACATTTAGTAAGTGGTAAGTGGCAAATTAAGAGTCTCAAAGATATTCGTGTATCACTGAAAATACCCCCTCTAAATTTTGGAACGATAGGATCATTAAAAGTTATATGCTAATTGAGCTCTTTTGTCTTGAAGTTATAGAGGAGAGTTTAAGTTAAAGATAACACTTGAAATTATGCTAAGCAGAATAAGTTAGACAGAAAAATTTGAAAACCATATGATTTTACTCATGTGAGTTATAAAACTGAAAGCAACAGAAAAACAGGACAAACAGACTAATGGACACAGACAGTAGATTAGTGGTTACCAGAGGGCAGGGGGGTTAGGAAGATAAAAGGGGTCAAATATTGGGTGACAGAAGGAAATCTAACTTTGGGTGGTGAACACACTGCAATATATATATGACATACTGTTGAATTATACACTTGAAACTTATTTGATTTCATTAATGCCACCACAAACATTTTTAATAAAGATAACAGTTATAGGGTTGTATTATTATCTGAACATTAATCATTAATATTTTTTTCTCTCCATTTCTTCAGTCACATAATGGCTAACTATATTTCATCTGTGTTCCCTCTCCCTTAACATTTTACCTTGGGCTGATACCAAGTAAGGAAAGTTTTAGACCAAAAGGAAAATTTCTGTGGGAGTGGTCAGGTTTTATAAGGTGAAAGAACATCTTGAACTCATAGAATCCAAAAGTGTGTTTCCCCCCTTGGTTTGCTGACAGTACGGGTATTTTGGATCATGGAGTGGCCCTTAGAAATATCATGGATTACAGATCTGAGGAAATAGCATGTGTGGTTTTAGTTACCACCTATACATGAATGAATTCCAAATCTATCTCAGCAACCATGACCTCTCATTCATTCTTGGCTTCTATATTTTGCAATATGAAAACATCTCTTGGAAACATTGCAAATACCAAAAGAACTGATAGTTTGAGGCTGATAGAAATTTCTTGTTATTCTCTGTTAACATCTTTCTTGAGATATAATGGATATACAAGAAAACTGCAAGTATTTAATGTATACATTTGATGAGTTTGTAAGTGTGCATACACCTATGAAAGCATCACCGCAATCAAGATAATAGCCATATTCATCACCTCCAAAAGTTTCCTTATGTCATTTTTATCTTTGCATGTGATAAGAACACTTACCACGAGACCTGCCCTCTTAACGAATTTGTAAGTTCATGATGCGCTATTATTATCTATAGGTACTATGTTGTATAACAAATCTCTAGAACTCATTCATCTTGTGTAACTAAAACTCTATACTAGTTGAATAACTCACATTTTCTTATTTCCCCAGCCTGGTAACCATTTTCTATTCTCGCCTTCTGTAAGTTTGACTATTTTAGGTAATCATGTAAGTGGAATCATGCAGTATGTGTCCTTCTGTGTCTGGCTTATTTCACTTAGCATAATGTCTCCCGGGTTCATCCATGTTGTTGCAAATGTAGAATTTTCTTTCCTTTTCCAAGGCTGAATAAGATTCCATTGTGTGTGTGTGTGTGTGTACACACACACACACACACACACACACACGTGTGTGTATATATATATCATATTTTCTTTTTCCATTTGCTAATAGACACTTAGGTTGTAAAAGAGAAGCTATATGGTGTGTTTTAGTCCCCTTCATTGATTTTTTGTAGCATTTTTATATATATATTTGCAATATTCATTATCTTACCACACACAAAAAACAGACACAAGGAAATTTTTGGAGGTGATTGATATGTCTCCTACCTTGATTGTGATCATAGTTTCACAAATGTACGCATATGTCCAAATTCATCAAATTGTATATGTTAAATATGTGCAGTTTTTTGTATATCAAGTATATCTCAATAAAGCTATTTTAAAAATAATGAAAACTTCTGAAAGACGCTAAAACAGACTTGAACAAATGGAAATACATTCCTTTTTCTTGGCTAGAAAAACTCAAATTCATAAAGATGTTAAGTCTTACTATATAATATACAGATTTAATACAAACAAATCAAATACCAAATACTAACAAGTAACTGGTATTTTTAACCTAGAAAAATTGATTGCAGGAATCTCTTAACAACTTAGTCTAATTCACAGTTTTAGCCAGATTATCTTAGTAAGATTATCTTTTTATTCATTATATGGTGGTTCATTCTTCATTAGGTATAAAAGAGAGGCTATAAGGGGAGGTATAGTTTCAGCAAATGAGTAGTACTAGTTTGGGTAGCCATTATGTGAACTTAAGCAATTTATGTTTTCTTGGCTTCCTGAAGGATTGTTCACTCTCTTATAGATGAAGTTAATACTTTTGATTCATTGCTAGTGTAATATACTTTTTGAGCTGTTATTTTATTAGAGGTAAAGGATTTAATCTTATTATTTGCAGCCTCTTGCACTATAATGTAATTCATTCTAAATAAATTTACCGAACACTTATTATTTGATACATATTTTTGAACACCTATCTTATCGCACCATGATAGGCATAGGGGGCCCAAGTTGAATAAACTAGTACGTGCCTCAAGGTACAATGAGAAAAAAACTATACAGAAATTATTACCATAAAATTAATAAACCCATCAACTATTAACTGTCAGAATACAGAGAAGTGCAGTTCTACCAGGGGTAGAGCCATTGGATGAGAATCCATTAAGGATCCTAGGTATGTGAGAGAGAGAGAGAGAGAGAGAGAGAGAGAGAGAGAGAGAGAGAGAGAGAGAGAGTGTGTGTGTGTAAACATACATACACACACTTTTTTGTTTGTTTTTGGTTGAGATAACAGAGGAGGCTCACAGAACAGGGGTCTCAAGGTCTTGATGAAATAAATGGCAAGTCCTCAGGAATGGAGAAATACAGGATGTTTTAACTAGCTGAAAATCAGGATGTTTTAAGTAAAGAGAGATTGAGCAGTGTCTCATTGTGACAATATAGATATGAAGCTAATTGCTAGAGTTAGATGAAAATCTGTGCTTATGAACTTTATAGACATTAAACCATGACCTTGGCCTTAGGATGTTTTAAGCAACCAAGCTAAAAAACTGCAGATATTTTAGGGATGATGCTATCAGAAGCACAGTGTAAATTTCCTTTGAAATCCATAAGAGATAAACAAAATGCTTGGTATTGTACCAACCTAATAGAATTAAATTATCAAGCTATGGTTCACAATCCAAATACGACCAAGTTGATTCATGCCTAGTAATTATCAACATTTGTTCTTGCTGCTGCTGATGATAGTACTGATGTTTTTAATCTTTCCCAAGATTTATGATTTTTGTAGGTCTGTTTTGTTCTCACCAATGTAATAAATAATTTTTATGTTTTCCTTCCCTCATAAGGCAGAGGAAAAAATGGTTAATTCTCATCTGCTAATTTAATTATGGGATTATAATTGTTGAAATTCTCTTGTATTTAATTGTGTTACTATTATCAGTTTATAAATCTGTCTTTTCTGCTATACCATAGGCTTTTTGATTGTGGAGATCAATTCTTCCTCTTTGTATACATGGAGCCTAAAATGCATGGGACTGAAAAATGCAGTACTAAGCAGCTAATAGCCACTTAATTGATGTGTTTGAGTGTAAATGGAAGTATCTTAAAATTATTAGAAATTATTAATCATATGATATTGAAAGCTGCCTTTTGGTGGCATTTATGTATTTATAATCACCAAGGATTCTTATGCTCATTAGACTTCAGACTGTCAAGGAAGGACAGTGAACAAAGTAAATGCTACCTACCCTCCTAGTCACTGGGAGTAACAGTAGTAACTGAAAGTTTGACAATGAGGAGACTATTTTATGACTTGAAGTTTAATTTACATTTTCCAGGTTAGTGATGGATTTCTCTATTAATAAGACTGACTTGTGAATTACGCGGACACAGTCATGTTGTCCCCTGACAACACATGTATCTATATTTTTAATTGTGTGAATCACATTCTCTTAACCTGACTTTCCTTCTGGAGCCCATTTTCAATTAAGCTGTAACACACTAACTATTACTGGGCATATGATTCTTTTATCTTGCTGTTGTATTATAATTGAATTAGCTACTTCAAAATAGTTTTAAAAATTCTTTTATAAATTCTTTGCAGTATTAAAGAATACAGCTTTAAAAACAAATAAGTATGCAAAATTCCATAAATACTGATTCTTTCTCATTGTGGAAAATAACATTATCTTTTTTCTTTTTTATAAGTTCCATTTAAAAATAAAATTTACATTTAAACATTAACAGTACAAAAGGGCAGAAAGCAAATCTGATTTACTGTCTGACTTGAACTGAAGAGTACTGAGCCCATTAACTCTGATTTATATGTAGTCTTGGGTAATAGCTAAGAAGAGGCATGTCATCAGCTTCAGCTTTATGCTTGAATTTTTAAAGATAATTGCAATATGTTCGATCATCTCAGTAGTAGCATACATGTGCTTTATGACATGCAAGTGTTTTCCAATTATATCTTATAATCTGTTAGCAAAAAAGAGAAAGTAAACATGTAATCTGTGTTTAGCTGTTTCAGGACTGGTTTGATGGAATAATCACTAAAGGTTTTGTTTTAATTTTTGTAGAAAGGCATCTATATTGAAGTAGTGTGCAGCTGAGGCCCTCTAGTGTCACAGCAGAATATGACATTAGCTTTTAAGATTTTGAGTGTGTGTGTGTGTGTGTGTGTGTGTGTGTGTGTGTGTGTGTGTGTAAGAGACAGACAAGGACAAGTGAGATTAATGCTTCAGAGCTGACTCATAGCATAGAGCCAAATGAGCTAAAAAAAAACCCTGTTTATGTTTTATTTGTTAATCTCAAGTAAAGTTTTCTTTGTTTTTAAAAGGGAAGGGAAGGGGTTTGTACTCTCATATCAATGTAATTATAGTTGGTTTTAAGTTGGAAATTTTTTTCCTTTGCATAGTTGATTTATCTTTTTGAAGATCTTAATGAAAACTCTGTTAATTCCAAATTGTTCTTGTTTTACATATTTTCTATTTGCTTAAAACTGGCTGTTGTGGCACTTCAATATGGGAGAATCTATTTGATAAAGAGAAATAGTTTATAGGTCAATTTAAATGTGTATTTTTATGAATAGTAACAGGTCAGTTTAAATATGCATTTTTTATGAATAGTAACTTTATTGTTTCTTGTTTATACACTTTATGGAGTATCAATTTATTGCTTTATTGTAAAATATGGCTGATAACCAGGGATTACCAGACAATTGAGAAAAAAAATAATCTGAGAAAAAGAAGCCAAGGGAGGAAAAAGAAAACTTACCCAGAGAAAATAAAGATCGCTCACTTTTTTGCTTCCAGAATTGAAATAGTTGTAATAACTATTCTTCAAGAAACTCAAATTATAACCTAGCCATAACCAAAGAAGAGGACCGATTAAAAAGGAGCAATAGAACAGAAGAGAGATCCTGGAAATTAAATAATAGAATATGTAGAGCTAAAGATTATGATCATAGGAAATAAGACAAAGTTGATATAGAGAATGGTTCAAATTTCATCTGCTCACCAAGAGTTCCAACTAAAAGATAAAGTAGAAGAGAAAGTAATGAAAGCCATAACATATCAACTTTTCCTTGTTAATGTTTGTGTTAATGGAACATAAGTCCTAAAAGGGCACACCTAATGCTTACTACTAGCACAAATGCCCACTCTATTGATATATCGGGCAAAAAATGTATGTCTATGGATAAAGCAGAAATCAAATTTGAAAGCCTCCAGAGAGGAATAACATAGTATCTTCAACAAAATTAGAATCAGACTGCTGTAGACTCTTTGCCATTAATAAACACCAAAGAACAATGGAGAAATTCTTTCCAAGTTTAAGAGTAAGAATAAGACATTTGAAACATGTTGTACTTAAAAATGTCCTACTCATTGCCCTCTATGAAAAATGTTCTCATGGATATATTCTAGCTAAATAAAAAAGAAATACTAAAATAATATGAGGTATAAAAAATCATGTAGCTGATGATAACCTTCATAAATAGTTATAGTTAGATTTTCCATAAATCCTGATCACTGAGACATTTTCTTTTGAAAGCTATGGGTTAAGTGTCTTAGGTTTATATTGTATTCTCTTAGTTCTACAATGAATATTTTCTAATTGTAATACAGCAATGTGCTAATCACTCCCCATCTGTCTCAGCGTAAAAGCCAAAGGCTTTGCAGTGGTCTAAGTGGCCTAGGTGGCCTAAGTGATCTGGCACCTATTACCTCTCGGGCCTCATTTCCTACCACCTTACCCTTTGCTCACTCTACTGCATGTACAGTGGCCTCATTGTGCTCTTTTGAACTGCTGTACATTCTCCCCCTTGAGGACTTGCTTACTGCATCCTCTACCCGAATCACACATTTCCCAGAGAGCTGCATGTCTTTTCACTTCCTTTAGATGTCTGCACAAATATTACCTTCTCAGTGAGCCTGGTTGTATCACACTATATATGTAATAGGAAACCTATCCCACATTCTCTATTCTCCACTTTTTCTCCTTAGCACTTAATCATTGTATGTCATATTATATATTTACTTGTTCCTTTGTTTAGCCCTCAAGAAAAGTTCATTTCTCTTATCTCACTTAAAAATTTGATATAATATTTATTATCAATTAATTAATATTAAATAAAAATTTAATATTAATTTGCTCTTTAAAAAATGTTCAGCCTACTTTTAAAAAATTAATTAATTTAGTCTATCTTTTTAACATCAGGTTCATTGAAGTTTATTTATATGCCTTAAAATTTACCCTTTTATTATATAGTTTACACTTGCATTGGAAGCTAAGCAGGGTCAGGCCTGGTTAGTATTTGGATGGGAGACCACCTAGGAAAACCATGTGCTGTAGGCATAAAAAATAAAAAAAATAAATAAAATAAAATAAATAGGGATTGTAAGCTGACAAGGTCCTTGCAATCTCTGAGATCAACCAAGGGTTGCTTCACCTAAAAATAAAAAATAAAAATAAAAAATAAGCCTGCAGAAGGTCAGTTGCACAAATGCAATCATGTACACATCAGAATCAAGAATAGGACGGTTCTCTCATGCGCAATTCCCTCATATTCCTTTGTAGTCAACCCATCCCCCTACCCAAGCCCATGACAATTAGTGATCTGTTATTCCATTTTTCACTTTTATGTCTTTTATTTAGTGTGAATTTCTTTTAGTCTGAATATAAATGAGTTTTAATTCTTAGACATTCTGATAATCATTATTTTTTTAATTGGTGAGTTTATATAACTTACATTTAATATAAAGGCTGATACATCTGAATTAAATATTTAGTTTTTTCTAGTTGCTCCATTTGTTTTTTGTTCTTTTATTTGTTTTTATGTTCTGCCTGCCCTTGAATTGACTATATTTTAGTAATTCCATTGTATCTCCACTATTGGCTTGTTATTTATATGTCTAAAAATTACCTTTAATAGTTAACCTGCAGATATTAGCTTAATTTTTAAAGTCTTAATTTAAAATGTCAAAAATGGATAGGAAAGAAATCTATCCCAAAATGTTAATTTGTGGGTGGGGGATTGAGTATGAATGTTTCTCCTGTACTTTTCTGTATATTATTTATAACACCTTACATGAATGCTGATTTTTAAAAAAAATGGAGAGAGAGGGAGAGGGAAAGCAAGGGAGAGAAGGCAAGAGAGAAGCTGGGAATCCCTATGGAAGATGGCTTAGAGAGAATAGGATAAGTGTTAAAGAGAAATGTTTGATAAATTATAAATTATTAGAATTTGCTTTGTGGGTTGATGTAGAAACTAAGATCATGTCTGTGTACCGTAAAATATGTTGTAGCTATTTTTCAGGGAATTAGTATTTTTTTCTTGAGCAAGATAGGTAGTTTTCATTGACTTAGGTACACATATAGCCGAAATTTTCCTGATAATTTGGCAAAGCCAAATCTGCAGACGGTCAATTGCATACCACCAAAATTAAACTCTCTTCTTGCAAAGAACAAATATACTGTTAGGGTAGCCTTTAAGAAACTGTGGAATCTGTCAGATTAATTCTGTTGCAATCAAAAATCCAAAATATGTACAAGTGGATATTTTAGAAAATATATAGACTATTTTCTCTGAATAGAGGAAGAATAATAAAAAATTAACATTGAATTTTGTCACATAACCTTATTTAACTCATTAAAATAGGTTTTATATCTGCTTTGTAATTGACTTATTGATCTGTGATATGTTGTTTTCTTTGTAGCTCTTCAAAGGTTATGTGTATAGCATTTGAGGTGCTCCAGGGCTTGCAATATATGAACAAACATGGTATAGTACATCGAGCACTATCTCCTCATAATATCCTTTTGGACCGAAAGGTAATTGCCAAGTAACACGTTAAATATTTGTCTGTTATTTGAGGTTGAAACTACTGAAATTAGGCCCACTCAATTAATCAGAGGGACTATATGATAAGAATATGTTTTAAGAATATTCATAATGAAAAGACTATATAAAAGTGATATACTTGTGGTTGTTTGGAAAAGTATCTTTAAATTATATAAATCCATGTATTTTTTTTACAAGCATTATTATTCTTTCCCCAAGTCATTTGCTAACATCATGTTTTGTTTTTTCTTTTACTCATTTTCTAAAAGATATTCATTGTAGTTTCTTAATCTATGCTTCCTCAGAATTTGCTTTCATCTTTAAAAAGCTTCTCTATTTGCATAGAATTTTTGTCTCATAGTACAACTGCATTGTATTTTTCTTCTTTATTGTTCTTCCTTATTTCCTTTTCTTTATTTTTCCCCATTTATCTTCTTTATTTACCAGCCATTCATACTTAGCCCCCTCCCTTTTTTTGAGTGCTGCTTCTCTACTTGGAAATCTTACACATGATTAATAAGAAGCAAGTCAATGCTTCTAAGAGAATTGTAGGTAGCAAGATTGTATATTTTCAAGAATAATCATAATTTTATTCTTTTTGATAGCCATATAAAATATTCGAGAGACTATTTTCTGGGGAATTATTTTCTGTTTGTAGGATTATTCTTTTCCTCTGATTCCCTTCTGACTTTTAGTACAGTTACACTATGGTATTAAAAATCACAAAAGAAAAAATGGTGTCATTAATTTCATATTTATGGCAGTAGAGTAACCAATCTGAATTGCTTTAAAATATAAATGTTTTATAATGCTGAGAAATAGAATTAAGAGGAAAAGAAAACAAACCAACCTTAAAATCAACTTAATTTTTCTAGTCAAATATCTAAAAAGGGAAAAAACTTAAGAGACATAAAATTTACACTTGCCTTTTATTAAGAACCTCACTTTTGTGATAGTTAGGTTATTCTTGAACAATATCAAAAATTGTTGGAAATCTAGCAGGTTTGTTATATCTTGATTTGGGAATTGATCTTTTCAAGTTAAGAACTCTCATGTCAGGATTAAATTATAACATTATGAATGAACTTGCAGCTCCCTCAAAAAAATTATTCAGTGAATATTAACACATATATCTTAGCAAGAGTTCAATGAAAATGTGAATACTTTTTTGCTTCATCAAAAAGCTTGAGAAAAATAAACAAAATTTTTTCTGTTTATGTATGTACATATATATAAACATACATCTATACATACCTATCTATTTATAATAAGTATAAAGCAGACTTTAAATATTGGCAAATAGTTTACAATAATATTATGGTAAATATATTTTAATATACCTGACTCTGTGATGGTTTCTTTACTTATAAAATATACAATGATAATTATTCCTGCCAGTAATATTAAAATATTTCATAGTGATTTTTTTTTCCATTATTTTTGTAGGGACATGTTAAATTGGCTAAATTTGGACTTTATCACATGACAGCTCATGGTGATGATGTGGATTTCCCAATTGGGTAAGAATATGTTTTTTTTTTTCATTTGTTTGTTTTTCTGAGTTCTCTGTCTTAAACTTTGTAATCCTTGATAAAGTGTATGTTTATAAATTATTAGTGATATTATTTTTGACATACAACTATGTTTTCTTTATTAACATACCTTACTTTTCCAATGCTTTTAAAGGAGTAGACAGTGAATTTTTCCCAGCATTCAAAAGTTCTCTGATGTCGATCTTTCATTGAATTGGCAGAAAGGCTAACAGATTATTGACCTTGTTCACCTATATGGCTCACTAATTAATTATATTTCATCAGAATTAGGTAAATGTGAAGCTAGAAGCCTAACCAGATTCTCACTTGATGAGTGTTCTTCAGAAGACTGAGAAAAATCGCTGTCATATTCTTTTTCTTTGCTTCATAGTTTAACTCCCTATTCTCTAAGGTATAATTGTATATTAAGACTCAAGCTGAATCACTGTAGATTTCAGAGGTAATGGGATAGATTCTGTACCTGAAAGCCTGTGTTTAAGTTTGAGAGATTTATTTGATCATTCCTGATATAGAAATCCAGGTTTATGTTGGCCTCCAATAAAGGAATGAAAGTTTTTTTCATCCTGTATTCAATAATTTGCTTTTACATAGGCTTTTGTGCTATATTTATCACTTTTTAAATATTTTAACTTACTTCCCTTTTGCTCTGAGAATACTCACCTGCAGCACTTGCTGCTGCAGCATTTACCCCTAGATAACTCTCAGATTAAAGTCCTGACCTTACCCCCAAGTTTGCCATGAAATATTTCACTTTCATTATTATTTTCTCATCTCTCTAGTATATTTACAAATGACATCATTCTATTTATAACATTATGTTTTTAGTAGTGGTATTTCCATTTACAAAATGTAGTAATTCTTGATCTCTGAAAATTTCAAATTCTAGATGTATCATTCCTATGTGTGATTTTAACATTGTTCTTGAACAGTTGTTAGTGGAAGATTCATTATATGATTCTGAGTTATGTACACATTTCTGTTACATTAGGATTAGAGACAAGTTCTGTTTAGAAATAACTCCAACAACAGTTTTTATATTTTATTTTTACATTGAAAACCAGATTTGTTCAACCTTAAAGAGCATGTTTATATAAAATTAAATTAATGCTGGTAGTGAGCTGCACTTTTTTTTTCTAAATGAGAAATGCATTAACAATATGACACTTTTATTTTTTGAGTGTTTAATTTTGACAAAGAAGTTACAAAATAGTACAGAATGCCTGTATACTCTTCATTCAGATTCCACAAATGTTAACATTTTACTACATTTGCCTTATCTTTCTTTTCTCTTATACATATATATAGATGTGTGTATAAATATAATTTTTGAATCATTTAAGAAGTAATTAGGACCTATAATAGCCTTTACCCCTAAATTCTTATATTTCCTAAAGTAAGGAATATTTTTACATAACCACAAAACAGTGATCAAAATCAGGAAATTAAAACTTATACAATAGCATTGTATAATCTAGAGCCTTTAATCATATTTTTTAATTGTTGTGTGGTTGTTTTTTTAGTAGTATCCATTTGTGTTTTGCTGTGAGCTGTCTAAAATAAGTTCTTTTACTCCATTCCTGAGAATTGTGTTTTGGAGTCATGGAGTGTGTTTCTACAGAACATTGCTTAAAAACTTAATGAGATATTTTAAAAAGGCTTCATTTATACATTGCCCTTTTATCTTTAGAAATTAGATTATAGGTTTCTTACCTAAAATTTTCATTTGTTAGGACATAGCTAATCTTGAACTGTTTAGTCATTACTTCCTATTATTAATTAAGAAAACATTTATTGAGCACCTTCTCTTCTAGCTGCTGAATAGACAAAAATCGATAAGATAGGTTACTATTCTTAAGAAGCTCACATTTAATGGGAAATAATTTTTCTGTTGTGATAGCCTACTTATTTAGGTACATAAATTAATAATCTTGAAGTTTTGCATATCCAAAACTGGTGGTCATAGGCAACAAAGAATTGTTTTTATAAACACTAAAACAATATTTTATTAAAAATAGCCTATATTATTTGCTTCAGAAAAACTTTAGAACACGATAAAAAGTTCATAGTAAAGCTCTAGTATCGTCATCATATAGGTGATAATTGCTTTTTGAAGTGGCTTTTAAGGAGCTGTAATAAATGTAATTGCTGCTGCTGCTTTCATTTTGTCTAAATCAATTTGTGTGAGCAAGAACTCCAAAGATATAAACAAGAATTACTTTAATTTTTACCTTTTACTTAAAGGTGCTTTAGGATTTTAGTGATGACTAGGAGAAAGGAAGTGATTTTTCTTAAAGCACATCAGGCATTTTTGAAGAACTACATTTCAATTTAAAATACTTGGATAGAATTGGTCTTATGTTGCCATTTGGTTTGGTTTACTTTGAAGTCTTAGACCTAAAGGGTCTGACCAGAAAGTATTAAAGAGCAAAATGTGAAACATTAGCCAGGAAAAATAAAGTGATCAAACAGCTAAGGCATGAAAGAAAATATTTACACTAAAAGAAGCTTGCAATCGATTCAAAAGACAAATATTAAAGAACAACAAAGTAAAATGTTAACATCTGTTTCAAAATATTGTAAAGAGTTAGAAATTGGACATTTGTTTTAGCTGGCCAGTAGCTTAATACCGTGTTAAAACATCAAACAGATGATGAAAGTCACTTATATTTATTTACCTCACCAGTCATATAGCAAGGTTCTGGTAATTTTCTTTGAGTGTTAAAATGCTATGCTAAATAAGAGATATTTGATAAAAGGAGATAACCTACATTAAAAAACAACCCTGGGGCTTCTTGTTTTAATTAGTTAATTTAATCATTCATTGATTGAACAGGAAATTAGAATTTTTGAAGCAAGGGTCACCTCTATGATTAAGATCACCAGTCAGAAGTTTTAGATATAACAATTTACCCATAGTGTTACTTGACTTTTCATACCCATACTCTCATTTTGGGAGTTAGATGTACTAGAAACCAGGATTGAAAATGAATCGTTTGGCTTCTGGTTATATCATGATGATGATAAAAGTACAGCATTGCATTTGTGTCATTTTTCATTTTAGTAAAAGTCTATGTATTCACTATTATTTATAACAGTTTTATGAGGTAGGCATTAGTATTTCTATTTTATAGATTAAGGAACCCAAATTATATATAGAGAGAACAAGCACTAGGACTGAATTTAGAACACAGGTATTATAATATCAACACTAGTGCTTATCCTTGTGATCCAGCTGTTATTGTGGGTGTGAGTGCATCTACGTGCTAAGTTCCATGATGCCTAGTGAATCTCTAAATGTGGGGGTTGTCTTGGGGACCCCAACACAACAACCTACCAGAAAAATGGATAAAAGACTTGAACAGGCACGTCTCACAATAGCAAAACTGAATGGTTAATAAACATGTTAAAATATGCCTCGGTCTCTTTAATTTTCAAGGAAATATAAATTTAAACCATAACAATATATAGGTCTCGCATCCCAGATTGTCAAATATTAGAAATCCGTTAGTATCAAGTATTGGAGAAGTAAAGGATAGGAACTGTCATACACTCTAGTGGGAATATAAATTGGTACAATTTCTTTTGAAAAAACTTTGGCATGATATCATAAAGTTAAAAGTGCACATGTCCTATGACTTAGAAGTTTAATGTTAGATTTATACCCTTGGGGAAACTTTTGCAGATGTACTGTACAAAGTTTTCTGAGCAATACTGTTTATATTATAAACAAATAGCAAACAAATAATGAGTGACATTAGAATAGATAATGACATATTCAAAAAATGAAGTAAAAGTTGACTTACAGCTATATGCAACAATATGGATGACTCAAATCACAGAAGAATACTGTCTAATAATATAAATTGAGGAATATGTTTGATTAAATGATGTAATTTTTAGGGATACAAATGTGGTACAACTACAATGAAATGGAAGAGAAATATAAATATAGAAATTCCAACTGTGTGTTCCTTTTGGAGATACCAGGGAGACACATTTAAGGAGAAACAGAGATAGGCCTTTAGGAATAGTAAGGTGTTCTTTACTTAAGTTGTTTGGTACAACAGGTGTTCATTGGAGCTTTATTCTTCATACCTTATTCATATTTCATAGTCTGTCTTTTGTATTTACTCATTATTTACTAAAATAATTTTAAAAACATTATGTTGGTGAAGGTAAAGGGAAATAGTCACTGTCATAAATTACTTATGAGACTGTAAATTGGAACAACGTGAAAGGGCAACTTGGTAATACATATATCAAGTTTAAAATACATATACCTTATATTTGACCTCCTTTATGCTTATCTACCTGCCCTTCCTCCGGAAATTCAACTTTGAGTGGCGAACATACAATACAATATAAATATGACATATTACTGAGTTGTACACTTGAAACCTATATAAATTTATTAACCAATGTCACTCCAATAAAGTTAATAAAATAAAAAGAGAAACACATTTCTTTTGGAGACAATAAAAAAATAAAATTCATATACCTTATGACCTTTTAATGCCACATCTAGTCATTTGTCTATTAGTTATACATACATTTATGATAAATGAAATGTTTTAATGTATTTTGTCAGCATTGTTTGTAATAGTAAAAGAATGGAACTTCCAAAATGTTGTTCCAAATTTTGGTCAAATAAATGAAATATATCAATACAATAAAATCATTGGCAGTTTTCAAAAAGGATAAGGCAAAGCTATACTTATTTTTATAGAATGATCTCTAAAATATATATTTAAGTGAGAAAAGGAGGTATGGAGTAATGTTTATAGTACACTTCCTTCTGGAACAGTGGTATGGGTGGTCGAGTTTATATATACATTATGCATGTATGAGTGACCGGAGTACAGAAATGGGAGAGAGTCTTTTCAATTTATATATTTTTATAGATTTTGACATTGCTGCTACTCAGAGTAATAAATACTGTTTTCAGAGGTAAAATGTACTTTTCTTTCCTCCTTTGTAGTTCATAGTAATTATTCATTTTGTTTTAATATATCATTATAGGTATCCATCATACTTGGCACCTGAGGTAATTGCACAAGGAATTTTCAAAACCTCTGATCACGTGCCAAGTGAAAAACCATTGCCTTCTGGCCCCAAAGCAGATGTATGGTCTCTTGGAATCATTTTATTTGAGCTTTGTGTGGTATGTATAAAGAAATATTAAACTAATAAAAAGAAATTATATGTTTACTAGAATAACCTTTGTGGATGGGGAAACTATTTCGTAATAATATGTTTTTGCTTTGCTAGTTGACTAGATATGAGGAGAAACAGCTTAATTCTCAATTTGACTTTTTACAAAATCCTGTTTAACAATTAATTTGCTTATTATTTTGGTATCTCTAGAAATATTTACACTTTAACCAATTGTAAATGTACATTTTACTAAGTGTAAATATCATTTTGGTATCTCTGGAAATGTTTACACTTGTAGTAACCATCAAAAATTTACATTGCACGAAATGTTAAAAATTAAACATTTTTAGAAATGTTTGCACTAAAACTACTTATATTCTTCGATATGTTCATGCTCTCTCCCTTCTGTGGTAGTCTTTCTTCTTAAGTAACTTCTTTCCTACTGTCTGTTTCCATAGAACTTACTTTGTACATTGGCTTTTTATGAGGCCTTCTCCAGATATCCTCTAGATTTATTAGGGTAAAGACTAAACTGCTATTAAAAATAAGGAATTAAAAATTCAATAACTTAAAGAACATAGATGTTTTTCTCCCTTGTGTAATAGTAATAGTTCAGTGAGGGTAGGGTGGGCTTTATTCCACAATGTCATGCAGAAACCAGGGATGGCTCCACCATTCTCAACAACTGGTTTCCAAAGTTCTCTTTTTTCAACTTTTTTTTTTTAGCTATAAAGAAAGGAGAGGAAGTGAATTTATGGTAACTGTCTTTGAGAATATGATCTAAAAGTCGTAGTTATCAACTCTGTACTTTTCACTGGTGACAATTTACTCATGTGGCCACCTATATAGATACAAGTGAGACTAGGAAATGTAATCTTTAGCTGGACACTTAAATATTTGGCAAGAATGTCGACAATGGATTTGGAGGGGCAACTGACAATCTGTCATGTCCAAGATGGCAATAATTTTGGAGGGACAACTAATGATCTCTTGGTCATACCTCCAATACCTGCCAGCCTGGATCTTTATCTTTTTTGTTCTATTATAACATTTGTCAAATTCGTCTACTTGGGCTATGACATCTTTTGAGATAGAAATGTTTATTATTTAGCTCTTGTTTCTGTCTTCCAAGGATTTTCAGAATACTAACTCATTGATTTTCACTCTAGCTACAAATTAGGTAGACATTCTTTTCCTCATTTTCTATATTTAAGAAATAATTCAATAGCAGAGGTAGTAAAGCATAATAGTTAAGAGACAAGCTTCTGTAGTCAGAGAGAATTGGGTTTGAATTCTGATGCTCCAAAGTATAGCTGTGTGACTTCGAGTAGCTAACCTAACTTCTCAAGGCTTGGGTTCCACTTCTATAAATAATAATAGTGTCTACGTTATAAAGTTGTTGGAAAAATTAATAAAATAATGTATCTAAAAATACTTAGTATAGGATGTTACATAGCAAACAGTTTATAAACGTTAGCTTTTATATTAATATTAAAATATTCAATAACATTTGTAGTTTACATATTGGCACTGCTTTTTCTAAGGGAAAATTCCAGATTTTCTGATTCTTTCCTATCCTTTGTCTAGAACATCTTACTTTTCATTGGTATGAAATGATAGTAAATCTCATTTTTGTTTACAATCATAGCCTAAATGAAAAAGTACATTAGAGTATGAATGTGAAGTATACCTAAGTGTAAATGTGAAATATACAGCTTTTCCTTTTTATTACCATCACCTATGTATCTAAACTCTTTACTGATAATCTGGGTATGTCTTATATGAGTAATTCAATTCAACAAAAGTTGATGACAAAGGCAACAAGGGATAAACTGTGCTTAAGACACAGTGTGAAAGGGCTTATAATTTAATTCAAATCCATAAACTTTGAAGATAAACTCAGTGAACTGTGTGAATACCAAGGGAGGGAATATTAGTTCCATCATGTGGGCTTCATTGACATTTTAAGTGGTACTCAAAGTTTAGATAGTCTAGTTTAAGGATGACAAACTGAACATAAGCTTAAATCTTCTTTTGCCTCATCAAACCCTTAGATTTGATATAAAATATTAGGATATAAATTAATAATATACCAACAACTAACAAAGGGAACTTTGGGTACACTAGAAATTCTAAGGAAAAAGATGAGAAGCTATACCAAGACCATTTTGCTAAGAACTCTTACCATATGACCAGAAAGTTAGTATAGCCACTCTGCCACCCAGAAGTTTCCATAGTCCAAAAGATGTATAGAATTCTGTATTTTAAAAAATGAGAATATACCTAAGAAACACCAAGCATCTAAAGATGACCTTTACAATAAAAAAGAAACAGTAGAAGAATTTATACCATTGAAAAGACTTTAAAAATAAATAAATGTGTTCTTTAAGAGGTAAAAGAAACAATACTATTCATGAAATAATTATAGAAACTATGAATCAAGAATATTTAGTCAAAAAAAAAAACCAGCTAAGAGTTTTAAGGAAAAAAAAAGTATAATTATTGAAATAAAGAAAAAGAGTGATCATTGGAAACTGGCCAGACTGAAAATAGATGAAATCGAGTAATTCTTCCAAAATATGACACAAAGAGATCAAGAGATCAAAAATATGAAATAAATTTTAAAAGACAGGGAAGATAGATTCAGATTTTCTAATATCCATCTATAGTAAGGGGAATAGAAAAACAATATGAACAACAATAAAAAATAAGCTCTTAGAAGATAACCAATAATGAAATAATAGGCAAGATTTATTCAGCACTTATCAAGAGGCAGGTATTTTTCCAGTCTCTTTAACATCTATTAATTAATTATCACACCAGTCTTATGAGGTTTACCTAATTATTATTATTATTTTTTTACAGATTAGGAAATTGAGGTATAGAAAGATTAATCAATTTGTCCTACTTACATAATAGTTAGTGAGCAGATTTGTACCCATCACTATGCATTTAAAGCTGTACTCTAATCAAAACACTAAACTGCCTTTATTAAGTCTGATGTATTCATCAGTGTAGATGAGAAAATCTTAAACCCTGCCAGAAACAAAAGACAAATTGCCCAAAGGGTGAAAATTAGATTGACACTTAAAGCACTGTGGAAGCAAGAAAACAGTGAAACAATACCATTAAAGTGCTGAGAGAAAGTAGTTTTAAATTTTGAATTCTTTAACTCACAAAATTAACTTTCAGGAGTGAAAATGAAATAATGGATATATGGAATTTTGATAGACATGAAGAAAAAGTTGCTGGTAGGGACATAACATGAGTCAGTCTATAGACCTGAATAGGCAGAGTGTGTTCACTATATTGCGAGTATTCAAATTTAACTGCATCGTGTGTGTATGCTGTGTTCATCACAGTGTGCATAAATAGTAAGCAGGTAGACTGAGGTCAAACTAGAATGTAATAATCCTTAGATATATGAAATGTTAAATATTATGCAACAATTTAAAGAACATTGTGTCACCAATAATTTTTTCTTAGTGGAACTAACTTTTGAAATCTGATAAAATTTCTGGAGAGAAATAGAAATACCTGATAAAACCATTTTCAGCTCTGAAAAAAAAAAAAAAAAGACCTCCCTAGAAAAGAAAAATGCATATGTTAACTTGAATTCTCTTCTCATTTTGTTTAGGGAAGAAAATTATTTCAGAGTTTGGAGATTTCTGAAAGACTAAAATTTTTGCTTACATTGGGTAAGTGTAATGATTTATCATTCAGCTATACATATAATTTTTAATGACTGTCAGCAATTATATGCACTGAGGATGTATTCATCTAAAATAGTGATACTCTGAAATGTGCTCACTTTCTTCAATTTCTCATAATTAGTTATAAGGGTTAACAAGACAGCTAAAGAAGTGCCTTCTGAAGTTATTACAGTAGAGCTTTCCTTATTCACTAAGGAATTATAATGTGGATGGATGTGAAGTATAATTAGCTTCATGATCTAGCCAAGTAAAATAATTTGTGAAATCAAAACATGAGAATATGAAATGATACTTCTCTATAGCAGTTTACCTTTAGACAATTTATCTTAACTTTTGAGCTTCTGTTCTATGATTTGTGTGACTTTGACTGAAGAAAAATGTTTATTTTCCCATATAATAAGGTTATATATTTTACACGTATATTAGGTCTGAATCGCTTAGTTAAATTTATAAAAATTTGTGTTACCTACTTCAGAGTGAAATAAATTAAGCATGTGTGGTAAAAGGACAAAAAACAAAGTGATAGAGCACTTCATGTAAGAGAATGACAGATTGGTGTACAGGTTAGTAGGGTTTACAAATAAGGATATATACAGAATGTATTAATAAATATTAAATAATGAATTATAAATAAAATTGCATAAAATTTTACTCTGCTACATTTAATTATACAGATTGATAATATAGCTCTTAAAGAGTCTCAGAGATTTCTAAATGTGGTCTACAGACTAAACTTATAGTTTAAATCCCTAGAGAAATATGTGTACATTCTCCAAATTGTATATAATAAAATAAATTAGTCTTATAATCATCAAAAAATAGTAAATTATCTAATGAATATGTGTATATTCATTAGAGAGTGAAAGAGCAAGCAAGCACCTTTACCTCCTTGAATCTCTGCTTTATCTCACTAATATTTAAGCTACCTTTCAGTATCTGTGATTCAATTAATATTTAGTGTCTAAGTCTTTATCAAAATATGTAAGGAAAGTTTAAAAAGTCACAAGCTTTTCAATATTCAGAGTTCCAAAACTATATTACATGATTAAAAAATTAGAGTTCAGTACTGAGCCTGATAAATTAGAAAAGCAGCATTAATTCATATAATTTTTTCTTTATAGACTGTGTAGATGACACTCTAATAGTTCTGGCTGAAGAGCATGGTTGTCTGGACATTATAAAGGTTTGTCATTAATCTGTTATTGCAAATTTGTTTATTTTGAATGTTTAGATCCAATAGCAACCTATTTTAAAGCTATGTTTATGTCTGTTTAGACATTTGCTTTTTCAGAATGACAAACTAATAATTTGGATAAAGTCCTAATAAAGACTTTTTTAAAAATCATAACATCCTAGATTAGCAAACATTTGAGTAAAATATATATTAGAATGGATCACTTTAAGTAGTTCTCTTCTCTCTTTATTTACCAGGAGCTTCCTGAAAACGTGATAGATCTTTTGAAGAAGTGCCTCACTTTCCACCCTTCCAAGAGGTTGATATTATTAAGAGTCTGGGATTACACTGAGATCTTTAACATATAAGTAGCTGATTTTTTTATTATTAGTTATAATACTAGTGGATTAAATAAGAATATATATAATAATACATAACATCAGTATCATAATTGATAGTTATAGTTTTAACGTATGTTAATAAAAGATGAAAAAAGAAAATAAACCATGGTGAGAAAACTGGAATATACCAAAAAAAGTTACTACTTCATTTCCCAGCCTCCAATTCAAAAGTCAGCTCAATTATGGGATGTAGATATTTCTAGACTCAAATGATACAAGAGAAATAAGAACAAGCTTTGGGTAATATGTATTATAGCAAAGAACTTGGATAAATGGTGAAGTAAGCTAACAATTATTGATTATATAAATGGATTTTTTAGAAGTTTTATTTTTTTTTATTTGATGATGTCACTGTTAGCCATACAGTTGTCTCTAAACTCCCTTAGGTATATAATATTTGAAGATAATGTATTCTAATTTGTCTTTAGACAAACATCTTTATCAAGACATGTTAGGAAGAAAGGAATGATATTAAAGGATAGTTTTGGGTAAATATGCTACACTAAACTAAGGGAATAGGAAGAAAACCAAGAGATATCATGTTTACAATTTTGTTATTTAAGATATTTAATGAAGCAGGTACATGGTAGTCAAACTAAAAGTAAAAAATTAAGATGCTCATATAATACCTTTGATAGATCATAAGATGCAAAAAGTACAACAAAGGTAAAAATTCAGCATTTACTACTTACAGTGATATAAAGATATACTTCTAGACTCTAGCAAGGAGAGTTATTTTATATTCTGTGCTAATGATGTATTTAAGACTTTTAACTCTCCCCTTGAATGTGTGTTGTTTTTCTAGGAAATTTTTAATGACTTTCATTCATGCTCTGTATTTTAAATGTGTTTCTCAAGGCCAACCCCAGATGATTTAATGCAGGACAAAGTGTTCAGTGAAGTGTCACTTTTATACACCCCCTTTAAACAACCTGCCAGTCTGTTTTCATCTTCTCTGAGATGCGCTGATTTAACTCTGCCTGAGGATATCAGTCAGCTATGTAAAGGTAATAGTACATATGAGATAGGCAAGGATATAAAGCCTTGTTTTTAAAGAGTAATCTTATCCTAGTTTCAGTTTAGAATTTATCAACAATGTATATAACACATTAGTGAGACTTTATGGACACTTATCTTGGAATTAAAAGACAATTTTAGATGTTCTTAAAATATAACTAAGCTAACATTTAAACCTTTACATTTAAATTACTTTGGAGACAGAACTTTAAGAGTCAAGGAGAGGAAATGGCACTACACACAAAAAATAATTATTATGTTAAAGCAAAGTTCTATCAGCATTTCAAACCTTAATGCTAAAATCAGGTCTACTAATTCCCAATGGAATTTTCACTACATCAATATTTTTTATTATATTTCATATAATTTATTGTAAATGACCTTTAAAAATCATATCATTGATTGGAAGTATATACTATTATATTCTGCATTTAAAGAGAATATCAACTTTTCTCCTTTTATTTCTCTGTGGAGATTTTAACTCTCAGAATGTATTTTAGTGGCACCAGTAAGTTACGCTTATACTGAAAAGTTACCCTGAGGTAACTTATGGCAGAAAATACTAAACACTCATTCAATCAAATATTCATTGTGTTTCTACTATCTTCTTAACACTCTATCTTCAAGCAATATTTATTCCAAATGGTGAGGTCTTTCCCACAGAGCTCAGTATATTTGATACAGATATAGATATCTCTGATCTAGAAGGTAAAAATTCCACTTTTGTTCAAAGAAATCGAATGTACATTCAATATATATATGACTGCATTTCATTCTCTGTGCATTTTATATATGAATAGTCAAAAGGATATCTTACTATGTTTTTCAGTTTTTACTTTTTTTGTAACATCAACTATAATTGTCTGTTGCCTTTTAATAAAAACAGAAAGTGAGATAGCTATGATTTTTTTAATTTGCCATTAATAGATATAAACAGCGATTACCTGGCAGAAAGATCTATTGAAGAGGTGTATTACCTTTGGTGTTTAGCTGGAGGTGACTTGGAGAAAGAGCTTGTCAACAAGGAAATCATTCGATCCAAACCACCTATCTGTACACTTCCCAAGTAAGAAAAGAAAAATTTTGGAAATGAAAAAAATAAAAAAAAGAAAAGAAAATTGTTTTTTAAATTTTTTGATAGACATTCCAACTAAGTGATTATGAAAGCCATTGGAAGTCGATACTTTATTTTTGTGGCTAAAGTATCTAATTACACAGTTCCCATTAACATTTTTATTACTTTTAATAAATATATTTTTAAATTTCCTTTATCCTTTACTTGAAGTAAAATTTGCATTATGGAATATCTTATAATAATTCATGTTTAATACATGAAAAATGTACAGGTCAGAAAGAATAGTAATATTCAAGAGAGTTAATCAACTATTGGGCCTATTAAGAGAAACCATATTCTATTTCCAATTACACTTGTAAATATACATTGCTTGTCTCAGAGATTATGAAGCTAAGTTGCTTTTAAGAAAACTCTATAGAACTGCACCATCCCATAAGTTTAGATTGGATATTAAATAACAATAACAACCTAAGGGCCAGAGTTATTCCTGTTCCATTTTATTCTTTATACTTGTTCATAAACAAGTGAACATGAATCTTGAGTTTCCACCAATGCTTTAAATTTTTAATTTTAGATTTTCACACTAGACTTGATCATTGTAGGTAACTAGAGAAATCATCTGCTGATCATTTTTTTCTTCACGTGCTAAATACTTAGGTTAATTATTTCAATAGTTCATTGTTTCCCTATTTCCCTCTTAAAATAATTTTTAAATATTAACTTCAATTATGCTGCTCATATATTGAATCGGGAAATAAGATGATGGAAATTCCAAGAATAAATAGTGTGTGTGAAGTATATATAAATTCTTGAAAGTAATTTTTTTGAAATTCTAAACAAATTTTATGCATTTATCATTCAATATTCTTTCTCTTGTTTAGTTACCATCATTATGATGTTTTTTTCTTCCTCACTTTATTGTTTTTTACTGATATAAACTTCTCAGGATCACATTTACAGTGTCAGGAGAGTAATTTTAGCATTGAACTTCTTGAACAAAGAGTGTAAATTCTACTGTTGTATTTCTAAAATGCTTTATATACTATATTCTTACCAATTTACCATATATTTAAAAATGATAATTGTTTAGAGAATTTTCAGCTAGCACTTATGTATTTTTTATTAACTCATTTAATCTGAAATTTTGTTCTTTAATAAGGGATTGATGATTTAGAAAAAACATTTTCTAGAAGAAATTGTATCAGATTTTGTGTGCTTATTAAAATAATATTTTTTTAAATCTTTTTTTAGTTTTCTCTTTGAAGATGGTGAAAGCTTTGGTCAAGGTCGAGATAGAAGCTCACTATTAGATGATACCACTGTGACATTGTCATTATGCCAGCTACGAAATGTAAGAATGGTATTTTGGCAAATTTGCTTCAGATCTTTTTTTTTTTTTAAGTATATATTTTCTGATTGTTCATAAAGTGGTTTTATTATTTTATTTTTTTTACCATTATTAGAGAAGGGTTCTTATTTTTCCACATACTTAGTAATGCATGGCATCATCAAATTTTTTAAAAATTATTACTCTGAAGGGTGTGGAATGGTATTTTGCTATAATACTAATTTTTAATTCCCTGATTATAGTACAGCTGTGAGTCCTTTCATGTTTTTTTGACTGCTTGCTTACCTTTTTTTATACATGACTAGTTCATATCTTTTGACAACTTTCCTATTGAGTGATTTCTTACTCATTTGAGGACTTTTAAAACTGCAGTCCAGATATGGAATCTTTGTTGGCTATTTGACACACAGATATCTTCTAATCTGTGATTTTCCTTTAACTTTTTGAGATGTCTTTTAATGAATAGAATTCTGAATTTTAACAGCTTTTTCCTTATGGTTAAATATGTTTTATGTGATATATTTTGCTTATTATAACTTATTTAAGGTTATACCAAGATTATCCATATATTTTGTATAATGTTTTTCTATATTTTCTTCTGCAATATTTAAGGTTTTTTTTTTTTTTCATTCACATTTAGTCCATAATCCACCTGGAAAATTTTTTAGTTAGATGTGAAGTAGGTATCCAGTATCTTATTTTACTCATAAGAAATAATTCCTTGTCTCAGCACTGTATACTAAATAATTTGCTCTTTACTTGTTTTGATCCATAATGTCATCTCTTTGTACATGGATATGATTCTGGGCTTTTTATTATGATCTTTGACCTATTTGTCTAACCTTAGCCAGTAACAGTCTCTCCTAGTACATAGTTTTATGAGGTCTTGATGTCTAGTAAGGAAATATCTCTAATTTGTTTCTTAAAATAGAGTAGGAGCTCTCTAACATACTGCTCTATTATATGATTTTTATAATCATTAAGTTTCCTTAAAAAATTACAGGATTTTGATTAGAAATGTGTTGAATTTATAGATTAAATGTAGAGAATTGATATCTTTAACATATGAAGTTCTATTTCTTGAACATGGTATAGAAATACCACTTTATTTTATACGACAATTTCCTTTTTAATATCTATATATCAGTTATCTAATTTATTCCTAAATATTTTATTGTTGCTCTTGTAAATAGTATGTGTATATGTGTGCACATGATGTTTCTTGCTCTCAAGTCAGTTTTGTTTGAAATTACCATAGCTATTTCCACTCTTTTTTTATTAGTATTACCATGGTTTGTCTTCCTCTGTCCTCTTGCCTTTAATCGATGTCTTTATGTTTAAAGTACATTTATTACAGACAATATCGAGTTGAGGCTTTTTATTATTATTATTATTCACATTGACAGTTTCTGACTTTTTTGGTAGACTTAGACCATTCCCATTTAAAATGATTATTGATATAGTTGGATTGGTATCTGCCATACGGGTCACTGTTCTGTATTCCTTGCCGCCTTGTTGTCTGTCCATGTCTCTGTCTCTGTCTCTATTGCTCTCTCTCTGTCTCTCTCCCTCCCCCTCTCTCCCCTTCTCTCGTTCTCATTCTCTTTATTCCCTTCCCTCCCTCTCTTTCTCTCTCTCTCCCCACCCCAATCCTTTCTTTCTCTCTGTGTCTTTCATTTCTTTTTCTGACTTCTCTGGTTTTAATTGACCATTTTATATGATTCTATTCTCTCTGCTCTCTTACCATAGCAATTATACTCTAAAAATTTTTTTATTGGTTACCTTAAAGCTTGCAATATATGTATTACAATATACACAACTAATAAAGTTCGCTTTTAAATAACACTACTGCTTCCCAGGTAATGCAGGGCAGGTGTTTTTTAACAGTGTATTCTCTTATCCTTTTTCCCATGCCTTATTACATTGTTGTCAGTCATTTCACTTATCCATAGACTTTTCTCCAGGTACATTTATCTATTATTTTAACAAACTTTTATTTTTTATATCATTAAGAATAAGAGAAATAAAAGATATAACTTTCATCTATTCTTTCTGTAACATTCTTTATGTAGATTCAAGATTCGATCATATGTTTTTCCTTTCTCTGTGAATAACTTTTAACATTTCTCTCAAGTTAGCTCTACTACAACAATTCCCTCCATTTTTGTTTGTCTAACAAATAATTTATTTTCTCACCTTTGAAGGATAATTTTGCTGGATATAGAATTCTAGTTTGGTTGTTTTTTTTTCCTTCAATACTTTAAATTTAGACTACTCTTTTCCTGCTTACACGGTTTCTGAAGAGCAGTCCAATGTAATTTGTACCCTTGTTCATCTAAGGTAAGGTCAAGCCCACCACCCCACCTTGCCAGCCCTTACTTCTTTCGAGATTTTCTCTTTGTCTTTGATTTTCCGCAGTTTAAATACGATATGCCTAGGTTTGGAGGTTTTGTTTATTTATTGTTTGAGTGTTTATCCTGCCTGGTGTTCTCTGAGCTCCCTGGATTTTTGTCACTTGGTATCTGTTAATTTTGAAGATTTTTGTTGTTATTACTTTAAGTATTTCTTCAAATGTCTTTTCTGTTCCTTTCTCTCTTCTCCTGGTATTCCTGTTACACATAGGTTCATCTTTTTTGAGTGTTTCATCTTCTTAGATATTCTATTATGTCTTTTTCATTCCTTTTCCTCTTCGTATTTCAGTTTGGAAAGTTTCTATTGATATATCTTCAAACTCACTGACTCTTTCCTTAGTATATTTCATGTACTGATGAGTCTATCAGAGATTCTTCATGTTTGTTACTTTTTTTTTTAACTTCTGGTATTTCTTTTTGATTCTTGAAATTCTCATCTCTCTCTGCTTACATTACCCACCTGTTCTTATGTGGTCTACTTTTTTTCCTTTGCATATTAATCATACCTATTTTATGTTTCTAATCTGATAATTCCAAAATCTCTGCCTCATCTGAGTCTGGTTCTAAAGCTTGCTTTGTCTCTTTAGAGTGTTTTCTTTTGCATTTTAGCATGCCTTGCAATTTTTTGTTGGAAGTCGGGCATGATGTATCAGTAAAAGGGACTGGTAAATAGGCCTTTAGTGCAAGATTTTCTGTTCACCTAGCTGTTTAGTATTTGTGTCACTTTTTTGTCAAAGGCTAAATTTTCCTCCAGTGTCCCTGTTCTTCTCCTCCCTTGTTGTCTTTGGGTTTCCCTAGACATCTGTAAATAGGGTCTGAGGCTTGCCGTTCTTTCAGTCGTAATCCCCTGCTATTATACAGGGGCCTTGTTGATATGGAGATAATGTAGAGGAGGGAAAGTGTTACTCAATCTTTTAATTAAGTCTCAGCCTTTTAGTGAGCCTGTGTCTCTGGGCTGTGACCTTCGCATGTATTTCTCCTTTCCCTCCCTATCTCCTTCTCATGTATTTCTCAGTTCCCTCCCTACCTCCTCTTCAGGAAGGCTAGAGGGAGCTGAAATTGGGTATATCTCTTCTATACATCAAAGACTTGTAGGGGCTAGAGTTGGTTATTTCCCTTTTTCCTGGTCATTTAGACTCTGCAGAATAGTTTTTCTTGAGAGCAGGTCTTTATTGATGAGAACAAAGTACTCTCTGGCGGCTTTTTCAGAATGGTTACTTCCCTACTCCTTGTCAGGGACACAGAGGATTTTTCTTAGATTTTCACCCTGAGAACCTGTTGGTATTTTTAGAGGTGAAACTCATGAAAGTGTGGGTTGCTCTATGGCTGGGCCTTTGATTTTTATCTCCCAAGTTAGTTTTTGCTAAGTCTGCAGCAGTTAGTGGCCCTTTAGTAGTTCTTACCAGGCTCCAGCAGAGGCTTCTGCTTCAGCTTCGCTGTGATTCTCTGTATTTGCCTGTTACTCTAGTTTTAAAACCAGACAGCATTTTGCCCTAATTCTGATGGATGTAAAAAGCGTTGATTTTTGGTTTGTTTGGTTTTTTGTTTTGTTTTGTTTTGTTTTTGGACAGGAAGGATGATTTCTAAGCTGTTTGAATGTTGGACTGGAAACCAAAACTCCCAGCCTTTTTATCTTAACCATCTGTACCCAAAGCTAAAATGTCTGTCTCTAGGCTGGCAGCTCCCCCAGCCGCCTGCAACACACACATTTCTTCCTTTCCTTGGATTGCCATGGTCTCCACCTGTCTGGCTACCTGTTAATCAGATGCCCAAGACTTTTCCCGTTGTACCCAAAACCTTGGGCCACAGTTATCAGTGTACTTTAGTGCTAGTTTAACTCCTTTCTAAACCCAGCATAGGGTCTCATATCACTGTATTTTTCTTACTTTCTAAGACTTTTCCTGTCATTTGATATTTCATGTGTTATATGGTAGGATCTCTAATCTGTCATAGGAAAAGAAAGTTAAAATACATAATTATTAACTACATAATACACTGAACTTATAATCTCTTTTAAGAGAAAGAATATGTATAGTGGACAAAATAAATAGCAATACAAGGCAAAAAACAGTAAACTACATCGAAAATATGTGGTTTTCATGATTTAATTTTACCCTTAACTTTTCTTTAACTTAAATATATTCCAAATCATATAAATACAAGTTAAATGAACCTGTCTTCGATTTAACTTCTTCAATTGTCTTACATTTTCACTTTAGAAATTTAAAATATTTTTCTATAAATATTAAGAAAATTATTAATGTTGCTGATTTTAAAGATAATATAGAAACCAAATAATTTTTACCTAATAATTTTTGTATAAATATTTTTTTGCTTTTTTGCCACTAATATGCTAAAATTTTAATTAGTAAAAACAGAAAAGATACTTAAAATTATTATATATGGCTTTCAAGGCAGTAAAACTCAAACTTAAAAAAGTGTGTGTGTGTGTGTGTGTGTGTGTGTGTGTGTGTGTGTCTATAATGCACTGAAACTTGGGGAAATCTAATTTTCTGCTTAGAATTTTAATTCAAGAAAGAACTACCTAAAGGTTTAAAGGCAAAACAGGATAAGTACATGACATGTGACATTTTAGAGAGAAGCCAAGCATAAATCCAGTATTTGCCAGAATCTCAGTGTTGGGTAAAAACTTTATCTTTGGCTTTTAAAAATTCTGGGACTAGCACCCTGGGAGGAGTGCACAATTCTAATCAATAGATCAGTACTGGCTACACACAGCTTAAACTGCTTTATCAGTCCCACAGGAACAGATACTCTGCCTTCAAGTCAGAGGTTGAACTGAAGAGCAGAGCAGCAGGCAAGGTGGCATTAACTTTATTTAATTACCCTGCTTAGATGTGTCTAAGATTTTACTTTACTACTGCCTGCCTTCTTATGTTTTTGAGGAGCAACATTAATATAATGACTTTGTGGAAAAAGTGATTAAGAGAATTGAATTTTTTTCAGTTGATTTATTAGGTATTTGAATTATACCTGTTCAAAGTATGATTGTTAGAATTTCTTTTGAGTCTTTTTATTAGCACATTACTTATGTCTTAGTTTGTAGTAATGGCAAAATAAAATAAATATAACTTGAGCTTTAAGTTAAGCAATATGCATTTAATAACAGTTCATATAATTTAAAACTATTTTATTCATTTATTAAATTTTATGCTAATTTTAGTAATTCTGAATTGTGTTTGGAAAATATTAATAGTAGGTGTCTAACATTTTCAAGAGACACCTGCAGGCAAAAAAAAAAAATCAAAATACAAAAACTATTCTTCACAGATAAACTTAATCACTAGAGGTATAATATATTTACATGTTTATGATAGGGATTGATTTTAAATTGTGTTTTATACTTCACTTAGTACTTTCATAAATTCATAATTATTTATTCTTTTTCCTTTTAAATACAGATCAGCATATCTGTCTCAAATCCTCATACATAAATATTTTCTTTTTAAATTGACAGAGATTAAAAGATGTTGGTGGAGAAGCATTTTACCCACTACTTGAAGATGAGTGAGTATATATAGTCTCCTTTACACTTATTTTACTTTTCTGTTCATATTCGATTGGTAAGAAGCTTAAATATTTTCTTTGAAAAGTATTTTGTAAAAAGAATACAGAATATGGTATTTTGATTTTTTAAATTTTATACCCTTTGTCAATTTTACTGCTTTTGTTTCTCTTTTACAGCCAGTCTAATTTACCTCATTCAAACAGCAATAATGAGTTGTCTGCAGCTGCCACTCTCCCTTTAATCATCCGAGAGAGGGACACTGAGTACCAACTAAATAGAATCATTCTCTTTGACAGGCTGCTAAAGGTAGGGATTCTAAACTGTAAAGTGTTATAGGAGCCCATATACAATTTTTATTTTTTATTTCATTGGTAATTCTTAGGTAATCTCGATGCCATGAGAAGACTAATTCTTCAGACCTATCTTTTCTAATTTACATTTAATTATAAAAATAATACATATGTGTTCATAGTACATAAAATTAAAATGCAAAAGCAAGATGCAGGGATATATGCAAAATCATATTAGACAAAAGATTAATATCCTTACTATTTAAAAAACACTTAAAAATCAACAGGAAAAAGCACTAATATTGAAAACAGAGAAATGGGTAATGAACATAATAGAAATACAACTACCCAGTAAATTTATTCAAAATATTTATCCTCACTGGGAGTGAAAAAAAAAATTAAATAGGCTTTTTTTTTTTTTGATTACCAAATTAGTAAAGTGAGCAAAGATGTATTAAGATTAAAACTTCCACTCCTTTGGAATAAGTGGAAATCATTTGAAACATTACGTAAAGTAGTTTGAAAGTATGTATCAAGAGCTGTAACAGCATCCATATCCTTTTTTCCAATAATTCTTTTCTAGAACTCACCTCTAAAATACAAATTTACAAAAGGACAGTTTTACATGCAAGAATATAGAAGTAGCCATATAATAATAACTTATATTTATTGACTATGTTCTATATCACCAGATATTTTACAAAGTGCTGTGCATACATTATTTAATCCATATGAGCAGTTAATACTTTTCTCCGCATGACTCATTCATAATTCTCTCAGAGTGAAAATAGAGAGAATTGATTAAAAATGGTTGAATCAGCTGCTCTTTTTGATTGTATTATAAAAAATTGACAGAATATAGGGAACAATTTCACTGCTAACTTATAAGTATTACTAACACCAAAGTAATGAAAGATGCTTAGAAATTTATTTGAAGATCACTTTCAACTTCATCAGTGGTAGTTATTCAGATTCTAGGCTAAATGGCATACTTGATAATTTGAGACATTTTTCATATCTTTTTTCATCTGTAGGCTTATCCATATAAAAAAAATCAAATCTGGAAAGAAGCAAGAGTTGACATTCCTCCACTTATGAGAGGTTTAACCTGGGCTGCTCTTCTGGGAGTTGAGGTAAGAAAGAAAAGTGAGGGTTAGAAGTTGGTCATACTAGTGCTAAGGAAGAAGGAAGAAGAGGAAGGTGCTTTCCAAATACATATTTTTCAAGTTAGAAAATTATGTAGTAAAATAGGAGCATTAAGAATATTTGGCAGTTGTTTTTTTTTTTTTTTTTTTTTTTTTGTGGGGAAGGGGTAGCTCCATTTTAGTGGTTAGCATGTCTGCTTTACATGCAGAAGTTCCTGGGTTCACTCTCCAGGTGGAGGCACGGACCAGGCCTCGGGTGCGCCAGGCCCAGGTGCATGTGGCGAGCGTGTGGGAGGAGACGCCCACCTTCAGAGATCCAGTTCTTAAGGGAAAAACAGTAACATCTGTAGGTCAGGGGTGGAAGTGTAGGGCGAATTAAAGAGGGAGGGGACATATATTGGCAATTTTAAATGAAAGGACTAAAGGAATAGAATAGACTAGAACAGGAAAATATCATTGAAGGCTTGTAGATTTGTATTATTATATGTAATGAGGTTCATCAAAATTATCTTGATTATTTTCCAAATCAAAATATTTTAAGAACATATATATCAGTTAGAAGTTTATTATCCTGCCTATAAAGTATGTTTCTTTAAAGAAGGGTTGCCTATTTCTAAGTAGTTCTAAGTTTAGAGAAATCTTCCGCTTCAGTTTGAACCTTATCTAAAATCATTAACATAATTTAGTGCTGTTTGGCACATCTATCACTTAAGAACCATGCTGCTAAGACAAATGGCTACTTTTTCTGCTACAACACCTAATCTGTGGCAGTGAGGAAGGAGAAGTGTTACAAAATTACTGGGGTGACTTGTAGTACTAAGGGAGAACTCCGGTGACAGCAGTCATGATATTGGGCCAAATCCTTGCCAGATTTTTTCGTTTCCAGTCAATTTCTTTGTCATCTTGCCTTCATATAGAATAGTCTCTTATCAATCTTTTATGTATATTTATCATGCATTTTTTTCCTGAATCCCCTCAACATTTTTAATACTTTTCAACACCCTGTTAAAATAATTTTCTTTATTTCTTATTCCTCTGATGAGTATCTACAAACTTTGAGTTTGGGTAATTGCTTTAGAAGAATGCCTATCATGCATACCATACGTCAATAGCTAGAATTGTAGAACCGTATAATGCTTAAGTTCAAAAGGACTTCTGAGGTCAGGTTGCCCAAATCTGTCATTCTATAGAGGTACCAGAAAAATTGATGCAGCAAGTAATGGTCATAGTTTGAACCCCAAATTCCTGGCTCTTTCTATACCATTGCAGTAAACCAGAGTAATAATTGTTCCATGCTTGGCCTTATTAAATATGACTAAAATTTGAAGTGGTTTATTCAGTTATTCCTTCTGTAATGATATAACTGAAAAATGTAAAAGATTTCTTTAGTCCCATAATGATTCCATAACTACATGATATTCCACTCTTTAATTTATTTTAAATTTTTGCTTCCTAGTGCTTACCTACCACACCTTTAAATAGTCCCATATTATTTTTGCTTTCATTATTAACTTTAGCAGGAAAATTTCTTATGGGACAGCCCTCCTCCCCCCCAATTTTTAAAAATTTCTTCATGAAACATACTATGTTTGAGATAACAATAAATAGAGAGCAAGAAGGCTGTGCTGTGTTGTGGAGGCTTGTGATTTTGCAAAGCATGCTCATTAGGTAAATGACTCAGCCAGGGCATTTTTCTTCTGGTGTATATAATTCAAATGGTCCTTAACAAAATGGCAAATTATCACAGATTTTCATCACTGATTATCAAAAACATTGAGGATTTTTTAAAGAGGTATACTTTGGATTTTAATGTGCCTGTCAGTAATTGGGTAGATTTTCAAAGATAGATTTTTTTAAAGTATATATTGTCTAAATTAACAATTTATCAAGGATATAATGAATTAATAGTATCCTCTCTTATTTTTTGCAGGGGGCTATTCATGCCAAGTATGATGCAATCGATAAAGATACTCCAATTCCTACAGATAGACAAGTATGGTTTAGATTTTCTTAAACAACCTAAGATAATTTGTCTGAATTTTTAAATTTTAGAAAGGAAAGAGGAACTTTATTTCTTTTCACTATAGGTACTCAGCAACTATTATATGCATAGTATGTATTCATAAGTTAGTGTGTTAGTACTGTTCCTTAAAGGAGTTTAGGTCAAGTATCTTTTCTTAATAATTATACTTTTTTATCTGAGGAAATCTTCCCTTTATTTAGACTAGGTTGTAAAAGAAGGTTCTTTTTGGAAACTATAATAATACATACCTTTTCAAAAGAAATAGTCTGTTTTCCTTATTTAAATATTCAACCTTTCCATTGTTTGCAGAGTATTAATATAAAACACCAAAATTATGTAGGTGATCTATTCTGAAATTTATAATATAATCTCTCCATTTTCTTGCCTTGTGGTTAATTGGAGATCACTCTATTATTGTTCCACCTTATTGTTTTGCTATTTTGCAGATTGAAGTGGATATTCCTCGTTGTCATCAGTATGATGAATTGTTATCATCACCAGAAGGTCATGCAAAATTTAGGCGTGTATTAAAAGCCTGGGTAGTATCCCATCCTGATCTTGTATATTGGCAAGGTAACTTTCCTTCCATATTTTTAAGATTTTTTTGAAGTATTAGGAGCATGTTGCATGA
The DNA here is from genome assembly GCA_003508835.1 of Eonycteris spelaea. Lineage (NCBI taxonomy): Eukaryota > Metazoa > Chordata > Mammalia > Chiroptera > Pteropodidae > Eonycteris > Eonycteris spelaea. The sequence goes on from PUFA01000062.1 coordinate 7,251,753, forward strand.
CTGAAAATTTAAAAAATTAGAACAAAATATGAAAGCATCCTTGACTTTCAGAAAAGTCAATACTAAAACTATGATCCACTTTTTATATGAGAACTCTTTTTTAACTTCTTTTTTAAACAAGTAGATATCACTTAAATGCATGATATGTAATTTGCCATCATGTTGATTAGGAAAGTAGAAAGAATATTTTGAGCAATTGTGATCTTTGTGGGTACATTTTTTCAGTGCTTATGAAAATAATAAAATGATTTCATATGTAAATAAGTTGGGGCTAGTTAGTATTCTTACTATTTAATGATTTATGATTTATACTTAACATATTTATTAAGCATTGGGAATAGGATAGCACCCTAAATTATTTACTTTATTTATCTTTTAAAAAAATATCTTTAATGTTTCATATCCTTGCTTTTACCTTTCTCATTATTATTGTTGTGGTCATTGATAAATTCATAAATGAGAAACCCATTCCACCAAGTCCTATATTTAAATTTGTTATAATGAACAGTATTTTTAAAAAATATTTTAATTTGCTATTAATGGCTAAACTTAAAATGAAGCTCTGTCCATTTTAGAAGAGTTCTATATCTTCCTAACAGTTATGGGTAGATTTACGTACATTCTTTGAACATGACAACATATGGGCAGCATTATTATCAATAAAAGAAATATGTCTTATATTTATATTTCGCTTCACAATTTTTAAAGGATTTTTTTTCATGAAACCAAAGAAGCATGTAAAACAAATCTCCTTCTCCCAGATGAGGAAACACTCCTGGAGGTGTTAAGTGATTGACAAGAATGCACAGGGTCAGAGATGGAAATATGTCTTAAGCCTCCTATCATTTTTACATTTTCCTAGTAGTATTTTCTCTGTTCAACTCATACTACTAATAATAATAATAGCTGATTTGTATTGGGCATGTACTTTGTGCTAGTCACTATCAGTTACTCCCCACAGTAACCCATAAGGTAATATATTTCAGGTTGAGTACTATTTGTAATGCTTAATCTTTGTAGAGGAGCAAAGAACTGAATAAAATATATATTTACAATTCTACTGAATTTTATTTATTTGAATTCTTTTTCTACAATCGCTCCTATCAGGTCTTGACTCACTTTGTGCTCCGTTCCTATATTTAAATTTCAATAATGAAGGTAAGCCTATTCATCATTTAAATAACCATGATGCCTTTCACTCTAAAATACTTTATTTAGGCGTGAAAGGCTTTGTTTTTGTCTTAAGGTTTTTGCTTTCTTTCTAGGAGATACCATAAATTTCTGTGAAATCTGTTAGATTAATTTTAGAGGATGTGAAGAATTAATTTATTATGGGAGCGTTTCAGTTGTTACCAGGCAATGATTAGAGATTTAGGGAGAATATGGTGGATTATTCCAATACTTTCATCTGCATTGGTGACCTATTGGTATTCTAATATGAAACGTTGGAAAAAAATTGACTTCTTTAGAAATTAGTTTTAGTCTATGTATACTTTCTAAACAATTTGTAAAGAAATCGCTATTGGTCTTGTATCTCCAAAGCCTATCATTTCAACTAACCTCCTTAATGGAGACTTTTTTTATTCTCCCTCCTAAACCCACCACTTTCTCTTTCAGGAATATATTTGAATATGTTTTGTAGACTAGTTATTTATATACTAACATAGTAACCCTTTCTTTGGTTAGCAGCTTTTTTTAATGATTGTTTTTTGTTTGTTTTCCATTCTCCTGTTATAGTGTCTTTTTTATAGATTTTTCAGTAAATATTTGTTAAACTTAACTGCCTCAAATCTCTAAGAATATCACATATAGAAAGTACTATATATCGTATGAATCTCTGGAAGCTTCATCTCCATTTTTTCAAATTCTATTTTATGTCAGATTTTGCATTAATTTTTGGAAATGAGCAGAGGTAGCATAATCCCAGGGAATTAAAATTTCACAATTCGAATTGCTTTAAAAATGCACTGTTCTGTGATATCATTGCTCTTTATCTAGACTACAGTTTGCTATGTTTAGTTAGGTACGGTCCATTATCACACATTGATCCAAGAATAGTAACAATCTGTGTGAAAGAGCAATTAAAACTAGTGTTCCTAAATCCAAGTTCTGAGTCTTTTTGTGTTTGCATAAACAAAAATCAAGGATCTGGAGGTTTCTGTAGCTCATTAATAACAATCATGTTTAAAGATAAAAAATTATAAAGTTCAGATAATAAAGGTTTTTATTATTGTGGGATAAAGATTTCTGTAGTAGTTTAAAATTAGAAAGTTAGTAGGTGATTATCTTATGTTGTCCAAAATTTATGTTTTAAAGAGCAGAGGGGCTTTTCACCCCTAATTTGTGTTTTCAGTTATTAAACATAATTTTAATTTTAGATTCAAGAATGCATGATGAGTGAATAACTACTGATAATTTTCCCCATTAACTAATTTGTCATATGTCTTTGCCTTATTCTTTCTTAGCCTTGGCTTATGCTTGTATGTCTGCTTTTATTCCCAAATACCTGTATAACTTCTTCTTGAAGGACAACTCACATGTAATACAAGGTGAGCAAATGTCTTTTCTTGTTTTTTTAAGGGAAAATACTTATATCAAGTAATCAATAATTGAATTTGTGATTTTGACTCAATGTCAGGTGATCATCCTCACTAAAACCAATGAAGATATCATTAAATTTAGTCTTTCCTCCACGTCCACAAAGAATTACAGTATTTTTCTAATATCTGATCTCAGTTTAGTATAAATTTAGAGTGCTGGCTTAAGAAAATGGAAGTCCTGCTCTTTGTCTCTCACAATTAAAATTGCCCGCAAAAAACTTCACTGTGGAGCAAGTGTATTATGACTTAAAAAAGTTTAAACAATGTTTAATTGCCTAAATAAATGAAATATTGAAAAACTTCTCATTCATCTCATTCTCCATGCTTGAAATTCCAAAATATTCTTATCCATCTTCTACTTTCCTAAAATATGTCTCCCCCTTCAGAGTCTAAGTCGTAATATAACCCTTTTGTGTCCTTCAAGACACTTTAGCCACAGTCAAACTTTTAATATAATTTTCTGAACCCCTATTTTGGGAGTAGTGCAACAAAAGTTTATAATAAACACTTTGAATCAGGCTTTTTTCAAATTTAAGCTTTGTTACTTATTGTGTAATCTTGGGCAAATAACTTAAGTTTGCTAGGTGTAATATTCCACATATCTAAATTAAAGATTTTTACAAAGATTAAACATAATAAAATATGTAAATGCATCGTGCATAGAAACATTCAGTAACAATAATTGTTATTATTTTATTTTTATTATTTCTATTTTTATGGCTATTATTATAGTTGTTTTGCTAATATCTATTATCATGGCATTATATATTGTTTTATATATTTATAATAAATCTTCAACAAATACATTAAGGACAGGGAATTTTCTTATACTTTTGTATTTCTTTAGGAACAGACAAAGCTGGTCTTATAGTCTCTTCATTTACCAATTCGATGACACTTTTCAGATATCACCTTCATTTAGACTATATATATACATATATATCTTATTAATTCTACTAATTTTATATCATTATGGTTTGAATAGATGAAGCAGGAAAACTACAGGCTATGTTCAATTTATCAAACATTCTGAATAAGTGTGGTCCGATTAGCAATATTTTACTTAGAAATGAGTATAAATTAGAGTATCAGAGGTCAACATAATGAGAAAATAGAAAGGAGTATGAAATTGAATATAAATTAAAATAAAGAGGCTGAAATAGGAGTAAAAGAATATGAATAAATAGCTCAACACATAAACAACTTTTTCAGCATCATATATATTGAAGTATAGAGAAAAATGATTAAAATTTTTAAAAATTTTTTACAGACATGTTCATGTTCCAGTGTCTACAGTGTAATAGTGGGAAATTTATAAATACCTTGATTTTTTTTTATTGTTAAATAGCATTTAAACTTACATAGTCACCTGTCAGAAATTTATTTGGGGGGTTATTTTATTGCTCTAGATATGTATCTTCTGTATTATAGATCACAATTAGAGTGTTTGTGAACATTTTAAGAGTCAGTATAATATTCCTGGAATCTTTTGTTTTATTCTGACTACTAGCCTTTTTTTCTTTAGCTACCTTTAAATTCTATCAAGTTGGTTTACAAATCAAGGGGCATATGCATTTCAATTTTTTTTTAACTTACTCAAGGGACATTTTAAATGCATTTTTGAAATGACCATGAAATATGACATAGTGCTAATTTCATTGGTTCTATCTTATCCCCCCTTTAAAGTACAATTTTTTTTTACTATAATAAGCCATACTATAAATTATTCTAAAGCCTGCCCTGAGCAACCAAAACTTATGCTAGTCTTCTAGTTTATATTTACATATATTAAATAATATGATATATAATTACACATAATGTAAATGTTTACACATATTTATTTGTGTGTATTATTTATAATACATATTTAAACCCAGCCATGAATGTTCCGCAGAACACGAGGAAAATGTTTTCATGACAGGCTAGGATTCCTCAGTCGATCCTTAATTAGTCATGTAATCTCACATAATAATTATCTTTTATTAGGCTCAAGTAAGAATGATACTTAATAAACTGGAGGATAGCTGTGAAAAATTGCCTGAGACATGATTTTTTGTTTTAAAATCAAGCATGTGTTTAAAAAGTTAGTAACTACACCCTATCATCAGCATGCAGTTGAATTTATATGATTGTTGATCTTACATACCTCTGGCTCCTAGGTAAACTATGACTATAAACATATCTTTGCTAATTGGAAGGAGATAAAAAGTAGTTAAAGTTAAACCCCAAAGTTTCCTGGGACCTTGGGATATGTCCTAGATCTTCACTTTAATCTATAACACTTGAAGCTGGTATGAATTGTATCTTTTTTTTGTTTCAGAGGAAAATGTGAGACAATGAATAGATAGAAAGATTTTTGTTGCATTAGAGTAAACATCACATCATGAAAAATTATTAATCAAATACCCATTCTTTATCCATCACCCATGAGTAAAAATTCACATTAGATATGAAATTTAGCTTTATCATGGTATTGAATACAATACCACTTCACCTTTTTTTTTTTTATCTTGATGCACCTGTTTGTAAAATATGCGATGTTGTTTATAGGTAAATAATTACAAAATACATTGTGGTCATTAGAAGCAAAGTTTTAATTGAGGAAAATAGAGGAAAGCTACTTGTACTAACAAATTGTCAAGGATTTTGTACTATTTCTTGAAATATTTTTAAAAAAAAAGAATTAAAAAACTGACCAAAAAGACAGACATATTTGGAGCTTATTTTCACCAAAGACTTTGTTTGAAAAATAGATCTATAACTTTATTAAAGAAAGGAGTTGAAATTATTAAGGGGACATTTTCATTGAGTTATTGTCATTTCAGTCTCAAAAAGAAAAAGTTGAGTTTTTTGCAATATGTTTTAATTTTTTTAATATGTAAAAAATGATGGTTACTTGCCTTTGAGTAGATTATTACAAGTGTGTTCTTTAGTATATAATGAGTAAATTGGCAGTAATAATAAATTGTTTGAAGAATGGAAAAAATAAAATATTTTTCCTAGTCCACTTGAACCCTATAATTACTGACTGTGTGCCTGTTTTCTGATTAACATGATGTTAATTCTTATTCCTAATATGTCAAATGCCGAGTCTTGAATGGTAAGAAATTAGAACTGGAACAAATGCCTACATATGTATATATAAACAAATTTGAGGCATAATTTTTCTATTTGTTACTACTAATAAAGTGTTTTTTTCTTATTTATCTGTTATACTGTCTGATCATAAAATAAATGTGAGACATTTAATATCACTAGAGATAATGTATTTGTAGAACTTAATAGGAAAACATTGTTCATCATGTGTATAATTTGTGATTTGAGAAATGAACTGATAGCTCTGAAGATAGAAAGTAAGTTACATCATAATTTGTTGGTGTATTTGATAATTAGCAGTAAGTGATTAAAGTGGTAAGAAAACAAAATTATCTATTAAAACTTGTGTTCTTCATGAAGTTAAATTTCATTCAAAATGTAAATGAAATCATAACTTATGTGAATTTAATATTTATTTGAGGTACTCCGTAAAAATGATTGCCTTAAACTTTATTGTCTTTTCAGAGTATCTGACTGTGTTCTCTCAGATGATTGCATTCCATGATCCAGAGCTGAGCAATCATCTCAATGAGATTGGATTTATTCCAGATGTAAGTACTTGGTGCATCGATTAATATGAGGTAAAAAATAAAGAAGAAATTGACAGTATAAAAGAGTTCTGTTTTTAGTTTTGTTATCAGACGTCCATAGTTTAACAAGTTTCTGTTACTAATTATAGCCTTCTGTTATAAAGTCTGTGTGGTTACCTCCCATATTCTCTCTTTAAGGAGAAGTGTCTTATTTATTTTCCTTAACATACTTGATACTATCAAATTATTTTGAAAAACCCCTTAGTGGTAGTGTTATTTTAAACTGTGCTGTGGATTTTTACTTGGGTTTTATGATATTTGGGCCTATTTTTTGAAGAAGTAGGAAATTTGAACTTAGTGAATTCTTTAGTAGCTTCTTCTGTGTTTTGCTTGATATGTTACCTTGGGAGCTTTGCCAGATTTTGGCTTACTTCATATTAAGCTAAAAGGCAGAGTTGACTTGCAAAGGTTAGCCAGGGTGTGGCTTAGCCTGATACTCATCTGCGGTATGTGACATGGAACCAAGCCTCTTTTTAAGAGGAAGTTGGAATATAGTATCACATGTTTTTGTAAACCTCAGAAATGCTTTTGGAGGTAGAGAGCTCCTTGTTCTTTCCTAACCTTGGTTTCTTCATCATTCCTTTCCTCTTAAGGAGACCAGTATATAAATGGTCAAGATTAGGAGTGAAAAAAATGTTTACATTAATATTCTATTAATACATTTAAATTGTTAAAAGTAATAGTATAAATAGTTGCAGAGTGCTTTGAAGTTAAAATACTTTCATAAATGTTATTTCATTTGATTCTCCAAACCAATCTGTAAGATGTATGGAAACATAATTTCAGATGTTTAATTAATAAGAAATTTAGTGTTTGAGAAGGTAAGAAAACTAGTCACAGAGCTAAAAATTTAATTTACATCACTTTACAACCCTCTGCCCCCAGTCTAGTTCATCTTCCACTGGGAAATGGAGACTAAAACATAGGTGTACTTACTCCTAGTTCATTACTCATTATTGTGATGTGATCATCAAGCCTGAAGTAACTATCCTTAACATATATTCTGTCATTTGTTTCTAGGGTTATGGAGAAACACCTTTTATTTGAATGCATGGTTTACTCAATGAGGGCTCCAAAAAGAATATGTACAGATTATAAAACAAACAGATATAAAATAAGGACAAGCCCAATTATAATATGGATACAAATGAAAAACTTTATAAAAAATTAACAGTATATGTATTTTTATATTAAGTATTCATTTTTATATAGCCCCAGCTTTCTTGTTTTACATTATAAATGTGAGTGTAATACAAAACAATATTATATTAAGTCTATGGCTAGAATTGAAGAAATTATAGAGGTGCTAACTACCAAGTCAGTAATGGTGTTAGATTTTGAGGGAAAAAATATTAATAATAAGAACAGACTAAAAGAAGAGATAATTACATTCAGAAATTTTTTTGAAAGCATCTAATTGTGCTCAGCGCTGAGCACAATTGTACATTGTTTCAGTCAAGGTTATAGATTGAGGGAACCATTTATAATAAAAAATAAATATAGAATTATGAAAGTCTGTTAAATCCTTAGACATATTCATGAATATAGACGCTATTAAGAAAGGAATCAAAAAAGAAAAAGTAATTTATCTTTGCTTTAGTTATTTAGAAAAATTGAATTCTGACTGGCGCAAGAAGCAATGGTGAGCAGAAAACATTGTAAAGCATAATTGAACACGTATTAAGTGTGTACTGTGCACCAAGAGCTGCTCCACTCTCTTTAAACACCTTTCATCTAATCCTCACGAGTCTGTAAATCTAATCAAATAATGACTATTAAATGTTTATATGTAAAATTAATTTGGAAAAAGCTAACAGCAAGGTGAAATAAAATTCTAGATGACAATGGTATGAAAGGTTTAAGAGTTGGTGAGACTTCAGCGTAAAAAAGTTTTCTAATGTTTTTTTCATTGTTTTAGAGTAAAATAAATATGCTTATTATAATTAGACATCAAGTCAGGGATCCTTTAGATCTGGGACTTGATTTTGCCTTATTTAAAATCTAGTAACTGAGCCAGTTACTGTTTCTTGGGTATTGGCAGAATACACAAGACTCCTGGGGTCAGAGACAAAGGACTTTATCACTCACAGTAGCAAGCAGCGTGAACATTAGCATATTTCTGTTGGTTCTCCTTGCCCCCAAATCCCACTGAGATAAAGTAAAGGGTTCAGATGATACCTGCATGTGCAGTGTATTACATTATAGGAAAGAAATCTTGATCTTAGAGAATTTGAATTTTTAAAAAATTAACAGTAAGCATACCCATTCTTTGCTCTGAAGACAGAAAAAACTATCTTTTTCTTCCAAGGCTACAGGAGAATCTGTCCTTTGCTGCATAGGGAGATTCTATTTCTGTTTTCCAAGGTTATTTTTATACAATCATATTTGAAATGATAATCTAGGACAAAGGGTGGTCACTGCCTCTGTTCACAAAAAACACAGAAGTACAAGAATGCATATTAAAATTTTAATGGTAATCACCAAAAGAATAGAAAGAGAACGTATAAGTTTTAAATCAATTAAAGGGGTATGTGTGGAACAAAGAAAAGCCAACCAATTGTGTGAAAACAAAGAACATAGAAAGAACATAAGCTATTTAGATCACCTGATAAAGGAAATTTTCAGATAATTTTAAAAATCCATCAATATATCTATTTATAAAAGATAAACATAAAAATATAAAGATATTTACCAAAAAGGAGATAAACATATATCAAGCAAATATTAACCAAAAGGAAATTAATATAGTGATAAACCCGGAAAACAGAAAAGAAAGCACAAAACAGATCTCGTGTACGGAATTTAGTATGTGACAGAGGTAGCTTTATAAATCAATTAGAAAAGGAAAGATTATTGAATAAATAGCCCTGATATAATTAGGTAACAATATGGAGAAGAGATGAGAATCAAAGCTCAACCCCACACCATACATAAAAATAAACTCTAGATTGACTAGAAGATCTATATTTGGAATGTCATATTTATGATTTCCATATTGAAAAGAATTCTGATGAAAGTTATAGAAAGTGCAACATAAATTTTAAAAAGAGATCATTTGAATTGAGAAGTGCTACAAGGGAGACTTCCATTCTATTGATAATATTATTTTGATTTTAAATTTTTTGAAGCAGTCATGGCAAAATGTTAACTCTGGGTGGAGAGTATATTGGTATTTGTTAAATGTTCTGATGCACAGTGTGAGTTAATTCAATAATTTTGACAGAGTGTCATTATCCTATTTATGCTTCCCTTTCTGTTATGATCCCCTCTTTTAATTACTGGGGCATTTTTGTGTAACTTCTTATAAAAACTCCTCGATAACAGTATTACTATGAAAGTAATGTTATTCTTATATGTGGTGTGATTAGTCTTAAGAGAATTCATAAGTCATGCAGAATGAGGGACAATTGCTTGTGGGATGAGAATGTTCAGTACATAACAAATACTGAGCATCTTTATTCCCCCGTCACCCATCACCTGCAGTAACCCCCAAATCATTGTAACAATGAAATGCTTACATGTATTTCTGAAAAATGACTCTGCATATATTTCCAGTTACACTCTGGGGAATGGTTCGACCACTGTCTCTTGTCACAGGGAATGGACAAAAAGTATTTTTTAAAAAAATTAAATTGTTAATAGGAAAATTGTTTTTGAAGTCTTTTATCCTGTTTTTTTTATGTTTGTTTATTTGTTTTATTGTTTTGTTGGCCTGTTTCTTAAGTCTGTGGACAATATGAAAATGTTGAAACTATTTTTAAATTTAACTTTGAAAACAGATTTCATGTTTTTAATGTAGAGGTTATTGACAAATAGTAGTATGAGGGGGTGTAATGAAATGGAGAATTTTTCTAACATTTTTCTTACTCTATAATCACTTATTTTAGTCACATCTCATTAGTTTGTGCAGTGTTTCTTTTTTCCCCTCTCTTGAATTATTGTCTTCATTGTTCTGCCTTTAATTTTTTAGGGCGCTTTCTGTGTCTCTGACAATACAAGTGATGATTCCTCAATGGGAAAGGTGGTCACTTTGGTAATAAGATCCCAAACTGAGTTTCCTGTTCAGTAACTAATTCTATCAAAGTAAGCCCTCATTAGTCTCCCATCATTGAAATGCAGGCGTCCGTTGCAGGAAAGATAATGATTTCTGGCTTCTTTGGAGGAGGCTACTGACATGAAGTTTTTTAGATTTTATGAAGATGTTACAGGATAAATAAGGAAATGAACCTTATTTAGAATCTTCCATAACAAGAATCTCCACTAACCTGTCCTAGTATACCTGTGGTGTGCTGGGATGTCCTTTTGTTTGGCTACTGCTATGATGTCCTTGACATTAGTCCTAACTCCATTCTATTGAACTTGGATTCTCTAAGATCCTTGCATACATAAAAGGCTTATTGAGCTCTCTTTCTTATAGAGCTTAATTACCTTTCAGAAAGGGCTCCTATCTTAGAAAACAAAGGCCTATTGATTCCACAGAGATGATAAAGTAGTATATTGGTAACTTCTTCTTTCTAAGAACATATACATACAAGTTAAATATTCAGCAAGTTTTCTGATTTAGTAAATCCTCACTTGAATCCCCACACTGTCCAACTCAATATATCCTTATACTGGTTGAGAGTTATGTGAAAGGAAGTATAATGGTGATTCTCAAATGTTTTGGTCTCAGGACCCCTTTACATTTTTAAAATTATCAAGGATCACAGGGAGTGTTTTTCATGTGGGTTATATCTAAATATTTACTGAGATTTAAAAATATTTATGTATTAGTTTATTAAAAATGATAAAAACAAAACTATTGCATGCTAACCAAAAATAACGTTTTTCTGAAAAATAATTGTTTTCCAAAACAAAACAAAACAAAAAAATGGACAAGCGATATTACATTATATTTTTGCAATCTATACTTAAATAGAAGAAAGTTGGGTTCTCATATCTGTTTCTGAATTCAGTCTGTTGTGATAGATTGTTTTGGTTGAAGTGTATAAAGAAAATCTGGCCTTAATCAGACATGTAGTTTCATAGGGCCTTTTCAGACAGTGGTAATTTCTTAGAGCTTATTTGCAATGTAGAATCTAAAGTTGTTCAATGAAATTTTCATACCATTACATCGCTTTATCTTGCACTTTGAATGGCTCTTTCACCCATGCAACATTTGTAATGCTATGCATTGGTCATTTGATAAATAATTGGTTCACTGAATTATGCATATCTTTAAACTATGAAAATGTCATTATACAACAAAGAAAAAAATCACATTGATTAATATCACTACTGATGTCATCCAAAAAGTCTTTAATTTAAGTATTGGGAAGCTGCCAAGAATGGCAGATATGCTTTTCCAAACTTCCAACCTTCATCTGACAAGCTAGAATTTTTTCTTGAAGTGACAGGCTCAGGTCATTCATTTTTTAAGAAATGTCTGCTAAATATTCAAGCTTGAAAAAAATATCATTGTTTATGTGTCATTCTTTCAAGTAAAAAATGCTATTTCTTGAAAAAAGCACCTTCCTTGACTTACAGGTCAAATGATTGTCCAAGCACTTTTTCTCAAGATAACCATTGTACTTCAGTACACAGCACAAGTGCTTTATGCATGCATACTTCCCATTTTGTTTCATGAAACATTAAAAATATGTTAATGAAATAATTTTTACTTCATAAGGATATGACTTTAGTGCCACTATCTTGATTTGTGTTAAGATAGCAGCAGTTCTATCCACCATTGGTTTTGCACCATTAGCACAAATGTTTATTTAGTAATAAAGAGCAAAAAAACATCTTAGTATTGTTACAAAAATAGCTTTGAATTCATGGACCTCTGAAGGGTCTTGAGCATCTCCAGAGATTTGTGACCACAATTTGAGAAAGCAAGTGTAGAGACTAAGCACTCATATGCTGGTGTCAAATGTGCCAGATTCTCATCCTGATTCTTCAGTTCACTACCTAAATACTTACGTTAGTTTCTTATTCACAGTCCTCTTATTGTTAATGTTGATTATAAGTTTTCCCTCATAGAATTATTGTGATGATTAGCTGAGATGATACATATAGTCTTTTCTACACAGTTCCAGGTACACGGTAAGTGTTAAGGGATTAACAGTTATTGATGTAATTTTATTTATTAGAGTCTCATCATGTTGCACTATTTCTTTGATTATATGTATATAATTTACATTTAGACAAGCATTATATCACAAGCTATATAATGGGCATATTATTTTGCTGCCTCAGTTAATGAATACTTTGCCTGAGGAGATACGATAACAATAAAAACTAATAACAAAAACTTTTTGTTTGTCTGAATTAGTGAGATTGCCACTTATGATTTTGAATTTTAACTTGTTTTTATTTGTTTGTTTTTAAGGTACTTTTATATCTCCCCAAAAGCACCGTATGGCATGTTTTACAGTCTTTTTTGCAAAGTGAATTGAATTGAATTTTCCTTGAAAAAAATTTTTAGACTCAATGAGATAATTGAAAGATACTCTGGAAGTATAGCTAATCCTTCCCAAAAATGATAGTGTAGATCACAAAGCCATCAAATCGTCCAAATGATTTTATTATTAATCTAATGTATAGTTTTTCAGTTCAGTCAAGTAAGAATAAAATAGATATGTTTTTGCAGTTAACTTATTTTTTATTTGATTCCTTTCTTTTTCTTTTAGGGAAATCATTATTTGCAAAAGATGTAACTAATATAATCTTTGCTATACAAGGAAAAGAAAATTAACCATTTGCCATCTGGACCAATGGATCTTTTAAATTATTTTTATATGTTTAAGTCATTTTTTGAGTAATTTGCAGAAGTAGAAAAAAGGCATAGTACAAAATAACTTTATTAAAAATTGTAGTGAAAATTTAAATATAGCAACCCCCAAATTTTATTCTGTGTATTTCTCTTTTGGAAAACATACGTATATATTTGAAATGTGTAATAACCTTTGAACTTACTGCTCATCTGTCATGCATGAACCTGGATGGAGCATATTCATCTTGTAAAGATTGATTCCAGATTTTAAAATCATCTCTAATACATTCTGACTTATTTCTGATTCTCTAATAATTGCATGGTCAAAACACAGTTATCAAGACAAAACATTGACAGAGTTCATAACTTGGTGGAAAAACAGCTATTTTTTTGTCCCATAATTATAAAATATTTTCATTTTTAGATTTATGAGCACAAATTAGAATGATAAATCCAAAGTTTTATTTTTCTTTCTAATCATCTGTTTTCTTCCAGTCACGTTGTAAACACATCTACCTTTTGCATTTGTTCACTTAAATCATATCAAATATTGTTGCAGAAATATTTAATGATTACTCTCACACATATTTTTAGAAAAATAGGATGGTCCAGGTTGATGTTGCAAAATTCTATGTGATGAGGTCTTTCCCAATGAACAGCTAACTTATTGTTCGCTCTGTTCTTGTGTTTAAGGCATTTCATCTAAGATTTCATCACCAGAGCGCTCACACTTTGAAATTTCACTTATATGACCAGTATTACTAGTTGACTAGAGTCTAGAATACAACTAGTAATCTTCTGGTTGGCTTAATAATTATAAGGTATTATCCTCCATCAGTTTTCTTTTCTTTGCTAGTAAGTGGAAAATGAAAAATTCTGAATTCTCTTCTGTGTTCATTAAAAACTTTATAGGCAGTAATGATGGAATCTCCAAACATTTTTATATCTTCTTGAAAGACAAAGTAATACATACTAAGGAAAATGAAAGATTGTATAATAGCAATGATTTATTTTAATACCGTACCATCCTTTTATGCAATTCCACCATTCTGGGTTTGTTTTTTTTTATATTATTACTTTAGTCTTTTAGTCTTTTTTAGTATAGTTGGGAATAGCTGATGAGTAATGATGAATAATTTTTACTTTGATAATAGAACAAAATATTTCATCATATAAGAAATATAAGATCTCCAAGATTTCAATAATGCATTATAGAGTTAGACAAGGATCCAGTAGAATTCTATGGTAATTATAGAATAAATTTTAATCTTTTCCTCAAAAGAATAGGTAAATTTTTTCTTTATTTTTTGTTCTTAAAAAATCATGAAATATCAATCTTCATAAATAGTTAGAACTGCTCAAAAATGAATCTCAAAATCTAAAAGTGAGTTCACTATACCCTGCAGGTTAACAAGATACAGTATAGGCAACAGTGTTGAATGATTATTGTAAACTGCTCTCCCCAACTTCTGTCCCTCTACCACGCTAACATTTATTTTTTTAACAGAAAGTTGGACTCATTTGAAAATAAATAATGAAAAAGAGAGAAGAGAAAGGGAAACAAAATAACCACTTAAAAAAATAAATAAATAACAGTATTCTGTTATCTCACAGAGATAACAGACATGATCTTACTTTAAAAAATGAGCTCACCAAAGGAAATAAAAAGGGTTCATAAAATAGATTTCAGGTCAACAAAAGGAGATGAAAAGTAAATTGATAAAGCCCAGAGAAATTTTAAAATATATTAATAGTCCCATTAAAACAGTAAAACCAGAATAAAAGTATAAACCCAGTCAATGGCATAGTAAATAGTTTTGAGGATATCATACAGAATAAGATGGAAAAGGATAAATATACTTAAATAATTGCAAAGAGGATTTCAGGTAAGATTTCACAGCAACATTCATGGAGAATGGTGTATAAATTTTTGAGAGAAAGTAGACTGAAGAATGCATGATAGCCAAGTTGTCCTTCAAACATAAATGTAGCAGGTAGGCATTCTAAAACATGCAAGAGTTGAGGGAATACAACCCTTAGTAGCTTATTTTAAAGACTATAAAAATAAGAACAGATGATGAAACTTAAGCAAGAAGATGTTGAGTAAAACTAAACTCAAGGAACTGGTTAAAAGGACAGGGTAGATCATTAAATCCATTTAAATATAGGACTAATACTAAACAGCTGTGCCATTTATGTTATAGCATAGAATGTAAATGTTATAAACCTTAATGATGTAAAAGTAGTATATAAAATTGAGGTATTAGAAATCAGAGAAGGGATAGAAAGTATAAATGTACTAATTTTTTCATCTTTCAAAACACGTAATTACTAGATAATACTTAAGCTTGAAAATGTAGTTCAACTTTAATTGGCCTTCAGAAACTAATATAGCTTATGGTAAAATAACAGAAAATTTACTTATTTTTGTTTTTTTCTTAAGTATCGTTATATTTAGTACTTCTAAAAAATAGCAAATGTAATATAGCAAGTTTATGTTTTCTATAAACTTTATTTATTTAAAATTTTAGCTTTATATGAACAGAAATATATCAAGAGTAATGTTTATCACATATAATTTGGGGGTGTTAGGATCTGAGGATTTTTTAAATGGTTTCCTTTTTATTTTACTTTTTTCTTTTTCGTTGTCCTTTTTTTTTTTCTTTTTACATTTCCTTCACCATAGGAAGTTCTATAACAGTACTCCTCTGGAATGATTCAAGACTAAAATTACAAAGCAGGCTTTTGGGGTGTGCTCACAATAAGTATGTGTGTGAGGTAATTTATCTACAGTATAGAGTGTATAGCAAAATATTAACAGGTAATATAGAAAAATATAACTCATTTCTGTCTTCCCTGCTATCCTTATGTTGTGTAAAGAACAATAGAGTAGCAGTGAGAAGTTCTGGATTCTAGTGCCCACTTTATAATTTATATACCTGTGACCTTGGACATAGTGACCTACTTCGAGCCTCAGGTGGCTCATGAATAAATTAGGAAAAATAAATAGTACTTACCTTGACTGCTCACAGGACTCTTGTGAACCTCAGATAAATTGAAATAAATAAAAATGTTTTATAAAAAATAACGGTGATGTAATATGAGCACACGTTAGATGAGGAAAGACTTAGATGCAAGTTTCAAAGCTTAAACCAAACATATGACTAGAGTATAAAGAAAGGCAAAAACTTACAATATCATTGGGAGATCTATGATTAGTAATCTGTAGAATGCCAGGTGATTTAGACATATATGAAAATTTCTGAGTGTCTATAAACTTGACCCTGGGAAAGTATAGATGGTATTGAATCAATATAGTCATTAATGTGCCAGGCGGTCTGTCCTAGACTCCTTTATTGCAATTGTCTTTTCATAGTATGAATCAAGTGTTCATAGTGCTCTGCATCTGCCGTAGCACCTAGCATCATAGTTTTTATATAAGAATACGGTAACATTGGATGCTTTATTTAACAACAGATGATCTTTGCTTCAGGATTACTGGTTCACAAAAATATCAGAACATAATTTTTTTTCTATTTAAAATATTCTAAAAGGTTCTGTGAATCACTTCGTTGCCTTATAGATTTTTAATTCTCACTTTCTGACTATTGGCCCCTTATTGCTGGTTATGGAAATAAAGACAGGTTTTGTACCTGAGGGTGTTTCCTCAAGATTCCAAAAAGTGGAAGACCGGGAATACTGTTAACTAAGGAGAGCCTTGTATTACTGCTTTTGCATATTTTTTAATTTACATGAAACCCTTTCCTATTCCACTGAACTTATCCTTATGTAGCATAAGCTATCATCTTTATTCATTGTTGAAAAAGATAATGGTCTTTTGAAAATAAGTAAATTAGAATACAAATCTTGTATTTTCTTGATTTTGTGATCTCTCTTGTGTGTCAAGCTATATTACACTATACGTAGGTAAAAGGACAGTAGTCAGATATAGACAAAATAAAAGGATCTTTTAGAACTTGGAAAGTAGAAATAGATTTTATGTAAAAATATTTGAAATATTTTGAACTCAGAGAGCTGAAATGGAATTGAAGAATGTTGATTATGAGAGCCAACAGGAGGTATATACTTCAGCCTTCTTAGGCTATGCCTAGCTTTAAATGACTTTACCTCCATCTGTAAAATAACATCTGCAATTTCTCAAGCTTAGGATTCTCTTCTTTTTACCTTCTAACCCTACCCTCCTTATCCTAACAAAACTTTTATATCTTTTGTTAGATGGCTTCATGAGATTACCTATTACAGAAGCTTCCAGATTGTTACTAATGATGATTGTAACTCCTATACTGATGTCTGATATATGCCACATACTTTGTCAGGTGTTTTAGGTCCATTAACTAATCTTCACAACTATCAAAGAGATATGTAACTACCAGATCACAAAGTCCAGAGTTTCAAGGTTTTAAGAAAATATACATTAGTCTCTATCACTTTGAAAACCTACTGGTTTGTAGACATCCTTTTCTGCATTTCCCTAATGCAGGAAATCATTGCAAGTCATCAAACTAATGGTCAATATGTATTTTATAGTAAATAAATGGTTTATAATAATTTAAATATAAGAATAAATGGCTTATAGTAATTTAAATATAAAAATGTCTGACTTGATATGGTATGCACATAAGAAGGTCGATTAAGAAAGTAAATTAGAAGAACTCCCTTCTGTAATAATTATATATATATGTATATATATATTATATATATATATTAGAGAGAGCAAGCATGTTTGTCTATAAAAATCTATTTGTCAAAAGGTTCATAAGATTACTTATAAGAAATATTTCCTTTTTAATCTATTTTTATAGATTTTCAAGTTTTCGAGCCATAATTTTCTGCTCTTCAAAATCAAATTAATGAGCCCCTTGCCTTTGTTTTTCCTATTGATATTTCTAATTTTGACACTACCAGCCCATATGGAAAAACCTCATGATATGCTAAATATCATTATTTCTTCTTGATATTGCTAGGGGGCAGTATTTACTAAGCTGACTCTTAGCAGACTAGTGCTATGGCAAATCAAGGGTACATAATTTCATGATCTGGAGAAAATAATCAAAGCATGTATGATTTTTTTCCCTTGGGTTTCAATTTCCAACTTTAAATCACAAAATAGCTGAGAATGTTTTTCTAACTTGATAAGACTAATTTTATATATTTTTATATTTGTAATAAAATATTTCATTATTTAATTGCTGTTTTAAAAATTAAAACCTAAACCAGCCTAGTATTCAATGTTATTTTCTGTCATTTTGTGTATAAGGCTGTGTTATGAAATGTACCAGTATCCTAATAAATTATTAAAGATAAAAATATCAGTTAAGATTTTAAAAGGGAAAATATAGAAAGAATAAATAACAGGCATTACAGTCTCACAGAATATATTACCTATTATTTATCCGATTTTAATTTAGTTTGTAAGAGGTGGCTGGTGTTGGTGAGCACCTAGAAATTGTTATATAATATATTAAGGAATTTAATTCAATCTGAATTATTCAAATATCATTGAATATGCTTCATTTCACTTATTTGTAATAACTTTTCATAATTATCAAAGTACTGGTATATAATTTAAAATTTCAAGTTTTTTTCAATATTTTTGACTAATATGAAAGATTTTTTTTAATGTATTAACTAAGGAAGTTCAACTAGTTTTCTCATAATTTGATATTTTTTGAAAACTCCTCTAGGAAGTGTATAGCTCATGACTCTGGATCTTTTAATCTATCCTTTTTGGTTATCTTCATTATATAATTCATTCACTCTTTCAATAAATATTTGAGTACCTATTAATGTTGCCAGGCATTTTTCTAGACTCCAGGTACATCAGTGAAAAAAAAAAAAACATACAAAATCTCTATTCTTATCGAATTTATAATCTACTGGGGGGCAGACAATAAAGAAGATAAATTATGTTAGGTAGTGGTAAATACTAAGGGGGAAAAAAACTAAAGCAGTGAGGTAGATGTTATGTGTTCAGGTAAGAGGAATTGAATTTTAAATAAGGGTAACCTAGGAAATCTTCACAGGAAAGTGACTTTTGAATAAATGCCTTAAGGGACTGAGGGAAAGAGCAATCCAAGCAGAAGCAACAGCAAGTGCTACAGCCCTGAGGTAGAAGTAAGCCAAGGATGTGAAGGGAGCAGCCAGGAAACAAGTGACTGGAGCCCATTGAACAAGGAAATGAGACCAAAGAGTAATTGGAGGGCCAGATTACATAGTCTTAGAAATCAGTTAGGACTTTCGCTTTTAGTGGCAGTGGCAGAAAGCCACTGGATGCTGTTGATCAGAGAGAGGAGTGAGATGTTTCGATCTAACATAACAAGATCACTCGTTATGCTGTGTCAAGAGAAAGCCAAGGAAGGCAAGGATGGAATCTAAAAGACTAATCATGAACTATTGTAAAATAATCTAGGCAAGAGAAGATAGTGGCATGAATCAGAAAATTGAGGGTAGGAGTGGTGAGAATTTTCATATTCTGGATTTATTTTGAGAGTAGAGCCAGCTCTACAAATGTACAGAGAAGGAAAAAAGAGACATCAAGAATGATTCTAGAGTTTTTTACCTGAGCAATTGGAAAAATAGAGTTGCAGTTAACTGGGATTTGGAAGATTCTACTTGAAGGCACAGATTTTAGAAGACATCTCAGGAGCTCAGTTTGAGACATGGATACCTGTCAAATACACAAGTGATGATGTCAGGTAAGCATTTGGACATATGAATCAGAATTCAGGGGAGAGGTCTAGGTGGAGCTATAAATATGGAATTTTTACACTGTATATAATCATTTGGAGAAAAAAAGAAAAGGTCCAAGCACTGAACATGGGGCACACCAATATTTAAGTCAGGGAGGTAAAGAGAACCAACAAAGGAAATGGAGATGGGTCAGAAGCCGACTGAGAGTAAACCATGTTTTGAGAGGAGGAGAGTAGTCAATTATGTCAAACTCTGCTAATTGGTAAAAAAAAGTTTGAGAATGAGAATTAGATGTAGCAACACAGACATCTTTGATGACCAAGATAAGAGCAGTTTTGATGGTGAGATAGAGGCAAGAACTTAATTGGAGTGGATTGAGAGCATATAACGCATATCTACTGCTTTTAATGAAGTGTAAGCCCCTTACAGGCTGGAACTATGCTTTGTTCACCGCTATATCCAATCAGGCAGAGAGAGTGAATTTCTTGCTCCATGTTTTTATTATACAGATTTCCACCAAATTGCACGAAGCTCACTCACACCAGGGGGCAATCTACTTTACTCAATCTACTGATTGACATGTGATTTCATCCAGAAACACCCTCACAGACACACCCAGATAACTAAATATCTGGGCACTCCCTGGCTTAGCCGTGTTGACACATAAAATTAACCACAGAACTATTGTGGTTATTAATATCATTGCCTTTAAATATACCATTGGTTATTTTTATCCTATTGATCCTATCAGTTCATTGTTCTCTTTTTCCTTTTTTACCTGCCTTCTTTGGATTCATTGGATGTTTTGTATGTGTTTGATTCTGTTTTACTCCTTTGTTAGAATATTAGCTATACCTCTTCATTGTGTTTTCTTATATTGATTTCTGCAGGGTTTATACAGTGGGGCAGGGGGCGGTTTTGCCTTCCAGGGGATTTTTGGCAATGCCTGAAGACATTTTTGACAAAACTACCTGAGTACCCCTGGCATCTAGTGTGTAGAGGCTGGTTGCTGCAAAAATCTTAAAATGCAAAGTACAATGACTTTCCTGCCAGGAGTTCTCCAACCCAAAATGTGAATAGTTGTAAGGTTAAGAAATTCTAGTTTATACTATACTTCAACTCATAATAGTCTGCTTTCAAGTAATATTATACCACTTCTCATAAAGTATAAATAACAGTATACTTCATTTCCCCTCCTGGCATTTATGTTATTGTTGTTCCTCATTTTATTTCTACATGTGTTTGTTATAAGCCCCACAATAAATTATATTTTTTGCTTTAAAAAGTCATTTTTTAAAAGATTTTTAAAAATAAAAGTATTTTGTCTTTAACCACATATTTATAATTCCTGGGTCTTCATTCTTCTGCATAGATCCAGATTTTCATCTCATATAATATTCTTTCTGCCTGAAGGACTTCTTTCAGCATTTCTTGTTGTGTGGAACTGCTGGTAATGAATTCTTTCAGCTTCTGTGTGTGCAAGAGTCTTTATTTTACCTTTGTCTTTGAAAATATTTTTGCTAGGCATATAATTCTAAGTCAAAAGGTTTGGGGGTTTTTTTTAATACTTTAAAATTTTTCTCTACTGTCATTTG
This sequence comes from Eonycteris spelaea, assembly GCA_003508835.1. Taxonomy (NCBI): domain Eukaryota; kingdom Metazoa; phylum Chordata; class Mammalia; order Chiroptera; family Pteropodidae; genus Eonycteris; species Eonycteris spelaea. The sequence continues at coordinate 7,273,099 of PUFA01000062.1, forward strand.
TTGTACACTGTTTTTGACAAGAAAACATTCTTCTCATTGATATCTTTTTTCCTCTGGCTACATTGTAAAATTTTTCTCCTTACCACTGATTTAGAGAAATTTGAGCATTATATACCTTAGTGCAGTTTTCTTTAGGTTCTTGAGATTTGGAGTTCTTGTATACAGTTTTTATCAAATTTGGAAAATGCTCAGCTACTATTTTTTCAAATATACTTGTGGTTCCCTCTCCATCTTCTCTCCTTTGTAGTCTCCAATAACATATATTCAGCCACTTGATGTTATTCGCTGATGCATAGAACATGTTGGGTTTTTTTCTTTTTTCCTTCCGTGTTTGTTTTATTTTAGATACTTTCTATTGCTTTGTTTTCAAGTTCATCAATCTTCCGCAGTGTGTGATCTGCTGTTAATGCCATTCAGTGTATTTTTTATCTCATACATTACACTTTTCACATGTAGAAGTATGATTTGATTCTTATTTTGTATCTGCTATGTCTCTACTTAATGTGTTTGATCATTCCTTAGCTTTTTGAATATATGAAATATTGATATAAGAAGTATTTTAATGTCCTTGCCTACAATTACGAATATATATTTCAGTTCTGTCCCCATTTTGATTGAATGATTTTGGTCCCCGTTATGGATTATTTGTTTTTCTTTCTGTTGCTTTGCACTACTGGTATGTTTTACTGGATTCTAGTTTATTGTTAATTCTACGTTGTTGAGTATTGGATATTTTTATGTTCTTGTAAGTATTCTAGCTTTATTCTGGGGTACAGTTAAGTAACTTTGAAAAAGTTTGATCCTTTCAAGGGTTGCTTTTAAAGTTTATTAAGTGAGACCAGGGCAACATAATTTGGGAGCATAATGTTGCCCCATTGCTAAGGCAATATTCTTTGAATATGCTAATACCTTGTTTATTACTGGGGTTTTTTGTTTTGTTTTGTTCTGTTTATATTTCTTTTTTTCATTCTGGATGTTGGTAGGATGAATTGTTCCTGACTTTGTGTGAGTCTGGTGAGTTTTCCTCTGATTCTTTCAAGTGGCTCTTTCTCTATGTTGTGTAGTGTCCTCATATACATACCGCCTTCAGTATGTGGAAAATGAATTGTTAGCTATTTGCTGAAGTAATTCCAAAAGACTCCTAATGACAAACAATTGGCTTTGATCGGAAGGGTAGAAGGAAATATGAAATATGTCATGTCCTTAAAAGAAATAAAAGTTAAATATTAATGATGAAACTAATTTCTTCTGACTTTGTTTTTAAACTTAAATTATGCTGAAGAGTTTGAATTTTGTTATATTTTATTGTTTTCTATAGTTCATACTTTTTACAGTGAAATCACATATCTTTGTACTCCTCAGTTCTCCCATTTGTAATGTCACTTTAAAAGACTGCTGTGTGTCAACATCTATAAATGGTGATCTTGTGTAGAGCAATGGGCTTTATTTCACATACTGTATTTAGGTTTGAATATCATGTATATTTATACTTACATTTCTTGACTGGCATTTTGTTGGCATAAATACTAAATTGTGTGCAATGCAAAGACATATGGAATTCATAAATTTATAACTAATAGGTTCTAAAAGAGTATTTGTTTAAACCTGATGGGTAGTACAGAAATCCTTATTTAATAGTAACCTATATTGATGCAGAAAATAAAATAAAATTAGAGCTTTTTTCTTTTTCCATAAATTATTATATAGATTTTTGATACTTGCTATTGACAAAGTTTTTTTTACTCTACTTTTAGAAATTAAAAAAAATGATTTCTTCCATAATTTCACAAAATTAAATGTGTGTGTGTTGTGTGTGTGTGTGTTTATCCCTACACAGCAAACTTAGGAAAATAAATTTGTTACTCAGCAAAAGGACAAAATTATTTCATTTTTTGATCTTACTCTTTTAGTCTGTTATGAAGCTTCCTATTCAGAAAGAATATGCTTCATTACACCTTTTTTGATACATTTTGGATATTTATTAAGTATCATCTCATCTAGTCTCAAAAATACCCAGTAAGGATAACCCAGCACTAATGAGGACCACTTTAAATCTCAAGAATATTTTTAATACAACCTGAAAATTACACTTGAAATTAGCATGCTAGTATTGTATTTGGATTAGGCATAGTTTTGAGTGTATCTTTTGCTAAAATGAAGACCTTCTGTTGAATAACCATTGTCATCTACAATATTTGTAATAGATATCATCACCTAATAGAATATATATGGTAATAATTATAATATTCTCTTATATTTTAATCAATGTAGTAGACCTAAATGTAGAACTTTCTTTACCATTCAATTTATTGATAATCATTCTAATTATCTCTTTTATCTCCCTTCTGTCCATCCATTCTTTGTATTCCTTTCTTTTCCACTCACAGCTCTATGCCATTCCTTGGTTTCTCACCATGTTTACTCGTAAGTATCATTTTCCCTTTCCTTTTGATACTGTGTTAGCAAAAAGACAGCTCCATTCTTCCCCAGTATATTATATTTACAATAGCATCAGCAGATTTAATTACATAAGCATTCTTATGTAATTCTAATGTAATAGAGTTGAGTAGAAAATAATTTCAATTGTGCTGACTGCTGAATATTAAAGAGTATTGTATAGGATGAAAACCTTTCTTACATGTTGTGGCATTCATAAAATCTCTGCCCTCTATTGAAAAAGAAATTAACATTAACTATAATAGTTGGATAAAATTTTGGAAGATAACATTTACAACCAAATCAGGCTTAATTTTTAGAGATTTTCTAATAAGTAATACTTTTGTTATTTCCTAAACTAGAATTCTGCTAGAAATTAAACAGATATGTGAATGTGTTATACTTTAGTCAGTTACAAATATTAATACAGTGATTATTCTGTTTAAATATATACACATGCTAAATATAATAAAATATTTGAAGTAGATCTGTATGCATTGGCCTGGAAAAGTATCTACAGTATGGTTAAATGAAAAAAAAAGTTTCAAAAAATAGAAAATTGTTAATTGGATTTTTTATGTGAATCTAATAAAACAATTATTTGGAGTGCATAATAGAAGTACAACAATACTGAATCTAAAACAGTACTAAAGTTCTTCTAGACAAATAAACTTAGAATAATGTAACTGGAAAATTCTAGGAAGAAATGTAATGTATGGAATCTATACCAAGATTTATAACAAAGGTTAAAAATGTCATCTATTTGACCAAGCTGATTATCAGTTTGCAATAAATTTACAAAGCCAAATAAATGTTTTATAAAAACAATTTGGTTGCATTTGTTTTTAAATAATAGTTTTGACCAGAATGTAAATGTCATGTGTCTAGTAAAGCAGCTTGTTATTGTTTCAATTTTTGTTATTTTATTTTTTATTATAGTTTATTTATATTTTGTCATTTTACAGATGTATTTCCACTGCACAAAATTTTCCACCTCTGGGATACCTTGCTACTTGGGAATTCTTCTTTTCCATTCTGTATCGGAGTAGCAATTCTTCAGCAGCTGCGGGACCGGCTTTTGGCTAATGGTTTTAATGAGTGCATTCTTCTCTTCTCGGACTTACCAGGTAGAGATGTAAATGGAATCACTAAATGAAATTTAATTATAAGATAATGAGACATTCTTATAACAGTTCATACAAATAATCATCCAAGCCCTCAGAATCTCTTCTGTTTGAGCCTCATCATCCCTCTCTGGGAGTCTCTCCCTTGAATACTGCCTCTTCTGCTGGCCCAGCATTGTAGATACAAAACAGGGTCATTTTAGCTCACTATGGTTTACTTTCATGTCAGTGATGCCACCAAAAGGATATAAGAGCTGATGGCCGTGCCATATTTGCCTTTTTGCTTAGGACAGATCTATAATCTTCAGCCGATAGACAGAAAATAAAAGCTAGTTGGGAGGATGTTTGAGAATCTATATTCATACAGTTTTAATTGACATGGAACTTTATTCTCTCCTATCCATAGTTCTTGCTAACAATTTGACAGTTTGAGAAAAGGAAACGCTATCCTCTTGGGAGGGCAAATCACACACCAGGGAAACTCCACATGATGCAGTGCAGGGTAATAAGTCAGGCTAAATATTGTACTCACAAGTGAGGAATTTGTAAATCTAGGAGTTGAATGCTTCAGATAGAAATATGGAATGCAACTATGATCTAAGCTTTGACACTATGGTTGAAAAGATGAAAGTAACATGGTTACCCAGGATATAACAATCTATGGAATAAAAAACTAAACTGTATTTTACAGAAGCCAAGATGTTTTTCAAGTAGAAGAATTCCATTTTCTTCAAATAGCATTTCATTGGCTCCAGCCCTTCTGAGTTTATTGCTGTTCTCTATATTTTCAGGCAGGCGCAAGTGACTGCTCATAATGAAGTTATTCAAAAGATAATTTTGCCTAAAAACCAAAGAATAAAAGAAAGGTACATTAAGATTATATATTTATTAAGCACGCTCAAGAGGAATAATAAATCTGCTGCCTACTTTGATTTTTATTTTTAGTAGATTATCTGTACCTGATACTTCACCACTTCTCCATTGGTAGAAATCATCCTCTTTGAGAAAATAACAAAATCTCTTAGATTTATTTAAAACTTCTTCCTTATTCTCCCATAGTTAAAAATATCACCGTCAGCTTTCTAACTTATTAAATTTTAATTAAATTATTCTTATGTAAACAAATAGTAGTTTAGTTCTTATATTTTTTCTTGGAGATCTTTATGAAAATCAAGTTAATGTTTTATATTTCTTTTGGTGTTGAATATTAACAGAAAAGCTAGTTTTTCAAACTAGGAAAATTATCTGTACCTGGAAGATTTTTTTTCCTGTTATATCCAACATGTCAAAGTAAACAAGATGATTGATTAGTATTAAAAAAATTTTTCTGGTCAATTCTAAAAACATATATATTAGGAAAGCTGATTTTGTGTTTTCAGGTCTAGCAAACACAGTGCCTTTTTAACTTTGTACATAAATGCTTCAGTTAAACACTGGCAAAGAAATCTGTTTTCATATTATATAGACAGATTAGTGAAAACTCTTGGTCACTATATATGATTTATGTTAGGGAAGAAAAAAGTTTGTAAGAAAAATGTGACTTAAAAAAGTTTAAATGCAAACTTTGCCTTAAGTTCACCTGTGTTTTGTTTTAATCAGAGTGCATTTATTTGGGATGTCTTTCCTAAACAGATCTAGAGATGTGTGTTTCATCATGTTGAGTCCCCTAAGGAACTTGGAAGTCATCATTGGAAGTGAATCCACATTAATACACACACACACATATTGAGTACATGTTTTCTAAGCAAAGCATTACATGGTATATGCTTTAAATACAATTTGAAATGTAGAAACTAATTTTTTTTAAGTCTATGAAAAAGGATTGATATATAAACTCTATATTTGATTTTAATTCTTGAGACAGTCTTTGTAGATAAGGTAGGTTAGAAAGATAGGTTAGAATTAAACATTGATTTTCAAGTCACTAAATATGTTGTACTTTATTGAAATCCCCACTTGACTGAGTTTAAAGGCATAAGTAAACGATCAGAACAAATTTAAATTCTTTGCTGAAGAATTCACTTCAAATTCACTGTTCAAAATATTTATTGACAGTAATATGATGGCAACACCATCCTGTTGATAACCTTGTGAACAAAATAGGCTTGCTTTTTAAAAAAGTAGTCATTTTAGTTGTTTCTTTCTACAAAGATAGGCCCTGTAGCCTTGCAGTGGTCCCCAACCTTGTTGGCACCAGGGACCAGTGCTCTAATGAGAATCTAATGCCCAATGACCTGATTTCCAATCATATAGATTTCCTTGTTAACAAAAGCAATTGAGGAATTATATAAGAAGTCAAGTAAGCCTTCATTGTTAAGTGTAGATTATGACTAAGAAAAATCTCTCTTTTCACTGCTGGAGACAGAATAGCATAGTGGATGGAGAGCACAAACTTTGGAGTCAAGACAGAAAAGGGTTTGAGTCCTAGCACCACCACTTGTGCGGATTGGGAAACTTTCAGTGTCGTTCTGCTAAAAGAGTGGTCTGTAGAGTGGCATAGATATGAGTTCACATTCCAGCTCTGGAATATAATAGCTTTGTGGATTTGGACAAGTTTTTAATCTCATTGGAAAGCATTTTATATATTGTGAAAGTTTCAGTATGAGAGAGATAATAATATCTGCTTTAGTGTTAATGGTGAGCACTAAAGGTAATATACATAATGTACCTGACACAAAACCTGGTACCAAGTATGAATAACTATTTTTAAGTATATGTAGTATTTAATATTTTAATCTGTAAAGAATACGTAACATTCAATCTTTGTAAGCTCTCTCTCCTTTTTCCTTTTTTTCTTCACTTTATACTAACCCTTTAATTCTTGAAGAACAAATAGTAAAGGCATTATTATTTTTGCCAAAAATCGTTCCCAACTTCTGTTCCCTTGTAGTAGATGATAAATGTGATGTTACATTCCAAGGAAGTACAAGTGGTGCTAGAAAATGTTGTTAAAACTACTGACATGTATTGGTATGTTGTCATTTTAATACTAGAGAAAATAACTATGAGAGCAGTACACTTGGCATTTCTCAATCTAAAAATAGTGGCAGGGTATTTTGGAAGAAATACTGAGTTTTTCATAGCGCCATCCAATATTGGATGTTGGCCACTGGTGTTAGAACTGTTTCCAAGGTTACCACCCTTTAAGCCCATTACAGGATGAGGTCTGTGATCCATCAGCCTGCTCTCTCTGATTTTATTCTGCTACAGTGTTCATGTGACTGACTTTTTAAAAAGATTTTCGAGGCTATATCCAAGGAGTTTTCAAGAAGAATCTGATAATCTGAATAAAATCAAAATGGTAATAATTTTAGAGTGAGTTTATAATAGCTGAAATGTTTAAATGCTTTTTTGTTGTTTTGTTGGTGCATTTCCTTTGTATAGTTGAAAATTAATTAAAACATATTTATGCCATTGTATATGGTTGAAATGAATTCTTAGAATGCATATAATTGTATCCCTGAGCATCTTCAAAGATAAGAATATTTAAAAGTAGGAAAGAAGTTTTTCTTTGAGAACCTATAGAAAGAAATTAGGAAATCTATGTGGGAAAACACTTAATTTGCTATTATAGATTAAAATAGTTACTTAACATTAAGAAAAAGAAATTTGTATCTATAAACAATTTTAGAAGAAAATACTGAGTATAGTGAAGGGACTTCAGCATAAGAAAAGTTTCATATTCCGTTTGGAGGAAGAAATTAGCATTTGTTGAAAAATCTTAGTTGTGTAATATATGTTTTAATATAGAAGCTTAATTGAAAGGAAATGTTTTAAATAAAATTTTAGAAGATTTTATTTCAGTATCACCTGTATACTTTACAATAGGATTCATTTTTAACATACATAAAAAATACTGGTAGCATCTCACTATTATGTGAATACTTTACTGGTTCCTCAAAAATATTGCATTAGTGCCTGAGTAACTAGGGAAGCTACTTATCTGTTCTGACTGCACTTTTATAATGTAGTCTTTCTCATTACGTAGCATAGCATGGAATATTTCTTGAAAGCAATACATTTTTTGAGCAACACACTTACGTGTCAGGTTGCCTAAGATGTATAATAAATCCAGGCTATTTTTTTTTTTCTAAGTAACATACAAATACATTGGGACTGAAACAAAATGAGTCAAAGTATAAAATCTCAGAAATAAAGCAAAGTCCTAAAATATGCAAACTCTTTACAGGCATACCACATTATTTTTCTATTTATCTCCAAGATGGAACTGGAAATTGATGAGTAAGGAGGAAGTTCAATTCAATTTATGAAATTCCATAGTTTTTGAAGGTACTTTTGATAATCCCTGGTGTGACGAAGAGGAAAAGAAGGACATTGAGAATTGATCTGAGTTTTTAATTAACAAGTATTTTTGCTTTTGTTTAGGGATAGATATAAATGAATAGGGTTACCATAAAATATATGTGTAATCTCCCAATTATAAACAGTGGCTCAGATTTTTAAAAACTGTAAAACTTGAGCCAAATATAAATGATTATAGCCAGTAGGCTATAATTTGACCCCTGTATTAAATAAATAGTTCTAATGGTGAGGAGTGCTACAGAAAGAGAAATTTATAACAGGGCTGCTACCAAGTCTGGGAGAGTTAGGAAACCTTCCCTAAGTATGTGACGTTACTTAGGGAATTAATTGACACTGGGGTGTGGGAAGTGGAGAAAGGGGAGAATCTTCTAGACAGACGGAAGAAAATGTTCAAAAACCACCAGACAACTCAAAGAATTGGAACAGAGTACTTAGAGCAAAACGAAACATGACTGGAAAAGAGAATGGAGAGCTAGACAAAGAATAATCATGCAGGATCTTGTAGGCCTCATTAGGAAATTTAAAAAATAGATTTGTAGAGGTATTTTCTTTCTTTTCAATGTTTTTGAGTGAAAAATATCACTGAAAATAACACTAAGTACCAAAATACAAATGCTGTATAGATATTTGTTAAGCATTCTGGTCTCTGTACATTCTTTCAAGGAGCTCTATCACGAGCAAAAGCAAAGGATTCTTAACGTAAGTGCCCCAGTAGTTATCCGATTCCTTTTTTCTGCCCTTAGCCAGATATAGAATGGAGAACCGATTTGGTGAGAGAATGGAGCAATAGTAGTACAGTTGTTTCAGAAAGGTTTTGTGTTTTCATCCCGGTGAGATTTGATACCATTTTCCTGAATCCGAGAATCCACTAATTATTCACATTTTCTGTTTGTACCTATATGATGTTAATACATGTCTATTTCTCATTGCATTTTCATGGAATTGCAAAAGGACAGTCATTACAGAAATTAAATTATAGAGATTTTAGCTATGGTCTTCCTTTCCACCACCAAGTATTAAATAGTTAATAGTTTAAAATTGGTTAAGGATAAATGAGAGAGTAGTTAATTTGATCTTATTACCATGATTGTATAGTCACTGGAATAAAAACTGAAAATATATTTCTCATTAGGTTATATCAGCCTTGTTAGGGGCAATGGATGGGGATGCTGCATTATTTTACAGAAAAGGAGAAATTTTCAAAACAGATGTTAGAATGCATGACTTCTAAGCTGAAAATAAATGTTCATGGAAAACAAAGTCAGTGGAATGACTGGTAAAGTCTCAAGTTGTAAGATGATTTTAGGAAGCTGGAAGAATTCTCATAACACTGATCTAGTTGTTGATCTTGAAGCATACCACTAATTTTGCAATATGTAAATAGTTTATAACGTTAAAAGAAAGACTTCTTTTAAGTCTGTAACAAAGTACGAATTAGTAGTTACAAAACAGGGACTTAGGGTGTTGCATAGGGTATATAGTCGATATTATCATGATGGTTGTGTGTAATGCCAGGTGGCTGCTAGATAATCGGGGGGATCACTTCATAAAAATTTATAAATGTCTAACCAGTTTTTTTTTAAAGACTCTGACTTTAAAAAAATAAATGAGGGAAATAAAGACTTCTTATGTACTGGCAACTATAATGAAAAGTAAGGTCAGGGTTGATTGGAATTTTCTATTTACCTTGAAAATTGAGAGTAGGTTAGAGTACTAATACATCTTAAACCTGGTCTTAAGTTTTCAATAATCTAATAGGAAGGCTCTTCTCTATAGAAGAGTTATTTGCTTTATGGTTGACAAAGGTGTCTGCTTTCTGAACTTTTTTTTAGCAGTTCAAAATTTCTTGGCTTTGCAAAACACGTAAAATAATCAAAAATGTTTCACTTTTAAAGTATATTAAAGGTAATCAAATGCAAAAACTTTTAAAAGTCAGAAAATTTCCCTATATATATTGCTGATGGATCATGTAAGACTAAAATGTATCATACCTAAAAGTGACATTTAACATATATTGTCCATATATGGTTCATATTTTAATAATATATAATACTCGTGGGTACCATTTCTTCTTCTTCCTCTACCTAGCCCTATATGTTTACTCAAAAATGAAAGTAATCTGGTATGCTGCTTAAATGGTGATTTTCAATAGAATGAAAAATAACACATGTCCATTCTAAATGGGCAGTGAGTGTGCTGAGTCAAACAAATAAAAACTAATAGAGAAAAAGAAGAATATGTCAGTATTATTATTGATTCGTTATTAAATATTATGTAATGTAAAGCAAATAACTAGAATTTTCTTTTATTGCAAGGTTTTGAATTACTTTGAAAACTTCAAACCATTTCAGTCCTTCAATACAAACATTTATCAGTCCCATTAAAAATGCTCATTGAACTCGATTACAAGGTTCTAGTTGTCTAAATAAATCGGACTCCTGTTTTATTTCCGATTCACCATTAAGTGTAAAAAAAAAGAAAACAATGGCTGCTGCTGACCTGGTGCTAAATCTTTCAAGCTGCTGCACGGTTCTTTTTTTCAGAAGTTGCTGTGTGTGGTTACCAACACCAGCTGCTTTGCATCATTGTATCTATCCACTCAGCTGCTAAATGAAGAAGACCATTATGGTAAAAATAGAAAACTGTTTAAGTATCCATATATCAGTAATGTTTATTGCATTTCCTATTTATTTCTCACTTCATCGAAGGCATTAAGCAGTAGAGATGATAGATGCTTAGCAAATTGTGCCAGTAATGGCATGCACATATCATGGATTTGGAAGGCTGAGCGAATTAAAGTAGGAGCCAGTAACATATTATCCTTCTCCCTTTAGACTACATAACCAAAATTGTGTTGTTAAAAATGTTCATTAAACAAATATTAATTTACTTCATACAGGGAATCTGTGTGTAATAAGTGTATATGTATGTATGTGTATAATTAATAATTAATCTTATATCTAGGTTATCATATTTTGTACTGACCCAGAGCATTCGTAATTATTTAAAGGGGATCCATTGGTTTCCTGTAACTGTGGCTGATACTTCTAACTTGGGTTATCTTGATTACATTGATATTACCTCCTGGTTTCAGTGAGTTACTTGATTGACTTGTACGTTAGTCTCTAATTTTTTCAGTGAGAGAATTCAACTTCCCTCTCAGAATTGCTCTGTAGAATCAATAAGATTTGGAATCCAGTGGAATGTTAGGCATGAAGATATATTTTTGTACCTTAACTAAGATAAGTAGTGGGAGCACATAAGAGAATGGGTGAGTAGGCATGGTACTAGGAAAGAGAGTAAAGTTTTAGGTATGTGCTTAATATGTTCGTGGGCACCTAGATTGAGAACTGAGGCACTATTAGAGATTTTGAATGACAGAATGACAAGTACAATTTGAAAGTTAGTCGGAGACTAAATTTTCTTCTGGTATCCTTCTTTTGGTCTCCTCTGTTATCTTTGGGGAGACTCTTTCTTAAATTAGGTCTGAGACATGCAGTTCTTTCATTTGTATTCCCCTATTATACAGGACCCCTAATGTGTAGGTAAAGTGTAGGGCAGGGACGTGTTCTGTAGACCTTTGATTAGGTTTCAATATTTTATCAAGTCTGTGCCCCTCACAAGTGCTTCTCAGTGCCTGACCCTCTTAGGTGAATCAGGAAGGCTAGAGGGGGCTGGAATTGGGTCTTTTTATTTCCATGCATAACAGCCTATAAGGGGCTGGAGCTGAGTATTTCCTTTCCCCTAGGTCACTTAGGCTCTGGTAAAAATTTCCCTTGAGGGAAGGCTTTGTTAAGGAGAACAGAATTCTCTGGACATATTTTAAAATGGCTACTTTTCCATTTTACCTACTGGAAGCACAAGACAATTTTTTGTGTGTGTGACCTTTATGATGTTTAACACATGAATTGAACTAGGAATCTGAAAAGGAACATTGTAACAAGGACAAAATCAATAATAATAATAATAATAATAATATATAATTTAATAATAGTGTCAGTAAGGCTAAACCCCAATAAATGCAAGCTTATGAAAAATACCACAATTAAGACAAAAGGGCAAAGGAAGCACAGATTTATTTGGGGGAAAATATTTAATAATATTTGTCAACGAGACTCACCAACTTTGCTTAATGTTTTTGAGCTGTGAAGCACCTAAAGTAGATGAACTGCTTGTCAAAAAATTTGGTCAGTTTCTATGAGAACTTAGGATAAATAAGTTTATTCATTCAACACGTGTTTAATAAACTCAATTATATAACAGACATAATACTATGCACGGGGCCTTAAAGATAAGACATAGGACCAGCCCTGTAGGAGGTTGGGGAGAAAGCACTAGAGACTTAGAAAGCAGCATAAGGATGACACAGAAGTGTGCAACTGCGTAACCATCTGAATGTAAGTAAGACACTAATAGGGTGGCCACAGAGTAGGTAAGAGAGATACTTGGAGTGGATGACCTGGGGTAATAGCGCTGACGGTGGTGATAAAAATTGGTGAAACAAACAAAACAGAAACTCATGGATACAGAGAACGAATTGGTGGTCACCAGATAGGACGGGGAGTATTAGAGGGGTGGTAAAAAGGAGAAAGAGATTAAGAATTACAAATTGCCAGTTATAAAAATTGTCACAGGAATGTGAAGTACAGCATACAGAATATAGTCAATAATATTGTAATAATTACGTATGGTACCATATGAGTAGTACACTTAGAATGATCACTTTGTAAGATATATGAATGTCTAATCACTATGTTGTACAAAAAACTAATATAATATTGCATATCAAGTATAATAGAAATATAAATTTTTTAAAAAGCAAAAAGTAAAATATTTTAAAGATTTATTTGTATTGTTAATTTAAAATTAAATATATAATACTTGAAATAATAATAATAATAATAATGCCATACATCAAAATAAAGCAACACCCTTGGAATTTAAAAAATGAATATAAAATTAACAAAGATATATTGGAAACACTTGAAAACAGTAATAATTTAAACTAACATTAAATGTAAATGGAAAAACTAATAGGAAAAAAATGCCATATGTTTTATTTAAGATAAAAAGCTCTGGCAACAGAATATTTTTTTATTTCAGGCATGTGTTCTTTAAATCGTTTTTCTTTTAAAATCATGTTTTTAAAATAGATAACTTTAAATGATTAGATTTCTAGGTCTAATAGGATTATTTTACAAAATAAACATTTTTTAAAAAATAAAATATAATGTATAACTTTCAGACATAGTTGTCAAGACATATAATTAGACATATAATTTAAGCATATAGATATTTCTTATTCTGTTTATCCAATCTAATAATTACTCCCTTTTAAATAGAATGTTTAGTCCATTTACCTTCAGTGTGATTATTCAGATGGTTAGGTTTATTTCTAATTTTCCCATCTGTTCTGTGTTTTTTCTTTTTTCTGGCTTCTTTGGGTTAATTAAATATTTTTAACATTCTTCTTAATATTTTTTTTTTACTTTTAGTTTTGCCTTTTGAATTATATTGGTTATTGCTCTAGGAACTATGATCTGCATTTTTAATTTATCACAGCTTTCACAGAGTCAGTATTTCATAGTTTTATAGAAAATAAGAACTTTTGCAAAAGTGTAATTCATTACCTTCCATATCTTGTAACATTGTTGCTATACATTTTACATCTATTTTGTATTATATTCCACAATATAATGCTGTTATTTTGGCTAGTTGTCTTTAAAACATATTAGGAAAAGCAAAAAGATAATCTTTTATATTTACCACCATATTTTTCCATAATTAGTACTCTTTATTCTCTCCTGTAGATTTGTCTCCTCTATATTTTTGGTTTTTAGCAGATTGACTGTGTTGTGCTCCAATGTAGGTCTCTTTGTATTTATCTTGCTTTAAAGATCTTTCAGTAAATTTCCACTTTAAATATATACTTTTCTAAGATTTCAATTTGGTTCTTTTTTATTGTTTGCATTTCTCTATTTACTTTAAAGTCCTAGTCTGCTACTTTCAATTCTCAATCATCTTGTGGGTCTATTCCTATTGACTTATATTTTTCTTCATTATAGGTCATATTTTTCTGCTTGTGTATCTAGTTATTATTTATTATATAGTAGATATTGATAAAGATATATTGTAAGGATTCTGGAGTGTTGTGTTTTGTTTTACTATAGTTCAATAACTGGCCGGTTTTTGTTTGGTGAATTTGGTTTCATTATTTGTTGAGTCTCTTAATTTTTGACTTAATCTAAGAATGTGCTTGTTAGGTCTTTAGCAGATCCCAAGGTGCTCAGTGGGAATTCTCTTAACTTGACCAGTTCACACTCCTCACAGCATTCATCTTTATGGTCCCTCAGCACTTAATACCATTTCTTGAATATATTTAGAACTCATTATTCATTCAATTCAATTACATAAACACTAGGGTGGCTTTTATGAACATATTGGCACAAGGAAATATTATTTAGACCAAAACCTAAGTTTGTACATCGCTAACTCTCCTATTGTAAGCTTTATTTTGAAGCTAGATTATGAACAGAAAATTTGGCCAATGTAGAAAATCTTTATAACAACTTTGAATCACTTTTAGAGTTTACAAAGATTTTTAAATTTTTTATCTTATATAAATATCACAACTATGTTAAGTAGATTTTCTTATCTCCATTTTGCTCTTGAAATAACATACATAGCGATTTTATGAAATGCTCATTATTATATAAGTTAGTAGCTAGCATTTGGAGTCCAAATCCAGTATGTTTTACTATATAGGAGAACATGCTATTTGTTTACAAAGTAAGTTTTTGTAGGTCAAACAGTTCCTTATGAGCAGTTTTAAATGATTCAGTCCGATAGCTTCATCAGTCCAGATCTGACTTCTAGAAAGCTTATTTTTATCTACAGAAATTACAATACCCTGATGTTAGATAAAACCCTCAAGTTACATACCAGCCATTTCTTTTTTTCCACATGTGTGAGTACTTTCTCAGTGAACAGCAAATAAAAAGTTGATTTTTAAAAAATTTAATTCTTTTGAAATATAAAACATTATCTCTACAACTTATCTTCTCTTAAGCAATTCATAGTTTATGGTTTTGGTTCGATATACAAAATCATTTACTTTCTTTCCTTAGCAGTTCTCCTGGCTGCTTATTCCCCAACTGCTCACAGGAACAACCATGAGTTTATTCTCTCAGAGGGCTGTATGAAACAATAATCGTACTATTGTAGACTACAGATTGATGTTTTAGATAGGAATGGATATGTTTTAATCAAATTGCGCAATATGTTAAATGTCTTGTGTAAAATAAGATATTTCAAAATATCTTCAATGACTCCTTTGTCATGTGATTACAGAATTAGGATAAAAATTATAAATATTTTAATTCCTGCAAATCCAGTTTTCAAGTTATATCCAGTAAAATCCAGTGGGAATTTTTTTTAAAAAATGATAGTATTTTTTGACAATGGTGTTTTTTTGCATGTGGATGAGAAGCCGTAATTTGTTACCCCAGTTAATTGAGGGATGGCATAATTACAGATTTTTAACTTCTTTCATAAGTTTTTAAAGAAAGATAAAAAAGTTCTTTGAAACAAATGCCTTAGAGATAGTTATTCTGTCATTTTTCCTAATGTCACTCCTTTCCCTGTTTTTTGTTTAATTAATAGAATTATTTTAAGGCAGTTTTAAGTTTACAGAAAAATGGAGCAGATAGTACAGAGAGCTCTCATATTTCCCCTTCCTTGTTCATAATTTCCCCTATATTTAACATCTTGCCTTAATGTGTTATGTTTACTGAACCAATATCGATACGTTATTATTAACTCAGGTCTGTAGTTTGTACTGTCTCCCTCTTTGTGTTGAACAGTTCTGTAGGTTTGACAAATGCGTAATGCCATGTATTCACCCTTAAAGTATTTTACAGAACAGTATCTCTCTTCTTAAGCAGAGTAGAGGAACCTGTCTTAAACTTTGATTTTTCTTCTAGTTGATGTCTGTGTTCTTCTTTCTGTAGAATATCAAGTGCATAATGTTTTAGAGCTTTTTAAAAAATACATTTCACTAAATTAGCCATTGCTCAAATAAATAGACCCATGTCTCAGAACATGTTTAACTCTTTTAGATATTATGTAAGAAATAACATATTTTATTTTATTTTGAAAACGTGAAAATATTATCAGAGTAAATGAAGTAGATTCTTAAATAGATATTATATCCATGATGTTTAAATAATACAAACATATATACTATATATATGTTTGTATATATGTAGTAATATATATGTATATATGTAGGTAATAACAAATAAAACACAATATATGCATATGCTTACATATATAAATGTATGCATATGTATATATATATATAATAATAACAAATTATCCCCACCATTATTTATTAAAATGTTAATATTGCATTATTTTTTTTACTGACATTTTTTCTCATTGTCATCCTAGCTATATTTGAATATATGCTTTTAGAAAAGATTTTTTCATAAACATAGCAATTCAGATTCTTTATATATTTTAAATTTTCTATTTAGAAATTGACATTGAACGTTGCGTGCGAGAATCAATCAACCTGTTTTGTTGGACTCCTAAAAGTGCTACTTACAGACAGCATGCTCAGCCTCCAAAGCCAGTTTCTGATAACAGTGGATTCAAAAGTTCAACACCTTATTTCTCTACGGAGTGTCCAGATATTCTAAAAACAGATCTGGTATGTATTTGCAAATTTCATTTATAAACTCTAAAAGAAAATGAATTTTTAAATTAGTATATTTTGGTATCATTATTGCTCATAATAATAGTACCACTTATGTCCTTTTAACATAGCTATTTTCTAATATGTGATTGTTTTCATGCAACTCTTTCAGAAAACCTTTTTGTCTATTTAATTATACAATTAGGAAGATTGTTTCGACATATTCCTTCAAGTAACAAGTTTTACTTTTATTCTACGTAAATATAATATCTGTTTTTCGGATCGACTTGTTACACACAGGAGATACACTGTTACAAGTAAAAGAGAAAATTATAGAGAAAGACTGAGAGTTGATAATAGAATAAGAAGGTGCACTTTTTGTTGGTTTACAAAAGAAATAGCATTTTGGAAAACTATGCCATTCAGGTTTTTCAGTATTGTTATTCTCTCTAAACATATGGCTTTATAAATAGTCAACTAAGGTTTTAGTTATGATAATAATGTATTGCAGATATTTTAATAGTACTATAATATCTTATTTCCATGAAATTGGATTTCAATACATTTGATGTTTTGGATAAATACTCTACTTGAGTAATGAATGTCCCTTATTTTTCTATATTGCTAAGAGTGCTTATCATGATTAAGTGTTGAATATTGCCAAATACTCATTATGTTAATAAAGATTGATTATGATCATTTTTTCCTCCTTTAATTTGATAAAATATTACATTATTAAAATTTATGATAGCAAATGGTTCTTACATTCCTGAGATAAACTCTACTAGGTCACTAAAAAAAAGAAATAAGGGCTGTATTCAGTTTGCTAGTATGTGCTAGTATTGAATTTTTTCATCTATGTTCATAGGTAAAATCAATCTATAATTTTTCTTTCTTTTCCTTCTCATTCTTCAATTATAAGATTATATTTGCCTCTCCTTTTTTTGACTGTGTAGTCAGTTTGTATAAAAGGAATGACGTTTCTTACAGATTGAGTAAAATTTGTTTATAAAACATCTGAGCTTGAGTAAATTTTTATAAGTTTATGGGTTTTTAAAAATTATTTAATCGCCATGCTTATTTTATCAAAATCTTATTTTAAAATTTCTATCTAATTTTTATGTTCATATATTTTTATATAAATATTTAAAAATTTTTACATTTTTATCTGAAATTTTGTAATATTGTTTATTTGAAGTCTTGGTTTATATTTAAATGTTAGTATAATAGAAAGTAGATACAAAAATAATTGAATGCCCTATAACAGCATATTTATTAAATTTAGGATAATTTTCATCCAGATTTACATAGTATATATTTATATGTCAGATTCTATAACAGATAAAAAATAGCTTTTCTAAATTGAAACATAAATTACACTCTGACTAGTAGAATGAAAGCTTGAAAACAGCTATGAGAGGAAAATCCAGTTAATTTTAATTTATACATGCGTCTATCATTTATTCCCCGAAGCAGATCATTGTAGTAGAAAAAGCATGAGTTTTGTTCTTAGGCTTGTTTCTAAATACCAACTCTGCTCCTATTTGGTTTTATAATCTTAAGTAATTTGCATAACCTCTCTTGTTCCCTGTTTGTAAAAGTGATATAGTTATAATTCCTACCTTGCAAGGCTGTTTTAAGAATGATATATGTAAAGCACTTAATTCAGTGTCTGATACATAATAAGCACTCAAAAATGGTAATAATCAGTATTCCTTTTTTACTAATTAAGGGTTAAATGTTTCAACTTTGAAAATTAGTCAAGAATTTTATGACTTTTTTTATATCTAAATAATTTGTACAAAAAAAGATATGTTGCGATATTCTTCTATTTCCCCTCAGCTGTGCTAGCTTTATTACTATCACTTTACATTTCGCAGTCTCTACAAACAGTAAGGAGAGTAAGGGAGAGGGAGGCTGGCTCTCCAGAGCAGGAATCTTTCTGGCACTTTTACCTTAGTAATTTCAGTTTAAGGTTTTACTTTGATCTTTACGTCTTAGTTTGATACTATTTTGATCCTGAAGCCACTAAAGAATTGACAAAAGAATTATTTAATCTTATGCCAATGTCTTTCCAATCTATTTCTCCTTAAATAGCTAAGATTCTGCTTGTCCAAAAAAAAAGAAAAAATATATATATATATATAGTTATATAACTGATGAATACAATGAATTGGGTTTCTTTAAACTGAATATATTTTGGAAAAAAAATCTATGAAATTCTTTAATTCTTTGTTAAACTTTAATCACCATATTAATTTATTGAGGACTGGTATAATTAGTTACATGTATGCTTTGAATAAGTAAGAATTATTAAGTTCTTGATTATGAACACATATACTAGCCTGAAATTTTATTAAATAAATTTTATTTTATTTTATTTTATTTTATTTTATTTTATTTTATTTATGTGGTGTTAACTACTCGTATATAGTGTTGTCATAAAGTAATCAAAATAGTCATTGAATTATGCTCAATTTACAGCTATACTTTAAATGTAGATTAAGGATGAGTTTAATATAGATAAAAACTTTAAATATATTTTCATACTTTAAGTTCTAAAAGTCTAATATAAATGCCAGTCTACAGTTTCATCTTGATAATAACACCACTGCTTTTTATACTTTGAATAGTTAAAAATAACACCACAGTGCTTTGTAATGTTCAAGTACTCAAGTACATTATTTTATTTGTCCCTAAACGATTATTCAGAGCAGCAGATGAATCAAGAACAAAAAGTTTAGCCTTGCATCTATTTTCTTTATTGCTTATATTGTAATATCATTATCTAATGATGTCTTTATAAGCAGTCTGGAACTTTAGAGCAATGGGCACAGTTTTAGTGAACAATGAAGATTGGAAACTTGTAGTTAAATATAGGATAAAATTGGTCAGCCCTATAGAAGATAAGTAAAATAAAGAAGTTTGATAGAAAACACTATCTTTTGAAATTTGTTTTTTTCCATAATGTGTATATTTTTAACACCCAACCTTGGCCCAAAACTAAGTTGAAAATATTTCAGCATAAGAAAATGAGTACTTGGATTTAGTGATAGGATATCAAAAGAACTTGATTTCCTTGATTAAAACATGGATTTTTCTCCAGTAGTCCAAGTTTAGAGAATTAGAAAGGAAAATTCCCAGACAGACATATTAAGGAATTCATTAAGAATTCTAATCACCCTATCAAAAGTTATGTTTATAAATTAAACCCTTGTAAACAATCAGATGTTAGCCAAATAGCAGAATACTTGTACATAATATTATATTTTAAATGTCTTTTTCTAAACTATGAAATTAATGCCTAATAACATAAAAAAGTATTTTGTGCATAGTGTGTTTTTTTCACATTTTAAATGACAATATAAACATATAAAGGATTATACATATATAGTATCAATGTTGAATTTTATATATAATAATGAAAGAAAAATATTGATTATGCAAATAAACTTCATCTAAAAGATAATCTAAAAGTAATTCATATTTAGTTTTAGAATATATTTTATATATTCTCTGTATACAGGCCTACTAATAAAATATGCACATCATTTAGAGAATTTCCTCTTTTTAACAGTGAAAAAACAGCATTGTTGAATACTTGATTCAAGAGGAGACAAGCAGCCGCTTATTCTATTTCTCAGCAAAACTTTTTATTTCTTTTATTTACTACATATCCAATATACTGCTTAATTCATATGAGAGAGAATTTAGGAAACAACTTTGAAATTTATAATCTTGATGTCTTTTACTAATATAAGGTTCGACCTCTCTCAAATCTTCCATGAAAGCAGAGGATTTTTTTTTTTTTATCAGAAAGCAATAGAAGGAAATAAAATATCACAAAAGGCAATCAAAATTCTTAAGGCAAAAGTTACCAGGTCTTAACGTTGCAGTAAGCACAAAATTTTTAGCCAGTACATAGGTTTATAGTCTATATAATGAGAGTTGATTGAGAGATAAACTGGCTAACATACAACCAACAAGTTAATTAATCAATAAATTAGATTGACTCTGATTTTTCACCTTTCGCTTTGTCTCTGTACAGGTAGCAACTGTCTTCACTAATGAACTGTTACTGGTTAGATATGGCCAAGAACTCCTAGTTATAATAAATAAATGAACAACTAAGTTTAGAATATATGGATAGTGACATTTGTCATCATGTGGAAAATTAGAACATAAGGGAATTGGGATGGGGAGAGGAACGTTAAAAATCACATACTCAAGGGAACATTTAATATTGTTCTAACAACTATACATACTTTGTACGTCTACAAGCAGAGAAAACTATTGAAATTAGCTTTCTCCTAATATAGAAAATCATTAATCTAATGCTGAGTATGTTTTTCCCTTGGTGACACAAAGCTGTCACCATTGGGGCTGATCAGGTTTGGTGTTGCCCCAACACTAGGGGAGAAGGAGAGGGATAATAATGGTGCAGATCCGTAGTTAGCATTTTTCCTCTGTTTTTCCTCAGAAGTGCAGTGAAGAATCACAGATCATTGAAATTTAATAGTTTTATTAAAAATATATTTTAGAAAGACAAAAAATGCCATGGAGGCCCATGGAGAAAGACAAAGTATACTCCAAGGAGGCCCAAGGTTCCAGCGCTGTAACCAACACAAAGGGGCCAAAATGGCTAGAAAGGGGCAAAAAAGCCACAAAGGCCACCAAAAAGAGAGAGAACCCAAAAGGGCAAAAAGGGAGGGGAGCCCCAAAGGGCAAAAGGACCCAGAAGTGGGAATGTCTGCCTTATATTTTGGCCATGGTGGGTGGTTCCAAAGGCATTCCTAGGTGATTGGCAAGTGAGGTCATTTTGATTGACACTTGGCGGATATATAACTCTGCCTAGTGCACATGTGCGTGCATACCCAGAATTCTACTAACATTGGGGTGCTCTTTGGACGATCTCTAGGCTGGGCCCTATTTCTTTGTTTCCCCTTGTCGCTCATGTCTTACTCGCTACCTAACATGGTGATTCTCAGTTTGTAAGGAAACCTCTGTCTCTCACCAATGTCTCCCTAGGGCATACGGATTATCTGTATAATTGTCAAGATCCTTTACCAACCTCTTCTTCCTTTCCTTTTCTCAATCTACATTTTAAGAGAGCAAACTTCATTCTTTAGTTGTTCTTTGGCATTTTTTCAGTATATTCGTACTTGAAGATATATACCAAAGTGAGAGAAAGTGAGAATATAGCATGGTTGAGCCAGGCTGAGTTTTGTTTTTTTTTTTTCTTTGCTTATTCTGAGATTATTTACCATGGCTCAATTAATTGTGTTACTTAAATAGATAAATGTATATTTGTGCCTGCCTGTTCAGATAAATCTTTAAACACTTAGTGGAACTATTGGAAGGGGAAATGGGCATTATAAATTAAAGTTTTGACCTTAAAATTTGGAGAAAGGTAAGAAATTCTTCGAATTCAAATGAGGTGGCTGCAGTACTTTATCACCACCATTGAATTGATGATGAATTAACTGCTGCTGATGCAATCTCAACATTAGCTTTAATAACAATAGGATCGTATGTGTAATTTTCAGTTTCAAGAAATTATAAGCAACTTAAAGAAAAAGTGAATCAGAGAAATTAGTTCTTTTGAATCCATGGAACTGTTGTGAATGGGTGGCTGTGCATATTCCAGAAGCCATTTTTATCATTAAATTTATTATTTTCTGTTTGGTTACTTATAGTTTTTATCAGATTTAGATTATTTTTGAGAGTACATAGTATTATGACACTGAAAGCTACTACATTATACTTTGCTATTGTCTTTTATACTTTGAGATTTAAAACGTCATAGAATCATTTAGCAGTTTTTACAGAATTGATCTAATTCTTGAATTCTTGTTAAGTCTTTGAATTACTACCATCTACATTTTATGAAAAGATATTACTGTTGCTCTGTGCATATACTACTTATTGGACAGTTGTTATTTTTAAGATATTGTTATACGTCTATACTCAGAAATAAATTCAATTGTGGAGCTTTTGCAAAAAAAAAGTTAAGTGGAAATAATGTAGACAACATTTCTTAGATTATTACTTAGTCAAATTGGAAATAATAAGAGATTTTTAAAAATTTCTTACCACCTAGAAATTAAAAAATAAACAAATCAAAAATAGAGTAAAATAAGCGCCCTCTTTTTTAACTCTTTAGAAGAGAAAGATGTACCAGATGAAAATTCTGAAATATCTAGAATAAAATATGAGAAGCCTAAACATCAGAACCTGTGAGGTACAGCTAAAATAGATATTCCTCTTATCATTTTAATAACGCCTTACACACACTATATGTTTATTGATTGTTCTTATCAAGTTGTTTTATTTCAGGTGGCATTTGAATGATAGATAGGATCTAGAAAAGTAAAGGAGATTAATAATTCCTTTTTTATCATTATGAGCAATCTCAATACTACCCCAATAAAAGATTTATGGAAAATAAAAATGATGTTGCATATTCATCTAATTTTGTTTTACTTACTCTTCCCACATATTGTACTTTGGTAGAGTCCATTCACTAGAATAGATCACATTTTCTCTGCTAATTAAGAAACTTGCAGCGCTGTGGAATTCCACTGTTAATGTTCTGGTCTATTAGGTATGCAGAGGCTAAGATTTTATGATAACACACAGCTTGTGACTTTGTGAATATTAAATACTTAAATAGTTGAAAGAAGCTGGGTAGTTGTAATTATTCACAGTAAAATTAAGGCATTCTAAAATATACAGATCTGAAGTTATAATTTAAATAAATTAATGTAATTATTATAATCAGGCATTTAATCATCTTTCACTTTGAATGCACCTTTCTTGGCTCCTATAGTCTAAGCCTACCAAAGATCTTTCTTCTTGTTTGTGATATCATCATATTGTGTGTGCAAGTTGAATTTAATTTTTCTTACATTTTATTTACATGATCAGCTTTCAAAAATACATTTCACTCCGTAGTAAATATCATGGGGGAAAATGTTTGACTTCATATTTATAAGATGAGGCTATATAAGTAACTGAAAGAAGAAGAGAAAAACTATCAAAACAAAACAAAAAAAATGCAAAGCCAGAGAAGCATATTCTTAAACTCTATAAACTTGAGTTGATTTTATTCTGTATTTTAATTAATTATGATCCCTTATGCTGAGAAGAAAGGTGTTAGTGGAAGTTCTGAATTTATAGCAAGTAATGCCTTGCTTGGTTGAGAGGACAGTAAGTACAACACCAAGATTTCTGAAGTATGGCTAATGTTAAAAAGGGACTCTTGCTGTGAACAGTCATTTCTAAGCAGAGGTGATCTTCAGAGGAGAATATCTTTGATCTGCCTCTAAGCTAAGTCAGGTTTTTATTTCCAGTAGTCAAAGAGAGAAATCCTCTATGTTGGAGAGAGTTAATGAGAACTTGTTTCTCAAGTTAAGTGAACAGCTGACATTGAGTAGTTCGTCAGAATCAGACACTTCATCAAGGATTGGCTGGGTTAAAATTATGTGGAAAAGCTTTATCTATTAATATCACATTAAGGAAAATGTAGTTTTATAGAAAAAGGCTTATTATTTTTGAAATATATACTATGTCATTTTTTAGTGTTTAATAGTATAGCTAATTGTTTTCTTTACATATTATTTATCTTTTGTTTGTTATTTATAATAGCCTGTCATATTTTTGTTCATTTCCCATGATCATGAGGTTACCAAATTATTCAGTTATTATTCAGTTAGCTATTTATACCTGAGAGCTGCATTAAAACTTCCGGGAAAAATTCTTAAATTCTTGGTAATAAATATCCCCACATCTTTAAAAAATAAGTACTTGCAAGAACACCACATTATTGTTTCAATTACATGTAAATCTCAACATAGAGAATATCACCGCTCTACAATAGGTTTTTATTTACATGACTGAATCATTCTATTATGTGCACACACACATACACACACTTATACACACACACAAAATGTATGTATCTTACCCTCTAGGACACGTATCTTATTCTTTCACTCACTTCACTTTGTATTGTTTTCTCCGTTCCCCCAACAAAAGGTAGACATTATTCTTTTCAGTCATGCCCTCCCTTGATCTCTTAGGAACCTTCAGAACAATTACCGTTCTTTCTTTTTCAAATATTTTTTTCCTGAGCATTTGGTATATCCCAATCTCCTTGTTTTCTTCTTTTGTTTCTGTTACCTCCACTCAATATCTTTCACTGTCTTTACCTGTCCTTCTATGTCATTAAATAATAGCATTTCTCAGGGTTCTGTATAGGCCGCCTTCTGTTTTCCCACAAGACAGATATTAGACAATCTTATCTACTTGAATCATACAGTTGTCATGGCTTCCAGTTAGTGGCCCCAGCTCAAGCTTCTCTCATTATTTCTAGGAGACCCATATATCCAATGCCTAGACAATACTCCACTTGGATGTTTCACAAGCAACCTCTAGTTCAGCATGTGTCAAAACAATTCATTTCCTTTTCCCCCTTAAGCTGTTGCTCCTCAAGCGTTCCCCATATCAGTAACCGCCATTATCGTTCCACCACTTATTCAAAGTTAGTATCTCAATTTATCCTTGACTCCTGCCTCTCCTTGCAAATTCAGTCAATCAAAAGGTCATATTCGTAAATCTGTCCACTTCTCTCTATCTCTGATGCTATCACTTAAGTCAAGTTCACCTCATCTCTTATCTTCTTTCCTAAACAATTTTCTACATCCATTCTTATTTCTCTCTAATCCATTCTTCAGACTTTAGCTACCATAATCTTTTTTATTTCTTTTACTTAAAACAATAGTAATTTATAGTCTTACACTTCTGGAGACTAAAAGTCCAAAATCAAGGTGTTGGCAGAGCCATGCACTCTTTGATAGCTTAAGAGAAGAATTATTCTTTGCTTCTTCTACAGTCTGGTGGTTGCCAACTATCCTTGGTATTCCTTCGCTTGTAAATGCATAATTCCTGTCACATGGACATCTTCTACTCATGTGCCTTCACGTTGTCATCCCTCTGTGAATGTCTTTGTCCAAATTTTCCTTTTTATAAGGACATATTGGATTTGGGCCCACCATTAGCATAATCTTTTTTAGCCAAAATTTTTATCAAAACTTCTCCCATTATCATTACAATAAAATTCAAAATTCTTAACATGATCTACAAGGCCCAGCATAATGTTTCCCCTGCCTACCTTACCAACTTCTGTCAGTCACTTTCCTTCTGATTTTTCTATTCATTTAATTTCTCTCAGTTTTAGGAATACTAGATAGATGATAGATGATAGATAGATAGATAGATAGATAGATAGATAGATAGATAGATAGATAGATAGATAATCTGCCTTAAGTTCTTTATATATTCCTTCATTTTCTTTATTAAATTCCTGAAGAGTAAGAACTATATCTTATTCATTTTTGTGTTCCCATTGCCTAGCATAATGCCTGATGCTTTGTAGCCTCTTAACAAATAAAATAATAACATATTTTTTTCCCTGATAGTTTATGGATTTATTAGGGAAAGAACCATTCTTATCTTTAGATGCTCTCCCCTACCCCAGGGCCTAATTCAGTGCCCTAGAAATACTGTGTTTTCAATATACGTATATTCAGTTAAAGTAATTACCACAAACAAGGTTATACTATTAAACTCTCAGTTGAACAAAACATGTAGTTTCATGGTCACAGCTCTTTATTCATCTAACTACGCATACTAACTCTATCTACTTTTCCCTCATAGCATGCATTACATTTATAACTATATACTTATATGTTTATCTCTTGTTCTCCACTGTATCCCCAATGCCTATTTTAGTGCATGGCATATCAAAAAAAAGTGCCTAATAATCAATAAATTTTTGAGTTAATTAACAAAAAAATTATTCTAGTTAATCAGTGTTTTACTCTATTTCTATAAAACAATATATCTGAAAAATAGTCTTCAAAATGTTCTATAATGCTTGTTGAGAATGCATATTTGAGGCTTTACAAACATCCCATATATGCTAAATCAATCTCTGAGTATTGGCTCCTAGAATCTGTTTTTACTAAGGTCCTAAGATCATTCTTAACAGGATATGTACATACAATTTCTCATGACTTTGAAGCTTAACATAAATGTTTATTTATAGCAGGGCACTCAGTGATAACACATTCATATTTATGGTTATATTGTTACTTTTTAAAATCTTTGTATGTTTTTAGTTTGTGTATTTTTTATACTAATCTACTTGTTTATACTTGTTTATGTATAACCTTTTTTTTTAACAAGTTAACTTTCCTTTCATGAACCAAAATCACAGCCTGTTTCACTACTCAGCAATCTTAGCCTACTCACTCTGTGAGCCTCTTCCTTTGTCTTTACTGCCCTCTCATAAATCTCTCTCTCCCTGGCTCCCCGACCCCTTCTTGTTCTGTTTTGCAAAAATAGTTCCTAATCAGAGATACTAACCTACAACACCAGGCTTTCAAAAGCTGTTTATGCAGAAATTAGAGTGAGAAATTCATCTAGGACTCAAAAACATATGTTCCCTATTAATACTTTATGATGTTTTCTCTCTCGAAATTATTAAATCAACTCAATGTATGTAATGATCCAAGTAATAATTAGGGTGTTAACATATGAGTACATATGAGTGTAAACACAGTCTTCAGGTAACATGGAAAACATTAGGAACTGAAAGTGACAAACCTTTCTCCCCGCCCTCGAAAACAAAAATATGAACAATTTTGCTTCTTCAAGAGAAAAATTGTAAAGAAGCAAGAGAAATGTAGGTAAGAGTTAAGGGAAAACAAGAGAAAATTATTTTTTAAAAAAAAACTGATATTTTACTTATTTTCCCTCATCATTTTAAGAGAATTTTGACTGTTTTATCATTCAGCAAACATTTATTGAGCACCTACTTCAGTTACAGAGAGGTTTTCACAGTTCTCATTTCACAGTAGTGTGAACTGCATCTTTGTACCTTGTTAATTAAGGTCTGGGAATATATCTTTAGTTCAGTTTAAGGGAAAGAAAATCAGCAGTGTTCCAGCCTTGCCCCACTTACCACCCTGCTAATCATTTTCCAGTCTTAATTGTTTAAGACTGTTTTCCAGTCTTAATTTAAAACACAGTCCCTGCAGTTCAGAGTTAGTAAAATTATTATCATTTTATATAAACTTTCTTTCCCACAGTATATCAGTTCCAAATTTTGGGTGTAATTTAATTCAACACACTAGAAAACTATTTTGGCAGATGGAAATAATGTATAAGAAATGATAAAAATATGTTTTAGATTGTTTTGAAGGGTACACTGAACGCAAATCTCAAATCTTTTGCAGAATGAAACAATACGAATAAATAAATTCATAAAATAACTCAAGGATAATTCTTTATTTCCAAATCAAGAAACTGAATTAGTGATGCATGTTTATCACTGCTTTTTCTCATTGACCTTCATATTTTTCTTTTTTAAAAATCTAATTGTTTAACTGCAGCACTGTGAAGCTTGAAACATTTACATGTTGTATATCTTGTCATTATATTATTTTTGTAAAGTTATTCTTTACAAAAGATAGGAGTCTAAATTTATAGTTTCATGTTAAAGATGCTTCCTTTCTCTGAGTTATAGAAATTCCTGGGTCTTCTCATTCTAAATCATCTAATCAGTAAACACCATTTTTCTGAGTGTAGAAATTTCAGTTATACATAAGCCTGTTCTGAATGGAACAGTGTCCTATAGACACAGCAAGTGAAACAAAAGCAGAAAAAAATGCCCAGAGTCAGACAGAAATTGAATAATGCCTGAATGGGCACTAGAAGATGTCTGGAACAGCAGTCCCT
Organism: Eonycteris spelaea; assembly: GCA_003508835.1. NCBI lineage: Eukaryota > Metazoa > Chordata > Mammalia > Chiroptera > Pteropodidae > Eonycteris > Eonycteris spelaea. The sequence continues at coordinate 7,301,482 of PUFA01000062.1, forward strand.
AATCCTTTTGGCACCAGGGACTGGTATTAGCGTGAGAATCTAATGCCTGGTGATCAGAGGTGGAGCTGAGGCGGTGATGCTAGCACTAGGGAGAGGCTGCAGATACACGTGAAGCTTCGCTTGTTGGCCCACGGCTCATCTCCTGCTGGGTTCCTAACAGGCCAGGAACTGTCAGCAGTCTGAAGCCTGGGTGTTGGGGACTCCTGGTCTAGAGTGTTGTATTAAGGAAGAGTTCTTGATGGGAAACACAAAAGAAAAAAATAAATATGGGTTATTGTCATCTTTGGGGAAAATAACAATTTTTATGATATATGGTAGAGTATCCTATTTAGGATAGGCCCAAGGTGGCAGCTGAACTGATCTGAGACAATGTACACTTTTTTAAAGACAACCAGGCTGGGCTTTGACACAGTATTAGCATATCCACATTGCAGTTGCTAGGAAGGTTATGGTGGTGACAGTTTTTATTCCTTTGCAGCCTGATTTAATTCATTATCGATTTGAGACAGCTCCTGTAGCAATGTTTTTCCACCAGTAAGTCTATAGAATATATTTTCTTCATGAAGAGCGATGAGTACAGATAGCACAATTCCAACTTGCTAATGAATATCTGGGGCCTTGTACTGAGATCTCCCTTATGCAACCTCAAAGTTCAGGGATGTCATTTTATGTATCAGTGACATTCCATGGCATTTAAAGAGAAATGGGTTCTGACACAATTCTGGCACAAAGGCTAGCAGCAACAGATGCAGTTGTTACATACAGGATTCAGTGAATCTAATGACTTTCACAATCCCAGGGTATGTGTCCTGTTCATTCCAGCCCTCCTCACAGGATAGCCTATCAAATGTGCAAAATAAATAAACAAGTCACGTTATATGAGAAATAAACCTACTACTAAAAATTCAGTTTCTTAAACCTGATTTTGTACAGGTGCTAACACAGAATTTAATGAAGAAAGGTGCATAATGAAAAAAGAAAAAACAGCTTTTATCTGCAGCATTCACACATCTTCTGGGGAATCGTTGCTAAAGGTTATTTCTTTTTTTGTTCCTCCCCAAAGCCAAAATGAGCAAATCAGAAGCCTTGCTAAACTGGAATTATTCCAAAATACATTCATCTCAATATACATTATTGTTCTGAAAGCACACAGAAATTAAGTAAAACAAAACTTAGCAAAGAATAGACAAGTATAGTCCTACGGACTTGACTTAAGTAATAGGTTTTAAACTTTTATACTTATCAAATAGATATTTGAATTATTTTAGTATTAATAAAATGTTGGTTTTCTTAAATAAATTAAATGCTTCCCATTGATTCTAAATACACCCTATAATAAACTAGATTCCCACATGTGTTTATATTCATTTCTGAATTCTTTTTTTAGTTATATTCATGTTTAGTTCATTTCCTTTCCAGTATTTGGCAATATTATATTAAAATTATAATTATATGGTGCATTTGGCACTCTATGTTTTAGTATTAATTGTAAAATTAGTCTTTTTTTCCCTCCCTAAAGAATCCTTTTGAGAGATGTGTGTGTGTGTGTGTGTGTGTGTGTAATTGAATTAAATTTACAAATAAGTTGGGGAAATTGGCATATTTTGAGTTTTATTTTGCCAAAGTAGGGTATGTCTTTCTATTTATTCATATGTTCTTTTTAAGCTCTTCTGTGGTATTTTTTAGTTTTCTTGCATATTCTTGTTCAGATTATTTCTATTTTAAGCTTTCTGTTGCTATTATTATTGGGTATTTTATTTCATTTTATTTTCTAGTTTTATTAAAATAGGGAAAGATTGTTAATTTTACAAGCAGTTTGACATAGTGATTAAGAACACAGATGTGAATTTTTGAGTTCCAGCTCTGCCACACCAGCTATGTAATTGGTTTCCTTGTTGCTCATAAAATAGAGATAATAATATTAGATACTTCATAGGATTACTGGGAAGATTAAATTGAGTTAATATATGTAGAACACTGATGATACATACTAAGCACTCTAAGTTTTCATTATCATTATCATCATTTATTAGCTACATTATTGTTCTCTCGTCATTTGTAACGATTTTTCAGTTGAGTCAGATTTTCCAGTTACATATTACTTGCAATTTTTTATAATTTTGCCTCTCTTTTAATTTTATAACCTTTTGTGTCATTCTATTATTTAATTGCTTCAGCTAATTCTCCTTAACAATGTTAAATAACAATGGTAGTGGTGGACATCTTTATCTCACACTTAGATTGTTTCAATGTTTTGCTGTCTTTTGGCTTGAGAGGTAAGTATAGCGCATTGATTTCTTAAAATTTTTATCAAATGTCTTTTCAACGTGCTGTACTAATAATATTCAGTAGGACTCCTTAGCTCTCTTCATTATGTTTCAGGTTTCAGAACCAAGTGGAAATCTAGGTTCTGTCCTAATTTCTATATATGCAAAAGGTATCCATCCTATCAGAAACTGCCAAACTTTTAGTTTAAGTCAGAGTTATATTTAAAGTCCTTGTTCACCGTTGAGTGGAAGTATCACATAAATTCATGAACTAGGCAACCCTGTAATTGTGAGGAGGTAGAAAAAAAATTGACTAGACTTGAAGAGCAATAAAGCCTTACTGAAAATTACCAGCAGTCAATATTAAAAATAAATTTTAGTTAAATTTAAAATACCAAGAAAGTTTTTGCATCTTGATTGATTAGAAAGGTCATTATTTCTAATAATATATAAGTAATTTTAAATTACCTTTCCTGAAAGGCTAGTACCAAATGTGACTTTATATATTCATTTGTCATTTGTTGGTTAATTTTTTATTACATATGCTTGTCTTACCATTTATAGCATTATTATCATTTCAATCAAAGTAGCCTCATGTGCTTTGACCAATAAATTTAACATCTTGTTTTGCAATAGAATTTTTTTTTTATTTTTTCTATAAAAACAAAACTTTTGAGCATATCTGACATATACTAGGGTATATAATTGTTGAAATATATCTTAACATTTTATAGTCATTATGTAGCATTTTAAGGATTTATCTCACCACAAAAAAAAATATTGTGTGTGTAATTCCTTTATCGAATATTTTTTCTATTCTTAGATTACTTTTTTATTGCATATTGTTATATTAAGCCAAAAGGGGATATAGACATTTTTCAAAATTTAACAACTTTAAAATGGAATCTATCTAGAATATTGCGGAATTTATCTATTGTATTATAGGTGATAATTTTAATTGTAATTACTGTTAAAATTAACAGACTTTTTGTACATAAAATAATTTATTAGATTTTCTTATAAAACTCCTATATTTATTCATGCCCAATTTATGTTTCAGAATCCAGAATTCTAGTCAGCTCTTAAATGAATTGAAAAATTAGTTAATCCCTGAAATGCTTTTCTTTTCAATGAGAAAATATGAAAAAAAATTGGTATTAACCAATTTAACATTATGGAAAGGATGCATCCAGATTTATCAGTTCATAATATGTATTGTCTATCATAAACCTAAAGTACATCTAGGTGATCTGTGGGTTTAGGTTGGTTGTGACATGTATATAACCTTTCTGATTTCATTAAAATCAGAATCTCTTCATTTATGTGAAAGAAGTTTGAAATACAGCTAAATATTTTATGGACATTGGTACTTCTGTATCAATATTTCTATGAGAATTGTCTGGAATGGTTTATAATGTATTAAATAAATGATTCAATATTAGAGACAACTGAGTATCCTTCCTTTATCATAAGATTTTTTGTCTTCACACCTGAAACTTCAAACATCTGAGTTATATCAAAATAGAAATGGTTGGCTGGTGCGTGATATTAGACAAAAGTTGTACAGAAAAAGTTTTATTTTTATGCCTGTAAGTGGAAATTATACAATGAATAGTCAAATTGCATATAAAAGTGTCTAATAAAAAAAAAACTACATTCTGTACTAACATTATTTCTTCATAAAGCAAAGTAGTATAATTTGTCCTAAATCTAATTTACTAATCTCCTAAAATTAATTTGCAGAGGATCTTGCATGCATTACATTAAAGTTCTTTACTAATACGTACCTGTAAAATTTGGAGAAGATATGGATTTTTCAATGATTACACCCTCCTTCTGTTCTTACCATTTTATATAGCAATTATCTTTCTTTTGAAAACCCTTCATATATGATGCATTTGATTGGAACTAATGCCAAAGTCAGATCTTTCTTAAATCAGTCAGTTCTTCATAGAGAATACTTTAGTTAAATCCTCTTCGTCAGCCAGGGCACACTTTTTGTTCACATGAAACCTGGGTTTGAAATGCCACATTCATAACTGAATGACTAAAAGCAGAGCTAGGGTAATCAGAAGTTCTTTTTATCTTTATAAATGTACGACTTTGAAGTTCTGGGAAAAATACCTATAGAGACTGCAATTTAATAAAAAAAAAAAAGGATAGGAGCATTGATTGTATGGCTTGCTAATTTGAAAGCTCTTTCATCTTTCTGGACCACTTTTAATTTCAAAATGTTTAAATAGCTTTAATTCTTAATATTAAAAAGTTAAAATTCCTAATGCCTCTTTTTTATTAAGAGCCAAAACCCCATAAAGCTTAGCAGTTTCCATTTCTGCTTAAAGGTAATGAAGTGAGAGAACAAGTGCTTTGCCACCAAAGAATTTGTGACTTAGGGAAACCCAAGGGACGAGAGGTGACATTCCCACTCCAGAATGTGTGTCCGATGAGTGATTCATACGCTTTATTCTCTCCTGCCCTGAAATTCTAAATTGAAAATTCTAAATGTGGAATCCCACAATGAAATTGAGAAAAGAAAAAAAAAATGAGTAAATGAGGTAGACTCAATTATAAAAGTTCATTAATTATATTTTTTTCTTTTGAATCCTCATGTTTTCAATGAAGTGAATTTTGAAAGTTTTTAAATTCTCAATTTATGTTAAATAAGTTTTCAAGAGTGACTACTGGTGCTCAATAAATTTGTTAAGTTATATTGCATTAATCTTTAATTGGGGGGGGGGGGAATCTTTCTCTCTATTAAATAACATGGAGTTAATCGTAAATAGCCCTTAGTCTGAATCAGTATTTTGCCATATAACAGATACCAATGCACTGGCTTGATAGTCTGGAGTCTGATTTTACCTCCTTCACAATTTAAGCTACATTGTCAATTTAGCTTACTATCAAAGAGAGCATTATGTTGCTCTTCATCCATCTCTGACAATCTGATTTACACTCAACCATTCATATATAACATAAATTATGTTATAGAAGTCCAATACGTATATTACAACTATTTCTTTAATTAGTATGTATACTGAGTTTGCAATGCAATTTCTCATATTAGCTGAGTGTATTTAATGTGCTCCTAACAAGAATAATTATACTTGAAGAAAAGTGAAATGTATTTAAAAGAGCCACTTTTAAAGATACACAGTGCCCTTGTAAGGAAAAATCTTGTTCACCTGTTTCTATCACGTTTAAGCCAGGAGCTTATGGTAGGCAAAAGAATAACGCTTTCCTATACTAATGTGTGACTAATGAAAAAGTAAGCCTATGTAGTAAGGAATACAGTTACACAGTAGACTGCAAGATAGTTTCCTGTTCCCATATGCTATAATGATTGATATGAAAATCCTGAAGATATTTTATACTAACTGTGATTTGTCACTTTATTATGTTCTCAATATTTGTGTTATTGTACATTTCTTTCAGTCAAGAGAATCCATCCCATTAAATGACCTAAAGTCAGAAGTTTCACCCCGGATTTCAGCAGAGGACCTGATTGACTTGTGTGAGCTCACAGTGACAGGCCACTTCAAAACACCTACCAAGAAGACAAAGTCCAGTAAACCAAAGCTCCTGGTCGTTGACATCCGGAATAGTGAAGAGTATCCTTTACACATGTGTCGTAAAGAGTGGTACTGCCTTATTCCTATTGCTTCCTTTTGATTTAGAGTGTTTGGTATTAAAAAAAAAAAAAAAAAAAAAAAAAAAGAACATATCTGGGATTTTTCTGAATTCAAATAGCTAAGTAACTCTCAAACTGGATGCCAGAGTAGACTTACATAATGTTTCATAAGATAACATTACATACCAGAGACCTTAAAATGTTTTCCAAACATTTCCAAACAAAACCAGAATATCAGGATAGTTTCTGGTTTTTGTGTTTCTCTAGTGTGTATTACTGTTCTTGAGGGCATTTGCGTCATTCTTGCTATAGATAAAATTTTGGCAAAGAGAATTATTTACTTTTTTTTTTTTAATATTAGAAGCTATAGGAAAGAACATCAGGCTTTAATTTTTTAATTTTAAAAACATATACTCAGTTTTTATTATTATATCCTGTTTTTCATCATTAGTAAAGCTAATATTACTCTTGTCTGTCCAGAAGAATTAATTTCTAAAAATTTCTTCAAAATAATTTAGAGATACTTGTGTTTGGAGCAGGATAGATAATAAAGACGTCTAGTAGGGGTTTTTTTTTTTTTTTTTGGTTTTTGGGTTTTTTGTTTTGTTTTGTTTTGTTTTATCCCTTTTGGGTCTACATTTAAACTACTAGAACTAAAATTTCAATCCAGTTGTATTCCTATGTCTGAATGGAGCACACAATAGCCACTGCCAAGGAATGTCTCCTGTCTGGATTAATGGTTAGATGTGAGGGGTTCATTAACTGTTGAAGAGCTCCTATTTGCTCTGAGACCCATCCGTAGCCACAGGTCCTGAGTGCCCTAGAGTCTCATTCAGTCAGCCAGTCATTCTTGTTTGAGGATCTGCTTTGGAAAATTAGAGTTAAATCAGAGCACCTCCTCACCAGGAGCTCACAGTCTGGTGACTAGAACAGACACATGAAGTAGATAATTACAATATGGTGTGAACTGCTCTATAGCTGAGGCATACCCAGAAGGGCAGGGAATATAAGGATGGTTACCTAGCCAGGTGATGCCTGACGTAGATCTTAAAAGACATGTAGAAGTTATCCCAGCAATGAAGATAAAGAGATATTTCAGATCGAAAGAGAGGACATACTGTTTGGGCACACAGGAACGATGAGGACACGTTCAGGGAATTACAAGCACTCTGGATGTGCGTAGCTGGAATATATGAGGGCAGGAAATGAAACTAAAGCAGACAAAGGCAGCTTCATGGAGAATGTTGCATAACATGCTAACAGGTTGGGATTTTATTCCAAAGGCCATGAGAAAATATTCAAGAATTTCAATCAGGTTAAGTGGCATGCTCAGATTTGTGTTTGAGAGATCAATGCAGTGTGGGGGAGAGATGAGAGTGGTGGTAATGGTACAGGCAAGACTAGAAGGGTGGAATCACCCAGAAATTAAATGTGCATAAACATCTCTTCATATTTAGATTCAAAGTGTGAGGTCTCTAGATTTGCCCTAAACTAGTTTTACTGGGTCTATTGGGCCAGTACCAATGCTGGAGTAATCTGGAGAAATTACTTTTGTTGCCATTTTTTTTTTCCTTATACTGTGTATTGACAAAAGAGAATTCTATATTAAGGTAGTGGCTGGTCTAGCTAGGAAGGCCAGTCATTTAACCTATTTGTCACGGACAGAAATTACTCCAGGTTTGGCACAATTCTGAAGTCCATTTACTTAACAAATATGTAAGATGTATTCTAGGCACTACATTAAGCATTATGAGTTTCATAGATTAGATAAATACAGATCCTTCCTATAAATTGTTTTTAGTGTTGATGTAAGTCATGTACATTAGTATATTTTATACAAGATCAAATTGCCATTGTGAGAGATATACAGATACTGTGGGAAGAGAAACTTTATGGAGGAAACACTTGAAGGTGGATAGTATTTAAACACTCAAAAATATGGAGAAAACATATTTAAGCAGAGAAAACTATAGGAGTCAAGCAGAACATATACTGGAAATAGTATGTGATTCAGTTTGTCTGGAATTAAAGTAGTTAAGTCCTATTCATGAGGACTAAACTGAGAAATTTGGGCTTTGTCCTATAGGCAACCACAGAAAGTTTCTTAACAGGGATGTTATAATCAGAACTTTTTTTTTATTCTAACAATATTGTGACTAAAATGGATTTCCAAGGGAAAAGATGAGAGTTGGGGAAAACAGAAAGCAGCTGCAATAGTCTAAACTCATGGTAATGAGTGTCTGAAATGGGCAAGTGGTGATGGGAATAGAGATGCGAGGAAGGGATTTATTAGTGCAGTTGAATGCTAGATGTTGCCACTGATGAGATGCCAACAATGAAGTCTTAGGCTGATTGGGGGGATGGGGGGATGGTGATGCCATTCAAAGAAAGCAGCACTATTTAGCAGTTAATGCTATTTATTACATTATATATGAGGGAACCGTGGTTTTAATTCTGTATTCCCTCATGGCTATTGACATTCTAAAGACACAGCCTTTTCTTTGTGCTGGCTCTATTTCACTAATTATAATTAGTTAACATAGCAAACAAACAGGCCAGCGTAAAAGGTGTGACAACTTCATAGTGGTCTGGTGAAATGCTGGTGTACTTTGTATATAGAGGTATGATGTCACTAAGTGTGGTACTCAACAAAAATGCTATGTTCTTTTAGGATTTAGAAAAACATGAGATTACTTCTGTGTTCAAATTTGAGCCATCAGATATTTTAAAGGAATTTAAAAATCTTTTTGTAAAGTAAAGAATCTTTCTGGAATATGAATATTTACCTATGTAATTTACCTATACAATGTACCTATATTGTTCTTAGAACTGATGCTTCTTTTATCTGCTTGATTAAAGTATGGTGCATGTACTGGAAATATCATTATGGTGACTGACTTATGAATACAAGGAAGTCTTCATATTTTAGAAACCTAGAAGATAATCACATTATCCTTACCTACTAATACTGTTCTAATAATCCAACTTGTAACACAAAAACATTTTTAATGTACTTTTTCTGATCTATTTTTACATTGAGGTACCAAATTTTGTTTTTATTTTTGTTATAAGCACATACTTGAATGCTTTTGGTAATATCTGCCAAATGGAATGTTGGGCCGAGTATGTTTTAGGGGGGGGAACAACTTGCTGCAAGACAGGGTAAGGTCCCCAGTTACCAGAGAAAAACCATGCTTACTAGCATGTATCAGAGTGCTATCATCTTTTTAATTGTACTTTTTAATTACTTGGGGGAGTGAGGGGCGTATTTTTTTTCTTTTAAGATCTTAAGATATTTCTAAATAAGCTAATATTTGCTTTTTATTCCAAAATTAAAAGTAATAGTCATGAAACTGTCAGAACCCTTTTAAAGTGCAAATATATGTAAAAAAAATTCCTTTTAGAGACCATAAAATTGAAAAGAATGGAAATATCAGCTAAGTTTCCTTGAGAAATAAAGCAACAACCAGTGTTTCTGACCAGTGCTGATAACCTCTAACCATCCTAAGTAGATTCCCATTTAGCAACTGTTTGTCCAAAGTAGATAGGCTTTTGCAGTATCGAATTATATCCAAGAACTACCTGCTTAGCTATATTACTTTTAAAGCTTTAAAATAATCATAGTACTAGTGAACTGAAAAGTGTGAATATTGTGCAACCCATGCGATTGCCATTGATTTGCTGCATGCTGACCACTTTCACAGTGCTCCCTTTAATCAGGAAAGCCTTCATGACATCTCTGGCCAGTCTGCTTTCTTTCTCTTTTTCATTACATTTTAAGATTTAACTTTTTTTTTTTTTCCTTAGGGGTACCTTATTTTATTTAGATAAAATACTCATGCGAGCATGGAAGATGTCTAGAAGTCAAAAGTTTAGGGGAAATAAATAAATAAATAAAACCAATGAATCACGGATGCAGTAATTAGTAAAAGTTTATAGTGCACATACCAAAAAGACGTTTGCAAACCAAGTCCACTCAAACCAAAACCTGGGCTGAGGCTCAGAGGATGTTGTTATAAAGCAGCTTATATAGTGTGGAAGCGGTAACTAGTTTTCATTGATTGGTCACGTAGTTACAATTTTCTTACATGAAAGGGAACTGGTTAGTGGTTACCTCATATAAATTTGGGGAACAATTTTAAGTTGCATATTTTCAGACATAAGCAAGAAGCGATCCAGGTCAAATTAGCCTTGCTCATCTTAGAAGATAGGCTAAATTAAGCTTTACTTGTATGACTAAATTGTTTTTTTTTCTGTTCGGGGAATTTTCAAGTCTGGTCTTCATTTGTGTTTGATTTTAACAGAACTGTCTTCTGTGAACCAATTACCTCTGTGAATTTCTCTCACACTTAAATCTACACAGAAATGGTTTCCTTAACTTTCCTTCTCAGTTTTATTCGGGGTCACATTTCAGGCAGCATCAACATTCCATTCAGCACCGCATTCACTGCAGAAGGGGAGCTCACCCAGAGCCCTTACACTGTTATGCTCCAGAGCTTCAAAGGGAAGGTCATTGTTGTCGTGGGGCATGTGGCAAAGCACACAGCAGAGGTAAGTACGTTCAGAAATGTCATATACACATAATAATGAGTTATTTACTTGCCTATTATAACAGATTTTCTAAAAGTTTATTCCTTCAGGAGTTGGTCACAGATCAAATGAGCCTTGCAGATCTATGTTCTTACATCGAAGAGTTTGTCCACCTTTTCCCAGTAAAAGGATTCGAGCTTTCTTCCTGTGTACTGCCTTAGGATCATTAGTAAGCTTAGAAAAACCCAAATGATAGCCTAATAGCCTCAGGTGTTCTTTTTTTTTTAAAACTGCTTTCTGAAATTGCAAAGAAATTACTTCAATTCCTCCTATCTGAGAAAAACATCGGGGCTTGATTAGAGGCTTTGAAAGCTGGTCATGATGGAATTGGTTGGATTTGGGAGTTTTGTTTAATATAGGCTCAAAGCTTTTTGATGATAGACAATTCAGGAAAGATATCAATAGATAGATAGGACTATATGAAACAATAAATTGGCTTCCCTCTCCCTGGCTATATTCTAAGAAAATTTGATAAATAAAACAGTAGCATTTGGACATCAAAAAATCATTTTTTTTATAAGAGACAAATTGGAGAATACAGTTGAGTTTGGGAGCCGAAAGAGCTTGCTCGCAAATCCCCCAGACTTAGAGAACATACCTAGGTTTAGGCACTGTGCAACTAGGACCGCTTTGTTCTGAAGGGAGGAAAGAGGCTGCTCCTAGACATGCAGCAGAGTTCGCTCTCTCCCTTCAGGCAGCTTCTTCCCAAGAAGAGCAGCTCTGAGCCTTCCCAAATTTACCAAATAAATCACTTCACGTCCCAGGGTGAAGTAAATAGACAAAAAAATGTCAATAACATACTTAGAAAAATGTTCTCCTCAAAGAAATCAGCAGTGGAGATAAAATATTCCCCACTAATATGTACATTCCTTTATGTCTGCGTAAACAAAATAATCCAGAAATGTGATCACTGGAAATATAGTCAAATGAAGACTTTAATACTTTTAGTCAAAGGCTATTTTTAAACATCCAGTATTCCTTGTCTCAGAGTATAGAGCTAATGGTAACATTGGCTTTTGACACTAAATAAAGGTCATCCTGGATGGTGAAGTTTAATTGACCATTGTTAATTAAATATCTGAGTGGATATTATTATTCATAAATCTCTCATTCCTCTTTTATATGACTATATCTAGCATCGGACAGGGAACAATCTAAATACACCTATTTCAGGGAAAGTGAATATAGTAAATATAGAAATGTGCAATTTTAAGTAAATGAGAACATTTTAGAACTAAAATGTTAAATAATAATTTTCTTTTCCAGTATATTATCTGTGTATATGTGAATTTTAAGTACTGTTTTATATATGATGATAGTATAAAAGGTCAGAATTTGGGAGTGACATCAGCAGAATGGCAGAATAGGCAGCTGGACTATCTGGTTCATCCACAGAAACATCGAAAACAAGTATAAACTGTACTATGTTGAATAAAAGTTTCAAAAGCAGGCATCCTTGTCCTCTTCCTGACCTTAGAGGAAAGCTTTCAGTCTTTCACTATTGAGTATTGTTAGTTGGATTTTTTCATATATACCTTTTGTCATGCTGAGGAAATCCTTTTTCTCCTCTTAGTTTATTGAATGTTTTTATCATGGAGTGGTGCCGAATTTTGTTAAATGCCTTTTCTGTATCAATTTAGATGATAATGTGATTTTTTCCCCCTTCTTTCTGTGAATGTGGCATATTATATTGATTGTCGTCCATTTAATTACTCTTGCATTCCTAGCATAAATTCCACTTAGTCATGGTGTATAATCCTTTTAATATGTTCTTAAATTCAGTTTGCTAGTAGTTTGAAGAGGATTGTTGGATTAATATTTATCAGGGGTATTTTTCTGTAGTTTTATTTTCTTGTATCTGTGTCTGGCTTTGGTATAAGAATAATGCTGGTCTCTCATAGCATGAGTTAGGAAGTGTTCCCTCTTTTTTAATTTGTTAATTCTAGCCAGAGCAATTAGGCAAGAAAAAGAAGAAAAGACATCAAAATTGGAATATGTGTTAATTTCCCAGGGCTGCAGTAAAAAGTAACACAAACTGGGTGACTTAAAGCAGAAATTTATTCTCTCATCATTCTGGAGGCTCTCAGTCTGAAAGCAGGGTGCCTGCAGAGCCATGCCCCCCTGCAGCTCTGGTGGAATCTTCCCTAGTCTTTTCCCAGCTTCTGGTGGTGGCCAGCAATCTTGGTGGCTCACAAAGTGGGAGAAAATATTTGTAAATTACATATCTGATAAGAATTTAATATCAGAATACAAAATCAATACACAAAGATCAGTTATGTATATATATTCACTAACAACTCCTGCAACAAATTTTAAAATACACAGCTTTTTAGACATTTTAATAATTTCTTGAAGATATACAAATGGCCAAAAATTACATTGAAAGCTATCGGACATCTTAAGTCATTAGGGCAATGCAAATCAAAACTACAACGAGATACCACTTCACACCCAAATGTTGGCAAAGGTGTGGAGAAATTAGAACCTCCAGGTGCATGGCTGGGAGAGATGTAAAAGATGCAATTTCTGTAGAAAATAGTTTTACAGTTTGGCAGTTCTTTCAAGTGCAAATAGAATTATCATATGGCCAACAATTTTACTTCTAGGTAAGTATCCAAGAGAATTGAAAACAAGGCCTTAAATGGATACTTGCATGCCATATGCATAGCAGCATTATTTACAGTAGTCAGAAGGTGAAAACAATCCATGTCTATCAACAGATGAATGAATAAGCAAAATGTGGTATCTACATACAATATGGTATTATTCAGCCATAAAAAGGAATGAAGTTTTGATATATGCTTCAACATAGATAAACCTTGGAATAAGCCAAACACAAAGGACAGATATTCTACGAATCCACTTATATAAAATATCTCGAGTAGGCAAATTTGTGGAGACAGAAAACCGATTAGTGCTACTAGGGTCTTGGAGAAGGTGGAACAGTAGTTTTTGTTTAATGGGTGCAGAGTTTCTGTTTAGGATGATACATTTAGGACATAACCAATGGCGATGGTTGTACAACTTTGTAAGAGTACTTATGCCACTGAATTGTATACCTAAAAATTGTTAAAATTGCAGGTTTTATGTCACATATACTTTACCTCAATTTTTAAAAAGTTCTAAGGTTTGATGTATGTAGGTTACTCCACTGTCCCTGGTTCATCTGAGCCCTACAATTTTTGGTCAGACACCAGTGGAAAATCTTTCATTAAGAGCTGTTCTGATCAGATCTCATCTTTTTCCTGGATGGGTATTAAAAAGAAAAAGAAGAAGAGGAAGAAGAAGAAGAAGTGATTTCCAAACAAGTAGCACTTTTTTTCTGAGTTGAATCAGTGCACCAAAGCTGGCAGGTGGCAGCTGGTGGTCTGATTTTGAAAAGACTGAGAAAGCCACAGTTGAATGCTGCGAAAGACAGCAGAGGTGCCAGTTGTAGTCAGCACAGTTACAGATTTTCTTTGCAAATGTTTATGATTTTTGTGTCAAACTCATATTTAGAGTTGGGAGGTTTTTTTGTTTGCAAAATTGTAGGTACTGATTGTAATTTTTCTAGTTTTACATCTTCTGTTAAGACCTGTTTAAAGAGCTAGAATGAAAATCCAACACGTGAAAATATTGAATAAAGTATAACTCAATAAAAGAAAAAGGCTATCAATATTGAATTTAACAAGTACCAAAATATCATTGAATGATTGCAAGAAAGAAGAAATGAACCATTTGTCTAGTATATGATAGTATTAAATGACCCATTTGACGCACAAAGTAGGACCAGAATGTCTTTTGTAATAAAAATGTGAAGGTTTTAAATGACCAGATGTATTGAATATATTGTCTAAAATCACACAGGAGACAGAACAGATCTGGGAAATGCTATTTATTCATGTACCTGAATAACTATAATCAGAAGATATATGGTATCATTTTAATTATGTACTCATTAACTATTTTTATAATTACAATTGATAAACAATTTATTGCTATGAGGTGATTTCTTTGCAGTTACCACTTCATAAGACTTTTGTATTTGGCCTAGCTTCTACATTAAATACATCAGAAAATCTTTGCAATGTGCCATTTCTTACTGAGATAAAATATTACTTTTCCTCAGAATAAAGCAAAAAAGGAGAACTATAAAGATCTTTGTTTAATTAGAGTCCCATGTAGATGTTTCTCTGTGCCAGAATTAAGTCCTACTAAATATAATTTGTTAGTTAATTTTTAATTCACCTTACCCAAAAGGTTAAATATAGTAGTGAGCTATTATATAATCAAGCATTTTTAGATATTTTGTGAACAAAGCTATGTCAGCACCAAGGAAAGTCAGACAGTGAATGAAGTTGAGTCCTGAGTCTCTGAAATGGAGCTACTGCCCAAAAGTAGATCATATTTTCTGCTGATCCTTACTACTGTATGGCCAAGTTTAATTTGACAAGCCAAACACAGAATTCATCTGTTGGTAGTGTGGATGGGAGTAGGAAGACCTATGTATCAAAACAAGGGTAAAGTCAATTCAAGTTTTGTGTCACATTTTTAAATGAAAACATGGCAGGGCTCACTTTTGTCTTATTACTAACAGTCATCTTTTTAAAACTCACATGAGGAATTGCATCTTGATTGCTAACTGGAATTTGATTTCTTGGGCATAGAAGGAAAACATGCCAGCATGATATATACAGAAAGTCCCATAAAAGATACTGCTTACAAGACTGAAATGTGCCAAATAATCTCAGAAAGCAAGTGTCTAAATCTGGGAAGGAAGGCGGTAAGTATTCAGATCAATAGGGGAGGCAGACCTAGTCTACTATCCATATCATGGATTAACTGAACCCATAGGAAGGGTCATTGTTATATTCTTGAGCATATTACTCAGATTTAAAGAAACTTTTGAGTTTTAAAATTAATCAAATATTATCTAGGGGGAAATATGTGGTTTGTTTTGATACTCGTACCAACCATTACTCACACTACTCTACTCCCAAACCTAAGGTCAAAGTCTCAGCTTGACAAAACACCATCATGCATCTGCCTCTTCCCTCAAAGTAAATTATAATGTGTAGCAAGAATGGTGACTTAGCACCATAGCATGTTTTAATGTGTTATTGGGTTATTTTTTCTCCCCTGTGACAAACTAATGTACTGGGGTTCATCTCTAGAGCTAGTAATGGGTCTCAGATTGGAAAGTGGCCAACGTGGACTAGAACAAAATGAAACTCCAATTGGTGCTTCTCTACCTTTAGTGAGTCCTTAAGAAAAACTGGATTGCTGTTAGTCACTGAAACTCATAAGACTTTAGAAATTATTACTCTCTATCTAGATTATTTTGTGATTAGGAGACCAAGTTTTCATCCCTGCCAGTGCATCACATTCAATAGGTTATCTAAGAAAGAAATTGAAGGAATATTTGAATTTCACTTTGTCTTGTCAACCCTTTGGAAAATATTAGGAACAGCTGATTTTACCCTTCCAAGTTATATTCCTTGCATTAAATCCGTACTCTTTTGCCATCAAAAGAAATATTATTTGAAAACATAAGAGCCACAGGCAAGTAATAACCAACTGTGCTATTGTTCTTTTCTTTAAAACAAAACAAAGAAACTCCCCCCCCAAAATGGAAAAGAGCAAAACATGTATTTCTGATTAACATTAGACTCAGAAACCTAGATAAGAGACAATTTTTGTGGAAATTCTGTGACTAAATAGTACAAGTGAATCATGCTTTCTACATGTGGCATATAAAGGTTAAATTTAAAATATGGCATCTGTTTTCAACAGAAAATAATCAGATTTATAATAAGCAAAGCATACTATTACAACTATTTTTAAAGATAAGATAATATTCCAATTGTGTTCACTTACACTCCCCTAGAAGCCAAGGTTATTGGTCTTTGGATGTTAGGTGGGAAGTTAATATGTTTTGCAGTAATATGAGGCTTCCATACTCTCATCCTACCCCATTGCTTCCTGGATCCCTTAACCAAACTAAACCAATTTTAATATACTGTGATAATCACTGGTAGCACTTACCTTTTGCCAGTCTTTTTTCTCTCTGTAGCCCGGTCTTCCTCTCTGCTCAAGCCAAACTAAACCAATTTTAATATACTGTGATAATCACTGGTAGCACTTACCTTTTGCCAGTCTTTTTTCTCTCTGTAGCCCGGTCTTCTTCCTCTCTGCTCAAGCCCTCTTCTAGTCTTTGGTCCCAGACATCAGAGATTATCCTACTCCAGGTACATGCTCAGGTGACCAAATGACTCTGAAACACTTTAAACCAAGTTAATATATGTATTGTTCCTATAATAACTTTCTCTGGCTCTAGCTAGTGTCTACCTAGTTCTTCAGATTAATATGATAATTTTAAACTACTTTCTATGAGATCTTTTTACCTGTCTTATAATTGGCCTTTTCATAATTGTCCCTTCAGGATTTTGATAAAGGATGGGAGGTGAATTTCCTCTATGAGTTCCAAATATGCAAGGAAAGTTCTTTCTTGGTCTTGTTAGACTTACAAACATTGGCTATGGTTAAACTTGGCTTTCTTCTTGACTTTTTCTTTGCATTTTTGTCAGCAAGTGTTTTAGTCTGTGGATTTATGTCAGATTGTAGAAAACATTTTAGATTTTAATGCAACTTGAGCACAGTAAACATTATATGAGGCTTAACAGTGAAAATTATAACTCTTCATTTGTTAAGTGATGGAAGATAACTTACCCATGAACTAAAACTGGTCCCGTAGAGTCCCCTATCCTCATAACTTTCCAAAAGTTATGTGAAGTGAACAGCAAGGTAGGAGTTGTAGTAAAAGAAACTTTTAAACACCTAATCTAGACTTTGGTTTTCTGCTTTTTAACATGTTTATTAGATGTATTTTTTATGTGCAAGCAGTTTTTAAAAAGACAGAGGGAGCTCATTTCTAATTTCCCAGAAAAACTGCCAAGTCATAATCTGAATCTGTGATCTCTGGCACCTATATTCATGGCCTGTCATAGGATGAAAGTTATTTTGTCTCAATATGTGTTATTCTACATACCCACCCTGCCCTCCACAGCCCACTGTTTAATTAATTACTCCTCACCCCAGGAATGTTTGTGGCTCAATAAAAACTAACCAGAATTACCCTCCTGCTTGGCCTACAGAGGTTGGAACTTGGCAGTGATCCATCACAGCCCTAACTGTTTTGATCTGAGTTTTTACTGTATACATTCTTTTCAGAGCATAGTATACCCATGTAATATGACTAGTGGCTTGGACACAGTATGAGTTTACTGTTCTCGGTTGTCTTGTGTAAATATAAGTTAATGAATGATTGTTGCTGAAATTCTAGTCCCAAGTATTGCAGATCAAAGGAAAATGTACCACAGGGTCTTTAGACCCTGATAGATGATGGTATTAGATGATGGAATTTTGTCAGAAGATGCTTTCCTCTAATATGAGCCAGTATACTTTTCTTATTTCAATAAGAACTGTTTTGAAACAAATTGTTTTTTGTCACAACTAAAATTGTTTTCTCATATTTTTTTTTAATCTCAACTTTAAAAAATTCCCAGGTAGCCATTCCTGGCAAGACTTGTTTGACAGTATAAACTATTGTTAAACACTGATCTATAAAGCTACAGGAAAATCCCAATTGCCATATACATAAACACTAGGTCACTATCAACTAACATAAATTTTAATATTAAATGAATTAGTATAAAGGGAAACTTTTTAAACCTTGAGTCCATCATGAGTTTTAGAAGGTCTTTGAACTAATTGAAATGCTATGTAAAGTATGGTGCATATTTGCCATTTTTTAAATAGAGAATTGATGTATACCTTTCATCTGATTGCCAAAAGTATATGTGACCCAGTAAACTGTAAGAGTCACTAGTATATATTACTTCTCCATTATAAATAGTTCACCATGAACACTGTAAAGCCCTACTTTACATCCCACTGGGGACAAAACTGCCTTTTAAGTTTGAGTCTATACAATTTCAAAACTGTCTTTGCAAACGGCTCTCCTATTAAAGGATCTATTGGAGAAAAGAAAGGAGGAAAGAGGAAAAAAAGGAAATTAGCTTATAGTAAGTATTTACTGTGAGTCAGGCACTTCCGCATACAATATTGACTTTAATCCTCCCAACAGCACTTTAAAAGTGCCATTCAAGTATATTATTATTACACATTTAACAGGTAAAGAAACTGAGGCCAAAAGGTGAAGCGACTTGTGCAAGATCCCACAGTGAACCAGTGACAGAGCCCTGATTCAGACCCTGTGCTGTCTAACTACAGAGTCCCTATATTTCCTTCATACTACCCAGGCTGTTTGATTAAAATAGTAAATTCTCTCACCTTCTTGACTAGTAGCAACAAATTATATGAAAAAAATCATTATTTGTCTTACCACCCTATTAACTAAGTCTGAAATTCTCTCATCTCTTCTTCCCATCTGTCTTCACTCAGATCACTAATACCTCATGCCTGACTTAACTGCGACTTTGCAATGTCCCTGTCTGCGGTCTCCTTCCTTCCCCCAGTTCTGCCCTATAATCAGAGTGAACTTTTTGAAAAGTAAATCTGATCATTGTCAAAATGCGTCTATGACTTCCCGTTGCCTTCAAAATAAAAGTCAAGCCCTAATCATGGTTTAATCATGGTTTATAGAGTCCTTCATGATCTGGACTGTGCTTTCTTTTCTAAGCTCATCTGTCACTGGGCTTCCCTCACCCCCTTAGATTTCAGCCATTATTAACTACTTGTAGTTCCTTATATACTGTCTTTTTGTACTTTTCTCTGTTTGAAGCATTCTTCTCATTTCTATTCACCTGCGTAACTCCTATTTGTCTTAAAAGGCCATTTCTTCATGGAACTCTTTCTTAAGTCCTCAAGTCTGGAACTAAGTGCCTTTTCCAAGTGCTCATAGAAAATCTTTTACTTACTCTTATAGTGGCATTGAGACCACTATATAGAGAGAGTTTTTGTGTACATTAGATAAAATCCCATCCTTTAGAAGCATATAGCACCATGTAAGGGCACAAAGCTTGGGAAGATGATGGGCTACATGTCATGCTCCACTTACCCCTTTTCCACATTCTCTCATGCAAAGCATAATTTGCACAACCATGAATGATGGTTCTGTGTAGCATTTATCAAATGCCATTGTAATTGCCTGTTCACTTATCTGCATCTCCAACTAAACTCCACGCTCACTAAGGACAGAGATTATATTGTATTCGTTGTTATACCCCAGCCCCTAGCATAGTTCCTTTCAAATAGGAAGCATTCAATAAATATTTGATGGTTGAATTAATGACTAAGTTAATGAATGAACACATGAAAAATAATAGTTTGCAATCAACTGTGCCTTTGCAGAAATTGGTTTAAAAAAAAGAAGGCAAAAGAAAAAAATAGTAATATTAACTAGTAGTTTAATTCAGGACAACAAACATTGAGTGCCTACGTGATAGAATGTATTATGAGGAAACAGAAGGGAAAAGCATATAGTCTCTTGCCTTCATAAAACTTTCAATCTACTTAGGAAAATCAGACATGTATACAACTAATTAAAACTCAAAGCAGAATGTGGCGTGTACTATAAAAGATTTATAATTGAAGTTCTAGAAAATCAGTTAAAAGGAAGAAATTTCTTCCAGTTAAATGAGGGATTCTTATAGCTTCAAGGAGAAGGTGTTAATAGACCTAGATCTTGAACTATGGGTAGAATTTCAGTGAAGAAAAGTGTTGGGAGGAGCACCATAGGCAGGAGAGAACATTCCAGGCAAAGGAAATAGCACAGGCTGACTAGGAAGCACAGGATTTCTCTGAAGAACATTTTAGCTGTAGATAAGGCTGTTTCTGGATAGGGAGAGAGTCTGGTTATAGGGAGCCTTGAATGCCACACTAAGGAGTTCACATTTAAGCGTTGGGGATCTATTAAAGGTCTTTAAGAAAGAAAGTGAAAACCAGCTGCACTTTAGAAAGTCATTTGGAAAATTACTTTTAAAGTGCCTTCTTCCCTCTCTTTTGCCCTCGATCCCATTGAAATAGAAATTGAAAATCCCAATAACCAGAGGCCAGTTAAAGAATTTCTCTCTCTTTATATTCCCAGTTTATTTCAATGCCATATTTGCCCCACATTCTACCTTTATGTTGACCTTCTGTTTCAAGCTTGCGATTTCCATCTAAATAGTTACTAAGCCCTGAGAGTTAGCAAAGCTCAGGTGGCTTTGGGGGAAAGACAGCAGACGAGGTTTGTCTGAGACTGATAGCCAAAGCTCTGCAACTTTCAAAATGAGATTGGGGAAATGGCCTCACCGCTTTTATTGTGTGATTCAAGGCATCTAGTAATATCCTGTCACTACCTTCTCTTATCTTATTTGAGACACTAAAGGGCAACCTTCTCATTAACCATTATAGTTCTGTATTTATATAAAAATAGTGTAAATCTAGAAAAGAGTTTCTGTTGCCCTCAAAATGCAAAGACACTTTAGACTTAACATTACCAAAACGAAACTTTCAGTAAGAGCTTTTAGGTACTACATATTGTCCTCAATGACTGTAGATAAGCAAGCTGTCCCTTGGAAGGAATCTACAGATCTTGACTCACCTTGCTTAAAGACATAGGAAGGAAAAAATCTTTATACAGTACACCATTTTTGACTAGGATCTCGGGACTTCTTGAGGGTCTTCCATAATGTTACCATGCAGGCAGCAGAGTGCCAACGGTAAAATGGAAAAGGAAAAACTGCTTGGGAACTAATTCACGAGTAACTGGGATCTAAGATGGAGTCGGAGCAGAGGAATAGAAAAGAAGGGATGGATCCCAGACAAATCGCAGAAGGAACTGACACAGCTATGCGACTAAGTACATGCTGATAG
This sequence comes from Eonycteris spelaea, assembly GCA_003508835.1. Lineage (NCBI taxonomy): Eukaryota > Metazoa > Chordata > Mammalia > Chiroptera > Pteropodidae > Eonycteris > Eonycteris spelaea. Next base: position 7,322,824 of record PUFA01000062.1, read on the forward strand.
AGTTAACAGAGATAAGGAAGAGAAAAATAAAGTAGATTTATAGGGAATGTGATAAATTTTGGACATACTGAATTTGAAGTGCTAATGGGAGATCAGTATAAAAGATCAGTTAATGAGTCTCTGTCCTATTCATTTGCTGCTTGCATTTAGAAGTTCAGACTAGAATTCAAAGGACAGTGAAAACTAGGTGTGTGTGTATATATATATATATATATATATATATATATATATATATATAGAATCCTTTACTTATGAAATAAACACTTAGTATTCTACAATAGAGAAAAATGATGTAGGGTCTTTCTTATAATTAAATTCAAAGCTTATAAATGCATTATCCAGAAAGGAAGACAAATTCCTGGTGATAGTTTCAACAAGAGATTGTAGAAAGACCATTAAAAAATATAGCTTATATTTGTTCCAGTAAATTGTAAAAACACATTGTGTCCATTTTAAGCTAGCTTATAAGTAAGGAAAAACTGCTTTTTTGGTAGTAAGTGATTGGTAGAGGAGATCGACAAAAAAAAATGAGATCAAAGGAAAATAGAAGAGGAAGGAAAGAAGAACACCATTTTTGACACGTGAGGAAAAAAAAATTCTATTTATTTCGGGACTTCCAATGAAGCTAAACAAAATAGGGAGTAGAAGTTAGAAGAGATTTTGTTAGAATTACACGTAACAGTAAAAAAGAAGACACAAAAGGGAAATTTATAATTACACATAAAAATATTAACTTGTCTTTTTTCACATACCTCCTGAGTGGTTCGAATATCATTAAAAATTGCCAAACTTATTGAGAGAACATGGGCTAAGAAGTAAGCATGGAGCCCAAGAGTATAGAGTGAAAGTTTGTTTGTATCCTTTTCTAATTCTTCCAGCCACTTCAGTTCCTTAACTGTGGAAATGAACTGAAGATATTGTCTCTCATCTGACTGCTCTGTGGACATCTACATTAAAAGTGTCACACTTTATTATTCTTATTACTTGTCTCTATAAATTTCATCATCAATACTTTTTTGCATAAATGTGTTTTTTATAGATGATTAAAAAAAAAAACATTTTTAAAACTCATCTACCTCTTTTAGTTAAGAGTTGAGTGAAGGCCCTGTTAGTAAAGGATAAAAGAAAATAACATTGACTCTTACCAGAACCAACTAGACAGTTTCCTTACATTTGCCCTGAAGTCCTTTCTACCTCCTCCACTGGCAGTAAGGCAGCTGAATCAGTACCTGCCACAGTACCTGCCACAGTAAATGCTCAAAAAGTATTCGTTGAATGAAGAAATCGGTTGTTCAGTGGGTATTAGAGTAAGTGTAATATACTAGGCATTGTTCCAGGCTCTGTAGAAACAGTAATAAGTAAAACAAAATCCCTAGTTTGTGGAGCTTACAATATATTGAGAGAGGCAGTCAATAAATACACACATATCGAGTGGTTATAAATGCTGAAATGAAAAATAAGATAGGATGAAGGAAAAGAGTACTGGTGGCTTATTTTCTTTATAAGGTGATCAGAAAAGCCCTCATTCTGAGTGCGATGAAAAGCCACTAGAACCCGGAGAACAAAGAGTTTTATATGATCTGACTTTTAAGAGTATCATTCTGGTTGCCACATAGAGGAATGCTGTAGGGAGCAAGAACGAAAGCAGTTAGACAAGAAGTTATTGAATAATCTAAGAGGTGATGGTAGCTTAGACTAAGAGATGAGATTAGAGAAACTAAGGGTGGAGGAAGGGTTTTTAGATTTGCAAATCTTGTAAGACCTCGTAGACCATGGTAAAACCTTTAGATTTTATTCTGAGTAAAATGAGACCCCATTGACATACTTTGAAAAGAGAGATTATATGATCTGACTTACATTTGAAAAAGATGCACTTACATTGTGTGATGATTAGATCATTGGAGCAAGCATGGAAGCAAGAGAGACCAGTTAGGATAAATCATGGAATAATCTATAATGGTTGCATGGGCTAGGAGAACAGTAGGAGAGGTGATGAGAAGTGATCCGATTCTGAGTATATTTTGAAAATGAGAGATGACATGGTACTAATGTAGAAGAAAAAAAAAAGAAACAAATGTATATGCAGGTTTGCTGATTAAACAACTGGAAGAATGGAGTTGCTGCTTCCTGGGATGGGGAAGACCACAGGAGGAACTGGTTTGGAGGTGGAAATAGGGTAAGAATCAAGTGTTCTCCTTTGAAACTGATAGGCTTGAGAAGCTTATTAGATATCTAAGTGGAGATATTAAGGAAACATTTGCAAATTCAGAGTTCAGGAAAGAAACTGAAGTCATAAATTTAAAGTCATCAATGTATAGATGGGACTTAAGGCCATGGGTCTCATTGAAATCACTTCGGGGATACATGTAAATAAAGGGAAGAAGTCAGAAGACAGACATGGGGCAGAAGTCAGGAAGATAAGGAAAATCCACCAAAGGTAGTAAGATAGGAGAAGTAGGAGAGATTGGTATACTGAAGGCTAATGGAAGAGAGTTTGGAAAAGAGGAGGGTGTGATCAAATGTGTAAGGTGATGCTGATGGGTCAAGTCAGATTCAAGTTGAGTCTTAAAAACTGGATTTGGCAATGTGACAAAGTAGAGATTATTGCTAACCTTTATAAAAGTATTTTGGGAGAGTGATGAAGACAAAAGTCTGATTGGAATAGATCAAGAGGGAATAGGCTTCCTGCAAAGAAATGAAAAGAGATAAAAAGCACAAACCTAAAGATTAAAGGAGATTTAAGACATTTATGAGTGTGTGGACCTTGTTTGGATCTTGATACAAATATAGATAATTGGATGATGGATGGATAGATGAATAGATGACATTTATGAAGTAATTAGAAATTTAAGCACTTACTGAATGTTTAATTCTATTAAGGGATTATTGTTAACATTTTCTAGGTGTGGTAATGGTACTGTGAATATATTTTTTTAAAGCTTTTTATTTCACAGATACATATGTATGTACTAAATGATATATGGGATTTATATGAAAACAATAAATGTAGTTGAGAGGAGTTGGTAAGAGAAATAAAGGAAATCGAAGCTGGCAATTAGTTACCTAGGGGCTCATTATGGCATTCTTGTCTGTGTTTATATATTTTTTTACATTTTTATTAACGAAAAGAGGCAGAAAATGGGAAGAGATGAAATGTAGACATAAACTATAGGCAACAGAAAATTAAAACAAGAAAACACATTGAGTTAGTGCACTACAATTATTTATACATTCCCTTATGTAACACAAACTATTTAAAATGTTTTTTAAGATAAAATCTTAACATATCAAATTTCCTAATCCTGAAGATTGGTTCCAAGAACAGAAGACTAATGAACACTATAGCGTGGATTCTGACTATCCCAGACACCATTAGAAAAGTTATCCTTAAAATAAACATGGATCAGAAAGCCTGCACCACGTAGTAGCTGTTTTGTAAATGCTCTCATTTGTTTTTTCTTTTCACATAATTAACCATTTTTCAGTATACAACCTCCTGATATTACCTGTCCTATTCCTTGCTTGTCACAAGTGTGTTAGGGTACAAGATGCTCGCCGACCTTGTGTTCACCTTCTTGGTTTTGCCCTGCTGCTGCTGCCTTTACTTCTGTGAGTGAAATAAGAAAGTATTGTTATTAGGTATTATTACTATGAAAAGTGGTCTCAAACCGTACGTAGCACTTTTTATTCAGCGTTAATGAGGTAACTCATAGGAATTATATATTAAAGGTGTACAACTTTATGCTTTGATATGTATACACATTGTGAAATGATCACCACAAGCACGCTAATTACCATATTCATCACCTCGCAGTTACCATTTTCTTTTTCTTCTTAACAAATTTCGACAGTATTGTTATATTTGTTAAACGCAGTAACCATGGTCACCATGTTTTACCTTAGATCTCTAGAACATTTTCATCTTCCATGGCTGAAATTTAGTACCCTCTGACCAACATCTGCCCATTTCCTCCCCCATCCGCTCACCCCTGGCAATCACCATTCTACTCTGCTTCTGTAAGTTTGGCTATTTTTAATTCCACATATTAGTGAAATCACATAGTATTTGTCTTTATGTGCCTGGCCTTTTTAATTTAGCATAATGTCCTCCAGGTTCACCCATGTGTCACAATGGCAGGATTTCCTTTTACGAAGTTGACATGTTCCATCGTGTATGTGTGTGTGTGTGTATGTGTGTGTGTGCGTGAGTGTGTGTGCTCCTTTCAGATATCTTGAAAAAGCCCAGTTTTCTTAAGTTCCTGCTGCTACTGTGGGTTCTACCCAAACTTGTGTCCCAGGACACCCAGTGAGAAACAACATAATCCTGTTCTTTGCTTCTCTTAAACCTTAACTACTGTCACCTTAATGTCTTGGCCTTAGTTAACCTGCACTGTGCTGTGCCAGATCAAAAATCCCTTTCCTCCACTCATTCTTCTGCTATAGCAGGTCTTGGCTCCCTCTGGACAAGCAGGCCAGCCTCTTAGATCGAACCGAGATACAAGATAAAGAGAGAAAACAAGGTGCAGTGTCCCGCCACTTCCAGACAGTGCTGCTTTGAGGTATGCCGACCCAAGCCCTAGAAATGAATACCACCACCAAACCCTACTAACCAGAGGAATGACAACAATTCAAGAGCTTTGCCTCTCCACATGGGAGTCCCACCCACCAGGAATGCGGCTGCCCCTGCAGGCTGCGAGTCCCGAAATCCTATCCCAGCAAATACCAGATCCTGCCAGCTCCACATAGAATGTTGCCCTGTATCAACTGGTTGTGCAGTTCGAGAAACCCCCTTCTCTCTGTATAGGACTTAGTCTCACAGATTACAGCCCTACAAACATGTTAGCTGTTTTTAGTACAAAGTAACTTGCTCTCCACACAGGTCTGTACTTTAAAAATTACAGTTTGAGGTCCCAAACAAACCTGATCAAATGAATCTTATTATTTAATAAAATGATTATCAACACTGGCTATGCAATAGAATCACCTGGGAGGCTGGGAAAAAAAAAAAAACTGAACCTGAGCTCCATCTGAAGATTCTCCACTTGTATTACATGTCTGGAGTGGGCCCGGGTATCACTGTTTACTAAAATCACCCAGATGATTCAGATGACTTCATAACCATTGGCCAATATGCTATCCTGCCACTTCCACCAAGGGTATTGCTCAGTAAGTCTAGGTTTGCGGTCTCCACTTGAAGCCAGGCCTCTCCCAAAGCTGCAGCTTGCCATCTACAATAGGCCCTCAATTAACAAAGTCCAATACCCTGTGTGTACACTCACTAAAGCTGCCCAAGCCCTGCCAGATAGAGGTAAAGATGGACAAAACCCCAAGCTCCACATGCCTGGTTCTCCTCTGTTCCACCGCATGTCTTCTCCATGAGTGATACGGCTTTTTTCACAGGTGGCAACCACCCCTTTACACTCCCAGCCCTTCCTTCCTCCCTAACCTGTCAAGCTATAGCCACAGAGAACACTACCTGATCAATGTAACAACTGTGGCCATCACACCTGGATCCCTATTCCCTTCAGATGTCAATCCTGAAAGAGGATGGAGAGAGTGGACCGTGTCCCCCAACCCCTGTCACATTCAGAAGTACCCTGAACTGCTTTTGTACTAGCTATCCATGCTGCTTGATATTGCTTGTTACTATGTCCTCCACTGAACTCTATAGGGACTGCAAAAACTGGAACAGTGCCTGGTACTTAGTAGGTGCTCCGTGAAATGTTTGCTTGGCAAATGAATGAACAAATGAATAAATAGGTGGAGGGGAAGGCCTGTGTCCATGATAGGAGTGGAAAAGATGAAGTGAGGACCTCACTGTTTGAGGCCAATATTTAACAGGTAATTGGAACCACAAGCAGAGGGTCAAAGACAGAATTCCCAGTCTTAACCTGAAAACTCGACATTTGCTCTTTTTTCTTAAGCACAGCCTTGCCTTTTCTTTCAAGGCACCCAAACTGTTTCGTGTTGTTGTACTCTATTTCTACTTTTCTTCTTTGACCTCCCATGTAGCAGCACCTCGATTTTTCCAAGACACTCTGTTCTGCCTGCTTTGTCTTTACCATTTTCCAGCTCCACAGCAGCCTAGTTGTTCTGTCCCTCCTTACAGGAGCAGTGGGAACTCCTTCCAGCTTCACAGCATAGTTTAAGAGAGATTAGTTAAATGTACAGTAAGTCCTCCTTACTCATGTTCTGACTTCTACAGTGTTTTGAAAAATACTAATGCTAACACTGCTTATCCACACAAACTCTTTGAATGATGGTATGTTTATCTTAGAATTCCAGCCTAAATGGTAATTGTATTGCCGCATGTGGGAGAATGAAGCCAAGATGTTTCAGTAATTATGTGGTCCCAGACGCTGTGCTGCCTGCACATGACTCAGGGCGGATGAACCTGGTGCCTCTGTTCTTAGGGATGGTGGTGGGGTGGGAGTTGGGGAGGGGAGGGGTTCAAAGAGAAATAAGTGAGAAGAACAGGATGAAGGTGAGCTCACATTGGTATTCTAGGTCCCTTGATACCTTTTGAAATAACAGGTGCACTAATTTTTTTCAACATTAATTACTACTAAAAATATCCTCTATGGCTCTAAAAGAGTATAGGATCTGAAATGTGAACAGCCATTTAAATCTCTGTAAAGGCACTGTAGACAATGGTGGAGGAGAAAATGGGGTCAGCAGTATTGAGATCTAGTTATGTTAGTTGTTTTTGAAGATCGCTAAGATCCCAGTCCAGCAACATCTATTTCACCTACATACTGATACCTTTATCCCTTTGGTTTAGGATAATATTTTTCAAAATATTGTCCACAGACTACCTGCTTTAGAATCATCTGGTGGTGTTTGTGAAAAACAAAACAAATACCACATTCCTTAGCCTCAGAACAATAAAGCAGAAACTCTGAGGGTAAGGCCTTGAGCTAATCCTGACTAAACCACTCAGTTTATCCTTTTGAACCATAAAGTCTAGACTACTAGCTTGAGACTTCACCATCGATTAAGCTCCAAATATTCCCAAGAAGCAATAGCACTATGAACAGATATTAGTCATTTTTCTTGAAGGATCTGAAAGCAGGTTATAAGGAAGGAGTTGAAAAGAACATGAGGACACAAATGTGTAAGGGAAGGAATGGGGCACTACCACGTGGAGGGAATAGAGAAAAAAATGGCTAGAGTGTCAAAGAAAACCTTCTTTACTTCATCCTTTTGTCCCAGGTTAGTTTAGTTCAGTCCAATAAGCATATATTGAGCCCCTGTCATATGCCAGGTACTTAGGGATAAAAAGAAACAGAACACAGTCCTAGGAGAGCTTACAGCTCAGTAGAGGAAACAGGCCCTTAAATGAGCAATTTAAATAAGTGTGATAAGCCAAAGATAGGGATTTACAGTAGAGATTTTGGAGGCTGAGAAGAAAGGCTCCTAATAGAGACTTGCCCCCAGAGAAGGAAGTGCTCGAGTAGGGAAATAAGTAGAAATTGGGTAGATGGAGCTGGGGGTGGGGAGCTTTTGAGGAGGACAGAAGGGGAGCAAGAGCTGGGGTAGGGGGGATGAAGGATGTTCCCAAGAGAGGGTGACCTGTGCAGCCAAAGGCTCTGAACCCTAAAGCTATCTTGTCTATCAGGGGACTCGAGCAGTTTAGGACAGCTTCATCATAAAGCACAAGGAACGGAGAAAGATAATCAGTGACCCTACACAGGTAGACCTGGGCCAGGTCAAGGAGATTTGTGTGCCCTGATAACTTCTCACAGTCCTGTTTTGCTAGACATCTAGAAGACTTCTTGGATCAGTCTTTCAAATTTATGTTTATGGTCTCAAATTGTTCATTGTGGTTGTTCCAAAAACATGTTACAAGCAGTTTATAGGCCCTCCCTGGGACATTGTGCATGGAATTGCAATAACTAATAAGTTAACAATGATATCAAAAATTGTTCAATATGGTTTTGAAAATGTTTTGACTGTCACTGGAAGGATACATGAAAATAAGAATATCAGTGGCCTGTAGAGAGTGAGACCGCGAAGAGAGGTAGGAGGAATTTACTTCTCACTGTACACCCTTGGATACTGTTGGACTTGTTTACCATGTATATCTGTTGCCTTTTCAACCAAGTTTAAAAGAGAACTAAAGGGTCACATTAATTGTGTAAGTATAACAAATTGTCAGCATTTGAGTGATTTAATGTCTTTTAAAACCAACTCAACGATTCACTGATGCAACAGTGGCAGCAGCAGTATTGTTAGAGTCGTTTTGTTCTTGACTCCCTGAGAAGAAACAGGATGGAAGAAATACAGATTTCTCATATCCTCTATAAATTTGGCCTTTGTTTTTTTTCCAGTTTGCAGCTCATCTTGTGAAGATGAAATATCCAAGAGTCTGTATTCTAGACGGTGGCATTAATAAGATCAAACCAACAGGCCTGCTCACCGTTCCGTCTCCTCAAATATGAAGAACCAAGAGTACGATTGTCAAAAGGACAGACCGACGACAGCACAGCGCTTCACAGCCTTGCCACTCTAAGAACTAGACTTCCAGATTGTTGCATTTTCATAAAGTGTTGTCATGAGACATTGTTTTAAACCACATGACCCAAATGTTCAGCTAGAATAGAAACTTGACTGTACATGTATTGCTGAAAGAATTTTCTTAACAGTGAAATTTGATCATGTATTTTTAGCACACTGCGACAAAAAGCCAGAGGAATTTAGCTGACAAAGCAGATCTAGCATTATCAAGAAATCTCACGTGCACTGAAAAAGCTGTCTTCCACTGCACTGCACAGATAACAAAGGTATTATTTAGAAATATAGATTGAATGAGGGCTGAAGTCATCTTTCCATGATAATGAAAAGTGAAAAGCTATTCACAGTACATTCCTTATAAGTAAATGCTACATTTGGTAACTCATTTTTGGTCCAGACAGCGCATGCATGTGTGCGTGCGTGCGTGCGTGCGTGCGTGTGTGTGTGTGTTCAAAGGGAAAAGAAAATGATCATAGTCTACTTCCAGAAAAATGAAAATGTGAAATCATTCATATTAGATCGAATATTTGTTCAACTCCCGTAGCAGAGAAACCCAAAATAAGTGTGACTTAAACAACCTGGAATGTTACTGCTGAGTTAAAAGTCTGCATAGTCAGTCTAGGGCTAGTATGTTGGTTTCATCATCATGAACTCAGATATCTTTTCTCATTGCTTTACCACCCTCAACACATAGTTTCTATCTCACAGATCATGATGACTGCTCAGCTCCCACCCTTACATCTTCAATTTAGAAAGAAGGGAATGGAGGAGGAGGGGGTGGGGAAGAAAAGAAGGAAAGAAAGAGGGTAGAAAGAAGGAAGGAAGAAGGGAAGATACATTTCTTCTCTTTAAGTTGCACATATTACTTCTGCTTACAAACCGTTGACCAGAACTTAGACATATGGCTACACCTGGCTACATTGAAAACTAGGAATATAGTCTTTGACTGGTTGGGCATTTACCCAGCTAAAAAATAAATTTATTACTGTGTGGGAAGAGAACACAGGTAGCAGGTAGTAGGCTCTGCCACATTATTCTAAAAATTAAATACTATACTTCATTGAATCTAAGGCACAGCACAATTTTATGTACCATGAAGGAAAAATAATGCAGCCAAATAAACTGTGACACATCAATTCTAAGATTCATTCCTATTTCAGAAATGTGAAAAAAAAAGTGCATCTTAGAATTAATGAAATAGAGTACATCTTTGATTGTCTTCACTTTATTTTAACTAAAGCATGTTCTTTCATCTTTAACTTATATTCTTCTTCAGTGTTAAGTCTACCTAGGTAGAACACCTCAGTAAGAGCCTCATTTCAATTTTCTGAACTATGATTTTATTCTTTGTTTGAGGATTTTGCATCTATTTTTTTTACATATAATTAACATACTTTTAAATTCACCTTTTAAAATGTACAATTCATTGGGTTTTAGTGTGTTTACAAAATTGTGCAATCATCACTCTAATTCCAGAGCACTTTTATCACCCAAAAAAGAAATCTTGTACCTCTGAGTATTCCCCATTAACCCCTCCCAAGGTCTTTGATTTAGTTTTTGTATATGGAGAATAGGTATCCAGCTCCATTCTTGCATGTTAATATCAAGTTGTCAGGGACCATGTCATTTTGTTTATTTTGCTCAAATTATAGTCATCCATCAAACATGTTTTGATTACCTACTATGTGTAAGACACAGACGTAATCAATAGTTAAATCTTTCTACAACCCCTGTGCTATATACAAAGAAAACATGAGAATTAATGAGAAAACAAAATTTTACAATTTCTCTAACATCTTTTTTAGATCCTCATCTACCTTGTATAGGGAAGTATCAATTCCTTGTTCTTTCTGTCAATCTTTGATGACTTTTCTTATTTTAAAGTCATGATGCAGCACTGATGATTATTTAGAAGGAGTGGTTCTGAGTTTTTAACTTTGCCTTACTGAGAAAGCGAGGAAGGATGGAGGGGCGGGGAGGGGAACTGGATGGAACAGGGTGGTACGTCATGGGAGAGGATGAAGACCTGAGTGTTGTGAGAAGATAAAGCAGCCAACCTGCATCACAATTTTGCATTTGATCTTCCTTAAAACCTGATATGTTTAGACTTTTGAAAAACTGGAAGCTTTTTAAACATTGAAACTATGAATAATATTTAATATCTCAATAACAAAAAAAAAAACATACAATCCTGCCATGTTTACATGCAAAGCATGTTATTTGATGGCAGATAGTTGTTGACCTCAACAACTATTTGTTGAATTAAACCTATGTAACCCATGATTTGTAGAGGTCCTTTTAATCATGTTACTTGATTCCTAAACTATCAGTATCAGCATTGTTTGTTTCTGGCATCAGCAGTCACTTTCCTCTTCCTGGAATGCCCTTAGTGCCACTACCAGCCCTATAGACACACACACACACACACACACACACACACACACACACACCACACGTACACTAATAAATTCTTCATAATCCAACACACCAGTAGCATCTCCTTCAGTCTCTGACTTCCCCATGCTGCGTTAAGAGCCTCAAATCTATCAAAACATTTCATTCATGCATGTAGTAATAGACTTACTACATCATTTTGCAACTGCCTGTTCACATTTGGGCCCCATATTAAAATATGAGCCCCTTTAAGGTCAGAGACCATAATTTATACCTCTTGCTATCTTCAGCAACCCACTTCACTGGAGAGGCTTGATAAATATAAAAGTGAATTGAATATCTAGCTTAGGGATTTTATAATCTATATGAATAGAAAAAAAATATTAAAACAGCCCAGGTAATTTATTTTCAAGTGCCAAATTTACCTGGTACCTAATGATGTAAATAAATCAAAATCTCAATTTACTGAGTAAAGAAAAGATCTCTAATATTCCAGCCAGCTCTTAAAATTTTATAATCCTAGAAGTTGAGACAGATACCTTCCAACAGGGTAAGCTAAGTTAGTTGGATCCCTTTCCTAATTTCTAATTTCACAGAAATGTTAGATTAACAAAGAATATTAAAAATATCTAATACTTTACCAAAACTGAAAGAAATAAACCAAAGTTCCTTGATAGCAATGTGAAAAGGAACTGAAACACTATCGGCTCCATGGGACATCACATATCAAGATAGGCCCTAGGAACAGAGGTTTTCACATGCATGTCAGAATGGAAGACACAGTCTTGGGCCTTCTGGTAGGGAGATGGTATTAAGAATACAAAGTGACAGTCTCAAAGAACTCTGCTCCGTGAAATGACTAGGAATAACTTCTGACCGAATCAGGGAAGCTGCAGGGGAGATAGTCATGGCCTGGTATTCGGAGTGAAGGAAGACAAATCTGTTGTAGACAGATAAAGGCGTTCAACGGAAAGGCTGGGGTAAATCCCCAAATTAGAACAGGCTGTAGGGCTTGTGTTCACCTGACTATTGAAAAATAAGAGCAACAAATTACATCAAATGTTTGGAAATCATAGATAGTGCCAGATCTTTGTTTAACTCCTCTGTTCCCTCCTCCAAATAGTTCTTTTAAAGAATACTGCAGGGGTTAATATCAATAGCATGGTACAACGTCTCAAAAGTGTCTAAAGCAATGGTCTCTCCTGGCGAAATCCACTCTAAGGAGAGAAGACCGCTGCTTTAACAGCCTTAGAGTCGGTAGATGCTTCACTCTACCAAAGTCAGTCCTCTCATTCACAGACATGCTGGCTCTATATATACCTATTGTTAACCAAATAACACATTTTTCTGAATAAACATTAATTACGCCAAAGAGTGGAAGCAAACGATAATATTTATGATAAATTTTTGTTTGGTGTTTGGTCACAACTACCATCTTAGATTTTACGTGAAAAAAATACCAGGGAAACGTTACAAACCTTAACTTCCAGACACTAGAAATTTAGCATATGCAGTCGATCTCACACAAACTTTAGGTTTCGTATTCCAGTTTTATGATCTCATTTAATGTTAGAAATAGTACACATTGTGAATAAGCTATTTCAAAGTTTAGGTGTATTTTTTAAAAGTATGTATTATATCTTTCTGAGTGACATTCTTGTTATTATCTTGTGAAAAGTGTCACATGAAGTGTAAATTAGGATCTTGGCAAATTCAGGATTCTATAGGTAGATTGTGATATTTGTAACTTCTGTGTCTTTCAGGCCTAATGTCTCCACTTGAATTGATATTCTTTAGTATCCCTTTTAACACCTTTCAGAAGACCCATTTTTAGGTTATATTGTCTGCAGCATTTCAATAATACTGTTCTGTTCTAATGCTCACTGTGACCAATAAACTGCGTGGGTGAGTACCAAGGCACTGTATTGCCGACGATGGTCTTAGATATAATGTAATAATCCCCTGGGCAGTGGAGGTCAAAACACTGCCCTTTCTGGGTTTAAGACTAATCTAAGAGCTATAACAAATGCATTTAAAGCATTAGATGGGATTCTAAATATTGCTTTCTGCCACACTAAAAGATTAAACTTTGGAAAATAGTACTGAGTTTATATATATATCTGTGACTTTTTTAAAAAACAGTACATGGCCTACTATCCTTAAAAACTGTAATAGTGGGAATACTAGTTAAAGCATTAAAACCTAAGACAATCCATGTGTTAATTTTCTCATTAACCCTGGAAATTTATTTTTGTTTCCCATTATCATTAATTTTTCTCATTAACATACTTTCAGTCCTTTAGGGTAGAATTATTTAGTATTTTAAGGCTTATGGTGTGCGGAACTGGCTCCTAGTGGCTTGAAAGAACTAAATGCCCCATTCTTTCCAACTCCACGTTCAGTGATCGCGCATTATAGGTTAAAATTGGCCAGAGCAGGAGTGTTTACACCGTTAAAACAGGCAAACGTCACAAATCACAGCTTTCTGTCTATGTGTTTAGAAAGCCACTCTATACTACTTATCAGCAAAACTGGTTTTAACCTTCCTATAGTCATTATACTACCGCATATTACAAATCATGATGATAAAAGGAATTTTAAAGGTCACCTAATCCAAACGTCAATGTTTCAAACAATAAGAAAAGTAAAATGATTTTTCAAAACTCATGTAGCTAGTAAAAGATCCAAAATTACAATTCTGCTTTCCCAATTCCTAATCCATTTCTCTGCTTACCACATACAGATAGAGAAGTTAAATGACACCAGTTTCAATTCGTTACACATTTACTACAAGTCAACTTTAAGTCGGTCCCTGTATTCTATGATGTGTGGGATACAAAGATGAAGCACTGAAAATGTTAATTAAGCTCATTGTTGGCTCTATGATGTAGAGTACCACTTAATATTAGTTCCCAGCAGATAGCACTCTCATCACCTCTACCATATTTACCCATAAAGATTTCCAAAAGAACAATGCAGTTAAGTATCCAGCATAAGGGGAGAACCACTGTTCTCAGGAACTCTTGCTATGCGCTGAATTACCTCTTTACCTCCAAGACAACATTCCCCAGAAAACACATCTCAGGTGAAGAACATGTTGTCTCTTTCTTCAAGTCAAATCCTTGAGATGTGGGGTCAAAGTTAGCCTTTAAGCTTTGTCTTCTCTGTTTTAACTAGGGACTAGGCTCAAAGAATAGGGAAGTCCTCGTATCAGCATCCCAGGGAACAGACAAGGACTAGTTCAGATTTCAGAAGTAAATGTACTTGTAGATATTTATCTGGCTGCTGGTTAATAGCTTATAAAATCTATCAAATATAATGTGCTGATAGGGCATTTAAGCACATATTCCAAGATAATGTCTACTTATAAATCATATATTTTTTAAAACTGTATAAATGAAATAATTAGATGATTTTAATAAATAATTTACATCTTAACCCACTCATTCAATATAAATTCTGTAAATGTCATTTTTAACATGAATTTCATGCAGCAATGTAAAACTATTTAAAATTTCAGTGATGACATATAACTTACATAACACAAGGTGTTATATACTTGTACAGAAACTATCCCAAAGATGACAATAGCTCAAACAGAAGCTGACTAGATTAAATACCCTATAAATAATTGTATGACACTCTGAAATAAATTTAAGACTTCCTTTGATTAAGTGAAGTAATATAAAAATTCATATTAAAGTTCATTATTGTCAGCCAAATTAATTCTATTAAATCAAAAAAAAATAAATTAATAGGAAATTATTTGTTCCAATTATTTAGACCTTTTATTTAGCTTGTCCTACCCAGGACCTTAAAAAGCTGCTAGGCATTTATTGTAAAACCTAATTGAAATTTTGCGAGTACTATTAGGTGTATACTTTATTACCAGCTAGAACAAAAAGGTAACTTTTAGAATCTAAACAAAATGCTAAATTAAACATCTGGTACAAATCAGTTATTTAAAAATGACCACATGAAATCAGTAAATTGTAAGAGGCTCCCACTGACAACCTCAGTGGCTGGCCTTCCCAACATGGGCCCTTCCTAACCTGTCTCAGCCACAGGTCATGTTTTGTTGCTCTCTGAGAGCACACAAGTGATTCCGCTACTCAGGCTGGGTGAAACCCTAACTGCTGTGTGATGCCTTGCCCCTCAAATGGCACGGGTGTTGTCGTTTACCCAGATCTTAGAAGGCTGGAATGAGGAAGAACTGGCCTGGGGTTTCAGGTTGGCTGGCAATCGTTTAGTGTTCATGGTTGAGAGGGGTTGAACTTTCTCAAGCATCCTTCACTTCACAACACTAAGTACTCTTAAGCCCACCAGAATTATGGGAAATCTGCTTTTTGTAGCAGCATTTAGGAAGCTCAGCCTCTACCGTGGCTGTCTGCAGAGCAAGGCCTCCCCATTTCCCACGTCAGAATGTAATCCCCAGACATCTCGAGAATAAGTGTGTTTCAGGATCCCAGTGGTATCACATTAAGAGCACATTGCCAAAGACCACCTCAAGAAAACAATTCATGTTTCAGAAAGAGGAGACATAAGAGAGTTTTCCTCTCAGTGAATCATGAAATAGAGGAAGTCTGCAGGAAGAGAAGGAGACCAAGATCAGAGAACCTGGATCCTTCTGGCCTCTTCGCTGTTACTCTCAGTGTGTCCCTGTGCCATTTGCATGTGTTCTCTAAGGCTCTACTTTCTCGTGTACAAAATGGGGATAATAGCATTTACCCAGCCTAACCCCCAGGCTTATGTTGAAGCTCATAGAAAGGATTTTATAAAAGTATTATGCAATGTATTATGTCTATAATTTTCATAGACGTCATTACCATTCTGTAAGACCATGAGCCAAAACTTTTATTGGTTATGTTGTTTTTAAAGAAATCAACATAAAAAATTACTTTTGCAATCCATATATAAAGTTCTATTATGTTGCATCAACATAAACAAAGGAAAGACTTTGTGAGCAGTATTGAGATCGTACACTGCACACTTGCTAATGTTTAATTAAAAGCAACTATTTCTGATGAATTAAAATTTTTACCCAAGATCCTTTCAGATTTCTCTTTGTTTCACACACCACCCTTCCCCTAACACAGTTTTACCAACTTAAAACACCCTCTTTTTACAGTAATCTAAATTCCCTCTGGATAAAACCTGGCTGTTTCAGCTTTGCCAATAGCCATCTACACCTAGATGATAGAGATTAATTTTATTTCAAATCCACCCTTTCCTTCAGTTTTATCTCCCTTTTCCTTTGCAGCTCTCCCCTGGACTTCAAAGCAGCTTTGTGCGTGCAGAAAATCAATGGTCGGGAGATGAAAAGCAGCTCTTGTTTATCTCCTGCCTGCTGAAGGTCATTCTACTCAGTCGCATCTGTGTGAGATCCACAACCATTTTTTCCTTGAGGAGGGGAGAAGTCAATTGATTATATACCCAAAATCAGTATATGGAGAGAGGTGCCCATTTTAAACAGGTAGGATCACATTACAACACAAATATTTTAATAAGTAGAGTATTGGAGTACTAGCGTTTGGAGCATAAATTTAGAGAGTTATTGAATGTGACCCTGTTTTGTTTTTTGTTTTGTTTGTTTTGTTTTGTTTTGTAAAGCTATGTCTAGACTCATTATTGGGTACAAAACTATATACATGGTTTATCACATTCTCTAATAGATATCTGAGAAGTTATTGAATTTAGTAGACTTTAAGGATTATGATTAATAAAGAGCATCAATAAATGAGTGGATGGAGATCTATTTCTATACAGATAAATAGAAGCACTTTTCTACTGCAGATATGACCAGAGTTTCTGGCTTTGCTTCCCCAGGTTGTGTATCAGTCTCATTTTAAACAGTGATGAAACAGTCTAACTACGTCCTATCACATGCATTTCTTAGCTCTCAATGTTCTTTATATTCCAAGGGCATTTTTTAAAATTACTGTTGGAAAAGAGACCTAAAAACACATACATTCCTCAATGCTCTCAAGTCAAAAGTGTGCTTTCCTGAGGGCCCATAGGTTATGGCTTGTGCTTCCATGATAATGCTTTGTTCTGCCTCTGTGATATAGCTAGTAGTTATGTCAGATAGTAGTTTGGGTAGTTTGTTGTTATTATTGTTCTTTGTTTTTAGTAATAAAGCCAGGGACCTAAAAATCCTTGCCGATTCCCCTCCTCTCCACTAAGCTCCCAAATGAAATTTACATACCAGGGATAAAGCCAAGTGCAAACCAAAACACCAATTTATGGCTGGGCCAGGGACTACTGACTACTCCCCAGTTCAGAGCTTTTGTAAAGCTGAGTTAAAGCCCACAGCTTAGACTCAAGGCCTATGGAGTATATTCTGTGCTCCAGGGCAGAATCTAAATCTTGGAATTTCATTTTCCAGTAAGCTTAAGATAGATATAGATAGATAGATAGATAGATAGATAGATAGATAGATAGATACACACACACACACACACACACACACACACACACACACGGAACTGGCTTCTTACACAGTTATGGAGGCTGGCAGCCCCAAGGTCTGAAGGGTGAGGTAGCAAGCTGGAGTGGCAGCAGAACTGATGTTATAATTCCAGTCTAAAAGCCAGCAAGCCTGAGACCCAGAAAGAGCTGATGTCTCAGTTCAAGTCCAAAGGCAGGAAAAGGCCAATGTCTCCGTTCTGAAGGCCATCATGCCGGAAGAATTCTCTCTTACTTGGTAGATGGTCAGCCTTTTTGTTCTCTAAGTCATCAGCTGACTGGATGGGGCCCACCACGCTGGGGAGGGCCATCTGCTTTACTCAGCCAAGACATGAAAGTGAGCTGTGCGATTTTGCCTTGATAAGCTACTCGCACCAGCTCTGACTTTATAATTTCAAAAATCCTATTTTGAGTCATTATAAGGAGCAGCAAGCTGAAATTCCCTCTTAGCCTTTGCCTGTTGCCAACGTGTTCTCTTGCCTTTGTCCTTAATATACACTGATTATCCATTTCCTGAAAGCACAGGGAGTTAATTCCGCTGCAGGTAGTGACAGCATGTCTCCCCAGGCATCTCCAAGAGAACTTGATCTTGCACTGATTCCGAGGCTGCTGAGCACAAATGTGCTATGATAAATCTTTTTTTCTGCTGCTTAATTATTGATATTGGTAATAATTTTTTATTTTAACTCTGAAGATTCATGGGATCCGGTATGAGCTGGTGGGGTAGCTTAATCAAGGCAAGATTGCACAGCTCCTCACAGTCATAGAATTGATTTTCTGTAAAGGTTCAGTGGTAGCAGCAGCCGCTGGCCACTGCTGTGTCTCCAGTATGCAAATGCCTGATGGCTCTCAGGACATCTGGCAAATAACTTTGGCAAACGGGTGCCATTTCCCCAAAGATCAGCGAGAATTGCACAGATTTCCATAGCATGCAGCTCATGGCTGCTTAGCACTCGCAGTCCTCCCTATGGCCCTCATTTTAGGGTAAGCCAACGCCGGGAAGGGCCCTCTTTCCTTCTTCCTCTCTGGCCCTTCATCATGCCCACTGCAAGCCTTAGCACTTTTATGTCTTGGTTAGTTAATTCCCACATAGTGGGTGGAAAAAGACCTCAGGCAAGGAGACATTAAGGGTGAACCTAATAATAAGGTGAAAAGCTCTCCTCTGGTAGGTTAACAATAAAAAGTATAAAAATAGCTACCTTTTTTTTTTACATGTTCTCTGTGCTAACGATTGTGTGCCTTACAACCATTTTCATCCTTACTCCTCATACCTAGCCTGAAAAGGAGGCATTGATCGATCTGCTGTTTAACAGATAAGGAAACAGGCTGAAGGAAGCAGAACTACGTGTCCAAGGTCATGATTCGGTAAGTGGTAAAGTGATTAACTCCAAAACACTGAAGTCCCTGCCTTGAGAAGTGGTCTCATTTGGGACAGCCCTGGCTAACGGGGTGGTACTGGGCCCAGCTTTCGCTGAGCACACAGAACATTTGTAGCCTGCACCACATAGATATGATACTGTTCCCTTTTAAAGTTCCTTCGTATATGCCAACACTTATACTATGGACCATCAATTATCTCTTTAATATCGTCCACTGCAGATCCCGGGTATAGGCACATACCTCGTGTCAATTTGACTGATGTTTTTTTATGTTGTGAACAGTGATTCTCTTCATTCAATAAACACTCACTGAAGCCCACTTCTGTACGGACAGTGTGCTAGTTTCTATGAGAGTGAAATGAAAATGCTGCTCATCTTGTCCTCAAAGAAATCTAGAGAGGGGAAAGAATCATGGACACGGGGAAGAGGAATCCCACCCATTTGGCCTGTTCTCCTTCCTTGTTCTGCCCCACAGAAGGAGGGAATGCTAATCTGATTGGTCTTGTTCTAGAACATTGTTTTGGGGCTACACTTATTATCAGGCAGATGTGATGGTTAATCTTCTGTGTCAACTTTACTGAGCTACAAGGAACCTGTCCAGATATTTGGTCAAACATTGTCCCGGGTGTGTCTGGGAGGGTGCTTCTGGATGAGATTAACTTATCAAAATGTGATAATGTTACTTATCAGGCTGGCACAATACATGTGGAGCTAACGTTGTTAATAACATAAGATGCTGCATGCCCGTGCTGGTGTGTGCTTTTTCTAAATTCTTCTGCCATTGAAATGCAAGCGATGGTGAAACTGGGCAAGCAAAATGGATTTCTTGGCTACTAGAGGTAATTTTGTGTTGTTCATGGTGTCCACAGGCCAAGGATGGACCAGGAAATACAAAGAAAATGGAAAAGCTGACAGCAGTGTCCTGGAAAAATTCAATCACGGCCAGCCAGAGATGAGTCCAAATGCAACAAGAATGCAGAACACTGTTGGGTTTGTTGGGGCGGCAGGGAGACCCTTTTGCTGAAACCTAATGAGAAATAGTAGTTTTACCCTGATAGATAGAAGTAGAGGGCATTGCAGGTAGGAAAAGAAAAGAAAGAAAGAAAAGAGGAGAAGAGAGAGAGAGAGAGAGAGAGAGAGAGAGAGAGGAGAGAGGAAACCCAGCATAGAAATGAGAGGAAGTGGGAACTTGGGGATGATAGAAGAAGTGGAGAACGTAGGGGGTGCAGCCTGCCTGCCCTGGGCACCTCCCTGGACTGGGCAAGAACGCAGATGGAGATCCTTCTTCTGAATTGTGTGCACAAGGAATCCCAGTGCTCTAGATTCCTGGATCGGGGTCTGGGGGTTATAAGCTCAAGTTTTGCACATCCCCCATGGCGTGGCCAGAAGAGGACTAAGGGTGTAGGGGCACAAACTAAAGCATAGAGTGAGACCCAGAGCAGGGGCCATTAAAGAATTCCGAACACCAGCATGATATGATTAGTTGTAAACGTTAGATGTGTCACTCTTGCAGCTGAGAAGATGTTTGATTGAAGGAGGAAAGACTTGAGGACAGAGAGTCCAGTAAGGCTTCTGTCACTGTGGGGAGGGGCTTAGAGGAGGAAAAACAGTGATGGGGAAAAGGCGCTTGCACAAGAGGAGGAACAATGGGGATGGAAATGGAATAATAGAGACAGAAGACATTAAGGATACAGAGTTAACAGGACTTAGTGACTTAAAAGTAATGTGTGGGGGGTGAGGGGACAGAGAAATCTAGGTTGGCTCCCTGGTTTTAGGCCTCAGCAAGAAGCAGTGCTGACCGAGACATGGACTGGTAGGGGGAGGAGAAAGGAAGCTGGATAAACGAGCTAAGGGCTTGGGTAGCAATCTGGGCCGGACATACAGGTTTGGGAGCTTCAGCACAATGGTCATGGTTGAAGCTATGGATGTGAACAATATGGATTGGGGAGAAGGTTAGTGAGACCAGAAAACAGGATGCAACCCTGAACAATACCTAATAAAGATGGGTAGAGAAAGAGGGAAAAGGGGTTGGTGGGTTGGAGAACGAGATCAGCACAACAAGAGTCTGAGTTGAAGAGGAAAAGAACAGTGAGGCCAGTGAGGCGTGTCTAATGCTGCTGAAAGGTCAGGTCATATACGGATTACGAAATGGTTATTTTATCAGCTTAAATGTCACCTCCCCATAAAGAATTTCCTTAACCATTCTATTCAAGAACATCCCCTCCCCTTTCTCTTTCAAAGCACTTGCCCCAATTTATAATTTATATCTATTTTCAAGTTAATTTCTCTAAAATCTGTCTCCCCAACTAGATTTCTCGCAGCAAGAGACCAGGGGCCATGCCTACCTTGTGGCCCTCTCTATCTTCAGTGCTTAGCTTAGTATCTGGCACACAGTAGGTGCCTGCTAAATATACAGCGACTTCACGGAGAGTAATTTCAGTGGAACAGAGCTGGTTGCAGTGCATTGAGGAGTAAGCTGAAAGTGAAAAAAATATATATATTAGAGAGTGAGCAGACTGCAATTTCTAGAAGAGGAAAAAAGGGAAGGCAGAAGCTAGATGGAGAACATACGGCTAAAGAGGAGCTTTTTATTTTTTATTAGCTTTTTTCAATAGAAGAGACTCGGATCTGTTCACATCATGAGCGGATGGAGTTCATGGAGCTGAGGAAGCTAGAGACACGAGAGGAAGGGGACAGGAGAAGGGGCGCTTCTGTCGTGGGCAGCGGGGGAGGCCGCAGAGAAGGGCGGAGAGGATGGTGCAAATCTGGGTGAACGTAAGTGTGGGAGAAAGAAGTTGGAAGAACTCATACCTAGTAGTCTCCAATTTCTCAGTAAAATAAGAAGGGAGGTTGTGGTTTGAAGAAAATAATAAAGATTTGAAATACGTGCTTAAGAGAAGGAGGCAGCCAGAAGGTAGGCTTTGTGAGGCAGGTACTTCTCGTCTTTTTACTCCTGGCTCCTCGGCACCTAGGAGAGAGCTGGATGAATAAAGGAGTGTTGTTTGGGTCATTAATCACAACATCACAGCTCAAGCAGGGGGAATGACACTTAGTGGCGTGAAACAACGGCAGCGTACTATTTGTTATATTTCTAGAAGGTGGCCCGGCGGTCCTCCGGCTTCACGTGCTGACAACTGGGGCGCTGCAGGGTCCTGGCTGAGAGCTGCCTCCCTCACTGGCTGGCAACGGATGAAGCTGCTGGCTGGCAGCTCTGCTGAGGCTGTTGGCGGGGCCCTTTGGGTCCCTCCCTGTGGGCCTTTTCATGTGGCTGCGTGACCTCCTCGGAATGGAGGCCGGCTTCCAGAAAGGAGAGTTCCCAGTGGCAGAGGCCTTCCTGCAGCCGCCTTGCCGATGAGCACAAGGGCCACGTGGAGAAGAGACCTGGCAGGAGGAAGCCTCCCAACCTCTGGCTGCCACGGAGCGTCTTCTGTAGGAAACAGAAATAAACGTCTATATTGTTAAGTCGCTGTTTTGGGTTGGTTTTATTTTTCTATTATATGCAGCTTAAACCTAATCCTAGCTAGTGTAATCGATGAACAAGAAGCAAGAACTCGTGGCTTCACTAAAGCCAAAAAAAGCAATGTGGCTGCATTAGTGTTTCTCATTTCTATCAAAAAGGTGTCCTCTCATCATGACATATGCAACTGATCCTTGAACAACGTGGGTTTGAACTGCATGGGTCCATTTATATGTGAATTTTTTTCAATAAATACTGTAAATGTATTTTCTCCTCCTTGTGATTTTCTTAATAGTATTTTTCCCTCTCTAGCTTACTTTATTGTAAGACTACAGTATATAATACATATAACATATAAAGTATGTGTTAATCCATTGTTTATGCTCTCAGTAAGGTTTCCAACAGTAGTTAAGTTTTGGGAGAGCCAAAAGTTGTACATGAGTTTTCCATTGCACAGGGTGGGGTGGGCATCTCTTAGCCTTTGTGTTGTTCAAGGGTTAACTGTTTTTTTAACACCTGTTTTACTCACCTGAAATTAAAATCATAGATAATATCACCTACTGGCATGAATAATTAAACACACTATATGTAGTCTGAACTAGAGTATAAAGGATAAAAAAGAAAAGTAGTTCATAATAAAATATGTCAACATGTAAATGCTGAAGCAGGACCACCCTAGGAGACATGAAGTTAATTAGGTGCTTGCACCTACCTCTAATAAGTAATCTTGGATTTAAGTGAAGTGAGAATACATTTATATGACTATCTGGTAGGACGCTAAAAAGGCATGTGGAGAGAACAGTGGACTGCCACACACATTAAGGACATCAGGCATTTCTGTCCATTAAGGGCCAGTAGGACCTTCCGATTGTCACAACCAAAACTCCCCCCACAAATTTCCAGAAGGGGGCAGTAGCCACTCCTGTTCGAGAATGTCTGAGTGGGTGAGGAACTGGGGTAGGAACCCCTGGGCTCCCTCCTCGCAGGGAGCAGGGGGAAGTGGGGGGCGGGCGCTCCACCTGTGCTTGCGCTCTGTGCCTTCCTGCAGCAGGACCAGCCTGCCTGCCGCTGGAGGCTCTGGCTTCCCTCTCTTCCTGCTCTAATCTCCAGAGCAGCAGTAGTGAAGGCTCTCCCAGTTAGGACTGCCAGATTTAGCAAATAAAAATATAGGATGTCCAGTTAAATTCAAATATCAGATAAACTACAAATAATCGTTTAGTCTCAAACATAAGTATGTCCCAAAAAACTGCATAAGACACACTTATACTAAAAATTATTTGTCCACCTAACAATTGAATTACACTGGACATTCTGTATTTTATCTGACAACCTTACTCCCAGTGTACCTTGTCCACCCAGGATCTTAGACAAATGTGTTCTAAAGGGTACTAATCCAGTCAGGAGACTTGAAGAACTATGTCCATAATACAGCATTCCCTGAAAAGGATTCCATGGAGTGTTACTTCTAGAAAATGCTCTGAGGGAAAAAAGACCTACAATACCTCTTGGAGATTCAGAATACTTATCTCATACTAAAGCTTAAAGAGATCCTACCATAAAGGTATCCCTCCATTTAATGATTAACCTAGTATTTCACAGCCTTATTTCACCTAGCACCTGCTACCTTCCTCAAGCACCGGTGGGTGGTCCACTGACCTCTGGCTGGCTCGAGGCAGTTCTAATGCTGAAGCTCTAAGCTGAGCCCAGGAGGCCACACTCAGGCTGTGTGGTTACTCCGACTCTCTGGGCCTCAGCCTTCCCATCCGTAGAGCAGAGGAGCTGAATGAAATTAACTTGAAGATCCGTGGAGGTGATGCAATCTGGAAGATTCAGCTCTCACGCCATTCCTTTCCCAGAGCTCTGCTCTCGTCCCATTGTTGCCAAGAGTCACCTCAAGCCAAACTCAAAAGTTGGAACAGACCAAAAGATGAAGCCTCGCACCACGCATGAGCTGTCTCCAGGAGCCTGGCTTCTCCATCCTGGCTTCAGCTTTGATCCATCTCAGTCCCAGCAGAGGCCACAATGATGATGTCTGTGATTCCATGGGACAAACGAGAAACCCAACTGTACCAGCGATGATTCAACGGCCTAGCAAAGGTCAGCTGTAACTCGGGCTTCTCCCACCGTGTGAGGAGTGAGGAGAGCAAAAGAATGTTTGTCTCTGACAGAAGACCTTTGGCAAGTTCCTGGAATCTCTACTTTGCAGCAAGTTGAGTTCCATTTGGAAGGTAAGTTAGTGTCTTCTCGTGACACATTTCCCACAGAAATGTTCCACATGGTTTGGATTTCCAGGAAAACCCTTGGCTCACAGCCTATTTAATCCACGATGAGACTACAGGAGTACTCGTTTTATTTTGCTAAGCTTTATTGTGCTTCACAGATGTTGCACTGTTACAAATTGAAGGCAAGGCCTTCCACCAGCAAAAAAAAATGACAACTTGCTTAACTGCGATACTCACTTTACTATGGGGGTCCAGACCCGGGTCCATGGCACCGGGTGTACCACAGTCCCAAGAGTGCTCTGCAAAGGCTGAACATGAGAAGCCGTCATTTTGTCCCCTCCTCCCTTTTTTCTCCCTGGGTTTACCGTCCCTCTTCTCTCAGCCTCCAGAACTCCCATCCATCAGTAACTTTACCAGTTCGCCAAAAACATTTGCTATCCCCAAATATAATGATTTCCATAGTCAGAGGGAAAAGGCCACACAATGAGCATCCTTCAGCGTTTAAGGGGGCCCCACCCTCACCCCAGAAAGCTGTTGATTAACAGTTCATACGTAGGGAATGTGCAAATTTGACATTCCTAAGTCAAATCCTAAATTGCCAGAATGCAGGCAAGTATTGTCTGCTTTAAAAGCAAAATCTGGGAGGGTCAATATTTCTCATCTTCTACAGTGGTAATGGAAGTGCCACATTGGGCTCACTGCCAAGGTCCACACGTGTCTAGGCATGTTCATCCTATTGATGGGCAGGAGCCACTAACAAGGTAATTGCTGGGACAGGGGTCCTGGGGCAGCTTAGTGCTGATCTAGAACAGGGGGTCTCAAAATGTGGCTCCCAGACCAGCAGCAGCACCACCTGGGAACTCTTAGAAATATAAAATCTTGAGTCCCACTCCAGACTTACTAAAACCTTCTTGGGTTTAACAGAGCCTTCAGGTGACTAATAAGTACTCAGGTTTGAGAAGCACTGGTCTAGAATGTCGGCCTCCTTAATTTTCATCTGCACTGCATCAGAAGAGGGCCTCCAGGCAGAAGGTGAAGAAATGTTCTCACAAGGTTATGCATGAGCTGGCAGCTTGTTTATGGCCACCAAAGAAGCAAAAGTGACAGAATAGAGCAGATAGGCAGCCTTTGCCCAGGGAGAGCTCCAGAAAGTGCAGCACTTCCTTAGCACCCTGCTGATCTGGCCACTGGACAAAGGCGACCCCTTCTGACACAGGCATCCGGACTGTCAAGGAGACCACCAGAACCATGAGAGGTAAGGAGAGGCACGGCCACCCTAGGGTAGCTTCTGAGTCCCCGGACAGGGAACTCTGAATAGAAGAGCATAAAAAGGCTGTTCCTGAGGTCACGTGAGACCCTGCTAGGGGTATTCAAAATTGAGTGAGACCTTAACAGAGTTGGAGATTCTGCTGTGCATCTAGTAGGTTGGGGGGAAGCTTGTGATAGACATTTAGGCTATAACCATTAATCTAATCTTGTTAGACTGGTGAAGCCTGGGAAATCTGGTGTTATGGGAGGAATGGAAATTTGTCCTTAGTGCAGGTTTAGCACGTAGAAAACTTTGATGCTTTCACCTCACTGCCTCTCTGTGATGACTCTTTGGAATAAACACTAAGCAAAAAAAATCTTGGCCTGGATTTAAAAGCCCAGGGGCCATCCTTCCTCCTACGCCCCCCTCAGCGCGCAGGCACGCGCGCGCGCGCGCGCGCACACACACACACACACACACACACGATTCTGTATGGCTCATTGCAGTGGGTAATTACTGAGGGCTTCCTGGCTGACAATGAAAGCCTGCTTGCTTAGGCATCAATCAAATCCACAGCCTCCCTGACAATTACCCCATCAGTTTCAGCCCCAGTAATAAACGAGCCATTCAAAGTTTCTGGAAGCTTCAGTTCCAGCAATTCTTCCTCTGATACAGTGGTTTGGCAATTTGGGGTCCCTGGGCTCTCACAAAACGGGTATCACATTTCTGACCACTTTTCCTGTGGTTGGACTTATTCCTCCTCCTTTGAAGGTCATAACTTCTAAAACGTTGGCGTCTCCCTTTTCTTTCCTACTTGTTTACCCTCTTGTAACTTGAAGGCAACGAAGCCCAAAGTCATGGAAATTGTTAATTGCACCCTTCAGTTTCATTGAACAAAAGAGCTGGTGACGGCTTCGGCTGGGGCTGCCAGGAAGCTCGCGGACTGCTTCCTCGGCAGGGCATGGCCGGAGCCACTCTGAACGTCTGCTCATCTTATGGAGCTGCCTCCCTCCCAGGATGTCAGTTTAACACGAATGTTGTTACTTTTTAACTACTGAGTCTCTGGGCATTTTGGTCCCCAGAGTGTTTTTCTAGAAAATTAACTTTGGGGTATCATGTGTTACATTAATTCACCCCAGACACCCTCAGCGTGGAAGTGAAATCTCCAGGCATTAGTCAGTGCTGATCCAAGTGAGTGTATCACCTTCCCCCGGGCAGCAAGAGACAAGGTTACTAAAATTCTTGTCAGTGGCTCTGTGCCCACTGTTTCGTGTCCCATGTGGCTTTGTGCCACTGGGTCCTCTAATACAAACCTTATCTTGCATCTTTCCTAACCGATTTTCAGCTGATCTTCCTACACTAGGTGGCGTGAAAGTCGACACAAATCTGTCCCAATGCCAGGATCTGTTTAGGGCCTCGTCTCCAATCTCTTTAGCCCCAAAGACCTATTTCATTCCGAGTGGCCCTTTCCAACTGACCACCTTCCAGGAACCCAAAGCAAAAATATCTCCTTCTTGTCATCTTCATTTCAGTGAGGGGATCTTAATGCTGGAAAAGTGACTAAATGAAATGGAGCCAGAGGGAGAATGTAAGTAAGTCATGACATCACAACTCCACAGTGAATTTCTGAAAATCCAAGAGCTGCAGTATCCAGCGAAGGCCACCCCAACGGACACAGCTGATGCCACACATATTAGTGACTCACCAGAGCCCAGATCCCAAGCACAGGGCTGTCAGAGCGTGTGTGCTCTCCAGGCTCCTGGATGTTAGGACAGACTGCTTTAGTTCTGCCATGGAAATAAATTTCTAAACTGGGATCAGGTGTCTCCAGTTGAGGCCAAAATAGATTGGTAACAATGGCTTCTTTGGTGTTCTAGAAAGGGAAGGCTTCTGGCATGCTCACCCACGTCGCTTTGTAACGGACATAACTCCATCTTCCCTATTACCCCTTCCTTCCTCCTCTTGTGCTGTGCGATAAACAAACCAAACAGTATCATCCATTTCACCTTGAATGAGCCCTCTTATCCTCCCATATCGTTGTCCCTGACATTTGATTCTGAGGTATTACGATAGATAATAAACAACTTTACTTTTTATAGAGGACCCAAGAAAGAGAGATAGTAAGAATAAGCAGGCTCATTGTTGACAGAGAGGTGACCTGTTCA
The DNA here is from genome assembly GCA_003508835.1 of Eonycteris spelaea. Classification (NCBI taxonomy): domain Eukaryota; kingdom Metazoa; phylum Chordata; class Mammalia; order Chiroptera; family Pteropodidae; genus Eonycteris; species Eonycteris spelaea. The sequence goes on from PUFA01000062.1 coordinate 7,350,669, forward strand.
CCAGGATACTTCTTCCTTACAAATGGCCTTGATATTCTGGCAGAGCACAATGATAAGAGGCAGTAGGTGTGGGAGGTAGGGGAGGTATCTAAGAGTTTGAGAGACTTTATTTAAATTGGCTAATGTGCCTCTAAGCTGAAAGGCTTTCTGGCCTGGTATCAATAGTAGTAATGTTAATTAATGAACTAAGTTCCTTTTCGATGTTCCTTTCCCTAATCAACCTTAACAAGTTTTACTCATTCGTGATCTCATGGAACCTAGCAGCAAAATGTACAACAACCCCTTTATTTTCAGACTAATAGTGGAAATAGTTATCAAGTAATGGATATTTCCAGTTATGACTTCCCTCACCCCATTTTGTGGAAAACAGTCTTTTCCTGGGATAGCTGGACCTCATAAATATAGAAGTGTGCCCTGAGCCTAGAAGATGCCGCAATTCCTACTCTTTAAACTAACTGTTTGACTGGGAGTCCTTGTAAGATCATAGGAAGGACCTGGGCTCCAGCGTTAGCAGGCTGGGCTTCCATTCCCAACCCTGCACTCACTGACTTTGTGACTTTGGGCATCTCACTTGACCTCTTTGAAAGTCAGTTTCCCCTTATATAAAATAGAGGTAGTATTCCCAACTCGTGAGGATTTATTCATCTAATTTAGGATACATTTCAGATTCTCTCTCTCTCTCACCAATCACTGCACTTCCTAGACCTTAATTCTATTCTGTACTCTATTTCATATTTTAAATTTAGTTTTGTCAGTGAGCACTGAATGGACAGAATAATTATTTGTTTAGAAACATTTTCCACAAAACCCCACAGGTTAGAATAAAGGAGTATCGAAGCTACCTACCTGCTCCCAAATTGAATTGATAGTGTTATATTCCTTTTTGTTTGCTGTCAACTGACTCCTGAAGGTACATTTCCAAACCAAACCTGTCATCTAAATGCCAGATCAGCACATCCAATAGTCTCTTTGACATCTCGAATGGATGTCTAATTGGCCTCTCAAACTTAAATATCCAATGAAGGAACTTTTGAGTTCCCTCTTAAACCCGCCCCTCCTGCTGTGTCCCCCGTCTTAGCTAGTAGCAACTTTATCCCTCCCTTGCTCGGTCCTAAAAGGTTTGTTCTGGACGCCTTTCCTTCCCTCACACTTCATGTACAATCCATCAGCAAGTTCTTTTGGCTCTACCTTCACGATAGTCCAGTAGGTAATGACCTCTCACACCTTCACTGTCACTATCCTATTTATGCCACTGTCATCCTGTCACTGGATTGTTGCCTCTTAACAGATCTTTCTGCTCCCACACTCTGCAGTCTATCTTCAACACCACCGTCAAAGGAATCCTTTTAAAGTCTGAGTCATATCATGACACTCCAAACGGCTTCCCATGTCACTCACAGTAAAAGTCAAACAGCCTTCACTGTCCTATTTGATGTGGCCCCTCAGCATGGCTCATTCTGCTCCTGCTGACGCTGGCTTTCTGCGGCTTCTGAAAACTCAGCAGGCACACTTTCATCTCAGGATCCTTGCGCTTACTGTTCTGTCTGCCTGAAATATTTTCTCCAGGTGTCTACACACTTGACACCTTCACCTCCATTAGGTCTTTTCTCAAATACTACCTTCCCTGCCTATTCTATTTAAAACTGTGATCCTTCCCTCATTCCTAGAGCCCATTTCATACCCTCCCTGCTTTATTTTTTCTATACCCCTCATCACTGTGTGCAGATTATATATTTTATCTACTATCATCTTTTCCTATTAGAATGTTAGCTCCATGAGGGTAAGGATGTTTTGTTCAATTTGTCTCTATCACATATTAAGCATGCAATAAAAATTTAAAAAAATAAAAAAATTAAACAAATGATGGTGAAGGAAATCCCCAGGATTTGTTCCTTTCTCACTCCGTACATTGTCTCATTTTATACTTCCCTGCCAGACTTTTGGCTTCTGGTCAAAATGGAATAACAAGGGCCTAATTTACCCTTACATCGTGTAATAGGTTGGATAATATTCACCAAAGATGTTAAGTCCTAATCCCTGGACTAGTAAATATGGTCTTACTTGGAAAATATTGTTCTTGCAGATATAATTATGATGAGGATTTTGAGATGAGGAAATTACCCTGGATTATCTGGCTGGGCCCTAAATGTCACAAGCATTGTTAGAAGAGAGAGTACAAAGGATTAACACAGACACGTGGAGAAAAAGGTGATATAAAAACAGAGGCAGAGATTGAAATGAAGCAACCACAGTTCAGGAATGCCAGGACAGTCACTAAAAGCTGGAAGAAGTAAGCATTGGAGTCTCCACTAAATCTTTCAGAGTGGTCCTGCTGACACATAAGTTTCAGATTTCTGGCCTCCAGAATGGTGAGTGAATGACTTGTTGTTTTAAGCTGCCTCATTTGTGGTACTTTGTTTCAATAGTAGGAAACGAATCAAACGACGAAAATACTGTATAAAAAGTGAAAAAAAACCCAAAAGGTTTTTAGATACTGACATATTGATAAGGCAGGACACCAATCACAGAGAGAAGGGGACTGATTACCCCGACTTACTTCCTAGGGAGCTTCTGGGCTGTGACACCGGGAAGGATACAGTCAGTGTGGTCTCCTGACTTGAGGAGACAGACTTGAGAATTTGGGGAAGACGAGAGTTGTGAATTCACATAACAGAATGGAAGAGAGGAGAGAGCTACACAGAGAGGACTCCGAAGACCGGAGGAAAGTTCAGTTGGAATCTTCAGCTGAGCGCTGATGAGCCCGTAGTCATGAGGAAGCTACTAGAGGCCACGCCCAAAGCAGCAGAAAGAAGCAGATGAAACTGTTCCTAGAGCCTGTAAGGGTTACGAACAGTTCACGTTCCCACTAGCCAGGGGAGAAACCTTATAGCAAATGGGGCATCAGACGGAGCATTCAGGATGAAAGGCCTCTCTGGTACTGCCTAGCAAGCTTAAAATCAACCCTCCCTCACAAGTATCAGATTCTTTCTAAGGACCTTAAATAAGTCCTAGAAAAGCTCAAATCTTATATAAAGAAATATAAATTGTAGCACCCATAAAAAGGTAAAACCACAATGTTTGGTGTCCAGTGAAAAATTATCAGACATGCAAAAAGAATTTATGATTCATCATAAGTAGAAATATCAGAATTTGAAACGGACCGAGAAACAATGATAGAATTAATACAGCAGGAAATTAAAGTATTTATTACTGTATTCCATATGTTCAAGAAAGCATGAGCATGTTAAAAGGAGAGATATGGAAGATATTTAAAAAGGACCCAAACTGAACTTCTAGAGATGACAAATGCAATATCTAAGATGAAGCATTGTCATATAAAAGCAGATTAGACACTGTATAGTGAAAGATTAATAACCTTGATGACAAGAACAGAAACTTCTTTAAATGAAAGACAGCAAGAAAAGAAAGACTGAAACAAAAGAACAATAACAACTTCAACTGAGTGGTCTGATATTTCCTGTAATTGGAGATCCCCCCCCAAAAAAGCAGAAGAAACAAAAAATCATTTGAGGAAATAATAAACAAATTTTCTGAAATTCAGTGAAAACTCTAAACCCACAGACCCTCAACAAGCCAAAGCACAAGAAACATGAAGAAAACTACACTAATGCACACCAAAATCAAATAGCATAAAACCATCGGTACAGAGAAAAACCTTAAAAGCAACCAGAGAAAGAAGACATTATGACAGAGGACCAAAGAATGACAATAGATTTCTCTTTAGAAACAATGCAGGACAAAAGGCAGTGTTACTTTCCATGCCCAGTGAATATGTCTTCCGAAAACAAAAGCAAAATGAGGACTTTTAAAATATATGAAGCCTGAAAGAGTGTCTCGTTGGCAGACCTTCACTGTAAGAAGTGTTAAAAGAGTCGTGCAGGCGAAAGGATAACAGCACCAGATGGAAATCTGGGTCTACAGAATGGAATACAAAGCACTGGATGGTAAATAAATGGGTAAAATATCAAGTACTGTTTCCTCATTTTAAAAATATCTTCTAAAAGATATTTTGGATCAAGGAGAGTGACAATGTATTGTGGGGTATATAATATATGTAGAAGTAAAGCCTATGACAACTCTGCACAAAGGCGGGGAGAAGGAAACTGAAGTTTCCTCTATAATGTTCTTATACTACACATAAAGCGATATGCTACACGAGGCTAGATAATGATCGAATGTATCACACACACACACACACACATACCCAACAACAAAACCCAAAGAGTTATAGCTAAGAAACCACCAAAGGACATAAAATGGAACCATAAAAATACTCAAATAATCTAAAATAAGGCAGATTAAAAAAACGAAAGGGGGAAACAAAGAACAGATGGGTAAAATAGAAAACAAGTAGCAAGTTGGTATATTTAAAGTCTGCTATATCAATAATCGAATTAAATTTAAATTGTCTAACCCAATTCAAAGAAAGAGGTTGTTAGTTGAGATAAACTACATGTTACTCTCAGGAACCCCTCTTTAAATATAAAGACACAACTTGGTTAAAATAGAAGAACAGGAAAAGATATACCAGGCTGTACTTATACACCATGCCCTCCCAGGTTCTAGCCCGGGAGCTGTAGCTGATCTACTTCATGGTGTTATCTGAAACTGGAACAGAGAAGGATCCGAGAACAACACGAACAGAGAGATGAGCAGCCAAATTGCTCTAATTAAACTGTCCTGACACTGCCCAGCCCATAAGGATTTTCTGTGGATCCCATGTCTATCTCTGGTCTCTTGGTTTGGATGGATTTAAAACTCATGGCTTTTACCATATTCAAACTAATCTCAGATATGGAAATGAGGCAACATTTGGTCAAAATCCTATCTTCTCTCTTTTTCTTAGGAATCGTTTAAGGAAAGCAGTTTTATTATTTTTTTAAGACTCTCAGCAAGGCTCATTGTTAGAATTTTATTTTCCATCATGTCCTGCCATGATGTAGGTCATCTTGACAGTTGCAGCTTACTCACTTCACGGCTCTATGCTTGAAGCAGGACCTGCAGGTTTTGTTTTGTGTCTCAGTGTTTTGAAGAGAGGGAAACTGATGCATTTCTGACCATGGCATCCTTCAGGTTGCTACCATGGTCATGTGATGTCTGACACCTGCTCCTTTGGAGGGTGATTTTATAGTGTGGTGGTGGCTCTCAGAGTGCCATTTGTCATATGAAAGGACCAGGTTGCTTCTCTAGTGTTGGTCTGAGAAGATATTTGTTATATAATCTCCCTGAAAATACCTTTTTTTGCTCAGTTTTGATTAAACTGTTTGATTTAGCTTTTTCGTAGATTGTGAATCTCATTTAACTTAGATTTGTGATAAATTTTGGCATTTTTTAAAAGGTGAAGATAAAGGTTTCTTCCTGTAGGTTATGTTCCTGGTTAACATGTCCATAAAGATGTTCATTGATGTGTTCCTTTAATTGAATGGAAAAAACTTTTAAATCTCTAGGGAGAAATATGACTTGCTTTGGGGCACCAAAGTCTCCTCCTTTATGCTGTTTCCTTTCTTCTGCAGTATGATATAAATTCCCTAAGGTTAGGGATATGTCTTATTCACTGTCATAGCCCCAGCATCTAGACTAATTCCGACACACAGTGAGTTCTTATACTTGTTAACTGGATTCAGTGATTAGCATCATTAAACTTAAGGAAATAAACCCTGTACATTGCCTGAGACATTAGCACCGAAAATAGAATGTAGAAGACGGTAGCTTCTTGAAAAAGATGACAGTGCATTAGTCTGCTCATGCTGCCACGATGAACTGTCAATCTGGGCCCCTTAAACAACAGAAATTATTTTTTTCACAGTGCTGGAGGCAAGAAGTCAAGGTCAATGTTCAAACAATTCAGTTTCTGGTGAGGTCTCTCTTCTTGGCTTTTAGGTTCCCACCTTCTTGCGGTATCTTCCTATGACCTTTTCTCTGTACGCACACTTGGGCAGAAACTGCTCTGCTGTCACTTCCTTTTGAGATACCAGTCCTATCAGATTAGGGCCTCACCTTAGGATCTCATTTAACTTTACCTCCTAAAGGGTGTTAGGGTTTCAACATATGAATTTGTGGGAGGCATAGTTTAGTGCTTATCATACAGGTTTGTTTGTGTGTTTTGGTTTTTTCCTAGTAAAGGTCTAAACCAATATGAATTTGGTCTATAGTATCTTGAAGAAATGTAATTTTAAATAAAAAATTAATACTTGTTTAATATCTTTGAATATCCAGGCAAAATTCAAATTTCTCTTATTCTCTTATTATTTTATTTCATAGTTGATACATTTAAATTAGGATACAAATAAGTAAGGTTCATAAATTACATTTTTTCTTTTTCTTTCCTTACAATGTGTTGAGGAAACCAGGTTGTTTGATCTATAGCTGCCCGCATTCTGGATTGCTTTTCCATGGTGCTGTTTAACCTGTTTCTCTGCTCTCCTTATTTCCTACAAACTGTTACTTAGGTCTGGACGCTTGAGGGAATTGAAGCACTTAGCTCCTAAAATAATTTTTTCTAACTAAGTTTTCTCTCCATTAAGTGTTTGTAGAGAGTGAGGGTGGAGGGCAGCTGAGGGGCATGCCCTGCGCCGTATGCAGCTGGGCTCAGCATACACCTGGTGAAGAGCCACCGTCTACAGGACAGCAGAGGAAATCCAACTGTAAGATGCAAAAACTTGGGAAATTCTACTGTTGACCCATTGAAGGAGCTCTAGAAGCCCACACATATACTTTCCTCTTGTAAAACTGAACTTTGTGAAAATGCATGCTGAAACAAAGCACAGATGTCATAGATGTAGCAATTCATACGAGCTGGATGAGACTTAACAAAATTTTAGAGGATTGTGGCAAGACCTTGCAGTGTATATACACATATACCCTGAAGCTGGTAGAGCTTTATGACAATCACACATTTTCTCCAGGGCTGTGAGATCCCTGCAGAACACAGGGATAAGCCTACCAAGGAAAGGAAAATAGGGAGCTCCAGCCACAATCAGAAGTTGTCAAATAAGAACACTATCTTATTAAGTAATCTACTGGTCAAACTCTGGATAATCCAGGTCTGCTCTGACATGATTGCTGGACTGGCACATGGCAACCATCTGACCTAAAAGAACCCCAGATATGACTTTTATATCAAAGGGTTTTTCTCAGCCTCACAAAACCAAAGTCAAACTGGAGCGTGAACTTTGCAACATAAACACTGAACCAGTTTTGAAATGATGGGACGTAGGAACCCAAACTGATTTTCACTTGCAGGTGTCTCAGTCGTAGGGGAAATTCTAACTTCCTGGGCCTGGCAATGTTTGATACAGCTGCCAACAGGCCTAGGCCTCTGGTTAGACAGCTGCCCTCACCTGCCTCTGGGCCATATTGTAAACACTCTGGCTTTTTCATGAGTGTTGATTCATCTGCAACACAAACAAACAGAAGGAATCATCATTGCTAAAGAAAGCAAGGTTCAACTGATAGAAACACAGATGGTGAGCACTTGTTTTGAAGATGTGAGGAGTTAGTTCTTCCCCAGCGATAAACTCGCAATGGATGGCTCCCTTTCAGCCAACTTAATCTGGGACACATTGGGGTCTCAAGCTGTCTAGAAGCTCAGATATGTGTGGAGCTACACTCTCCAACTTCTAAAAGTCGAATCCACCTATGCAATGACATTTACAAGTTTCTTCTAAAATTAAAAAATAGAGAACAGGGCCAACAGTATTATCTAGATTGGATAGAGCTAATTATGGTTGCTCTGATTCTTGGTCATTCTTTGCCTTTTGGTCATATAAACATGAACTTTGTACGTGAATGTGAATATGTTATAAGTGTAAGATGCTAATCTATCTATATTTAAAAAGGGTTCCAAGTGGAATAATTCCGGTATCTGATCACCTGTGCTTGAAAATTTCTATCCACTAAGACTAAGGAAACCATGAGGTCCTTAACACAAGTAATAAAAAAATGCACAACATGCAATGCTTTTAAAGGCAGCCACCTTAACCTGCATTTATTTAGTTTTTAATTTTGTTTTAATTTTTAATAGATTTTGAAATGTAGACAAGAATGAAACTCAAGTCATATTTCAGGTTTTATTCTTCTTCTGCACAAGAAGCAAAAACAATTTGTCGGCCAGCCCTCCCCTGGGACTCTGATTAATGTTTCCAAGTTTCTCTAGAAACAGGTCTCCTCATTTCAGAAACACACTGGCTTTCTGCTCTATACCAGATCCCAACAGTTCACTTTGTTCACCAGCAGCAGGTTATCAAAGAGGAAAAATCTTCCCTCCAGCCCTCCAACATGTTTTTTCGGAGGCAGAGCCAGATTATCTGAGGTATCCGGAAAGAAGCCCTTCCTGGTTATAGCACAGCCAGTGTATCCAAAGGTCTTGAATTTAGAGATAAATTAGACACCTAACAGAGGCCCTTTGAGAAAGTTTTTCGCTCTGAAAGTCCATTAGAGAATGATTTTATTAATGATTTACTCTACAGGCCACTGTTCAAAAGGTCTTAGTGTTTTGTTTGTTTTGTTTTTTTTTTTTTTGCATTTTTTTACACACAGAAATGTGGATAAAACAGAAATATAAAATTAACAAATAATTCTAAAGCAAACATCCACATAACAAACCTCTCCCAGGTCAAGCAATAGAATATTGACTGCCAGACCCAGACGCTTCCAGGTGTCCCTTCCCAATTACAACACCCTCCCTCCCCACTCTCCCAACTTCTGTTATAAGTACTTCCTTGCTTTTTGTTACAGGTTCACTGCTTATGTTTTTAGGGATCTGTAAAGTAATAATTTAGTCTGAGTTAGTTTTGGACTTTATAGCAATGCAATCATACGATATGTATTATTTTGAATTTGATTCTTTTGTATAATATATTTATAGAATCCACATTGTTGCCTATAACAATATTTTTTTTCTCATTGCTGTATAATGTTCCATCATATAACTATAACAAAACTTATTTATCCATTCTGTTTTCAGTGGATTGGTTCCAGCATTGGGTAAGTATAAATAATGCTGCTCGGAGCATTCATGTATATGTATATATACTCTAGGGCATGAATTTCTCAAGAAGAATTGCTGGGATGCAGAGAAGATTTATCTTCACCTCTACCAAACAATCCATTTTTCAAAGAATTGTGCCAATTTACACTTCCCCCAGCAGTGGATGAGAGAACCATGGTTCTATATCCTCACAAACAGTATTTTATAAGACTTTCCAATTTCAGATTTGATTTTTCCAAAAGCTTCCACCTTAACTTTTAATGAAACAAGACTGTGAGGCTTAGTGTGAAATCCTCACTGTATACCTTTCCCACATAGCCTGGCGGAGCCAACTACTGCCTCCGTCTATACAAGTGACAAAGTGGCCCGGGACCGGGTTTCATTTAACGTGATTCAAGCCTCTTCACGGTCTGGGCCCCTCTCCTGAGCACATACTTCATTTTGTTCCTAACTCTCTTAAAATGTTATTCCTACAACTGAATACCGTCTTCCCCTAGTGTCTGGGTACGTGTGGAGAATCAGGTTCAAAGAGAAATTATTCTGAAGCATCACAGAGATATGTCAAGAGACAGGCTGCTTGCCAAGAGAGCGGCAGCAGAAGCGAGACATGGCACCACCAGTCTTTGTCTGCAAGGTGAACATGATCTGACCACTTAACTGTAATGAAATAATAGGTTTTCTCTTCTTTTCAGATGAACTGAAAAGTAATGGAACCGCTAGCAAAGGGAGCTCTGAATGTGTTGGTGCAGGCTCAGCAAACTGCCAGCCTCTGCTGCCTTCACTTACTGAGGCCTTGCCACTGCCATCTACGAGGAAGGGCGAGACAGCATCCTGGGCACGGCTGCTCGAGGGCTTCAGTCAGAGTAGGATCATGGTTCTTGAGACGATCACCTATAAAACCACGCTGGTGAGACTCAGAAAACCACCTGCGAGTTCACCGGGAACATTCATTCTGAAGCTGGAAATGCAAATGGAAAAATACATGTATTTTAAGTGTTCTAAAATAAGGACATCACTACCATACAAATTGCTAGTCATTGTATGAAACGATTCCCATTCATTGTTGTATTTAACCTTCCCAACAATCTGAGACCCGAGTCCTCTTTCCCCTGCCTGTTCCCCCATGCCTCTTCAACCGGATCACTCCTACTCATGGTTCAGTGCTCACCTTAGAAGTCTGTCCTCCTCGAGCACAGGTTGACTCTCACTCCCATGCTTTTCATTGCACCCTGCACTTCTCCTAGAACTTCACATGCCATGTCATAATCTGTTTTTGCCTCTGTCTCCCTACTGAATTATAATTTCCAAGATAGTAGAGACTATTATCTGTTTATAGTTGTAACTCAGCATCATCTCAGCATACGGTCCAGCCTGGAGGCCAAATACACACACACACACACACACACACACACACACACACACACACACAGTGAATAAATGAATGATTTCTTTTAGAGAGATGGTAGGAAACAGGCAAGATTGGAGCCCTGGTCAGCCTGAGCTCCCAAGCCTGTGTTTCTAACCAGCCGGGACCACGTTTCCCAGTTAAGCACCTTCTTCTTCGTAGTAGGCTAGGCACCGCACTGGCTGCTTTAAACACTGTGACTCACTTAACCTGCTCACTAACTTTGGGGATAGGTCGCCCCCACCACGCCTTTACAAATGAGGAAACTGAGGCTGGAGAAGTTTAATACCTTGCCCAAGATCTCACAACCATTAAGTCAGGAGCCAGGAGCTGAACTTCTTTAAGGCTTCCCCCGCTCCGCAAATGCTCTCTCTGAATGTTGGTTGCACCAAATTTGGCTTTTGCAAAGGAGACCAGTGTTGCATGCAGTCAAAAGAGAGTGTGCTTTGGAATCGTGGCTGGAATTACCCTCAAATTCTTTCTTTTCATTTTCTAATAACTCTTAGATAAAATCCATCAACTGAGCAATCTCACGTTACCTAACAATAAATCAGGAACTTGAACGGAACCACTGCGAGTGGGCAGATTGTCAGCCAATCTGCAATCAAATGCAAACCCTCTCCCTGCAGTTGTGTAACCTGGGCACACTCTTAAACCTCTCCAGGCTGTTGTTCCCTGTTTTCCAACAGAGGATGACAATGATATGTCTGTCATGGGGTTGTGTGAAGACGGAATTAAGTAATACACGTAACATAAGCCTGGAGCATACATGTGCTCATTAAATGTGGGTGGATTCATTAGGATGTTTTTGTTACCAGTAACGAGAAACCTGAATTCGACTAGTCTAAACCACAGAAAGTACTATGTCAAATGATAAGACCAAAGCTCAGGTGGCTCCATGGTTCATTCAGGGTCAATTCCTCAAAGGCGCAGTGGCTCCAATCCACTCTAGCCTCCACCTTGACCCTTCCCACTTGGTCACTTCTCATAGAGGTTAATCCACACCTCATGCTACCCCCATACTCTGAGTAGCTCTGGACCTAGGTCCAGGGTCTGATTTTACCAGAAGGCTAACAACTTAGTTCACGTACATAGACCTCATTAACACTGTAAGATTCATGTCTTTTGAATTAGTTTTCATCCAAAAAAAAAAATGTTAATGATAAGAATTCCAGACATTGAGAAAAATCACTGGGGTGAAATGAGCATTTTAGCACAGGTACGCTCAGCTTTTTCTGTAGTGTTTGTCCTTTTCTTTCTTGCTTTTTTGATTTTTAGTTTGTTTCAAATAAAATCTCAAACCAGAAAAATATAAAGATACAGAAAAACAAATAGGTAAGCAAAAATATATCTACAATTCCACATGATTTGTAATCCTTTAGCGTACATATATATGTCAATGGTTTTTGCTATGCAAAAATCTTACCCTATATTCAGTTTGGTAACTACTTTTCTAAGAGATAGAGCATGAATATCTTTTTAGATTAATAGATAAAGGCCCTTGAAATGGATTTTAATGGCTGCAGAATATTCCATTTTATGGGTGTACCGTGATATGTTTTAGAAAGCCACAGTGGGGAACAGTGTTTTGTCATTACAAAAAGCATTTTGGTATGTGGCTAGGCAGGTACATTCTTGGGTTTGTCCTTAAGTCTCATTCTATAAATGGGCACTAGCACTTCCAATTGACTTTGAATAAGGAATTTTTTTTTCTCTGCACCTATTTTGCTCATCTTAAAATGGAATTTTAAGTCATAGGATTGATATCAAGAAAGGAATATAAAAATCTATAGAATGCTTTTAAAATGAAGCTGATATTATTATGATTATGTCTGGAAGCAGATATCTTAGAATATAAATTAAGATGTGCGTCTCGAGGGCCACTCTGTTTGCTTCATGTTAACTTTAAAAATGATTGTGGGAAGTTTTCCACTTTATCTGGGTAAGTGGGTCTGCTGTGTTTTAAAAGCATCTTAGTCATACAGTTTCTCTCCAGTCTTTTTAGTGCTCCAGGCCACAATATCTCATTTTAGGGGCTCAGGCTTTGTTCACAAACCAGGTTATAGCTGACACTGTATTCCTCCAGAAATCTCGGTGTGTAAGCTGACTTGGGTGCCCTTAACTAATATTTAACCTAGTAGTACAAGCCATAATTCATTGTCAGAGGCTGGACGGATTGATCTGGAATGCAAAGGTTTATTTATTTACTGGTTCTCTAATGTGAGACTTCTGTTATGGATGGTGTTATCTTGCCATGTAGGAAATGTGCACACTCTTTAAGGCCAAGGCTTAAGTCAGGGCCATAATATTCTGACCCCAGTGGGTGGTGATTTTCCACAGCAGTAAAAAAGCCTTAAAGATGCAGAAGTGGCAAGAATCCAGGAACTAAGGCAAGGCAGAGCCTCAAACATTATATTTTGTCTTCATTCCCCAAACTTTCTTCCTATATGCACACACACTCATTCACACACGTCAAATTCTTCTTCTCAAGTTCCTCTTAAGTCTTTCATCTTCTGTATACCTTCCCTAACCATTCCACTCTCTCAGACATTGCAGTCTTTTAAATTCTTTCAGCACTTCACAGTCTATGCCATACGCATTGACGTTTAATTGCAAACCGTCTCCATTACTATTTCTTGTGCACTGGGTTCATTTCTGCAAACAAACTTCTGCCTCCACCCCTAGCCAGAGTAAAGCACAGAAGTAGTGCTTGAGTGATTCTTGGATGAATTCATTCAAACAGACTGGCTCTTCTCTTCTTGCTATAAATTCATTGAACCAACACTTCATGGACAAGGGTAATTTCAATCACTGTTGAGTCCCTTGGAGAAAACACCATTGGATATTCACAGTGCTAACTGAACACAGTGAGCAACTAAGTAATATTAAAACAAACGTTTCCTGAGACCTACTCTCTAGTTTTACAAAGGAAGGTCTGTTTCACAGAAGTTAAATAATATGCTCCAGGTAATCCAGGTATTTACTCAGGCATCAAAATTGCAGGCCCTTATGCAAAAAGCTATCGATGCTTTTGTATTCCTCAGCAAATGGGCACTACAAAAAAATGCATTGTTCAGTAGCATAGTTATACGTCAAGTTTCCATCATAATAACGGACTCCAAGCATTCCTTTACTTGAATAGAAAATTCTAATTAATTAGAAGTTGTCAAGGAATTCTTTTCAATATGGCAATTACTTACAGGGGAAGGAATCCATCAAATAAATAAAAAATTCAGATAGCTTTCTCTGATTGACCTCAACAGTGCTTGCCATGAGGACCCAAAAAACCCTTTCCAGGGCAGCGCGACACAGCCCACACCGCACGTCATTGACGTGCGCTCCATCTGCGGCGTCCGGTGTGCGCTGGACAGCTGCAAGCGTGCTCAGCCCTGTTCCGGCAGGGCAGTGCCACAGGCCGGGCCATGAAGAACATGTTGTGTGTCAAGGAGAGCCCTAAACCTTAACACAGGGTGATTCCACAGCTGCCCTGAGCGAGGAACAATGAAATAGGTTCAGTTCGCAAACGTGCGTTTGAGTTATTTATTCAAAATTCCTTTACTGCGCACCAAGTATGAGTAAAGCACAGTGTCACCAGATGTGGAAGGAGCATCAACAAAGTAAGTCACGAGAGCAGCCTGCCGGGACAGGGTTCTGTCCCAGGGACAGAAGACCGGCTTAGACCCTGAAGGCTCTTGACTGGCTAACGTAATTCAGAGGCCGAGAGAGAATTCTGGCTTCAAGCAGAGATTGGTCTGGTGGGTTCTCTCTTTCTCTCTGTTTTCTTCAGGGTTAAGTTTACATTCAGGCTTCAATTTCTTGTGGTGACTTCAATGTTCCCCTAATGGTGGCAAGCTGCAAGACTGTCACCCTCAAACCACACTGTCCAGAAGGGATTGTCTGTGTTAACTTTCTTAGCATAATGGATAAGTCGACTTGGTTTTGACTAGCTTGGGTGGCAGCCCACACTTGAAGCTGTCACTAGACCAAGCGGGGTACTCACTAGGTCAGGGTCTGTGTTACAGGCCTGTAACCACTTCTGACTAATTGATCAGCTTAGGCTGAGCAGAGTCTAGCTTGAAGCTGGGGTGGGGTCAGCTCCAACCAAAACATACGTCAAAGATGGGGAAAGAGCATTTTTGGCTTCAGACTCCTTTTGTCTAGACAAGAGGAAATAAAAAGTAGGGAAGCGACCAACAACTATCTCCTGACAGTTGCCCAAGAGTGAGCTCAGATGAGACAGACGTGAGGTGCCCGGACCAAGAGCTGTTCGTGACACCTTTGATGGCATTTTGACTGACAACCAGCAGTGCCACCTTAGCCGTGGTGAAGATGTTCACTGTGAGAGGGCTGTTTCAGTTTTCAGCTAAAGGAGTAATTTCACAGGAAGGTTGTTGTGTTACAGAAGGTTTGTTTTGCTCTAACTAAGTGAACTCAAGAGCAAGCTGCAGTTGGCCATCTGAAGAAAATCAGACTTCAGGGCTATTGCCAGCACCAGGAGCCAATCAATCTATGTCCCCCAGCACCTAATTTGGCAGCTACTTCTTCAACATACATTAATAACATATTTATGTTGGCACCAAGTGTGGTAGGAAAAAGTGAGATAATGTTCAGTTCATCTCAGGAAGGGAAGAGTGTAATAACCGAGGAGAGCTTTGAAATGGAAGCTAAAAGGCTCAGCTTCTAGTCTGGCCTATGCCACTAATTCACTAGCGACACTGTCAACCCGAGGGCTTTGGAGTCAGCTTCACAGTTACTGTGTGACTTTGGGCAAATTACTTAACCTTTCTGATCCCAAATTTTCTCCTCTATAAAATAAGGCTAACAATAATCCTTATTGTTAGTGTGGAATCTTGCTACATCTCAGTTTGCTCCCATGTAAACAAACGAATGAACTTTACCTAGCAGTTGTTAATTGCCTGGCAGATGTAAAAGAGGTGCTGTTTTACCTGGGGAATGAAAACACATGGGGAAGTGAACATGATTAATAGAAGCTCACTTGGTGGGAGAAGTTGGCAGTGAACCCAAACTCCCAAACCTGCCTGCAGGTGACCTGGCCACTCTGCTGTTCCAAGAAGGATGGGACAAGACCCAAGGCTGGCAGGGTAAACCGAGGGGGGCCTCCTTATTATCATTTGAAGATTTCCTACTTCATTAATAGTCACCGTTTCTACTCTCAGAGTGTGAAAATCAGGAGCATCAGCCTCCATATAAAGTGAAAATTTTCCTCAGGAAATTTTTCAGGTAATTCCTATGAGAAATTGTCCCAGGCTCCTGTCTCTTTCCCCTGCAGGAGATTCTTGCCCCACCTAGGAACATACCTACACCTCCCAAGCCAAGTCCAGCAGTGCGGCCAGCGCTGTAGAACCCACGCTTAGGGGTTCATTTCTGGTTCTGCTACCCCAATGTGACTTTGGACAAGTTATAAAAGCTCTCTGAGCCTCATCAGTTCATTTCCTCATCTGCAGAAGAGAGTGTGGGTACTGACCCCTTGCAGGGCGTTGTGGGATCGTTCTTATGAAGGTACTTGGCTCCATTCCTGGCACAAGGGCAGGGAGTGGGGGCTTTATCTGCTGAAACTTTGAGAGGTTTAATGTAAAGTGGAGATGTTTGAGATACACAGAATAATTGCTGTGTTTTGTAATTTGGCCACTGACAACAATACTAACTTTTAAATTAAAAATGTATTGAAACTGCAAAGTATTTAGTGTTATTTTAAAAGTGTCAGCTGGTCAAACTGCCCAGCTATTATTTTGAAATATGGCTGATGCATCAGTCAGTCAACAAGACATAAATGCCAATGGAAAACTCAGATCAAAAAAAAAAAAAGCATCACAGGATTTCTAAGAGGAGAGGACCCATAGGCGTCATTTGAATGCCCTGTCTGTGTGCCCCCACCTCTACCTTGTGTATTCTAATAGCCTCTATTACTGTGCGTTAAAATGGCGTTGTCTGCACACAGTAAAACTGGCCACAGCACTATCAGTGTGAATAGCAAAGCAGTGTGCGATTTATTTGAAAGTGTGAACTTCAGAGCCCCACTACTACTTACTAACTAGTGTAACTCTGGGCAACTTGTTTAAACTCTGTAAGCTTTAGTTAGTTTTCTTATCTATAGATAAGAAATGAGGCCAATAAAATTTCTTTAAAAGATTGCCACAAAAGTTTAATAAGATAATATAGGTCAGCAGCTTGGCCCATAGTAAGCACTTAATAAACAGCTATTATTCTTTTGTGTGTGTGTATGTGCTGCTGTGGCTTACTAATTTTTCTCTTTACAAGTTTTGGATACGTTTGCTCTGTCCCTATGTTACATTTTCTAGATTCACACAACATAAAAACTGTGTAACTCATGCCTAACACTTTGTCTTGTCCTATTGGTTGATTAATGATTTTAGTCAGTTTGTATGCCAAAGGTTTTTCTCTCTAGGAATCTGAGGTTTGAATTCCCCAGGCCTTTTGACTCAGGGATATCTAAGATGACTGAGTACTCAGTGGTCAGCAGTCATGGTCTTGTAACCACTAGCCAGTGAGTTTCTTTGTCCCAAACCTATTTCCAAAGAGAATTCTTTACCATGGATTGTGTCCACATAACATTTCCTTCTTACATTGCTTCCCCCATCTTGGACAACCCCCAAATCCTTTGCTGAGCTGACCTACATTGGTCGTATCTGCCTGATAGGGACTGAATTATATCCCCCTCAAATTCATATGTTGAAGCCCTAACACCCCGTCGTGATGGCATTTGGAGGTAATTAAGTTTAGATGAGGCCACGAGGGTGGGAGCCTCCCAATGGGATTAACGCCCTTATAAGAAGGGATACTAGAGAGCTTTGCCATGTGAGGACCATAAGAAGTAGCCATCTGCAAGCCAGGGAACCCAATCAGCTGGTACCTTGACCTTACACTTCCCAGCCTGCATAACTGTGAGAAAAATATTCCTGTGTCTAAGCCCACCCCCGTCTGTGGTAGTTTGTTACAGCAGCCTGAGCAGACTAAAACAACGGCAGTCAGTATTGTTTCAAAGCCAATTGTACTATAAAAATGGATTATACTATAAAAATGGGGAATTAAAACCCAGATACTGTTCTTTTATCCCAAAACTAGTTATAGGAATTAAATTTCATTATATTTTGATACTGTTGTCTTAAAAATAACAGATATTTTCTATGCTTAAAATATGTGTGCTAGGCCTCATAAAGTACAGTCATCCTAAGATCTAAGTGTCTAGAGTCAGAAACTGGTATGTATGTTTGTAAATATATACATATAGGTGTATATAACAAACACATGAGGTAACCTGAATAACCTACCACTAATAAAAATAATAATAGTGTTAATGATAATACTGATGATAATAATAATTGTTTCCTAATTATAGAATACCCCATATGGCCAGATGCTATGTTAAGTGCTTTACAAAGATTATACTATTTGAATAACCTGCACACCAATCCTGAAGGAAGTATTGTCTTTCTTAAGATAAGGAAGCAGAGAGTAAGAGAGGCTGCCTAATTTGCCCAAGGTCACACAGTTGATAAGGGCAGATGGGCATTAAAGGGTTGTGAAGAAAGGCTGTGTGGCAAAGATAATAATGAGGAGCCTCCTGGGCCCATAAGCCAGGAGGACCTGGGCAGCAGGATGAGGACGAGACACCATCAGGTAGAGGTGAGTGAACACACAGTTAGTGCCAATGGAAAGGAGCCCCTGAGGCTACTTTTCTCCCATTCTCTGCCCTTCACAACTACTTACAGGAGAGAGGACTGGGTTGCAAAGAGAGAGTTGAAAATGAGCGCCCTATGGGGCTGCAGCCACTGCTCATGGTGATGTTGTGGTGACAGGGCCCAGTGATTCTGCCATGCTCAGAGAGGCCCCGCTGAAGCACCCAGGGACAGATGCGCCACTCCTTTGGCCTTGAGGCGTCTCATTCGATAAACTAACTTCCATTACCAAAGAGGAAATAATAAAGACTCACCTTTCCCTTCTGTGCCTGCCCAAGAAACTTTGCTAAGCCAAAACCATGGGCAGTGCTGACAGAAGCTCGGTGGGACTTCTTTTGGATGCACAGTTTGAGTGAAGGAGTACATGTGAGGTTCTCTATGGATTGTCAGTTCTCTACATCACGCCTTGTCATAGAATCAAAGTCTTCTCCCCTTCTTTATAATGGAATCTTTAAATTCCAATACAGAAATATGGTCACCTCACTGAAGTCTGAGTTGGTCAAAGTCATGGTTATTAATGTGATACAGCATTTTGGGACACCTGTTTCCCTTGCCTCAAATACACTGGATATCTCCCTATAAAAACCATGAGTCGGCCTGCTTCCCTCAGAGCCATTCCGACTATCCGATTCTGTCAGCGTGACTCACCAAGGATGTCCATCTTTTGGTAAGCTGTGCCCTGGGCTGTGCCCTGGGCACTTGCCAGGCACATTTTTAGCAGGTCCCTCAAGACTGGCTTCCTGCCCAGAGTCTCCACTGAAACTTTGGCTTGCCTCCTGTGATTTGGCTGGAAGCAGGAAGAACTAAACTTGGCTTCCTGGCCCACATCCCAAGTGCCCTCATTTCACAGGACGTCCGGCTTTTTGTCTGCCTTCCTGACCAGGCCCTGTGAAGTTGCTCAAAGCTCTGCTGCCCACAAAACTCCCAGTCCTTTCCCTCTAATCGCTCTTTCTGTAAGGTGAAAGAAAGAGTAGATTCAGATTTATAGCACTTTTTTGGTATTTGAGGCCATTAATTCATAGTACCCCTCTCTCCTATATAAGGAATAACTGAAAAAGATCCAGTTGTCAGAAATGAAAACATGAGTGTATCACTGCTGAAACAAGATTTGAGAAGCCAGCTTGGACCTGCAAACAAAATGGCTTCCTCTCCATTTACTAAGCGATGTTCTTATTCAAGAATCTGGACAATTACAGGACTGCACACCTTCCTTTTCTAGGAACAAGGTCTTCTCTGCGGGCCCCCAAACATGGAGAAAAACCTGTGGAGACTGCAGGGAGCAGAAGGAGACAGAAGGAAGGCCCCAACTAGGGATTTATGGACCGAGCGTCTAGCCTAGGACCAGTCACTGCTCCTGAGGGTGGAAGGAAGGGAGAGGAAAGGAGAGAGAATGTAGCGACTTCCTTATTACTTCAGAGAACGCAGACGCTCCGAAATGTGTAGGCTGGTGGGAATCCAGGGAAAAAGGAAGAGCAATCACCCCCAACCTCACCCTGAACCACCATCACTACACACATCCAAGGGTTGTATGCACAAGCAACAGAAAAAAAGATTATGGAGACAAATGAGAATAACAAGAAGAAAAAACATCCAATAAAAGTATAAGGATAAAAGAAAATGTTAGAAATATGAAACATCCCAAAGAATAATTCAAGGATCCAAATATCTACTATCTCGTAGACAGTTTTAAAGTAACTGAGTGTTATACACTGTGACCTAAATACATTAAAGTTATAGAGAAAGGAGCAAAGGAGAAAAGTAGCTGACATTCTCAAGTAATAAACTATACTAAAAATACATATTTTTTATTAGTTTTGCTGAGACCGAAATATGTTTTTTTAATGACTACTACTTTTTTGATAAAGCAGTTAAGAGTCTTATGGAATATAAACTAAGACCATATCTTCATTATTCAATTAATTTAGGATTTTAAAATTACCAAACAAACAGATTAACTCATTTTTCAATATGGTACTTTCCATTTCTTTGAAAACGTTGGGAGTTTAGAAGTGGCATTGCCAGGTCAGAGGGAAATCTTGCACCTTGGACAAAATAGCCAGTGATCTCATATTAGAAGCTGCCAACCGCTCCCACCAATGGGCGGATTTCCTTCATGCCCAGGGAAATCACAGGTTTTGTATAGTAAGAGAACAGGAGGGTGGGAATCAAGCCAGTATTTAACAGTGTGTGTTCATAGGCCTCCCAACGGGTGTTCTAAGAAAGCCACACAGACTTTGGAGCAAAAAAGAACTTATTTAGGACAGCTGGCTAATCTTCTTGGATTAATCGAGTTAGAATCAACTTGGTAAGAATAGCACTGCACACTTGACAGAATTTTTTATTACTACTATTTATAAAAATACCTAGAGACTTATCATTTTCATAAAAATAACTTTGTATTCTTTGCATACAAGTGTGACCCATTAAAGGAGAAATTCATGGCAGCTTTGTTCCTCAGTGATATCATAAATATATAAATAAAGAGAAGTCGGCTTTTGAATATAGGGTAAAAGCTAGCACATCAAAGTGAAAAAATTATTTTGCAAAGCTTTCCTCTGAGGATTGAGCGCGGCTCTTTGAAAATTTGTTGTATGAAGTAAGAATTTCTTATGATCTTGGAGGAGACAAGAAGAATTCAAGGTTTTTGACTCTCATGCAGGACCAACATACACAATCACATTTAAGCATGTTAAAGGCAGTACTTGTGCATTACAAATCAGATGTATTACATGGACCATTAGATGATTACATGTACATGATTTCATGATTACCTTGCACAAGATTTTAGTACCCATTGTGCCAAAGTCTCTCTCTCCTTTGCTGGCTTTGAGGAAGCAAGCAGTCATCTTGGGGAGCACATGTGGCAATATGGGAGGTCCCAAGCAGTTGAGAACAAACTTCAGCCTCCACCTTCTAGCCAGCGAGAAAATGCGGCAGATGCAAGGGACTGAATTCTGCTCATGCAACATGAGCTTGGAATTGGATCCATCAATAATCAAGTCTCGCACAAGACCCCGGCCCTGGCTGACCCCTTGACTGCAGCCTTGTCAGACACCAAAGCAGAAAACTCAGTCATACTACGCCTAGACTCCCATCACACAGAAACTGTGAGATAATAAATGTCTGTTGTTTTAAGTTGTTGCTTTTGTGGAAATGTTGTTAGACAGCAATAGAGAGTGAATGCAATTTATTTTCTGCAGTGGAATGACCAGCAGTCATTGGTGTTAGAGGATATCTTTATGGAAGTCCATGTAAGAGGCAAATGAGCAGACGGTGGTATAAACACCTTAGGTTACAGTTAGAATAATGTCCACATGTCTATGCAAAGCCAGGACCCACTCTCCACACAGACTGTGTGAAGGCTAGGCATTTGGGAGGTCTCCGTACTTTTACGTGCGTGCCTGGGAGGTTCAGAATTCGTGCTCCCTGAAAGATCAGATGGCTCTCTCTAGTATGTTCTCATCATGCTTTGAAGTGACTTTGGAGAAAGTTCATTTCCCACATAGTTCTTATTAGACCAAAAAGATACTTTTAAAAATTAACCATAATGCAAATGTTGGAATAGTAGGTACATCTTCCTCATTCCTTAAAAAAAAAGAACAGACTCGGTAAAAATAGAGGTTCGAAGGTCATTATTTTTCTTCTTTGTTAGCAACATAACATGATGTGGGATGAGGAAACTAAATAGAGGAGGAAAAACTGCTTAATGCAATTCTTCTTCGCCCTGTTTTGTTTTCTGCCTCTGGAGCATGACTTCTCCAGGTTAAGGGTGCTGCCAGAGCAAGAGGTTCTTTGGAGCAACCCAGTACAGCTGGAAACAGCTCTGAGCAAACAGCTGCCCTTGACCGTGAGCAAGAGATGCAGAGGCCCAGAGGGACCCTAATCTCACACTACCCTATTGAAAGAGCAGGTAGCCAGCCTTTTTCTAAACAGACAGAAGACATGTTACACAGCTTGATTGCATTCAAATTCCAAACTGAAACCAGGACCTTTTAAAGAGACATCTACTCTCCTTAAAGAAAATAAAACTGTATGTGGTATGAGGGACAAGTGAGTGAACTGACCAGGATTGTCCTGAATCAAAAGTAATTCTAGAGGTCAGGACAAGGACTCCCTCAGGACAAGGACTCCTAGCTCTTTAAAAGCCACATCACCATTTAAATCATTGTTTGGAAATAAAAGTACAAACTCTAGCTCCAGGATGGCTAATTGGTCTTGGTGTGTGATCCTAGCTTGAACTGATTAGGAAGGGCTGCCTAACTGCACTCTAAAGAAGAAGCCTGAAGGTGATTTTGTTGAGATGGAGAAGTGATACAGGCCTGTGTGCTTGGATGCTAAAGGAACAGGGAGCTAGGAGCATGCAGGTATCACACACATCTCCGAGAGCGCTTGAGAACAGCTCACTAAAGAGATCCTACAGCAAGGGAAGGCACTGCCTCCCAGACGATTTAACCTTATTCAAAAAAACTTCTCTTGTTCAATGAACACTCAAGACTAAAAATCAGCATCTTTACAAGCAGATAAGGCAAGCTGTTTTTCATTTTTGTGGTTGTTTTGCTTATATTTGTCACATATTACCCAGAAGCCCCTGTACTTAGTGGCATTTTTATGAAGAATTGTCTCAGCATTTAATTCTTAGCAATAACAATTTTCATTAACATCCAGTAGGTTAAGTAGCTGTTGGAATAAAATGCCATTTTAATGCAAAGTCAATGTAGAAAATAGTATACCATACTTCGCTTAGCAGAAGGGCTCCACAGTCATTTGAGATACGATTCCAAGTTATTTTTCCACAAATTCACTTGACTTTCTACCTGCAATATGGCTCATGGGCATTTTGCTTTCTATGGTAATCTTCCGAATGAAACTGAGTTATCCACAAAAACATCTATAGTTGGACGTTAGCCTCACTCTTTTAATGCTTTAATCTCCAAAACCTTAGAAGAATGTCCCACTGAGCTCAATGCAGATCCTGCAAACCTACAAGCGCCCAGCACTACTGCTGTTGCTAATTCCCCTTCAGGTGGCCCAGGGAGCAGCTGGGAGGGAGCAGTAAGCTTTGTTGCCTTTTTAATGTTGTTCAATGAAATGTTTTTGGATCTAAAAGGGGAGATCCTATTGGCCCGTTTCTTCCATATTTCTATTTCTAAAGGACTAATGACTCAGGTCTGGCTTTGCTGAGAACCTAACCTCCTGCACTGTGTCCTAGGCCTTCAGGGAATGTTTTCATGGTTCACTGGAGCAAGTGAAGGAAGGGCCAGGGATTACACACAGACTGCGAATAGCCTCCTGCAGCATAATTAGGCTTCTGGAGTGCCTAGAAGGCCTGTCTACAAAGGCAATACAAAGCCTGGAGAAAAACTCAAGGTTTACAGTTTCTCCACTCACCAACATACTATGCAGCCATTCAAATGAGGTAGTGGAAGCATGTTCCACTTCAAGTACAGCTGTTCAGGAAGCCACGTTAATTAGAAGCCTTTACCTGCAGGTTTGGAGAGCGCAGGTACAGATACAATGAGAGGTCTGAGAGGGCATAAAACACAGCCGCAGCTATGACTATTTCCAGGCTGGGGAAGGAGGAGTCTTCCTGTCTCCCCTTCCTCCCTCCCTCCTTCTTTTCACATGTTCTCAGCAATCTACAATAAGACCGTGTTACTTTGGGCATTTGCGAAAATATCCCCGGGTTCTCTGGGTACTGTGAAGTGGACGTTCAGGACTTGAAGCCTCTTCCTGCTCCCGGTGTCGCCCTGCAGCCCCGGTGGGCCCCTGGGACTTGCCACTCTAGCTCAGCAGAAGATACAGACATTTTTAAAATCAGGCCTGGAGTTGAGTCCCAGTGTTAGTACTACTATGCAAATGACATTTGGGAATTTGATTACTCAGTGACCCCTAGTGTGACCCTGTCCATAAAGAAGGAACCCAAAATCCCACCTACGCCAAGCACTGCTGTCAAATGAGGAAAGCGTGTGTTATCAAAGAGGCCAAATGAGATAGTCAAGGGAAAAGTATTTGTGAACTATACAAAATGCGCAATTGTTAGTTCTCATCATAACTCAAGAGGACCCAAGCCCAGTGCGGCCTTATAAGTGTGTTAGAGGTAAATAGAGGCACAATCATTTATTTTTGACAGAAATGCTATTATTATCTAAATCAAATTTCCCTTGTCTCAATGTCTAGATTTCCAGTTATTTTTTCCCAGTCCAGTATTTAATCAAAAAGGCTTTCAGAAACACTAGCACACAATGCAATTATATATATGTGTGTGTGTGTGTGTGTGTACATATATGTGTATATACTTGTGTATATATATGTGTATACATATACATACACACATATACATATATATATATATATATATATATATATATATATATATATAATGCCTTACTGGATTACATTAACTAATGTCACCATAAAAAATAAATAATAAATAAATAAATAAAAGGGGGAAAGAAAGAAAGACATACTAGCTGTTTTACCTGCGAGTATATGTGAGTGTAAGAACAGTTTACAAAAGGTACTGAATGGAGCCAAGTGTGGTCACTGGCTGCAGTATCTGAGATTACAGCACCAGGGCCTCAGCCTATGAAAAGCCAGATTCTCCAAAGCTCCCCAGGACTTCTCCATATGGGATTACTCTTCTGCCTGGGGTTAGGGAGAACACAACCATGTTAATAATTGCAACCCAGAATTGCCCTTTTGGCAGTGAATTATTGACCACAATAAGGATAGTAGCAAAAATGAATAAGTTTCACCGCAAAAGAAAAAAATTACAAATGCCTCTTTCTTGTGACTTATATGTCTATTTCCTGATTTTCACAGTGCAGGCATAGATAAATTCTTCTATACTTAGAAGTTATTTGACAGAAGTCCTAAAAGCATATGCAAAGGTAGGTAGGTAGTGTCTCATCTACTTGAGCACACAGACAAATGTTAACAGCTCTGTGGATTTTATTTTTCAAAGAAAAATTGCAGAAGTTGTGCAATGAAAACTCGTAAATCTACCTTGGTTCACTAAATGTTAACATTTCGGAAGCTCCATTTGCTTCATTTCTTTCTATATATTCGTATTTTATTGTTGTTGAACCCTTAGAGAGAAAGTTGTGCATTTTATTTTTTTATGGGTCTTTCTTCATTAATCTCAGTGCCTAAAATGTATTTCCCAAAAGGTAAATATCATTTGGGAGTTTTCGGGTGCATTTGAAACTTCTCCATTTACTTTTCAAACAGCTGTAGAAGGGCTGTTTGCGATTGTGCTTTTGGGTTCCAAGACTAGCCGTGCCCTTTAAAAACGTCACTTTAATCTGTCTCAAACTCGCTTTTCTCACCTGTTGCAAGAGGCGATTATATCTATACCCTGCATCACAGTAACGATTAAGTTAAATATCATTTAAAGCACTTTGTGAATTGTAAATTTTCTGTGTATGTACAAAATGTTATTACAGCCTCGATGAAATCATCAGCTCAGGTTCCCCTGATTATGAATTAGCCCTGAAACCACCTTGAACCCCTCGAGTTATTTGACGGCACCCACAGAAGTGCTGGGGTTTGCAGGCACGCCACAAACTGTCAGGGAAGGCAGGGGGCTTCCTGCGTGTCTGTGATCCAGAACTGCCACCTCTGTAGCAATGGTTTGCAAAGGGAGTGAGCATCAGAATTGCTGCAGGGCTGTGAAAGCCCGAAGTTTGATTCAGTAGGTCTGGGGCAGGCCTGAGAATCTTCATTTCTATCTAGCAAGTTCCCTGGCGATGCTGGGGCTGCTGGTTCCAGGACCACACTTTGAGAACCCCTGCCCTCGTCATGGTAAGGCTGGGCAGGTATGTTTCACAAGGGCTCCTATGTAGGAGAGAGCTAAGCTCTATAGAAAAGCTTTACACTCTGAAGGGGTGCTTTGCAAACCTCAACAGGCATACAAATCACCGAGGGACCCTTGCACAGGCAGATTTTGCTTCATTAGGCTTGGAGGTGGGTCCATGAGTGCTTGGAAAGATGCACAGGTGATGGTTATATTGTTGGTCTGCTGACCACGCTTTGACTAACAAGGCTGAAAGGGTCAGCCATGACTACACATTTGATTTCTATTTAAAAAAAAAAAAAAAAGTAAAGGCAGTTCCCTATTTATTTCAAAGTATCCAAGCTTCCTACTCTCTGCCTCTAGCCGGCTCTTCAGATAACTTGGACTGAGAGTTCAGCCCTGCAGGAACCAAGGTATATTTTATTGTTTTGTTTTTATTATCTTATTCAATAACAGATTGGAGAAGCTTATAAAAGTACAAACCATACAAAAAGACAACTGAAAGTATTGGGCTCTGTATCCATGGCTCTTGCCTGCCAAAAAGCCAAAACGGTTTCATGAGAGGGGAGAAAGCAGCACTGTTGACTCAAATAATAATAATAAAAAAAATGTCATCCCAGATAGTTTTCATTTTTGACTGGTGTGGGACAGAGGTAGAAGAACTATTTCAGAGGCAGAACCATTAGAATTTGTTAGTGATTTGAAAAAATAAAAATAAAGAAGTAAAAAAAAAAAACAGTGGCAGATTTTAAGGATTAATGGCGATAATATGTTGCTTTCATTCAGGGAAAGAATTAGTGAAGGGAACAAACGGATCTGGGGGAAAGGGAAAAGGACGGATCAATAATAAAGTGTAATGATACAGTTTGGGACTTGGTAAGTTTGCGTCTCCTTGGATTTTTCCAGGAATTTGTTGGAAAAGTGGCCCCTGGAAGCCACAGGAGAAGCAGTTTTCAAGGAAGTGGGGGCAGCATTCTCCACTGCCAAAGGCTGCTGTTGTGACAATGCATGTGGGTTGAACAGTGGGATCATATTCAAGATAACACGCAGGCTTCGAAAGAGCAATTTTGATCAAACAATGATGTTAAATATCAGAGTTCAGGAGTGAGACGTTAGTGGTAGTAAGGTATTGGAGGACTGGTCTAATGTAAGTCACTTTCCCTAAAGAATCGGAGGAGAATGGAAAGAATAAGGAAATTTAATCTCAGACCAACGCTTATCAGCATCACCTGGAGAGCTTGTTGTGCCACAAGATGCTGGGCTCCACCAGAGTTTCTGATTTTGTAGGTCAGACATGCATTTCTAATACACTCCCAGTATTGATACTACTAGGTTGGGGACCACTCTTTAGAAATCATTAAATTTAGCTAAGGCTTTCTCACTACCGACATTTTAGGCCAGATAATTCTTTGTTACTTGGAGCTGTCCTGTGCCTTATTATAGGACATTTAGCAATATATCTGGCCCCTACCCACTTGATGCCATTAGCACCTGCACGTTGTGACAACCAAGAATATTTCTTCTAGGCAATACCAAATATCTTCTGAGGGTCAAAATTGCCCCTGGGTGGAAACCACTGCTTTAGATCATTCAACACCGCTGGAGAGACTATCTGCAAGCAGGTCAAGAACACCAGGCAGGGGTCTTGGTCTGGAAAACAAAGACATGCATCAAACAATGCAGCGGAGCCTACAGGGTAGTAGTCCATGGTCTTCTAAATTAAATTATGAGGGAAGGCTCGATTTTTAGCTTTTAATGAACCCAGAAAAATCAACTTGGAACTGATCATTGTAATTCCAAGTTACTTTCAGGTTTCTACATCCCATAGTCCTAAAAAACATTTTTACTAAATTACCCCAGTTCATGAATGTCCCTTTGTATTCTGGAATGTAGGCTTCCTGGATCACTGCTTCACTTATATTTAAGAGTCTTCAATTATGACTTCCTTATTGATAAGAAAGGCCCTGACATTTGTTAGACAAAGCAACGTTCTGTACCAAGTTAGCAAGTTTAAATATTCCATGCCCAAACTTTGTTTTTTTTCTTATTTGTGTCTTATAGGCAGCATATAGTTGAGTCTTGCTTTCTTATCCAATCTGACAAATCTCTTTGATATTTAGACCATTTAAAAATGATATAATTATTGTTAGTTTGGGTTTTAATTTGTTCCTGCCAATTTGTTCTTCCATTTGTCTCATCTGTTTATTCTCTTTCTCCTCTTTTTTTGCTATATTACTTGAAAAATTTAAAACATTGAGATAAAAGGCGCCTGACAAAATTACTCACTTTGAAGTGAATAGTTCAGTGGCATTTACTATGCTCAAAATGTTGTGCAAACACAATCTCTATTTAGTTCCAAAACATTTGAATCGCCCAAAATAAACCCCTTATCCATAAAGCAGTTGCTCTCAACTTCCCCTCTGGATATCACCAATCTACTGTCTGTTTCCATTCATTTATCTATTTTGGATATTTCATATAAATAGAGCAATATGATCTTTTGTGTCTGACTCCTTTCACTTAGCATAATGTTTATGAGGTTCATCCACATAGTAACATGTAATAGAACTTTATTTCATTATGTGGCTGAATAATATTTCATGTATGCATGTACCATAATTTGCTTATCTATTTCTCTGTTAAGGGATATAGTTGCTTTTTCCACCCTTTGCCTCTTGTTAATAATGCTGCTATGATATTTGTGTACAAGTATTTGTTTAAGGAGCTGTTTTCAATACTTTAGATATACGTAGGGGTAGATTTCTGGATCATAGAGTAATTGTATGTTTAACTTTTTTGAGAGATTGCCAAACTGTTTTCCACAATAGCTGCACCATTTTACATTCCCACTGGCAATATCCAATTTTTCTACATCCTCGTCAATACTTGCTACCTTCTATTTTCTTGATTATCGCCATCTTAGTGGTATGGAGTAATACCACATTGTGGTTTTAATTTGTACTACTCCAGTGAATTATTATGCTAATCATTTTTCACTAATCAATAAACACAAAGTGTTTATTGACCATTTGTATAGCTTTTTATTTTTTGAGAAATGTCTAATCAAACCCTTTACTCATTTTTTATTTGGTTTTGCCTTGTTGAATTGTAAAATTCTAGATACTAAACCCTTATGAGATATGCAGTTTGCATGTATTTTCTCCTTTGGGTTGTCTTTATACTCTTGATTGTACTTTGCACAAAACGTTTTAATTTTCACGAAGTACATTTTACCTATTGTTAGTTGTTGTTGATGATGATGTTACTCGTGCCTTTGGTGTCGTAGCTAAGAATCCGTTGCCAAATTTAAAGGTTATGAAAATTTACTTGAATGTATTCTTCTCCAAGTTTTATAGTTTTAGCTCTTATGTTTAGGTTATTCATCAATTTGGAGTTAATTTTTTACATGGTGTAAGGTATGGGTCCAACCTCAGTCTTCTGCATGTAGATTTCCAGTTGTCCTGGCATCATTTGTTGAAGAGGCTATCCTTTACCCATTGAGTGGTCTTGAAACCTGGTCAAAAGGAATTCCTCATATGTATAAGTTTATTTCTGGACTCTTGATTTTATTCCATTGGTCCATAGCTCTCCCTTTATGCTAGTACCACACTGTTTTGATTATTGTAGTAAGTTTTGTGATTCCTCTTACTTTGTTCTTCTTGTTCAAGATTATTTTGCCTATTTGAGGCTTCTTGAAATTTCGTATCAATTTGAGCATTGGTGTTCCAATTTATTCATAAAAGATCATTGAAATTTTAATAGGATTTGCACTGAATATGTAGATCACTTTTGTATTGAGATCTTAACAATATTAAGTCTTTTAATCCTTTAACACAGGAATGTCTTTCCATTTATTTAGGTCTTCTTAACATTTGTGCAGGAATGTTTTGCTGTTTCCAATATAAAAGTTGTTCATCTCCTTGGTTAACTTTATTCTTACTTTGTTCTTTTGGATGCTATTGTAAATGAAATTGTTTTCATCTTATTGTTTATTGTTGGTGCATAGAAAACAACTGAGTTTTTTTACTGAGGTATAATTGACATATGACATTATATTCATCTCAGGTGTACTACATGATTTGATATTTGTGACTATTGCAAAGTGATTACCACAGTAAGTCTAGTTAATATCCATCACCCTACATAGTTACAAATTTTTTTCTAAGAATGTTTAAGCTCTATTTTCCTAGCAACATTTGAATATGCAACATACTATTAACTATGGTTACCATGCTGTATATTTACATCCCATGACTTATTCCATAATTGGAAGTTTGTACCTTTTGACACATTCTGTCCATTGCATTCTGTCCATTCTCCTCTACCTCTGGCAACCCCCAGTCTGTTCTCTGTATTACATGAGCATGGGTTGTTTTTTTTTTTTTTTTTCTGTTTTAGATTTCACATAAGTGGGATCATACGGTACCTGTTTTCCTGTTCGACTAATTTCACTTAACATAATACCCTCACGATCCATCCATTATGTCACAAATGACATATTTTCATTTTTATGGCTGACTAATGTTCCATTGTGCATGTATATACCACACTTTCTTCATTTATCAATGGACCCTCAGGTTGTTTCTATATCTTGGCTATTGTAAATAATTTTCCCATGAATGTGGGGCTGCAGATATCTTCTCAGGTTACTGTTTTCATTTGCCTCAGATAAATACCCAGAAATTAAATTGCTGGATCATATGGTAGTTTCACTTTTAAAAATTATTTTTGAATTATAATTGACATACAATATTGTATTAGTTCCAGGTGTACAACATATTGATTAGACATTATCACCCCAATAAGTCTACTACACACAGGACCATAGTTATTAAAATATTATTGACTATTTTCTCTATGCTGTACTTTACATACCCATTGCTATTTTTATAACTGGCAATTTGTACTTCTTAATTCTTTTCGTGTTTTTTACCCTTCCCCTCAAACTTCCTCTCATCTGGTGACCATCAATTTGTACTATTTATAAGTTTGTTTCTATTTTGTTTGTTCATTTATTTCGCTTTTTAGGTTCCCAATATAAGTGAAATTATTTGGTATTCGTCTTTTTCTGACTTATTTCACTGAGCATAATGCCCTCTAGGTTTATCTATGTTGTCGCAAATGAGATTTTATTTTATTATTATTTTTTTTGGCTGAGAAATAGTCCACTGTATATGTACCACATCTCCTTCATCCATTCATATATTGAGGGGCACTTATGTGGCTTTCATATCTTGGCTATTGTAAATATTGCTGCAGTGAACATAGGGGTGCATATATCTTTTCAAATTAGTATTTTAATTTTTTTTGGATAAATACCCAGAAGTGGAATTGCTGGGTCAGATGGTAGTTCTATTTTTAATTTTTTCTGGAACCTCCATACTGTTTTCCATAATGACTGCACCAATTTACTCCCAACAGTGCGTGAGAGTTCCCTTTTCAACACATCTTTGCCAGCATTTGCTGTTTGTTGATTTGTTGATAATTGCCATTCTGACAAGTGAGAAGTGATATCTTGTTTTAATGTACATTTTTCTGATGATTAGTGATGTTGAGCATCTTTGCATATGTCTGTTGCACCTCGATGTCCTCTTTAGAAAGATGTCCATTTAGGTTCTCTGCCCATTTTTAATCAGATGTTTTTTTAGTGTTAAGGTGTATGAGTTCCCTATATATTTTGAACATTAATCCCTTATTGGATATATCCTTGGAAAATATCCTCTCCCATTTTTCCTTATGTTGATGGTTTCCTTTGCTGCAAAAAACTTTTTAGTTTGATGTAGTCCAATTCTTTTTTTATTTCCCTTGCCCAAAGAGACATATCCAAAAAAATATTAATAAGAGCAATGTCAGAGAGTTTAGTGCCTATGTTTTCTTCTAGTAGTCTATGGTTTGGGTCTTATATTTGTTTTTAATCCATTTTAAGTTTATTTTATATATGGTATAAGAAAGCACTTTTCTTTTTGCATGTGTCTGTCCAGTTTTCCCTATACTACTTATTGAAAACAGTGTCTTTACCCATTGTATATTCTTGCCTGTTTTATCATATATTAATTGATCATAGCTGTGGGTTTATTTCCTGGCTCTCTATTCCACTGATGTGTGTGTCTGTTTTTATGCCAATACCATGCCGTTTCATCACTATAGCCTGTAACATAGTTTGATATCAGGTGACACCTCCCTCCAACTTTGTTCTCCTTTCTCAAGATTGCTTTAGCTATTCAGGGTCTTTTGTAGTGCTATATAAATTTTAGGATTATTTGTTCAAGTTCTGTGGAAAATGCCATTGGTATTTTGATAGGGATGGCACTGAATCTATAGATGGCTTTGGGTAGTATGGACATTTTAACGATGTTAATTCTTCCTGTGCATGAGCACAGTACATGCTTCCAATTCTTTGTATCTTTTTCAATTTCTTCAATGTCTTATAATTTTCCAAGTACAGGTCTTTGTACCTCCATGGTTCAATCTATTCCTAGGTGTTTTATTTATTTTTTATGCAATTGTAAATGGGATTTAAAAAAATTTTTGATATTTCTGTATTCTGTAAAAATACAACTGATTTCTGAATACTAATTTTGTATGTTTACTGAAATTGTTTATTGTAATAGTTTTTTATAGAATCTTTAGGGTTCTCTCTATGGAATATCATGTCATTTACAAATAAAAACAGTTTTACTTCTTCCTTTTCAATTCGGATGCCTAGTTTTCTCATCTAATTGCTGTGGCTAGGGCTTTCAATACTATGTTAAATAAAAGTGATGAAAGTGGATGAACATCTTGTCTTGTTCCTGATATTAAATAAAAACCTTTCAGATTTTCACCATTGAGTATGTTGTTATCCATGAATTTGTCATATATGGCCTTTATTATGTTGAGGAGTGTTCCTTTTTATCCCAATTTGCTGAGAGTTTTTAATCAAATGGATGCTGGATTTTGTCAAATGCCTTTTCTGCATCTGCTGGCATGATCAGATGATTTTTATCTTTTGTTTTGTTTATGCAGTGTATCATATTAATTGATTTGCAGATATTGAATCAATCTTGCATCCCAGGAATAAATCCCAGTTGATCTTTTAAATGTATTACTGAATTTTGTTGGCCTAGATTTTATTGGGGATTTTTGCATCTATGTTCTTCAGGATGTTGTCCTATAATTTTTTTATTTGTATGTCTTTTTTTGGGGGGGGGGGTTGGGATCAGGGGTAATGCTGGCCTCAGAGAATGAGTTTGGGAGACTTCCTTTCTCTTCAGTTTTTTGTTTTGTTTTGGTTTGGGTTTTTTTTTTTTTTTTTGAATACTTCCAGAAGTATAGGTATTAATTCTTCTTTAAATGTTTGGTAAATTCATCTGTGAAGCCATCTAACGCAGGACTTGTTTGTTGGGAATGTTTTTATTACTGAGTTGATTTCATTAGCAGTTATCAGTCTGTTCAGATTTCGTTTCTACCTGATTCAGGCTTGGATGATTGTATGTTTCTAGAAATTTGTCCATTTCTTTCAGTCTGTCCAATTTGTTGACAAGTAATTATTCATAGTATTTTCTTACAAGCCTTTGTATTTTTGTGGTATTGGTTGTCACTTCTCTTTCATTTCTGATTTTATTTGGGCCCTCTCTCTCTTTATTCTTGATGAGCCCAACTAAAGGTTTATCAACTCTGTTTATCTTTTCAAAGAACCAGCTCTTGGTTTCATTGAAATTTTCTATTTTATTTAAAGTCTTTTTTTTGTTCTGATCTTTATTATTACCTTTCTTCTCCTCACTTTAGGTTTTTCTAGTTCCTGTAGGTGTAAGTTTAGATTGTTATTTGAAATTTTTCTTGCTTGTTGAAATAGGCTTGTATTGTTATGAATTTCCCTCTTAAAACTACTTTGGCTATGTCCCATAGACTTTATGTCATCGTGTTTTTATTTTCATTTATCTCAAGGTATCTTATGATTTCCTCCTTGATCTCGCTGTTAACCCATTCATTGTTTATTAGTGTTTTATTTAGCCTCCTGTGTTTCTGTGTTTTTCAGTTTTCTTATAATTGATTTCTAGTTTCATATCATTGTGGTCAGAAAAGCTACTTGATAGAAATTCAATCTTAAATTTATTGGGACTTGTTTTGTAGCCTAATATGTGGTCTGTCTTAGAAAATGGTCCACGTGTACTTAAAGAATATATATTTGTTGCTTTTGAGTAAATATTTCAAAAAGATCAATTAAGTCCATTGTCTACTGTCACTTAATGCCACTGTTTCCTTATTAATTTTCCATCTGGATAATCTATCCATTGAAGTCAGTGAGGTATTAAAGTCCCCCATTATTGTTATATTATTGTCAATCTCTCTGATTATGTCTGTCAATATTTTCTTTATATATTTAGGTGTTCCAACATTAAGTGTGTAAATGTTTACAAGAGTTATAGCCTCTTGTTAGATTGATCCCTTTATCATTATGAAATGCTCTTCTTTGTCTTCTGTTATGGCTTTATTTTAAAGTCTATTTTGTCTGATATAAATATTGCTACCCTAGCTATTTTTTTATTTTCCTTTGCATAAAATATCTTTTCTACCCCTTTAATTTCAGTCCATGTGTGTCTTTTGATCTGAACTGGTTCTCTTATAGGCAGCATATGTATGGGTCTTGTTTTTTTATCCACTGAACCACCCTATGTATTTTAATTGGACTATTTAGTCTATTTATATTTAAAGTAATTTTTGATAAGTATATAGTTATCACCATTTTATTTTCTGACTTTTTTTGTAGTTTTTCTCAGTCATTTTCTTTTTTCACGACAAATTATAAATTTCATTAAGTTGCAATACCAAAAATAAAATTGAAAAATAGCATATTTCTATGAACTTCTTTACTAAATTAACTTTTCATTTCATTGTCTGTCATTGGTAATGCCATGCAAAATTTTAAGATTGTGTTATATTTGGGAAACCTCAGTTAGAAAGAGGTCCCCCCCTAAATTAGTTTCAAGTACCGAAATCCCTTTCTTATTCTCCTGGTCTTATCTCTTGAAAACTGATGACTTTGTTCAATGTCGTGTGTGGATTTCTTTCTCTTTATTTCTTGTACATCTTTATAAATTTTTGGTTTGTTGTTACCATGTGCTTTATATATATCAATCTAAGTTTATAGCAGTCTATTTTAAGTTGGTTACTTACATTCAAAAATATTCTAAAATCATTATTTTCACTCCTCCATCTTTATGTCTTTGTCATTTTTACTTCTTGTATGTTGTGTGTATCCCTTAATTTAGTGTTGTAATTACACATGATCTTCCTAGTTTTGTCTTTTAATGTTTTTACTAGCTTTACAATTAGTTGATCCACTGCCCTTAGTGTTTGCCGTTGTCGGTGAGATTTTCTTTCCTGTATAATTTTATTGATTTTTTTTTTCTTTTCTACTTAAAGAAGTACCTTTAGCATTTTTTTTTTTATCAGTTTACTGGTGATGAACTCCTTTAGCTTTTTCTTGTCTGGAAAACTATCGCTTCTTCAATTCATAATGATAGCCTTGCTAGATAGAGTAATCTTCATTGTAGGTTTTTCCTTTCATCCCTTCTGGCCTTCAAAGTTTCTATTGAAAAATCAGAAGACAGTCTTATGGGCGTTCCCTTGTGTGCAACTATCTGCTTTTTTTCTTGCTACTTTTAAGATTCCCTCTTCTCTTTAACCTTTGGCATTTTAATTGTGTGTCTCAGTGTGGGCCTCTTTGGGTTAATCTTGTTTGGGATGCTCTATGCTTCCTAGACTTCTGTGTTTATTTCCTTCATCAGCTTAGGAAAGTTTTCAGTCACGATTTCTTGAAATAGGTTCAATTCCTTTCTCTCTTCTTTTCCTCCGGGGACCCCTATGATGCAAATGTTATTGGACTTGATGTCTCTCCCAGAGGTTCCTTAAACTATCCTCATTTTTCTTATCCTTTGCTCTTTTTGCTGCTCGATTGGGTGTTTTCTGCTGCCTTGTCTTCAGATAGCTCAATCCTCTGCTTCATCTAACCTGATGCCGATTCTCTTTACTGTATTCTTCATTTCAGTTATTGTATTTTTGAGTTCTGATTGGCTCTTGTTTTCTAACTTCTTTTTGTATTTCCTATCCCTTGTTGAAATTCTCACTGAGTTCTTTTATTCCAATTCCAAGTTCACTAGCAGCCTTATAACCATGTTTTGTACCTGTATCTGGTAGTTTGCTTGTCTCCGTTTTGTTTAGTTCTTTTTCTGGAGTGTTGTCCTGCTCTTTTGACTGGCACATGTTTATTTGTGTCCTCATTTTGGCCAACAGCCTGTGTTTGCATCTGTGTATTAGGTAGATCTGCTACATCTCCCGATCTTGACAAAGTGACCTTAAGTAGGAAACGTTTGTGGAGCCCAGCGGTATAGACCCCTTGATCACCTGGGTCAGGTGTTACCTGTGTGGTTCATGTGTACCCTCCTTTATAATTAAGCCTCAATATCTGCTGACACATCAATGAATGTGTTTGACCCTCGGGCTGACTGGCTGTGAAGGCTGGTCACAGCTACAGCGGAAGAGCTGTTGGGAGCTTACCATGTTTAGCAGGAGTTGCTTTAGCAGGACTCTGGTGCTGGCTGAGGCTACCCTTCAGGTATTTTTGTTGTGGAGATAGTTCAGTGAGCTCTAGTGTTATTTGAGGCTAACCACTGGATGCGTTGGGTCTGGAGCCTCTCGAGAGGGGCTCCAGTGCAGGCCAGTGTCAGCTGCCGCTTGTGCTGGATTTGGGGCTGCTTAGGAGCAGTTGGTTTGCTGCTTGTGCTGGCTTGAGGGTACTTGGGAGAGGCTATGCTGTGAACCAAGGTCATCTGCCACTTGTGCCAGGCTTTGGATTTTTTTTAATGGGTATTGTGATGCGCCCTGAGGCTAGCTACCACTTGTGTCGAACATGTGGCTGCTTAGTTAGAACTACATAACAGGCTAAAGCTGGCCACCACTTAAGATTCGGGGCCAGTGGTGGGAGTCACAGCTGGTGGGAGTCACAAACTGGTGGCTGCTTGTGCTGGGCTTGCATCACTTGGTAGGAACTACAACATATTCCAAGGCTGGCTGCAACTTGTGTAGGATTTTGGACTTGGAGAGAGTCTGTAGCATGATCTGAGGGGTGCTGCCATTTGTGTCGGATTTGCAGACCTTTGAGAAAGTCTGCAGCACAGGCTTAAGGCAGGCACCACTCATGTGAGGTTTGCAGATCACTACAAGGGGGTGAACAGTGTTAGCCAGGTTAACGGAGAGCACATATTTGGCACCTACCTGCACCAAGCTGGCTGGATGTTATGAGAGCGCCATAAGGGCAGTGGCACTGCTTCTGTCCCCAGAGAGTTTCCCTGACCCCCACCCTTTCAGCCTTCGTCCTGAAGTTAGTCAATTTAGTTCCTGTATGTCCCTGGACTTTTGCAGCTATCCCTGTGCGAGCGCTTAGAGTGAGTAAATTTGTGCGTTTGTGTGCTGGCCCTTTAAGAGCAGCACCTTGGTCTGTAATAGCCCCTTTGTCTCAGATACAACCCCCAAAGGTGTTTATAGCCAGATGTACGCAGACTCCCCTCCCTGCAACTGGTGCCCTGAGCTAAGGAGGTCATGGTGGGGCTGTGACTCCTCACTCTTCAGCAGGGACCGCTGCAGCCAAGATATCCCCCCTTAATTGCCACATCATGGGTGTGGGACCTGCCCATTCTGCATTTGTTCTACCAGTCTGTTTTTTTTTGTTTTTTGTTTTTTGGGGGTGCAGCAACCCTTGGTTGACCTCACAGATTGTGAGGACCTTGTCAGCTTACAATCCCTTATTTTTTTTTACACTTACGGCATCTGGTCTTCCTGGGTGGTCCCCCATCCAAGTACTAACCAGGCCCGACCCTGCTTAGCTTCCAAGGTCAGAGGGGATTGGGGTTGTTCAAAGTAGCATGGCCATAGAGCTGTTCTACCAGTCTTGATATGACTTCTTTATATCCTTAGTTGTAGGACTTCTGTGAGTCTTGAGGAGTTTTTCCGTGATGGCAGTTCTATAATTCAGTTGTAATTTTGGTGTGATTATGGGAGGCATGGAATCTATCACACTTTCAAAGCTTTCAAGGTACCGCATACTACTTTTCAGAATAGCAATTTTGCATTTACTTGCATGGCTTTGGTAAATGCCCATCTTCCTCTCTAGATTGAAACCCAACCAAAGGAAATCTGCTTTCTGTTGTGTCCCAGAGCCACACATATAGTAGGAACTCTAAAATCTATCGAAGAAATCGGTGAACTGGACATGGAATCTCTTACCTGTTTCCTCCAACCCCCAACATCAAATAGATTTCATGAGGTTTAATTTCTTAAGGTACTCAGAAAATATGAGCTTGATCAGATCTCCTAGGGTTAATTAAGAAGGATCTCTGAGATAAGGGAATATCTTTAAGGTAAGGAAACTTTTTTTTTTTTTACTTTTGGCTTAAAGTATGTATTTAAAACCTCAGTCTCCCAGCTACTAAGAGTTTCCTGAGTATTGAAAAAGAAGGCGGTAAGCATATTCTCTAGATATTTGTAAGAAGACTAATTTTTAATCTTGCATTTCATTGATTTTTTCTTTATAGTTTTCTCTATTAGAAAAGGTTATTGGAATATGTGTAAAATGTCACAAATTAACAAAACACTAGTAAAAAAGGCTTTTCATTTATATTTTAAATGTATTTGTATATTTACTTATGGTTTATCCTGCCTTTTAATAAAAGGATTTGAGGCAAATATTTCCAACTGAGGTATAAGAAAACTAAAGCAATTTGCTAAGGTATATGGGTTATATGATTTGGTCCTTTCTCTTTGCATTCTGATGAAAAGTATTTCATATTTTATAACCTAAAAAGCATAATAATTTGGGCAATACCTTTGTCCTCTATCATTCAATCAGTAAATAGTCTGCCAATCAAAAAACTCAAAACAAGAAGAAACAGACAATTGGTATTATTAACAGTGTTTTTATTTACAAAGAATTATTTTTATTTGGCTGTTTGGAAAACCACTAACATTTTTCACTTTAGAAAACATTAAATTATAAACAAGATGTTATACAGTACTTTGGATAACTTTTTCCATCAGTTTAGTGCAATGTATTATTGGCACCTAAAAGTGAAATTTTCAATTATTTTCCCCTTTCATTTCAATTGTGCAGTTTATATGACCAAAAGGAAATGAATCATTAAAAGGGGCTCTAAAGCCATATTTTCTGGCCCCAACTCAAAGGCTCACTAATTTATACTTCCCTTCCTGCCCTGCCTCCACCAAGTTAAATAACAAAAGATACACTATTGCACTTGTTCAAAAAAAATCACCATTTTGTAGAATTTGGGATATTCAATTGATCAGTGAAACTGAAGTGTACCAATTAGGTGAAGGAAAAGGCCTGGCAGTTAGTTGTGTTGGGCATGGTGCTCTTTATCAGTAGCCAAGTCAAGTCATCACATGCACTGCCGAGGGAATGCACCAGATAAAAATCTCTGTAAACGGTGTTCTTTCCTATGGTCTCTTTAAAAGTCTGAAATATCCATTGAGCAAGTAAAAGGGTTATAAACCTTTATCACAGAAAAAAACAAATAAAACAAACAAAAAAAACCTCTACCACATTAGGACACTGGGATACTAAAACATTTGTCCATTTTACTTTTTTCGAATATATATATATATGTTATATTTACTTTTTGTTTTAATACTGCTAAGTTCGCCATAAAATGGGAGACATTTTTAGTGAGCCCAGCATTTGGTGGATTTTTCCCTGTTTTATCCCTCCTTTCCATTAGGAGCTGAAGAGGGAAATGCCTAAATTAGACCCTTCCCTTGTCCAAATTACTTAGTTCTGGAGATCTTAATTACATAGTGATACAGAAAACATCTTTTGGGAGATTCTGTAATCTCTTACTCTACCTTGAGGTAAGAACATCTTTAACCATCCTAAAGAGACAAATTTTTATCTAATTTTTAAAAATCCTCAAAAAAAGAAAAAGTGTCATACTTCTTCATAAGCGATTCTGCTTTAACAACTGTCCCAGCCAGGAAATGTTCCCTCATGCTCCAGTCTAAGCTCATTTCCTCTCGTTCTATTCTTAGTGTGTGTGGAGAACAGCTGGTCACCATCCTCTCTGTACCAACCCTTCATATACTTGAAAACCAGCGACGGTTTGCCCCTCAATCTTCTCTTCTCCAGGCTGAATAATCCCAGTTCCTTTAATTTTTCATCATAGATCTTTTTTTCCAACCCTTTAATCATCTTTGTGATTCCTGGCAAAAACAGCAGAAAATATTTGCATTACTTAATCAGAAATGAGGGAAAGCCTTAGTATTTTTTCATATAAAGTTAAAATATGCAGGGAGGGAATATGTTAGTTGAGAGTTCCTAGATCTTAGTATTCTAATCTTGTTCTATTTTCCTAGTATGTGAGTCCTATTCTAACACTTTCAATGCCTTAAAACATGGGACTTGCTTCCAATCCCATCCTGACATGACAGCACATGAGTTATGAGTTAGACCTGCCTACATTTATACTGCTTTAAAAATTAGCATGAAAATCTATTCCAATGGATTCCCCAATGCTTCCCACCCTGCTTTCATAAACAAAATCTTTCCTCTGAAACAACCAGACCTTTTACAAAGCTTCTTACAAATTACTACAGAGACCATGTTATGGTGAGAGCTGTTGGTTTTAGAGTGTAACCAGAAACAGTAAGGGTTTTATATGTTAACTGCAGTTTCTTGTCTACCTGAATGGTTTACTATCCTTTACAGGGATCAAACTCAAGGTCATTAAAAAATTCATTCCTCCACTGCAACGTGACACCTTTTCCAAATTTCTCTTGCTACCAATATAACGTCATGGAACTGGATAATGTTTCACTATGTATTTTTAATTCGAGAGATCACAAGCTGCCTTTTCTCTTGCAACTAGAGTCTGTAAATATTAGGAACACATAACTACTTAATATCAATAGCACATTTACACAAATACAATACTACTAACGAGGAATTACGTGCTCACTCTACGTAATTGTCTTTAAAGGAAAAATACAGAAAACAAGAATAAATGCATCTTGATATGCTATATATCCTTCTTTTATAAAGTGAATGGCAGTAAAAGAGTTGGGATCAGTTCAGAACTAATAGCGAAGAGGAGAAACCAATTTCACAAGCACATTGTATAACACACCTTAGGGGAAGTCAATACTACTCATGGTACAATACTGAACAGAAAACAGAATGGCCATTTGCATGGATTTCTTTTGAAAAAGTCTTCTGTAATTTGCTACAAGGAACACCTTGTAACCAGGATGAAGGACAGCATAGGTCACATAAGTCAAAGGCCTTCCTAAAAGAGACACAGGATTGAAGGTAATACCCAAAGATGGCTTGCATGTGTCTACAGATGCCCCTTCTATTTCAAGGAGAGAGTCACTGTTCATTGGGATTGCACAAAAGCAGGCCAGCAAGATGTGGGTCGACAAGCAGACTGTCTCCTGACCCACTGACCAGCTCTTCTCCTAGGCCTGATAAAGGGAGAAGACAGGAGGTGAAGATTAGAAAAAGAAGAGGGAGCAACACGGGAGTTCGCTGCTAGTTGTGGAGTTGCTCGCGTTCTTCAGAGCAGCGGCCTTTTCTCAAAATCACATCATCCAATCCAATCTCCCCAGCGTGACCACGCTTTTTTTCACCTTTGAAGATGACCTAGGGAGAGAACGCACACACCAGTCAAGCCTCCTCTGCCCTTTCCAGTGCCTGCTCATTAAGCAAAATAAAGGCAAACGCCCCCCAAAACGAAATAGTGAACGCCACAGACGAGTAGAACAGTGTCCCCTGAGGCTTGCTTTCTGTAAAAACTGAAATCGCCAGTAAACTGTTAATCAGACCATATTACTCAGAATCAGTCACTCTTTAAAAAGCCATTCTAAACTCTAGTCTACATCATTTTAGAAATACTGATGTACAGTTTTGTCAAAGATTACCGAGGTCAGAAGTAAAAAGAGTGCGATGGAATGAATATAAAGGTACAGAAGTTGAGAGCCAAAAATCTGAAAGATCACAATCATGCAGCTTGTCTGATGTTTTCTGCTTTTTCCATGGGGTTCATAGAGCTTGTTACAAAATGGAATAGAATCAAATGCCGTAATCCCATCACAGTGTGTTACTTATGTAAAGACCAAAAACTTCCACTATTCTTGTATTTTATAGAGCATCTTTGCTTCTTTTAAAACAGAAGAAACCTTTCTATGTTATGATTTGAAATGATCTATTATCGTTTTATTTCTCTAAAAATATGTGTTAAACATTTTTTAAAAGATCAGAGTAAAATAAAATTCAAAACTGATAAAAGCTGTATTGAATCCTTTCTTTTTAAAAATAGTTTCTAGAAACTATACCCATAGACATAGATACAGAATCTCCTAATAGCAAGTTTTACAAGCATCAATATAAAAAAGGTACTTTTTTCCAAATTCATTATTTTTGTGAGATGTTATAGATCATTTTCTTTTTGCTAGCTATGACTTGATTACTTAAGATAAAATTTATATATTTAATCAAAGCTTTCCACATTCTGTCCTGCATAGAATGGTATTTTCCAAACATTGTTCCGGGTTCCCACCCAAGGCTGCTTAACCATAATCTCTAAGGCAAAAGGAAAAAAATGGATTTTAAAGAAACTTAAAAAAAAAAACACTTTAGGGTAACTCATGGTGGTCAAAGTTTAAAGTATAAGGAATAAAAGGAAAAGCAGTAACAATTAGCTCATCACCCCTGCCCTCTGAAGCTTCTCTTCATTAACTTTTTTACTTTTCAATTCCTAATTCTTTTTTTTATTTTTTCACTAAAAATGGGGGATCTACCCCAGGATGGAGAGAGTGGTGGTGATCACAAGTTGTAATGAAGAATGCACGAAGAAGCGAAAAGTGATTACAGAAATAGGCAAGGAATGGCGTTGTCATGCCCAGAAAAAAACACAAACCTTGTCAGAGCCTCAGTTAATGAAGAGACCACGTCTTCTTCGATTCAGACCCCAGAGTTCTCCTATGAAAGGAACCCCCCCTCCAGGTCGGCGTCTTTTGTGGTTCTACTTACACTCTTGATGTCAGCCCCTCGCAGGGTGATCTGTGTCTGCCTCCAGCCATGGCCACCATTTCTTCCCCACAGGGCTGCTCCGTGGGCACCGTGTTTTCTCAGAAACACCTGCAGTGTGCTGGAGTGCAGCCCAGTCACCTTGTGCCTAAACGACAGGCACAGGTCCCCTGAATGCATGAGGTGGCCAAGAGGTAGCACCAAGCGAGCAGCTTTTCCCCCTGGGCCCTTGGCTGCTGAGACTGTCAGGTATTGTCCACCTGCAAGGGGAAAAGTAGGGCTAGGTATGTGCCGACATCCCTTTCCAGCACAAACAGTATGGACTGGAGTTTTACCTTTTTTTTTTCATTTTGTTTTGTTTTAATAAAATTCAAACTGTGACAGTCATTTGTAAAGAATTCCAGGTTTTTGAAAGAGAAAAATATGATGTTTTGTTGAAAATACTCACTCTACTCACGGGGAGTATATATTATGCCAAAGGTAGAATAACTAATAACCCTGACACTATGAATATTTCCAGTGGAATATGATCAGACACACACAGGCATGCACAAACATACACACATTCACCACCCCCTGATCCTCACCAAGTTATGATTACGTTGTCAAGTTGGCAGGTTTGCTGGTTGACTCTAAGTTGCCAGGGAGAAGGTTCTATGTGGATAATTAACCTCCAGGCACTAGAGCAGACAGTGGTTTAAAGGGCATTAGATCTGTTTATTCTCTCCTCTATTTTTTTTTTTTAATCTTTAAAGAGAGAACAGTCCTTTTAAAAAGTCAGCTTGCTGTTTATCCCACTGGACTGCACCTGTATTCTGGAAACCCTCCACACCTTCCTGGAGTATCAATTTTATTTGGAGAGAAGTTTACAATGTTTTTATATCAAAAAAAATCCATAACATAACATACAAATTTCCAATTACATATACATGAAGACAAAATGTTAATAAAAACTGTGACTTTGGACAGGTCACTTTGTCCTCAGATCTTTCGGCCACAAAGTTTACACCCCTGCCCCCCGCCCCAGTTGTTAAGGAAATGAAATTAAGTGTGTGGGGGAGGGTGGGGGTGCGGTGGGTGGGGAGTGTGAGCAGCAGTGATTGGGGAAGCTGCTCCTCAAGGGAGGGCGAGTTGCAAGTAGTATTTGGAAACTCAATCCATGTACAAATGACATTTGTCTCGGGCTGTTCTATGGCAGCCAACTGAAAAATACAGTTTCAACACTGATTTATCCATAGGAAAATGTGATTGGCATACTGAACTCATGTATCTGTCTTGGTAGGAACCTCACATATTTTTCCATTAAAAGATAAACTTTCTTATGTTTATATCAGACATAATAGGGTTGGGATGTCCTCCTATTCTGTAAGTGACTTCTTCAAAGTGCCCTCTGAGCAGTCTTAGGACCAAATAGGTGATCTCCGTACACTTATTCTGTGCCAGAGTGCTCTGTGGGGGCATCTCATGACCATTGCTAACAAGCCTGTGACATGAAGGCTTTTTTCACAGATGCAGAGCTAAGGCTTTGAGAGGTAAAGTCAGCCTAGGCGTTGCCCAGACAGAGTGGCAGGGTAACAATTTAAGTTCAGAACCTCCTGAGCCCCAATTCAGCACTTACTGCACTCAGACTGGAATCACTGGTTGCATGCTTGTCTACTGTAGGAGACTTGAACTCTCTGGTGTCAGAACCAACCTTTCCTCCAAACCACCCCATTACATTCCAAGCATAAGGGTTTGATGCCATTTGTTGAATAAATGATGTTCCAAGAATACAGGGGGGAAAACTACAGGGAAATAGGTCCTTGAGTCATATAACTTCAGTCACCAACACACAGTTTCTTATCTTCATCCCACTTGTCCCCATTCTCCTCCCC
Source organism: Eonycteris spelaea (assembly GCA_003508835.1). Taxonomy (NCBI): domain Eukaryota; kingdom Metazoa; phylum Chordata; class Mammalia; order Chiroptera; family Pteropodidae; genus Eonycteris; species Eonycteris spelaea. The sequence continues at coordinate 7,395,545 of PUFA01000062.1, forward strand.
CAAATTAATCCAAATGGAATTTGGGGCCAAAATATTTAGATTTTAAATGTCTCCCCATAAGTCAGCTTTTGAATTATCACAGGTATTTTGATTAAGACTAAAATATAAGGCTATTACAGTTAACCTGCAAGTTTTAAGAAAACAAGGATTATCTTAAGTCCCTGTGGAATGTCTACTGTTATCACTGCCAGATGCTTCCAATAAACAAGACAACCTAACAAATCAAGGCGTCCTAATAAGAGTCAAATAATCCTTTTGTATAGGTATTTAAAAGACTAAAATGTAATACTCAATCAGTGAAGCAACAATTTCTCTTCATAGAGCTGCTCTATGAACATTTTTTGCAGTGTTATACCTTATTTTTCATAAAAATATCCATTTTTCTATGTCAACAAAATAGACATTTCTCATAGCTGCAAGTATGCCATTAATAACCAATTTTTCACCAAACAACATTTAAGTTTTCCAATTTGCCCTTTAAGATAACACCATGAAATAGTAAGACAAGTAAATAATACTTGCAACACGTAAAAAGGACTACGTTTCCATTTTACATAAAAACCTTACAAATAATAAAACAATAAAAAGAATGCAAAATGAAAAATAAAGGGCATGTTAGGGAAAAAATGACTTTTAAAATGTGAAAAGATGGGAAACTTGTAACAATCAAAGAAATTAAATTAAAATGAGATGACCTCTTACCTATGAGGTTGACAAAGATTTTTAAGAGATTCTAAAAGTATTGGGGACGGTCCTTATATATTGTTGGTGGGAGTATAAATTGCTATAACTCTTATGAAGGGCAACTTAGTAAAATCTATCAACATTCAAAATGCAAGTTCCCTTTGATTCAGCATTCTGCATCTAGGAATTTATACTACAGATACATTCAAACATGTATAAAATGATATGTGTACAAGGTTATTCACTACAGAATTGTCTGAACTGCCAAAGGCTGGAAACAACTAAAATGTCCCTCAGTGGATGGCTGGTTAAATACAGGTGGAACATCTAAGGAGTAACGGAGTGATATTCATAGTAAGAATTAGGATGTTCTATATGTACTGATATAAGACAATCTTCAACAACAATGGCTTATACTATTTTAATGGTAACTCTGGGCTGGGCATTGCTTTAAATGCTTTACATATGTTGAATAGATACTATTGATTAGCTCCATTTAAGTGACTTACTCAAGGTCAAATCTACTAAGAGGGAGTGCCAGGTTTCAACCTGGGCATTCTGGCTTCAAAGTCCTTGTTCTTCAAGTTAACTCTTAATATGCTTAAAGAGACAAAAGCAAGGTACAAAAGAGGGTGATTTGCTCTTATATGGATCAATAGATCTTTGGTAAGATAACCAAGAAACTGGTTGCGTCTGGGGAGGGCAACTGGAGCCAGAGCTAGGGGGCAGCTCTAGAGAGTTGATTTATTTTTCCATCTACAAGTATTTCAAAATAATGCTTTTTAATGCTGCAACAGACATACTTGTATGTACACGCTGGCATACTTGTTATATAGTTTAGTGAATTCCTTGTAGCTATTGGTAGCAAACAGAGCACTGAGCCAGTTGCCTTTAACCCATGATCCCCAGAGATCAGAGTTCCAGGAAAAGGGCCCCAGGTCCAGCCTTGACATCTACAGAAAAAGGGTGTGTCATCAGGGCAATAGCTACATGCCTACACCTGTTGGCAGCACAATTTTCCCTTCTTTAGAGGAATGTCTTAATTTCACTATCTCACAATTAATTTAAAGATTGAATGTGATAAACAAAACCTAATGAGCAGCAGGAGGGGTGGCTAGCCAATGCACTTGTTTTCCAGCTGTTTCTCAAAGCTGTAAGTTCATTAAATAAGAATTCATTTGCATATCTGGATCTTGGATAAGACATGCACAACATTAAAATCGGTCATAACTGTGGAAACCCAAACACATGTTCCTTCACAAGTGAGATAACATAGATAGAAACAATCAGCTTGGTAATTAAAGAATACACAAATAATCCATTATATTCTTCTCTGGTCTTAGCATGTGATACACACACATAACACACACGCAGACCTTACCTTAACTTCCTAGAAGAAAAATAGGCAATTTCATAAGCTTTATTAGCATTACTCCATCAGCACATGGTTAGTATTCCCCAACATATTCCAAAATGCCCATCTACAATTCTCTCCTGACATATGCCATGCACACTCCTACCCTTCTTTCAACTCTCTGTCCTCCTCTGGTTTTTCCATTTTCTTTCTTTTCTTTTTTGAAGAAATTTTATTTTTCAATTAGAGTTGACATCGAATATTATTTTATATTAGCTTCAGGTGTGCAAGAGACTGGTAAGACATATAATTTATAAAGTGACTCCCCCCAGTTAGTCTAGTACCCATCTGGCACTATACCTAGTTGTCACAATATTACTGACTATATTCCCTATATTTTCTTTCACACATTCATGACTGTTTTGTAATTCCAATTTGTACTTTTTAATCCCGTCGTCTTTCTAACCCAGCCCTCAACACCTCTCCCATCTGGCAATTACCCGTTTGTTCTCTGTATCTATGAATCTGTTTCTGTTTTGTTAATTTATTTTGTTCTTTAAAATCCACATATAACAGAAATCATGTGGTATTTGTCTTTCTCTGTCTGACTTATTTTATTTAGCATAATATCCTATAGGTCCATTCATGTTGTTGCAAATGGTAAGATTTCATTTGTTTTATGGTTGGGTAATATTCCATTGTATGTATGTACCACAACTTCTTTATTCAATTGTCTATTGATGAGCACTTACGTTGCTTCCATATCTTGGCTATTGGAAATGGTGCTGCAGTGAACACCACAGTGAATATATCTTTTCAGATTAGGGTTTTAGATTTCTTTGGATAAATACCCAGAAGTGGAATGCTGGGCCAAATGGTAGTTCTATTTTTAATTTTTTGAGGACCTCCAAACTGTTTTCCATAGTGGCTCTACCTATTTTCAATGCCATCAGCAGTGCATGAGGGTTCCCTTTTCTCCACATCATGCCAGCACTTCTTATTTGTTGGTTATTGATGAAAGCCGTTCTGATGGGTGTGAAGTGAGAACTTACTGGAGTTTTAATTTGCATTTCTCTGGTGATTAGTGACGTTGAACATCTTTTCATATTTTGTATTTGGAAAAATGCTTTTAGGCATTTTTTAACTAGATGTTTTTTGCAGGGTTGAGTTGTGTGAGTTCTTTATAAATTTTGAATATTAACCTTATACAGATATATCATTGGCAAGTATCTTCTCCCCTTCAATAGGTTTTGTTTTGTTGACGGTTTCCTTTGCTGTGCAAAAACTTAGTTTGATGTAGTCCCATTTATTTATTTTTCTTTTGTTTCCCTTCCTGAGAATATACAACAGAAAAAATATTACTATGAGCAATGTCAAGAGAGTTTACTTTGTTTTCTTCTAGGAGTTTCATGGTTTCAGATCTTATATTTAAGTCTTTAATCCATTTTGTATAAGAAAGTGGTCCAAATTCATTTTTTAATGTATCTAATTTTCCCAAAATCATTTATTTAAAAGGCCATCTTTACCCCCAATGTATATTCTAGCCTCCTTTAGCATAGATTAAATGGTCATGTAGGCATGGATTTATGTCTGGACTCTATTTTTGTTCCATTGACCTATGTGTCTGCCAGTATCATGCTGTTTGCTTACCATAGCCTTATAGTATCATTTGATATCAGATACTATGTTTTTCCAACTTTGTTCTTTCTCAAGATTGCCATGGCTACTGGAGGTCTTTAATAGTTCCATATAAATTTTAGGATTATTCAAGTTCTGTGAAAAATGCCATTGGTATTTTGATAGAAATTGTATTGAATCTATAGATTGCTTTTTGTGGTATGGGCATTTTAACGATGTTAAATCTTCCCATCCATGAACACTGTATGTGCTTCCGTTTATACATATCTTCAATTTCTATTCTTTAATGACAAAATTTTTTGAGTACAGGTCTTTTACCTCCTTGGTTCAATTTATTCCTAGGTATTTTCTTCTTTTTGGTGCAATTATAAATGGGATTGTTTTCTTAATTTCTCTGATAGTTCATTATTAGTGTATAAAAATGCAATCAATTTCTGAATATTAACTTTATATCCTGTTACTTTACTGAATTCATTTATCAGTTCTAACAGTTTTTTGATGGAATCTTTAGGGTTCTCTCTATATAGTATCATGTCATCTTCAAATAATGTTTTATTTCTTCCTTTCCAATTTGGATGTTTTTTATTTCTTTTGTCTGATCACTATGGCTAGGACCTCTGATACTATGTTGAATAAAAGTGGTGAAAGGTGACATCCTTGTTTTATTCCTACTCTTAAGGAAAATGCTTTTAGCTTTTCTCCTTTGAGTATGATGTTAGCTGTGTGTTTGCAAACAGCCTTTATTATATTAAGGTATGTTACCTTTATTCCCACTCTGTGGAGAATTATCACAAATAGATGCTAGATTTTGCAAAAATGCTTTCCTCACACCTATTGATATTATATAATTTTTATCTTTCAATTTGTTACTGTGGTGTATCACAGTAACTGATTTGTGAATATTAAACTAACCTTGCATCCCAGGAACAATCCAACTTGATGACGGTGTATGATCTTTTTAATGTATTGCTGAGTTTTGTTTGCTAATATTGTGTTGGGGATTTTTACATCTATTTTCATCATGTATATCGGCCTATAATTTTTTTGTAACATCTTTTTGGTAATGTTTCATAATCACAGTAATAGTGGCCTCATAAAATGAGTTTGGGAGCCTTCCCTCCTCTTGAATTTTTTGAAATAGCTTGAGAAAAATAAATATTTTTCTTGAATGTTTGGTAAAATTCACCTGTGAAGCCATCCAGTCCAGAACTTTTGTTTGTTGGGAGTTAAATGATTATTGATTCAGCTTTGTTTGTAGTAATCAGGTGGTTCGGATTTTCTGTTTCTTCTTAACTCAGTCTTGAAGATTGCATGTTTCTAAGAATTTATCCCTTTCTTCTAGATTGTCCAATTTGCTGTCATATAATTGCTGATAGTATTTTCTTATAATCCTTTGTATTTCTATAGTCAGCCATCACTTCTCTTTCATTTCTGATTTTAGTTATTTGGGTCCTTTCTTTTTTGATGAGTCCAGTTAAAGGTTTATCAATTTTGTTTATCTTTTCTTTTGTTTATCTTATCTTTTGTTTTTCTTTTGTTGTTTTCCAGTTCCTTTATGTAAGATTAGATTGTTTAAGATTTTTATTGTTGCTTGAAGTCCTTCTTAGGAAGACTTTTGCTGTGTCCCACAGCTTTGGGGTCTGTGTGTTTTCATTTTCATTTGTTTTAAGGTATTTTTGATTTCCTTGATCTCATTGTTAACACATTCATTGTTTAATAGCCTGTTATTTAGCCTCCGTGTTTATTTTTCAGTTTTCTTCTTGTAATTGACTTCTAATTTCATACCATTGTGATCACAGAAGATGCTCAAATTTATTAAGAATTGTTTTGTGGCCTAATGTGGTCTTCTTGGAAAATGTCCCATGTGCACTTGAGAAGACTGTATACACTGTTGCTTTGGGCTGAAACACTAAAAATATCAATTAAATGCTTCTGCTCTAGTGTTTCGTTTAAGGCCAATTTTCCTTGGTGATTTTCTGCCTGGAAGAGCTGTCTATGGGTGTCAAGGAGTGTTCAAGTCCCCTTCTGTGACTGGTTATTGATCTCTCCCTTTATGTCTGGCAATAACTGCCTTAAATATGTAGGTGCTGCTATGCTGGCTACATAAATGTTTACTAGAGTTATATCCTCATGTTGGATTGTTCCCTTTATCGTTGTGTAATGCCTTCTTGTCTCTTATTATCACTTCTGTTTTAAAGTCAATTTTGTCCGACATAAGTATTGCTACCCCAGTTTTTTTCATTTCCCTTTGCATAAAATCCCTTTTTCCATCCCTTTACTTTCAGCCTGTGGATGTCTTTCAAGCTGAAGTTGGTCTCTTATAGACAGCATATGTATGGGTCTTGTTTCTTATCCATTCAACACCCTAGGTCTTTTGACTGGAGCATTTAATCCATTTACATTTAAAATATTATTAATAGGTACGTAGTTATTGCCATTTGTTATTCACATTTATATTCTTCCTCTCCTCCCCCCCTTTAAAGTCCCTTTAGCATTTCTTGTAATACTGGTTTGGTGGTGGTGAATTCCTTTAGCTTTTTTCTGTCGGGGACACTCTTTATCTTGCTGTGTAGAATAGTCTTGGTTGTAGGTCCTTGTTTTTCATCTCTGAATATTTCGTACCAATACCTTCTGGCCTATGAAGTTTTTATTGAGAAATTGGCTGACAGTCTTATGAAAGTACCCTTGTAAGTAACTAGCTGCCCTTCTCTTGCTGTTAGGATTCTCTTTGTCTTTAACTTTTGCCATTTTAATTATAGTGTGTTTTGGCATGAGCCTGTTGGGGTTCATCTAGTTTGGGACTCTCTGCACATCATGGATTTGTATGTCTATTTCCTTTGTCAGGTTAGAAAAGTTTCAGTCATTTCTTCAAATAGGTTCTCAATCCATTGCTCTCTTCTCCTTCTGGTACATCTATGATGTGAATGTTATTACACTTGATTTCCCAAAGGTCCCTCCAACTATCTTCATTTTTTTTTTCTTTTTGCTGTTCTTATTGGGTGTTTTCTGCTACCTTATCACCCAAATTGCTGATTCAGTCCTCTGCTTCCTCTAATCTACTATTGACTCCTTCTAGTGTATTCATTGCAGTTATCATATTCATTTCTGACTGGTTCTTTATGCTTTCTATGTCTTTTTTATGCTTACTATCTCCTTGTGGACATTTTCACTTAGATCATCTACTCTTCCTCTAAGTGCACTGAGCATCCTTATAACCAGTGTTTCAAATTCAGTATCTGGTAGGTTACTTGCCTCCATTTCTTTTAGTTCTTTTTCTGGAGTTTTCTCCTGTTCTTTCATTTGGGAAATGTTTGCTCATTTTGGCTGCCTCTCTGTGTTTGTTTGCATGTATTAGGTAGATCTGCTATGTCTCTCAGTCTTGCCTGGTGGCCTTATGTGGTAGGTGCCCTGTGTGGCCCAGTGGCACAGTCTCCCTGGTCACCTGTACCTGGTGTTCCAGGGGTGGTTCTTATGTGGGTTCTGAGTGCTCTCCTATTGTAGTTGAGCCTTGATTGCTGTGAGATTGATTCAGGCCGACTGGATTGGCCACACCCATGGTATATGATCTGCTATGTGTGGGCGACCTCACGAGAGGGATTCCTCCCAGTGGGTTTGTGTGCCTGTTGAGACCACCCTTCATTGTGCTGTAATCAGGTGGTGCTCTGTTAAGGTCTGATGCCAGCCTCTGGGTGAGCTGGTTCTGGGGCCCCTTGGGAGGGGCCCCCATGCAGGCCAAGATCAGCCACTGCCTGTGACTCGCCTGGAGCTACCTAGTAGGAACTGCAAAGCTATCCACAGTTCTTTGCTGTCTGTACTAGACCTGGAGGGAAAGGCCACACAAAGAACCAAGACTGACTGCCCCAAGTACTAGGCCTGGAGCAGCCCAGAAAAAAAGCACGGGGCACCGCAAGACCTGAGGCTACCTGCCCGTTAGGCTCGGCAGCTGAAAGAGCCTTGAGGAGTATACGAGTTGGATGAGGCGTGGTCCTAGGGAGTCCCCAGGGTGAGTGAGTCATGTCCCCAGGTTAGTGCAGAGTCATATTTGGTGCCAGTGCTGAGCCTGTGGCCACTCAAAAGTCTCATATTACATTGAGGCCAGCCGCTGCTTGCCTCTGGCCCACAGACCCTCAAGATTTGTCCAAGAAATACTGCAGCTCAGGCAGGGGCTGGTTGCCCGCCACCAAGAGTGTCTCTGGAGGTGTGGCCGAGGCCTGCTGACTGCTGCTGAAGGAGCCTTCTGCCAAGAACACAGGGCCTGGTTTCTCAGCCATGAAAATGCCTCAGGTAATGCATAAGTTGTGTGGGGCAGGGTCTCACAGAGTCACCAGGGTGGAGCAAGTGGAGTTCACCAGGTCAATGCAGATTCAGATTTGGCTGTGTGGGGAGAGAGCTCAACATTGACAAGATGGTGCCCACCTAGGCTGCATGAGAGGAGGGCTTAACACAGGGATAGTGGAGGCTGTCCCTCTAGCCCTTGCCATGAAGCCACACAATTCAGTCTTTTTCTGTATGTCTCTGGCACCTCGCAAACTGCTGTCCTTTCACCGGAGCCCAGGTGAGTGTCTGCAAATGAGTGAGTCTGTGTGCAGGCCTTTTTAAGAGAAAGTCTGGGTTTTCAGCAGCCTTTCGTCTCATCTGGATGGTCAAAGTCCCTGCTGATTTTCACTGTCAGATTTTATGGATATTCCTCTTCCTGGTACTGGAACCCTAGTCTGGGGCCCTTCACTCCTCTGGGGAGACCTCCACAGCTGAGATATTCCTCCCTGTGCTCAGTAACCCCATACAAGTGCAGGGCCAGCCCATTTGGCATCAACCCCTCCTGCCAGTCTCAATATGGCCTCTTCTTTATACACTTAGTTATAGGAATTCTGTTCAGCTAGTCTTCAGATGGTTCTCCAGGCTGACTGTTCTATAATTAACTGTTATTTTTATGTGGTCATGGGTGGAAGCAAGCCCAGCATTTACCTACTCCACCACCTTGACTGAAACTTTCTTACCATCCATTTTCCGAGCTGGACCCTGCCGCTCACTCATCTCCCTGGGATTACCTGGGCATTCCACTCTGAGGCAGAGGCTCTCAGAGCTGGTATAAAGAGGTTTAGTAACCCAACACTCACCCAGTGCTCAAAACATCATCTTGCCATATGTCACCTGGTTGAACACCTCCACAGACAGAGCGCTCCTTACTACAAAGTCAGCCTAAGCTCTTTTTAGACAGTTCTGACTATTGGGAAGTTCTTTCAGAGAGTAAACTAAAATCAATCTCTCTGTAGTTTTCACCCACTGATCTGACTCCCATCTCCTATGGTCACAGAATAATTGTGACAGATGTTGTCCATCAAGTGGTTGAAAAGCAGCCCTGCTCCATTATTTCTCCCCAAGGCTAAACACTTTTCTTCCTTTTCTTTGCACACTTTGAGACACCTCTCCATCCAGGTTATTCTGTGTGATCCATATTTATCTCTATTCTTCTCAGACCAGAAAAAAACCACCAAAGTAGAATTTCCATTCTGTAACAAATACCATAGTTCTAGGGAAATAACCCATTTTTTTGGCAGAAACAACACAGGGGTCACTCACCTATTTCATTACCCACTAAAACTCTATAGTCTTTCACACTTACTGGCAAGGCACTTCTTCCCCTCCCACAGCTGCATGGCTGGTTTCTAGACCATGAGTCATACCTTGTATCCATCCCCATTCGATTCCAACCTCTTCAATGTGACCTACTGGTCTAATCTTCTGCAGCTGGTTGTGTCAGCACCATCACTTTCTCCTCTGGCTTTGAGCCATCTACAGTTTTGTTAGTATGCCTTGCATATCCAAATTCAACATCCAGTTCATCCAAGTCATTGATGAAAACCTGGAGCAGCCCCAAAAGAGCATCCTCCGGAGCCAGTCATCAGGACCTATCCTGTCACCTCAGCAGCCGCCACTTCCTTTCCATCTGTTCTGTACTATGGCAATTTGAAAGACCATTTCTAACATTTTTTTTTTTTTTGCCTGTCATTCTAATTTACCACCCTCTTCTCATTTTTCTATCAGAGAGCAAGTAGAATTTGGGTCAAAACAAATTTAAATATGTACATATGTGATGAATAATAAATGTTAAAAAGGACTAACTTGGTTCTAAAATAGTCTATGTAAGACTTAATTTTTAGAATTTGAATATCTACATAGATATGTAATGGATTCTTCTGAGTTTAGCATGAGTTACTCTTTCCAATGTACCTTGCTTGAAAGTTATTCACTGTAACCATGAACATTATTCACCATTCTATCACACATTGCTGTTAACGATCCTTCCTTTTGTAGCAAAATACTCCAAGTCATTGGTCAGTCAAACCCCCAGGCCCGAGATTGACTAATCAGATTATGCACACTACCTCAGCAGACTGAGGCCAGACTTTGATAGAGTGAAAACCCCAGAATAATGCTACGGATGTTCTGGGCACTGAATTGTCAAGGAGGCTGTATGGGCAGCACAGAGAGGTCTAGAGGTAAAGTCCATTCTTTAGCTCTATGGCCTTAGGAAAGTTATGTAACTTCCAGGCTTCAGTATATCCTTTGTGAATTAAAAATGTTACCTGCTTCACATGGTGGATAGGAGGATAGTAAATAAATTTAGTAAGATGATAAATGAGTCAGGACTATAGTAGGTGTTAAAAAAATGTTGGTTTCTCTCTAATTCACAGATATGTGTGACATTAATAATGTTGTCCTGCTCAGAGTTAACCTGCAATGAACAAGAGTTAATACAAACGTGAGAATGAGAGGGACTGTATCATGTACATGCACATCTGTGTGTCATTAAAAATAATTGTATTGCTAAATCTAAAAGACCTATTTGAATTTATTGAATATTAATATTTTTAAAAGCCTACCTCAAGTTTTCATTTTTAAACATTTCTAATATTTTAATCTTAGGAGACCTAATACATTTTGGACTCATATTTTAATATCTTGCTACTCAAAATGTGTATCAAGGATTAGGACCATAGGTAACCCCAAGGAGCTTGTTAGAAATGCATCAAAATCTACATTTTAACAAGGCCTTCAGCTAATTTGTACAAATGCTGAAGTTTGAGAATAACTGGTTTAACAGAGCATATCCTCTCTCAAGTTAGCTTTTGTATTTGTGCCCTTCTATATAATACCCAGGAGAGTATTTAAGAACTAGGCTTCTAAAACTAACACACTTTTTCTTCATGACTTGTGTCTTTTATTCTTAAATCTAGAGTAAGGAGTATAAAAAGGAATAAAAGAAACCAAACTCCTCATCCTTCCATTAAGCTGACCTCATCCATAAAAGATTTAATTACTGAGGGGAGGGAAAAACCAACAACATGTAGCTTTGCTTCCTTAAACAAGATGACAGAACATCTTTTAAGCTCTAAAACTTTAGATTAATAGAAAGTGTGCAATTTGAAAGTCTACTAATTTTCTACGGAACTATGTCTAAATCCACCTTACTGATAATATTCTCTAGTGAAATTAGTGGTAATTTGTAACTAACTTCTCCAGCATCCAAGTTAGATTGAAATTTTTTACAAGAAGGTTTTCACAACTTCACAGAAATTTCACTGTCTCCTTCAACTATGTCTCAAATCATTTTTTAATAAAAGGGGTGGGGGTACATAATTGAGAAAAACAGGGACTATAACCATGGCTGATGTACTTCTTACATGCTTGGGCATGGGGCTCTTACAAGTAAGTTGAAAATTATGTGTTGAGTCTATGTTTTATTTACCAAGTTTTTTGGGAGATATTTGATGGCCTTTTAATTAACTACTCATTTTCTCATAATATAATTTTAGTTGACAGATAACAAATTAAGTTCACTTAAAAAATGGAATATGAATGCTAGACAAGATCTTTCTTTACCCTCTTTGTTACGTAAACACAGAGATGTATTATAAAGTATACTTGATTAGCAGACTACAATCTTCCAACAGGATCACGCTAAAATGTGTCCTAGACTTAGATAACTGATTTTACCTGCTGGATCCCTCACTGGTTCCCAGTGCAAGTCATTGTCTTTTTCCCTGATCCATCCACAAAGCCCATGGTCAAAATTACAGCTGTGTATCAGGACACCTGCAAGGAAATGACCAGAAAGATATGTAAACCACAAACCAACGACTAACAACAGAAATGCGCTTGTTAACAAAGTTATCTGTGCAACAAGTATTCTCTCCTAACCACACTTAACTAACCCACCAGAGCTCTCCAGGAGATCAAAAGAAAATCACGTGAATCCTTTCTCAACACAATTGTGCATGTGTGCTCAGCTTTAAAAATAGAACACACAAATGCTGCCAAATTATGACCTTGTTACATCATCACTTGAAAAATATGATTTCCTCCTCATAGTTTAAATGCTGCTCTAATATATTTTTTTAAGAGGATAATGACTCTATTTTTGCTCAACTGATTTAACTACAGAGAAAAACAAGTTGTAAAAAAAAAATCTATAATTTTTCCAGCTGTAACTAAATAATCTACAATTTAAGTTATTTTCACAAAATGAAAGGAAACAAAAAAATGTCATTATAATGGTACTAAGAATATAAGTATCTCACCTGGATCATCCTTTGCTTCATCATCTGCACTGACTCCCCTTTCAATTTCGAATGTTTCAAACAAGTCATTTGAAGGCTGCCGTGGAACTGTCAGAAAAGAAGTTTTGTTTTGTTTTGATGAGGTGCTGATAGAGGTAATGCTGCTTTAACGAGGGGTAAGGGGCAAGACCTGGACGCTCACTTGTTTGGAAGAATCCAAAATATTATATATCATGTGAAGATTCATAAAGTTTGTTTGGCAGTGATTTATACTGTAACAGTTAGCTGGGTACAAATAATAAATGGTTTTCAAAAGTTTCTAAAGTTCAACAAAAAAATACATAGAAACTCTTCACTTGGAACACATTTTAAAAGAGCTACCAATTTCTAGTAAAATATGCATCTCTATGAAATTCAAAAATTTATCTCTATAAAAGATACATTATAAACTCTAAATTAAGGACATTTTAACTAAAAATGCCTGCAACTGCAGTGAACAAACCAGTTTGGTTTTCTAACCACAGCACCGACTACAGTGAACTCTGCACGGTGGTGCACTCTACCCTGGATGTCTTACTCTGGTCTTTCTTGCTTACGCAGGTGCCCTGGCTCCTTTAAGATCAAATCCAAATGCCTTGGTGCAACATTCACAACTCCTACCCCAAAGTACACAATACTGCCCAAACATGCCATTCACTTTCCGACACCTGTCTCCAGCCTGGGATGCTCTCTTCCTGATAATTAACCCACCAAATGTCCCCTCTTTGTTCCTCGCCTAGTGTAAATATCACTGCCTGGGTGAGCACTTTCATGCCCCAGGCAAATTAAATTCTTCCCCCTGTAGTCCCTGAAGGCTAGTTTCCACACCTCTATTCCACTCTTTCATAAAGAACTGCAGTTATTTACACACATGTGTGTGTCTGTCTCTCTGCTTCGCCTCTGAGGTCCTGGAGGGCATCAATCATATCTTATTCATGTGGCATTTCCAGGGTGTGACCTGGTGACAGTCACTCAGTATTCACTGAATGAATGTGAAGGTCTTGTTAAGAAACCCTTGCACTTTGTCAAGCCTTTTCTCAATGAAACAAGTGAGACAGAGCTTAATCCACTTTTAAAAAAATGGATTCATTTAAATCACTAATTATGAATTCATTTAATGTGTATTTGACTGCCACCCATATGCCAAGCACTGTGGAAGCCAGAGGAGAAAGGGTGAAAGGGGTAAACAAGACCAACATGGAGTCTGCACCCTAATGAGACAGACATTAAACATGAAGATCAATGAATGTGATGATTCTGAATGCTGTTAAGGGGCCAGGAATGAAAACACCAGATGATAACATGTAGGGTGACTAGGGTGGGAATGGTGGCGGTGTAGAGTTCTTGGCCAAAGCCCAGGATACTCCCTCTTCTTTGACAGAACTTAATTAGCCCTATTTTCATAAGGCAGGGAGTAAAAGATGTAGAACACCAAGGAGCAGACATTAGTCAAAGGGTTCTTTTTCAATGATGCTTGTGATTTTTAGTAATTTTTAAAAATTAACAATCCCATAATTGCCTTTTTTTAGCTTATGGCTTTGCAGTTATTACCTTTTTCTTTTATACCAAAAATGACTGACAGCGGTGACATCCAATTACAGCTTTCCTTTCCTTGTTTGGAGCTCTGAGAGGGTGACTGCTTCTTATCTACTAGAAGTAGTATAAAGCTATAAGCAAGGACGCTTCATTTCTTGTGACAAAGTTAGAAAAATTCTATAGAACTATTTTTTGTTCCCTTATCTTGTAACTTATACAAATTACCTTGGGATTGGAATGGCTCAAATCTTAAGGTACCATATTCTAGGGGCATTATGATCATTTGTCAGCTTTTTTTTTTTTCCAGATGAAGGACTGTCAGATGGCAAAGAGTCTTGATGTAGGTGGGGAGAATCACCCCAATATTTCCTGGTACATGGGCCTGTTTTATGAAGAGAGATCAAGGAGATCCTCTCTGAAGAAGCACCACTGAGACTGAGAGGGGAAGGACACAGGCCCTTCCAAGCGGAGTGTCAGGGGAGACAGAGGTGCACTTCAGGCCTCTCATACAAAGAAAAGTGCTCGGAACAGTTAGAGAAAGGCATTCAGAGAGACCGAAGGATGTGGAGAAATAGCAAAAGCGGCCTGAGATGAGGAAAAAGAGAAAGAAAGAGATAAGAATACACATTCGGAAAATAGCAACCCAAAGAATCAGTCATTTAACACTGTGCAAAGGGTCAGATGATTCATTAGTATTTAGGTACTGGGTTTCCAAGAACTACTTAATTAAGCAGATGATTATATACGCCTTCATTGCAAATCATTGGGAAACATTCCAAGAAATGTAGAGACCTGAAATGCTCAGCAGCCATTCTTACGACTGGGTGTGCTCTACGCTGTTACTCTGCATATGAATTAACTCTCCTTTCTCACACACACAGTACAGATCACTAACAGCGACCCACTGAAGTGACCAAAGAAGGTGTACTACCTGCTCCCTGGTATATTTAAGTATGTGAAGATATTAAGCAAAATAAATAGTGGAAGAAATCTTTCAAGCAGTATGATCTCAACTACATACAAGAGAAATGAAAAAAAAAAATCAGACTAGAAAAAAAGAATGGTAAGAAATATAGCAATATGCCAATAGTGGGAGTCTGAATATTGGAAATAAAAGTGATATTTTCTTGGTTTTGTCTTTTGTAATTTAAAATTTTTAAGATTGTTTACAGAAATAATTTCTATTAAAGAAAAACTTATCTAAAGCATTTAAAGAAACGAGTTCTCTCAGAACACATATACAGATCTTGCCCCATAGCAACTATGTCTGTTATTTGTGTTTTGACTGCTCAAAGACTGTTCTGATACCTGTTATTAAATATGAGGCTATGAATTTGAAATATATTTGTGTAATTTGAGCATATTCTTTGATCCACAGAGCTATTTTCAATACAGAAAATATTAAATAAATGACTAGCCTTGCCTGAAAGTAGTATAACTAGGATAGATGCTGATATATGACTTTTCTAATTATCCTTCCCTTCCCTGAATCATATTTTAGCTAATAGTTACTTAAATACATAACATATAATTTTTTTTGTAAAAACAAATACATATCAACTATTCTCTGTAGTTGGATCATTCTTAGAATAGCATAATTTTAGAGATGACAAGGGTAAGAGAAATTGAACCACACAATTCCTCTGCCATTTTTCCTTCCTCCTTCCTCTATTCCATCCACAGACTAATGAAATCAAACAAGAAAGTGAGCATCCACTGGGTACCAGGCTAAGAGCTGGTCGTGAAGCAATGAGCATCCTCTTGCCTTCATGGGATCCACATTTCAGAGTTGAAGACAGACCAAACAAGTTGCCCAGGTAATGAATGCTTTAAAAGAGAGGTAGAGGAAGCTATGTGAGCATGGAGGTGAGGAGAAACGGGGCAGGCTAAGTTTAGCTGGGGGAGGATAGATACTCAAAAATCTGAGAGGTGATGCTTACAGCACGATGTGAAGGATCACTTTCTGGGAGCTGGCACCCTAGAGAATGAAGGGACGTGGGGCTGAAACCTCATCATAGGTATAGTGCTCACAGGGGAAGAAGGGCCCCAAATGAAGCTGAGGAGGCAGGCAGAGGGTCCAGGGCCTTTTACAGCCCTGTAAAGATTTTGGGCTTTATTCTGGTAGAAACTAGAATCCTCTGAAAGATTTTAACAGAGGAGTGCCAGGATGAGGTACACCATTCTGGCTGTAGCACAGAGAATGAACAGGAGGGAGTGTGTGTCAGAGGGCAGTTATGACCAACAGTAACTAAAAAAAAATGTTCATATAGTCTTAAAAGGATTTATTTCCTAAAAATTTTTCTTCCATTGGTCAATGTTTTACCTACAAAATATATATTTCTTGCTCATGGCTTTTTAGACCCTTCCACATGAATTAAAAGAAAGAGAATGTACAGGCACTGAAGCAAGCAGCCAGCCAAATAAAAACGTGGTTGGCTTGGGTTTAGGGGCCCTAAATGCTTTCCTAGCATCTGGGGAGCCCTGAGGCCTGTGAGAAGAATCAGCCACACAAAGAAGCAGGAAACTTCCTAAAAAGAAAGTCTGGCCCAGCACTTTCTATTAAATATATTTTCCCCAGGCATATGATAATATATAACCAGAGTTCATAAACGAGGTTTCCCAAATAGTCAATTGTATATTTTACCAAAAAAGCACTAAGAGTAAGCACAGTGAAGTAAATGTAAATATTATCATATGCACTGCCCACCGCCAGCCCTCTTCCAAAGAGTAACTATAGCAAAGTGTAAGTGCTATTTATTAAAGGTAGGTTTGCAATTTCTGTTTCTGTTCTCCGGTAGCTCCCATGACAAGACCCAGGCCAGTTCTAGCATTTTGTTCTTGGACTAAAGGTTAAAGATAACAGTATCTCAAATTCTTTCTGTGCTTAGAGGTTTAGCTCATCAAAAGAGAAATGGGATACATGTAACCTTCCTAATATTCTGAAGGCTCTTTCTGGCGGCAAAACCGAGGGACTTGTAGACAGCAGCGTGGGTGAAGGACAAGGGTTTTGCGAAGCAACCGTCCTCTTGCTCCTCCTCTCCTCCCCTTTTCTCCTCTTCTACCCCCTCCCCACTCTCCCCTGCCCTGTCTCTCCATCTCCAAATGCACATATGCATTACAGCTTTAAATGACCAGAGAAGCAAACAAAAGGACTAGGGGGAAAAGTGTCTGAAGTTTCCTTAACCACATTAGAGAAAATTCTTAGCCATCTACTGATTACTAGCACAAAGAAAAGGGTTTCTGGGCTCCACAAAAATAAGCCCTTTTTTTTTTTTTGCCAAAACTTTCATCCTACAGGAAAATTTAAAAAGTTCAAAAGACACCTTTGGGCTGAGGATAAAGAACACAACTAGAAAATAATGAAATCTCTGGGGAAAGGTGGAATATAGACACAGTTATTCAATAATCAGCCCAATTTTTGTGACTCACCTATTCTCCTTTAATAAAGTTTCATAACAAATTCAAGCACTGCCCAGAGCAATTCCAGGAGAAGAGGATATCTAAAAGATGGTTCTTTTCTATATATGACCATAAGGATGCTACTACAACTTTTCCAGATTAAGAGAGTACTTCGTGGGTTTTGTTTTCTTTCTCTCTTCTAAGACAAAGGAACCCGTAAAGGTTAGGCTCCATCAGGACCAAGTCCCAAATACCGTAACACAGGTGTCGAGCATACTCTGACAGGGCTGCTGTGACTGTGTACAGCATGAACATCTGGAGTGTCACAGAGACCCAGGGGACAGGAAGGTATCAGTGCCCTCAGATTCACTTTAAAGAAGGAAGGGAGCTTTTATTTCTGATACTTATGAGACATAGTGTATCTTTCCCATCTAGACATGGTTGTCTCTGAAAAGGCTGTTGTCACCACTTATTTCCACAGTAAAAAAAGTTGAGGTGATGCTGTCCCTATTTTAATATCACAACGTTCACCTAGAACATTGACCAAGATACTAAAACACCTAAGCTAACCCAGATAGTCCAATTCTTTGGTAACAAGCAAAGGATATATGAAGTCACAACTTTCTATTTTCATTTTGCTGCTCGCCTAATAGCTTAAACTTGCAAATCAACTTGTTTCAAAAAGGATCCAGTTAGCCAAAAATAATATTAAATTGTAATGAACCATAATAAAAAGCATCAGAAAAATATAAACATTAGAACCAGAACACAAAATAGTGCCAGTAAGAATGCTATCATTACCACATAAATGAATTTAACATCAACAGAAGTAGCAATAGCCATAATGTACTGAGTTTTTATTATATGCCAAGCACCATGGTAAGAGTTTTACATGCACGTCTCATCTAATTTCACAACAGCCCCATGAGGTAGATACTGCTATTATCCTCACTTACGGATGAAGAAGCAAAGGCATAGGAATCAGAGTGGCTATGAGCTCAAACTTATCATTAAAATCTATAGACAAATGTGTATATAACTTTTTTTAAAAAAAATATGATTTCTGACTTGGGTCACATTCGCCAAGAACTCAATTTCTACTTTCCAGAGAACTATTTTTTTTTCTTTATCAGTCACCATAGGATCTAATTAAAATATAAATCAAAAATCTTGAAAAGTCTCAGAATTCACAGCACAAGATCCTGACCTGTAAGCATTGACAACTCACTCCTTCAAAACACTAGCAGAAATTTAATCTTCAGGAAGCTGTCAGGCATCTCCTCAGGGTCTCTGTAGGCCTTGCTGTTTACTAGAAAGCAAACTAGTTTGAGGACCTTTTCACCCCTCAGCAGAAACAATCTTTTTACTCAGCACTACAGAGAATCAGAAAAGAGAGCGTATTTCCATGACTAAGAACAATGTGACCATGCCAGCCACAGACTGTCAAACCTAAAGAATGGAAGCCAGAGAAAGAACCTGTGGACAGCATGCAGAAAAACAGCAACCGTTAAAAAGGAAACAATTTTCTTTATACTGCATGGTACTTGGAGTTTCAAGAATAACATAGCAATAATGAGTCTGGCATCTGATATGGTCACTCATAAGACCACCTAATATATAATACGTTATATTCGATAGTCTTTCTTCTGCAACGCCTTTCTTCACTTTCAGTGAGACAGATGCTACACTTGAGGCACAGTTGCTACATTTTAAACACTTCCATCTGTTCTGGGCTGGAGCTGCCATCATGGCCCTCAGAGCCCTGCTTTGCAAAGTGTGACCCGTGAGCTTATTAGTAAGGCGGAATCACTGCTCCCTGCCCCCACCTCACTGAATGGAAGTTTTCATTTTTACAAGATTCCCTGTTTCTTGTATACACAGTAGTCTGAGCAGTACTTCTCCAGACAGTCTGATGTAGTAAATGTCCTGGAGGAGTGAGGAATTGATACGTTAAAAGAGCATCTTAAGTGACTGTAGCTCAAATGGGCTCTGACAACATTGAAAAAAATCTGCTTCCTGCTTCAAATGATATTATATTCCTTGCTATAACCTCAGCTTCTAGCGAAAATGAGACACACCTGACAGTTGTAAATAAAATTTTGAAATGTTAAAAATAGAAGTTAGTAAAAATTTCAATGCATTTAAAAAAAATTAATGTGATTAGGAATTAGAATCTACTGGGGTACTTTTTCAAAGCACAACTTACTTTCTCTCTGGGGAGAGTGAGCTTCTAGCCCCTCTCCTAAGGAACTACTGATATACTGAATTACTATGAATAATGACAGTAGGGATGGAAAGATTAAAATAGCACAGCATGAGGATAACAAAAAGACAACGAAATCACCCCAAATATCATAAACTGGATAGATCCATGATTACTGTTTTGGTCTCTTCCAGACTTTTATATTCATCCAGACATATGTAGACATGTATTTTATACCTAATTGGAGTCAGATGGCATATACAATTTTGTGTATTTTTTTCACTTAACATTTTTATAACATGGATATTTTCCTATATCATTAAATATTTTTCCAAAAAAAAATCATAATCTTTCATTGACTGCATAGAATGCATTTTCCCCTACCTTCTCTGACCCTAGATTTTTGTCTTTGGTTCTTGGTCTCCAACCTTTTAGCAACCCCTTGCACCATAGCTCTGGTCTCCATGCAGGGATCCCACGAACTAGATTTGCTTTTCTTGCTCTGTGCCTGCCCAGCACCTCCTGCCCTCCCAACTCCACCCTCCCACCAGGCTCTCCCGGAGTCCAAGACCAGCCCATCTGTCTCAGAACCCATGCAAAGAGAGCTAAGGAGAGAGGACTGTTAGGTTTTGTGAACACTTCTTAGTTCAGCTCAGCTTGACCTGAAGTTGGTTACACACCCTAAACCCAACAGTTAAATAATCCTAGGGCTAAATCCATTTGGGAAATGACAGCACATTATGCTGAGAGAGTCACAATGATAAAAATCATAAAAGGGGTCAAATCAGTGGTAAAAGAAGAAATCTAACTATGCAATATGTTGCATCGTGTGTTCACCACCCATAGTGGTACACACACACAGACATATATACATATATATTCCTTACTGTTACATTGTACACCTGAAAATTACTGGATTTCATTAACCAATGTCACCATAACAAAAATAAATTTCAAAGAAGTCCTACAGTTAACAAACCTATTTAGGTTGACTAAACCTAGAATCTCTCAAATTTATTCAACCTCAGAAATTCTTTAGGCATACACTTACATAATATCCCAGAGAACAAATATTTTATCAAACACACTTTGAGAAGAACTGGTCTGCCCTACCAGTGAAAGAACAGAATTTCATGCCATATGGAAACTTTAGTGTTGCTCAATAAGCCCTATTGGGCTAGACTTGTAAATACATGATTATAATTCTAATCACACAATCTAAAAATTTAGGGCCCCTCAAGTTGAAATGATGCTTAATATTCCATGTTATACATAAAAGATTATTTCCTTAATCATACATTTAAATGCTCCCCATTATAGTTGTTCCTTTAAAATACAGTATCTTTTATATTTCATAGTAATTATAATTCACAAACACTTTTACTTGTATTATGCCTGATCCTGGAAACCACTCTAAGAATGGAAAGCTAGGGATATTACCTCCATTTCACAGATGAGAACATTTACATGGAAAGCATAGGAACTTATACAAAGTCACATAACTCGTATGTAATAGAAGTGAGAAGCAAAACTAGAACTTCTGATTCAAAGTATCCCATCTTTAGCAGTCGTTAAAAACCTCTCAGTTTCATATGCCCTCAGCCTTATTTTCAATGACTTTTCAATGCCTTTCAAAGCCTATTTACTATTTCTCGATATGATACTTAAAAGTACATGATTTAGAGCTTTTCTAGAGAATGTTCCTTTTCAACGGCTATGTTAAACTATATCAGGAAAGAAAAGACCATACTTTGATAATTTGAGAAGGGACTATCAAATCAATAAGTTAAATTTAGCTAGTTCAAGCATATGAAGGGTTACTTAGATTGAAAAAAAAAATAAATCCAATATAAAGTTTCATTTCATTTCAATTAACAAGTATTTTTGAGCACCTACTATGTACCAGGCACTGTATTCCTGTTTGAGGGGCAACATTTGGGGTTAAAGGCTTCCACAAATCTGCACTATAGCATACTTAGCAACAGAGGGAATTATTTAGATCAGAGTAGCAGGATGAGAAAGATTCCCCTTGTAATCAAATCGGGTCAGATCTCAGTATTATGTACCTTTGGGCCCCAGAGTTTGGGACAGATTTGGAAAAAAAAAAAATGTTCAAAAGGCACGCCAAAAATATCGCTTAGTGGGTCGAAAAACAGTATTTCTAAGAAAAGATTTATGAAACAGAAATTACTAAACCCCAAGAAGAAACAGGTAATTTCCTGAGACTGAATACATGGAGTGTGGGGTGTGGTGACAATAACCAGCTGTGTACCTACAGTACTGATGAGGTGTAAACTGTAATTTCATGAATTTGGGTTAAAAATAAGAAAGAATGTCTCAATAGTGGGATAGATTATTGGAAGGGACTTCAGTCATCGTTAGAGATTCTGCATATGATTGGGATAATTTTTTTAAAACCTCATAAGGGATTTACACTTGGGTAATTAATTGATGTTGGTTTAGATGAAAACTTTGTAGGTCCCAAATTAAAATGCAAAAGGCTATTATAACTATCCCATCTGGACCACTTATTTGAAGTTTAACTTTTTTGCTGTTTTGAACCACTTTTTTTTTTTTTTTGCAGGAGTAGTAAAAGGATAAAACTCTAGCTTTAATAGTATTTTGTGTATAGCTACAAGAAACATTGTTTTAAGGGATTATTTTCTAAATCTTTCTTACATTAAAAAATTTGCATACCTTCACACATGCCTAATTTCACAAATAAAAGTATAAAGCAAAAATTATTTGAACTAGTTTTAGAAGCTAAGAAATACATACTTTGAGACATTATCCCTGAATTGATATTTCCTTTCTCATTAACATGAAATTTTCATATACAATAATCCACTAAACAGAATACCAATCTTCAGAAAGAAGGGAAGAAAGGAAGGAGAGAAAAATAGAAAAAAAAGAGATAGAAACAATAAAAATCTCCCCAGAGTATAAAATAAGTAACAATCAGAGAAGAATATATTTTTAAATTCTTAAATATAGATTAAATGTGTTATTATATTAAACTAACTTTGTAATGAAAAATTTGACTATATGATAATTTATTTTCCTTTAAAATGTTATATAAGTGATTAACAGATTAATCACTTATAGTATAGTGTTCAAGTGCCAATTATGTGCCAGGCATTATTTTAGGCTCTGAAAATGTACTACTGAACAAAACAGATATTATAAGTAAGTGAACAATAAGGATATTAGAAGGCGATAAATGCTATTTTAAAAAAAAGAAAATCAGTGGAGCGCAGTGAGATCAGGTGCGCTGCTGCTGTTGGGGAGGTCACAGTACTGAATAAGGGGGTCACGTGAGATTGTGTAAGGAGGTGAGGAACCGAGCCCCGCTGACGCTGGAGGGAGGGTTCCAGGAAGAGAGAGCAGCCGGCGTCCGAGTCCTCAGCTGGGAGAGGTCTGAGGAACAGAGTGGAGGCCACAGTGGCTGGAGCAGAATGAACAAGGCAGAGAGCCTAGGACGGGAGATCACTCAGGCTCTACGACACTGGAGGGCTTGCGTTCTTCCTGCACCAAGGGGCGCCAACGCAGAGCTCTGAGCAATGACATCTCGTTTAACTTTTACAGGATCACTCTGGCTGCTGAGCTAAGAAGAGACCACAGAGGGGCAAGGGTGAAAGCAGGGAGGGCGGTGGCAAGAAGGCTGCAGTGTGGGTCCCCGGGTTCGGACCCGGAATTCTGAAATCCACAAGCCGTGGCAAAACTAACCTACAATTAACTTAAGTCTTCAGTAGCCAAATTACTGTAAGTATCCCTGTATTTCACTGTAGAAACTTTAACATGCTTCAGTATATATATAATATACAGCATATACAACTTATTGTTTCCTCAAATCTGAAAAATATTGTATTCTGCAACTCAACAGGATAGAGGGTTTGGAACCTGTACTCCAGGAAAGCGATGGCTTGGGCCAGGGTGACAGCATTGGAGATGATAAGCAGGGGTTACAATTCCGATAGAATTTGAAGGCGGGCTAACAGGATTTCCATATTGAATGGATTTGGGTATTAAAGAGTAACTCTAAGTTCTTTGGCTGTAGCAATGGGTAGGGCTTTAATACCATCTCCTGGGGTAGGAAAGCCTGTGGGTAGAATGTGTTTGGGATGAAGATGAGGCACAACTCAACATATTGTTTGAACAGTTAAGTGCAGAGTTAAACTTGCAAGTGATTTACAAGTCTAGAATTTGGGGGAAGAGTCTGGGCTAGAGATATATTCTTGTTATATTTTTTCTTCCTTGATTTCCTTATAGAATACCTTTACAGCCTTTTCTAGGGGGAGAAATAACACACACACATTACAAAGAAAAGCTCTGTTTAACAACCTCTTCCATTAAAAAAGAAATATATATATATATATATAACATATTTTTTTCAGTGGAAAGAAAGATATAATTGTTGAAGTCTGGGGCTCTCTGGGGACTGCCAAACTGTGGCTATAATTGACAACACCTGAAAATTAGCAAAATGAAGGGAGGCAAATCCTATTCTCAGATCTGTGGGGGTAAGCATGGCTTAAGAAGTTATTATGCCAGAAGTGAATATTCAACGAAGAAATGGTGTTGAACTAAAACAGGGCTAAGGTTCTTATCTGTTTTCACAGTGAATAAATATTAGTTATTTGTCCTGAATTAAAAACTTAAAACCCTTTCCTTATTCAGAATGTGTGCTATAATCACAAGACAGCAATTTAACAAGTGTCCAAAATAGCCTCATAAATGCTAATATTAACCAGCAGCTACAGCCAAAGATGAAATGAGAGGGGAATTTAATTTGGGGCAGGAGTATTCAACGGCAGCAATGCTATCTGTGTGGCATGTAACGGTCTTGGCATAGGATCAAGGTAATTCTTTCCCAGGGCATGTCTTTAAGATCACACTCTATTAGAATGATTGCTCTCACACATCATTGGAACTCCATGTTTCCCCAGTTTTATCCTGTTAAATTCTATTGGCAAACTTCAACATTATTTTTAATTTATTTGTGTTGGTATTGAGAGGAATGATGGGAAGAAGGGGGGAGCTTTACAAAAGAGAAAACATTAAAAGACTCAGAGAGGTACTGATATCCATGTTAGAGTGCCTTTTTATATTAGATAATCAAGTTTTTATGACCATACCTTAAAGCAGAATAATACTATATTTACTTAAGCACCCATGAGTAAAAATTGCATTGTAAGATCACAGAGATAAAAAGAAAAAAATAGATAAGAAAGAGAGAGACAGTAGAGGGAGAGAGAGAAAAACAGGGTGATCAAAGGTACAAAAAAATATGGCTTTCAAAAAAGGAGATATACAAGTATAAAATATATTATTTGATCTATCACCTACTTCCTCTAAAAATTACATTTTTGCCCCAAACATACACAATTACAACTACATCAGAATTAGATACTATCTCTCTTTAAACTAACAATGAAAAAATTTAATTGAGTTACATAAAAGCAAAAAAAAGAAAAAAAGCTTTTCCTCTTTTATAAAAAAAAAATCACAAACATTGCTGTACTTTTCACCTGGTAAAAAACTGCAAAAATATTCAATACAAAAGAAGTAAAGCTTAGTCCCATCATGGAGAAACGGGAAAAGGGAAACTAAACAAAAACCAGTAATGTCAAAAAGATCTGGGAGAAAGGAGTGAATGCAAAGGCGGGTAAGAATAAAGAAACATGACAAATGGGAAAACACAGGGAACAGACAAGAGCTGTAAAATTGCAAATTCTGGTCTGCTAGTGAGGGACCAAACTCTTCCTCCTTCACAACTGGCTTCTTTCCTACAGCCTCTGTCTCCATTAGTCGTAGCATCCTTTACCCAGTGACCTATTAAAAATCTGGGAGTCTTTAATCTAGCTCCCATCCAGATCTAACCACCAGTTTACAGCAGATACAAGGGGTCGGTGTCCAGTTTTTCTCATCAATCCATGGCTCAGCCCTCTAGTTTATTGGTAGTTTGTTGCGTACGCTATGCTGTTTCCTACCTTTGTGCCTTTGCTGTACTCTCCCTGTTAACTACAATGCCTCCTTTTTCTCATCCTCTTTACCCATGTCACTCAGGAAATCATCCCCCCAAATACTCCCCACCCAAAGACTGATGAGGTCCCTTTCTCTCTGCTCCCATATTGTCCTATACGAATCTCTTTTGCTAATGTAATACCACAGTTATCTTCTGGGTGACTGTCTTTTCCATCAGATTGTAACCTTTTCTGTTTTATGTTTGTAAGCCCAATGCCTAACAGGACCTGGTATTCTTAAACACACTCAAAAATGTTTACTGATTGAACGAATGGATTAAAAGTTAGATTAAAAGCTGAATGGCATGTGATATAGTGAGTCCCCACCTCTGAGAGTTTTCAAGTAAGTCCAAATATGTTAGGAGAATTCTCATACTTAATAGAGCTGTGATTTACTATATGACTGTGATATTCCTTCTATTTCTACATAGGCTCAATTACCTAATTGACTTTTATTCAGCTCTTCATAATATTTAACAATAGGGATATATGACTTATGCTTTATACAGATAATTCTTTTTATAAGTTTGATTCTTATTCAATGCATGGCCTGTAGCCAAAATGTCATCATGAAGATCTTATTTAAAATGTGCTAACACAAAAGTCCCTGAAGAGCCAAAGCAATCTTGAAAAAGAACAAAGCGGTAGGCATCACACTCCCTGATTTCAAGCTATACTATAAACTATAGAAATCAAAACAATATGGTATTGGCATAAAAACAGACATATAACCCAGTTGAGAGTCCAGAAGTAAACCCGAGCATATATGCTCAACAAATACTTGACAAGGGAGCCAAGAATATTCAATGGAGTAGATTGGAAAACTGGATACTCCTACCAAAGAACGCAACTGGACTCCTATCTTAACACCACTCACAGAACTACCCTGAAATGAATTAACACTTGGACATAAGACCTGAAACCATAAAACTCACAGGAAAAGATATAGGGTAAAAAGCTCCTTGACATGGGTCTTGGCAATTTTTTGGAGATGCCCCCTAAAGCACAGCAACAAAATCAAAAATAAACAAGTGGACTACACCAAACTAAAAGCTTCTGCACGACAAAAGAAACAATCGACAAAATGAGAAAACAACTTACAAACGGGAAAAATATTTGCAAACTATATATTTGACATGGGGTTAATATCGCAAATGTACAGGGAACTCATCATACAACTCAATAGCAAAAAAATAATCCAACCAAAAAATGGGCAAAAGACCTGAATAGTCATTTGTCCAAAGAAGACATACAGATGGCCAACAGGTACATGAAAACATGCTCACCATCACTAATTATTAGGGCAATTCAAACCAAAACCACAATGAGATATCACCTCACATCTAGCAACACAAAAAGATATACCAGATGTGGAGAAAAAAGAACCCTCATGCACTGTTGGTAGGACTGTAAATTGGTACAGCCACTATACAGTATGGAAGTTCCTCAAAAAAGTTAAAAAAGAACTACTATATGATCCAAGAATCCCACTTCTGGAAATATATACAAAGGAAATGAAAACACTATGTCGAAAAGATATCGCACACCCACGTTCATAGCAGCATTATGCACACTGCAGTAGCCAAGACATGGAAGTAACCTAAATGTCCACTAATGGATGAATGCATAAAGAAAACGCAGCATGTATATACAGTGGAACCTTATTCAGCCATATAAAGGAAATTCTGCCATTTGCAACAACATGGATAAAGCTTGAGGGCATTATGTTAAGTGAAATAAGACAGAGAAGGACAAATATTCTATGCTCTCACATGTATGTAAAATCTAAAAGAGAAAAAAAGAACTCAAAAAGAGATCAGATCACCAGAGGTGGGAGTTGAGGGAAGGAGGAATTGGATGGCGGTGATCAAAAGGTACAAACTTCCTGTTATAAGATAAAAAAAGTTCTAGGGGTGTGACGTACAGCAATGGAGACTATAGTGAGCACTGTTGCATGGTGTGTATACGAAAGCTGTTCAGAATAAATCCTAAAATCTCATCGCGGGAAAATTTTTTCTTTTTTATATCCATATGAGATGATGGATATTAATTATCTTATCGTGCAAATCATTTCATAATATATGTAAGTCAAACCATTATGCTGTACCCCTTAAACTTACACAGTGTTGTATGTCAATTATGTCTCAATAAAAATGGGGGAAAAAACAAAACAAAAAACGTGCTGACACTTATATGACTTACTGAACACATCGCCTCTAGGTTTCTGAGGATCTGTCTGTATCCTGTTGTCAACTGTAATCACTCTGGGAGACGTGGTAGCAGCTGGTGCTATCGTCGTCAGTCTGGTGGTTGGTCTTTCTGGTGTGGTGGTGGTGGAGGAGTTCTGAGTTCTGTGGGTGGGGGTGGGGTGGGGTGGGGTGGGCCATGTTGTTGGCTTTGGTGTAGGTCTTGTTGTGGGCTTAGAAGTGGGCCTGTTGGTAACGACAGGGGGAATATATGGTGTCTTCAGAGGCCACCTAGTACTTCCGACATCAGGAATCCAATTACTGTATCCTCCGTCACCCTTTAAAACGGTGCCATTTCCCTTTGGTACATGAATTGGACCTGAAGGTTCAATCATGACTTTTGGAATATCTAAAAGAGTCAAAAGGTTTAAATTAGTGTTTCATTATCTCACTCTAAAGAGTAAAACATCACATTGGAAAACAAACACATCAAAATGTGACAACTAGGTTTACTTTCCACAGTTAGAATATTCCCCTACTGTCAGTCACGCTGTTTTCCAAATAACAAATACACGCATTTATATATGATACATATTCATCCTGTGGATGGATATAAAATTTATATTGGTGTTTCTGTAATGAGTACGTATTATTTGAAACACACAAATATTTTAAGTATTTGTAAAGTGGAAGCAGACAGCAATGAGATTTTTTAAATGGAAAAACAGTCTAAATGTTTTTAAATAGAAATGTATATACACAGTCTATGTTAAGTGTCCCTACAGTACAGATATATGACAAAATCATCTTTGGAATTGTCTAAAGATAATACTTTTCCACACTTTATATAAATTTAACTCATGCAAAAATATTGTCATTAAATGTTCTATATATTGTTTTATAGTTGGTTTTCCTTCCCCTTATTAATTTACACAATTACTTTTTAAAAAGAAATTTTCAGAGGTCACCAAGATCATCTGTGGCATCTTTTTCCTTGATTATTTTCACCAAAATAAATTAATATTTAATCTGCCTGGTACTATATACTCCTAGGGAGAGTATGACTATGTGACCCTTCAAAAATCCTTTAATCCCCATAGTCATGCACTATGATATTCAGTTAATATTTTACTCCAGCAATTTAAAAACTTATCTATTGCTACATGAAATATATGCTAAATTATGGCCTTTGTTTTCTGAAATGTTTATCTTGGAGGGTATTTTTTCATGTTTATCTACTAATATAGTCATACTCCAAACAGCTTATAAACATTTAAAAAGCAAAACAGTCCTAAACTGTTTTATACGTGGAGAAAATAGATAAATGTGAAAATGATTTTTTAAGTAGTAGAATTAAGAGGCATAAAACAGAGGAACAAAAAATGTAGACTATATTCAGATGTCCCCACCATCATAATCTAATGCTAATGACACGCAAACATTTATTTCTGATTTTAAGAAAATCGAATTCCCTGGAGGGCTCTAAAATCGCTTCCCAGCTAAAGGGAAGCTACTGAGAGATTTTAGTCAAGGACGCGAATGCTTTCAAGGCGTAGAATATATTACTGAGTCTTTCATTTTTAAAAATCCCTGAACGAATGAGTTTGTTTGTGGAAAGCACAGCGTAATATTACCAGCTGTACTCCTTTGATAAATTAATCTTGCTCCTTGTCTTCCCTAGTAACGGCCTCTGTGTGATGCTGTGTTTCCTGCCGGAATGCAGAACTGGGGACTCGCGTTACTCACACACGCAACTTAGTCCATCGCCCCGGTAGCCATCTTTGCATTTGCACTTGTAGGACCCATGCACGTTGAAACAGCGGGCAAAGCTGCTGCACTGATGCTGGCCAAGGGAGCATTCATCTATGTCTGCGCCAGGGCGAAGAAAAGAAAAAGAGCTCCATGTGGGAGATAAATATGATGACATAAAAGTACACATCCACTTCCCCCAAAAATTGTTTTTTGCAGTGTGAAGGGCCTTGTAAACTTGGCAGCTAAACAGAGGACATAAGGTCCATGTGCATCCAGAACTATCAGTGGTTGAACTGGACTTCTGTTTGTTTAATGCAGTACCCTCCCTTGCCCCTGGCATCCTCCTCATCAGCACAATTAAGAGACTTTTCCCACACCACAGGAAGGGACAACACAAAGCAATAACTGGAGATTCATTACCGTGACATTGGTATTTGCCTCCAATATACATGAGGTCGAAGCCTTTATGACACTTGCAAACGTAGCTTCCAAAAGTGTTGACACACTGCCTAAACCTAGGGCAGGAAGCTCTTCCAGTAGCACATTCATCGATATCTAGAAACACAAGTCAACTGCATTTTAGGAAAAGTAATAGCACGATCAGATGGAGTGAATTTTTAAATAAATAACTGCAAACAGTTGCCTGGCACACAGCAACTCATCATAAACATTATCCAGCTGGTTGCCCCCACGGGCAACATAAATTCCACATCTCCAAATTTCAATCCATCTTCCTAACCCAGGCTGTCTTACTCCTGCACCACATCCCAGCACATCCCAGCACCTGCATCCACCTAGTTGCTCAAACTAAAACATGAGTCATCCTGACAACCCTTTATCCCTTAACCCTAAATCATCAGGCCTAGTTAATTCTGCCTCTGAAAGATTATTTGAATTTATCTCTTCTCTTCATGCACTGACATTACCCTAGTCTAAGCTGCCATCTCCTAGGCTAGACTGTTAAAAGCCTCCAAACTTATTCAGGCCAATCTTACCCCTCCAAAGCCTTCCCAGTCGGCCATCAAAATGATTTTATTACAACATAAAATTGGATTAGCACCACACTTAAAACTCTTCTACTTTTTCCATTTGCTTCTTAAGTTAAATCCTCATTCTTCACCATGTCCTCAAAGGCCCTGCAATAAATAGCCCCCACCTACCTCACTTGTTGGGTCTCAAGCCACCACCCCTCATATTCTCACTCTGTACCTGCCACACCGGCCTTCTCTCTTTTAAGATCTCAAGCAGACCGCCTTCTCTTTCACTGCGCTGCCTGCAATGCTTTCACCTGCTTGGCCGATTCTTTGTGTGGCCGGTGGTCCAAGTCTTACGTTAAAGGCTTTCCCTAACCATTATTTTCTAAAATAGACCCTGCTATTTTTCTCTCTTAGTATTTGTAATTTTATCGATATTTGTTTCTATTCTGTCACCCTCATTAGAATATCAGTTTTGAGAGAACAAAATCTGGGCACCTTGGTCCATTACTGTATATCTCAGCACTTAGCACAGTGCCTGGGATATAGAAAGTAATCAAGGTCTCTTGAGTCACCAATACCTCCTTTCATTGAGTACTTACTACCTGCTAGGTACCACGCTAAGCTCTTTCCATACATGAGTCCATTTGATCCTCACAATGGTTCTATGTGCCATTACTCCCATTTTGAAGATGAGGAGACTCAGCTCAAAGAAAGGAAGTCTCTTGCTTAAGACTATATATCAAGCTATGGCAGAGCCAGGTTTGAAACCAAAGCCCAGACTCTTAACCACAGTCCTATACTGCTTTCCCTAATTAACGGGGGAAAAATCTAACTCTCTAGTGCAATAATGTACAAGCTGGCCCTATCTACCTGTCAGCATCATCACTCATGGCCTCTTATGTTCCAGAAATACTAAGCTCTTGTTTCCCTGAACATTAAACTTCGATGCACGTGTGGTTCCTTCTGCCTGAAGTTTCCTGCTGTCCATCATTTTTAGGAAAACAAGATTTTCATGGTTCATTCGCAAAGTGAGGTCCTTTTCTGAGACATCTAATATCTTCTGCAGGGGTGAGTGGTATGTGAAGAAGCCAGTGAAGCTTCGTCTGTATTTGCAGCCACTCCCCAGCACTAGTATCATCGCCTCCGCTCCACCTCAGATCTTGAGGCATTAGATTCTCATAGCAGCACTGGTCCCTAGTGCCAAAAAGGTTGGGGACCGCTGCTCTAAAGGATAGCTAATTAGCTGATGTAAATAACTGCCTTTTTTTCTTACTCTCATCACACCTTTCACTTTCTTCCTTTTCCTAGAGGCTGCTGACAGAGATGCTTGATTTTACAACTCACCCACACAGGTCCTCCCATCAGGAGCCAGCTGCAGTCCAGGAGAGGGGCACTGGCACCGTATTTGTCCTTTGACAACATCACAGCCATACTGGCAGTTTGCCATGGAGCAAGTCAGGGCACCTGAAATGAGCGTGACTAGCTGACTCAAGAACAAATTCTATAACTGAAATAACTATGTTCTTTTACTTGTCTTGAAATCAGTGACACTGAGCCAATGATGAAGACAAAAGGGTCTCAATTATTCAATAGTCTAAAGAAAGTCAAAAACAGGGGGAGGGACAGAAAGACTCTCCTCCTCCAGGGATTAAGATTAAAATGTGAACCAGCTCCCTTATCATCTGGGGAAGATCCCCAATGCATTTGAGGAATTAAAAGACAAATGTGAAACTGTACCTCATATAGATTATCTGGAAATTTTCCCAGTGACCAAGGAAAGTGGAGAATTGAGGTATTTTTCAGATTACTCATGCTAAGTGCTGGTTCTAAGTCAAATATCCTAACCATCTCAACCTCCCCATAAACTTCTCTAGGGACAGCAGATGAACCACTGTGCTGCACAGTGCTAGGAGTCTAGCATCACTGCCGTTAAACATGAATCCACCTCATTCCAAAAAGTCCCATGCTAAATACACAATGCTAAATAAAATTAGCTAGCCTTTTTTATTTTATAACATGCAACCCCATTAGAGATAACTGATAATTAACTGATAATTAGCTAATTTAGCTGATAATTCAGCAAAAATAAAAATCGAGTCATCAATTTTCGGATATCATATAAATACAGCCTCAATTCATTATGTTCAGTCTGCAGGGAATTTTACAGTATTATCCATCTTATACACACATTCAATGATAGTAGGAAACACCACACATGTCTTTCTTACAAGACACACATGAAATTTACTTTTTGTTACTATAATCATTTATTTTTTTTCAAGTAGCCTTTTTTTAAAAAAAACAAGGGACATAACTTAGTCCTTAGACAATTATAAAGACATGTAAAAATGAAGTGAGAAGATATTTATGAGTGGTTCATAATCAGTCAACAAGCTTGATGGATTCTTTAACAGCAAACAGTTTAGAATCCATCACAAAAGTCTTCAAATAATCACTAATGTTCTTTTTCTAGCTGGAACAGCTCTCTACCCAGATAGAAGAAAAACATAAAAAAATACACTTAGTTGTGTTACTTTTTCTAACTACCATCTCCAAACCAATTTAACATCGGCACGCATGGTAAAAGGATGCTAGCCATCTAACAGGGTAACTTTTATTTTGATTTCCAGTTCCTTAGGCACGTACATAAACACATGCTCACATCCCGTTCAGGAGGAGGACCTGGGAGGCCACTTTCATTCTCACACTGCCAGAGCACAGCATTAAAGAAATCATGCCCAAAGCACTTATAAGAGTTAAGATTCTTGACATACTTGAGCAGGACCCATCCGGCATGAGCATGTATCCATTGAGACAGTAGCACTTGTAGCTGCCATAAGTGTTCATGCACCTGTGCTTACACGGCCGCGGCTTCAGGCCACACTCGTTTAGATCTGAAAAGAGTGAAAGTTGAAGCGGAAAAATCACAAGACCTCGGCATAAGTGTAAACCGTTTAAAATACTTCTCTATATTGAAAAAGGAAGGAGAAAAGTAGGTCAAGCTATAGTATTCCCGTCATTTACATAAGAGATGGAGCCTGTTCACAACTGTTTAATTTTAATGCTGGTTAAAGTAGGGGCGACCAGGAGTTTTCTATCAAAGGTGACTGAAAGCCTTATAAAAATGAGGAGGCCGTGTGAATTTCTGGAGCTTAAGTTATACAGCACCTGTGATCTCTGTCCACAAAGGACAGTTAGAATACACTGTGCCTACCTCGCCATCCCTAGAAAGAGCAGCGTACTGACTCCTCACGGTGCTCTACCATCAACCTGACTCCAACGTTCTCAAAATATCTGGGTTCTACGAGATTTACTCCTGACTATGTGCTCCTCCTCTTTGAATTTCTTCCTGTCTCTGTTTAAAGAGGATACTATGTGAGTCTATTTTGTTTACAGAAAGTATATGGATTTTAAAACATTATACTGCTTTGACTCTCCCAAAAGCAAGCTATATTTTCAGAAGATAAGAGCTAAATGAATTATAGTAATCAGTACTGTGGTTTTTCTTGTCCAGTCTTATAGATTCTATACTGATCTCAGGTTAAAGAAGAAACTTCAGTTTCCTACTTTGGTAATGCATTCAAGTCACAAAATAAACTTGAAAAAAAAATTACCCTCCAAGATATTTTCATTCATTTGGCAGTGAAGGACATATGGAAATACTAATGGATAATACATAATGGACTATCATTATATATTTTAGGATTATTGGTCTAAATATTAATATAAAATAAATTTATAAATTGCACATGAGCATTTTCCAATCCAAGTTTGAAAACTGCCTCAAGTGAAGATAAAACTCATAATGACATGTATATACTAAAATAGCAATGCCTAAAATGTAGCTATCATTAAAAAGAAATATAACCACATGTTTATTTTGTCTGGAACTGCCAGCATAAGCACTGATTAGCATAACTTAATTATCTATTAATCATGTCATCAAGTCAGAAATACAGATAAATCTAGTTGCAAGCTGTTTTCAAATCTAATCAAATTTAAATCTGACCTGCTTATTTATTAGAACTCTATGTATTTCACTCAATTAAATCACCAACTTACATTGTTTTTAAAACCATCAAATAATAATTGCATGTGAAATTCTAAAAACATTTTACTGACTTTCCAACTTGGTCTTTTCTCTAACCTTAACACAACTGTAAACAGATCCCCAGCTGGCGAAGCCTGGGGAGATCAAATAACAAACCTTTGTCACCTCCTACAC
Organism: Eonycteris spelaea; assembly: GCA_003508835.1. Classification (NCBI taxonomy): domain Eukaryota; kingdom Metazoa; phylum Chordata; class Mammalia; order Chiroptera; family Pteropodidae; genus Eonycteris; species Eonycteris spelaea. Next base: position 7,430,122 of record PUFA01000062.1, read on the forward strand.
TTTCTTCAATTTTATACTTTGTCTCTGGCACAGTCAAGGATATTCAAAACAGAGTCACATTTTACGATATTTCGAAAACAATTTTCCTCAAGGTGCTTTGCAGGTTATACTATCAATAAAAATTTTATTTCTCCCACTAAATTAACTCCACTTCTCATATTCTTCTATCTCGCATTTCACTATTTATTAAAAATTAGAGAATCTTTTCAATGTTCTAGGGATAGTTGTTATTATTCCTAATACATTCCTGTAGATTCATACCTGGCTTTGATAAAGCCCTGAATGATATTATAATAAACAGTATTTAATCTAAGAACATTGTTAGAGAAAGGCTTTGTGTTTTAAATATTTTTCTGTATGAAGTAAAAGTAAAATAGTACAATCCAACAAAACAGTAGAGTAAGACCGAATTCTATATCTCAAGGGAAGATTAGTGATGGGTATAAAATGTATCAATTAAAAACTCTTAGGTCTATTTTTAAAGAGCTACAAACTTTTGTGGGTTTCTGATGGGAACTGATCAAAGGTTCATAGCTCCAGAAAGCTCATGGACAAGCAGTATTTACGCTGATGGAGGCTTCTCCGACACTGTGTCTATGAACTAAAGCGGAGGCAGCTGCAGTCTTGGCCAATAAAGGGCTCCTTAGGACTGCTTTGAGAGTCTCCGGAAGACTGGGGCTGCTGGTGGTCTCGATCCGAATTTATCCTTCCCTGCCCTAAAAGCACTTGGGAGTAAAGAATCATGAAACTGAAAGGAAATGAAAAATCAGTAAGATGTCATTATTCCAAGAAAACCTGGGAATCTCTCTATGAAACAATATGGAAAAGGAAATAAATGTGCAACATTCAATGGGTAAATTGTAGAGACATTTCTTGACTATTTTACTGTTATAAAATTGACAGGTAAATATCTGAATACATTGGAAGCAACTGGAGAAAGCTGTACCCTACCAGCTCCTGACTGAGTGGTTGGTTCTCCCTGACAGCTGTTGGCTGGTGTTGAGGTCCTCAGTGACTGCCACCATTGTCCCACCTGCCATGAGCATTGTCTCCTAAAAGCTTCACAATGACCCTTACAAAACCCACTGCAGTAATTATGAAATAAGATTCCACAATAACCCATAATTATCAGTAGTTATGAAATATGAGACTTTAGCTAAAGCAGGGAGTTTCGGAAGATTAAAAACATCTGGTATCCTGGTGACGAACTTCTTTTTTCTTCAATATTCTCCAGGGTTTCTATCTATAGTTATTTCACCTTATTTTCTTATTGACCTAATACCTTACAAAATTGAGTTGATACAGGCTATTTCCAAAATCTCTTGGATTACAGAACTAGTAACACTAGTATTACTATCAAATTAAGTCAGAAATTAAAAAGTAAGACTTCCATTTATAGTAAATGCTCTAATTACAATGGAACAATATAAAGAACATGAAAAGTTTCCTTGATCACATATTGTCAAGTCAATCTTAAAAGTTGGTAAAGAACCTAGGAAAGAAAGTTTTAGTGCGTTTTTTTTTTTAATTTACTTTAATCTAGATCTTTCTCTAAAGTTTATAATATAAATTATAAGGAGAATCTATAATAAAAAATTAATGAATTCTATCATGTAGCTATGTTATCAAAGAACAGAACTTTACAATTAACCCTCTTACATTCAAATGCTTTAATTATTAAGTGTACAGTTCTTAAAGAGCATCTATAAGCCCGGAGTATACTTAAGCAGGGTGGTGGATTCAGGAGCTTGGGTATGGGGAGGAGGAGGGGAAGGGAGCTGATCCAGAACATAAATGCAAGCTGCATAGCATTACAATTACACTTCAGGGAAAAAAAAGAATTAGAAATTTTATCAGCATGCACACACTGAAAAGGAGCTTGAAAATCTGGAAAGAATCACTGAATAAGACAACCCAATGGATTTTTTAAGGGAAAATAACCTCTCATTCATTTAATGCCCTTGAGCTTATTTTTCCCACAAAGCCTTAAATTGGGCAATATTTCAGGAGTCTAAGCTTTTACATTTTATCTGACTAAACTGGAGATCATAGGCAGACAGATAACAATATGTCAACTGCCATAACTTTTATTTTTTAAAGACAGCAACAACATTGATTATCTTAAATTAATCCCATTGCCCTACTTCTTGGTGCAGGAGATATAAAAATGCATCCAGCTCCCTATCGGTAGAGACACATTAATTAATAATTTAAATAATTTAAATTCAGACATTCTAAGTTCCTAAATCTATGAGGGGGTGAGGATAAAGTCTTTAAAAAACTGTAAAATCATGCCTCCACCTACGTTTTCTACAAAACTTTCCAGCAGAATGAAAACATTGTTATTTTTCCTGCAGGCAAATAGGGCAGGAATTACTCTCCTCCTATTACTAATTATTTTGCTAAACCCAGACACATTAAATGACTTGCTCACAATCAGACAGCTACTTAAGGGCTGTAATGGAACCAGAACTTAGCCCTTCTAATGTACAAAATTACACAAAAAGAAGGAAGCTAATATATTGTTTCATTTCCACATAACCCAAAACCCTATACCCTAAATACAGAGGTGAAGAGGACTCAATTAATTCTAAAATCTACTTAGCAAAAGCCATCAAAACTCTGATTTCAGTTGCTTTGGAATTCCTGACTTCACCTACATACGAAAACAAAATTTATTTTGTTATCCGATTTTTAGAAAACATTCTGATATCCACAGAAGAAGAAGAAAAGCAATGACACTTGATGCAGTGAAAGGACAGTGGAGGCTCCGAGCTTTATTAGAGCACAGAGAATCAGCACCAGGTGACAATTTCTGCCGCTTGCTTCACAGGCTCAGGGTGCTGAGGCTGGGCACTCCTGGGGCTAATCTTCAGAACAATTGCAAGAAGTGGCATAACTGCAGGAAGCCGTGCAGGTGGGAGGAGCAGACCTCCTGAGATAATGCACGCTCACCCCTTGAAGGTAAACTTGTGGCTTGATGATCCAGGGGTTGGAAAAGAGGCTGTTCACTGCCTTGGTCAGGAAGGGTTGGGTAGAAGTGTTCGTCTTCACACCAGGAAGAAGGTAATAAGAGTCAACTTTGAATTGATGTCATTTTTAGCCCTAAAAATCTTTATAAGTATATATTAAACAGTTACATAAAGTTGATGAAGTTCAAAAAGAATCCTTTAGATACTTTATAAAAAAGTTTTTATATCTTCCAGTTTCTCTTTTTTTAAGTTTCTATTTTCCTTAAAATTTATCATTGCTATCTTTCTTCCCTAAAACACACAATTATAGGTTAACAATCCATCATTCTCATACCAATTAAAAAAAAAGAGAAGTGGTCATTTTTTAAAGCATGACTTTAGTCATCAACAAAGAAAGAAAACTAAAAAAAGAAAAACAGCAGAGTATACAAATATTAGGTACAATCAACTTGCTCTGTTTAAGGACACTAAGGCCTTAAGTGACCAACTTAAGACCTTTTTCTTATTATGTTGTACAATAGTTTAAAATCCTCCCCCAAAATTACACAAGAACTTATGATTTACATAAAATACCATATTTAAATAACTAACATAATCAATGTTTCCATTCAAATGTAAGAACTTAAAGTTACATTTAGGTCACATTTAATTATAATATATAAGAAGCTTTCTGCAAAAAATAGTAACTGTTTCCTTTATTAGCTTACCAAAACATAAGATGGTACAAGAATCAAAAATGGAGAGCCAAAAAGGCAATCACATCCTGTTTCAAGATTCACATATTATTAATAGTTAAACTTCCAAATTAAATGAACATTGGTTTCTGGAGTTGAAATCACACATCCTTCAAAAAGTAAGGCTATAAGAAACTACTTTAATATTAGGGTTAAAATACTTAAGCTGTTGTGCTAAGGAAAGCAATCAGCTTCTTAGATTGAACTAAACCACCAAAGGTAACAGTGTGGTTATCTGCTACAAGACACTGATTTTTTTCTTGGGATAAGAAATTCAACATATGATACATAAACCATGTCAAACATTAGTAATCGTGGTATAATTTGTTTCTTCTGAAATTATTATAAAGCACATGGAATTCAAAAGAATATTTTCCATTCCTGAAAAAGTGATGTATTACATGCTAAGAATCATTCCCTAATGGAAAAGTTATAAAAAGATTTTTATCTATAATAGTATCCTTTTTTGGCTGAGGGGAAAGAGGATTTGTATGGGTACAAAGACTCAAGGAAGGGAAAAATATGCAAGAAAAAAACTACCAGAGAAAGTAAAGTGGAAAAAAGCAAATCTTGCCAGAATACAGGTTAGAATTTCATCTACTGTAAAAGGTACCATGTACCTCATAGAATATGCTGACGATCAGTCCAAACCTATGGTTTTATATGTGATCCAGCTACAGCAGATCCACAAAGTGACTCATGGGGTAGAGCAAGCCTCCGAGGGCAGACTGTACTAATTTTGTGACAGGCTGTTAAATTAAGCCAGCTCCCAAGTAGGCTTGCCCTGCTATTCCGGCTGCTCCCCAAGAGCGTTTAAGTACTTGTCATTTACTCAAGCTGTTCACGCAACCAAGCAAGTTTCCAAGAGGTGATTTCTTAAAGTACACATTTCGCAACAAAAATTTTAGCAGAGATTTACCATATACCCAAGTCTACTTTTAATCAAAAGCTAATTGTCGGCTCTGTGAAATTATTTCAAGGTACCTCTTCTTGGCATTTCTCTCCTCAAGAAAAAAAGAATCTGTTTGATTTTACTTATCTCTGAGTCATGTTTTCCACTTTATTAAAATGTATGGTCTGGGTAAAATGGTGTAAGTTAATTTGTTATGTAGCAGATACAGGCAATTTGCTCTAAGATCGTTCCCGGGGGTCTCTGGACAGCTCTCCCACTTCCCCAGCTCACTCACACTTACAGGGCTTGCAGTCCACAGGTTCAGAGACTAAGGTACGAGACAACTCCTACGGCGTTCAGGACTGAGAACCATTATAGGAAACAGGTATTCGCTTAGTAAATAGTCAATGTGCATTAGATACGTGCAAGTCATTCTAATAATAGTTTTTAGAAACCCAGAAATCAGAGAGGCACCGTAGAGGGTTCCTGCTCTCAAAGAATGTAAATCTTTCCATCAGGAACTTACCAAATTGCCTTTTTGGTAAGAAAGGCAACAAGAGCAATGATTAAAATATAGCCTATAGGTTTACTATAAGCTGGAGTTTTATAGTCAAGATTGGATTTGAAATTACATTTTCAGTATCAGCACTATTTTTGCAGGGGTAAAATCCCATTTTCCTACTAATGAAATCCTCTTCCCCCTAAGGAATTTAGTTTTAGAGGGCAAAGTTTCAACTTACTGTATTTCAGTTTTTCTTTAGAAAAACAGGTATGTATTATTAAAAAAAAAAAAAAAGTAATTTGTAAACTGGTTTTCTGAAAATAAGAGATACCTAGAGATGAAGCCTTGTTCTAATAATAGGCTTTAGTATCTTTGAAACAAAGATGCAGCTCCTACAAATAAATTTAAACGAATTTTGCTGTAATTTCAACAGTCGTTTCTTTCAATAATCTTCCTTGTATAAGTTCTTGGCATCAGGACAACAAGTTTTATGGTGCTGACATATTAAAGAAACCTCTGATGGTTTATGTTCATCACTTTTTAAAAAGAAGCATGCGGGGACTCTAAGATATAACACTGATAACTCAATAATCAGAGCAGAACATGCTGCTACTTGAGAACTTAGACTAGAGAAGGAAAACCAAATGAGTTTTTAAAAGAGTAAAGTGAGAAAATGAGAACCTCATTTATTTCAAAAATATAGTGTGTTGGATAAATTCCAAGTTTAAAATATTATTAGAAAAGAAGCACCGGAAAAAAATTAGTTACAAATCAAGTAGTAGATAATCTAGAATACATTTTAGAATAGCAGCTTGCCCTACCATTGGACATGTCACATTTTACTAGCACAGATTTCATCTGATAGTGAACAATTTAACATATTTAAAACATTGGTGTTCTGGATTGTTATGACAACGAAGTCTGTAAATCACAGGTTTACATGACACACCTCAAGGAGTATCAGATATTGAAGAACAAGAATGTTTCAGCAATATCATTTCTGTATCAGATGAGGTCAAATAAGTATCTATGAGACAATCAGACATAATTGTTTCACTTGACATTTAAAATGACAGAGAACATTTAAGAAACAAGGAAAAATGACTTTTATCCTTGCATATTTCTAGTGAAATCTAACTGTAGGTTTCTTCTGGGTTTTTTTTTTTTTTTACTCCTAATGGTACAAAGTGTGTGGTTGAAATTAATTAAAAAGACAAGACTTGTCAGATGTGTTAGTATGAGTCAAAGGATCACATTTCCAATGTTATTTTCTTCATCCAAAACTAAATTGGCAGAAAGAACATGAATTATATAGATAATGGCTCTAAGCTGACATAGTAGGTCTTTTACCAACTAATTTTATAAACCTAGATAAGATTATCTTAATATCTTCAATATCTCTTCAAATAAAAAATAATGCACTATTACTTATAACTTAATTATAATAAATACTCTGCAGCCTAATGTAAGTGCTAAATAAATGTTTGCTTTTATAAGCTGATGCCAATTTTAAAAAAAATAAGTTGCTAAGGTAATCAAAACTTTTATTTCCTGGAAGAACACTGCAAACTGGTCAACGGTTGAAGGGAATTTCATCATGAAATTGAAGGGCTCAGAGTTTGAAAGGACCTCAAAATTTTAAGTCAAACTTCCTACTTGACTTTGACTATTAAAGTGTGGTCATCTAACTTGGGTCCACGGAGGTTAACAAGTTGCCAGGGTTTCCCCACTAATTAGCACATGAACAAGGAGTAGCAGAATGTAAGGCTTCTAACATTATTGGTGCTGCAATTCTGTTCTTCAAAATACTTTTTAATTATTAGCAGTGAATCTGAATAAGAAGATGAAATTCTTTTAATTGTCCTCTGATAAATAACTTTAAAAGATTCACCATTATTATATGTTTACCTTTCAGCAAAATGGCAGCTCACATATGTGGAACAAGAGTTATGGAAAACTGGTTAGGCATGAGGGCTCAAAACTTTTCTAGCAGGCAGGAATAGAGGGGCCTTATAACTGTTTGCTTGTGTCACACTGTTTCCCTACCTTGATTGCAGTTTTCCCAGCATATCCAGGATGACACTTGCACTTGTTTGGTCCGATACATTCACCATGTTTGCACTGTGGCTGGCATACAGCTGTGAAAAGACAATATCATGCATTATTTCCCCATCAGTTGCACACCATATAAAATCTACGTCATGTACTAGCTTGATGCTGAAAAGACAATATCATGCATTATTTCCCCATCAGCAGCACACCATATAAAATAACGTCATGTACTAGCTTGATGCTGAAAAATAAAACTAAAGAATTTACAACAGAGTAACAGAAATATACAAAATCACTGTGTCTTAGAGTGGTAAGTACTGTCTAGACCACACTTTCATACACTTTATGTACATGTGTATATATGAGCATGTATCACTTGGGGCTGGAAAATTTGCTAAACTTGAGGACAACACTCAAATAGTCAAAAAAAAAAATGTAAGACTATATATAAACACAACTGATGTTTGTTAATAGTTATAACTTTAAAATAACCTGCACCTATAATATCAACCCCATTCTCTCAAGTATACTTCAAAAAAGGCAGGTATATTGTTTAATTATAAATAAATGGTTACACATAAACTCCAGATAAATTTCCAGTTAAATAATGAAATACTTATTTTATTGGAAATGGTTTTTCTAGGTATGAAATGGTTTAAAAAGAAATAAAAACTGAAACAATATTTTTTGGAACTTCGACTTAAGAACGCCTTATCATTTTGCTCTTTCTTAACCTTAGTTGCATTGCAGTTGCTCACGATCTGTAATGTCTTTCCTATAGCCTGTCACAGCAAATAGAAAGTTCTGCTTTACATTTACTACCTTCTATCAACTGAGTTTGTCTTTCTTCAAGACCCTAAAACACCATAAAATCATTACTCAAATCTTTTCACGGGCTTTGATTCCTACTAAGGTACTGGTTAGAATTTATTCTTTTTACTTTATACCCATGATTCGCAGCTGGGGGGATTTTTACCCCCTATGGGATACTTGGGATAAATGAAGACATTTTGGTTGTCACACTAGGGAGAGGATGCTACTGGCATCTAGCAGGTAGAATACCGGGACGCTGCTAAACAACCTACAATGCTCAGATAGACCCCACAAAAACAGATTATCCAACCCAAAATGTGGTGGTGGTGCCAGATTAAGAAACCTTGGTCTGTGCCAAATATGTATACAGTGTTATGCCAGGTACTAAATAAAATAGATGAAAAATCATTGTATAGAGTGGTGCTGGTCTCAAAGAGCTTACAGTCTAGATAGAAAGACAAAACAATCATGTTTTTAATTCAAGGCAACATTTTTTTATGAGTAAATGGGTGGCACATATGAAACGTGTCAACAAAGTCATCACACAACCCAATCGACATGGATTTGTACAGAAAACCTTGTAGAACAGACTTGAGTGGGATCTTGAAGCATGGGTAGACAGAAAAGGGAGAATATTATCCAAGGTAAGGAGAAGCCACAGTAAAATAGATCATCATTTATTTAGGAGACACTGAGGAGGCTTTTCAAGTTAAAGAAATGGGTAGATGCTGATAGGGGTGTAAGAAGTAGACAATCATAGAGAGTGGTATCAGATGATGTTCTCTCGATTTGAGACTGAAAAATATACACATTATAGGAAAAGTTTATCAGCATCAGGAGAATTACCTGATATAAATCAAAATTCTGGTGGTGATATGCAATATGAACTGGAAAGAGTCTAGTTGACGTGAAGAAGGCATGACTTGTGTTTGTGACAGGAAGAGACAGGCTTCAGCAACCACTGAGTGAAAAGCTAACACATCTTAGACTGAAGAGAATGAGATCAACAATGACCCTGAATTCTCAAGTTCCTGACACCTGTCCCTTCCATATTAGCCCTGGCTGTTCTCCATTCTGTGATATGCTCCCAGATTCTGACAATTCTCAAACAGTGTCTCCTTCAAACTCTAATATTCCCGTGAAACTGAAATGCATGTTATTTCTGGTGTTTTCTACATATCCTCACTCAATTCTCACTACCCTTCCCTGGCCTGGCACTCCAGAGGGCTTATTGCCCATTTTCCTTTCAGGCCTTTCCTGCTTATTTATTTGTCACTCCAACTAGACCCTGCATCACTACTAATCCTGAGATAGCTCAGTAGGTATTTAAAAACTTGCAAAAAGAAAGGATGAGTAGAGTGGAAAGTGTAAATGCTAAAGAAATGTGCATGAAAGTTTTTAAAATCTGATTTTAGGCACATCATGAAATTCAAAGAGAAGCAATTTTGTTCATATCTGTAAGAAGAAATGAACTATATAGGAGGGACTTCCAATATTCTTTTAAGGTCAATTGTACACCTGATAGATGGTTTATATGCCATTTTTAAAACAAGTCCCAGAAAAAAAAAAAGCCATTTTTATGTAATTTCCAGGTCCCATCATCAAGAAATGCAAGTTGAATATAATTTATTCAAATCTTAAAATAAAGATGTTCCATGCATATTAATAATTACGTATAAATATGACCTAAATCAAGTATCACTGAGGCATGCAGAGTGCCACAGGTGAAAAAGTTAACATCTCAAAATCATTAAAGGGAAGCCAAAACATATGAAATTTGAAAATATCTGTAAGAACATGAAACGTTGTTTAGAAAGTGCCATTTAAAAACTTAAAATATATATATTTAGGACACTTTATGACATAATTAAACCTGAGGCCTCCAGGCCATATTGCCTTTTGACCCCCTGGCCAGCCTGACGACCATCATTTATAGCCCTTTCAGGTGCTTTATAAGAATAAAAGTTTTTATTGTCCCCCTTCCCTTCTCCTTGTTTGTTCTCAGTGGAGTGCCCTAATCTTGGGCACATCAAATGCACACATTCCAAGAGGACAGGCTGTTAATGTTTCTTACATATTCAGGGAGTCAGTATTTTATTCTTTCTTTCTTTCTTTTTCTTTTTTTTACTGCTATTTGCTCATCTAACCAACACACTAGTCACTGAAGTGACCAACGACCTACATATTAGCCAACAGCTATTAAATGGGATAAAATAATATTAATTCTCATTTAACAAATCTTTTTTCTCTTACAAAAAGAAAACTCTGAAGAATGTTGCACAAAAGTACTTTTTCCTATTGTCTTATTGCCAATAGGTCTGAAATGGAATTCAACAAATGTGTATTGAACATTTGTTATATATAATGTATTATATGAGGCAAATCTGGGGAAAATGAGTCACAGAGGATATGAAAAATTAACTGTGAAACTATAATATATTGGACAAATATAACAAGGGCTATGATAAAGAGATAAGATGAAAGAAGGAAGGGGGAGGGGCAGATAACTGACTGCAGGCACTGGAGAGGCCTCCTGTGGGAAACGTGATCTGAGCAATGCCTCAGAAGCAGAGACAGTGGGATGGGGGACAAAGCCTTTGAGAATATGAGCAAAGTACGGGGGAAGGACAATGAAGGCGGTTCTGTGCAAGTGCCAAGTGTTCCAGTGGAGCTGCAGTGTGAAGTGCTCGTAACAGCAGATGAGATCAAGACAGGCTAGGGCAGATCATAAATGACAGAACCTGCTGGCTGCTTACCAGTACCTGTTTCTCCCTTCTTCTTTAAAATAAAATGGCTTCTCTCTCTCTCTCTCTCTCTCTCTCTCTCTCTCTCTCTCTCTCTCTCTCTCTCTCTCTCTCTCTCTCTCTCTCTTTTTTAGGAGGTGGGGAGGGGGGAGAAATGAGTTAGAAATGAAAACTACCAGTTCCTTATCTTACCTGGTAGATAGAGTAGCCAAGCAACTAAATTATGGCCAACTGTATGTGAACAGAAGTTATTGGGTGGGACATTTGCAATGCTACTTTAAAAAGTCCTATTATGCTTCCTCTGCCTACTTGCTTGGACTATAGAAGTCATGGTGAACTTCAGAGGCCACTTTGTGGCCATAAGCTAATCTTGAGAATGAAAAGGACGGCAGAGCAAGAAATCATATTAACCCTAAATTGTCACCCTAGCAATTTAGCAGTTCTTTGTGTCACTATTACTTGCACCCAAATACAATTCCTAAGTATCTTAAAAACTTCATTTCTATATCTAAAGAATTAAATTAGAAAACACATCTTGAGACGAGAGAAAAATGAACTCCTGTGTAAACTGGTCTGCCTTTTGATAACCCACTCACTGTGATGTGAGCTCTCAGTGGCCAGCACACATCAGCCTTTACAACCTGCTGGGGAAAAGTCAGAAAAACAACAATAACTACAAAAGAATAAGTGATCCACTATTAGTGGTCCGTTTCAAAATGGTCTTCTAAAAACATCAAAAATAGATATAGACTTTATTTAAAAGAAATACTGTCTATTATCACTACAGGTTTATCAGAAAAGGCAGCATTGCTTCTAAGACCTTCACGCAAATCAGAGCCAAGAATGTGGGCTGTATTTGATAGTCTAGTGTCCTCTGCATCCCCATGTGGTTAACAGCTCAGTAAGTTAAAGTCAGGGGAGGATCACAGATCATCAATGAATGAATGACAGATTGTTTTTACCCCAAAATTGGATGCAAGAATTAAGCCCAAATTGATAAATCGCTCTCGAAATTTACTTTCTAACAGTCCTGTAGCATAATCTCCAAAGTGCCCTTAAAATAACCTCTAAGTCATTACTTTAACTAGAAAAAGAAACAAGTCTCAACTGGCAGAGCAAACATAGCTCTTTAATGTCACATGTCCAAGCCTCTTCTGTCTGCAATCTAATAAAATTTTACTCTTCAAAATTCATCTTAATAGATGTAACTGGGGTTCTGAGAGTTGGATAGTGTTTTCTAATGTTGATGTAAGTAATGAGTTATCAAATAAGTTAGGGAAAATTAAACTCCCACATCAGTGCTATATAATATTTCATGTGTAAACTCATCACACCGGGAGTCAAATGCCAACTTTTGAAAAAATATGGATATCCTGAGATGCCCCAGCAGATGGTGGCTCTGGAGAGTGACAAGGAAAAACCCAACTCAAACTCAAGTGTTGTTAGTAACTTGAGATGGATTTTCTTAATGCAAATAAAATTGTATTTAGAGTCTTAAAATTCATTTGTAATTTTTGTTCATCTACATCATGGTGCTATTCAGACATGGCACCACTAAAAGCAGAACAAAGAACCCTATCCTCCAAGGCATGTAATTTAGAAACAAAGGTGGCACAGAAGTATGCAAGGGCAGGGCAAAAGAAGGAACGTGTACAGAACTGGGATACGTCAGAGAGCTCTCATTACCTCTAATAAGTTTCGGAGAGTTCAGATATGAATGAACTCACTTTGCGGCTAACAGGAGTATACAGTAAGAATACCTTTTTCAAACAATTGGCCTTGGAAGCCAGCAGCGAAAAGCAGCATGAAATATAACTCATTGCTGTATTAATGGGACCTGGAAAGAACGGAGGCAGAATTTATAGGGCTCCACTGGAAAGGGCCTTGCGCCATCCCATATCATAGGTACAACAAAATCCAGAGGAAAAAATCCTACAGATTACAAGATCTCCAGAGGAAAACAACTCTCCAGCTTCCCTAATATCCTGTATTCTAGTGCTGATTATCGTGTTTTCAAATCTGAACTCCTGCTGTAGTAAAAACTGAAATAAAAGTGCCTCTGTTATCACTTTAAAATATTATCCTTTAAATGCTCTCATGAACACAGAACTCAAAATCATTTTATGTGACTGGTTAAATTCATCCTCTCAATATCCATATAAGGCAGGAGAGAGACTAACATTATCCTCATTTTACCAGCGAACAAGTGAAAACACAGGTTAAGTGAATTGCCTGATTTTAGTAAAAATTTCTTATGCCAGTTCCACAGACAATCCACTAGTTCTTCTGGTGTTCAGAGAAAGGTCCAGAAATTATTTGGAGTTGGTTGGAAGGGAGGAGAGTGAGATTATAGTAAAACACTAAGTGGGAAAGGATGAGACGTGTGGAGATGCCAATGGTAATTAAAGGCATAAAGGTGTTTAAGTTATATTTCCAAGAAGGGAAAGTCACAGTTAAGAGCATGATCTGTAATTTTAAGAAAATTAAAGTAACCTAGCTGGAATATTTCAACATCAAATATTCTCTTTACTCCCTTGCTTGTTTGATGCCGATCTCAGATTCTGAACCATTAATAAAGTATAGAATCATTATCTCTTCTGAAGTATTGCTATACTATGTTTTTTGCTCTAGTGTTTTATCTAACAGTATTTTAATATAAAACTTACAACTATCTTTGAACTATATTCATATATTAAGTCAACCAATCGATTGATAATATAGAGCATAAAGTTCAAATAAATAAGGATTTTTGGTCTGTATAATGTTTCTCCCAAAAGCTGTCTTACGATGACTTATTTCATTTTGGTCTTTAGGAACATCCAATTCAGACACATTTTCTAAGCACCATTTCATCTCTATTTAACTTTTATCCTGAAGTATCCCAAAGAAAATGTGTTGGTATCTGCATCTTTTGTGTCTCAAGCCAACTTTTATTTATCATAAATAAGCACTATCCCTCTCACTGAAGACGTCTTCTGAAGAGTGTGTCATTTTCAATCTACTTGGATTTTTTTGTGTGTGATATGACTTTCCATTTTGATATGAGTGGAATTTAGATTAATGCTAAATGAGAGTTTAAGAACATATAAGAAAATGTTACTATTTATTTGGAAGTGTGAAGTGGATTTTTGTTTGTTTGTTTTAAGAAGGTAAACAGTAGCAATGAGCATACCCAGCAAACAGGTTGTTTCTAACTACTACTTCACAATAAAAGGAATCAGGGCTGGGCAGCGAGGTTGAGATATTTTACTGTGATAAAAAGGATGTATTCAAAGAATTATGAAAACATGTGAAAAAGGGTGTTCCATGGCCAAATGTGGGATAATTTGAGCACCAAAAAGAATAAGGATAGTAATTGATAACTACTGAATAATAAAAGAATCTATGGGTCCAAAATGATTTTAAAAAGAAAAGAGAGTTCCTCTTTACAGAATGCCAGTGAGCATGCAGAAGGAATGACAGAATTTGGAAAACACAATTTTACAACCACCATTGAAATAATTGATATGATCAAAAATTATCTACAGATGTTAAAACTTCTATTGGTTGGAAGCTTGTTGTGGAACGGATATTCAAACAGTTCTAATGTACCACCTCACGGATTACTAATTATAAAAAGAAAGTGCATCCAGTGCAAAAATCTGGTGGACAGAACCTTAATCAAGTGATCAAACTTAACATCAGCAATCATGGAACAGCCTGACATTATGCGCAACGGAAATGTCATGACACATGATCATTTATGCAATATTCTTGCAAAAAAATGTTTAATCTGAATTAAGTGATAAGAAAGCTACAGACAAATTTAGATTGTGAAACATTCTACCTGGGACTCTTCAAAAATGTCATTGTTAAGAAGAATATAAAAGTAATAGAACTGTTCTAAACTAAAGGAGACCAAAGAGGAATGTCAAGTAAATGTAATATGAAGATATTGATTGGGTCTGGATCCAAAAAAAAAAAAAAAAAAAAAAAAAATCATCACTGGATAACTGGGGAAATCTAAATATGGACTGTGGACTGTTTCTTTCATAATATTAGTTATCCATGTCGTATTTCTTAAGTGTGATCATGATAATGTGGTTTGTAGGTAAATGTCCTGTTCTCACGAGAAGCATGCTGAAGTATTAGGCATGAAGGACCATTCTGCCTGCAAGTTACTTTCAAATGGCTCAGTAAAATAGAAAGAAAAAATAAACACATATGTGTAATATGTTAATTGCAGATGAAAAGTATCTGGGCATTTACTGATCCGATACGTGTAACTATTCTGCGGATTTGGAAATTTTCAATGCAAAATTGAGAAACATTTATAAAACAAGAATAATAATATGCATATCTTGACAAACACTATTTGTGAGCTGTTGTTCACCTATTAGTGCAATCTAGAAAAGAGGTTAAGAGCACAGATGCTGGAATTACACTGCTAGGGTCCCAGCTCTACCGCTTAGGAAATGCTCGACTTATGCACATGACTCAGCTTCTCTCTGCTCTAAAACGGAGATCCTATGTTGAACCAGAGGACGTTCCCAGCACTGCTGTGTTTTTCTTAAAAATAGTAAACCCAGAACTGGGAAAAATGGCGTATATGATAGAAGCTTAGCTCATGCGACCTCTTGCAACCACATCAAAGTTGTGATGGAAAAAACATGGAGCAAACAGCAAGCAGAGTCACCTGGGGGTCTAGATGAATAAAGCCGTACAACTAGGGAGAGAAATAAGAAATCACCCTGTAATAGTTGGAGATAGGAGGGGTCGAAGATGCAAGGCTGCCCAGTCTCCAGTGGCTGAGTAGGACAGAGGCTTCGGATGCCACAGCCAAGAGCTAAGGACATTCCTCTTAAAGGGGCCGTGTTCGCAACAAGACTTTCGCAGTGACGGCCCTGCTCGCTCTGAGTACCAGTGCTGGGTTGGCTGCTCAGGGATCACCAGGGTGACAAGAAAGGCAGCCAAAAATGGGAAGACAAAGAAGCAGAAACCATATGAATGAACAGAACATAGATTGAGGAAAAATGGAGTCGAGCAGTCTCATAATGCAGACTTCAAAACACTGGTTATAAAGATGCTCAGTGAAATTAAAGGAAATATAGATGAACTCTGTGAGAAATTTAACAAAGAGATTAAAAATGGAAATGGGAGTTATAAAAGGGAACCAGTCAGAAATGAAGACTACATTATCTGAGATGAAGAGTATATTAGAGGGAATCAACAGAATGGAGGAAGAAAAGGATCGAAACACTGATAACAGAGTTTGGGGAAGCCAATGACACCCAACCAGAACAGCAAGAAAAAAGTAACGGAGAATATAATAATAATTTAAGGAGCCTATGGGAGAAAATTAAGGATAACAACATCCATGTCATAGTGGTACCTGAAGAGGGAGAACAAGAAGTTGAATACATTTGAAGAAATAATGATGGAAAACTTCCTAACCTGGTGAAGGAAATAGACATGAACCCAAAGAGGCCCACAACAAGACACATCATAATTAAAATGCCAAAGGTTAAATGCAAAGAGAGAATATTAAAACCAGCAAGAGAAAAGCAATTAGTTACCCACAAGGGAGCTCCCATAAGACTGGCAGCCAATTTCTCAAAAGAAACTTTGCAGGACAGAAGGGCCTGGCACAAAATATTCAAAGTGTTGAAAACCCAGGATCTACAACCAACAATACTTTATCCAGCAAAGCTAGCATTTAGAGTTGAGGGACATATAAAGAGCTTCCCGATAAAAGTAGCTAAAGAGATTCATCAACACCAAGCCAGTATTACAGGAATTGTTGGAGGGGCTTTTTAAGAAGAAAAAACATATCAAGAACATGAATAAAGAATGGTAATAGCTACATATTTATCAACAAGTACCTCAAATGGAAAAGAATTAAGTGCTCCAACCAAAAGATAGGAAGCTGAATGATAAGAAAATAAGACCCCTACTATAGGTACTACTATAAGAGACTCACTTCAGATTAAAAGATGCACACAGACTAAAAAGATATTACCTTGATGGACCTAGAGGGTACTGCACTGAATGAAATAAGTCAGATAAAGACAAATACCATATGACTTCACATACATGTGGAATCTAAAGAATAAACACAACAACAGCAACAACAAAAACAGAAACAAACTCATAGATACAGAGAATATTTTGAGGACTACTAGATGAGAGGTGGAATTGGATGGATGGAAAAAAGGGCAAAGAGATTGAGAAGTACAAATATATACAAAACAGCCATGGATATATAAAATGTAGCATAAGGAAAAGAGTCAACACCAAGAGTCAACAATTTGTAAAAAATATGTAAGGGGAAAGAGGGGTACCAGATTTAGAGATCTATATAACTCATGAAGTGAGTTATATAGATCTCTAATTACTATGCTGTACAACTGAAACTAATATGTTATTGTATGCCAACTATAATTTTAAAAATCTCATTGAATTGTATAATGTAAATATAAGCAACTAATTGTCTACTATTCTTCAATAAAGCTGGGGAAAAAAATAGCAAACCCACATAGTACAAACCCATAGATTTACTGGGAGGATTAAATGAAAAAACTCAAGTAAATTACTTAGAACAGTACCTGTCTCATAGTAAGAGCTGAATAAAATGCCAGCTATAATAAGGATTATAAAGATGACTAAGAGGAAAACTCTAGTGTCTAACATACTACATTAAGAACTGGAGATATCAAAATCAATATGATACAAGATACCAATAAGATACCTTATCCTCAAGCAGGCAAGTCCAGTAAGAAGAGAAGCAGCAAACATAGATGTCTTAATAACAGATGTGTATAAAGGATACAGAAGAGGAAGTGATCAATGGCACAGATTTCAGAGTCAGAAAAAGTTTTGGAAAACAAGTGGTGCTAAAAAATTTTCTACAAAAAAAATTACAAGACATCTGATTTCATTATGTAAGAAGACATTAGGATATAATAAAACATATTCTTTTTAGTTAAAACTATATTTGTTTTAGCAAGTTTAATGTGCAATTGTCACAACAGGCCAGACAACTTTAATGTAACCATCATTACTTCTTTCAGCAACCAAAATATTTAAGAGTCACTGATAGATAATGAATGGAGCCATATATCAACTATTTTAAAAATGGAATCATTTTGTGACTGTGCATAGACTTATTTGTGAGGCATCTGCCAGTCTGGCATACTGTTTAAAAAAAAAGAAAACATTAAATAATTGTTCCAAATTTATCTGATGAAGACCTTAAATAGAAATTTGAAAAAAAAAAAACAACTAAATATCCATCAATAAGGAACTGGACAAAAGGCAGCATAATGATCTTCTTGGCTCCAGTATTGTGGACCTCAATCCAGCCCTAAACTGCTATGAGAGGGACTTCGCTGACCATGATTTCACCATGCCATTCCCCTCCTTACACTCACTGATGCATCATCATGTTTACTTAGCTTATATTAAATCAATCTCTTAGTATGGCATTCAACACTGCATTTCGTGACCTGATTCCAGCCTCACCTCCAATCCAATCTACAAATGTACCAACAAGTTAACTTTACAGGGAAAGTCATTCTTACCCTTGTCTGCAAGACTAACAGCTAGACATGCTTCAATACTCAGCTTAAACATTACTATCTCCAAGATTTGCTTTAGCCCTGCATTCTGAGTTTGGAGCCCTCCTCAGTGCTTTCATAAGCCTCTGTGCATACTCCTATCATAAATTCTTTATATATGTTTATATTCATATATGTTTATATTTATATATAATTGTTCTGTGTTCTCATAGTGATTTTTATCTGGCTCCCTTACTAGACTTTGGGCTCTTTAAATACACAGTACCTGCTCTGAAATAGCATATAGTCTCCTGATAGATATGACAGTCATACAAGGTGTTAAAAAGAATATAGAAGACGGAATTTCTCTGCAGAGAGGTGGGAATAGGAAAAATGTCAGGAACGGCCTGCAAGAGGAAACATGAGCTGAATCTTAAAGGATGAGTAGGAATTCACCATGTAGATGGGTGAAGGGCCTTTTATTTAAAATGAGCAGAGGCACAGAGCAGCAGAGGGTGTGAAAATGCAATGGCAGTCCACTGTGATGGTCCATATAGCAAAAAATAGTCCTTCATAGATAAGGTGGTTATCACCATAAAGAGCTCTGCACTCAGAGAATCAGGAGTCTACTAATAATTGCCGACAATGGATTATAAACAGATGACACAGGTTACATTTTATGTGCTTTCGAGCAAGTAAACTGATTTCTTTTCAGAATCTTAATCAAAAGTCAAGATCTATGATATGTAATAAGGCCATAAGATAGGCAGACAAATTAAATATATTCATTTTCCCACTACATTGTTTTCCCTGAAAACCACAATCTGCTTATTAAGATTATATCTTATTCTTCTTTTATCCCTTTTATAAAGAAGTGTCTGGTCCTTCGCCTTCAAAAGTGTACTGAACTGAACTATGCTAAGCATTGCAGAAGCTATTGCTATGGATATAAAGATGTGTAAGATACAGTTTCCAGCTTCATGGAACTTTCAGTCCAGCAAAACAAATGATATAGATTCATAAATAACCACACTATAGAGCAGTTTGAGGTAGGCTCCATGTAAGAGGAGAAGGTGGCATTTGAGCTAGGACTTGAATCAGGGCTGAAAAAAAGAACAGTCATTCATCCCTAACAATTATTCACTTTTAGTTGACTATTTGCTTAGAATTATTAGTGATGGTGATGAACAACAGAAAAAGCCAACAAACGACAGAAAAAAGATACAGCATTTGTAAAGGGTGATTTTTTTCAGCCCTGATATAAATAAATGTTGAATCATTCATTTCTTTTGACTGGAGGCCAAAATAGTAAGCTGGAAATTTTTTTTCAATAACCTAACACTATTTGATACCATTTCGGCCAAAACGTAACATAGTATTTTAGCTCTCCCACATTCTTCGTATATTGTTTAAAGTCAGTCTCTATGGAGGTAGCTGTGATCATCAAGGCTGACTAAAACTGATGGAGGGGAAAGACGGTTTGAGGACGGTGGTGGCCACATCATCCCCTCACAGCCTATGCCCTGCTCACATCGTGGCCCTGAGCTCCAGGCCCCAGAAGCCAACCACATATCACACCGCTCCACTTCAGTCTCACAGTGCGTCAAACATACCACATCCAACACTGAAGTCATCATCTGCACCTTCTCCTATGTTCTCTAGCTCACCAAATATAAATAACATGCCAGAAACTTGGGCATCAACCTTGATTGTATCTTTCTCACTCCTCACAACCATTATCACCACCACTGAATGTGAACTAACAGGAGCCAGTTAATGAGCTAAAAGCTTTGTTTTTCTCATTGGATCCTCCTAAGAATTCTGAGGTTGGCCTCGAACCTATATTTTACAAAAAATAAATATAAGTTTTCGCTCAGAAAGGTTAATTATCAAAAACACAGTTTGCAGTAGCAGCCAGGCGTCTACGAAGCCCACACTCTCACCACCGTCCCGATGCATGCCTCTCTGCCCTTTCTCTTCAGTACCTTTCAATCTCTATCCTTCTCTTCGTTCCCACCACTACTACTAAAGATAAAACCTAATTCCTCACCAGCTTTTCTATAATAGCCTCGAGTCCTAAGCCTCCAATGGCTCTTTTCTAAGCTGCCAATCAGGGAAACATTCAGAAATGGGCCCGGAACCTCAAATGCCTACAGGTCCCAGGCATTTGCGCTGAGGAAGTGTGCCTCACAGTAAGATGGACTCCATACTCCTTCCTGAAGGGACAGCTGCTAAGTGACTCCAGCCCACCAACTCCTTGCAACAACAAAAAGCTACTGAGTTTTCAAAAAGCCTGATACCCACACTGGTGACTGTTTCAAAATATGTTAAAACACTCTGTATGCTAGATCTGACCCATTAGCACCATCTTATAACCTCTGAAATAGAAATTTGATTATGTAATTTCCCTGCTTAAAATCTTTACAATGTTCCTACAGCTTTGGGATAAAGGTTAGTATATTTAAGGTGGCATCAAAAGCCTTCCATGAGTCAGCTCATCCTTTTATCTCCCAAATGCCCTTCAAACACAAACCCCAATGCTGGCTTAAGATTCTTACATTTCCCGGAATGTGCTCCTTACTCTGGCTTCTAAAATTTTAATGTATTTTTTTGTCTGGCCAGGGTGCCCTTCACCTGAATTACTCTTGTCCCTCAGGATTTAGCTGGTCAACCAGTCCATCAATCCCATTCTGAATACACCCCTCTGAGGTATGATTTTGTAGTATCCTATCTCAAAACATACCATTCACCTGGTATTGTCATCACCTGTGGGCCTGCAATGCTGACAGTGAAAGACATGAATGCCTACAACTTCATCTTATTGATTTGATATCTGCCGAGGTTGGCCCAGAATCAGGCAGGTAACAGCACTCAATACATATCTGCTGAATGAATGAATCAATTGAACACCACTGAGTGCATGAAATGTTCCTTGATCCTCTCCAGGTAGAAGTGTTTTTCCTCTGAACAACCTTAATTTTTATCTCTAACTCTCTCCTACTTCAGAATATGGAAGAAATGAAACGACCATTTTACTAAATCAGCTCCTTGCAACAGTACATGTTTTTAAAAACTTTCTATCTCTTCCAGCCCCTAACTCCTTGCCTCTAGTAAGCTCTCGATGTTCGTCAAATAAAACACAGTAACTGTAAATGCAATTTTAGTTTGACAAATAAGCTTGTGTCTAATAAATGTATAGTAACTCTAAATGTATATCTATAATTCCAGTTCCTCCAGTTTCTTTTCCTTTGGTTAAAAGAACCACAACTGTACTCCACTCTGAGGTTTGCAAATGGATATTATTAGAGAAGTGGGAAAGAAATGGTCTGAAAGCACAGACAGTTATCCAATGAAAGTTTTTATTTAAGAAATAGAGAAATTGTCTACTTCCAGTTGATTATTTCCATAAGATGGGCAGGGTAAACTAAATGTATTTAAACACACCCTATACCATGGATACTATGATAGACCCAGTAAAACACTTCGGAGTTCATCTGTATACTAACCACACACTAATAATCACAGACATTTATCAAGAGCTGTTCTGCAGGAGGCACTCATGGCCAGCAACAATCTTGCAAAGGAGGTTTAAAGAGTAGGAAACTGTGGTTCACGAAAGTTAAATAAAATATCTAGTATTTTATAGTTGGTGAGACGAACAGGTCCTGAACCTAGATTTGCTGGTGACAAAGCCCACATTCTACTCTAAGGCACTGTCTCCCTAACTCAGCCATAGCTCTGTTAGTTAATTCTCTGTGAATAATTGTAAGATACATACACTTTGACTTTTAAGTCCCGCTGAAGAAATTCCTTTACTTTGATTTCTAGTACTATCAATTTTGTTCCCAAGTGTTCTTATTAAAATCATCTCTTAAAAACATTTTCTACGTTTTACCTATCAGTTTAAAGTATGCTGTCTTCATGGCACCAATTTCCTTAAATACAATTTCACATATTTCACTAAAATTTTCCAGTGAAGTGCAATTAGGGCGATTTGTGATATTATTCACTTTCAAAAATATTTTAAACAAGGAACCCTTCATTTAGCAAAAGAATACCATGATTTCCCAAAAGTGCTATTAGAACATCTTATATATTTTATACGATAAAAATATTTCTTACCTGATTTTTTTCCATGGAGAATTAATGAATATGATATACAATTCCCTCAGGTTAATGATAGGCTGGTGTTAGTAATTTCATTTGGTGAACTTTTTTTTAAAAAAAAATTTGCTTCTTTAAGTATTAGAAATATAAACTGTCCTTTAGGTTAGAATGGAGGTCAATTTATTAGATTCATAAAACAACAAAAAGCAAAGGAATTATAAACTGAAAAGGAAAAGTTTAATGTAAGAACTGAAATAAAATTAACTTAGTATAATTATGAACACAATAAACACATCTCTAAGAAATAGTTTTCCCCAAAAAGGCAACTCAAAAAACCGCAACTAATGTTAAGTTTCATTGATTAATTTTGTGGTTATTATTTAGAAGTTATGCCTTTCAAGACATATATTAGCCAAAATTATTTCAAGAAATATGTTCATCTAACCTTTGAGCTGGCACCTTATCCTGGCTATTCTCTGCCTTAAGACGTAGAAAGCTGCAAAACAAATGTCCAAAAAAAGAAATTCCAGATCTTTTCTCTGTAAGGAGGCTGGACTTGGGTATTTATCAACTTGTTACATTCCCGGAGACTTACACATATTCAACTTTCAGTGCTTTTCTGAAACAAAAAAAAATCTAGGACATGTTTAAAATAGTAATATTTTAGTCACCATTTTGTCATTAAAAAACATTTTGTAATGAAAATATTAACCAATAATTGGAAGTTATGCTATTCTTTCAGTCCAAATTCTAAATTAAAATATTTCAGACCTTTTGTGACAGTGTACCTTCTAATCCAACTTTTCATTTTCAGAAAATTAATTTTTGGTTCGAAGAGACAGTATCCTTTTATTTAAATGAGTATTGGACATCTGAAAAAAATTAAAACTTTTAATCAATTATTAACCAGAGATGGTGGTTTCTAAATTGATATCTCTTTACTTACCTGTTTCTTACATAATGTGTGTTCCCTTTTCTCTCCAACTTTCAGGAGAAAAATATTAAGTTTTTATTTTTTTCTTTCCTTCCAGAGCAATTTCTTCTTGCATGGCTGCTTTGGTTGTCAATAGCAACAAGAATTACCATGAAAGCTCAGCCATTTCATTTAAAGACACATAAATAACCCAGTTTAATGAAAGTAAAAGGAAGAAACTTGAAACACTATTAATAATAGTGAGGGTTTGATCAGCTTAGAGATTCCATAGGTAAGGAAAGAGATGATTTCACCACTTCTGTTTTAGATTAATATCATCCCTCTTTCAAGCATAAAATATTCATTTTAAATTTAGATTTGTGATTCACTTGTATAATTTAAAATTAGGCAAATGAAGCCTTCTTTGGGGTAATATCAGAAGAAGAAAATTCTAAGTCCAATTGATTCAAATAAAGTAAAAATTTATCAATCAGAATGATTGTTCTGTATATTTAAAGGCACACATTCATTTACTTGTTAGAGATTATTTTTTATGTTGTTTAGGTTTATAAAAATTAGTGCTTTTTAATTGCTTTTGTTTTTAACTTGAAAAGAATTCACCATATCTTAATGTTGACACAGTTCTTAAAATAGGATAATTAAATATATCAGGTACAACCTAAGCAAAAAGCTGATAATAAATCAAAACATAAACTAAAAATTAGATTCTAAGTCACATGTTAAGGAAAACTGTTTATGATGATGGTTATGTATGAGAAGAAAAATATAAAAGGATACCATTTCTTTAATACTCTTTAATTGCCAATTTTAAATAATCTAACTTATTAAGAAAAATACATTATATGATTTTAAACAACAGTAAAACAACTCAATAAAGAATAGCAAACATTATTATTTCCTAGCTAGTTATTAGTATCAAGCAAACAGTTCTGTATAGTTTATTTTCATCTTACAGTGTCTTAAGGTTGAGTCACATTTCTTCTACTGAACATAAATCATCCTTGACACACACACAGATTTAGTAAATTTTATGATATCAAGATGCATACCCATTAATAAGACTTTTAGCTTTAAATTTTGGCCAATGTTCCATACGTTAAAATTTGCACTTTAAAACTATACAAAACTGCATTTTAAATCAAAGCAATGTTAAACTTAGAATAGATTATTTCCAGGAAGTTTCTGGGGTCCATTCTCTATTGACACATAAGAAAATTTTCACAGGCAACCTTACCACAATTTTTGTGTAAGTTGCCCAAAATAAATGCCCTACATATATATTTTTTGTGGTATAAACCCCACTGTGAGAAGCACTAAAATAGGATTCATTAGCAGCACATAACATAGAAGAACCTGTCCCATTTTCTCCTAATAATATTTCTCTACGGTCATTGTAAAACAGCCATAGTAGTAAATCATGCAACATTGCCAGTGAATCCACTCAGTTTGCAGTTCTAGAACTCTCTCCTGCCACCTGCCCAAGAACCGCTGCTCAGGTTCACCTGAGGCTTCTAAGTGGTACTATATACACTTTACTGAGGGTCTCAGACATTAGGAATAGTTAAAAGCAATAAGCACTCTGATGATTTTATGGCATTGGGACTGGTTCATATAAACTATTCAAGGATTGCTCTTCCTTGCTTGCTAAACACAGGAGTCAATCCTCAGCTTTGGATAGTGTTAAATAAAATGAAGGTTAAGAAACCCTAAGGTAATGAGCCCACTTATTATCCAAAGGTATGCCTATCATCTGGTATATAATTTACTGTAAAGTATTATAAAATGCCAAAATGTTAGGCCAATCTTAACCTTTCAAAAGGATATTTGTTTCAGGCTAAGATGACTGATGCAGTTACCTCATGATCCAGATGGGGGTCGCGTAATCTCTTAAGCATAGGCACAGCATGACACGTACTTCCTACCAGGTGACAAATGCCAGGTACACTCATGGAAGGAAAAGGTTCTCCCTGACACTGTACTTCTACATTTCAACACTAACTTTAAGCCAGAACAAGTAGTAACTCTAAAAAGTGCTTCATACCCCAACCTTAAATTTTATGCTATATTTCTCATTGTCAAAAAAAGTTGATATTAGCATGGCAAATGTTATTTATAGACAACTATTCAACATACATTTATAACACCAACAGCCAGGACAACAGATCTCACAAATAGCATTCTGAGTAAGAAGTTGGATGGTTCCAACTTTCAGTCCACTACTTAATAAGTATTAAAGTATAGAATCCATCAGACTTCAACACAAGATCAGAGAAAGAACATTTAGCAAAACTACAAATTATTTCTTCATAATTTTGTTTTCTTCTCTCAATTTAACTTCTCAAAAAACAATTCTGCCTTATTTAGAAAATGACACTATGCATGGGAATGTCTTCATTCCTGGCCGTACACAGACACCAAGATACGATGAATCTTTAAATTAATCGATAATTTTAAAATTCAATCCAAGGGACAAAGGATCTTGAAACCACAACTATCTATGTGAAATACTATGAAAACATGTGTAAACATATGAAGTTGGGACAATTTACCCAGTAGAATCGATTACCACAGTACATGTATATAAAATCAAGTCTGAACACCTACGTATATTTTAAAAATAAAACTAAGCATGAACTGCAATCTGTGGTTTGCTATCAGTTGCTGTCTTTTGGCATGCAAATATTTGGCAGATAATGACCAAGTACCTACAAAATCTTAACAATGAAATTAAATAGGAAGTACCAGGCTTTAGAAAAATATTTCGAGTGGCATGAATCTTATACTTGGATAGTCTATCCACGAAGTTAGTTTCAGTATATTTAGCAATACACACCTTTGACTATTTAGGGATCTTTCATAAAAACTGAGTTTGAGAACTCTGATTTATTAAAAAAAAAGGCTAAAGATTTTTGAAAAAAAATGACAGTGTTTTTGGCAAAGTAATCCTATCCAGAAATTCCCAATTCCTTCTTCCTTTGTGTACATTAGCATAAATTTAAACTGATAACATTTCCTAAAATTTCAGAATAAGTCAATAACATCAACAAAAGGCAACCCTAACCTTTGTGATCTGATGATGTTACAACAGGAAACAATGTCAGTTCTATAGAATTTATACTGTTCATCTACAGACCAAATGAAGTGTCAGTTTGAAAATTTAGTTGACTCTAGATTACCCACATGGAAATCACCTATGGCAAATCCTCAGTCTCAAGCTGGCCCCCCTGACATCTAGTTCCTATTGGGCCATCTCCAGCTCTTAACATACAGCAGGAAACGAGAGCTTTTAATTAAATATAACTGGGGTGGGGGTGGAGGGTGAGGGGCGGGGGGTGACACTTCTCCAAAATCAACTTCTAAAGCTAAGAAACCATGGATTATTCATAACTTTTTCCTTCCATGAGAATTAAAAAGTTGACTTAACATGTTTCACCAGATTAAGTTAAAACTAAAATCTTGAGAGAATCTAACAATATGAAATGAACATACAGGTATCTGTCACCGTTTTACCACACATGATAATACTTTATCATTTCTGGGGTTTCATGTACTCCTTTAGGCTAGCTTTATCACAAATTTTATTAGGAATTCTATTTTGGCTATAATTCTCTTGAAGTACACACTAGTAGTAATTAAGCGATGAAATTAGAAAACTGTAAAAAGCTTTGGTGCATTAAAATGGAAATTTTCTTGATATTGACATTACTTAACGCTGCACTTTGTAACACATCGATTTTTCAGTAACTAGGTGTGCATCGTGCCACTAATTTGCCCTGGTAGAGTCCCAGGGACGCACTGCCACTCGCATTAGGCCTACTGCCAGTGCTGTTCTATGTGTGTAGCCGGCAATTAATACCGCTTTGAAATTTTTTCAGGCCAAATGCTCTTGGCTACATTTTATTGTCTTTGAAAACTGATCATTTATATATTTGTTCCCATGAAGAAGTGGAAGACCTCGGCCTGCCATTGTCAACTGCTCAGACCCCCTCCAGGTTGATGTAGGATGACAATTCTTAGACATGTTAGATTCGTGGCCGGTGCTGATCTCCGAGGAAAGGCACTCAAAGCCCCTTTCTATGCTTGCCCAAGGACATGGGCACTTACTGGATTGGTGCCCTCTCAAGCACACATGGATCTAGCTTTTCTTTTAAGAGAGGGAGGGAGAGAAGGAGAGAGAAAGGGAAGGAGGGAGGGAGGGAAGGGGGAGAGAAAAAGAGAGAGAGAGAGAGAGAGAGAGAGAGAGAGAGAGAGAGAGAGAGATTGATTCTCCTAGGTCATGCGTGCATCAGGATTCAGGTTCCAGTGTCCCTGGGGTTTTAGGAGTCATGAGAATCAACCTTTCCTCACAAACCAGTAAAAAGGCGTTAAGTTTGGGTCTGGATGGGGACATAAAGAGTACTTACCACAGGCTCTGCTTTGAGTCTATTCAGGCCTCAATGGCTTATTTAGAGGAGCCCTCCATGACATCCAGGTGAACCAGGATAACAACTAAAGGTCATGTTGGCCCTTTTCACACCTGTGACAATCAGGAGTTTGGGGAAGTAAGCACTGGCCAACATTTTGTTGTTCCTAGGTTCACTGGCCTTTATTCCATGTGACAACATAAGTAGGATAAATGATGCCTAGAAGCAATGTTTGTGCCTCACTTCATACCCTGAGCCACAATTTGCATATAAATAAGAACACAGAGAAATAGTGATGAGCTTATATACCAATATCCAATGAATACAAAAATAACTCATACGAGATTTATATTAAAAAGTCTCCCACTGATTTCTTTACAGAACCTCCTTACACTGGATCCTAGGAGACACCTACCTATCTGTACTCCATTTGCTACAATCCTGACTCCATCAACTGATTGATGATAACTGATCTTTAAAATGTATGTACTAAAAATAGCAAAAATATATGAACTGGCCTTTAATTAACAATACAGCAAAGTCCAGGTCGTTGTTAGAGTTCCTAACTTGAAAGTAGAATTGTCTAACCCAGAATTGTCCATAAAGCTCTGAACAGTTCACCTATCACAGATAGATACTCTGGGCTGGATCAAGCTGAAGCATCATAGAGCGAAGGTATGTCGATAATGCTTCTTAAACTGTATATAGAATAGCTTTCCATGAACCACTTCTAATAAGGGCCTCATCTAAGGCTTGAGGATCTTTTAGAAACAGCTTTACAAAACCAACACGGGCTTCATGGTAGAAATGTTGCTGTGGCCCCTTCCACTCCATCATTCACTCCCACTCTGCGAAGGACAACATAAAAGTCTTCTTTCAAAACTATATGTGAAAGGAGCCAGAGTTTCTCCAAATAACTAGTTTGTTCTTTCGCTAGAAACAATATGAATTATATGAGCAATAACACTAGCCTTTTTCCTTTGCTATCAGAAGCTAAGAGCCAAATTGCAAAACATATTTAGGATCCTATGGCTTCTATATCTACATTTTAATAACTCTCTTCCAAACATCTTACCTCTTATTCCTATCCCCTTGTGCCCCTCCATCTAGCCCTTGTTAATTCTATTTGCCTATATTATTGATGCATTCCTGGAAGACACCTCACATCCTTCCCCACACAAGGAAGGACAAATGGAAACAAAAAACCAATTCTATTTATCTTTTAAGGTATATTATAAAAAATCAAATACAGAAAAGTGACTGACCAGAAGGTTTCTACTTTGTAATATTACCCATGGTTTAATCTTAAGTTACATATTTTATATAAGAAAATTTATAAAAATAAAATGAAAGCTCTTCAATTACTATACTTAACATAAAAATAGGATATCTCTGTAACTCTCCTACATCTAAATGTACACAACGGTGATGATGAATCTAGAGAATTCACTGCAGTACCGTTCATAAAAAATATTGAAAACCATGTAAACGTGCATAGAGGATTTCTAAATTAATGTTGGTGTACATCCATATAATGACATGCTGTACAGTCATTTCAAAGAATGAGTCAAATTTATATGAACTGATAAGGTTGGGTCTCCAAAACGTAACATTATATGAAAAAAGAAGACAGTGAAGTGAACAGTTCTTAACTTGGTGTTATATTTTATGAACAAAGAAAAGTTTGGAAATGCTTATAAATCTCTGTAAAGACCAATAGGAAACAGTTCCTAGGGGTTAGAACTAGGTGTCAGGAAAACAGGGAAGTCAGACTGACCTTCGTTGCCTTCTCTCTCTCAACTTGTCTTTCATTTTTTTACTTACGCATGAATCTCTTACTTTTTAAAATAAGACAATTTAAGTATAGAAGTAAGATAAAGATCATAATAAGCAATGGAAAATGTATGCCCTATAGTTTTAAAGTCACTTTCTAAAAATATTTTAGTACATTATTTGAATATTTCCTGAAAATCTTTATATCATACAAGTGTCCAAAAAAACTTTATTCGGATATCAAAATTCTACATAATCCTCCCCAATAGATAATAGGTCTAGTAAAAAAAAATAAATAAACACTATACACATAGCTATAAAAATTATGGCTGACCTATAAAGATAATAAAAAGCAAATAAATTCAGCGATTCCTAAAAAAATGTGTAAGTCTTTCTTCAAAGTAAAAAAGACTCCACATCCATAAAAAGTAAACAACTGATAGGCAGGAAGTCAGGTGGAAATCCTGGCAAACGGACAAACCTCACTCCATCCTCCCAATATCAGCCCATTGCTTCTGGTCCAAGAAGAAACAGATGAAAAATGGGGACAGAGGGTTCTTCAGTAATTTGTCAGAGGGGTTTTGGGGAAAGAATAGGGACCAGAAAGAATAGGGATCCTAGAATTAAGCAACAGATCCAATTCTGAGAATAGAACTGCCAGACTCTTAAATCAGCTTTGCAATCCAGTCTTTCCTGTGACCTATTTACTACCAGATAAGAAACCAGTTGGTCAAAATTACAAATGTATATGCTGTTTGACCACATAGGAAAAAATAATGGTCTAACAGAAATATTAGAACTCATGCAAAACAATCTTTTTCAATGTTCAAGGTTGCTTATTTTAGAATTGGTTGTATTAGTAAAAGATTGGAATCAATATAAATGTCCATTAATAAGAAACTGGTTAATAAATTATGGTCTAGCTATACAATGGAATACTATGAATCCATAAAAAAGTGAGCAGCCTCTTTGTACACCGGTGATAAAGAAAGCCTTTCAAGATGTATAGTTAAGAAAAAGAAGCAAGGCAGAGAATGGTGTATATACAGCATGCTTTAATTTGATGTATAGGAATTTGCCCTTAAGTATGTAAAATATTTCTGAAACATACACAAAAAAAATGACAGTACTCATTACCCTGCAGAGGGCTGGTTGAGGAAATGAACACATTTTCTCTTACAAAATAAATATTTAAAAAATTATTTTTGAAACCTGCATGAAATTGGTGAGAAGGGGGCAAAAGTATCTGTGCGTGGTGGTGGGTGAGGAGTGGAGAGTAATGAGAACCTTTCCCTCCTTCTGCTTCATCTCCAACATGAAGAAGGCCCTGCCTGTGATCAGTCTCTTCCAATACTCACTGGAGGCTGCATGGAGCCATTCACCATCACTGGATTATCACTTTCAAAGCATACGGTTGATTTAACTGATTCAAAGTGCATATAACATCAGTATGGTGCAGATAAAAAGCCCCATACCGAAATGCTGTCCATTACAGTGGCTATAATGGAAAAGGGGGGAAGGCAGAGAAGCATTTATATTTTTCAGTTTATCACAAAGTTGTCAAGCAGCAAACACACTGTTTCTGGGGCCTGAAGCACATCTCAGGCACCGTGTGTATACGTGTGTGCGCACTTGTCAGCAGCGTCTCCCAGTGCTGGGTGTCTGAGGACAGACCTAGAAGCTGAATTTATAGTGACTAGAATGCTTCCTTGGCCTGACTTCCCAGCTTGAGAAGTACGAAAATTTCTAATCCATAAAGGTTAAAACCAGCTCAGATTAACTTTATGAGGGAATCTTAGGATATTAGATCTTAATAGCATTATATAAAGGTCAGTTCTAATGGAGGAAAAGAGCAAAGGAATGAATTTCTGTGAAACTTAACTTTCAAGACTACATATACTCAAAAACTACCTGTTTGAAAAGGTCAAACATCTTCAACACTGATTTTCATTTGGATCTGCATTCCAAGACTACTTGAAGTTACAAGGTGTTCTTAAATAACCTTTTCATGGAAAGTGGTGGTTGAATAAACTTAATCAAAAACTTCATTTCCTTACCAGAGGTGGGGAAGGGGAGAGGTGTAGGGGGAAATGAAGGAAGGGGGTCAAAAGGTACAAACTTCCAGTTATAAGATCAGTAAGTCCTAGGGGTGTGACGTACAACATGACTGTAAGTTACTACTGCTGTGTGGTATATATAAAAGCTGTTAGGGCAGTAGACGCTAAGAGCTCTCATTACAGGGAAAAAAATATATTTTTTTTCTTTTTTACCTACTATATAATGAATGTCAACTAAACTTATTGTGGTAATAATGTCACAACATATGTAAGTCAACCCATGTTGTCTACCTTAAACTTATACAGTGCTATATGTCAATTATATTTCAATAAATCTAGGGGAAAAAAAGAATTACTGAAATTAAACTGGAAAGAGAAACTTCCTAAGGACTTGGAGATTCAGATTTAGTGCTGAAAATAGTTAGGATTGTCTGACACCTTGCTTTTATTCCTACCTCAAGAAAAGAGCAGATTCTTCATTCTCACTGCAAAATTGGAGAAGAAAGCGAATCAACATTAAGCAGTGAAGCATGATCCATTAAGCCAGCCCTGGAAACTGCTGCCAGTCTTCCAGGTGGCTCTGGGCTGCACAACCCACTTTGAGGTTCCCAGTTACACCTAGAATGTGTATAATTAACCATCATTAAATTCATGTTCAATGAAGATTGCCATAGGTGTTGACTATAAATGGAAAGACATTCACTAGAAATAACCTTTTTGAAGGGGAACGCTATGTACGGCCTTCAAACCCAATGCCAGCGTTTCTTATTTACTCTTGGTTATTTTTTTTTTAAATTGTTCAAAATCTAAATAACTAAAAGAAAGATGTAATCTATATATTTGTGACTAGCAGTCAGAAGTCAATGGCCAGCATAATGAGCAAAATTAATAATCATGTTCCATTAACAAGGCTGAGTTTCTGAACCCAGATAAATGTAAGGAATGAAACATGAAATTTAAGTGTTTCATTTACTAAATCAAAATTCCCTGCTTAAACTATTAACCTTTTCATGTGAAATGCAGAAAGAATTCATTTAGCAATTCACTCATCATTCTTACCAGTGGTCCACAATCAATAGCCAATAATAAAGATCATCCAACTAAAATTACTTGATAACTCCAAAATAGCTTCAGAATGAATTACTATTTTTCAGTCACTAGTTTGCACTCAGCTATGTTTATCTAATGTTGATAAGAATCCAAAAATTTCACTTTACATGGCAACTGTACATTTGTAGCCTTAACTCACTTCAGGGAGAGGTAGGAAGAAATGAGGTTTCGAGCTAATAAAATAAGGTCAAACTCTAGGTTTTACATCTTTCCAAAATCTCCAGAGAAACATAAAACATCTGTATTTTACCTGGTGTTAAGTGAAAATGATGCAAAACCACCCCAATTCACATAATTTCCTTCAGAAACCAAAAATCACTCACTTACAGCCAAAGAACTCAAAAACTGAATAGCTTTACTGAAACCTGGAACTAGTTGTTATTTTGCATTTTTCTTCACATCTCCATAAAGTGCTTTCAACAGAAACACTATTGTCATAACCACATAATGCTGCCGAATCGTCCAGTAAACAGATAGACAACTATATAGAAATACCGTATCTAGAGCCTCTATACTCTTTTCCACATTACGGAATCTTAGAAATCTGCTTGTAAAATAAGAAAACTGCAGCTGAGAAATGTTAAACAGCTGATCAAGTATAAAAGTTAGGGCTGGACTCAGGTGCCCCCAGTAGTCTAGCGCTTTTTATTCTAGTTAAGAATTGGTTCCAAGTCATATACTGGTTTTTCAAATAAATATACAAACCCCAAGAAACCTTAATTACAGAGGTGTCCACTTGATAGGAGTAGAGAAATTGTTAAAATAATTAAAATGAGGTGAGCCATTAATGTGATGGAAAAGTTAAGAAATAGAATAATTACAGAGCAAGAAACAAATATTTTACTACAACATGAGTGCTTAAGCTGCTCTGTGCTGTAAATATGTAACCATCAGTGTGTTATGAACATATTAAGAAAATTTCCCTTCCTAACAGAGCCTCATTAACAGCCAATAAAGCCTAAAACAATGAGAAAATCAAATTTTGAATTCTCAGTATGTAGAGATCTGTTTATGAGTCAAGAATACAATATAAAGAATCAAAAGACAGAAAGAAGCAAGGGCATGACCTTTAAAAGAACTATGAAAACACAACCTGCCTATTTCTGGAAGGCTGTGCTTTCCTAGCCGGCAGGAATGTTGGGATGGAGTGCTGGGCGGCACAGGCAGGAAGCAGAAGGACAGCTCCCATGCCTGCCTGTTGGGTAGCATCTCTGATCCTTCCTTCCTCAGTCCCAGACAGAGGGGCAGAAAGCCTGGCTGAATGTGGCTTTGTGGCTAGACACGGTGGGCCAGGAGCTGAGCCTGAGCAATGTTAGTGCCTGCAGTGGTGTTGGCCTCTCCAAACAAGTCCAGGAAAAGGGGTAGCAACTGAAAATAAAATACAGCATGTTTTGTGTAAACACATATATTTGACCCCACGAACACTGAGTCAAACATGTCACATACGTGCAACTAAATGGAATAAACACACAGCCTAGCAACCCTGCAGCAGGGCACGAGATCTGATAAATATCCAGCGTAAGGGTACAGCCTCTCCAGCTTACACGCACATCTTCTAAGGGATAAAGTGGGAGCTTCTGGGTCTAGGTGGAAATAGCTTTCTTTTAGTTTGCTGTGCTGATCTGAAGGAAAATTCCAAAGTGAATCATTCAGAAAAAAAAATGAGAACCAGGGCATAAGGAAGGGAGAAGGCTCCTCATGTGAAAGAACGTGGAGATTATCTAAGGGTCAGAGAGGCAAAAACATTTTTCACATTAAATTTCCCAGAAACTCGTTGGAATTTTTATAGGTAATCCATTACCAGATGTAACTGTTAAAGAATACCAAGGCATTTTCCTTGAAGAAATACAGTGACAAAGGTTTTAATTTCACAAAGGCTTTCTTGAAAAAACGAATCAGGAGTTCCATCTGTCCCTGGCAAGCCCCTCTTCGTGCAGTTCTTCCCACTTTGAGCTGACCTCTCATCCCACATTCCTCTACCTGTTAATAGCAAAACAAAGATGGGGGCTTCTCTGAACTGACAAGACATTCGGACCCTCTGAGATTCCGGAAAAATTAAACACACACAAGGACACGTCCATCTTTGAACTCATTTTTACAACTTTGCCATCTACAATATTAATGGTAAAGATCCATCTGGCCTTTTAGAATTTAAAGGCATTTTATTTTATTACAACACAAGGAGAATTGGGAGCCAATTTTTTTTTTTTTATTTCGGCAGTATGAATAAAAAATACATATAGCATGCCTAGAGAACAAAGACTCTGCTAGTGCGGGTATGTCTCACCCCACGACACTGTTTCAACAGCAGTATTCCTTTAGATTTCTTTAACTTCACCAAACATATGTAGTGTTTACTCTGTGCCAGGAATAATTTTAAGTGCCTTAAAATAATAGCTGATTTCAACTTCCTACGGTTATACCTATGAGGTGTACCTATGACGTACTGTACTATTTTAGATCTGTTTGAGAGATGAGGAAAATGAAGCACAGAGAGATTGAATGACTTGCTCGGGGTCGCACAGCTAATAAAAGGTGCAACTAATTTAAACCCAAGCAGTCATGCTCCGGAGTCCATGTTGCCCTCCACTATGCTGCCTCTCAAACTTTCACGAAATCTAAATTAAGATAAACCATGATTCATGCAGGATCATCTTACACGTTTTTATAACATTACCATTTCAATAATTAACTCATGCCATGTTGCAGGAATAATATCAAATACTCTATCTGACCACTTTCAATCTTTCAGAAACAAAATGAAGGTATAGCAAATAAAACAGCATCCTGTATTTTCTGGGAAAGCTACTGTGCAAAAAGCAGGATGCTAGGAAACTGTTTCGCTGTTTAGATTTTGTAATGCCACTAGAACTTTGATAGGGCTTTATACTCATTCGAATTCAGAATCACCAAGCTGGTGTATACTAGAGAAGATTCAATGACATGGCAGAGAGACAGAGAACAGCTCCTCGAGGTTCTTCCTGGAGAATACCTCTAAAAGATAGAGGAGTTTTCTCCTTGGAATTCTTTTAGCACATCTGGCGGGGATGTGCGTGCTCCTGCACCTCTCTGCCCATTGTCCTGGCCCTCTGCCTTCAGGGAAGGCACACTCCACTCTGCTCAGGGCATTATGTCAGCGTAGCCTTGTCCTGGGTGGGGTTGGGGGACTGTGCACACCCTAAAACACTTCAACATTAGCTCTGAGATTGTCTTGCCAATTAAGGCAGCAAAGGAGGAGGAAACTATCTCTATTCCTGAAAAGTCACTACATGTTTTATTTGGGAAAGGTGCATGTGTTGGGCCTAGAGAAGGGTCCTCTCCTCACCCTTTGATTATCAAAGCCTGATTGCTCTTCAAATTCCACACCTGTGGCCTCCAGCTATGCAAACACTTCTGACTGTGATAAAACTAGCAGAAGATTGTATTCCACCAGCTATGATTCTTCTGTTTGACCATCTTCCCTGAAAAACAACGGGAGCAAGGCAGCTTCATGTAGTTCTTTTGTTTACTGGAATCTGAAGTTACTACTATCTCCCTTTACAATGAAATGCAATGTCCCAGCTGTGCAAAAGGTCTGGCCCCGTGGCTTGCAGGTAAACAAACACTAGCTCCTGTTAACTTTCCATCTCCAACTAGAGATGTCAGTCTACATGTGCAATGACAGAGGCACCTGTGACTGTCACTCTACCTCCTTTAGGAAGTTCGGGGTAGATATCACATGCAATTCTCAAAGACTAACACAGCTAAGGGAACTCCTGACTTTTCTGAACTTAATTTACTCAACTCCTCACATGACCAACACATCTCTGAGGCACACTCCTCCCCTTCCAGCTCCAGCTGTCTGCACTACTCTTTTCTATTCCAGCCCTCTCCCTCAATTCCTTTATCACTGGCAGTAAGACACTGAGATGTACAGAAGCCAACTTAGTCCCATCACCTCAACAGACCTGCCAAACTACCATATATTTGGTAAGGGGAGTGAGATGCAACTTTGAGATCCAGATAAAATTCTGCAAAAACACTTCTCAAACTTCTGTGATGTAGCTCTATTTTTTTTTTAACCGTAAAAATGTCCATTGTGTTATGGGAAAGGTAAAAAATCAATGTTCTGATTTGACACTTCCTACAAGATTACTTATAAAGCTTAAAAAATAATGTTATTTCAGAGGTGTTATTTGATTATACTGGGTGGTCCACTTAGAACACAGTCAATACAACCTTACTTCAAAAGAGGATTTACAAATAGGCCACTTTACACAACAGCTATGGTAAGGATTTTATAAGTGCTATAAGGTTCAGAGTTTATTTAGTGTAAATACAGTCTAGACTCATTATCTTACCCCCATCTCAGAGCCTGGAGCAAAGAAAACAGTGAACCTGATGAGAAAACTGGAGATGGGAGATACTGGGGACAAATATTGAAATGAGCATCCCTGAATAACAAAACTGGCTCCTTACTACCCATGGCTCAGGTTGGAATGGGGTAGGATAAGGAGCCAGGGCCTGTACCTGGAAACTCCCATGCCAGAGCCACACCACCACCATGCCTTGCTTGTAATGAGCCCTCCAATACGCAGAGTGAAGCCATGAATGAGGGTGGACAGCCCCAGCTCCCAGGGAGATGAAGTCCTCAGGGCGATGATACTCACGCTGACATTGTCCCCAGGACCGGCGGGCCCAGCCCCAGCAGCAGTCAATCCTCCCACCATAACGACACAGGCCAACTGAAGACACTATTTGCCTGGGCCACCTACCAAACAAAAAGATTGAAAATAAATAAAGACACTTTTGAAATTAAAAATAATTTCCTGTTATCATTTTAGAAAAAAAATTAAATCACACCCCACAATTTTCTATGAATGCCTTCACGCCTGTAGAAATTTAAGGATAAAATACCTTCAGGGAAACAGTTCTGCTGTGATCTCATTTCAAATTTCAGCCAGTTAAACACACACACACACACAGGGGTAGATGAAAGGGGAGGGGAAGATCTTTACTTAAATGAAAATAGTAACAGCTAAAACCAAGTTTCTCAAGGCTGCCACTCACAGGGTGGCTTCTGAAGCATGAAATAAAACAGATTCCTCAAAGACCCACACCTGTTACTGGGGGGAAGCCCAGTTTTGACTTATTCATCATAAACTGAAAAAGTATTTAGACATGTCAAAGCAGAAAGAAAAAATATCTGCCACATATAAAAGGTAGATGTGG
Source organism: Eonycteris spelaea (assembly GCA_003508835.1). Classification (NCBI taxonomy): domain Eukaryota; kingdom Metazoa; phylum Chordata; class Mammalia; order Chiroptera; family Pteropodidae; genus Eonycteris; species Eonycteris spelaea. Next base: position 7,467,961 of record PUFA01000062.1, read on the forward strand.
GAAGGGGCAGAAAGAGAGGAGGTTCCTCAAAATCAACAGAACTCTGTTGAGATTTGGCTTTGGTGAAAAAAGTTCCCAAAAAAAAAAAAAAAAACGCACTAGAAAAAGAAGCCTAAATAAAACCAAGGAGAGTTTTAAGTGCTGCTAACATCTCAAGTGTCCTTGTGGTTTGAAACTTTCCTGCATCAACAATTCGTTATCTTCCTCTCTAATGTAAATAAGGACTAAAGAAAGTATTCAATGTCAGGATACCGATTTATCCACCAGATTCCACTTTGGCACCTTATTTGGTAAATGATTTCCTTGTTTAGACACCTAAATGACTCCCCACCACCACCGGGATCAATATTTTAACTGGCTGTTTTAGAAAGCTTTTTAAAGCTACATTAAAATCTTATGCATAATCATTTGACACAGTTCTTGTTACAAATGGGTGTGAAAGGAAAACACAACATACCCCAAAGTGGGCAAAGAATTGCTTTAAACATTTTTTCTTTAAATAGCCTCTGGCCGCTACTCGACTTTTCTTTAACTCTATCAATCTTTTCAATTCCCCTTTCCTTTATCTCCCTATTATGCCTCCGAACCCAAAGCACAAAATCGCCCCGAACTTTTTCTATTTCCTCTGACCAGGTGGTAAACAAGCGGTTGCGCTCCACTGGTTCCCTTCCGTTCCCCTCCAGGTACAAGAAAGCCAATCAATCGTGGAATTGATTCGTTCCAAGATTGCAAGTAAAACAGGTGCGGCAGTCTTCGGGGCTCCGCAGGAAGATAATTGATGGTGGGGTGGGAGTGGGGGGTCGCTGAAAGAGAGCGACTGGATAGCGGTGTGACCCAAGTGAAAATCTCGCCTGGTTGCTTCGGCTGGGTTTCTGCGCGAGCGGCAGCGATCGGTGCTCGGGGCGAGTCTGGTCGGTAACTGCGCGGAGGTGGGGTAACCGAGCACGCCCTCCCGACACACACATACACACACTCACACACTCACTCACTCACACTCGCCGAGCGCACCCGGCGGCGGGGGAGAGGGCGCCGCGCGCCGCGCGGGAGGGAGGACTGAGTGACAGCGGAGCCGCAGCCCGGTTGTTGGAACCTGTCAGAGCACGCCGCAGTCGGGCTCGCCCGAGGTCTCGGGGCTGTGTGTGCGCGCTCACACACACACACACACACACACACACACACACACACACACACAACACACACACACAGCGTCCCCCAACGACAGTCCTTATTTTTGAGTCCTCCTCCCTCGAGAAAATCAAGTGCGGAGGCAGACGAGTGCCCCTTGGAAGCCCAGGGCCACCCTTGGTGTGAGCGACCCTGACAGCTCCGAGCCCGGATCTGGCCACGGCCAACACGAATGTTTCCCCACTGAAGTGCCGTCTAAACCAGGAGCCACAGGTTGCCCTCCAAGGGATGCCCCGCGCGTCACCTCCTCTTAGCGGCTGACCCGGGCCCTCAGAGCCGAGATGTCGGGCTGGAGCCTCGCGTCTCCCCGGACTCCGATCCCGAGCCGGGAGCTGTGTCCCCGAGCTCCGGCTCGGCCTGGGAGTCGCGCGGGAGGGAGCGGCTCGACGGCTCTGCTCCCACCGAGGCGAGCGGTGGCCCAGCTTCTGGACGGAGAGACGCCTTTGCGACCGCGCCATCGCGCCAGGATAGGGGACCCGAGGACCGTGGGAGATGAGCGTGGGAAAGGAGGTGGAGAGGGCGCCCCGGGGCCCACTCACCTCCCGTCGAACTCGGCGGCCGCCGGCAGGTAGAGCGAGGACCCGAGCACCAGCGCCAGGAGGAAATCCATGTCGGGAGGCGAGGCCCGGGCGGCTGCGCGGCTGCGCGCGGGGACCAGGCTGGGGTGCTGGGCGCGGAGGAGAGGCGCGCTCGCCTCCTCGACAACCCCGAGGAGCTGCGGCAGCCGCAGCTGCTCCTGCCACCCTCGGAGAAGAGCCGTGCGGCGCGCAGCCGGAGCAAGTCTGCTGCGCAGCGTCCCGAGCCCCCTCCGGCTCCCTCCCCGCGAGGGAGGCGCTGCAGGGGGAGCCGCGCCGCCTGCGGGGAGGGGCGGGGGGCGCGCGTGCGCTCCACTCGTCGCCCTCCTGGCCTCGGGCAAGGGGTGAGGGCGCCTGGCCCCTCCGCTGGAAGCTCGCGGGCGGGGGCGCTGCGGGAAAGCAGCGTCTCTTGGGGGCCAGCCAAGCGGGGCGAGCGCCAGACTGGGAGGAAAGTTGCAAGCCTGGCCTGGGCGAGGAAAGCAGGGTGCTCAGCAGGAAAGGGTGAGGCGGGGAGGAAAGGGGCCCGGGGCGTAGGTGCGTGCTCAGCGGGTTCCGCCCGAACAGGTGGTGACCGCAGGGGCGAGCTGTAGTTGTCACCGGAGGGCGGAGAAGTCCAAGACCAGAGAGGTTTATGGAGCAGAAGCAAGCGGAGCAACGTCTGCATTTAGTGAAACTACAGCACGACTTGGACATATTAGCAAAGGCAAACTCCAGGAGTTTGCTTCTCCCGCAGAGTTGGCAAAGGCATATTTTTTATTTTGTAACCAACAGAAAGAAATGTTTAGCTCTGCAGTCGAATTTTGAAGAAGAAACGCGCAGACTGCTTCTATCTCTGCCAATTCAACTCCAAGCACATAGGATAGCGAAGGCTTCGCCTGCAGGGGCATATGCCCGCCAGGGAGGGAGGGCTGTTACTGTTTAGCAGTCTTCTGTTGCCTGATCCTGCGGAGATCATTTAGAAACCACTTTAATCAATTATTGCTCTGTTGTGGCAGAGTAAAATGTGTTATACTAAAAGACTGTTCAAATAAAAACACAGTGATTTTCCTAATACGTACGTTTAAAACATCAGTCCAATCGAGTCACTCTTCTTCCCAAAACCTACCCTGAACGACTCCCCAGGGCAACGACCTGCCATCTCCCAAACCTCAGATCCAGTCTTCTTTCTTCCTGTAGTCCGTGACCTCATTGCCTTTCTCCCACACTCCAGGCATGACCCTACCTTAGAGCCACTGACAGACTGTTACTGCTGCCTGGACCCAGATAGCTGCCTGGCTCACATTCTCACTTCCTTCAGGTCTTTGCTCAAATGTCACCTCTTTAAGCAGATCAACCTTGACCACCTATTTAAAATTGCTACCGGCCCCCTTCTGATGTCCCTTGCCTCTTCTACTTTGTCTTTTCCCCAGATCACTAATCTTCTAGTTTCCTATATAGTTTGCTTATTTCTTCTTTGTATATCTTTCTGCTAGAATGCAAATTCTAGAAGGGCGAGTTTCTTCATTGCCTATAACAGTGTCTAATGCGTAGTTAAGTGCTCAGAAATGTTTATCGAATGAGTTTGTTAAAAGATTTCCCCCATCTTTGTTTTCTTTTTGAGGTTTCTCAACTTAAGATTTTTAATGGAAAGTTCTGTGGCAGTGACCTCACTATCCTGATCTCTTAGTGTGTATAAAAACAGGAATTTTCTGCGAGAAAAAGAAAAATACTGGTTTTGACTTAAACGACTCTTTGATTTCCAAGTTGTTTTCTGTTAGCAAAACAAGTTTCTATTTTTATCTCAGCAAATAGCCATGCCAATTCAGGCTTGGGACATTATTTTAGGCAAACAGCTTGGTGTCATCCATTTCAGATCTTTCTAATGGAGTCCAAAAATGTAGGAATCAAAATATTTTTTCTGCAGAAAATCAAATTTTTGTAAGTGTAATGTGGGTGTTGTTCCAGGCTCCAGTGGCTACTCTTTAGCCATTTTCTTGGTTTATTGGTTCCTGGATTGGATTTGCAAATAAGCTTCACCAGAGCAATGGATGATTAGGGAGAAGGTGCTAACCTACAGGCTAAAAACTGAGGATGGAAGGAAAGGAAGAAAAGTGGTGGGTAAAAATAGGACAACTATCCAGAGCAAAATTTGCAATGCTCCATCTGTATGCCTTTTATTCTTTCCATATCTTCGGCCCAGAAAAAAAACGTTATTCATCATCTTCATTTGCACACTATCCACTTACCCTTTGGGTCCAAGCTAGCTGACACTCACCAGGGAAGCCTTTTGAATCTTTGCTTGGCTGAGCCTCCTGTGGTATGTACTTCTCGTCTATACATCCCCTGAAGTAACTCTTGATATACTGTATTTATATTGGTTCTCTACAACTCTGGGTTCCTGTGAGATCAATAGGAGAGTGAGGCAATTGTCACTCTCTTCCTTGTGTCCAACACAGTGCCTTGCACAAGGCTTAAAATCAGCAAATATTAAATAGATTGAATTAGGTTCTGCCTGGTGAACTTTGCTTTCCCTTGAGTGAGCTGTATTATTATATCCATTTTTTGGAATCATGGAATGAGGAGACTCTAAAGGAATTCCAAGGTCTAAACATGCTGCCAGTTATGCCTGCCAGTTGATCATTCCAAAAAAAGGGGTAGAGTTTTGAATGGCAGTGACATTTCACTATCTCGGGCTTAAAAACAACAACAACAACAACAAAAACCCAGATTCAAAATAGCTTAACTTTTAGCGATATGTGTACCTTTCCAGTAGGACAACCCTTTTTAGGTTTCATACCAAGTAATGCCGCATTGAAGTAGTAATTCCAATTTTTCTCTCACACAAATTAATATCTATCACAGGTCGCCTATGCAATACAGATAAACAACAAAAATAGAACCTAACAAGCACGACTTCAAACAGCTTCTTAATTATTTAGCCTTTTTTTTTCCTCATAAATATTTATTGATAATCTGCAATGCCTTGGCCACTTCTAGGTGCTAGGCACTCCAGCTGGGAACGAAACAGAGTTGTTCCCTAAAGAGTTTACATTGACCACTGGGGAAGCAAGACATAAGTGTTTTGAAGACAAGATGATGAAGGTGTAAAGAGGGTAAAGGAAGGAGAAAGTGATAGATGGGGTATGAGTTTAGGCAGAGTGATGGGGTGGTGGCATGAGCAGAGACTGAATGAAGTTAGGGTGTGGGATGGGAGTGCTGTCTGGACAGCGGGGAGAAATGTGACTTCTTCTATCAACTTTTCTTAGTCATTGTTACGCTAACTGTTAAGCAAACTATTGCTCCAACATAGCCCCATATGCAGTGGTGGCCCAGGGACAGGATTACTGCTTTAAAAACTCATATTTAAAAAAGAGGGATGAGGAACACATAGCTGCTTATTTCACAGCAATGTTGACTCCCAGCTAAGCAAGAATTATGGAGCTTTCCTGCTCTGGTCACAACATACATATCAAGTCACCGCTTTGTCCATTTAATCTTACATAGCCACATCAGAAGTGACTGTTTGGAGCAATATGGCCTTCCTTGGGGGCTGTATATCATTTACAGTTCTTTTTCTACTGGTACAACATGTAAAGTCCTGAGTGTTTCTTTAAGAGTAACAGAGACAGACGTTTTCGACCAGACTCATGGTTTCTGTGGCTACAAATTTCCTTAAAAACTCTAATAGGCTTTTGATCTAATTGCTTCCAGTCAGTTCTTGTGCAGATATACCGTACCCAAAGTCTTTTCTTAGTCCTATTGTAAGCTCTGCTTTATTTCTTTGCTTTCCATGAGTTCTGATATTTTACTCTCTACTCTTTTCATCTTAATGGAGGCCACCTTGAGGCTAGCTTGAGATAATAGGGTGTTTGAGTGCAACGCACTTACTCTGATCCTTGCCACAAGACTTGGATCCCTTTGTCTATATTAATGTTTGGAGCAGAAAAGCAGTTGTCTTTTCAGTCTGGCTGGGAAGGGGACAAAGTTTCTGGACATTCTCATTTTCTTTCATTTCTGCTTGCAAAGTAGCCAGTTCTTGCCTGAATTCATCTCTTTCTTAAGATACCTTACTAAAAGCAACAAGGAATAAGCAAAATTTTTATTTTTTACAACAGTATCTATTTTATATGGATATATGTTGTGACTTCCAATTGATCACAGATAATAATTTTTAAAAATAGCAGAATGAATGTTATGTTTTTCAGCCTATACACAGCAACTATGGTTCTACTGCAATCAGAGCATATCATCCCTTCAAATAATGGCTAATTCCAGTATTATTTAAACTCTTCTAAAATGTCAAAAAAGGAACACTTAAAAATTATTCCTAATAAATCTATGATACTCAAACCTGAAAAAAAATAGCCTTCTCCTATGTGTAATATGCACACATATACACAGCTCATCTCAGATACAAATATCAGTGCAAAAACTCTAACTAATTGATCAGCAAGCATAATCTGGGAATATATTAGAATAATCTATTACAATCAAGTTGACAGAAATCCTCTGTGTGGGCAAAGGGTTAACAAATCCCTTTCCACTTCCACATGAGAATGTGACCTTACCTTAACTTTTTAGCTCTGTTCCCCTGGCAACGTGATAAGGTGGTCTGTGAACTATGTTGCTGTGTTGCCTGTAAAAATGGACCCCTAATTGGTAAACTGCATTTAGACAGGGAGAACCTAAAACACCTGATAGCAAACCATAATATTGGACCAACCTAAGTTCAGCGACTCATAACTGGACATGTCCCTTCACAGATACCTTGGACACTATGCTTATGGTGCTGTCACAAGAGATGTTGGCTCCAGAGAGGCATGAGGCTCTTAAGCCAGGGCAGTTTCACACCTGTGTGAAGTGTTTCTCACCTTTTACCCTAGCTGTGATGCTTCATGAGGAGTTCCGTTGAAGAGGAGCACTTATCGCTACTGTGCAGACAAACTGTGGTCCCCACCCTGTAGCCTTCTGGGTAAGTAGATGCCGAACAGCCATTATTGCCCCTTGAGACTGAAGGCTCTGAATATTTATTTAAACCTAGGTACACTTGAGGTTGCTGCAGATTCTATGATCAGCACTACTGATTCCTAATAATTAAAAAAAAAAAAACTAATAAAATAGGAAGATATATGTTACAAACTAAAAGCCAAACTAATGTTGGAAATCATCACAGGGAGAATTCTTATTAACGTCAGGAATGAGATGAGTATGCTCATATCACTATTTTTATTTTATTATAGTCTACTAATATTTGATGCAATTAGGTAAGAAGAAATATAAATTTTTGAAGTGGGAGGTAAAGTTCTCATTAAAATGATATAATTATGTAACCTAGAATAGCCAAATAGTAACTTAAAAATGTCTTTAAAAAATAAGACTATTCAGTAAGATCGTTTTGATGAAAATATGTAAACACATACCTACGTGAAAAAACGTTAAAATATAACAGAAATCACCAACTTAAAAGATTGATCTTCAATAAGTAATGACTGCATATAGTAATGTATTAGAGTAATCAAGGAGATAGCCTCATAAACTATATATATGTCTAACCATTGTGCTGTACGACTGGAACTAATATAAAATTAAATTAAATTTTAAAAAGGATTGATCTTCAAATTTTTGCTGGCTTTCTCTTCACGAACTGAAGGCCTTGGCCTTTTGGTCTAATATAGCAGACACGAGAAACCGACAAGTTTCAGGTACAACTATTACTGTTGTTTTCCATCCATCTTCAAATAATTCTGCCAAAGACAATAGGAGACTGTATTTGTATATTTTGCTCTCCTACCTTTCAGCCCTTCTGAAGTCACATCTTGATGATCCGATGCAAATTTGAAAGAAATTTTGATTCATGTTTTTATGTCTAAAGATAGAATGATCTTTCCATGCTGACAATAAATTTTTAGAGTCACAAAACCGGGAGTGACAACACTACGCAACTGCTTTAACACATCACGCCCAATATCTTTGGCTTAACACAATACAAATTGCTTTCATTAGTGCAAAATTTGGTGCAGGTTGGACAGCTCCACTAAGCGATCTTTCGCCAGTGCCTGCCTATTCAGGGACCTGGGCTCCTTCTGTCCTGTGGTTCTGTCTTCCTGGAGTTCTCCTCACGTAACCACGTAGGCAAGAGAGAGAAAGCACGGGCAATCAGACCTCAGTTTTGTGGCACTCCACTGACGGCTACCAAATCACAAAGCTCGTACTAAACTGCAAGAGAAATCGCAAGCTGTATTTTCCTCTGTGCCATAGAGAAGAATGATGAATTCTAATTGAATACCTAGCATTATCCTTGCCACGTCCTCAAAAAGCTGTTGAACATAGTGTTTACTTACTGCCAGAAAGAAAGCTTTACATTAATTATAACAGCACTAGAAAAAAAAAATCGTCTTCGAAAACCATTCTCCAAAATTCACATAGTCAATGATTTTCATCAAACAGCAAGTCAATGTACTTATTGGGAATTCTTAACTTAAAACTCACCCAATTAAATTAGGTAAATATATAACATGCCTAGTCCAGCATATGGTACATGTAGTAAGTGCATAGCAAGCGCTGATCACCTCCTCAAGGCAAGATTTTACTACTGGGAATGAAATACTCCTTTACTAAGGTTTTTCTCTGTCTAAGGCAGTCAACTCGCAACACTTGCATTAACATTTTTTATGCCTACACCAGCTCTGACATGCTGTGCTGTGACCCTCTAATCTCAATCAAGCTTTTATCAAAGTATTTGAGCGAATTCAAAGTTGTCTAAAATACTCTTGCATCCCCCTGCCATATGAGGATGTATAGTTAAACTTTTCACCTTTCATAATAAATTGCCAACTTACTCTTCTGGTCTCTAGAAACATAGATATGCTCTCAAACAACATAGAAGACCAGTTTCTAAGGCAAAACTTTAGTGCTTATAAAAAATTTCTTTTTAAAATAAATGATATTTATGGAAGCTAGTCTAGATTGGGTCTGTCTATCCATCAACTTCTCTAGTTTTTCCAAATATAAACCTTGGATCAAGTTAGTCTCTTGGAACTCAGTTTAGGACCTGGAAGAGTCTTCTCTTACTGAGTTGAACTTTCAGCTTTTATGAGTTACAAGATATAGTTAAATAAGATCTGCTCCTGCATTTATTGGAAGACTGTTGTAGATGTTATCTGACATATTTATCCTGATCCCATAAAAGAACTAGTTTCTTACAGAACTTAGGGCCAAGGAAAAAATGGGTCTCTTCTGAGAAAATTTTATGCCTTCTATTTTTTGATAAAAACTTACTATATTAAATTTTTTTAAGTGGCTACCAAAAAACTCTGAAGACAGTGAAAAGATCAATTGTTGCCAGGGGTTAATGAGAGACAAGGATGAAAGGGCAGAACACAGTGGATTTTTAAGGCAGTGGAACTGTTTTGTATCATACCCAATGATGGATACGTGTCATTATACATTTGTCAGAATGCTTAGAATGTATAACACAGAGACTGAACACTAATGTAACTATGGACTTTGGGTGATTGTGAAGTATCAGTTGATTGTTGGTTCATTCGATGTAGCACTCTGATAGTGGATTTGATAATAGAGGAGCCTATGCATGAGTGGGGGCAGGGCCTACCTAGGAAGGCTCTGTACCTTCCTCTCAGTTTTGCTGTGAACCTAAAATTGCTATAAAAATAAAGCCTATTAAAATGATTTTTAAATAAAAATTAAATGTATTTTGCCATTAATGTTCCCCAATAATTTAAACTTCTTATGGCAGTTTTGCTTAGTGTTATTTACTTCAAATTATGAACAATTAAAATGTTTACATAAAATTGAACATGCACACACACGCAATATACATAAACACAGACGTGTGTGTGTGTGTGTGTGTGTGTGTGTGTGTGTGTTTAAAGAATCTACCAAGAAGCATAGATTTAAGTTCTGCTACAAGAGTTATTTTAACCTTAGGGTGGGTTAGCCTGCTTTCACTGGTCCTGATTTTTCTATTACTGTTTTATTACCTGGGTGTTCGATATAATCATAAATATTTACTTGGTCTTTGCCCGTTCCTGGCACACACAGATCTCTTAAAACGTTGTAATTTTGAGAACGGTAAGGGTGAGAGGAGCATCTTTTGTTATTTTTAAGAAGCCCCTTTCAACCATGCCTGAGTTTAAATTAATGTAGTACCCCTTGACGAAGCCCTAAATAGCTTCCGGATGGGGGCTGTTGTCAGAGAAGGCAACAGATGTGATTAGAGGGGTGGAACTTTCCACCCCACACTAAGACCTTAGAGGAGAAGAGAAGGGCTGGAGATTGAGTTCAATCGCCAAGAGCCAATGATTTAATCCATCATGCCTGTGTAATGAAGCCTCCCTAGGCTGGATTCGGAGAGATTCTGGGCTGATGAAGTCTCCACATACGGGAGGGTGGCAGTTTGGAGAGAGCATGAAAGCTCCTCACCCTTCCTACCTGTGTTGCCCTATGCATCTCTTTTATTTGGCTGTTCCTGAGTTGTATTCTTATAATAAACTGGTAATAGTAAGTAAAGTATTTCCCTGAGTTGTGCGAGCCATTCTGGCAAAGCATTAAACCCGAAGACAGGGTCATGGGAACCTGATTTATAGATTGTCAGTCAGAAGTACCAGTGACAACCTGGGACTTGTAACTGAAATCTGAAATGGGGGCAGTCTTGTGGGACTGAGTCCTTCACTTGTGAGGTCTGCACTACTTCGAGCAGTTGGTGTCATAATAATCAAATCGTAGGATACCCAGCTGGTGTCTGCAGAGAAAGAATTGCTTGGTGTAGAAAACCCACAATGTAGTGTCAGAGCTGTTGTGAATGGAAAGAAACATAATTTTCTTTCAATACCCTTGTTTTATATTGTCTTGAGGTTTTTCTCAAGTTCATTTTGGAAAGAAACAGGACTAAAATAAATTCAATAGATAAAAAGATAGTCTCCCAGCAATTAACATTTAGGCTTGATCTAAAAGCTATTACTTAGTTTTTTGTTTGTTGTTTTTGTATTTCCTATCAAGGTTTCTTTTTTTTTTCTCCTCCATCTAACATTGAGTCTTATCATCCAGAAAATCTTTAAATTCCTATATATATAATTAGTTCACATTCTATATAACAATTCACGTTTGCTCCCTCTGCTCAAACAATAAAACTGTCTTCCATAAAATAGTCCTTTTTTGAATGAAGATGCAAAATATAATTCCAAGACCTCATAGCCCCTTGTTGAAATTTTCTGATATATAACTTAAGTCAGTTAAGAGTATATTTACTTGTTTCATCCTAGGTAGAAAAACAAAACACCACACATTACATATAGCTCAAGCTGTGTGATCTAGTGAATGAACAAGGTCTTACTTCCCAGAGCAAATAACCTGAAATGAAAATGTATGGAAATTGAACAGTTAGAGGAGATTGGTAGATTAATGTTTTTAATTACAGAGTGTCTTCAACTCTGATAAATGTGCATATTAACTATAATTAATCTGCAAGATAATTCATCAAGGAAATCCAATCACTTTAGAGGTATTATCTCATTTTTCTAAATGCATGTCTAGGAATACAGTACAATTTGGAATAACTTTACTTAAGAAAAATTAATGCAGGATAGCACATAAGGTCAGACAAAGTTCAAATTTAATTCCACTGATAAATATCAGTTGAGCGCTGACTGAACCTCCCTGAACTTCAGTTTCTACATCTATTATAGGAATGCTAATACACTATGTATATGTAATTTTCTATGTTATGTTTTGACATCATAAAAAATCATTCTGCTTAGAGCAAAACTGCCCCTCTCTGGGCTGTCTGATGCTTATAGAGTGAGCTCGAAGGGCCTCTCAATATAGTAAGCTTTGTTTCTTCCTGAGCCTCTCCTATCTTCTCTTATGGCCACATCTGCATATAAAGCAATGGAGTGTCTCTACCTCTCTCTCTTTCCTGGTATAGAAAAGAAGCTGGACCATTGCTGCATTCTTATGAGCATGCCATTTTTTTGTTTGTTTGTTTTGCCACAGGGATTTCCTGTCTCTTACTGTGATAGCGGCTGACAGAGGAGAGGCCTGTCTTTCAACAACAGGTATGAATTCTGCCAACAGAATAGCCAATGTAAGCTTCCATGGAGGGAGGGATTCACCTGGACTAGATACATAGAGTTTATTATTTTTAATGCAATAAAGATGAAATTGATACATATCAACTCAAAAGAAGGAAGAAAAAAAAAAAGCCTTGACTGGATTTGATATCCAGGTTTAGTTTCTGGAAGCAGTGCCAAATGCTCCCTGCGGGCAAGAGACGCCTCCTCAGCTCATGTCACTCCTTGGTGCAATCAGCTCAAATTTCTTTATAGTCTAGAAGAGAGTTTATTTTTTTTCACTGAATGATTTAACAGGTATCTATTGCATAACGCTTAAATGTATTGTACCATATTACATCTAAGTCCTAGCCAACCTTTCAGGCTGTGATTGAAATCAGCATCATCTCTGGTAGTTATTTAATTTGGTTTTGGTTTCTTAAGAAGCAAGCAAACAAACAAAAAAAATAAAGCAGATTATTGTCACCCTGTAGTTGCCTTTTTTATGGTAATTGATTCAATCTTTTTTACTCACAAAAGTAACCCTAGGATGGGCTAAGAGAAAGGAGTTGAAAACGTAAAAGTTCAGGAATAAAGGCTCCAAGAACTTTAGTAACATCCTGGAAACTGAAGGGTTGAGCAAAAGATTCCTCAAGGTATTGATGTTGTAATTTATAACCTGAAAAACTAGGTTGCCTTGCCACCTGTGGTAAAGATTTGGATCTCCTTGGGGGTGTTTCCAGCCTTTCACATTGATCTACCCATGTCTTTAAACCCAACTTTCGCACAAAAAGTTTGTTTTGCAAGCCATTTGGAACTCTCACTTATTTCTATAAAAATCTGCATGGTGCTTGTAATTTGAAGGTCAAGGTCATCAGATACACAACAAAGACATACACCAGGGTTCTGCTTCTAGAAATGGTGGATGAAGATGTTTTGAAATAACCCTCTTTTTGAGAATTAAAAAAGCATTTGAGGTGGTAAGGAACTGGGTTCATGGGGTCCAGATACGGGAACACAGGGGAGCCCAAAGAACTGAGCCTGAAACTGTACTGCTTTTCTTCTTCAGGCAACTGCCAATTCTAAAAGCAGGAGCTCGGGGGTAGAATCCGTTTCAACAGACACATGTGCCAGGGGAAGAAAAATTAGAATTCAGAGCTTGCCAAAGGGGATGAGACCTGGTAAACCCCCTAGGTGTTCAGTTGGAACCCTGAAGGGGTAAACCCAAGGAATTAAGAGTCCACTAGATACAGATGAGCCCAAACAAAGACCAGGACGTGATGGAGGAAGTGATCTGTGTCTGCTACCACTCCAGCCCAGCGGCTCGCCAGAGGCAAACGAACCCTCTCTGGAGGAAGATAACATCACCTATGGCCACAGATTATCTCTGAATGTTTTATATCAAAGTCTGACAATCAATTAAAAAGTATCAAACACATAAGAAAATGAGACTGAAAGGAAAACAGGGTAATAGAAATAGGCTCGTAGAGAATATAGAATTGGAGTTATTCAAAATAATTTTTTAAAATTATGATAAAAGACATTTAAGAAATTAAAAGGCAAGACTGAGAATTTTGACAGAGAACAGGAAATAAAAATAAAGTTTAAAAAATAAAAAGGAAATTTTAGGAAACACAATAACTGTTGTTAAGAATTCAATGAATGGGTTTAATAGCAAGTTAGATGCAGTTGAAAAGAATCAGATAAGTTGGAAGAAATATCTAGGTTGAATCATGGAGAGGCAAAAAAATGAAAAACACCCCAAAGATCCAAAAGATTGTAAGAGATACAGGGGAAGTTGAAAACATCTAATACATCTATAATTGTAATCCTAAAAGGAAAGAGAGATCAGGACAGGGAGAATGGAGCAGAATAAAGGGATAATGACTGAGAATTTCCCAAAAGTTTTGAAAAATATTAAGTCACAGATTTAGAAAGCATCATGAACCCCGAGCAGAATGTCACAAAGAAAACCATACCTAGACAATACTGGTAAAACCAAAATCTTTAAGGCAAAAGAAAGAAGAAGACAGAAATGTGTTGGCTTCTCCTACTTCCTCCCCCAGGGTGGTGTTTTTAAGAGGACAGTGTAGTGAGGAAGCCTGTGCAGGACGTGGGCAAGTGAACCGGGGTTTGCTTCATTCTGTGTTTCTGCCTATTGTCAGTTACTTTGGGGAAAGTGAGGCAGCATTCCTCATTTGCAAAATCTTTATCCATTTACTTGATGATAATACATACTCATTTGGTGCTGAAGCCTGCTCTGTACTGTATATACAACTAAATTGGGGTGCTTTCATTGTGGTAGGCCGTGTTATTGTGCCCGACTTTAGATAAGCAAACCAAGGTTAGAGAAGTCAATTTGGCTAAGGTCATGAGGTTAGTAGGAAGTAACACCTGACTTCGTGGCCCTTGCTCCTAACCCTCTGACTTATGTCATCCAAGAGAAAGGGTAAACTTTTTGTGGGAGGATTATGATTCACATTCTACTATCCCTCATACTGGTAAGGCTTATACCTAATGACTTGCTCAAATACAACAGCAACCCCAACAATAACAGCTGACCTTATTGAGCACACACAATGTATCAGGACTCATGACTTCTCACATCCTTCTCACGGAATGGATACTAATATTATCCCACTTTACATATTAAAACACTGAGGCACAGAGAGGTTAAGTAACTTGCAAGGTCACACAGCTGTTAAGAAGTTGAGCCAAAACCCAAAACGAGTAGTTTGGCTTCTGAGCCTGTTTGTAACCATCACTTTTACTGCTATTGCTATACTATTGTTCATTAACAAGAGGGGTCAAGGGAGAGAGAGTGGTCTGTGTCTGCCAGGACAAGCTTGGAAGCATCCTAATAGTGACTGTTAAAATGGCACATACCTTGGCCGTGAAAGACCATATTTGTAGAAAGGCCAAGAAAAGTAAAATGATCACATATGCAATTTCCAGCTCTTCCATTTGGCTCTAAGGACATTTTTCAGAATCTACGCAGTCACATGTTTTCCCCACAAGGTGAGTTCTTAACTCATCTATTTACTACAATTGCTTTCATCAGATATTTTTCATTGCCCCCCCCTTTTTTTATCCTTTCAAATTCATTTCACTTTTACTTTATACCTTAGGTTAAAAGGTAAATGAATTGGCTTCATATCAGCTATCGTCCTTTACCGGTCCCAAATAAGATAAGGCTTGACAAAACTTCTAAAGCCACCAGAGCTTGTTTAACAATGTTTAGAAGGGGAAGATCATCATGAAAAGAACAGGCCTATTGCTTGAGGAGCATGGTAAATGTTAACAGATGCCAGGAAGAAGGCAATGCTATTCAACTGCTACTATTCTTCTTCATCAAGGAAATGAAGCATCTTCACATTGGAAAGAGTAGGGCGAATGTTAAGTGAGTCATAAATTTGACGACTCACTCTCTACAATGGAATTAAATTACAAAATATGATGGTCTGACTTTCTCTAAGGCCATATATATCCAATCCAATACTGTAATTAACATCCAGTTTTAAATGTCAGTAGTCTCAGAAGAATGAATCCACAAATCTTGGGTGAAAGCATTTTCAAGATGTCATTATCAAATACTCCCTTGCTGTGAATGGAGTTAGATGTGTAGAATTTCTGGAAGAATATGGCTTTGCTCTGCCTTAGGGCTCATTTAGTTACAAGAACTAGAAGCCTGCGCTGGCTGCTTCCAATAAAAGAGGATTTATTATACAGTAGCTCCTAATGGAATTCAGGAGAGGAAGGCCAGTCAAGCCCCCTGGTGAAATAGACTTCGGCAACTGAAAAGTTGTCAGGAACTACATAGCTTTTCTCTGGGGTTGCCTGTTCTCTCACCTATGTTTTTCTGTGTCAGCCCCTCCCTGTGGATGGGCTCTCTCTCCTGCTCTCACTCCATGGCCCTCAATAGCTGTCATGGTCTCTCATTCGACAGGACCTTGGAGCTTGAGCGACCACCACTACTTGACTCTCAGCCTGTGTCCCTCAGTTCAGATTCTCAAGAGAAAAATAATCAGACCAGTCTGGTTCACAGGTCAGGTGTCTACCTTCCTTCTAACCATGGAGGGTTGGGTTTATTTGATATAAACATGGGAAAAAGGACTCACAACTGGTACCCTAGTTGGGCCAGGGAAAGGGTGTTCTTAAAAAAGAGAACTGGGAAAGAAACCTACATCCAGTGTTTCAACATCCTGGAATTTTCACAATATTGTAAATGACTACCAAAGACAAGTTCAGATACTGAGACAGGATATCAGAGAAAGCTTTTAAAAGGAAAAAATGGACATTTAATATATATGTAGATTATTCTCCACCAAATGAGGTTTAAGCTCATAAATTATTCTTCGCCAATAAAGTGAAATTCAAAAACTGAAATAATAACTTTTAGTGACACATCTGAACATTAACCAAAGATTTTTAGGGCAAATATCAATGAAGCTTATATCTAAGATCAACATAATGTGATACATTAGGCAGAGAATATTCAATTTTGGGTGCTTGCAATAAATAATTATCAATACATGGTTTTAAAGGAAATGTTCTCTATTGTTGTAGCTTGACTGAGACAATGTGAAAAATTTCAGGAGTGTTAGAGAGAGGAGTATTTTCCATTTTTTTTTCTGACATCTTTACCTAACTGCTTTGGAGTTAGCTTCTAAACCAGAGCAGATCCCAGATCAAGAAGCTTCTAGAGAGATAGCTTCTGTTGCCACCATTTCCCCAAACAAGATCCAAGCTCGAGCTCAGAGCCAAATCCTAGCTCTGCCCAGTTTTTGGAGTTAGGCTAAACAGGTATCAAAGGACATAATTAATTGGCTTGACCTCAGTTTTTCAGGAACATCTTTTCAGGATCAGAATTTATCTCTGGCAGTAGAATAGTTTAATAGCAAAATAGCCTTCATTTTATAAAATATTGAATTATGAATTATTTTTAACATGTCATTTTTAAATTAAAATGTAGGATATGTAACCTTTTAAATATTAAAATGTTTACATCAATTTATTAAATAAATGGTATTCATCCTATTCAAGAAAATAATCATTTGTTCGACTATGTAGTTGCAAATATTTTTGAAGATTTTTCAGATATAAATAAAAATGTTTATTTTATTTTTTACTCTGTTTAAAGCACATGTGATTGATATTTTCTTTAGAAATCTAGTTTCCATATCACTATTGTTTTATGTTTGAATCCTTTAACATTAAACTTTTGTGTGTAATGGAATGTTGTCATATTCAGCCAAAAGCTAAAAAAAAAAAAAAAAGTAGATATTTGTATATGGTTTTAACACTTGAGGATATCTTATTTTAAATCCTACTATGGTTTTTAATGAAAGACAACATTTTTCAAAGGGGAAAGAAAATGTATCTGTAATTGATGGACATTAACACTTGCAATACAACTATGTCATGGCCTTTATTTGCAAAAAGGGAAAGAAATTTGGACGACTGAGCAGAATTTTTCAGTTGCTTTTCCAGGAATAAACAACAATCCAAGTAAGGACAGTATTATTCTGGGTTTTCAGATGAGACCTAGAAAAGTTAAGTAACTCAATCAAGGTCATATGTAGTCTGGTAAGTGACAATGCCTGGTTTCTAGTTCAGGTATATCTGATTCCAAAACCCATGCTCAGTTTATCACAGCTCATGGTCTGATGGTTTCACAGATGACAGATTCATAGCATGTATTGCCGCAGAAGAAGAAAATGTATGTTTGAATTTGTTATAGTGCCATTCAATTTAAAAGCTCCATTTTGAGGGTTTGTATATGTAGGAGCATGCTGGGGGGTACGGTTAGGGAAGTAATTATCTCACTCCATCGTTACAAAATTACCCTCTGTAACCTTATGACAACTTGCTTTCTCCTGTAAAAGAAAAATAGCTGATAATATATCGGCTATATAGCATTGTGCACTAAACTCTCATTAGGTTTGAATTATATACTGAAGTAGACTCACAGACTTGTAATGTGATTACATGACTAATGCAACATAAAAGCTATTCTACTTCTGAGGTTCTAAGGTGGATAGTATTAATGCTATTGTAAAAGAAGCATTATTTTATATTTGGGGATTCTGGAGATTTCCTTACTAGGAAAAGACCTCAAGGTCATTTATACTCAGCTAACTGGGTAAAGACTGAAGGCTAAGAAGAATAAACATGTTACAGCATCTTCTATGAGTTAAGGTAAAGAGTCATAGCTGGAACTAGGTAAAATCAGGACATTCATATGGCCTCCTTAACCAAAATGGAACATGGAAGACATAACTGATGTAGTGTGTCAGCCCCAGGAGCTGGTATCAGGAAATGCCTTAGTGCAGTGCATGCAGAGGCATTTGAGCTAGAGTTCCTGGGATCTTCCCAGTCTCTCCTCAGAGCCTAGCTCCAGGATTCTCTCTGTTACCTTCTTCCTAAGTAAAATCCTCCAGAAAGCACACATGCACATCTGCTTTTGTTAGATCACAAAAAGTAGCTTTAAAGGTGACAAAGACACTGATAGGGAAGCTGCATGAAGTTTAATTCTTTTTCCTTTAAAATTGAGAAAATAAATATTTTAAGTTAATCAATCTGTAATTTTATATTTGAGATTTTAAGTAGTGGAGGTATCTAAATTAATGAATTGAATATTCTAAATAGATTTATAGCTATTTCATCTAAATCTCTAAAAGTTTATTTGTACGGCAAAAATTGGGGAGAAGAAATATCTCATGAAAACATGGGGATTTCATCATTTATTAGTAAATGTTTGATTTTTAAATCTCTCCATTTATTCAAAAGTTTGTTTCTATCTCTCAGTAAATCTTGGGAATAATATAATGTCAAAGTCTTTAAGAAAGATTATTATGACAGCTATTTATACACGAATTAAAGAAGTGAAGCTCTAGAAAGGAGGGTATTATCATACAGGGAATTGGGGAGAAAGTGAGATTTTCAAGAACTTTAATGAAGAAAAACTCAAAAGGTCTTGGTAATAGGACAGGTATAGAGGATGACATTGCAAATACATGAAGAAAACATGCCCCTCAATTCAAGGATTGTTACAGCAGTGGCAGTACTAAAACTGACCTTGCTCCAATTCTCTTGATCCTCATTCTTCACTCTGTCCATCTAATTAAACATTGCTGAAGAGAACAAGATGTCAGCTTCTCATGATGCAGTAGTTTGTCATTTCTCCATGTAGTAGGGTCAGAGTACCCACTTCTGCTTAATTCCTAAACCCTCCCTTAAGGGAGACAAAAAGCCTGAGACATGAGAGCTCTGAAGAGAAGTGGGAATAAAATAATGGATTCTCTGACAAGCTTATGATCCAGAAATCTGAATCCTAAATGAGGTTTATAACCTTTTTCATAGGCCAATAGTTGTTAAATTATGTTAGCATCAATTAGGTTGTACAAAGATAAAGGTATGTTTTTTGGAGAAACTCTGGAGAGCACATTAGCTGATGTTCCTTGATGTTTTGACCCTTCTTCCTCATCTGTGTCAACGTATCCACCTGGTAGAAATGT
This sequence comes from Eonycteris spelaea, assembly GCA_003508835.1. NCBI lineage: Eukaryota > Metazoa > Chordata > Mammalia > Chiroptera > Pteropodidae > Eonycteris > Eonycteris spelaea. The sequence continues at coordinate 7,487,284 of PUFA01000062.1, forward strand.
CTATTGACTCATATCAGTCCCAGCTAGCAAAAGCAGCTCTTCACTCTCAGTCTGCTGCTTCAGAAGAAACCCGTGGAGACTGAAGTAAATCACAATAGAAACACGAACCTCCTCCCTTACGAACTCAGGCTAGTGAGAGTCATCTCATATTTACATTGTTTTGGAAACATGCAGACACTCACAAATAGTTTGGAAGGAAGAAAAATTTTATGTTAAAAGTCAAAATTACCTAGCCGCTTGGATGTCGTGAGTGATGATGGTATGTATGTATATCGGTCCAAAGAATGCCTGGATGTAAAGCATAGGCTAATAAGTTAGGGTACTATCTGAAACATCATGGCTCCTTTTTCCCCCAGTTATTCAGAAATTGCAATTAAAAAAATTAATTTTTAATTTTGAAGGTATTGCCCATATATGATAAATTAAAGCAACATTAAAATATATACAATTAAAAGATGTGTCTACAGCCATGCACCCTGAACAAACCTGAGCTTGTCTGATCTCCGAAGTCAAGCAGGGTCGGGCCTGGTTAGTACTTGGATGGGAGACCACCTAGGAAGACCAGGTGCTGTAGGCGTAAAAAATAAAAATTACGGGATTGTAAACTGACAAGGTTCTTGCAATCTGTGAGGCCAACCAAGGATTGCCTTGCCTAAAACATAAATAAATAGACAGATAGATAGATAGATAGATAGATAGATAGATGATAGATAGATAAATGTAAGATGCTCTTTCCCTTCTGCACCCCTCAGTTAATTCCCCAGAAGTAATTGTATCCATCAGGAATGCTTTGCCTCAAGTATTAAGAACTACTAATAGTGGTAATTGTTACTTTATATACAATTCAAAAGGAGGTGGTGTCAGAGTTGTGACATAATCAGGAAACCACACTCCACAGCATGCCAGCAATATCATACTCACTGTCATAAGGGGGCTAACACAGCTGCAAGCAGTCCATTTTTCAAACGAAAGGACCCTAAGCAGGAAGGAAAGAGGTAGAAGCAAAAAGACCCTCTTCCTCATGCACACCTTTATTTTCTGAGGAGAGAAAGCCTCTCAGAGCCTTAAGCAGACTTCCCCTATCTCTCATTCCCCAGGCAATAGCTGAATCCATCCACAGACCCACCGCAGGTGAAAGAGGATGAGACTGCCCTAACTCCTCCACTGGAACCAGGCATGCAGCAGCCTGAACAAATCCAGTGTTCCTTTAACAAGAAAGAAGGGGAATGACTATTCGATAGGTGACTTCCAGTGATGGCCACAATAAAAATGGTTAATTGTGTCTTAATATATACCCAGAGATTTTCTATATATGTACATATGCATATACACACAAATATTTACACATGATACTTGCTTAAGTATTTTACTTTTTTTAGTAAATGAAAGACGCTATGCATAATCTTAGCAGATAATAAGCATGTAGTAAGTGCTTTAGCGATGCTAATTACTATTACTACTTTGTTGTTATTATTACTTGTAGTCTGTGAGACAATATATGCCCATTTTAAAAAGAACGAGGATTATTTTCCAGCAGATACTAAATTATACCTCACCAGTACTTTGAAAAATTATGCCAGCCGTTTTATTTTGGGTTATTGAATACCCTTGAAGATATTAGCTGCATAGCTCCTTTAAAGAGAGATAAGAATTACTGTGGTCAGCAGTAAATTCCATTTAAACATAGTGAAATAATTTTGTGAATAACTGCTAGGTGACTAAATGTTTACTTTCCGATGGCTATCTAGCCACAAATATTTTCTAATCATGTTAATATGCAGGGAGAAGTAAAAAGGTTAGGTATTAAACATTTTTGGTGTATTTGCACAAAATATCATGTTAGCAAGTGAATTTTATATTATTGATAGATTTGGGGGGAAGAAAAATATTTTGTTTGCCTAATTTATGCTGCACAGAGAAAATGAGAATTGTTTGAGATATTCTTATGCAAGAGAAGGCCAATATTTCATGTAAAAGCAAAGCACTTTTCTTCAAGTATTTGACATAATTGGATGAAAGTCTGTGGGAGAGGAGGGTGTGGAGGAGAGAAGTCTCCTTTGCAGTCCCTGAAACAGGATCCTGACAAAGGTTTAAGATAGGTGAGTGCTCAGGTATGTCTAGTTACTGATTGCCTTTCAGCCTTCATGAGTTGACCTCTCATAGACCTTAAGGCCAAATTGTAAAATGGCTGTTTTTAAGATAAAAACTTGATTTTTCAGTCCTTTTTTCTGTTTCTTATTATTTGCTCCCAAAACATTGCTAAATATGAAGATATTGGGATTATGCATAAGTATGTATAATTCATTTCCAACACCAGTGGGTAAACTTAGATGTTGACTAAGATCTCCAGATCTAAAATTCTAAGTTGAAGATCAATATTTCCAGAACTGATTAATCACCAAAAGCACCTGGATGCACTTCAAAAAATAGTTCCCTGGATCCTACCCTCAGATAGTCTGTCATTCATTTAACAAATAATGACTGAGAGCCTTGTTTTGGATTCTAGTACATGATGATGACTGAAATGACATACTCTCATCCTGCCCTATACTCTATGGAACAACTGTGATTGAACCCAGCAATGTTTATTTTTAAAATGCTCTCCAGGTAATTCTGATAACTAGGCAGTTTAGAGAAGCAATGTTTCAGACCAAATGCAAATAAGAGACATTTCTGAGGGGCTGTTTTAATTTTATTTGGGATGAACTCAGCTTTACACTCTAGAAATGCTTCTATTTTTCATTGAAAAAAATTAAATAGCTTTTCTAAAACATACATATATATACATATCTGTATACATAAAAGACATATCTGTATCTTAGATTGAAACATAAATGTTAATAAGAGGAAAACATATATTTCACAGACATAGTTACAGTATGCCAGTATTAAGTGCAATTTTAATGAATTAACATTGATAGTTGATATGTCAACTATGGGCATCAGCACAAGTTAAAATAATATTTGATTTGAAAAGCTGAGAGTTAAAGCTCAGATTGCTTATGCAAATAAATGAATTATTTGTTTTGAATTCTACTATTAACTTATTTGCTCTTTGAGGAATTTGAAAGCCTCACCTACTTTAATGTTCAACAATTTGAAACTTGCTGAGATTTATAAACAGAGATTTTATGCTTGCTAGAGTTATACAACTCTATTTTCCTCTAAATAATACCAGATTAGAATTTATCAAAATGAAACAAATGAAAAAAATCCCCATTTCTATGCCACCAATTATAAACATGAAGACAATTTGATCTAACTCCAGAAGTAGAACTCTAGGAAACCCCTCCAAAAAAATGTTTACAAAGGAGTTATGAACAGCCAAACCTTAATTGTTTGATTTATAAATTAGATTCTTTATCACAAGTTTCTCCCCCCACACCACCATCAATACCTACATTCCACTTAGGCCAGTAAAATAGGAAAAGACACCACTCAAAGCAGCCTTATTCATGTGTAGTCTTCTATCAATCAGGGTTCCAGCAGGTGGTTCAAATGAAAAGACTTTAGTGCAGGGACCACAGCAGCTATAGGCTGAGCAAAGGGAATAGAGTAGGAATATGAGAAGCTAAGAGACTAGCAAGAGTGGGAAGCAGGTGAACAGTGCTGGATGTGAAAGGAAAAGAGGAGGACACTGTAGTCCAGACTAAAACTATGAAGGAAGGAAGGAAGGACCCCTCAGAAGGAGCTGTTGTTGTTAAAGCATACAGAACTCCAGAGACCCCTTTCAGGAGGCACAGGACAGGAAGTAATACCCTTCCTTCTTTGTCCCTTTCTGCATTCTGATTTTCTTCTCCTGCTTCCCCAGTGTCAATTTCCTGGAGATGGGGGATGGGGGTACCCACAATGCATAAAATGTATCAGGGATGCGTGGACAATTTAAGGAAAACCCCAGACTCTCTAAACTGGAGACTCTCTTGAAAGACAATTTATAATGGGCATTTAGAACCATAGTTTTATACATAAGCTATCTACTTCGTAGATTCATGACTATTTTCAAATCTAAACTGTTTTTGGGTGCAAACAAGGTTTTATTTTCTATCTTTTTACTAAATTCTAGCAGTAAGAATTACGTGATTTTATATTGCCTCCTCTTCTAATCAGTTATTACATTGTGAGTAGTAAATTGTAAGCAAGGAGCCAAATCTAACACACACAAAAAGATATTTTGGATTAGCTGTAAATTACTCCTCTACTTTAGTAACGATAATCCAGAATTGGACTTTGGTGATTAAAATAATAGGATTAAAAGACAATTCAGCTTATGTGTGAATTCCCTCTCATTATGGAGTTAGCTGTGGAGTTACGGGACCTTTATCATTAGCACAGGTGTGAGCCTGAGTCAACACTAACTCAAAAGCTTGTCTTCTTGAATATTTGGTAATTGAAAATGCTGAAATACATTTTATAAATTCAGGACCAAAAAAAAAAAAAAGGGGGTGGTCATTGTTAATGCTTTTGCAAACTGGGATGAATAAATTGGTTTCGAGATGCTGCAAGATGAAGATGACAGCAGCTCAAAATGCCATTCCCTAAAGGAGGACAACCGATGCTAGGCTAGCTGCCATTCGTGTGATCTCACAAAAGGTTATCCAGAAGGGATGTCTCCCACTTTAAGAAGCACAAATGTTATTGCCAGGACCTTGCATTCTTCAAGTGTAGTAATAGAAAAAGACCAAAGGCAATTGGATCAGAATGATAGATTAAGCATTGTATAAATGATGTGTACATCCAGAAAGAATGCCTTTCTCAAGAAAACACTTGAAAAAAGATACCATTGGAACTCTAGTATCACAAAGAAATGTAATAATGACTAGTTTTCAAAGGGCGCTTAATAACTCAGTGATTATAGAGTGGAAAAGCTAAATTTTCTAATTTTCATTTATTTTCTTATGTATTAAAATCAACGAAGGTGTAAGCAGGGGATGGACAAAAGAAAGCCCATTCAATTCCATTTTATTTGCAAGTTATAATTTAAGGTGAATGTTGGCCATTTTACATATTTGGAATTATTTTCAAGTAACCTAAGTAAAATTTCATAATTTCAGCGTTCACCATAGATATTAAGTTTAGGTAGTCTGAAGATTAAGAAGAGACTATTAATTGAAACTGAATGCAAAATATATCCCCATTAGATTCCCGTTTTACTTTTACGATCCCTGGTGGCTCATGAAGTCCTCCACAGGTCCAAGTCTGGATATTATTTACCTAATCTGTTTTACCTGTTTTAATTTGCTTCTGCCTATTTATTCCAGCCACAAGTAGCAAGATCTCTGGAAACACCAATTCCTGCCTCATGTCAGATAGGCTATATGTGTTCTGTTGTGAGATTACCAAGTATTGATTTAAGTTTGCAGGAAATACATAGGAGTTTTCTATTTGTTAAGACAAGGCTTCCATTTATGGCTCCCCTCCACAAAGATCCCAATCAGTTCTCATTGCCAATAAGACTGTCACATTATAATGTATTTAGAAACGTATTGTGCTTTGGTTCTCTTTATGCACTTTCACTTATTGCCCTCACTCCCATCCTATTAAAAAAATGACAGGGCACACGGGGTCAAGGTGATGGGGGAAGTAAACACTGTGCTTGCTTTCTCCCACAACCACATCAAAATGACAACTAAGCTACTGAACAACCACCATCACTGAGAACCACCTTAAATCTAGCTGAACAGAAGTCCTCCTTATAACTAAGAATATACAGAGGAAGCCATATTGAGACTGGTAGGAGGGATGGAGATTGGAAACAGACAGGTCGCATACCCACATGAGGCAGTTAACAATCAGGAGGGATATCTCGGCTGCGGGGGTCCTTCCCAAGGAGCAAGGGGTCCCAGTCCGACACTGGACTCCCCATCACAGGGTTCCAGTGCTGGGAAGAGAAGTCCCCACAAATTCTGGCTGTGAAAACAAGCAGCTATAATGACTGAGTGAGAGGCTACTGGAGGCGTTCCTCTTAAAGGGCTCTTGCGTGAACTTACTCGCTGTTAGACTTACTCATTCTGAGCTCCCGCATTGGAGCAGCAGCTAAAAAAGTGCCAGAGACATACAGGGAAGAACTGAATTATTTGGCTTCAGGGTGAGGGCTAAAGCTTTCTCCTAGACAGAAGTGCTTGTAGATGCCATTGTTCCTTTGTCAAACTCTCCTTCCTACCTAGCCTGCAGGCACAGGTGCAGACAAGCACCAAGTCTGAGTCTCCATCAACATAGCTAACACTGTTAGTCCCACTCTGGTGATTCCCTGAGACCCTACTGCCCCACCCAACTTGTGGGCCCACCCAAGCCGATTCCAGTGGCTTTTTCACACAAACAGCCCATCTTGGCTCATGCTGCAGACTTTCCTAAAATCTCTCAAAGTTTCACAAACTCCAAACAATCAGCATCTGACCTTGGTGTGCCCCATAACTCTTGCTAAGTAAGCCCCATACCTGGCACTAATGGCAACCATCCGTGGTTCGCAGCTTAGCCTCTCCCAGGTGCCTCCGAGCCTAGCACAAGTAGCAACCATCTGTAGATCACTTTATCGCTCATACCAGGTGGCACTGGGATGAGCACAGGCATCAGCTATCTTGGCCTGCAACAGAGCTCCTCCTAAAGGCCCCAGAACCAACATACCTGGTGGCCAGATTCGGACCACACAAGTACCACGCAACCAACTCCACAAATAACATACCCAAAAGACAGACTTGGCAGGCACCAGAGTTCTGCTAAAATGAGTCCTGCTCCATTGGGTGAGCCCTTGCACAAAAGCTTCTTCCTATATTCATGACCCTTCCTCATAGCCAATCAGCCTGAGGAGCAATCCCTCCCACTGACATGCCAACAGCAATCAAGTTTCAGCTACAACAAGAGGACACACAAAACCCACACAAGTGACACACCTGGATCACCCAGCTCAGGGGACCAGGGAGCCTGTATCACTGGGCTCCACAAGACATCTACTACATAAAGCCACTCTACCAAGACCAGGAGACATAGCAGATCTACCTATTACATAGAAATAAACACAAGGAGTCAGGCAAAATGAGTCATCTGTTCCAAATGAAAGAACAGAATAAAACTGCAGAAAAAGAGCTAAAGAAAATGGAGACAAGCAATCTACCAGATACAGAGTTCAAAACATGGTTATAAGGATGCTCAGCGAACTTAGGGGAAGACCAGATGAACTCAGTGAAAACTTTAACAATAGAGATAGAAAACATAAAACTGGAAGTAGAAAACACAAAAAAGAACCAGTCAGAAGTGAAAAATGTAATAAGTAAAATGAAGAATACATTAGAGGAAACCAATAGTCGATTAAAAGAAGCATAGTCTCAGGAATCACGCTCCATCTCAAACCTTTACTATTACTAGCTACTGTTTAGAATAAATGATTATTTCTCAATGAGCCTTAGTTCCTACTTCTATAAAATTAAGGATTAATACTCATCAGACAAGGCTGTGAAAATAAAACATTATCAACAATATGGCACAGAGTCAACAGAAATAAATGACTTAGCGTTAACTCTGAAGAGTTATAAAATTTCTATACACAGACAAAAAACTTTCTTAGTCAACAGTGTTTACCAACTTTACCGTCCTTTCAAAACCTTTTGAGTCTGCATTGTTTTTGTTTGTTTGTTTGTTTTTAATTGTGGTGAGAACACCTGACATGAAAACTTCCCTTTAAACAAAATTTAAGTGCACAATACAATATCATTAACTATAAGAACAATATTATACAGCAGATCTCTAGAACTTATTTATCTTGCATAACTGAAAATTTATACCTTTCAACAGCAACTCCCATTTCCCTCTTCACCCCAGCCCCTGGCAACCACCATTCTGCTCTCTGTTTCTGTGAGTTTGATTACGTAGACACCTCATATAATTGAAACCTCTCAGTATTGATCCTCTGACTGGCTTGTTTCCACTTAGCACAATGTCCTTAAGGTCAACCATATTGTCGCAAGTCACAAGATTTCCTTATTTTTTAAGGCTGAATAATATGCATTGCATATATAAACACTACATCTTCCTTATCTATTCATTCATTGATGGATAGTTAAGTTGTTTCCATATCTTGGCTATAGTGCATAATTCTGCAGTGAGCATGGGAGTGCAGATAGCTCTTCAGGATACTGATTTTGCTTCCTTCAGATATTTACCTAGAAGTGTGATTGAGAGACCATACAGTAATTCTATTTTAATTTTTTGAGAAACCACTGTACTGCTTTCTATAGGGGCTGAGACATTTTACATTCCCCAATAGTGTACAAGGGTTTCAATTTCTCTACATCTTCACCAATACTATCTTTTTTTTCTTTTTTTGTAATAGCCATTCTAACAGGTGTGAGATGATGGAGCATGGTGTTGCATTAGTTTTGTAAACTGCTTTTTCTTTAAACCCATTCCACAAGCCTTTAAAGTAGCAAATAAAGAATATTCACCTAAAATATTAGTTTTCAGTTCATTATGTGTCACCAGATACCTTAGAGAATCTAATGAAAGCCATGGGACCCTCCTGCCAGTAAAATGCACACATACAATAAATAATGCAAATTGTTTCTTGGAATGATAGACCTCATATACCTATTTATGAACCCCAGTTTAAGATCACTTGCCCTACGTGAAGCTAGTTTCTGGCTTTCTTAACACTAATGATTTAATTCAGGAATTAGCAAGTTTTTTGTTTTTTGTTTTTTGTTTTTTGTTTTTCTGTAAAAGGCAAGAGAGTACATGTTTTCAGCTTTGGGGGACAGCCTCAATCAAAACTACTCTACTCTGCATTTGTAGCGCAAAACCAGCCATAGAAAATCCATTTAAAATAATGAGAATAGCTGTGTTCCAATAAAAGTTTATTTGCAAAAACAGACTGTGGGCTGGCTTTGGCCCTTGGGCTATAGTTTGGCAACCCATGAATTAATTCTTTCAAAAGAATTAAATAATTTCAGTAGTTATGAACTGGGAAAATCTTGAACACACACACACATGCACACACAAAGCAGGCTATCCACATACACTGTAAAGGAGTAGCAGCTGCTAGATCTTTCCTCTGGAATGCCTGGGATGGGATGAGAACCCATTGAGATGATCCTCCTCTTGCATCACATTTGATAATAATCTTTTAATTTGTAGCTAATGGCAACTGGTGTCTTCTGTTGTTCTGAAATATCATCGGAGCCATCTATTAGTACTTCTTACCCGTGACATAAATTCATAGTGCATTCTAATTTAAGACTGGAGAGAAAGGAAAACACTCAGCATTTCATATCCATTTTTCTATACCTACATTCCATCATGCCCTATTTAGAATAATTTACCTCCTTAAGAAACTTAATTGAGTTTCTATTCTATTGTCTATTCTGTATTACGGTGTTTATAAATTTTGTTCTTGAAAAGCACATTTGGTGGTATTTACAGTAAAAATATCCAAAAACTATAGCAATGTGAGTATAAATTTTATACAGTAAACATCTGTATATTAAAATATCATTTAAAAAAATTTACAAACACTTTGCTGATAGTTGCCAGTGAGTTTTCATGAAGAATAAATAAACACTGTCAGACTAACCTGAACTATTAGGATAAAAGTCCCAGATAGGTCAAGAAAAAACAAGATAGTTCTAATTTATTTTGGCTCTAGGAGGATTAAGTAATTCAGTTGTGTGAGGCAATAAATTCAGAAAACATGGTCCAGACGCTATAATTTTTAGGTGAAAATACAAATTGGAGAGGGCAAAAAAATAATGCACGGTGTTTTTTTTGAAGTCAGGTAGGAGCCTAGATTTTTAAAAAGTTTTTATCACTAGCCTCGGTAAAAAAATAAAGAAGTCAATTCAGACAATGCCTTAGAAAAATACACCTTAAAAAAGTAATTGCAGAATAAGTGGAGAATCTGAATACACCAATAATCATCAAAGAAATTTAATAAGCAACTTAAAATTGAACTCCTATTATCCTGTCCGCAAATATACTACAAGGTTTTACAGGCCTGTGAATCAAGCATTTGAGAACAGTCTCTATCTTATAAAAACAGTTCTAGAGAGTAGAAAAAATATTTTCCATATCAGTTAATGGTGCTAGAATAGCTTGATCCTGATACTCAAACCAGATCAGGATAACATTAGAAAGTGACAATCACATGACAATAACACTTATGAACAAAAATAATAAAATTAAAAATAAAACATTAGTAACTGGTAAAATCTTGAGTAATTTAAGTTTTTCCTAGGAATACAAAGACAGTTTAACATTAGAAAATATATTAATGGAATTAGTCTCATTAAAATACTAAAAGGAGAAAAACTACATGATCATCTCAGTGGATATAGGACAAGCATTTGCTAAAATCAGCAATCAATATGTGATTAAGTGGGAATTGATGAGAACTACCTTGTTCATATTTACCATGCTCAAGAATAAGAAAACTAGAACATTGTTAAGATGTTAATTCTTCCCTAAGCAATCTCTAAATTCAGTGCAGCTCCAATAAAGGAACACAAGAAGCAGATCTTAAATTTAGATTCAAGAGCAAAAGGGGGAATAACCAAGATTATTTTTAAGAAGAACAATAAAGCAGAGCTTCTCTCTGCCAAACTTTAAAACTTAGAAATCCTTAGGTAATTAAGAGAGTAACTGGCATTATTGGCATTGCTCACTTCTCTAATGCATCTATGATTTACAGCAAAGGAGGAAGCAGAAATTGGGTTCAGTTTAGAAGCAAGCCTTGGAAATATTGAAAGACTTAGGAAATAAGACTTCAAAGGTAAAATTAGAAGTGTTTGGTCTGATGATAATTCTAACAATACATTCAAACGGCAGTAAAGAAAACACCAGTTAAATATAATACTTTGAAGATATTCAAATTTAAAACAAAGGCAGTTAATTCATTGCTTTTTTCCTTTTCCCTGACATAAGCACCTGAGACGGATTTTAAAAGTAGCATGAAGAATTTAGTTAAAACAGAATTTCTTTGAGGTGAGATATGGAAAATACACTGAAAATTTACTGAAAGAGAAGTAAAATATCTTGCTCTGGATGTCTTCAAACATCAGATTGACAATCTATCAGGAAATTTAGGAGTTTAATTTACTAAAGGTGTTGGAATTCATGATTTGGCTACATAAACTATTTGTAGTTTCGTAACTAGAAATAATGTGAAGATGTTCTCTTATGGTGAAAACTAGGGGGCAATCAAATTATATTAATTTATATTCATTGTTTCCTCTCTATCCACGGCCTCCATCCACTTCCCCAAATATACACACAGATGCTTTCCCAAAGTAACTGCTCTTAATTTGGCAGCAAACATGCCATCCACGTAGTCTGTTAAAAGCCTACTCAGAGTATCCTTGTCATCACTCTGGATTGTGGCAATTCTAAACTCAAAATATAACAAAGAAAGAACAGTTGCCATTTACCCAGGCATGTTCTTATGTATTTTTAGTCTCCTTAAGTTCAAAGTAAACCATGGGATTTGCTGAATATATTTTAAGAACATTAAAAAAAAATAAAAACAACCTAAATCAAAACAATACAAAAATGCCACATGCCTCACACCTAGGTATATGTCTATAGAGAAGAAAGAAAAACCTTATATATATATTTCTGCCCACATGGAAAGTGTTAAAATATATTATTTATTCTATAAATATTTATTTAGTTTCTACTATGTGCTCGACTGGATTAAGCATAATGGTGGATAAAACAGACTGCTTGGAGCTTGAATTCTACTGAAGAACACATTACAAACATATGCAAACATATTGTGGGGGGAGAGTAGGCAAGGCCACTTCATATGGGCAGAACACTTTCTTCTAGGAAGTGACAGCAGCTAACACAGTATGAGACACACATTATGGAAATTTTCAGGGCTCTGGATCAGTCATCCAGTACATATTTTTCTCTGATGCTGAGTTTGGGGTTTTTTTTGCTTGATAATATACTGTTGTTCTTTAGGTCAGTTAAACCTAAAAGCACACACACAAAAATACACAAATGAACAAAATCTGGCTTCTTTAGAGTATTGTGAAAAAAGGAGTCCTGCAAAAGCAAATAATGATTATTTTGTTGTAAATATTGGAAATAAGATTATAGCATTTAGCTAATTAGTGTGGAACATTGATTTCTGCTACAATATTTTCACTGCCTTTAGATCAGTGATACTTCTTAATGTTATTTGGATCCTTTTGAGAATCTAATTGAAACTATGGTCCCTCTCTCTAGGAAAATGCATGTTCACAAGAACTAGAAGGTACAATTTCAAGAGAGGTTCACAGATTCTTTGAGTCTGAGGTCACAAATCCTCTGTTATATTACCAAATATAAAACTTACCATGTAGGGTCACAATGTATTTTAAGCTGCAATAATTTAATGTAATTCTGGTACAAGAATTCAACAGAACAGAGTAAAAGTGAAGAAAGTCCTAAGTATACTTAGCATACTAAAGATATCTCAAACAATGGGGAAAAGTTGAATTTTTATAATGGTATGGTGAAAATAATTATGTGAAAAGAAATTTTAGATTTGTACCTTAAACCACTCACCAGAAAAAAGTGTGCTGGGTTAAAGATTCAAATGTAAAATCTAAAACTATTAAAGAATTACAATACCAAAATGATAGGATATATATATATATATATATATATATATATATATATATAAAACTTTCATTGGGTAGAAAAAAAATCTTTCTAAGCAGAAATCACAAGGAAAAGAGTGACACGTGTGACTAAATGTGTGTTTTAAAGTTTACAACAGCAAAACAAGAGCAAAAGCAACACCTTCCTTTGTAAAGGCCAACTTTAAAAAAGTCATAATTAACAAAGTCTTTAATCTATAAATAAACCTTTACTAATCGCTATAAAAGATGAAAGTACCAAATAAAAACTGAGCAAGAAATATGAATACAAAACTTGGTCTCAAAGCAAGAACTCAATAATTTAATCAATGTGTTGATTAAATTAATAAATTGATAGGCAATTCACAGAACATAAATGGCCTATAGACATAGGAAAAGAATGAAATAATATGCATAATTTCAAGAATGAATATCAAAATAAAATAGTATTTTTGCTCATCAAATTGGCCGAGATTAAAACAAAAATCTGGTAATGACTGTGTTGGTTAAGGGTATTGGGATGTCATCATATTATTTCTAGGAGTGCAAATGCTTACCTTTCTAAAAGTACAGTTGGTATTATATAGGTCAAGCACTTTAATATATGAGGCAGAATTTGCAGCTTTAAAATTCCATTTAATAGAAGTTTCTCAAAACTTCTACAGTAACAATTATAATAATAATAAATCCATTGTTTTTCTGGATAATTTTGTTCCACTGAACAATGATAGCAAATGCTTGTGGCACATGCCTTCTCTCTCTTGGATGGATCCAAAAAATGTCCTATGCCAGAGCACACACATTCAGAGTCTCTGCTTATAAACTGGAAGTTTTTCTTCAATGAACATATATTTCTGGTATAACTGTCCTTTTTTTCTGCCCTCTTTCTTCCTTCTTTTTCTTCCCCTTCTCTTCTTCTAACCACATTGCTTTGGCACATTTTATTATTGTTTGCAATTATCTGCAACCCACTTCATAAAGGTTATGCGTCCTCACTTTGTTAAACTCGGTAGGGGTCATACTCAACAAAATGAGGAAGGCAAAGTGTTTAACATCTGAATAGAATCTTTAGCAGCTAGGATAGTTTGCTATGCCCATTTTCCCCTTGCTGTGGGACCAGCTGTGGTCCTGATAGAAACTTCTTGGTCAGGTGTGAAGATAATGTGGAGTAGTCATAGCTAACTTGGTTGGATATAGTATGGTGAAAAAATACAATTTTTTTGTGTAGAACTTCAACAGGCAGATTTTTGTTACCATAGCGTATCCAACCAATCCTGATAGCAATGCTAAGGAGCCTAAATATGAATATTAGCTGTGCCAATTACTGGCTGAGTTCAATCTCAATCTGCTCTTACTATGAAACATTGGCCTTAGTTACTAATGGTATCTAGCTGTTAGGGCCATTAAATAAGAATTGAATGGCTTAAAAAGGCTAAATGAGTTATTTATAAAGGGGTTAGGTTAGTGCCTAGCAAATACTAAAAACTGTATTAGTGATTGTTAAATAATTTGTATATGTATGAGTGTAGAACTAACTCTAGGAAGGTATATGACAAAGAGGTTTTGAAAGTCTTCTTCTTTTTGTTTAGCTACATCTTCTAGTTTTTCTTCAATGAACATATATTTCTGGTATAACTAAAAAAATTTATTCAAAGACTTCTACGTACCTTGTGTTGAAGGTTTGTTTTTAAAAAATATGTATTGCTTTCTTTGTTATGATTTCATTATATCACTTCCACAGAAATGTATCTCTAATTATTTTTTAATGAAAGTTTAGAGAAACAGGTGTCAGTGGGTAGAAGTTCTATTAATGGCAATTTCTTGAACCACAGCATAGGCAACACCTGTAGCCAAAATCTTGAGAATGAGATGAAATGTTTAATTATTGTTATTCACACATAATTTTGCATGTGTACTATGAAAATGTTTTGATTTCTAACATGACTGACATTTATCTCCCTAAATAAGATAGTTGTTTAAGTTAATAAATATACCCCTGCTTCTCTGAGCCAGGCTCAAAAGTCAACGAAAGTTGATCTCTTGCTTTTACTATTACAACTTCAGGGAAGACAGTTCAGTGAGGAGCATTTGTTTGTTTGATGGACAAGGACAGGGGTAAGACCAGGTCACTTACTGGGATTATTGTCATCGCAACAACCTTTCTGCTGCTGAATCCAGCACCTTTAATTTGCCCTGGCTGACGAGGAACCTTGGCAAGGATTTACACAGAAAAATCATGATTCAACAGCAGTCATTAATGCCCATATCTACGATGAGCAACAACCAGCACAGCTGGAAAATTCCATGCCTGAGAACAAGAAAGGAAGAACCATGGGGTCACTTTCTTTTTTATTCCCCATATTCAACACATGAGATTTTGGGGGGAGGTTGGTGCTTTTAGTCACCTAGGGAGGGTACAGAAGACACCTCTGGATAGTATATATTCCCTAACAGGTACCTAACTCCAGGGAAGTTAGAAAAGTCTTCTCGTAGGATGTCAAGTCTAAGGACAGAAGACTGAATGAGGTGAAGCTAGTGGCAGGGGTAAAGGGAGGCTATTCTGGGTAGCAAGAATAGCATATAAAAAGTTCAACTTAATAGCATTAAAACTATCAAGTAATAGTAAATAAAACGAAATATTTACATTCAAAATTATAAAATATCACTGAGAATAATTAAAGAACTAAATATATGGTAAGATCTATTATGTCCATGGATTTTAAGACTCAATATTGTTAATATGTTCATTGTCTACAAATTGATCTAAAGATTTCAGGCAATACAAACAATCCCAGCAGGTTTTTTTTTTAAAAAAAAAGAAATCAATAATACAATTTTAAAAATTATATGGAAATACAGGATCTAGAATAGCCAAACAATCTGGAAAATTAAAAATAAAACTGGGAGACAAACTACCTAATTTTAAGACTTACTACACAGCTACAGCAAGCAAACAAATAGATTAATGGAACAGACTAGAGAATTTAGAAATAGACTCATACATACACAATGGATTTTTTAACCTGGGTGCCAAGTTGATCCAATGGGGAGAAGGTTTTTAAACAAATGGTGATGAAGCAACTGTATATTCTTCAAAACCTACCTACCTCTATATGTGAATATTGACTTGAGATGAATCATTGACCTAAAAGTAAAAAGTTAGAACCACAAAGTTTCTATAAGAAAACATAGGAAGAATCTTCATAATCTTATGGTAAAGATTTATTAGAAAGGACACAAAATATTAAAAATAAAAAATATATGTTCAGCTTTATGAAAATTAAAACATTCATTATGAAAATGAGTAGGTAAGCCAAAGACTGGGAAAAATATTCTCAATACATATAGTTGCAAAAGGACTCATCCTGAATATATAAAGAACTCATAAATCAACAATAAAAAGCTCCAATTGACCTAATTTAAAAAATAAGCAAAAGACTTGAACAGACACTTTATAAATGATGTGTAACATTAGAAGTCATCTGAGACATGAAAATTAAAATCACAATGAGACACCATTTCACATTCACCAGGATGGTTAAAATAAAAAAGACAGACAATAGCAAATGTTGGTGAAGGCAAGGAGAACTAGAATTTTCATATGTTACTGCTGGGGACATAAAATGGTACAACCAATTTGGAAAATTGTTTGGCAACTGACATACACTTATTCAATGACTCAGCAATTCTACTAGATATTTATTCAAGAGAAATGAAAACATATGTCCACAAAAAGACTATACAAGAATATTCATAGGCCTTATGCATAATATCCTCAAAGTGGAAACAATTCAAATAAATACTGGTAGGAGAATGGATAAACACATTTTGATGTATTTATATAATGGAATACTTTGCAGGAAAAAAAAGAAACTATTGATACACATAACGATGTAACTATTTCTCAAAAAATACTGCTGAGCAAAAGAAGCCAGACACAAAAGACTACTTACTAAATTAGTTGATTTATTTAAAGGATAAAAATGGGCAAAACAAATGTAGGATGATGGAAATCAGAGAGTGGTTGCCTGTGGGGTGGGGGTTATTGAACTGAAAGAGACATAAGAGAACTTTCTAGGCTGATGGAAATATTCTATATCTTATTTCCGGTAGTGGCATATACAGATGTCAAAACTTCTCAAACTGAACATTTAATATCTGTTATTTTATTGTCTGTAAATTATACCTCAATTAAAAAAAGAAACCCCAGAATAAAAGAGCATGGTGTGTTTATAGGTTTAAATGACTAAAATGTTCAGCACTGATGATTAATTCTTTTCTCAAATATTATCCCAGAAACAAGAGTTCAAACCCCTTCTTCCATAAATATTCCTATATTTTAACCCATAATGATGAGAGTTATTTCTTAAAATGCTTTCTCCTGATGGTCTGTGTCATACAGAGTTGAAAAGATCAAAATTGATAAAATAAATCTTATTTCAAATGGAATAACATAGGACATATAAAAATTAATTAGTAGCATGTCAGGAAGGACATGCCATCTGTCTTTAAAAACTTTGGCTGGTGGGATAAGAATTAGGTAGATAGCTATTCAAATAAGCTTTTATATTCCATACTCTTCCTACTTCCAATTTATACTCAATGCATTTTACCAAAAAAATAAGAGAAAAATATCATTGATATCTGAAAAACAAATCCTGTGACCATATATTATATTATGATATAAAGAACTTAATTAATTCATTAATCTTTCTCACTTAGCTGATTTACTTTCTCAGGCAAAGAATTGTATCTCTTGCAATTCATCTTTGTATCCTTAAAAGAAGCTAGGCCAGGGTCCTGAAAATAATGGATCCTCAATAATTAATTATATTTATAGATTTAATTAATCAACATATTTACTGATGAGTTAGAATTTATGTCCAAATTACATGTTGCCATAATGGGAAATTTACAGCAATTATTCTATAATGTCTTCATATAAAATATTTGAACCAGAGATGAGCTCATTGGATAATTTATGGAAAGTATATTTAAGTATGTGAAATGATATGCAAGTCTAACTCATCCAAGCTTAAAAATTTAACCATACTGTAATTACCTGACTAGATTTAAAATTTACATACACACATACACACACACAGAATACGCATACACATAGGAAAAGTACGATTGTTAGAAATATAAAAAACAAGCAGACAAATCCCACTGAGTTTACTTTTAGTCTGTACTTGAATATCTAAATGATTATAAAGGCTGCAAGTACATTGTTTTGAATTGAACATCACATTGGCCAGATCAGAAAAGCTGTGAACTGAGAAGGAAATTGTTATTCCAGTGATGGAACCTCCATTAGTGACTATTATTCTGCTGGCAGCTGAGACTTCAGGAGACTCTCACTATGAAAACCAGTGGTCTTTTAATCTCACATTATAAGAGCATTTGTGATGCTTTGCAGGCAGCCTTTCTTCAAAGATTTTCCTGCTGCTTTCCTTCCTGAGCACAATAGGTTCAAGATGGCTAATGCTGCTCCCTAGTTATGCCAAGAACCTCCTGAATGCCACTGGCCTTTCATCATGAAGACGGATGGCAAAACATCAAATGTGAATATCTTGTTCTAAATGGGGACTCCCACGATCATGTTATTTTTGGGAGAGCAGCTTTCTGGCTCCATGGATATCACTTGAACAGAGTATCCACGTTCTTCTGCAGCTCTTGCTCGGTCCAGATCCACCAGGCACATGCACTGTTTTCCTGAAATACAGTGAATGGTATCATCAAGAGGTCTTCAGTGAACAGTGCCATTTCAATTTAAGAAACTCTATATAGTGAGTATATGAAGAATGCTGTTTGCCTCCAAGTCCTGTTTAGTCTCTTTCAATTTAATTCTTGATCAGTATGGAGAGAAGAGAATTATATGACATTGCACAGATTTTTTTTTCTGTTAATAATTTAAAGAAATTAACTTTCTAAAATGTATTTATAAATAAATCTCAGATGGAAACTACAGATCCTATTTCCAACTTTGGTTAAAAATCCATGTAAAGACCTTTTTTTTTTTTCCCATGAAAACACGTATCTGTAATAATATGAAATAACACTATCTGTCTTTAAGACTATCTAACAAGACATGCAAAGGGATATCCGAAAGAATGTTACATTTTGTAACTGGATTTAAAAAAAAAATAATGGAGAAACAACAAATAGAAACAACAAATATTTGAGGAAATTTTCAATTGTGTGCTGATCATTTCAGGTGGATGTATAATGTTGAGCATAATATAACCTTAATTTTCAGAGCTCCTGTACCCATATAAAATAGTGCTATGCAATTTTCTTTGTAATCTTTGGAAAAATGAAAGAGGAAACCTGACTGGAAATCAAAGCAGTTAATTTGTGTTCCTTTGGCAAATGCAAACTTCTATGTCAAAAGTAGCTCAGGGAAAAAAATTGGGGATTGAATATATTCAAAGCTATGGCGTTCACATTTTCAACTTCTTTAAATTCAATACCTAAACTTCTTCATCCTTTTGGAAAAAGGTTACTGATTCTCCAGAACTTCATTTGTTCCATTTTTACCTCAATAATTATGATAATGTCCAAACGTTATTTCTAAATAATTTATTTAAATGATAACAGAAACTGCTAACTAAAAGAGCTTCAGAAGTGAAGATAGAAAACTTTGGAAGAGAAAAATCCTCACAGAAAACAGTGGAAGGTGAAATTAGTAGGTAATAATTGGCAATGAGAGATTCAGATTTAAAATATTTTGTATGTTTTCCTGGAAAGGCTCATGCCCAAAAGGATAAACTGTGATAGAAATGATAAAAAGAGATGTTTAGAATTCCATTTAGGCTAAATCATCTCCTTTTCATCAACAGCAGTATGGTTAACATTTTTTTTGTACCTTAAAAGACCGTTCCTCCTTTAAGACATCTGTAAGTGTCCATCCCCCCAGCCATCTACTTTTCAATTTAAAATGAAACATTCCCTGTCAGAAAGGATGTTCTACATTCCTTCAGTACCCACCCTGGGTTTACATTGCAGCTCATTTAGCCTTGGCTTTGATCCCAGTCCAGTTAATTTTTCTTTTTCCACTACATAGAATGATCTTATGCTTTCACGTGTTAGAGAACTATCTTTACAACTGAAATCTAGTTGTTGTGTAGTCTACCTTTTGGGACCTGAAACGCTTCCTAAAATGTTCACAAAAGTGAACTGCGCAAAGTATAGATGTAGACATCTGATGGAGTCTATGACCTTGAACCTGAATTTCCCTCCCTTCATGCCCATGATCATGCCAGATGCTCCTCCTCTTCAACAAGCAATTTCCCTTCCAGCCACCCTCTTCTGGTTTAATGCCTAAAACGTCAACCATGTACACGACACCCCCTCCCCCAGATTATATCTGCATTCAGTTTGGTGGAGTTATATAAAATATAAATTCATACATATATGTAAATTGGACCTCTCTCTATATACATATTTGACTATACATTCAAATGTACATTCAACTAACTCAAAGTTCTGGGAATGGGAAAAGAAGGAAGAAGAGGGGAAGAAGTTGCAGGCGGGAAGGAGTAAGCTTTTTCCATGTTTATGTCCCAGACTGTGGGAAAAATAATCACTTATTCCTTCAGCTTCGGGACTCATGTGTCTCAACTGCGAGTATCTTGATATGCTGACCTGGAATTTAGAATTTCAAGATTACTATTTCTCATATAACATGGTCTCGGAATGCAAGCTGGTGACTACATCTGGTGCTCAGCCAAAGAAACAGCAATCTGTTTCCAGCCCACGATGGTCTCTCATGTTGGGCTTTTCTAAATATTTTTTAAGACTAGTTTTGACTCCACTCTATCATCTGAAGCCCTAATTTTGGAACCTAGACTTCCAGTGATGTGACCCCATCACTGGGGAGCATTGCAAAAGTGGTAAGAACTTCACGTCTGGAATTAAATAATTTGGGTTCATAGTGTGGTTCCATCATCTACTAGCTGAAGGATTCTGGGCAAGCCTTTGTCCCAGTTCTCTCATCTGTAAAATATAAATAGTAGTATGTTCATACTCTATAGGTATTTTTATAAGAATTTACTGACATAAGGGCATTTAGCTTAGTGCTTAATGTTCAATCACTGTTAGCTATTATCCTTCTCAATGTGACTTCTTTTTCTAAAGCAAAGTCTTGGATAAATTCATTACTTAAATTTGAAATACTACTGTAGATCTTCCAATTTAGGTAAAGTTTATTACAAACGTCAAATAAATTGGTCTATGATTGATAATATACAAGTATACTTTTTTCCTGAGAAAGAAAACATTATCATCCTTGTTTATACACTGTTAATGCATCGATTTTGGCATGCATAGTTGATTTTTTCATCCTTATTATTTTCTTATGTGGTTTCTGATAGAGCCTTCACTGTGTTCATAAGAGTGAGAAAGATCTAACATAGCAATTCTACTCAATGTACAAACATTAAAAAATGTATTTTAAAATATTAATGTTAACAAAATAGGATCAAATGTTGTTATTGTTACAAAGCCTTTTTTAAATATGAATTAAGTTTTCTGGGGAAAAATAAACCTTTGTTTCTTGTTGGTAAATGAACTAGTTTTACCCATACAGAGTTGGTCCATTCATTCGTAGGCATCTTGTACATAATCTACTCAACAGCTGCTGTGAAACACATACCTATGAGCCTTCGTTGGGGTGGAAGCTGGACAGCTGTCTGATCTGCAAATCTGCACAGAATCATGTGTTCCTAAAAGAATAAGCAAGAGAATGTGCTTATTTTAATCTTCTGCTTCAAAATTATAAAAATTAAAAAATAAAGCTCTCTCATTTTTCTGGAGTTCCACATTGTTTAACTGAATAAGGTGTTGCAACAACTAGTACTTTTGAAAGAAGCAATTTTTCAGGAAATGGTGCTCAGTAACTTTTTTTTTCTTCAAGCAGACCTCACTTAAGAACAGATGCACTGAAGACCCTCAGGGCCATTTAACAGTTGCTTTTAGCCAAATACAGTTACAATTTGTGATTATAATGTATTAAATTAGTTAACTTAAAATTCATTTATACTTTTCCTTTAATGGAATTTGAATCTCAGGAACATGGTTCCAAACAGGCATTCTAAGTGGCTTTCTATTACCAGAGGAAAAGGAAGTGCTGCGCCTCACTATCCGTGGCTTCTGGAGTCCTCTGGACACCCAGTGAAGTGCTAGCTATGCCTTTGCTTTTCCTGCCTCTTCCCTTCACTCAGTCCCTGTAGAGGAGAGGAGGCTGGCTCGCTCCCTCTCCTCTCACTCCAAGACGCTATGCGGGTGTGTCTATTTCTGCTTTAAGACAAACGGTAAAGAGGACCTGAGGGGATGGGAGGGATCTTACTGCTTCTGCCTAATAATTTTAGGAAAGATTGTACTAATAAACGAACAAGGCTTTAAAGGGATGAGAGCCGATGAAGCTGCACAGCTCTGAAATCTGCAAGTGGCGAAAGGTGAGTGATTAGTTGCAGTCGAGATGACTTCAGAGTGTCCATGACAACTGTTCCCTCAGAACAGCTGCGGTTTCCAAGTGTGTGAATGATCTCACCTGTCAGCTTAGCCAACGGGCTAAACTCAGATTCATCGTTTGTCTCTTTGGTGTTCTGTACATTCAATTTGTGGCCTCCATTTTTTAATAAGGTAATTAAAATTATGATTTGATGTTAGTTCTTTCTGACAGGTTACCTTTGTATCAACTTTTACGCATTAAAAAATGCTATAATGCTCACTATAAAATTTAGTGACAATGTGTAGAGTACTAAAAAAACGGTTCAATTAATAAGTTTTATTAAGCTCCCATAAATTGGTACCAGCAAAGGGACAGAAGAAGAATTTAGAATTATATAATATGAAAAAGGCAAGAAAAAGCACGCCTCAGGTGTTCGTAAATTAAGATTCAGTTTAAACATAGTAATGTTGAGCAGTCACCACCTCAGATGAGGTTCATTTCTCTTGTTCTGATAAGTTCCACCACATTTTATTAGAATTATATGTGGATGTGTTCTTCCTAGCAGAAGTTAAATTCTGAAATGGGAAGGCACATAGTAGGTACTCAGTAAAGGTTTGCCGACTAAATGGAACTGTGGAAAAGAACACTTCCAAAGTCACCCTCAGGACACTTGGGCACTAAGTTAGTGTAGCTCTGCCTGCCCGCCCACCATGGTCAAGCTAAGAAATGCCGAGACGTTGTCTTGCTGCAGTATCCAAGAAGACTTCTCTGCAGGACATTTCTACCTGAGACCCTCAAAAGGGCTGGTAGCCAAGCAGCTTTTAGGGGTGTGGGAGAAAGAGACGCTAAAGATGAACTGGGCCCAGGGAGTTTGGGAAGAGCCTGAGTGCCCCGTCTTCTTTGATTCTGGAAATTTTTCATTATTTTCTAGGCTATGAGACTGTGGCACCTGACCTCCTCACTACCCTGGGGTTTTTCCATATATTCTTTCAGCGTTTTCTTTACTTAGCATCACTCAAGGAGAGATTAAAAGCAAGGGTCGATTTTTTTTTTTTCCAATTCATTTTCTACTTTATTGACAGGGCCTGGAGAGAGAAAAGTAAGGTGTCTTGAATCTTATGAAAATGAAGTAGCTTGGGTCCTAGTATTTCCCCCAAAACTTTATAGTTCCCTAGGATACAAAAACTTTAAGTCCAGTGGGCAAAGGTTAGAAAAGTTCTGGTTGAGGATGAAAGCATGAACACTGAGCTTTCTCTCTTCTCCACAGGTGTCTGTCTGTCTGTCCAGTACATGTATGGGTAGGGCGGGGTTGGGGGGGAGTAGTGGGGTGGGAGGCAGAGTTGAAAGTGGACCTTAAAAGAGGTTGAGATAAGGGAAATATAGTTGCCAGGGTGATAGAAATAAATATTTTTAGGTCACAGGACACCTCACTATTTCATCGCTGGAGGGACAAGAAGGTAAAATTCTTAGAAGGCCAGGGTTGGTATATAAAATGAGACTGTATAACTCTAGTGAGTTTGTACAAGAAGTGGAATTAACCAAACTAAAAATCCAAACTAATTGACCAACTCTTAATAAAATTTATGTATTTCTCTCAAATATTATTTCTTAGATTATATTACATCATTTTCCTGATCAATTAATTAGTTAATAATGATTTTCAAAAAGCTGAAAACTATTTTGTTCAGGTCAGTGACTCAAAACTATGTAATGATCTGACTATTGTTGGGAGACAATTCTCCGTGGGTCTCTTGCATTTCTTCATGTTTGTGAGCAGAGACTCTGCCTTTGTTCTAGATCAGGGGTTGGCAAACTATAGCTCACAGGCCAAATCTAGCTTATGACCTGTTTTTGTATGGCTGGAAAGTTGAGAATGTTTTTTCCATTTTTAAAGGGTTGTAAATCTACAACAACAATGACAAGAACAATGCAGAATATGTGAAAGATTTGTAAGTGGCCAGCAAAGCCTGAAATATTTACTATTTTACCTTTTACAAAAAAGAAGTTTGCCTCTATTCCAGTTCATCTTTCCAAAGACATTTGTGTGATCAACAGCCTGGTGAACTATATAGGGTTTCCGCTCTGGAGGAAGGAGCAGGCATGCTTACTTGGAGATTAAATCTTAAAACATTTGGGCTTCCTAAACTCAGGTTTCCTCTCCTGTAATGCAACTCACTGTGTATGTAGGTGTCACCTGGCTCTTTTTGTGCTTCTCTGTGGGAATTAGGCCTCAGAAAGTCAGTGCAAAAATGACTGCCTACTCCTATTTCTGTGAGCAATAGCTGTGTTTGCCAATGACTCAGGAATCTCTGGTGTTCTATCAGCATCCATGAAACTATGGTAGGCTAACTAGTTAGCTTGCAAGTACGATAAACTTAAACCCTTCACAAAATCTTGTCAACTACTTAAAGATTAATCGTGATTAAAAAGAAATCAACATTAAACGTTCAAGTAATTCAAATATGACTATGGACTATATACTCCATTAGAAGTTTAGGAGGGAAAAATATAAAGAAGGGATAAGAAGTATATTAGGAAAACATCTAGATATTTTTAAGGTTACCTTGTATGATAAAGTTTTCTTAAATTGTTCACTGAAATAGAAAAGAAATAAGAATTAGTTATCATTTTAAGTACCAAAGGTTAAAAGTTGAAATAGTCCTAAAGGAACTAAATGGTAAACAAAAACAGGTATTTTATTTGAAGAGAATATGATGCCACCCTGAACCTAAAACTATGCCAGTTCAGTATGTCTTTATGAAAAGACAAAAGTGTAAGATTAGTATGTTATTAATTTTAAAAATTTCACACCGATAGATTAGATTACACTACTAGAAGAGCACCCTACATGGGTGCACGCAGTTTCAGTCAGTTTCAAAATGCAGGTTTTCTTGTTATTTAGGTATGACGAGGCCACAAAGTCAGGAGAGGATTGCCATTATAGCTTGTGACTCAGAGTTTCCAAGAAAAGGTGCATGCTATGCCATGCAGGGCCACAGAGGGAAGCACCGGGGTTGGTCAGGAGGCAGAGGGAGGGAGGTGAAATGCAGGCAAGAGCCTTTATTACAGGTTCCCTGGGAAGGGATGGCAAGGCAGGGCTCACAAGCGCAGGATTGGCTTATTTGAACAAGGTTAGCAGGCTCTGAGGCACACAGGCTGTGCCTAGCTGTCCGTACATGGCCCTGGGGTGATTAGCGCAGGGAAGCAGTGACCCTGGAGTGGTCCTCCATTGACACAGAGGGCAAATGTCAGTAATTCTACAGAAATGGGAAAAAAAATCAAAAGACACTAAATTGAGACTTTACCATCAGTTAAGTGAGACTGCAGGCTGAACAACTCAAATCAGGATTCTAAAGACTCTAGTGCTAGACTTACAGATTTCTTGGTGGGTAATAAAAGATACATTTTATCTAAGTAGATTTAGAATAAAATAAAATTTCAACTATTAAATAAGCCTCAAATTATATTTATTTTTTGCTCGTCCACAGTTCCTTTGCTTCTCTCTCAACTAGTTGTGAATTGTAGTAAGAAACAAAACAATGAATGACAAAGAATTAAAAGGCTATTATTTGCACGTTTAACCTTTAAATTACTTAGAAACTTTTAAGTATAAATTCTAATTCTAATTTTCTAAGATTTCTTGAAAGTAGTAATGCAAATGATTGAGAAGTCTTTTTGACATATTATATATAGGATAGACTCTCCAAAGCTAACATATTTAATATATTCTATAATTAAAACAATCAGCATGATTCTCAGTAACTGTGATTCAGAAAACGAAATGTTGCAAATACCAAGAGAGTGGCTCTCCAATAAGCTGAGATAAGTGATGATAATTAAAATGTCTCCCTTCTGCGTGAGATAAGAAGGGCTGTAAAAATGGCTATCAAGTTTACAGACCAACCATCACCCCCCATGGGCAACATTTAAAAATAATACTTCTGCTACTACTATAACTAGCAACAGCTCACATTCATTGAGTGCTTAATTTTATGCCTCTTCTAACTGCTTAAAATATATATCATTCAAGTCTCACGAAAACCTTGAGGTAATTTACTATTATAATCTTCATTTTGTAGATGAGAAAACATAGGTGAAAACAGTTAAGTGAATTGCTTGAAGTGAAACTACTTATAAAAGGATGAGGAGCCAATATTTGCACCCAGAAGAAACACTTCAAGTCGTAAGCACTAAACCACCACCTCTACTGCCTCTCTTAGATGATGATTTCCATTTAGAAGCACACGGAGAGGTGCTGAAGCTGTCAGGCTTCCAGTCAGCTGACTCTTAGACAAATTTCAGCAAGAGCTGGACCCAGGAGAAAAATCAAGGACAGGCATAGAGGAGACCCTCTCCTCCTTATATAACTTATAAACAATACTTGCCATTGTGGAGACAGGAAATAAGCTTAAAACTTAATCTCATCACAACTTTATATCAAATGACTTTTGTGCATTGGTTTACTCTCCATATGGATGCCTTAGGTAGAATGCTAAACTTCACCTTTTTGGAAACTTAAACTTTGAGGTGTTCTGAATGAAACCATAACAGCAAGGGCATGTGACAAAGGAAGCCCGTGTTTTGATGCAGTGCTCAATCACCATGTCCGTTGCTACTCCACAGGCATGCAACGCCACCTGGAAAACAAAACCAGATCTTACTGCTAAGTTCTTTCTTAACAGTACTACTTATTACCCTTTTTTCCCCCCAAATACTTTTTGTAAGGACCAATCCTCAAAAGGTTTCCAGTTACCAGAATAATATTCGATAATAATTTTCCTTTGGACGTACCAAAGGACTAGTTAGCTAGCTATTCACATTAAGAAAATTAAGCAAAGTTGATGGGACACTGAGAATGAAGCATAAGATTTATTCAATGGAAAATGTGATGTGATGTTAAATATGGAAAATTTAATATGCATGCATGTGGTTATGAATTTAGTTAAGTTGTAGCATTGTGGCAAAAATACTAGATTGAAATCAGAATTTCTGGTCTAGAACTCTAGTTGGCTGTATAATCCTGGGCCACCTAAAATTTAATTTCTTTGGGCCTTACTCTCCTCGACTATAAACTATAGTGAACATGACATATTACAATGCTGATGCAAAGTTTGAATAAAAATGTATTTGAAAACACTTTTTAAAATACTGCATGAACATAATCAGTGTTGTATAAAAACTGTCAAATCATATTTATGTAGCACCTTTTAATATTCATATAACACTTAACATTGATGAATCGCATGAACTACTTTTAAAGAGTATTTAAAAAAAAAAAAAATTGTGAATTAGACTCATGATTAAGGCTTCAATAATTTAAGAAAAGTAACTCTAAAAGTGATTTTAAAGTGTTTTCAAAAATGAATTCCTTAAAATTATCATATTGTATTTTAATAAAAAGTAGGCAATTGTGAAAATTATTAGGCTAATAAAGCATAATAGGATTCTATGAAAGAAAATCAGATGTAGGGATCTTAAAAGATGAAACATTTTGTCAGAAAAAAATGCTCAGATCTCCATTTCATTCCGAACACAGGCAAATTGTACCAGATTATAATTATCCTTTTTAGGGACAGATTCCCAACTTCTGGGTTGGGAGGAACTTTTAGAATGAAGATAAGATTTTCCGGAAAATTCTAGATGTGCAGTATCATAGGTTCTTGTAAAACTGTGGCTTTAAGTGAAATGGCATATAATAAAACAAATGTTATCATAGGCTAATTGCCATAAACAAGAGTTACCAAAGCATATGTCTTTCTGGTCACAAAAGCATCACCAAACCTCTAAACAAAGACCCCAAACACTTTTAATATTAAACATGAAATAAATGTGAGCTATACATATAAGAAAGAATAATAAAAAAAAACAAGGTCATTATTTTCTAATCTACTTATTCCAGTTTAGGGTCACAAGTCACCTAAGCCTATCCCGGAAGCTCAGGGCACAAAGTAGGATCCACCCTAGACAGGGCACCCTCTCGTCACAGAGCACACCCACATCCACTCCATACTCACACATACCAGGACAATGTAGACACACCAGTTCACCTCACGTGCACATCTGTGTGATGGGAGGAAACTGGAGTCCCCAGAGAAAATACATACGTACAGATATGGGGAGAACATGCCAGCTCCACACGGACAGTGGCCCCTACCAAGAATTGATTTTTTTTTTCTCATCAACATTATAAAAAAAGACGAACAAAATGACACTATTCAAGGACCTGCTGTACATGTGTCAGTAATCCCTGTGGCTGCTGTTAATCCGCCTTTTCTGTTTTCTTCTTCTTTTTTTAAAAAAATTTATTTTTTATTATGGTAAGGAAATCCAGTAAGTTTCAGGTGTACAATTAACAGTAAGGCATATATATTTTGCACGTGTGTTCACCGCCCATAGTTACATTTCTTTCTGTCACCACACATATGATCCCTTTTACCCCTTCTACCTCCTCCCTCCCCGCCATTTCCAGTAACCACTAGTCTACTGTCCATGTCCATGAGTCTTTGTTTGTTCGTCCTATTCGTTTGTTGCTTTTAGGTTTCTACCCCATATATAAGTGATATCATGTCGTTTTTCACTTTTTGGCTTATTTTGCTTAGCATGATTATCTCAAGGTCCATCCACTCTGAAACAGAGGCGAGGAAGGCTGCCACCCAGTGAAGGTGGCAGCAACTACAGGGCAATTGAGGGGCGGGGGCGGGGGGGGGACCTTGAATTTTTATCTGTCCCTTTTATTTAATCAGCTTTGAAGAGTGAAAATCAGGCTACTTCTTATTTTTGTGAGTAGCTTGAGAAAACCTCACAGGAAAATTATAGATGCATTTGGGTCTGGATGGAGAGAGAAGAGAACCAACACTCACTGAGGGTCCTGATGTGCTGACACGATGCTGAGTTATTGCATGCAAATCTCTATGCTCACAACAGCCTTGAAAGTTTTATTATCTCCATTTTAGAAGTAGGAAAACTAAGACGCAGGGAAATTAAGAAAGTGCCCACAACAAAACCGCTCTTCAGGGCAGGATCCCGACCCCATGAATTAGTTACATCAGCCTGCTTCTCCATAAAACCCTCTTAAGGCTCTTAGACAATTTACTTTTATAAATCTCTCTTAGGTTCACATTCCCTTTGCTACATGCAAAAGAGTGAGTTTATTTCCCTCATTTAAAGAAAACAACTACATCAAAGAACTATTGACATGATGGATTTTAGATCTAAAGGTTTTGCATCACATGCTCCTAATTTCCATTGTCATCAAATGCAGGTCAGAAATAACAGGCAGATAATGAGAGAGATACGTCAGTAGAACCATGTGATTATGGAAATTTAGCACACACCGAAGGTGGTGCTTAAAACACCTAGACACAACATGGACTTTTTGAAAAGTGATGTTGATCACCATATAAAAATAAAATTAGATCCTTTCATCTCATCACACATAATAAATGTCAGATTAGAGATTTAAAAAAAAAAGAAAAAAAAAGTGAGTTCCTCCATAACTTAGAGGAGCAGAACATACTTTCTTAACTGTGTCTGAAAATCCACATTCAATAAGGGGTAAGGTTAATAAATTTGACAAAGTAAAAAGACAAAAAAAGAAGACAAAAAAAACCCCTTTTAAGTGGCAAAAAAAGTAAAAACACCAACGATGAAGTAAAAATATATATATTTTTCAACTTATAGCGTAAACAAAGAGTTACTATCCCTAATATATAACAACATCTAAAAATAAAGAAAAAGCCCAATAATCTGATAGTAAGATGGGCAAGAGATTTGGACAATTTACAAACAAAATATGCAAATAGGACTTAAATCAAAATCATTTAATATTGCTCAAAATAAGAGAAATAAGTATTTAAACTACATTAAGATACTACTTATCATCTATTACAGTGACAAAATCCTAAAATTTATGGCCAGTCTATGAGCCAGGCTGTGGGGAAGCAGACATTGTCATATATTGATGGTGGGAATACAAAAATGTCACAAGCCTGAGGAGGAGAATTTTAGCAATATCTAGCAAAATTACATGTGTAATTTGTGATCTCACTTCTAAAATCTGTTTAGAGACACAGCAAAAATATTTTTTAAATTATTCATTGAGGCAGTATTTGAAATCACAACAAAATGGAAATAGCCAGTTTTCCATAGGACTGGCGAATCGACACAATGAACTACTCTGCCCCTCTAAAAAGAAATGAAGACTATGTCTATACATGGCCATATTATCAAACGGAAAATAATTTTTAAAAATGTTCAAACTATTTTCAGCAATCATCATTGGTGGTTGTGTTTTTTTTAGAACTCTAATGTGTATATTAGAGTTCTAAAATAAGTAACATGCTGATGTCATTGAGAAACAGAGTTGTACTTTTTATCATACATAGAAGAGAGAGATATATGGTAGCTAGATGAGGCTAAGGTAAAAATCACATAGTTCTGAATTTAAATTGTAAGTATCAGTATGAACCCATGATGATTTTGTTTAAAACACACACACACACCACACACACACACACACACACACACACACACACACACTGCCTAACTCAGACCACTGAGAAGCCTAGAAATAAAGATCAAACCAGTAGCAAAGACCATTCCTAGGACCTAGACTATGCTAATCCAAATAGCATTTTCCTTTAAAGACTTTAGAGATCGATGGAGAAATAGCTGATGCTAGACATGAGGCAGGAAATACATAAGATGGGCTAGAATAGCTTTTTATACTAAAGCACAGATGCTATCAAATACTGCTGAAGCCTTATCAAAAAGTCTCAGGGGACAACTCTGACGCTTCCACTGAACAAAGATGGAAATATTTCAGCATCGGTGACAATAATAACTGTAATGGATTGAAGTATTTCAAATATTAAATTGATGAGTCAATAATCATACTGAAAAAAAAAACTAACATCATTTTTTGGTAGATAACCAACTCACTTTGAAAACTGGAAAATATAGGAAAAGAAACAAGTTTTATCTAGCCTTTCCTATGTGAACTATACCTTGGTGTAAGCAAATCATTGATAAGGAAAGTAAATGAAAACAGAATTATAAAGTTTGAAGAATATCACCATTTCGCTGCCCTTATTGAAATAATAGAATGAGGGGCAGTGATCATAAATGCTGCCAATGTTACACAAGAGATAAATGGACACAACATCTTTTCATTCTTAAAGAATGAAAAGAATACATGTTGATTCTTCTCTAAGTGAATGTATATTCTAAGGGAATATATTTGATAAAGAGTATATGCTAATTTTTAATATAAGGCACATTTTCAAATATACTAAGCCTATGCTTATTCATACCCAAAAAAGCAGTCTGGTGTTAGATGTATTAAGATTCTTTTTTTTTTTTTTTTGAGAATCATTTAACATTTACTGCTCTTTTCCTAGCCCAAAGTATGCATGTGTGTGTTGTTCCTCATTTGACAAAATGGCTAAGTTGCTGGTCCAAGGTCACAAATTATGAAGCCAAGATTTAAACTCAATTTGTCTGACACCAAGCTTTATTCTAATATTCTATGTTCCCATTTACTCCTTTTTAAGATATGGGAAGTGAACAGGAAGTCACTGACTGGACCTTACCACCAGCTCTCATATTAACTAGCTACATTCCTCTCCCCCACCCGGAACCTCAATTTCTCTGTCTGTAGAATGAGACTGAACTGAATAATCTCTAAATCTGCCGCAGACCCATCATGCACTGAGCCTCTGCTTCTGAAAGGAGTCTTCACCAGGTATCTTTGAAAGAAGCAGGTTTGGTCCTAACTGTGCACTCATGTTCCCCCTCTTTAAACACCTTCATGAAATTATATTACAGGTAATTGGCTTTGAAATTCAAATAATGCTAAAAGGCATGTAATTACAAAAAGAGTCCCTTGCTGGTACATATTCTACCCCTAAAAGAAAATCTGGAAATCAAAGTGAATGCTTTCAACTCATTAGTTTTATTACCTGAAATCTGTTTTTCTATATTGTAAATGTATATTACTATCTCTTGATTTATAAATAGTAGATATTATCTATTGATTTTACTATGGGAGATGAGGATTTTTTTTGCATATTTATACACCTTTTCCACTTTTCTCATCTCTTAATATTACCATATCCAATTTTTAGTTGTTTATGCAATGTATATACTGTTCACTGCTGAGCCAAGTGTGCTGCACATTTTTTTTTTTTTTATAGCCAAGACTTTCCCTATCCCCTCTTGTATCAGAACCATTTATTCCTATTTCTTATTTACTCTCTTGTTTTGGTGAAGCAAATTTTCTAATAATTTACTGAAGTCAATTTTCTTGAGACCTTGAAATTTCATTACTTTCATACATGATTGGTGAATTGGTTAGATGTAGAATTTTAGACTTCGAAATTTTCTTTAGCATTCTAAAGCCATTGCTTCACTGTCTTCCATGTTGCTACTGAGAAGTATGGTGGCATTTTTGTTGCAAATTTTTCATATATGACCCTTTTTTTTTCCTCTCTGGAAACTGTTAGGAACTTCTTTTCATTTGTTGGTGTCCTGAAATTTCACAACAATGTGTCTCGGTTTAGGTCATTTTTTAAGAGGGCATTTTCAGTCAAGAGAAATACATCATATTGATACATTTTCTTATATCAGTTCTTTGATATTCTCCTCCCACCATTTTATCTGTTTACTCTTTCTGGTCCTCTTATCATTGAAGTATTAGACTTTGTGGACTGAATCTCTAATTGGTTTTAAAAGTTTCTTTCCAGTTTCTATCTCTGTCTTTTTTGTTCTATTTTTTTAGGTGATGTTCTACATTTCATGTTTTAGGTTTTCTACTTTTTAATTTTGGTTAATATTTTTTAATTTCCAAGAAGTTCTCTCTTGTTGTCTAATGGTTCATTTCTTCTTTTCATTCTATCCTTGTTTCATCAATGCATTATCTTTTCTGATCTCTCCCTGAATCATAGCCTTTGTCATGTTTGTTGCTTTGGTTTCTAGCTTCTATTTTGTAAGTTTTCCATGTTTGATATTCGTTGGCTATCAGTTCATATTACAGGGCAAATCACTAAAAGTTATTGGAAGTTCTAAATGAAAGCCTTGAAGACTGAAAGATTTCATTAGTGACTGGGTGATTAGGTGACCAGGGGGTTTTTGTTTGTTTCTTTCTTTTGATTACAACTAAAGTATCTGTAGTTCTCCCCCACCCCCCACCCCGGAACAGTTCTGATTCTGCAGAGGGTCTTTTAATCCCTTTTACTGAGATGATTCTAGCTTCTGGAATTAAAGGGCAAAAGGTGGGGTGGTAGAGAAGATTACCGTTATTTGGTATGCAGATTCTCACTTAGTTCTTGTTTTCAGTATGGCACATCACCCTTGCCTTTCTTTGTGCCTCATATCCCTATATTTGGAGTGTCTTTAGTTCAGTTTCTTCACCAAATAAACTTCTGGTCTCTTGCAGGAGTTGGGTAGAAATGGTTTCTTGTCTACACAAGATGAAGGGGGAAATAAGGGTCTCTAAATAATATTTTTAAGTAAATACGACTTCAGCCCCTTTTTATCCTCTTCTTCTGAGGTTCCCAGCGTCCTGAATTCCTGAAATTTTCTGGATCTTGTGAGAGCAAAATGATTTATTTCCTGATAACCCTCTTGCCTTTCCCTTTCCTATGCATTTAAGTTTGATCTTCCTCTTTGCTACTCAATAATTTATCATTTTTCCTCAATCTGTTTTCTGCCTTCATATACTGTGGTTCATGTTATAGAATGCTGAACATAATTTCATCAATAATGTATGATTTTTCTGGTTCTTGTTCTCATATTTGGGAGTCTGACCTTTCTTGGGGACAAGGGGGTTGTAATATCTCTATCTGCCCTCTTCCTCTGGGAAGTGTTTCAATTTGCCTTAATGATTTTTCTAAATTGTGTTTGCAGGATATATAATTTCTTAAGTTCCTTAACTTTAAAAAAAGATTATATAAATTACTCATCAAAAGTTACTGAATTACACTCTATAATTGCATAAGCTTCTTTAATTGTACACTAACATATACATAACTAGAAATGAGCTTGTAATTAAGCACTCAGCACTGATAAATCATAAACAAATTAAAATTACTATGCATAAAATAGAAAAAAATTAAATACAGGTAACTTGAAAATAAACTGTTCTGAGATTTTGATATATATTAACAAATAGAAAATATTCACCATACTGTTAAAACCAATCATATCATTTGGTTGAGATGACTCTATTTTATTGTTGGACTTATTCAACTAATTCAAATATTTTGGTGGGCAGATTATTTAGCATCGACAGTTTGTGTTTTTAAATGCAAAGTGTTTTATTCCATAGTCATGGCCCTTCCTGTAATACTGACAGTACAATTTCTGTAATATTGTTTGAAAGCACAGGTATTGATACACATTGTAAGTTAGGTCTTAAAAAGCATAATCTTGTAAAGTTTCCCTAATAATGAGGATAATTTAAGCAAGAAGGCAATAATAAACCTTATTTAGAAAATAGTCTTAAAAATTCTTTATCCCTCTACCCGCCCCTTCTCTGGCAACCATCAGTTTGTTCTGTGTGTCTGAATCTGTTTCTGTTTTGTTTGTTCATTTACCTGTTTTGGATTCTACATATAAGTAAAGTCATATGGTCTTTGTCTTTCTCTGTCTGACTTATTTCATTCAGCATACCCTCTAGTTACAAATATGTTGTCAAAAATGGCAAAATTTTACTCCTTTTTATGGCTGAGTAGTATTCCATTGCATACACACTATATATATGTATATATAAAATCTTCTTTATCCATTCATCAATTGACAGACATTTAGCTTGTTTCTATAGCTTGGCTACTGTAAATAATACTGCAATAAACATAGGGGTGCATATATCTTTTCAAATTAGGGTTTTCAATTTCTTTGAATAAATATCTATAAGTGACATTGCTGGATTGTATGGTAGTTTTATTTTTAATTTTTTGACTAACCCGCATACTTAATGCAATTCCACAGTGGCTGTACCAATTTACATTCCCACCGACAGTGCATGTGGGGTCCCTTTTCTCCACATCCTTGTCAATACTAGTTATTTGTTGTCTTTTAGATAGTAGCCATCCTGACAAGTATGAGGTGATATCTCATTGCATTTCCTGATGATTAGTGATGTTGATTATCTTTTCACATGCCTGTTGGCCATCTGTACATCTTCTTTGGAAAAATGTCTCCTCAGGTCCTCTGCTCATTTTTGATAAAGTTGTTTATTTTTTGATATTGAGTTGTATGAGCTCTTTATATATTTTAGATATTAACCTCTTATCCAATATATCTATTGCAAATATCTTCTCCCATTCAGTAGGTTGCTTTTCTGTTTTGCTGATAGTTTCCTTCATTGTGTAAAAGCTTTTTAGACTGTCATAGACCCACATGTTTTTCTTTTGTTTACCTTGCCTAAGAAGACAAATTCAAAAAATTACTGCTAAGACCAATGTCAAAGAGTTTACTGCCTATGTTTTCCTCTAAGAGTTTTACAATTTCAGGTCTTACATGTAAGTTTTTAATCCATTTTGAGTTTATTTTTGTATATGGCAGAAGAAAGTGATCTAATTTCATTCTTTTGCATGTAGCTTTCCAGTTTTCCTAACACCATTTATAAGAGATGGTCTTTTCCTCATTTTATATTCTTGACTCTTTTGTCACGGATTAATTGGCCATGAAAGCAAAGGTTTATTTCTGGTCTCTCTATTCTGTTCCATTGGTCTGCGTATCTATTTTCGTGCCAGTATCATACTGTCTTGATTACTATCATTTTGTAGTATATTTTGAAATCAGAAAGCATGACACCTCCAGCCTTGTTCTTCTTTCTCAAATTATCTTGGGCTATTTGGGGTCTTTTGTGGTTCCATATAAATTGTAGGATTGTTTGTTCAAGTTCTATTTAAAAAATGTCATTGGTGTTTTGATAGAAATTGCATTAAATCTGTAGATTGCTTTGGGTAGTATGGACATTTTTATGATGTTAATGCTTCCTATCCATGAGCATGGTGTATCTTTCCATTTATTTGTGTTGGCTTCAATTTCTTTCATCAATAGACAGTTTTTTGAGTATATTTTTCTTTCTTTACACCTTTGGCTAAATTTATTCCCGAGTATTTTATTCTTTTTGATGCAATTGTAAATGAGACTATTACTTAATTTATCTTTCTGACAGTTTGTTATTAGTGTATAGAAATCCAACAACTTTCTGTTTATTAATTTCATATCCTGAAACTACTGAATTCACCTATTCAAATAGTTTTCTAGTGGAGTTTAGAGTTTTCTGTATATAGTATTAATTATATCATCTTCATATAGTGACAGTTTTACGTCTTCTTTTGCAATTTGGATGCCTTTTATTTCTTTTTCTTGTCTGACTTCTGAGGCTAGGACTCTCAATACTATGCTGATTAAAAGCAGCAAGGGTGGGCATCCTTGCCTTCTTCCTACTTATAGAAAAAAAGACTTTGGCCTTTTACCATTGAGTATAATGTTTGCTATGAGTGTGTCATATATGGTGTTTATTATGTTGAGATATCTACTTTTTTGAGAGTAGATAAATGGGTGTTGAATTTTGTCAAATGCTTTTTATGCATCAATGGAGATGGTCATTATAACTTTTTTATCTTTTGTTTTATAAAGCAATATTTTATAAGTTGCTCTTTAAGGGTATGTTAATCAATACAAACTGTCTTAGTTTGGGCTGTTACCAAAAAATTACCATAGACTGAGTGGCTCAAACAGCAATCATTTATTTCTCACAGTTCTGGAGACTGTGAAGTCTAAGACTGAGACACTGGCAGATTTGAGGTCGGGTGAGAACCTCCTTTCTGGCTTGCAGATGGCCATCTATATAACATTACCTGGTGAAGCAAGCTCTCTTTTCTCTTCTTATAAGGGCACTAATTCCATTAAAAAACAAAAAACAAAAACACTCCACCTTCATAGCCCAATTACCTCCCAATGGCCCTACTCTCTAATACCATCACATCACAGGTTAGGAATTCCACTTACAAATTTGGGGGAGAGAAGGGGGACACAAACATTCAATCCATAACACACACTCAATTCAGGCTCATAGAGCTGCATATATTAAAACTGAAAGCGAAAAACTTCTTGGATGTTTCTTACTTTTGGAAAGACTTATATTAACAGTCATTATAATCACAATCAGAATAAGTCAATCAAAAGATATTTTTATAATAATGTAATACTTGTTCTGAAAGAAATTATAAGTATTATATTTATATATAATATACATGTTTATGTTCAGAATTCTTTTAGTAATCCTTAGGACCTTATTAGCCTTCCTTGGCTAAATAAGCTATTTATCTATAAAATTTAAACATATATTTATTTATTCTCCATCGCTTACATTATTATAAATAAAAATAATAACGTTAAATTTGGGATATTTTGAGAATACTGAAAATAACAAGGAAAATGTTATTACATAGTATATAGAGCTAGCCACCTTTAAAAAAATAGAGTAGCATAATTGCTTCCCATTCTGTTTTGATGCAGTTTTACATAACTGAGATCACACTGCACAAAGTAAGAAAAGGTCCATCTCACTGAATATTTCCTAAGTGCCAGGAAACCTGCTAAGTGCCTCACACACATTGTATCAACATCCTATGAGCCTACGTATTTTATACCCATTTAATAGATGGGAAAACTGAGAATTAGTAGGTTTAAATAAGTTGCTCAAGGCTATATGAGCTAATAAATGGCCAAGCTGAGACTTTAGCACAAGGTTGCCCAATGTTAAAATATGTACTCTCATCCATTATGTTTACGTAATTTATTTACTATTATAACTAATTTTTCCTGTCATTAGCAAATCATTGCAAATATTGCGTAAATAAAAATTTTCAAAGCTCCTGTATAATTAGGTCCATCTGACTGGGCTTCCTGTCAATGAGTAATAGTATTTCAAAAATCTTTGCAAGTTTTAAAAGTAAAAATGGAATATCATTGTTCAAGTTAAAATGTATTTGGTTACTAGAAACTCTGAATATTTTTATATGTTTATTAGGCATTTGTATTTCTAAATAAATATATTTCTCAAATAAGCACAACATAAATTACAAACTTTGAAACAAACATAGTTATTACCTCACTGATTCTGGTTATATGAGGCAGGTACAGTGGGTACCTGATACAGGCTGCCTTAATGGAGAAAGGACTAGTAATTAGTATTTTATTTCTTATATATAAGTTATTTGTTTACAATTTCTAAAGATAGTTGGTTCTAAGACTTTAAAATTCTCTCCTCAAAATCTTGTTTATATCATTAATTTTTATATCTAAAAAAATAACAGTAAAAGAAAAAGACATTTTCTAAATAAAGATAAATGCCAACTAAACCCTTATTTAAAATATCACAAAATCATGAATTAAAGTAGTTTTAATGCATTTCCCATACCTGGTTATTCTGATTTCCTCTCTAGCTACATTATTTCACTGGAATCTATTTAATACAAGAGTTAGAACCGTTGATGCATTTAGTTTGATTTATCTAGTGACAATGCCTCAGTTATCTGCCTAGGCAAATTATTTTCTTGATCATAAACCTAATTTTGGTTTCATCCTCCAACTCACTTTAATTCATTTCCTATATATCTTCTTAAAGGTAATTATGAAAGCAAAAAACAAAACATTATGGATATATTGCTATAAAATGTAGAGAAAATATTACTTCTAGAAAGACATATACATTTTTATTTGGTTTTAGTGAATTATAACCTTGGAAGGTATAAGAATATACCACAATGATTTAGCACCTAGAAGCCACAGAAGGGTAAAGAGATGTATGGCTGACAGGCTGGGAATTTTGTTATTTAAGAGGTACGTAAATGGGTGGCAATATCTTGCTACTTTAAACATTCTGCCTGGTGTACTGGTAAAATGGGCACTGTGCTAATGGCTTGTTTCATGGGAGAAGCTTTCACATTTACCTAACGTTTATGTAAAATTTAAGCTGCACATAAATATATATTTAATTTGAATTTACCGGATTAGATGTCTACATTTTTCTGAATTTCCTTATTAACAGTTTTCTTAAAGTTTATCTCTCTTTGTATAGACTTGGTTTGAGAGAACCAATCTAGATCATGTCTACAAAGGAAACAAATTGCATACTTTTTAGGCTATAAAAATAACAACAAACCTCACAAATTTTCAGTAGTTGTTATTTAAGAGATGAACTTCATTGGAAAAAATCGGAGGTACTAAAAAGATATGAGCTTCTGAAATTGGACAAGAGTTCCATCTAGACAAGCCCATTGTGTATATTACGTGAACATAAGACAGTTGGAAATACAAATTAGCACAACCTTCCTAGAAAGTGATTTTTCCAAATAAATCAAAAGCTTAAATGCCTTAAATGATGCATAAGATATCTATTATAGTATTATTTACATTATAACAAGAAAAAAAAAGAAACATGATTAATGAGTAGGAAAAAGATTTGTGACAATGTTCGGTTAAACATGATCTATGT
Organism: Eonycteris spelaea; assembly: GCA_003508835.1. Lineage (NCBI taxonomy): Eukaryota > Metazoa > Chordata > Mammalia > Chiroptera > Pteropodidae > Eonycteris > Eonycteris spelaea. The sequence continues at coordinate 7,526,858 of PUFA01000062.1, forward strand.
AGTACAATCTCAATGATGTTAACATATGTGTAAAGATGCATTTGCATGTGTGTATAAGTATCTAAAGAGCAAGTTTTTGACAGTATCTCTCAGTAATAGAAATACTGGTGATTCTTCTTCATATTATTATGTATTTTTCTCTATTGAACATAGAGTCCTATAAATATCAGAAAAAAATATTTAAAAATACAAGGGACAGGAGCAACACTAACATCTTAAACTCAAATTTCACTAGAGCATACAATTGGGGTTTAAATGAGCTGACACATATCTTAGGTCTTTTTAGTAATATTAAATAATATAATTTGATCTTAAGGTTTTAGAAAGATGCCTAATATACTCTCTGTCTCTTGGAAACTAAAAATACATGTAGATATCAAATCCTAGCTAAAGTAAATATTATCTAAAGGCAACTCTAGTATTTAGGTTACTAAAGAGCTATGTTTTTCAATTATCTTCTTTGTTTTTCTTTTCTTTCATTACCTCCTAAAAATGTAGAATAAATTAGGGGAAGCCATCTTCATTAGAATTATTCATTTAATTAATAACTACTTTTTAAGCACTTGCTATGTGTTTAAAGCACTGGGAATTCTGCATGAAGAAAATAAAGTTCTTGTTTGGTTGAGGAATAAATGTTATTTCTATATGTTATGACAAAGTGCTAAAAATGAAGTAATATTCATTAATATGTTATACTTTGTCAATAATAGAAAATGAAAGTTACAAATTTCTTTAACAAAGAATATAAAAGAATCATTTTTATTTACTCTAAGGCATATATTTTTCTTATTTGTTTAATTAAAGAAATTAAAATTACTCGATTACTTACCCCAATATTAAACATCCCTGTAAAATATTCCATATTTGCTTGAATGAACCAAATGTTGCTTAGGCCTAGTTCGTCGCTTTTTTCTTAGCACGAATTAATGATAATTCCTTGTTTTCTATTAATGTAACCTAGATTTCACCCAGGAAAGAAAATATACTCAATAAAATTAGACCTTAGGACAAAGTATTATTGCTGTTACATAGCTTTAATAATGTAGAACATATTATATTGATCCCTACCCTGTGCCAGGAAATATGCCAGATAATGTGGTACAAAAATGAACAAGGTCCTTAGTCTAGAGCCAGGCTGCCCTGAATGGGCCTGATCTCATTTGATCGGAAGCTAAGCAGGGTCGGCTTGGTTAGTACTTGGATGGGAGCCCACCTTGGAATACCAGGTGCTGTAAGTGTCAGAAAAATAAATAAATAAACAAGGTCCTTAAACCCTTGAAGCTTACACTTTTAGTGATATAAGTGAAACAGGCAATTATAATACAGTGATAAGTGCTTAATGAAAGACATGTAATGTGTTATCAGAGCACTCAGACTTGATGACTAAGGAAGGTTTCAGTCATTTAATGTGGAAAAGTAGCATATTAACTGAGGCCTGATCAATGAATAGAAATTAGCTGGGGGATGAAGGAATATTTCAGGCAGAAAGAAAAGCACGTATGAAGGCCCAAGGTGAGGAAAATGGTGTGAACTGAGAAAATTGGCATTGCAGTGTGTGATGGTGATGGAAGGGATGGGGTGGGGGGGGACAGTGTGTGGAGGGTGTAAATAAGGCTAGAGAGGTAACAGGAGCCAGATCATGGGTGATAAAAGCAGTTTCAGTTGCTGCAACGTATAGCACAGTTTTGGTGGCGAGGCAGAAGGCAGTGCAACCAGTTAGCAGTCTCTCCCAGTAATCCAGGCCAAGGAAGGCAGCAGAGCATCATTGGTTCAGATGGAGAAAAATAGGCAGAAATAGGTCTTTGTGAAAAAAATCCTGGATCTCTCTGTATAAAAAACCTGTCAGAGGACACTTGGCGTCCAAGGCTTTCCAGCTTTTATTCTAGCCAAGACTTCCCTTTTCCAGCGTTAACATCTCTGTTTCCAGTAAAACGGTTGGGATGGGGGAAAAAGGTACCATATACCTGACCCTGTTTCTCCAGGATTCTCCTCTATGAGTTTTCCTCCTCTTACTCCAACCATGACATAATTGCTTTCCTTAATAATAAGACAGATACCTGCCTGTTTCTCCCAAGAGTCCTTATTTATTTTGCTCTTTATTTTCTAAGGAAAAAAATAAAGAAGAATACGGTTCCACTAGTGGCCATCATTGTGTTACATGTCATTCTCACTAGTCTAAGAGTTCTTCCACATTTTTTCTTCTGGGAGCAGAGCAATCACTGTAATTATTTCACACTATCCAGAGAGCTCACATGCAAAAAATCTGCCCTGTTCAATTGTATTTTTTGAAGAAGTGACATAAAATTCTAGACTTTCATGTTAAAAGATGGTCACTGTGAAGAAATTATTTAATATAGCAGAAGACTAAAAATAGTACAAACTTCTATTAAATAGTGACAACAACTGAATAAACTATGGTACATTTCCTTAACAACATATTGTGTACTCACATTTTAGTGATATTTTAATGAAAATATTTAAAACTATTTGCAATAGGGAAAAACATTTATAATAGAAAATTGAGTAAAAACAGGCAATGAAAATTGCATTTGCATTTTTAGAATTTGCAACAACAAGCATCCTCAGGGACAGTAACTTAATGGAACATGGAGAGAAAATCGTTTGATGAATTAGTGTGGTAGATTGAGATTTATTCTTTTCCTTAAAAATTTTTTTTGTTTGTTGTTACAATTTTGATACAATGGATAAAAATCAAGATACCAAAATAATATGCTCAACAAGTTTCAAAAGTTAGTATTTCCAGTATAAAATTATGTTGACTAGTAAACTAGTTTTATCATAATTTTATTTCATGACTTTATTTTTAAAATTATTTTAAAATATAACCCTTTCACAAAAATTGAAGGGAGGGAGGGAGGGAGGGAGGGAAGGAAGGAAGGAAGGAAGGAAGGAAGGAAGGAAGGAAGGAAGGAAGGAAGGAAGGAAGGAAGAAGGAAGGAAGGAAGGGTCTGTGCCACATATTTGACCTGAGTGAATGATTACAAACAAAGAGTGGGGAAAAGCCAGACACAGATAACTGAATTATACAGTTTTCTGATGCTTCCTTTTACCTATTATTCAGACTTTACCTGGCATGAAGGCAGCATGTGAGCAAGCACAATCCCAACATGGCCCTAAAAGGAGAAGAAAAAGAAACTTTAACATTGGTTCCAAAGGCTTTTGCTCATTCTGAGATAACAATCTTGCCAAATAAAAGCATGACCTTGAATGTAAATAGTAAAGTCACAGTCTGGGAAAGGCTAAATAGAATACAAGGAGAGATGTAATACCCCACCACTGCAGAAATCCACAATTCTGTCACCGGGTTTGGCCTGATTTGTCACCACATACACAAGGTTGTTTAACTGTTGCTGCTTCCTCAAAGCTCGATCATAGGGCATTTTACCTGGGAAAGATAAGAGATGAAGGAAATTAAATGTATATTGTGTGGGACTGAGAATGCACTCCTAGAATAGACTACCAGCATGAATTAGAAATTCCATATAATTCACTATGAGAAGACTAGAGAACTAGAATCCAGAGATAAACTCTGTTATTGCTCGTTTTTACTTTTAATCTTATCAGACTTTTCTTTCAACAGCCATTGACAGAAAATCTATGAACCAAGTCTTCTAAAGAGATGGGACAGTAAGTGAAACATTCGGTTCAGAGTCATAAAGGAATTGTTCAATAAATGTTTATCAGATGAATAAAAACAGTAATAGTCTCTTCCTTCTATTCCTCTCAGACACCTATTGTAAAAATTACCTAATTTCAGCAGATTAATTAAATCTCCTTGAGGAAAGAGATCTATAATAAATAAAAACATTTTTATTTTTTAACTGGCACAACCTTGAGCTCTTAATTCTCCTGCTTAGGGCACTTGGAACACAGATGTCACATTGTCTGAAATATATCAACGGTTATTATATTTAGAAAGAAATTGAATTTCCCCATTTCTGCTTTGAAGCTTCCTTTCCTTATGAGTCAGACACAGAAATTTAATGCAATTAGAGATTAAAGATAGGGTATTTCCAAGTATGAAATGCCTTGGACCTAGAAGCATGAAAACATATGAACTTTCCTTTCAAAAGCCACTAGTCAAGTTCGTGAACATATCGTGTGAAGAATGAGTGAAATTATTTGTTTTTACATATTTCAACTGTACTTTTTATAAAGTAAGATTAAGAAAATGTAAAAAAGCAGATTTCCATGATACAGATAAAAATGCTTGAAACAGCATTTTTTATAGATACCAAGATTTCTCTGTTCATTTTCACAGAAAAACAGCATGGCTTTTTTTTTTTTTCTTTTCTTCTCTTTTTTGTTTTCCTTTTTTCTTATGTTACTAAAATAAAAACAATGGGAAGCTTTTATTTTAGGAAAAAAATGAAAAATGTGGATAAAAACAGATCTGTATGAGAAAAAGATTCATAATCTCCTAATTCAGAGGTAATATCTTTGTATATATATTCTTCTAGTCATATTCATAAATTCATAATTTTCTAGACAGCATGTAAAATATAATAAATCGTTCCATATTTATTTAACTAATTCCTATTGTGATGATGTAGTTATCATCATACAGCTGAATCGTTGTGCATATTCTTAATTATTTGGCATGATCTAATGTGAATTTAAAACATGAAGAGTATTTAAATCAATAGTCTGCTGACTCCATTGTGAAGACAATTTTATGTAGCTCTAAAAATCAATTATTTTCACTTCTCTCTAATAATATAATTGTAAAAAATTTAAAGAATTAATTAAAAACTTCTGTCATCTTACCCTTTGTAAATAACCACTCATAAGAGATTTTATTATAATAATTTTCAAATACAAAGAAATATTGAAAGGTTCTCAAATGAATGTCTTTATACACTACACCTAGATTCTACCATTAACAACTTACTATACTTGGTTTATCACACTTGTATCCATCTATCCATTCCTCTGTACATCCATTCATAAATCTACCTTATTTTTTATGGCAACGAAGTTATGATTTGGAGAATGAAGAATAAGAACTAGGAAGGAGAGGAAGAAGAGGTAGGGGTCAGGGGCAAAAAAACAAAAGTACTATGAGCCCCTTGGGAGAGCTAGAGTCACAAATGCTGCTATTAAATGGAGCCACCAAGCGGCAAGGAATGAGCACAAGCATTTTAGTCTTTGTTCTGTTTGTACATTTCCTAACAATTCTTAGCCAAAGGATTTTCATAAAATAAGCCAAAAGGAATTAAGGAAATAAGAAAAGAAAATGTGTTTAATGGAATTTCTAATAGCAAGATCTCTACCATATTTCTCTTCTGTTTCAAGAGTAAATGCCGATGAAGATGTTTTTCTTGCTAAGACTGCATATTTGCATAGAAAGAATTCGTTCTGAAATGAAGGTTGAAGGCTGAGAGTACTGTTTAGGGTTGTGTTTAAATAGAGACTATTAAGCTGCACATACTATTCACAGATTGAGCTAAAAATGATGCCCAGATGCTTTATGGAAAAACTACCTCTCATAAAGCATTCTTCTTCCCCATTCCAGTTTTATAAATATTATGACGCTCCTAGAAACATGAACAAGATTTCAAGTACATTGAACAAGGTAAGAAAGTGGCATTTTGAGATACAATATTAATTTAAAAATCAAGTTCTACTTTTGATTTATATCCAATATTCTTGTGCCTTAGACATCATTTTCAAGCATAAAATTATAACCTATTTTTAGGTTCACTAAAAATAATGATTCTTTAGGTGTCATCATGGAAATAAAACCCAAGAATTAAATGTTTAATACAAGTGACCACTTTTGTTCTGTGATTTAATTCTCCCACATTGAAGACTTCTTGTCTGATTCAAGTTAAGAGGAACCTGATGGTTTAGACACTCAGCGGTGTTTGCATTGATCAAAAAGAAAGTACAAGAATAAAGGAGACAATTTTTAAGCTAAGGAAGAGCTGTATTAGAACACCAGCATTTTTGGTCAGTACAAAACATCAAAAAAGGCAAAACAAAACAAGCAGGCAAATAAAATCATGGATAGAAAACGAGCACATGTGCAAGCCAGAACACCTGCTCAGTCTAGTAAACTATGCCTAAGATCAGGCAGCTTTCAATTTTTTATTTCTTAGTCTGAAGTACCAAAGCACCGGGAATGTTATAATATACTGGGAAAAGGAAAGGTTTGGTTCTTAGACACACTCACATTACACCTGCTTACTAAAGGCTCCCTTCTGCCTTAAGAAAAAACTTATGACTTCTTGGGGAGAAACACACACACACACACACACACACACACACACACACACACACACACCAAACCTCTTATACTCTAGACCCTGTTAGTTTGCCATCCTCACCTTCTGCTATGTTCACATATATGTATATATACATATACATGTATGTATATGTGTTTATATATGTGTATGTGTGTGTATAAACATCCCTTACGTTCCAGCTTTTCTGAACATCAGACAGAGAAAGACAAATACCAAATACCATATGATCGTTATATGTGGAATCTAAGTGAATAGATTGGTGATTGCCAGAGAGGAGAGGTGGGAAAAATGAATGAAGGAAGTCAAAAGGTATAAACTTCCAGTTATAAGTAAATCATAGGGATGTAATAATACTGTACTATATATGTGATAGCTGCTAAGAAAGTAGATCTTAAAAGTTCTCATAACAATTTTAAAAATTCTGTAACTATGTATTGTGACAGATGTTAACAAGACTTATTGTGGTGATCATTTTATAATATATACAAATATTGAATCAGGTATATCTTAAACTAATGTATGCCAATTATATCTCAATAAAAAATTAGAAACTATAAAATTATACCTAGGCACAATCAATTATACCAAAAAAAAATTAGCTAAAATTGCTTCTGTCTCCCTGAAACAGAGATTTTTTTTCTGAAACCATGTAAACTTGGGTCTAATTAAATGGAAAGAATATTAGGAAACTGATAGGTACATAACAGGTGTTCAATAAAAGTTTAATGAATGAAATTTCTCTGCAATTATGACTTAAAACTGTATTCTAAGGCAGTATGCTATTGGTATTTTTGCAGCTACCTAGTATGAAACAAGTTAGATATCAATGTTATGCCTGTATTTGTTGAAATAGTAAAAGAAGTAAATTATGAAAAAGTGTTTTAGGAGGGAATGGAAAAGTTTCCAGGAACTTTTGTGAGGAAATAAGAAAGCAGCCATTTAAAATCTATATCGAAAGCTAGAAAGGCAGGAACAAAATTCCTCAAGAAATTCCTGAGAAGATGAAACTAAGTAGCAACATAAAGTTTATACTTTTGGTTAAGCCAAAGTTTTAAACTTTAGAGATGAGTTATTGGAAACACTAAACATTTACAATAGTTCTCTTGATTTACTTTTTTTGTAAAGCCAGTTGCAGGTTAACATCACGAATCCTCTTAACCATGCTGACCTCACAGTGACAATATTCTTGCAACAGTGAATTTTAATAATCTGACCCCCTTTCCCTATTTCCCCCATGGCCAGCCCACTCACACATCCTACAGCAGTCTATGAAATCAACAACGGTGCACCAAACAGTGTGATGGCATTTCACCCGGATGGTTTTGTTACATATACTATTGGAACACTTAGTAATTGTTAACTAGAAATTCAAAATGTTAAACAAGGCCGATTCATTCTCCTGTAAACTGAGGAATAATGACTTCACAAATATCTTTCTCAATCAATTATTCAACAAAGAAACCAACCAACCGACTTGAGCTACACAGAACTGTTGTAGATGGTGTTAGAGACACAAAGGCATCTAACACTTGGTTTCTGTCCTTAATGAAAGTATATATCTTGTTTAATTGGTATAAAACATTATATTTGAGTTTAGAAAACATATCTTATGAACCAGATAGGATATTAAACATATCTTATTAAACATATTGACTCTACAACATATTTATAACAAAAATTTAACAACCATAACTTACAAAAATCCATATCTTTCATCAAAGCTTCTAAAATGATTGATAATACTTCCTGTTTATATCATGCTTTGTAACTTATTCAGCAGTTGCATATTTGTCATATCATCTAACCTCAGAACTCTGTCAGACTGTGAGTGGATGGCATCTTCCTTATTTTACAAATGAGGATCCTGATACTAAGGAGGTTGCTCAAGCTTAGCACTTGCTCAAAGACACACATAGCTGGTAAGTGGTGAAGCTGGACTCTAATCAAGGATTTCTAACTTTAGGTTCAGTCTTCTTTCCTATATGATCTGCTTCCCCGCCCCCCCTTAATTCCTCCCCTCCCCCTGCCACTTCCACCCCTGACCTATGGATGTTGCCCTTTTCCCTTAAGAACTGGATCTCTGGAGGTGGGGTGGGTGTCTCCTCCCACATGCTTGGTGCTTGCACCCAGGGGCCTGGCCCACCTGGGGTATGGTCAGTGTCTTCACCTGAGGTGTGAACCCAGGACCTTCTGCTAACCACTACACTATGGAGCCACCCTGATCTGTTATTTCTTAAACAGATGAGTGATAGATTACGATTTCAGAATTTTAGTGCTAATACCTTTTTTATTTGTGAGAATCCATGGAAATAAGATGCTTTCTAGCAGGGAAGTGGGGATTGTCCTAATAACTACATCTTGGGGGACAGGGGGAAGTAATTCTTCAGAATCAGTCATAAAATACATTTTTATTTCAGTTTTCCTCCTAAATAAAATTTTAAGAGCAAGCTTACCTGTAAAAAGGATCAACTTAAGTTTTGAACTTCAACATTTTGGAATATGTCACTAAGGCATTATTTGGAGGTCTCATAGATTATTCTGTTTAATGGATTGACCTTTGAGTGTCACCCTTTCCAAAAAGAGACCATTTCCCCACCTTGCGCCTATAAGCAACCTTTTTGATTTTATAGAAAAGTGACATGGGAGGTCAAGTAATCAATTTGCTACAAAATCAGATTGTCTAGGAGGAAAAAAAATGACATTAGATTGGGAAGATCTTTCATGGTACAGAACTGCAGATGCTGATTGGAAATATTATGTACCTTTATCCTTTCACATCTAATTCAAAGCATCTTTTAAAAAGCTGATAACTAAAAAATATTTAGGCAAGATGGAGGACAAAATCTGAGAAAAGTATAGCCACATTATTTGCCAAATCAAAAAATCTGCTTTGTTTATAGAAGAGTTTGGATACAGTAAGTAGTGGAAATTTTTTTTAAAATTTTTAAATTTCTTATTCTTGCTGTTTTTTCTCTAAATTGTATAAAACAATTTGACCTCAGAATATCAGATCCCAGAGTTAACTGAATACATATATTTTCATTTCATTCGCATACTATTTACACCACACAAAGTAAACATTACTTTTCTCTGGAATTTAGTTAAAAAAAAAAAAGTTCGCAATGCCTTCCAAATTGTCCACAAGACCAAATTGAAATGATTTAGAGCAAAAATGTTAACTCTAGAAAATATTTGAGATATTTATTTCTCCCTCCTTTTCAGAGGCTTGAATTTAACTATAGTAAGGTGTTTTAGTAGTTTCACTAACTTTTTAGGATCATTCGAATAATCTTCAATTTGTGTATTTCACAGTATTTAGGTTAAATAATATACCTAGTAGACTGAAATGGTGTGTTAACATCTAAGAGGCAAGTGATTTTTTAAAAAAAAAAAAAAAAAACAGCTTCTTTTATGCATAGTATTCTAATTTCTACTGTGATCTGACCCACAGCACTTCTTGTTCAATTTTTTTAAACATATTTCATTTTGTTAAAATAAATGAAAATGGTGAATAATATCTAAGGTGACATGGCCCTAAATTCTTTGATAATATTAATGCTATTAATACATGGTAGTGCCACCAAGAGGTAATCTATGTCTGTTCCCTTGAATCTGAACTCTACGATTGCTTGACCAGTGTCATACAGAGCAACACTGCCCATTTCCACTGCTTGTCTTTTGAGACACTTGCTCTTGGAACACAGCATCATGCTTTAAGAAGCCAACTTCCCCCACCGATGGACAAGCTTTCACATCAAGCCCTACCTAAGCTGCAGATTTGTGAATAAAATCGATAACTGTTATTTAAAGGTGCTAAGCTTTGTGGTGGTTATTTATGCAGCAATGGACCATCAGAACAACATACTAACACTGGGTTTGTAAGGACTGTCATCATAAAACAGTATTATTAGGGCATTAAATGGCGCTGGATACTATGAGAATAACCCAAATAGAGAATGGTTGTTATATCTAAGAGTTAATGCTCCAAGGCAGTGGTATTCATCACAAGTTACATAGGCATTGTATAAACCTCAAAGGCAGTCTTGAATTCCAGTCCCACTGTTCCTTTTCCCTTTATAATGGCCTTAAACCTTGTGGGCCTAACTGTAAAGAATGTTGGGATCTCAGCAGGTTGGGATAGTAGAAAGAAAAAAACTGTGGGAACTAAGCCGGCTATAGGCATGTATAGGGATAGAGACAGTGATCCAAATTAGTATTCAAAAGAGTATTGATATCCACACAGGTCCAGAAACAGTAGTCTTTAGCATGATGTAGGGTTAAAGGAAAGGAAGAAGTACAAAGTGCTACGAAAAGGAAGGTTGTACCATCAGAGGTAGGTGGGGTTTATGCTAAGGGCTTATGCTAAGTCACAAGAGATAACAGTTCTAGAAGAGCATGGCTCCATTGAAACTGTACCAGTTTTAAGAGGTCTGAGTCTATTGATATATTGATTCAGGACCTGGGTAGGGCAGGGGAAGGTAGGAGCTGACATTTTTTTCTAATCTGCAATTTTGAATCTCCCTCCCTTCATCCGATTCTTTCATTATAACCTCTGCAGCAGAGTAATGTAGCAAATATTTTTACAGCACTTATATGTCTGGCCCTCAGCAAGGTGCTAGGGCACAATGGAGAACAAGAGACATTCTTATTTTCCAGTGAAGGGAGTCTGACAACAATTATTAAATCAGGTAACAAATGATACGGAGAATATTTTAGATTAGGGAGTCAGGAAAAGCCTCACTGAGCAGGTAACAAAAACTGAGATCTGAATGGCAAGAAGCCAGCCACGGGAAATGAGAGAAAAAGGACTTCATACAAAAGGAGTGGCTGATGCAGGCTTCAGGTGGAAAGGAGCTAGCAACTTTTGAGGAAGATAATTGTAACTCTATATATTTATCCTCATAACCATGTGTTAGGCGTGCTTTATTTAGGATTCCAATCCTTTGTCACAAGGTTGGAACCGTTACTGCATTGTTGGATGAACAACCTTGGTCACACTCACTCCATGGTGGAGCCAGGGTTTGATTCTTGCCCATCTTACTCCAGAGCCTGTGCTCCTATCTACCAATCATCATCCATAAAATATTTTTGAACAAGGCTCAAATATATATTACTTCATCTGTTAAATATTAGTAAAGTTTACTCTTTTTTAGAAAAAAAAATGAATAGAACTTTTTTCTATTTTAGTATGCATTATGCTGTCTCCTCTGTGTGGTACACATGAATATTTCATCTGTATTTCTAACTCCAGAGAAATTTTCATCATTATTGAACATCAGTCTTTTATATTTTGATAATACACTTAATTCTGATCTCAAAATCAGTATGGAAGTCTTGCTGAATTCAATTTTCCAGGGAAATGTCATGTGGTGGGAGTGCAGGAGTTGAAGTATATGTGTATAAATGGCTTTGATTTAGTAAAAAAAAAAAAAAAAAAAAAAAAAAAAAAGTTATTCAGGACTTATCTTAGTGGTAAATACTAATATTCCTATGTCTTCACTGCTTAGATTTTTAAGTGCAAAAGTAATGGTCAACAACTGATTATGAACTAGCATGTGGTATGCACAAATATGCACATGCAAAATCAACCAACCAGCCAACCAACCCACCAACCTGGTCCTCCCTCCCAAACCTTTTCCTTCTTAAAGTTGGAAATGCCGTATCTACACAAACGACATCCAAATCTATAGTTGAACTAACACTGCTCTCTGGAGCTCTATCTCAAAGGTACATCAGGTTTTTCCAATTGCACCCTTAATATCTGTCTATGCCATTCAAGGACCTCAAACCCACATGTCTCAAAACTGAACTTATTTGTCTTCCATTAGGAAACATGTTTATGGTTTGGTGTCTTCTCTATTTGTTAATGGTACAATCATCTATTCATTATTCTCCGCCCAAATCCATATTCTCCTTTCACACTTACTATTTATTCTTCACTTTTATTCCTGTAATAGTCTTTGAATTAAACAATCTGCCTTATATTCTCACCCTTTCATGCCCATTTTTAAAAAAGCAAATGTGTTCATATTACTTCCCTTTTGAAAAGTCTTTAATGGCCCTCCACTGCTGATAGGATAGATTTTAAAAACTGAGACTTCATTTTCTGGCCCATCTCACTTCCTGTAACCCTTTTATTCCCATATTCTCACCATTCTCAGGCCAAATAAAACTACAAGTTATTCTCTAAAACACAATGCCTCCAATGCTCTGTCCATTTCTGATGTTCAAACATATTATTTGCTTTGTCCTAAATACCACTATCTTATAAATTGTAAACTGTTTGTGCAACACTCAAAATATTATAGAGATATTGGGAGGAAAAAAAAAGTGGGTCCCACCATCACATAGGTAGCTTTAGGAAATTCACATATTATCCAATATTTTTTGAGCATCACAAAGGCCATTAGCATAGTAAAGGCTCTAAGGAGTCTCATTGTAGAAACACACTGTTGCCTAAGACTCTTGACAGCTGAATGCTGTTACCCTCTAATTCTCTTTAGGAAATATTTTAGGAACTTGCTTTAGGAAACATTGCTTTATCCTACTTCTTATCCTACTTCTTTGTTTAAAAATGCTTAATTATCCTTCAAATTCAGTTCCAATAAATGCACTGAGTCAACAAAGACACAGACCAGATTCTTTAGACAATAACAATTTCACCTCAAGACAACTGTATTCCTCCGGGACCTCCAGAAGTTACTTAATGCAAAAGCTCAGTCACGTGCTGGTTAGACTCAAGTCACTGAGTCAGTAATAAAAAGAAATAAAAGGCGCTTGAAACATTTTTTTTCCCTGAAAGTGAGTTATAAAAACTGTGTGTGGACGCTCAAACACATTAGCTATCGTTGTGTTTCTTCTTGAATATTGCATCAGTCCTGCCATCGGCCATGGAGCATGAGTCCCGAGGTCCCCCAGTGGAAGGTAAAACTTAGATAGTACTGAACCCTATGTAGACTATGTCTTTTCCTATACATATATATGATAAAGTTTAATTTATAATTTGGCAGAGTAAAAAAATTAACAACAATGACTATAATAAAATAGAATAATTATAACAATATACTGTAATAAAAGTTATGTGAATGTAGCCTCTGTCTCTCTCGAAATATCTTTATTTCATGGATAGAAGTTTTATTTTTAACATAGATCTTAGCAACCTCAGCATATTTTTTTCTTTCCTTATTAAGTTGAGAACTTTCACCTTTTCACTTAAAGGAAGCACTGCATGGCTTCTCTTTGGCATATATGAATTACCAGCATCACTGCTCTTATGCTTTGGGGGTCATTATTAAGTAAAATGAAGGTTACTTGAACACAGCACTGAGATAACTACAACAGTTGATTTGGTAAGTGAAATAGCTACGAAGTGACTGATGACTAGTAAGTGGGTGGTGTATACCAGGGATCCCCAATCCCCAGGCTGAAGATCGATAGCTGTCCACGGGCTTGTTAGGAAGCTGGCCCACACAGCAAGAGGTGCGTGGTGGGTGAGGGTGATCGAGCAAAGCTTCATCTGTATTTGCAGCCGCTCCCCAGTGCTAGCACCATCACCTCAGCTCCACCTCAGATCATCAGGCATTAGATTCTCATAAGAGCACTGGTCCCTGGTGCCAAAAAGGTTGGGGACCTCTGCCACTGTATATAGCATGCATATCTGGACAAAGGGATATTCACATCTCCCAGGCTAGATAGGGCAGAATACATAAGATTTCATCACGCTACTCAGAATAGTGTGGAATTTAAAACTTAAGAACTGTTTATTTCTGGAATTTTCCGTTTAATATTTTTGGACTGTGGTTGACTGGAACCACAGAAAGTGAAATCACAGATAAGGCGGGGCGGGGCTACTGCAATTTATATTTAATGTAAACTTTGAAATATTCTAAGAACGCAGAGCATAAGTAGTGCTTGCACAGTTAAAAGAGATGCAATGTTTAATTATATAATGAAGCAGCTAATTGCTTATGAGAACTCTTGAGGATAATGCTTAAAATTTAACTTTTCTAGATACTCAGTGAAATATACAATATAATCTAAATATCTTCTCATGAATAGCCCTAAAATCTATCATCTGATGTTCAGGATACAGACATGGTAAGCCAGTACATTTATGAGTAATACCCACATATCTGCATACCCACGAAACAGGTATGGACATTTCCTTACTCTTTAAAACAGCAATGTATGCCTTGATTGCATCTAAGAACTGCTAAAATCATATCTGAAGTCTTACATAGTTCCTTTCATTTAAATACCATATATATGACACATAAAGAAACCAAACATATGGAAGAAAAAACACCAGGAGATGGTAGTCAAAAATTTCCAGCAATTTTGATTAGTTTAATCCTATAAACATTGTTTGATTATTTTCAAGTTTTTTAATTTCAAGTTTTAAAAAAAAAAAAAAAACAGACTTTCCCCCTCCTTATGCTAATAGAAAACAGGTAAACTTCCTAAGAAATTATGTAAAACATTAAACTAAATACTGTTATATTGATAGGCTTTAAAATTCTAAACAAATGATTAGTAAAAGACTTTGTGCTTTTATTTATAATGAAAGAAATATTAGGTTAAGATATCAGAATTTAGTTGCCTTTTAAGGGATCACATCCAAACACTGAGAAAAACATACTGGGATTAGTGATAAGAAGCAGAAAAACTATAAATAACACATTAATTTATACAACCCACAAAACATAATTTCTTTACTAAACTATATTGTCAAACAATGTTTCAAGAGGAGAGAAGAGCAGTTATAAAATTAAAACTATTACTGGAAATTGAAAAAAAAATCATTTTCTTTCCATAATTACTAAAGGAGTAAAAGGAATTCCAATGGCCAATTGACAAATATTTATTAGATGCCTACTATGTGCTAAAGCACTGCTCAAAGGGTTGGGGTATAGCAGTCCCTGCTGCCAGAGAACATACATTCCAGTGGGGGTAGACAGATGATACACAGAAATCAGGGGTTAAGAACAACAAAAAAAGAAAGACAGGGGACACAAAGAATGAGGGAGAGGAGACTTATTTTAGTTAGGATGATCGAAAAGGGTCTCTCTGATAAGGTGACATTGGAGTTCTGATGAAGTGATGTAGATGGGTTATCCTGTAGAAGAGTTTTCTGACAAAGAGGATAATAAGCAGAATTAGTAAACAGGAGACTAGCAGAAGAGAAGATCAAAGAAGTAGCCGGAGCCAGAGTATGCAAGCCTTTAGAATCTATGTAAAAACTTTAGATATTATTTTGAATTAGATGGATTTTGTAAATCATTTGACTTTTGAAAAAGGATTTCTACTGGTAAGCAAGGGTAGAAGGAAGGAGTTTGATTAGGGCACTGCAGTAGTCAAGGCCAGACACGACAGCTGCTCAGACTAAGGATAAAGCAGTGGAAGTGGTGAAAGTGAGTAAGTTTAATATGTATTGCTGACAGAATTTTCTGATGAATTAAATGGAGGGGGGTGGTAAAAGAAAGAGAGGAGCCAAATAGGTCTTTAGAATTTTGAGTCAGAGCAACTAGAAGAATCCAAGTGCCACATTTTGAGTTGTAGTAGAGATATGGAGACTAAATACTGAAGTTTTTCCATGGTTAGAGATTTGGAAGCTGAAGACAAACCAGCGAACGAGACTGATGTGGAGTCATTCGATTGTTTTCTCGGAGGTCAACTAAAGAAAGCATTTCAAGAAGAAGGGAATGATTAATATCATTAAATGCAGTTGATGCACCTAGGAAAATAAGGACTGAGTTTTGTTCATTAGATTTAGTAAAGAGAATTCATTGAGGACCTTCACAGCAGCAGCTTTGTTGGAGTAGTGGGGAAGAAACCTGATTACTGTGGATTCAGGAGAGAAGAAAAATGACCAATAAATGTCTAAGGCATAATAGAATTAGAAAATCACCATATTACAATGACCATAGTAATAACTGATTTGGGTAAGAATCATCAATAGATGCTAAAACCATTGGTGAAAGACTACTGGGCAACAAGACCATCTCAAAATGGCTTACCAGAGATTATTTATTATACAAAGGGAAACCAGTATCTTTGCAATGGAGACATCTGAGAGACATCTTTTCAACAAAGTGATCAAATGTATCATGGATAATGTGTCACACTGATATTCTATGTTCTCTCCTGTGGTGCACTCAGAGGAGTCCGACAAAACTGTGGTATGCTTGCCAAAAATATTTAGGAGTTGTTCTATTATAGACTTGCCAACAGTTTAACCTCCATCTAGTAAAGGAAACAGATAAATCCAAATTGAAGATATTCTGCAAAATAATCACCTTAGATTCTTAAACAAAAGTCAATGTCATAAAAGACAAAAAAAAAAAAACATATTGAAAGGTCAGGATTCTAGAGCAATGGAGAGTAAAGATATATGATCACTAAAGGCAATGCATAATCTTTGGATACTAAATATTAAAAGAGAGTATTATTGAATAATGGAAGAATTTAAAATATGGTCAGTAAATTTGGTAATAGTATTAAATTAATGTTAAATTTCTCGTGTGTAATGACTGAATTGCAGTTATACAGGAGAATGCCCTTGTTATTA
This sequence comes from Eonycteris spelaea, assembly GCA_003508835.1. Taxonomy (NCBI): domain Eukaryota; kingdom Metazoa; phylum Chordata; class Mammalia; order Chiroptera; family Pteropodidae; genus Eonycteris; species Eonycteris spelaea. The sequence continues at coordinate 7,543,694 of PUFA01000062.1, forward strand.
GGAGATATATGAGAAAGTACATTGGGGAGAAATGTCATAATGTCTGCACGGAACTTTCAAATGACTCAGGAAAAATAATTTTTTTAACAAGACAAGATAAGTAAGACAAAATAGTAAAAATTGGTAAATCTTTATGAAAGCTAAATGGGTGTTCATTGTATACTTACACAAATAAAATAAAAACAGGTTTGTAAATTTTTGACAAAAGGTTGGGCAGAGAGTGGAGAAAGAAGATGAAAGCATGGACCTTTGAAGACATACTGCTTTAAGGAGGAGAGGTAAATGAAGTGGTAACTGTGGAGCTGAGTAGGGCAAGAGAGAATTTTTTTAAAATGAAAGATAATTTAGAATTTTTGTTATCTAATGGGCTTGTTATCTAATGGGCATGACCCAGGAGAAAGACTATGGAAGGTATGAGAGGATGAGATACAGTACACAATGAAAAGTTGGGCTTAAAAGAGAATACGGCAGGAGGACCCGGTGTGTAGATACAGAAGCTGGTTGTGGTGTACTTGCTGATAGAAGCATGTAGACTTTTTAATTTGAATTACTGGAGGAAGTATTGAAAGTTTAGAGATGATATGAAATAGTTATATATACTCGGTTGACTCAGAAAATATTATATGTGGATTATTAGTACTAAGGACCCACTTACTTAAATAAAAATCTATATAATTATACAGATAAAAGAAATCTTAGAACTCTTCATTTAATCCAGTCATTTTATAGGCAAAGAAATGGAGACTTGGCTATCTTATTATAATTCATGGCTGTGAACTAGAAAAACAGATAATGTGGAGATAACAAACATGGTTGACTAGCCAAATACAACAACAATATTTGAATATAAACCATTTGCTGGAATCCTTCTGGCAGTACCATGCTAAGTACTTTGTGCATACATTATCACCTATATTGAAAACTACTTAAAAAAAAAGGTATACATTTTAACTTCTATTTTCCATATGAATAGATGAGTTGTATTTATTCATAAAAAAGTTTAGATATCACCCCCAAAGTCACATAGCTATTTTCATGAATGGATGGAATTTACATTTGTACTGCCACTATCACAGACTTACTTTAAGGGGTTCTCAATGAGAATTCACACTCTATCTTATCCAAGTCTATACTGACTATCTCCTTTCACCTAGTAGATCTTCAAATATGTTTACTGAATCAAACACTTCAGTAACCTAAGCCTATTAAGAACCCTTAGGCTATTCAGTACTCAGGGCAAAGGGCTGATCATCAGATATTTAAGGGAAAAGGAGAGGTGAGTGAAAAAGGAACAGCAGCAGAAACTGAGAAAGTGAATATCATGCAAAATTAACCAAGTTTCTGCATTAAGTACACAGTGAAGCAAACAGGACTGAACGCTGATTGATATGAAAATATTTCTAACAGATGCAATGGGAAAATTTCTAAGAAAACAATGTTTTATACATTTATGAACAATAAGGGCTTACATATTGAGAGGCAAGGCAGAGGAGGCAGAAGGAAGGGGTCTGAATTAAGTGGTATTTTATAAATTCTTACATAACAAGGGAGAGCTTAGAGGGTAAAACTTTCATTGCTTCACTTTAGTGCAGTGCCAGTCTTTTAATCCCTTCCTGACCTATTTTTATTCAGCACTGAAAAGGGTACATTGTTTGATTTGGGCATTAGCTTTTAAGGAGATTAGTTTCCAGGAAAAGTAAGACATTTTGCATATAAAGAGGGACCCTCATACAAGGCATCAGAGTGTACTTTGTTCCCAAACACCTGTTAAAAAGAAATAGAAAACAAAACAGAATCCAATATTTATTCCCTCCCAAAATTACAGATGAAATTAAAAATTATTGTATATGAAAAAATATTTTTCAATACAAAATATTTGCCTTACAGAGTTTTAACCAGATGGAAGCTGAGTTCATTTATTCATAAGCAAGAAATAAAAATTAATAGATTTTTCTTCTTAATCATGGATGTCAATCTGCATTAGATTATTAATTATGGATTATAATGCAATTAAGTTATAAACACAATGAGAAATAGATAATGCTTCCTAAATCTTTACTTAATTTACTTTTTCTTAGAGACTTCTGACTTGACCTTAACTTCAGAAAAATTTGTCCATTTATTCCAAGTGGGTACAGATTATTTTTTCTCAGCTTTTAGTAGTTCTAACACCTCTTTTATAACAAATATTTTGTAATATTCTCCTTAACCAAACTGAAATGAAATTCAAAGATAATATAGCTTACCTACCTATCTAATCTAAATAGAAATAATCACTTAACTATAATATAAAGGATAAGTAAAATAAATAGTTTATGATAAAATGATACTATGATATGTAGGTGCTCAGTCATGATTACTAGAGGATCAAAATGTCCCCACAAATTTCTAAAACATCTTTGGTCTTAACATTAAATATTATGACATGTAAATTCTCTGAATTAGGTGACATTCTCTCTAGAATTTAGTGCAATGTTCTGTTACTGGAATTTTGCTTTTACTTTACTCAAAGCACCATAAATTTATAAGACAGGTTTCACACAGAGCATATCATAATTTAGGGGATTTAACATCTATTTCAAAAATTCCCTGGTTATAAAAACCATCTTATGTACACTAGTATTCAACACTCTAAAATAAAGGAGTTGTTTTCTTAGGTAAATAAATAAATATTGGGTTTTTTTTTTTTTTTTAATGAGCTCTCTGATATAGCCATCTGGTTATTTTAGTGTTTCTTTTATAATAGGAATAATAATGAATCATCTGTCCAATATCTTTGGAAATATTTCTAGATAACTGAAACATAGCCCTCTAAAGAACCAATATATTTTGCTATTAAATATTTCATACATACAAACATATTTTATACACATATACATTATAAATAATAGTATTGATGATAAAATGAATATAGGTATCCAATACCCAGCTTAGGAAACAGAACGTTACTAATACTTTTAAAGTCCTGTACATCTCTTGCTACCTAATTTCACCTCCTTCATCTTTCCCTGTCCTGGGACAACCACAACCCTGAATTTTGCATTTACCATTATAGAGGTTTTCTTTTTAGCTTTTCTACATAGATAAATATCCTTAATACTCTATTATTTAATTTTAAATATTTCTAAACTTTAGATGAATGGAATTATATAACTTGTTTTTGCAAATTGCATTTTTTCACTGTTTGTAAGATTCATCCTGTAGATACATGAAGCTGTATTTTATTTTCACGCTCTAAGTATTCCACTGTAGCACTATAATATAACTTATCTATTGCCATTTTAGTCATTTGGAATGTTTCCATTGTTTTGCAATTACAAACAATTGAAAACATCTTCTAAAATTTTGAAATTTCTTGAGTTGATTGAATATTTGTTAGCCTTTTTTAGAAACTCAAATACAATTTAATATTTCTTTAATGAATTCAAGGGATATTTGTGGATATCGATTATATATAATATTGAGTTATAGAAATGCTCTCAGAGATTACAGAGATGTATATCCTAATTTTTACTTGAATTAGTAAATTTAGTCTGCTTTTTATAGTTTTTCTCTCTCACTCTCTAGCTATTGGCAAGAAATTTTTTGCTGCTACAATGTTTATTCTAACATTCTCTATTTTCAATTTCCTCCCTGTAGACTTGGAGCCCAGCCAATGAAATTTGAGTATAGTGCCAACAAGAAAAAAAGTAGATTATGACTGAAAGACCAAATGGGAGCTTTTCTAGGGGGAATGTGTATTACCATGAGATAAAATGGTATTATGGAAGGAATAAAGGTTTTGGTATTTCAAGTCTGGCTTAGGCATTTATTAACTGTCTGACCTTGTCAAGCTACAAAATCTTTCTGCGTATTTGCTTTCTCATCTGTAAAATGCCATAACAATCCTATCTGATATGACTATCGTGAAAAATAAATAGCACCAAAGCAGAGTCCCAGCTAAGCCACTGGGCTTCATAAATGTAGGCTGCTTCTCCTTCATATCTACTCACTTCACATTAGAGAGTGGTAGTTGCCCAACTACTTCAAGAAAACAGAGACTTTTGGCTTACCTCCTGGTTTACAGGTGTGTCCTACATCGTTCCAGACATACAGCTTTCGTGGAGGAGAGGTATTATTATAGCTTTAAAAATCACAGCAAGCACCTCATTATAAATGTTAAGCAGAATTACTACCACAGAAAAACTGAATTATGACTTTAGAAAACTCAAATGTAAAAAAAGTGTGGAGGGAGGCAAAGGACAAAAGTTCAGAAGAAGAGAGATATGAGGAGTATAGTGAAGTGACAATGAAAAGTCAATTTCTAGATAACCAGTATTCCCCGCAAAAAGACCAGAATAAATAGATGAAAATTCTATTTCAAGAAACATTAACTTGAGGGAAAGAAACTTTCCGAGACAGAAAATAGACATAAATTATATTGGAAAGAACTCACCTGCTATGGCAAAATTAATTAAAAAAAAAAAAAAGACTACTGTCTTTTCTGAAGAAAATTTGAACTTAAATAGACAGAATTTGATCAGATGAAACACTTCAAGTATTATGAAGAACTGGTTATCTAGATAGATAGAAAAGACAGGCTGACCTCAGATCTCTGCAGCATTACATGCTCCACAATGGGGCAATAGTTACAGAGTTTTGATAAAAGATAGTGCGGCTTAAGAATTCTTTACATGGCTACAGTTACCCATGAAGGTAACAGAAATATCTTCTCTAATATTCAAGTGTTTAGAGAGTATACTCACCCTCCACAGGGAAATGAAAAAACAAAATAAACAATATCATTCATTATATGCCAGGCTCTAACTAGTCCAAATAGTTTTTATATATTATCTTATTTCACTCTCATAAAATTACCTTCACTTTACAACTGACACTAAATTATATCCCTCATTCTCATTTTATAAGTGGGGATATCCTTTATTACCCTCATTTTATACTTGAGAAAATAGTATGTTCAGAAAAATTTATTAACTTGCCCAAAGTCACATAGCTAGTAAATACAAAAAAGAAGGACTAGAAACCACATCTGCCAGACTCCATAAATGTGGCTTCATGGGTACCCATGGAATGGCTCTTGGAACAGAACATTTTAAAAGAAGATAGGAAAATAAACATAAATTATTGTAAGAAAATGACAGCTGGTTTATGTAATCTTGGTGTGGATAGCCTTTCAAACCCTGACATCAAAAGCTTACTTTGAATTTTGTTTACTTTAAATTTTTATTCCCAACATAATTACCCATTTTTCTTTGTTAAAAAAGCAAACCAGAGACTATGGCAGGCTCACTACAACAGAAGGGCGAATCAAATAATATATTGATGAACTTCATACAGAAATCCTATTACCCATAACCTATTACCCTGTTTACTTCTTTATTCAATTATATAAAATTAGAGTTTTAACCTGTTATTTTGTCATTTATTAAAGAAATATAGAAGAAGAATACCTTTTATCCCTTAACCCCCAAATTCCAATACAATTCATTTAACAAGGTCTGTACTCATTCATTTTGATAAATCTAAGACTTAGAGTAGAATGAAAAATGAAATACAGTCAATCTTCATTATTTACAGATTCTGTAAATAATTTGCAAACTTGCTTACTCACTAAAATTTACTTGTAACCTCAAAATCAATGCTTGTGGTGTTTTTGTAGTCAGTTGTGGACAATCAGAGCCACAAAAAAACATGAGTGGCCTAACACACTTGTTCCTAGCTGAGGTTAAACAAGGTGATACTCTGCCTTTTGCTTTCAACATTCATACAGAAACAAGTATTCTTTTCATGGTCTACACAGTGACATTCTTTTTCATATTCTTGTGCTTTTGTTGTTGTTAATTTTGCTGTTTAAAATGGCTCCCCAGCATTTTGCTAAAGTGCCATCTAAAGTGCAAGAAGGGTGTGATGTGCTTGATGGAGAAAATATGTGCGCCAGATGAGCTTCGTTCAGATGTGCACAGCACGTGTGCATTGCTGTTGGGTTGAGTTAAATATCAGTGAATCAACAATAAATATTAAACAAGGTGTCTTTAAACAGAAACAGAAACAAAATTAACATTCATCAATTGTCAAAAGTTTGACCAGAGACTCAGGAATTGAAGGCTGTATTTACCCAGAAGCATTGCTGATCCAGTGCTCTCAGTGATTTTACTTAACTACCATGAATAAGAGAATAACCGTATTTATTGGGCAACTATTATGCATCAATAGCAACTGACATCATTTTTTTAATGTCCCCTCCCACACTTTGTCTTTGTGTAAAATATTTTAGCTGTTGTGTCATGTGAATCTATAAAAATCATTACTTTACTTTACTTTCTAAGAATACTGACATATCTTACTTTTTCATGTCCATTCCTGGAAAGAATTTCAAACACAAGATTCTTAAAGCATAGAAAAGTCCTTAGGGATTAATAGTGATGTAAGGCAAAAATATCTAAGCGGTATTCTCAAATTTTTATATATGGTCAAAAAAGGGATTTTACAACTTTCTGTGGAATCCATTGCAGTGGTTAATATCTCTTGCTTCTAATTGAAATGTATTCCATAAGCATTTATTTTATTTCTACCATAGACCAGGCACCGTGCTATGTCCTGGAGATCACAAAAGATGACTCTGATACATCACTATCTTTAGGGATCTCAAAGTGTGAGGAAGGCAGTATGTAGGAAGAATAGGAAGATAAACAGACCATTGTAGTTAACTGTGATAAATCCTAAAACAGAGCTATACAATGAGTGCTGGGAAAGCACATATAAGAAGTGTTCTCCTCGGGGGGTGTGTGTGTGTGTGTGTGTGTGTGTGTGTGGTGTGTGTGTGTGTATGCTGGGGGGGGGAGCTCAATAGGCAATGAGAGAAAAGAAGGGAAACCTGGAATGATATCTTAGAGTGATTAAACTTGAGCAAGTGATAGCTGGACAGAAAATTGGTAGAAGGAATAGAGGAGAGATGGAGAATTTGAGAAATATTAAGAAAGAAGAGTGGTTAAATGAGAATAAGGGAAAAGGAAGAACTGAGGATGACTCCAATGTTTCTATCTTGAGAAATTAGGGAGATGTTAACTTTGAATTTAAGATAGAAGAGAAACAGTTTTGAGAGGAAGGACAGAGCAGAGGAATGGAATTACGCATATGGGAAAAGGATGAGTTCAGCTTTAGGCTTGTCCAAGTTTTGGTGCTCTGGAGTTTCAGCCAGAGAGACCAATACGCTCTTGGAAATGTAGGCAGGAGCTCAGAAGAGAAATGAATTTGGAATTTATCAGCCCATAAATAGTGCCCAAAGTCACAGAAAATGAAGTGACCCAGGGAGAATGTGGGATTTAGAGAAGAGAGAAGACAGACCCTAGGGAATATCAATATTTAAAGAGGAGGGAGAGGAAAAGAAATCACCAAAGTAGACTAAGGTAAAGTCACAACCAGGAGAGCATGTGGACACGATGCAAGAGCCAGGGCCAAAGAGGGACCAGGCAATAGCAATAAACGCTGCAGAGAGGTTTAGTGAGTTAAGGACTGAAATGCGTTCAATAAATTTGATAGAGAGGAAGTCACTCTAGAGAGAAGACTGTAGGCAGCTTAATTTTAATAAAATGATGCAAAAAGCAGGCAGACTAAAAGTTTGAGTAAATGAGACATGAGGAAGTAGAAACACAGGCTAGACCCCAATTTCAAAGAGCTAAGCTTTGAAGGAGAGAAGAGATTGAATGGTACAGGCACTCAGGAAATGATAGGGATGGTAACTTATGCTTACTTGATGGGATTACCCTGGGACAGGAGAGATACTTCCTCTTTGAGCCAGGAAGGACTAGGAATGAGGGAGTTCCTATTTTCAACTTGTGAATCTTGTACTCTGCACTCTTAGCACACTTTCTTTAGAATTCCATTCCTTTCAAGTACAGTATGCTAAGACAATTATCTTCACGCAATATTACCCCAGTTGTTTACACATTCCAAAGGGGAAAAAGAGGGTATAAAAGTAAAAGGCAAGAAATAAGTTGAAGTAGTGGGGAAGAACATGAGAGTTATACTCTCTAGCGAACCACCTAATAAGTAAGAATGAAAACCGAACTCCTGAGAGAGGTGCTGCTCTGCTGTCTGACAAACCAGGCCTCCCTCCCTCACACACACACACACCCCTACCTGTATCTCCTTCTGTGTCACTGCCCCCAACCCTCCTCCATACCCCCATCCAATATTTTTGAAAGGAATGTATCAGCCTAATGGGCTGTGGGAACTTCTTGGAAGCCAATCCTCCCCTGGATGGCTGACAAGCACTCAACTATAAACAGACATGACCATAAGTCACATAAATGTAGCCTCCAATTTCAAACTAAATGTATAGCCAACCCAACTTCTTCTTAGCCAGTTCCAAAAAACAAACGAAACATATAAAAATCTTTGGCTTTTTAAAAGTTGACAAATAATTTTAAAAAACATTTTAGAAGTGCATGGGCCAAGCAATACAAAGGTGCTGTTATCTGGCATAAGTCACCCGTTTGTGGCCTTCTTACCACAAGCCAAAAGTAAAAAGGTGCGGAGGAAGGCAAGAACATGTGATCAATTTAGCAAAAGTCAGAAAAGGTAAAAAACCAAACATAATAAGAAATCATGATGAATAAAATAAAAAGTTAGATAGCTTGAATAAGACCAAATGTGGTAAATGTTATATTTGGCTACCATAGGGTATGGATGCTCAGAATTAATAATAATAAAGACAACAATTCAACTAAGATAAAATGATTGGGGGGGGGGGAAGGAAACAAAAAGGTGAATAAGAACATTCCAGGCCAAAAAAAAAAAAAAAAACTAGCAAAAATAAATAGGAGTTGCAATATTAATATCCTATAAAAGAGTTCAAGGCTAAAATAATCAGATAGCACACTAAAAAGGTGTACTACTAAGATGCAGAAAATTGTGAATGTTTATGCACAGAACACCAAAGTAGCAAAATGTATAAAACAAATAATTTAGAAAGAAAGAGATTTAGACAAGCCATTATTGAAGTGGAAACTATAAAACACATTTCTTAATTCAACCAACAAAATATAAGTCAGGAAACTGAGTGTGTAAGCAATGAACATGGTGACCTATCTAAAGATGTTCATATGTATAGGTACACGTATAGGCAATTATCTGGAGCTGAGGAGCAGATGACTCCTTAAGTGTATGTGGTGACAGGCTTTCTACTCAGTCCAGCCAGTTGTTGCCAAGGAAATCATAGGCGTAATGTTTCTAGGAGATGCAAAAGAGTCTAAGGTATTTTATTTATGAAAATATGCGCATGCACACATGTAAACTGTGTGTCCAGCATAGACGGGATATACAGTTTTAAATGCCCATGACCGTTTACAAAATTGATCATGCACCGGATGAGAGATTCTGATCACAGTTCAATAAAAACTGTCATAAAGTACCAAAATAAACAAACACTAAACACCTGGAAATCTAAAATTCTTCATAAATAACTCTAGGATGAAAATTTTAATTGAAACTGAACATCATAATATTAAGAAATGACTATAAGAAATGACTAACAATGATCTATATATCTATTTATAAAAACTTGAGATATAGCCAAAACAGGTTTCAGAAAAAAAGCACAAAGCCTTAATTAGAAAACATCTATTGGAAAACAAGAAGCATGGGAATATAAATTACTTAAGCATTTGAGCCAAGAAATAAAGTAATTAATAATCGCAATATGTAAGGAAGAAAATAATAAGAACAGAAGTAATAAACTAAAAAAGCAAACATGATAGAAATAAAAAGACAAATCTAACTCAAATTTTGGAAATGTGAACCAGTCAAATAGATAAATTTTTTCATATATGAATATATTTTGCTAGTGAGGACATATTTAACAATAGAAGACATTCTATAGATCACAGTATTTAAACAACTGAGCAATTCAGTAAAAAAACACTAAAGATTGTAAGACGTATGTTCTTTTAGGAGACTTTTTTTAGAGCAGTTTTAAGTTCAAGGCAAATTGAGCAGAAACTACACTCTGCCCCCTCCCACACACAACCTTCCCCACCATCAACATCCCCCACGAGAGTGGTAAGTTTGTTAAAACTGATGAACCTACATTGACATGTCATTATCACCCAGCGTCCACAGTTTATATTAGGGCTCACTCTTAGTGTTGCACATCCTATGGGTTTTGACAAATGTATAATGGCATGTATCCAACATCGTACTATCATACAGAATAGTTTCCCTGCCCTAAAAACCCTCTGTGCTCCACCCATTCATCACCCCCTTACCTGCAGCAGCCTTGGCAACCACTTATCTCTTTACTGTCTCTGCATGTAGTTTTTCCCTTTCTAGAATGTCAACTATTTAAGATGTGCTTTTAATGTTATACAGTACCTCATGAATAAGAACATTATTGTATTGATTAATAAGGATTAAAATACTTTATGAGCTACTAGTTTTATGTATATTTCTCAAATCCCCGGAGTATAAACAAATTTTTTTCTGGACACAGAGGGAAAAGCAGCTCATCTCTTTTCATATCAAATTAACCCATAAATGCTGTTTCACAGGAACATATGTTCTGGAATTTTTTCATAGTAGAGCTAATCCCATTAAAACCCCAAATATGGGCAGTACATATTTCCAGATTCAAGCTTTACAACATTGTAATTTAATGGGCACCCCCTGCCTAGTGAACTCTCAATCCAACTTCAAAAAGAACATAGCATAGCTCTGTCAGGATGGGCTTCATGCTGCACCCATATAATTTATAAAGATGAAACATATCCAGAAACCCCATTAACCCTTCTACTGGCTTGTAGAAAAGAGACTCATATATTGGCTGGGTGAGGTATGGGTGAAAAGAAAAATTATGAAGTGTGCTGAGATTTCAGAGCCATGCCCATAATTATGCATGCAAAACATATAGATATGGTGGTAGGAAGAATAAATATGAAATAGGAGTTGAATTTAAAGTCAAGGCAAAAAATTTATTTGCAACTCAGTTTAATTCAATAATACCAAAATAGTGCATGAGTTAACATGAACTTTGCTATTTTTTCCTTCCTCCTTCCTCTTCTCCCTCCTTTACCTTTTCCTTCCAATATTGATTAAGCTCCCAATCAAAACACACTGTCCCCGATTAAGATGCTTACAGCCCTGGTGAGTCGTGAGCACTGTCAAGTAAACATATAATTAAAATTTATTGTACTTAGAACGATAATGAAAACACTACCCAGAATCAAGGAAGTGCCTAGGAGAATCAACACTGAAGGATAAGGTGAAGGGGAGGAGGAATGTATCGGGTAGTAAGACTGAAAACGAGTTCATTACGAGTAAAGCACGGAGAGTGTAGGGAATGGTGAGTTAGGCAGGAGCATATACAGAAGCTATGTGAAGAAAGTAGAACTTTATCCAAAGGCAATGGGAAGGCATTGAATAATTTTAAAGTAGAAGAATGACAGATTTGTATTTTTAAGAATCAGTCTCGATGTAAAGCAGAGAACGAATCTGTTGCAATAATCCATGTGAGAGCCAATGGTGGCTTGCAACGGGAGCGACAGAGGACACAGGGTGTGAAAGATTTGCAAGCTATAACTCAAGAAACAACCCAACCATAAGACTTAGTGATGAGTTGGCTGGGGTCGAGCGAACAAGGGGGAGGGAGGAATCAGGGATAACAGCTACAATTTCTCTAGCATCATCACATACCAAGAGCTGTGTAGTTGTGTAGAATAGATTATCTCATGTCATCCACACGGCAATCTGATGAGATAGCTATGATTACTAATCTCGTTTTTCATAGGCTCACAGAGGCTCACTTGTCCGGAATCAAAAAACTAAGCAGTTGAAACAAAACTGAACCTGGGTAAGACGGATTCCCAACCTGTGCCCCTGACCAGCAAGATTCTGGCATGGCCCAGGAGGAAGAATGGTTTACAAAATCTGGGGTTATAGGACGTGGTTCCATAGTGTAGTGGTTAACATGTCTGCTTTACACACAGAAGGTCCTGGGTTTGCATCCCAGTGGAGCCACGGTCCATAGTCTACAGCCATGACACCTTGAATAAGCCCAATGTCTGATCTTGGAAGCTAAGCAGGGTTGGGCCTGGTTAGTACTTGGATGGGAGAGCACTTAGGAAGACCAGGTGCTGTAGGCATAAATAATAATAAAAACAAACAAACAAACAAAAAAACAAAATCTGGGGTTACGGAAGAGTGGTTTCCGTAGAGAATCAGTGAGAAAGTTGGTGTGAAGGGCCAATACTGGGGCTATTGGATGTTTGGTCTGGAGTTCAAAGATCTGGTTGAAAATACTGATTTGAGAAATACTTTATGAATGGAAGCCATGGAAGAGAAGAAAGCAAGGTAAGCAAAGAGGGCCAAGGATGGCCCTCTGCAGGGGGGAGCCAGCAGGAGACATCCAGAAAAACCTACCAGGATGGTACTAGAACAATCGTGAAAATGCGGCATCACCAGAGCAGAGGGACAACACTGCTCCAATGAGTCACATGTTTTTGAAAGGTCAGGCATACAATTTATTTTTTTGGTCTGGGCAAGAATAATTTTGGTGCAAATTCTTATTAATAGGTGAAAAGTCTATTAAAGCAAAGGAAAGGAAATCCTTTACAGGGTGGCCCTGCATATAAGAAAGCTATATTTAGGCTTATTTACTTGTAATCCAATCCTCATGAGACGAATTTTCACGACATAGGTGCTTTTGGAGCAGGGCTGACATAAAAATTAAGCTGTGGCCAAGTTTGCAATGCAGAGTTATTTTCTGAGGGTTTGGCAAATTAAGCTTATTATAAAATATTTTATTTAGAAATTTTAATCAAGAGAAAATAATGAAGTCTTTAAAACCATAATGGGGGTGGGTAAGGAAGCTATAGCTCTCATGAATCAGAGGCAACTTAGAAACTTAATGTTTTCCACATAATTCCTACTTCCTCTTTTGTGCCTTCTTTGGCAGCTATCACTACGTAAATATTTTTTCTGGATATGACTGTAAGTAATGCTCCAAAGATGAGGTGGGCAGCTGTCTACCCTCAACATAAAAAGTAAAGCGGTTGCTTCTGTGGAGAATTTACCTTCTTCAGAACTCAGCAAGATGAAACTCAAACGTGGATTGCTACACTGTGCATCACACCACTGGTTTCAGTGATATCCCGGAGGCAAGCAGGCCGTCTGAACCATGAAATATATTCATGGGAGGTCTTATCTCACCGAAGAGTACTGGAGTGAAACCTTTCTAACCATAATTCAGCCTAAGAAGTGGACATGTCCAGGCACAAGATTTGGCACAAAATGGAGCCTGAGTCCACAGATTTTTACCCTCTTCCTTTTTTGATCCTCTCTCTATGTTGCTCTTACAAATGCACATACCCAGGTAAGCAATATATTTAATACAAATTGGGTGTTAGAGTTAGACCTAAAAAGGTATATTTAAATAAACTAAAACATTACTGGATAATTATTCTTTAAAATGCAAAGCATAACTAGGACTTCTGAGAAAATGTCTGGTAGCCTTTGTCACTATATTTATGAACAAACGGCACTTTCCAGAGTCTGTAAGACTGAAATGACTTACATATAGAAGATGCTAACAAAATAAGTGAAAAAGATCAGGATATATATTTTACCTGTATGACTGCATCATTTGCAAATAAAAAGACTCCAAAAAGTAATACACAAATGACATCAATTGTTTGATTTTCACAGTATTTTCTCTTTCCAAAAAGCTTTCTGTTATACCGTTATATAACTTTCAATAACACCTAAAATATATATTTTTAAAAGAAAATATTCCTTTTGGAAAGGGTACAAAATAGCAGCTAAGCTTAATTTCTGAGTTGCCGGAAGAAAGTCTTGAGTAATCTCTCTATGATATCTTTATCATGTGTCTACCAATTTTACTATATCTGAAATTAGACCTCTCATGAGAATTTTCTCACCTGAAAATACAGTCACATCTGGTTTTGGTCAGTGATACTTTCTGTAATTGAATTCCCTTTCACCACGCATTCCCATCTGTTCTTGCTCTTTACTCCCCATGTTAACCATGATATCTTTATTCTCTACTTTATCATATTCAATTTTATCCAAAATTAAATCAAAGAGGAAAGGACCACACAGTGATAGCTTTTGGAAACTTACTTAATAAATGGGAGGACATTTTCATATAGAGCTGATGGTCAGGCTTTTGATTCTGTTCTCTGCAAGAAATAGATGGTTGTAAAAGAAAAACTAGACATTTTTTATAACAATGCTGCAGAGAATCTGAGGCAAGACTTCTGTTCTGGAACCATCCAGTGACATAATTAACTTTGTAGCTGAAAACCACCAACCACCATGACAATATTTTTTGCTGGGAGAAAGTGGCTAACATTGCTTCTCCCAAATTTTTAATTTAATATGGGAATTTAAAAACATATACAAAAGTAGAGGGAACAGTGTAATGAAATTCTATGTTATTTATTACCCAGCTCTAATAAATAGCACTATTTTTCAAATCATATTCCATCTGTCCCCAACATGAATTTCTCCCCTGAGGTAATCCTAAAGAAAATCCTAGACATTCATATTATTTCACCTGTAAATATTGCAGTACATATCTCTAATAGATAAGGCTTTCTTTTTTAAAAAAAATATAACCATGATATTGTATCCAATAAAATTATAGCAATTTCTTACTATCGCCTATTACCTTGATGATCTCAAAAGTGTCTTTTTGTAACTGATTTACTTGAATGAAGATCTAAATGAGTTCCTTATATTGATCAAGTCAATACATCTCTTATATCATTTGTTCTAAGACAATTACCCCCTTCTCCAGTTCCATTTTTTTCCTCATGAAAGTAGCTAACTTTTAGTATCACTTTTCTTCTGGATTTTTTTGTTAATCTCTCATAAAAGTAAATTATAGCCAGCTCTCTGTATACACGGATTCAGAACCCATGGATACAGAGGACTAGCTAAGGAACTTGAGCACCTTTAGGTTTTATATGGGTGGGAGTTGGGGATGTCCTGGGATTAACCCCTTGAGGATACTTAGGGATGCCTGTACACTGCTAAAAGAAATCAGTTAATAACAACATCTCTTGCTTTTGCCATTCAAGCTTCCTAGTTATTTATTTCTTCCAGTTCTACTTTGTTAATCAGTTAGCAACCAAGTGATTTATCATCTAGAAAAGCAATCAAGGCAAAATTTCAAAGTATTATTAGATTCTCTTACCTTGTTTTGTTTTCTAGATGACAATGGAGGTACCATTCAGAAATGTTCTCAAAAGACAGTGGGGTAGGAGCAAAGGTCTAAATTCCCAAGTATAAAGAGATAAGTGGAGGAAAGCTGCTATTTTTCAACCTACTTCCATCTTTCCTTACTCTATTTTACCAAGCTGCTAGATAGCTAGGAAGAGGAACGTTCAGGGAACCATGTGAGAGAAACTTTCAAAATATATTCGTATGCTTGTATACATTTTGATCAGAACTAGAGCTTAATAAATAAGCTAACAAAATACAAGGATCTTGCTAAAATTACGGAAGTCTGGTGTTAGTGCATACTTAATACACTAGCAGGTATTTTATTGTTATAACAGGTTAGGATGTTTTAACTCCAAGTAATTGGTGGTGGCTGATTAGAGTAAGGTAAAGAATTAGGTAACAATTGTAAAACCTAGCATATGGTAAGAATATAATACATATATATCAGTATCATAATACATGTCAGTATCACTCATGCTTGTATACAAAATGTTTATTATAAACAGCTATTTCAACAAATCTAATTTAGAGTTATATACTTTAAAGTTAAAGATTTTATTATACCTTTGAATTCAACATTAAAAAGCTTTATCTTATGAAAACTAGGCTTTTCTTATTCATAAAAACAAGTTATTTTGAGTTTTGGTATCATTGTTTAACCATTGCACGTAAAAACAACTGCTGAGCTAATCATCAATATAACTAGAATACTGTAGAGAAAATTTAAGGAGATGATTTCTAAGTTTCTTTCTAGTACTAAAGGTTCACAAGTCTCAAAATTACTGCTGTATTATGTAGATCACTTTACAAGAGATTTCCAAGAGATCTTATGGGCCATCTGGCCCAATCTCATTTTCAATGTGGGGGAACTGCTCCACATGATAATGATACCATATACTTAGGAATAAAATTTTTAGACTAAAGTCAGTTCATGCTAGCTTAGCCTGTTATAGTTTAGAAGGCGTTACTTTGTTTGCTATACCCAGTATCTTCATGAGAATAGTATTAGCATGTCCATTTTACAGATGCGAAACTGAGGCTTAAAGAAATGAGTAGCTAGCCTGAATCACACCAAATAAGTGGAAAAGAATGTTATGTCTCAAATTCTTCTGCATTCATACTCTATGTTTTTTGTAAAACACATCTGCAACTTTTAAAAAATTATTACAACAATCGTGTGAAGTTGCCAAGGTAGGAAAACTATGCTCAATAAGAAAAATTATGCAAACATACAGCTTTGCCCACGAACACCAGAGCTGGGGTAGGACATAGATTTTGTCTTCTATAACATTCTTTCTAACACACCCATGTGTGTCTGTTTGAAAATTCTAATTTTGGAAGTTCTTTTTTTTTTTTTTTTTCCTAGCAAAAGTATACTTATTACTTGACTCTTTGGGAAAGAGTTAAAATTATTTCACTTGCCTTGACTCATGCAGTTGAGTCCTTAAAGTACTACATATTTATGAGTCACATTTTATCCTGAGAAAAGTTAAGACACGTTCACTTTTAAGTTAATATAGATAAGTTAATATAATTATTAAGATATACACTATTATAACCCTTAATAATACTTCAGCAATTAAACTGTTGGAAGGGGAAGAAATGAAACTATAAATACCTTAAAGTGCTTTGAGCACAAAGCTGACTGTTTACTTGACATTTTATTAAAACCTGAAAATTGAATAGAGGCAAAAACATCTTTTGAAATGTACTTGGTGTTGTAGATTGTTGAGAAATAGAAGCTATTTAATTCTATGTTTTGTAAACAGTTTTCATCTGTACCTATCTTAATCCTCATCCTAAAGCAAGATACTGTGCGGAACCAGACTGGCGAACACTATGTGGTGAAATATCCAAACAGAGTTAGAGAAGAGAGGCCCCACTGGGAGGCGAGCGGCAGGCACTCCTCTCAGCTGCCCATTGAAAAACAAAATAAACCCAGGGGCCCCTTTGTTATCCAAAGTCCACTTAGTTTTCACACCCATTTATCAAATACCCTAAATTAGGTGCGTGCGATTCTTGATCTGCAGTTAGAAGTTCTTGTTTAGCAACCCGACTCTGTTCCAGTATTCTTTAATACGCTCTGATTCTCATAAGCATTTACTGTGATTGATTCTTCCAGGCAGATAGATGCTTCTGACCCAGACCGAGTAATGACTCTGACACTAGATTTCTTGCCTGTACCTCCTGGCTTCATAGGAAGAGACTGAGCCTCTTCCCTGGATATCCAGGCTTTCCATTTATGACATTAAAAAAAAAAAAAAAAAAAACAAGATAAACCATGTTAGACTATGGTTTTCTCGGGAACTATGGCAAACTCACAGGGATAATGTAGGATATTTTAAATTATTGAAGGAAATACAACTCTACTGAAGATCTATTTATTGGATACCACAAAAACTCCTAGATGAGATAGTTCACAGCTTCAACAGTAGATCGATCACATTACATCCATTTCATTGGCCTAGGGGTTCTTGTGAAGAAAATGACATGCTAAGGCTGGAAGTTTGGAAAGCTCTCACAGATTCTTTTGCTGTATATATTTGGAAAACTGTGCTTATCCATTCAAAAAGTAAGTATTAAATACTAAAATCCTTCAGGAACTGTTGTAAGCTCTGAGAATCTAGTAGTGAACAAGATAGTATCTGTTCTCAGTGTATATGTGTTTATATAAAGAGAGAAGTAATATACAATTTTTAAAATGGATGACTGCTATGAGAAATCATACAGGGTGACCTGATGAGGAATGCAATATCAGTAATATTTGTTATGCTACGTTTCCCTCTTTGAATCTTTCTCTTATTGCAATAGTATAAGTAATCTCAAGGGTTGGAGGAAATTAAAAGTAATTTTTCCTCTCAATGCCGATGAGTATATGGAGAAATTGGCATTCTTATACAGTGCTGCTGGGAATGTAATGGTGCACCCATTCTGGTAAGCAGTTTGTTAGTTTCTCAAAAGGTTCAATATGATAATACGACCCAGGAATTCCACTCTTACCTATATACCACGAGAAATGAAAACATAGTCACATGAAACCTGATGAACCATGAATGTTTATCTGTGTGATACATGCAATCTATGCATTTTCAGATGTGTGTGTGTGTGTGTGTGTGTGTCTGTATGTTTTATATAGAGAGAGAGATAGGGAGAGAGAGAGAGAACCAAGAACACGCACAAATATATATATATATATATATATATATTATATATATACACGCATATATATACATACATACACACAGTTCAAGAAAAAAATATATATACGTATATATACACACATATGTATACACACAGATACAGACAGAAAGAGAGAAGTGAGCATGATGATAAAGCAAATCGTACAAAATGTAAACATTGGTGAATCTGGATATTTTTTGCACAAGTTTTGAAATTTTCCGTAAGTTTAAATTATATTAAAATTAAAAAAGTTCTAAAGCGTATGTGTTGACACCAATACAAACATTGAATTTTATCAAGAATATACCAGGAAATTTACTTTTAGAAAATGCATATATATCACCTTGTTAAAGCACTACTAAACTATCTTTTTGTAAAACTAAAAGATTCTATGTAACAGCATGAAGTTAAAAAAAAATGAAAAACAAAAAAGCTAACACTGTCCCCAACATATTCATTTCAGAAAGCTGTTTGTTTTAAAGGGTGAAAACAAAAAGTTCAATTTCCTGGAGATGTAATCTAGTATTATCCACACCAGGTGCAATATCCAATCTTATCCAAAGAAACTAGTCCAAAGTTAAGCCTCTGAGAATAAGAAAGGTCAAAATTCGAACAAACTGTCCATCTCAAACAGAAGGAAAGAATGTAAGAAGCACTCTGCACAAATAAGGTTAACTTATGTTCTGGCACAGTTGCTATGAACAGAGAGATGACAGTAAAGAAAAAACTACTTGAGGTTAGGCCAAATTGGTAGTTATTTTTTCATGCACAGTATATATACAAAAACACAATCATGCTTTTCATATAACTTAAAATGAAAAACTCTGCAATAAATTCTTTATATATTTATTAAAATAAGAGTGATTATTAAGAATTCTGAAGCAATCGTAATTCCTATAATAATGAAGACATAAATGACATTTTCTGTCTCTCTCTCTTTTTTTCAATTTGTCTTCCCTTGTTCCTCATATTTTCTTCCTTTTTTTTTAAACTACCTTGCCCGTACAGGCACACCACAACCTATGCTTAAGCACGGCCAGTAGCAGTCAGAGCTGCAGAGCTTGCTGACCTTGCACAAGGCATGCACAAGAAGTGGCACATTTATTTTGACAGGGCATTTAAATGAGCCAAAACATCTTCTAAAGCCTCTCACTGACAAACATGCTGCTGGGAAGAGTCTCTGGGCTTCAGGACGTGCGCTGCCCGCCACCGAGATGCTGCACACCTTAGGAACACCACCTTGGCAACCAGACAGCTGGAGAAGGCAAGGCGCATTGACATAGCTGTTTTCCCCAAACCCGTATTAGCCTCATCAGAGAAAAGTTTATATAGTTTAACAAGCTATGAAACAGGGTTATAAATTTTTTTAAAATTCTGAAAATTTAGATTTCATCTTTAACAATTTTACCAAAAAAAAAAAAATGTGTTTTAGTTCTTCCTTCCCTTGGTAATAGAAATATTTTTACCTTTCCCTGTTTGTTCTACTTCTATTCTACTCCCTTAGAATGGTAATAGAGCTACAAAGCCATTTTTGTTTCAAAAGAAAGGAAATTAAAGTTAAGAAGTTCATATCTCAGGATAAAATAACATACCAGGTAATGTTAACATTTCTTTTCCATTCTCTATGTCTCAAAAAATGTCAAGCTACCAAGTAACAGGAGAAAGTAAATCTAGGTACAGTGCAAGATACTTACATATTATTTTATTTAATGATGTGAGGTAAACATTATGCTTCTCTGCTAAGAAACTAAGGCTTGGAGAGATTAGGTAATTTGCCTGAGATTACGCAGCTAGGAAATGGCTTCAAACTCAGGCCTGGTTAAAAACTATGTTTACACTTGCATGTCTCTCCCCTGCCTCTCTGGAATTCTTCTACTGAAACTACAGTAACATAAGAATAGCTTGACTTTAAAAAAAAAAAAAACTAAAGGAAAATAATTCTACAAATCTAGCAATAAACAAAAATATCTGAAATGAACTTCAGGGATATAATATATATTGTACTTTCAGATCTGGCAAATCTATACATAATTTGACTAATTGACCAATTTCATAAGTCAAATGAAAATTAGAGATGAATCCTTCTTATTGAAAAAGAATGTTCAGACTTGTGTTAATTGTATGAATGACTAACCAACTAATTTGTAAATCTTTTTTTTAAAATGGTTAGAGGTGATAACAGTACAGTATTTTCTTCTTCGACATCTATAATATCTTCTTCAGTGAAAGCTGGGCTCCCTCATAATGACCCATTCAAATATTTCATCCATTTTTCTCTGTCCAATCAGCTTATGTAGGGTTCAGACTTCTTGTTACCAGCTGGGAAACAGGACACAGTAAAATTTCCTAGAAGCTCTATCCTAGTAATCTGGTTGCTAGCCAGATACAGTAGCACATATGTTAACTTCGCCAGGAAAAATTTTCCAGAGCATCACTAAGAAAGGCCTTAGGGGAAACCAGTGAGCCAATGAACACAGCAGATGAATATTGTAAGACAGCTCTTCCTTAGCGTAGAAAGCTCAAATCAAATTCCCTGCAGGGCCCATCAATTTCACACTTCATCATCTAGAACAGGTTACTGTTAATAAGCCATGGGCCACCGATGTGATGAGGACACCATCTTTGAAGCACCCCTGGGTCTATCCATCATGGGAAATGGCAGAAACACATGTTGTGTTGCTCTTGTTAAGCAAGGTTGATTATTCATTATTATTAACATGTATTTGTTGGCAAGGAGCAATATGGAGCACGTAATTAGATACAACATCTGTGCAGCAGGTTTTGTATTCATGCGGTACTTTTTTCTTTGTAGAGTGGAAAATAAGTAAAAAAGCAAGATCAGGTTTACAATCTGGGTATTATATATTTATCTATATAAAGAACACTGCTGATTTAAAATTAATTCTGACCTGACAGAAAACAACTTCCCTTGAATGTCTGAAAATCTAACCAATCCAAGTGAACATTAATAGAAGATGCCTTCATTCTTTCCCTGTCAGTGGCCCTAGACTCTGGTGGCGAAATTTGACAAAAGTAAATCTCTCAAAAAAATTACTTAGTTCAAGCTCTTTATTTACATCTGTTAAAAACAAAGGGGGGGGAACTTTAGCATAAAGCTCTGTTTCATCTCAAACCTATGTTATCATTTATTGTTATAGACACTGAATTTCTTACGAAAGAGTCCCTTTTCTATATTTACTTCATCGAACAATAAATATGCTAGCCATAATTTGACAGAACATTGCAGGTAAAATATTATTCCATACTGAATACTTTACATACTGGCTAAAAACAAAAACAAAAACAAAATAAAAATAAAAGAATTTAGAAATATGAATCTGCAAATATTCTACAGAACTATAATCGTATTTCTTTTCCAAACTAAAATTCATCTTTTAAGATTTTTGTTGTCTCTTGATCTGATGCACTGAGAAAATAATATACTTATGTGATATTTCTGCTCTAAGTACATCACCTGAATCTAATCATGAGAAAAATATCCGACAAATCCAAATCGAGGGACATTCTTTAAAGTAACTGGCCTATGTTTTTCAAAAAACATCCAGGTCAGGGAAGACTAAGCCTGAGATGGTGTTCCAGATCAACTAACTAAATGCAATCCATAACGGGATTTTTCTGTTGCTACCAAGAACATTATTGGGACAAAAGGCAAATTGGAACAAGGCCTTGTATCGATGGTAATTTTCTAATTTTGATAATTATTTTTTTGGTTATTTAATAAAATGTCTTCATTTCTTCTTGCTTTTAGAAAACACACTCTGAAGTATTAGGAGTAAATAAATAATGGGCATCGTGTGAGTGCAGGGTGTCAGGATTCTTAGTGCTGTTCTTGCAACTTTTCTAAGTCTGAAAAGTATATTGAAATGAAAAGTTTAAAGAGAACATAACCAAAAAGTCTTAGTCACATGGCTATAGAAAATACTATAACTCAAAACATATATTTAATTCAAATAAAGTGACATTCGACTTCATTCAATATATATCCTTGATTTTCACGTATCAAGCCGTTGTAGCTGTTGTAAGTTGTCACTTAAGTTTTCTCTCAACTTGGCTAAACCAATGAGATCAATGGCACAATAATCCCTGACAGCTGATAATTGAAAAACCATTATCAAAGTATTGTCTCACTGATTCAAACAAACAGGAAGAAAAATATATAGCTGAAATAAACAACATTTTTAAATAAATGCTATCTTGTTAGTTTCTGACAGGTATTGCAAATAAAAATATTAAGGAAATGTTGCCATACAGAGGCAATTAAAGCTTATGTGAAAGAATGTGTGTCACAGACACGCACACAAACACATATGAGTTTTTGTTGTTACTTAATATGTAGTCTATACATGGGTTGTAAAAACAACAGCTCATAGTTACTGCATTCTTACTATGCCAGTGCTTTAGATGCATTTATTCTGAAAAACAACACTATGAAGTGGTTTTATTATTAATGCTAAGCTAAGATAGCACTTCTCTCTGAAACTGCATGCTATTCCCTTGGCTTCAAATCCTGTTTTGCTCATTTCTGCCTGTCAAAATTCATACCCAGATGTGAAAGTTCAAATGCCAACTATAATCAAGTCTTCCTCAATCCTATGATCAGAATTACTCACTCCCTCTTTTGAGTTCTATAGCTTTTATTCAACAACATTCATCAAAACCTCTAAAAATATGTATTAAATACTTAGTACATCCAAGACCTTGACTTATGTGTAAGAGGCCATGGTAGAAAAAGGGATTATTAATATAATTTCATTATATAATAAACCAATGGCGTTATCAAAAGGCCTTGAATTTACTGGACACTTATCAATGTGACAAGCAGGGTATTAAGTACTTCACAAACATTATTCATTTATGCCTTACAATCCCTATAGAGAAGTCATTGTTAACAGCCTCCTTCTACAGCTGAGGAAACTAAGAGCAAACAAGTAACTTGTCTACGTGGGCATAACTGGTAAATGAGCCTGGTCCATCTGGCTCTAAAGCCTATGCTTTCAAATTACTTCCTGCCCTTAAGGGTGACAGTCTAATGGAGAAAAAACATGCAACTAAATAAACTATAGTAAACGGTAAAAAGCAATATTCCATAAAAAGAGAAGGCAGAGATTGAGAAAAGATTCCTAGGTAACATGTAAACTGAGTATTAACAGATAAACAGATATGTGAGGAAGGGAGGAAAGCCATTCCAAACTGACCGTGATGGAGAAGTGCTGGGAATTTTGGGAATGAATGAGAAACAGAAACTAGTTATATTTGGTCCATATATAAGGTCCATATTCCGCTAAGAAAATTAATATTAGAAAGATATGCATATTTATCAGGTAGAAAAGTTAAACAAAATTATAGGATTTGGACTTCCCCACTAGTGTGAGATACATACATTCAGAATCAATTCAGTACCCTTAGTTCTAATAATGTACCAGATACAAAAATGTATCAATACATTTTTTTTGTTTGAGTATTTAGTAGGCTTTTAATAAATGGTAATTCACAATAATCCCAACACATGAAGAAATTTACTAACATTGTAGTCTTTTTCAATTTCAGAACAGAGGTTAGATTTGGCCAGAGTTATATATTATAAAGATTAATCTGGTAACAATCTTAGAGTGGGTTGGAGGGAAATAGAGAATGGAGATTGGGGGAAGGATTATAAAGTAATACAACTATCTAAATCATACTGTAGCATATTAGAGATGGATGGGCCCATATACAGATCATCTAAGAAAATTTCCATATCCTAGAGATATGAAACCAAAATAAATAGATATATAAAATTCGAATCTTTAGGATTATAAGTGGCAGATGGTCAATTTTTGTCAAGAAAATCATTCTCAGAGAGGTGGGGTAAATGCTAATACAGAATAATACTCAGTAAAAGAAAAGAATAAGAAACAGAAGAAAGAAAGAACATATGTGATTAAGACCTGCCTGAGCTTCATATTCAACTCAACCTGCCACTTTGAATTTAAGTTAAAATGGACTTGTTTTCATACAATCTTTTACAATCGAAAAGATGGTGTAAAAACAAACTTTTTTCTTCTGTCAATCTCTGTTATGCCTATAAAATAGAGCTGATGTATATAAACAAACAAACAAAATCTGTTTTCTTATCGTAAAGGTTACATATACATACCAGAAAATTGAAAAATCAACCGTCAACCGACCAACTAACCAACGAAACAAACAAGCGAACAAATGAATAAATAAAAGAATCAATCCACCACCCAGAGACAGCTACTATTAAAAATTTGGACTGAAGAATTGATAAAAATTCAGAGGATTATACAGAAGAGAAAACAGCAATGAATGGCAAAGGCACTGAGGCAAGAAATCATATGGGACTTCAAGGATCTAAATATAGCAACTTGGAACACAAATCTGGGAAAGACATGGAGATGGTGGAAGATAGGATGCCACAGATTATAAAGATTAATTGTGGATTATCTTCTAATTGCGGATTCATAAAATGTGGTCGCATAGAGTACGTTAATTTTACCCATGCATTCCTAGCTTCTTCCAATTAGTTCACAGATGACTGACCCTCTGTGGACTTAAACTTATGACGGCTCTCTGTCTTCCTGGCAGGGAGCAATAACTGGTTATATATAATGTATTTTTAAAAATAACTTCCTATTTCTCTAATAGAAAAGATTGATAATAAAATCTCATCTAATAATGTTTTTAAAAATTGATTTTTAATTAGTTGGTATAAATCCTCTCTGTATTTCTTTAGTAAACGTAAAATAATTTCCTCAAACTAAAACATTTTAGGAAACGTGTATTCTTAAAATTGTGCTTTTTCTATACTTGTTTTACAAAATAGAATACATGAGCATAATATAAATCCTTAATAATTTTCTCAAGAATCATAAATAATTCTTTACAATACCCAATAGTAGAAAATCTTAACCATGTTAACATTTAAATAAAAATCAGCATATCTTACCCACACACATTTCATATCTTATAAATACTAATTAAACAATTATTGTAAATTTAGTTTAAAGCATGCTGTCTAATACTTTCAAAGGAAAGAAATTAAAGCATTTACAGGGAGATCAATTAAACCTGTTATTGGTGTAAGCTTCAAGCATAAAAAAGATGTTTTATTTTGCTTTTAAAACTCTTAAATATTTTCCCATTAGTGACTCTGTAAAAAAATACAACAGTCCTGATTATCTCTAAAATCTTTCTTAAGTCTAAAAGAAAATTTTCACACCTACAGAATGCTAAGAACTCATTTTTAAAAACTATAATAAAGCAATAATCCATGCTATATGTAAAAAATACAAATAGTTTTTATGCTGATAAAAACTATTATGCTACTTTCTGTCAAAACATACTTTTTCATTTGTGAATAAATATGTTTTAAGTTAAAAGAAAAAGGTAAAGAGCTATAGAATTATCTCATGAAAAAGAAAAACTTTGATCATTTTCTCTCATCTTAGTACTGTGTTCAAGCATTTGTAAAATATGAGACCAAACTTTAAGAAATTAACTATTTGGTTTTTGAAAAAGTGACACCCCCTTTACCCTCATGCCCAAATCAGTTCTAAGCCTACAGAAGAGAAAGACCACAGATGCTATTATTGTGAACTGCCAAGGGATCCAGTCAGGCTGGACGGTTCAGGAAATGGACTTCTGAAAGAAGATCTTTCAGAATATTTTATTCTAGTCTGCCACGTAGGCTACATGACCTAGGGACAGACACAAGACTTGTAGCTGTTGTTTTTGTTTTTTTCTCCTGTTAAATTGTTTTCTGGATTCTTCAATCCACAGTCTTAGTAAACTTGTTAGAAGAATATTAAAAAATGTGAATAAACTATCACCAAAAAAATTGTCCACTCAATAAACGTGAAAAATACATTCACCATCCTAATAATCAAAAAATCAACAACTGAAAACCAGTTATCATTTAGCACTAACTAAATCGGGCACCAAGATTTTTTTTATTAAGTTTATTGGGGTAACATTGGTTAATACAATTATATAATTTTCGGGTGCACATAATAATTTGACATATATATATTTTATTGTGTTATTACCACCCAAAGTCCAGTTTCCTTCAGCTACCATATATTTGATCCCCTTTACCCACAAAATTTTTAATGACACTTCCGATGTAGACAAAAGCTGCTAAAATTGGTTCTATCGTATGTTGATACTGGTAAATTGGAACAATACCAAATACCAAAGCAACGTGTTGATTAATAACAAAAGTCATAAATCTGCTCATGCTTTTGGCACAGTAATCCATCTTCTGTGTCTATAACTTTTGAAATAATAATTAAAACAATATGGCAGAAAGGGCATATACACAAACATACTCACTACTTAGTAAGTTATAACAGCAAAATACCAAATGAAATGTCAATGTTCAACAAGAAGAGAATGTTTAAATAAAGCACATCTGCTCAATGAGAACATGAGCAAGAAAGCCTGAAACTCATTCTATGAATTCATAGGCATAAATGTGATTTACAACAGTGAATCATTCTGTGGGTATCATAAATAAAATGAAATTAATCAAAGATGAATAAATAGATGTGTTAGCATCCATGTCAATCTTTCGCTTATGTGGGCTTAGATCCATTCCCTGCCTGCTGCCTCTATCTCGTGGAGCAAGGAACTACATTTGTTTCCCATGTCCTCTGGTTCCAGCAGTTTTGACCAACAAGTGGCATTGGTAGGAGATTGGATGGTAGGAGGAAGGAGAAGCCAGAGTATTTCTTCTCTCCCCTGTTTCTGGTTTTGTCTCAAGCAGCAGCTGAATCTCCTCTGTGGCTTTTGCTTACCCAGGCAGTCCTTCTCTGCAGGTGACCCCAGCTCCTGGGTTCTGGTACCACTACCTTTTCTTCCTGCTATTGCTGTTCTCTGGGATGAGTCCCCACCCCTTGTTTGGCTTCTAAAGCCTAACTAACACTCTGTATTAAATTATCTCTGCTGAAACAGTTTGTTTTCTGAAAGGACTTTGAATAAGACAGTATCTCCAATTAATATAAAAGAGACAAAGATGGCAACAAATAGATCAAGATACTTGTTAAATGGCTTATGTCATTATGTGAAACTATGACACCCTCCAAAGAAAGGGGTATGCTTTCTAGGGAGTTTTCTCCTAAGCACT
The DNA here is from genome assembly GCA_003508835.1 of Eonycteris spelaea. Classification (NCBI taxonomy): domain Eukaryota; kingdom Metazoa; phylum Chordata; class Mammalia; order Chiroptera; family Pteropodidae; genus Eonycteris; species Eonycteris spelaea. Next base: position 7,571,262 of record PUFA01000062.1, read on the forward strand.
GAATGGGAGTGGTCAACAACTGCACAGCAAAGCTCTGCCAAAATACAATACACAGTTACCTTCTAAGGAAATTATTATGAACACACAGAGAACACTGCCACCTTCCAAGATAATACTGGTCAAACAAGAGTTTTTACTTCTTAAGCAGTTTTTCAAATTGCTGGTAGCAACCCATTGAGTCAGTTGAGTGGATTATAACAGTTTGGGGGGTCATGACTACCATTTCAAAAAAAGTAAATGAGAGAATGGAATATAAGAATAGAAAAGTACAGAAAATATCAGGGTACATTGCTTATAAGAGGGTAAGATTTATAACATAAACTCATGTTTCAGTTATACAGTTCATATATATAGCATGTGGTTGTGGGTACATGTAAATTGGTTTGTAATGGACAACCTAATTCTATATGCAGGTCTAGTGTAAAAATTTTTGAAAGCCACCACACTGGTATACTCTTTGCCTAGATTTAAGAGATAGAAAATGATTACAAAACACCTCGGTGGGATAATTTAAAGAAATATGTCTACATTTTGCTGCAAAATGTTCTTTTGTTTAACATTAAGTGACTACGATTAGTAGAAGCTGGTAAATTTCCCATTTTATGGATGCTTGATGTTGTAGTGAGTTGTGTCCTTCCAAAACTCATATGCTGAAGGCCTAACCCCCAATGTGACTGTATTCGGAGACAGGGCCTTTAAGGAGGTAATGAAGGTTAAATGAGGTCATAACGTTGGACCCAATAGGACTAGTGTCCATTTCAGGAGTACGCAGATTCAAAGGGAAGGCCATGTGAGAACACATGGAAGGCCTCCCCAGAACCAACCCTGCTGGCACCTTGAGCTTGGATTTCCGAGCCTCTAGAACTGTGAAAGTATAAATGTCTGTTATTAAAGCCCTCAGTCTGTGGTCTTTTGTTATGGCAGCCTGAGGAGACTTATACATTAATTATTCCACGTCTTTCTCTGAACTTATTAATCCACTAATAAATGAACAAATTGTTACATAGTTTAAAATAAGTATTGCCAATTGAAGAAAGATGTATAATAACAAAAATGAGCATTTAGCGTATCTGAGTTAGATATATGACAGTAACAAAATATTTCAAAGACATTAAAATTTTACTTTTTTACTTTTTGATACATCGTTTTTTATTTTTCTATAAAAACTGTTTCACTTTTTCACTTGATAATATTCACATAATTAAGTAAATATATTATTGGGTGACTGATAGATATTGTGTTTATGATTTAGAAACACGTTGTTAAATTCTTGATGTGATTTCCTGTCCTGACTTTGTTTTTATTAAAGCCCACCCCTTTTAATTTTTATCACTTCCAAGAAAAAGTTTTTTTGAGTAACATTAAAGAATATATGTAAGAAAGAACGCAACCAAATCTAAACAATGACTCAAACTGTAACTATATGAAGACTCCTTTCTTTAGCCAATAGTGATTCTAAGATGACTTCATCAGTGATCCCTGGAATTGATGAAATCACAACTAACCTGGAGAAAAATCACATTATTACTAAACATATATTTTTGATTCAATAAGAATTAAAGTATTGTAAAACCCTGGAATAGTTTGAAATGGAAGAAATATGGTCAGAACAATAAAAAGAATGCAACTTTGATTCTACATTTTAATGCAACATATAGTTCTCTGGTACATCTCGGATTGTGTATTTCAGACTTCAAAAAATATCAAAATAACTATGTTGTTTATAACTGCTCCTTTGGTGATACATGACAAAATGCATGACACAGCAGAACACTGGGAATTAGTATTCAATCTGTTCCTTACAAACACAGAGGAGCTGCACAGTGTGACTGGTTACGGGAGTCTGGCTCCAGAGGCCATGCGTTTAAATCACAATCTGCTTCAAATCCCAGCTCTGCACTTTACTAGCTGTAGGGCCTTATGCAAATAACCTAATTTCTCTATACTTCAGTTTCTTCATCTGTAGATTGGGGATAATAATAGCACATATAGAACTGGGTTGTTATGTAGATTATATGAGTTAATGTTAAAACAGTGTCTTACACACACTGAATACTTGATAAATTTTTTAAAGATACATATAAATTCTAGCTAAGAAGAAAGTGTTCAACTATTAAATTCTTAAATATAATTATTCCCTTTTCCTTTTTACTTATTTTTGTTTTGCTTCATCTTGTAGAGGTGTTTTTATGGTGCACTAACAATGAAGGGCTTCATAAAAAAACAAATTTTTAGGAGGAATCTTAATATCCTCTACACTCTTAAATTCCCAGGTTGAGACTTCTACAATAACAGGAAAAACTCTGACAGGTTTGATATGTTACCAACATTTTGATGTTGGTTCATATGTTTATCTTTTTCATCATGTAAACAAGGGAGATATCATGCTAGGTATTTAGCATATAGTTATTCTCACTCATTTAACTTTAGAACAGATATATAAATATATAGGTATAATTGAATACAACGTTGTATTAATTTCAGGCATAAAATATAATGATTCAGAATTTGTATATATTATAGAATGATCACAATAAGTCTAGTTAATAGTTAACATCTGTCATCATACATAGTTATAAAAGATTTTTTTCCTGTGATGAGAACCTTTAAGACCTACTCTCTTAGAAACTTTCAAATATGCAATATAGTACAATTAACCATGGTCACCATGCTGTATATTATATTATATCCCTATGACGGATTTATTTTACAACTGGAACTTTGTACCTAGAATATATTTTTTAACAAGACATTACATTTGTCTGGGATGAATTAAGTCTGTTCTTAACTGCAAACAGCTGAACTGACCTTTTAAAATCTAAAATTTCTTTCTACTTAGAAACATGCAGGAAAGAGCAAAATGGAAAACATTACTCAATAGAGGTTACACTCAAGAATAAAAATATTCAAACAACCACACCTGAAATCAAGGCATGAATAAATTTGAAACAGAATTTTTAAAAGCTTATATGGTATAAATCAGTAGTCGATAGATGGTCACGGGGATGGGAAACACAGCAGAGGGAATGCAATTAGCATTACTGTAATGGCTAGGTGGAGAGCCAGAGGAGAGAAAGAGCAATTAGGGGATTGTTTTATAAACTATATGTGTCTAACCAATATACGGTGTACTTGAAACTAATAATAAAATACAATTCATAAAGTAAAAGCTTGTGTGGGTCTGTAAGTAAAAAAAAAAAGGCAAAAAGTTCATCAGCAGAAACCAGCCACTGTAAATGGCAACCTGGAGCTCTGAAATGTCAATTTCACACTGCACTAAGCATATCCCACCAAACATGACCGAACCGCTGTTTGGAAAAATATCAGCACCTGTTACGACATTTCCTGAAGTAATAGGTCAGCCAGGTCGGGTACAAAACTGCATCCACTTGGGCCTACCCACTCTGGAATCACTTTCCCTCTCTTTCAGTGTTTATTACTTTTAAATTAGATGTGTTATTTGACCTAGAAAAAGCAGCTAACTCCAAATAAACTGTAGTTTGACTCAGTATTAATGCTAACAATATTCTAAAAAAGCAGGTGGGGGCAAACTAAGTGAGTTAGAACATATTCATCTAGGATTTCATTCAGGCTGACAGGTGACATTTATAACCTATTGCCACCATCTGCCACTCATACGCCCTCTTCAGTCAGGTGCCCACTACAGTGCTGACAATCCCAATCAGCATCATTTATTAGGTGATAAACATTATTCAACCCAGGGCTATTTTCCATATGAAAAGTTCCTTTGGGAAAACACTAGAAATCTGGCCTCAGAGACTAAAGACACTTCTGATCCAACAACAAAGCGAAAGATGCTGTATCACTCAGAACCTCTGGGGAGTTGCCCAGCCCCTCCATGACAGGAGTGAGGTCTGTCAGTAATCTGTAAGTAAAGAGCGACTCCAGAAACAGAATTTTCAAACTTAAGCAGATTTAATTAAGGGTAATGAAGCATACAGATACAAATAAGTAACCTAGATTTAAGGCACACAAAGAGGCTAATGAACCCTTAACAAAAGTAACAGAATTCTCTCCATGTGCTTTGGGTCAAGTTTCTTTCCGTGGTATATGCCCACATTGCTACATTCCAGAAATAAACGGCAGAACAAGCCACCCAGCAGTCAGCCGCACATAAGTACCTGGTTTTTACTGTATCATGAACAAAATAGGAGTCCATAAAAAGTGTTTTAGGTGAAAGACAACAGGCAGAGTCAAATAAAGGTTTACCGAATCAAGAAGCCAGACAAACACTGCTTTATTCGTATTCAATAAATATAGTGAATATGGTAAACTATATAGCCTTCTTTCAGGGAAAGATCATCTATTTCATTTTTTAAAAAAATAGACAAGTCACTGGTCTCTGGTACACATACTCTAGAATGTCACTCATGTCCACAGTACCAGAAAATTAATAGATAATACCAGTACTGATACCTCTGTTCTCTCTAGAAAGTTCATTTTTAGGAAATAACATGTAAAAGTATAAAGGGATGTATAAAATTATTAGTTGCAATTTGTCCCTATGAAGATTTCTGAAACCACTGAAAATGTTTTTAAATAATAAAAAAAAGCAACTCTATTCCCCTAAAAACCCTACAAAAATTGGCCTTTGTTATGAAAAAAAAAAAAAAGAAAAGAAAAAGCATAATTATTACATAAAGGCTCTCAATGAGCTAATTCCACTTTACAAATCCATCCATAGCTGGCATTCCTTCATAAAACCAGTTTTCTGACATTCATTTGAAATCCCCTTTCCATTCCCATTCTCACTAGTCTTATTAATGCTGTTACCTCTCACTAAAATACTTAATATTATTCTTTCTTTTAATCTAAAGTTTACTCCGTCTCAAGGCCAAATTCAAGATTTGCTTGCCATTATTTCCAACCAAAAATCATTTTGTTTTCTTTCTGACCTTTTACAACACCTACTATCTTATTCAGTCTCTTAAACACAGAAATTCTGTTCCTAAAATGTAATGTAGTTGGCAAAACCTAGCTGGTAAGTCAAAGTCTCATAGAAAATAGAGAACTAAGGAAAAGAATGATGCTTTTATATGTTTTCCTTAAAAAGAAAGTTGTGGAAGGCATCTATTCCAAAACAATATAGATTTTTTAAAGTTATCCCTCCTATGGGCTTCCAAATAGGAAACCCTGCTGCTGAACCAGATTCTTCAAGTTTAACGTTAGAAGGCTAAAAACCTCTTGAGGCAGCCCCTGCTGACTTAGAACCACTATCTTTTGTATCTGAATTTTCACTGCCCCTACTTTTTTATTTTTTTTTACAAATCTTGGCAAAATGCTTAATTTACTGAATTACTAGATTGCATGACACAGTTTTTTGGACCAGCGTTTTCCATACTGGGAGACAGAGAAAACACAGGTGTCCTGTCTCAGACTGCTTCCCAGACTCCAGTGAGATGGCCTACTGAGGATGTGCCAGATCTATAATGCTGTTGTTTTAGCACACGATTATAAGACTGAGGTATCTCAAAACATTGGTTTTGAAGAACTAATGTACTGCACTTCACTGACCATAAGATTAAAAAACAAGTCTTACCGTAATAATGAAAAAAAAAATCCATTTTTGTTGAGTCTATATAGATGTTTGCAGACATTTTATTGTTTTCAGTGAATTTTTTAAAAATTAGATCTTATAGATAATTCTTAATTTATTTTCTTCCTCTGAGGATGCACAGTGGTCAGATTCAGCATTAAATTTTCAACTCCAATTGCTTCTCATACTATTTCCCCCTTGCAATTCGTTCATTATTTCATCCAAGTATTCATTAAATCGCTGCCTTCGTGCTTGTCACTCAGCCAGCCTTAAGAGTTACAAACCTGAACACCTGATCTGTGTCCTCAAGGAGCTCAGTCTGTTGGGAAGGAGGAGTCAGATAGCAACTGGTAAGGAAATCTTCTTTATGGAAACTAAAATGCCTACTAACATTTAACCCTCCAGGAGTAAGAGACTACTGGATGAAAAGGCCTATACTCTGTCCCCTTAAGCTTCATCTTTTAAGTGGGATTGACTTAAATGACCACATTCATTCATGCTGCCTTTTGGGGGTATGTTATTTTCATCAATAATTAAAAAAAAAAAAAAACTTCCTTGGGCTCCTATTGGCACAATGGAGACAGGCTGATATTTTAAAATGACTTTGCTAAATAGATAAGGTAGAACAAATAGGAAATTAATAAAATAAAACAACACACAGTTTAAAAACAATCTGATTTCTGATTTTACTTTTCGTAGCTGACTTCTAGAGCTTATAGACTCTATGCTATCGTTTAGCCTATTTGAGGCTGTCACTCTCCTAAGAATCTACAGAAAATGCTCACTTTTGCTACAATTTTCTGCATACAAAATGGAACTAAAACAAACCTGTGGAATTTCCAACATTTATGAAAAACATGATGCGAACTAAAATTAAAAAGGCAAACACTATTCTGAAAAAAACATCTTTAGCAAATTAATGTTAAGATTAATATATTTATTTTATTAAGGAACTCATGCAAACTGACAAGAAACAGATATTAAGCAAAATAAACTCAAATGTTCAACCCATTATAAAATAACACAAAATAAAACAAATTGTCCCTATTACCCTTTAAAAATTACCAAAAAAAAAAAAAAATTTGATGAACTGTCAGTGAAGGTGAGAGTAAAGCAGGGGCTAAAATTTGCTGATGGTAAAATAAACTCGTTAAAACACTTTGGAAATCATCTAGCAATATGTATCATAAGCAACAAAAATGTTCACATTTTTTGACCCTATCACAGCACTTCTGGAAAACAATTCAAAGTATAGGAAAAGCTATGTGCAGGCTGTTTTCATTGTAGTGTTATCTGTAGTGTAACAGTTGAGAGCAACTTTATATTCAACTGCAGATAATTAAGCAATATATTAAATCTACTTGGTGAAATATTATGGAATTATTTAAAAATGAGCAGTTTAATTAGGGGATGGTTGAATTAGATTTCAAAATTTTTAGATTAATTTTTTCAAAAGTAAACACTGAATATATGAACTACCTGAATTCTTTAATATGGTTTGACATCAAATAACAGGTTATATCACACTGCTTAATAAAAGCAAAGAATATAAGGACAAGGTTTAAAGATCCAATTAAAGTATTTATAAAACTAGAATATACTTACACTAATTTATTGCTTTCCAAAAGGAAGAAAATGCTGCATTTTTATTGAAATAGTTTTTTTTTTTTTTGTTTTGTTTTGTTTTTGTTTTTAAAAAGAACCTTTTATATTGTATAGGCACTTAAACCTAACAAGGGCTCCTTTCTATTGTAAAATCAAGGGAATGTATCTCCTTGTGAAATAGGTTGGATACAATGCAACATTTACAATTAAATATTATAGTCACAGATGCAGCAGTTGACATTGATCATTTCTATTCCTTGATACAAAGATATCAAAGACCTTAACAATAATCTACATAGGTACAACTTTTTTGGTTTAAGAGTTTACTCATTATTGCTGTTCACAAGCAAGATTTTTAATTTCAAAGCAAGCGTTGTGACGAAGAGTTTCCAGATGTGAGCAGAGTTTGAATAGATGCTCTATAATTTCCCACCCTTGCCTCTAGTAGAACACAAGTGCATTCCACAAGTGGAAAATTACTTGGTTATAATATGGCCAGATGGGATTAACAGCATAGTAAAAAGAATAAAGTAGGAAACATATGAAAATGTTAAAAGTAACTGTGTTTTAACAACATAGGGTAGAATTCATCTTAGGAATGGAAATTCATAAGGTAGTAAGAGCTATATATGCTGCCTTTAATTGTAATCAAATGTGTTCCAAATTTTAAGTCTATTAAGCAAAGATCCAATAACTAGAGGGTTATTATAATTACTCTCCCTATCTTACCCCACAATTCTGGGATTTTTTTTCAAAAATCACATTAAATAGCAATTTTCTATAACAAGTATGGTCATTGAAAGTAATTTTCAGGCAATCGTAGTAAGGTCTGAAATAAGTTTGATGGAACACTATTATTCCAAAACATTTCCTCTAGTATGGGCAACCCCTAGCCCCTAAGCTAATAAATTTCAAATTTTATTAATTTTGCTAAGACAATAGCAATATGAATCAGTATTCACACCAAGATCTGCACAGATCCCGTAAGAGGTGATTGTGGCATCATTATAAAGCATAATGGATGTGGAGCTCAAGTTCTGGGCTCAGCTGCCTGACAGACAATGCATCTTGATTGTGTTACACAAAGCACGTGTAATATAACCTCTCCACAAGCCTCAAATTTTCTCATTCTAGATCTCTAATGTCTCTCTCAGCTATGAATTTCCAAAATTACTCTAAGATATTTTAAATTTGCCTCCTCCAAATTCAACCAGCTCTCTGCCCTGGAGGTTGACCTGCATGGGCTATATCCTCTGACATCTAGAAGAATTTGGTCAGTAAGAAGCCCAGCAGGAGATCAGATAGATGGTAATGGTAAAGAAGAATGAGGGCAGGTTATTTTTCTTCTCACTCTCACACCTCCCTTAACCTGAGGCTGCCTCTGTCTTTTGCCTGAAAGTTACCACCCTTCTCAAAGCAGGTTGCTACACTCAACTTTCTCTCCTTTCTTTTCCCTCTTTATATCCAACCAGACCAAGAAGTGGTAACAGCTCTGTGGCTACTGGCCTCAGGTTCCTGCCCTATCCTGTTACAGTTCAAGACACCAGCCTACAACTCCGTAATTAATTTCTCTCTATATAAATCCTCCTCAGATGATTCCAATTTGAATGTGCCATGTTTTCACCCTGGAATCTGACTTATATAATAAGCACTTTGTAGTTTGACCGGGGTGGAAGTCAGAATCTAGTATCTAGTGTAAGGTGAAGTAGCTGTGTACATTGAATATTGCTTATTAATGCGATTTAAGGTCACTTGAAAGAAACTTACCAAAGCAGTTATTTTATAAACAAAGAAAATTATTTTAAAAACACCTTTTTGGTTAGGTTGTGTTAAGATTGATCCAACAATTACCTATTTTTCTAGGTCATTCAAATTAGATGAAAGCAGATAGGCATGACTGAAAGCAATTTTCTAAGTCATTTTCTTTAATACTGCCTTTGTCAGCTTGGTTTTCCTCCCTTTTCTTGTTTTGCTAAAAAAATGTAAGTGTGAAAATGATCCCAAGGGCATGAAAATATTTAGTCAATAAAGGTCTTAGAAAAACAAAATAAAAACAAAGACAGAAGGTGTGGCCCTATCTAATTTCTCCCTTGTCCCCCAAATCATATGAATAGTTTTTGATATCTAGTTTGTTACATGTGCACACTGCCACAAAAATTCTTTTGTTTTGTCATTGCAATAGACGAGTCAGATTAAAACCATCATATAAAATAATTTATTTTTAAGATAAGGAATTGTCCTGGGAATTGAGCTGACCTTAGTTTTATAAAATATTTGCTATGTAATCATATGCAAAATTCCTAGATATTTTTTCCTACAAAGAATTTAAGTTTGCACTTATGAATACAGATAGAATACAGTCAATTTTCTAATCAATTTAAAAACTAATTTAATAATTTTTCTACGAACAAATACAAAATTCACATCTAGAAACATTATGCTACTGATTACTAATACTATATACTTAATGCCATTTGAATTATGACAGTTTTCTATTTATGACTCACTCATCCTATAGTTAAAGATAATTTGTTTTTAAATCTTCTGATGATTCAGTCATGAACAACTGTACTGTTGCAGAGCCTGTGAGCTATTGTGATTATACAGCTATTAGGGAAATTTCCTTGCTTCAGGTATTTCTCCAGTGTGAGTTTGGCCTAATTAAATAAAAATAATGAATGGGTTTGGGTGCTGAGGAGAGCTGATTCAAAGCACAGAATAAAATAGATCATTGTGTAGTTGAGCTGATTTTAATCATAACTGTCTGGGACAGCATAGAGAATGCCAAACTAAACTGAAATGAAGAATCCTAATTAGTTTCCATTAGCAGAATAATAAGGATCCACATCATTAGTTTTCCCTCTCTCTCCTAAATGCGCTTGTAAACATTTATAATTTAAAAAAATAATAATAATTCCTGAAAGTATACCAAAATCAAGACTTTTTAAGATTAAAAACTTTTACTTAGTGTGAAATATTCCAAAGTAATCTGGAAAGGCAATCCAGGAGCTAAATTATATGAGGAAATACCTCTTTGCAAATGTACAAAATGGAATTAATACAGAGCTCATTTTGCATTAGTTATAAACTGAAGTCTTTCTGGGCTTTCAGAGAAGTTATATACAGCTTATATATATAGCTTATATATAACTACAAATACCTCTGTTTTGGGCTGCTTGTTCATTTGTCTTTATTAGAAATGATGTTAAAGGCTGAACTAAATACTTTACTGCCAATATCTTCATTTTAGAGTAAAGGTTATTTCCCATTTTTCATTGCTAGTTTTGTTGCACTTAAAATGGGTACTCATGAAAATTTACCCATTGATAATTTATGAAAAATTTCTGTAAATTTTTGTCTAAAGCTGCCTCATTCTAAAACAGCAAAACCTGTTATGGTACCCATTGCCTGTGATGATTAGAAAAACTTATGAAGAAAAAAAAAAACCTGAAAGAAATTCTTAGGAAGAGTTTTATCTTGAACTTCACACACATCTCCAGCCCTAAGAGAACTCGGCTGCTGTTGGAAAAGCAATACTGGAACGATGCTCCAGATCTGATCACCAGAAGGGTCTTGCTGAGTTAAAATGGTTCCACCCCAACTACATTTCAGCACAAATGGAAGAAATTAGAACCCCTGCCTGGTGCCTGTTTTAAGAAATAAGTATTTCATTACTCACATAAATTCTATTTCAACCTTTTGAAGCAATTCAATCTCTGAAATATACTAATACTTAACAATATTCACCCTTGAATGGATAATTTGAGGTTTCTTATCAGTGAATTCATAATAGTCCTAAAACAAAACCATAATAACTTTCAAACTTGCCTAGTGATATAATAAATGACTTAATGGAATTAGGAATAGACCCAAATCTCCTTGATTGTTCAATAAATTTTCAGTTTGTTGATTTGTATACAGATGAAAAAATCCAAATAATTATTATGCCCTACATACGACCTAATTGGAAAAAAAAAAAAAACAGATAAATTTGTATCATCACATAGATACTTATGTCAAACACTTTTATTTTGTTTTAAAAAGTAATAGCCTTAGAAGATTCTATGTAATCCACCCTAGATAAACTAGCCATTAAAACCTTTCTTGGTAATCAGTCAACATGGGCTCTGCTTTCAAAGTAAAAACATGATCTATAAACAGGGTCCTTGAAGTCTAACCCTAGAAGACAGAACAAAGCATAACATAATATTGGGAAGAATTACAGCAAACCTAACTCCAAGAAGAAGAAAAAAAACTTTCAACTTTTTTTCTTTGACCACATATCACAGTTAAATACACTTTTAAAAGGGGGGAAGGCATCGTATTTTTCTAAGAGACAACCTGGTTTCACAGCTTACAAACAGAAAAAAGAAAGGTAAGAAACTCAGCAAGCCCAATGCTACATGGGTTTAAGGTGTCAAAGCTGTGAGCCCATTTTACCAATCAATACTCCTCTAGCTAAAGAGTTGCTGCCTCTATGCTAGACATTGGCCCTGCACTTATTTTTGTTGAGGGCTTTGAGGTAATTAAATTTGAATTTAATCTTGTTGCTCTATTTCAAGCTCCTTTACAGCAAAGTGCTTCCAGATGATTTAGTAAGTAGTACAATGTTATGCAACTGTGTCATTTCCACACCTGAGTTGATTTAAAGTTCAAAATAAACTCAGTCACTCCACCGTTTTGACAGTCAAAATACTCAGTTCCATGTTCGGTACTTTGAAATGCAATGTATAATTGAAATTGGACACTGCTAAGCTTAAGGATGAAAGAACTTTCTTTACTCCTCACGAACACAACAACCATATCACCGTAACATATGTAACTCCATGATATTCTCCAGAAGCCTCCAAATTGTCTGGCAGCAGGGGCCCTAGTGTGACCTGTCAGACAAGATTAATACTCAAGCTATGCCTCGACTGTACTAACCACTATTTTGAAACAAGGCTGATATAAAGAAACTCAAATTATGTTATGTCAATTTGACTTTCTTAATTTCCCTAGGAGCTTGAGAATAGCAACCTGTGAAATGGACTATCAAAAATGAAAGTCTGTTTATCTGTGCACATTAGCATTGTATCAGTATTAATAAAGGAAATATATTAAGATATCTTTGTCGTTCTTCCTTTGTATCAAACTATCATTTTTTCTTCTCCAAAAATTTATGGAGATCATTGTAAATGATCTCCATAAATTTTATGATAAGTACTTTTGAAAAAGATGAGCAGAGAAATATTTCAATATTCTTTATTTTCTTGACCTTTTTCAATATTTTTACTTAAGTTATATTTTAAATTTTTTATTTTGATATAATTATATACTCACAAAAAGTTGCAAAAATAGCACATAGAGTCCTGTGAACCCTTCACCCAGCTTCCCTGATGGTGACATTTTATATAACTGTAGTACAGTATCAAAACTAGGAAATTATTTTTAATACAATATATTCTTAACTATAGACCTGCTCAGTTTTCACTAGTTTTTACATGCATTCATTTGTGAGCGTATATGCAGTTTTATGCAATTTGATCCCTTGTGCAGGTTCATGTAACTGCATCACTACAAGGGAACTCCCTTTTCAGCAGCGCCCTGTGCCCTGTCACACCCATCCCTGTTCCCTGTTCCCAGCCAACCATTCATTTGTTCACTATCTCTCTAGCTTTACCCTTTTGAGATGGACGTTTTCCTAATCATAAATAATGCCATTGAGGCCCATCCAGCTTGTTACAAGTATCAATAATCCATTTTTGTTTTATTGCTAAGTAATATTCTCTAACATAAACACATCAGAATTTTTTAAATTCTTCACCCATAAATGACTTTGCGGTTGTTTCTAGTTTGAGGCTATTAAGAATAGGTTTCTACGAACATTCACATACAGGTTTTTGTATGAATATAAGTTTTCAGTTCTCTGGGATAAATGCCTAACTGGGCAATCACTGTCTGATGTTAATTGTATATGTAGTTCTTTATACATTTCAGATACAAGTCCTGTGTCAGATTTGCATAAATTCATGATTTGCAAATATTTTCTTCTTGTCTTTAGCTTGTTTTACCATCCTCTTAACAGAGTCTTTGTGAACAAACACTTTTAATTTTGATTAAATTCAATTAATCAAAAAAAATTCGTATGGATTATGTTTTCGATGTTATGTATGAGAACTCTTTTTCTATCCCCAGCTCCCAAAGCTTTCCAACATTTTTTTTACATTTTCTTCTAAAGTTTTATAGTTTTAAATTTACATTTAAATCCATGATTCGATTTGAGTCCTTTTACATGTGTGCAATTTAAATTTTTATTGTCTCTATCTATGGATGTCTAATAGATCCAGAAACATTTGTTTAAAAGACTATCTTTCCTCTATTGAGTTCTTTTTAACCTTTCTGTAGGTACTTTTCTCTGTTCTATTAATCTATGTGTATCTCTCTAATTACTATAGTTATATAGTAAGTCTTAACATTGAGTAGATTTTCTCTCTCATACTATTTTTTTCACATAAAATTTAGAATAAGCTTGTCTAAATCCACAAAAAAATCTTGTTGGGACTTTGATAAAGATTGTGTTAAACCTATAATATATAGATAAATTTGATGAGAATTTGATTAAATTATTTAAATGCTACTTCATGGGAAATTTTAAAAGGTTTAAAATTTTTAAGGTTCAATTTTTTAAAAAAAAACAAAAATCACCTATTTCTATATAATTATAATAAAATTGTAGATTTTATGGTTCTTTATTGTTTAAAGTTAACATTTTATAAGAAGAATCTTTAAACCTTTTAACATTTCATATGAAGGAAATAACACTGAAAAACAAAAATACAAATGAAAAACCTTCTGCATAGCAAAAGAGACCATCCAAAAAACAAAAACACAACCAACCAAATGGGAGACGATATTTGCAAACAATACTTGCAATATGGGGCTAATATCCAAAATATATAAAGAACTCATACATCTCAACAGCAAAAAATCAAAACAAAAAACAAGCAAACAAACAAAAAAGTCTATTAAAAAATGGAGAGAGGACGTGAACAGACACTTTTCCCAAGATGTACAAATATATAAAAGATGCTCAAGTTCACTATATGAAAGTTCACAATCAGATACCACCTCACACCTATTAGAATGGCTTAATCAATAAGACATGAAATAACTATAGAAGAGGATGTGGAGAAAAAAGACCTCAAACATTGCTGGTGGGAATAAAAATTGGTACAGCCACTATGAAAAACAGTATGAAAGTTTCCTCAAAAAATTAAAAATAGAGTTACCATATGACCCAGCAATCCCTCTTCTGGGTTTCTCCTGAAAAATTTGAAACATTTATTTGTAGAGATATATGTATACCTATGTTTATTGCAGCATTATACATGAGGTAGCCAAGACATGGAAATTGGATGAAGTGCCTTCAATAGATGATTGGATAAAGAAGATGTGGTACATATATACAATGGAATGCTACTCAGCCATAGGAAAGGATGAAACACTGCCATTTGCAACAACTGCTAAGTGTATACTCTAAACTGGATGGCACAGGGTGAGGCAATGAGTGGTGATATTTAAGATCGTTATGCACTATCCACATATCAGTCTCCCTAGGGGATGGTGCTCTCGTGTAGCTTAAAGCAAAACTGTGGCCTCAGGTATATCTCATTGGGCCGTATTTCTAAGACAGTGGAACTTCGAATACAAGAATAAAAGAAATAATAAATGGAATAACACCTAAACTATCTTCCTCTCTCCTTTATTTCCTATAAGGTCATGATTCTGACCCTCCTCCCTCCTATATGACTGACATGGTTATTCTGGGCTTGGAGGAACCCTAATATATAAAACACCCAAAAACTTCTGAAGAATAGAGAGGGAAATATTGCATGGAGTGAGTGCTTAGGGCAGCTCTGTTCTAGGTCTTAAGGCAAAAGACTATACCTATTTCCTCTCTCATACTCAGGAGGCAAAATGTACCAGGGTTAGAGGTGCCCCTGAGCTAACAAAAGGGAGTTCATAGACTGACACATTATTTATCTTAGTTCGTTAGAGTAGGAAATCACTGTTATTTGAAGACAAATAGTAATGGAGAGTAAACAGTTGCCTGGATCTTCTCAGCACAGTAGGAGAATATTGGTTGAAGATTTTCTATCAGGTGACATGATTAATATTAACTTAAACTTTTCATGCCTCACTTTTTATAATTTATCTTATACAGAAGCTTCCGATCACAGCTATCAACACAAGAACTATGACCATATACCCTTATTTGAAGATGAAAATCACTACAAACAATGTGGAATTTAACTTACTAGGTGTGTTTTTTTTTTTCACAGAGATGAGGGTATAGTAATTCTGAAATTACTGTTCATATATTGTAGACTCAATAAATAAAAAAATACATAGGTGTTGGAAGCTATGAATTTTACCACTGGAAAAGATAAATCCTGATACTGAATTTGAAAAACTAGGAAGAATCTTGTGGTGTTAAATTGGAATTACACATATCATTATAAACTCACGCTTTTTAATGCATATAGATAACAGACATAGGTATATAGATATAGTAATAGATATTGAAGTGATTATGTGTGTGTTTGTGTATGTATGTATAGGTATTAATAGACTTATCTACACATATATTTCTCTGCTGAGAAGATCTAGAAGCAATAAAACTTCATTAGTAATGAGCACACCTAGCACCAAAATCTTAGTTTCTAAATATCATTCTCTACTAAAAGGAACTGGCATTCCTTGGAGAAATATCTGAACCGAGGGCTGGGCCAGAGAAATGACAAAATAAGCCTGTAGTACTTTCTTAGCCAGAAATTAAGGAAGTGGTCATAGAATGATTGGGGCATATTCAA
Organism: Eonycteris spelaea; assembly: GCA_003508835.1. Taxonomy (NCBI): domain Eukaryota; kingdom Metazoa; phylum Chordata; class Mammalia; order Chiroptera; family Pteropodidae; genus Eonycteris; species Eonycteris spelaea. The sequence goes on from PUFA01000062.1 coordinate 7,587,279, forward strand.
AGGACCAGGAGCCATCCTGAAGGGACTCACAACCTGGGACAACTTGAGCACTGAAATAAGTAGTGACAGTGATGGGTTATAACTCATTTATAAAATAAAAATTCATGAGTTGATACTGATAATAAAATGAACAAATAGTACTTTCAAATAAATTCTACTTTCTTACAGTAGAATGAACACTAATACAGAAAGATGACAGAGCTGAAAAATCATTTTGCAACTATCGCAAGAAGCATTCATTAAACTAGTGCTAGTGAGTAAATTTTGAAAAGAAATAAGGTATAATGTAGTCTCAATATCTCCCCACAAACTACTTATTAATTGATAAATTAAAAATAGTAACATTACAGTAGAGACACCTGGCAGACATCACTTTAACCAAAAGATTAAAGTTAACATCACTGGGTCCAAAATGACACAATGTGCTTCCTGATATGATGCACTGAAAAGTACACAACATCGTTTCTGTGGTGTTCCTGCCCAAAATGCCTAACTTGAATCTAAGAATGTGGAAACAATTAAAGAAGACTTAAGAGGTAAGACGATTAAATGTATTACAATCTATTGGGCTATAGATTAGATAATATAGAATGTACTGAATTAAATAACCTGTTTTAATAATTGTAGTATAGCTATGTAAGAAAATATCCTTGTTCTTAAAGAAGATAGTTAAGTATTTAGAAGTAGAGGCATGATGTCTGCAACCTAGTCTCAAACAGAACATAAAAATAATAATATAATAATAATAATAATGTACATTAAATCTTTCAATTCTTTCTTCAAACTAAATAATCTCAATATTTTAGCCTTTAAAATTTTTAAGAGATAAATAATTTTAAAAGTTTGTTTAAACAAAAATTTGCGAAGATAAAAAAGGATCTACATAGTCTCAGTTCAATTCAATTAAAAAAAAGTATTGAGTACCTATACATGGGGATTCTATATTCAAAAAGCTCACATTGGGGAAGGAAAATATGGATATAATTAATTACAGTGTAAGAGAAGCATACTATAAGTACCTAAAAATGAAGCATAAGAGACTACTAAAAGAATGCCAAGAGTAATTCTGACTACTATATTTAGTATTATTTAACATTTACTATTAGTAGGCCACTTTACTAAGTGCCTATATTAATCAATTGAACATAATCAACAATTTCATAAGGTAGGCACTATAAATCTGTATTCTACAGATGAGGCAATTAAGGCACAGGGAAGTTGAGAATCTAGCTATAGGTTATCTAGTTAGTTATTAGTCCAGGTTTCAAACTCATAGCCCATGCAGATTTCATTGGAAGAAGCAACATTTAAGTGATGCTTAAAAGATGAGTATAATTTCAAAAGGATGGGAAGTGGGAAGAATACTATTCAAGGCTGGAGGAAACACAAAAGTGAAAGTATGGAGACAGTAAATAAAAATACAAGGAAAACAGTGAGAAGTTCAAGTAATGGTATATAAGACATGGCGAGATAAATAGGTGAGAACAGAGGGTAGGAAATTAGGCTTAGGAAATATATGAGACTCCATCATTAGGCTTAATACAGACTTTGTTAGTAAAGAGAATGATTTTTATTGTATATGCCACAATCCTGATATAACTCAATGAATTTAGCATAAGGAATCGGTCTCAGCAACATCCAAATGAACCAAGTGTCCAAAATAACTTATTACAATTCAATCTCCGTGAAGGAAAGTACCAGAACACAAGTCATGAAACACTTTCTTAGTGACCTCCACACCTCTATACATAATAATTTTATTTCATAAAAATCCTATTACCATGTGATATTAAAATTGCAGAACTGAAAACAGAAAATCAAAATGCACAGTTCTGCCTTAGTTTAATGACTATAAACTTATTAAGAATAGTAAATAAAATGTGAGCAAACCATGCATCTCTTCTGTGATAGCTCCGTCTTTGTCATAATATTTATGAAAATAAGGCAATTCATTTTTAAGGATGTAATGAATAATATGTTCCATAAACTATACTAGATAGGTACTTTAAACCAATAAAACAATCAGATATGAATGCTTAATGTCAGATTTCTGAGTTGGTAATTGACTGTTTATATTAATAAGTAAAAAATATTATTTTGGCCTTACAGTAAATTAGGGAGAAAGCAAAACGTGTGGCATTTATAGAACTGTTTTAATTTCTTGATAAATATTAATAAAAATCTGAGTTGTATTTAGTAAACTATAGTACATATAGGTTTAACCTGTCCAAAATCTATACTATAATCAGTGTACAAAAATCCAATTATAAGTATAATAAATATATTTAAATGTTTCAAAATGTCAAAAATATTTAAAATTAAAACATTAAGTCATTAGTGACTACTTTTTATGATTTAACAAATGACAAAAAATTAATTTCATTTTTATAAAATATCTTTGAAGCAGAGTTTTTAACTGCCCAATATAATATTCTTCCATTCTGGAAAAATCCTAATATAAACCCTTGACTGACAGAACAGAATTGGTTAGTGAGCTACAGGCAATACTAGGAAACATCACAGAAGAGAATATGAAAAAGAAAGGCAAATGATTTCAAAGAGCATTTCAAAATCAAGTTATATTTGGCTTGGTATAAAACTAAAACATTCATGAACAATTAAAGAAATAGAACACTGAGCTATAAAAAAGTTCTCCACATAAAAATACCAAAATGGTACTTGAAATTCAGCAATCATCCTTTGCATGTCTAACTGGATTTCTGAGAGAAGGGAAATCCATAAGGCCTTTAAAGGAAGTTAGAGAACTAAAAAGCAGTATAATAATCTTGAACTGACACCACAGCTGCCTAAACAGCATTTGCTAATGATAGAAATCTAAGCTTTAATAGTAAGACAAAAAAGGGAGGGTAGTCCTTGATCCCTAGCATGGTGAAGAGTTGGAACCAATATCACCACATGAAAGCAGAAAACATGAAAACCTATATTCCGTGTGAAAAGATGCACTGAAATAAAAGTCTACTCAACGGCAAAGGAAAATGATAAAAGGTAACCTGTCTGTTTAAACCTCAGCTCCTGATCAAAAAAAAGCTGAAGGAATGTCAAGCTGAAACATTAATGCTTAGTGGCCTTAAATTCTAATACCTTGAGATGTCCAACAAGGCTAATATAAATCCTTTCTATGGGAATTTACTCCTAGCCCCACAAAGCCCCACAAGAGTCCCACAGACTTATGAATCTAAAAATGAATCTGCAATCTAAAATTTCAAAACTAACAGGAAAATAAGAAACCAGGAATAAAGTCAACAGAAACAATAAATAGCAGAATTAGACCTTTATTAACATCAGCTATTAGAAATAACAAATATAGACTATAAAAAAAAAATTGAAACATGAGCAAGGAAAACATTATCAAAAACAAACAAATGAAATATAACTTCTAGCAATGACAAATATATTTAACTGAAAACCTAACTACAAATTTATTTTCTTCAAATAATATTCTAAACAATTGGGGGAAATGATTATGGACAGCTTATTATATGATTAAGGAATTTTGGTTAATTTTTATTATGTGTGTTAATGACATGGTGATTATTTAAGATGTCAATATTTTTTAGCTGGATGATGTGTTATCTAGGGTTTGTTTCAAAATACTTCAGCAAAGAAAAAGATAAATGAAGTAACTGTTAGAAAAATGTGGGAAATATTAAATCTGATGTGTACCTATGTAATTTTTATAATGAAGATAAAGTGACAACTCAATGTATAGGATAATCAGAAAATTAGATATAGCCAAAAAGAGAATTAGAGAATTGGAAGATGGATCTAAAATGAGTACCCAGATTACGAGTAAAATTTAAAAGGGGAAAAAGAAAAAAACTCACCTTCCTTTGGGCTCACCGCTGCAGGAAGACTGTTCCAATCAAGAGTCCAAGTAGGGCAAGGGTGGGGAGAAAACATCACTTCAATGCCTTTTTCCTAAAAAAGGAAATAGGCCCTTTCCAAATTAATGAATTAATAAAATCCTGTTATGTTCTACAAGGCCAAATTTCTATTTTCTATACTAGCAAGGAGGAACAAAAATATCAATAATCAATCAGGTTTTTCTCAAAATATTTAGTTATATAAGAAACATGATATGTTGAGTTTTTGACAACACAGTTACTTTCCTATTATTTCTATACTGAGATAATAAAAAGTAATGATAGTTCAAAATTACTACCTGAAAATACATAGAAGTAATAGCTATCTAGTAATATATTGAGTGCCAAAGAGAAAAGTCACCTGAGGATAAAAATTTTATCAGAAACAATCACACAGAGATAATCAAAAACTGATTCTGCATATGTCCATCAATGTCAGCACTTACATATATGAAAATTGCTCCAACCTATGAGCACAGGTCCACTTCAACACATGTCCAAAAATATTATCCACACCAGTCTTTTACAAGTGCCTGCAGTATCTCTAGAGAAGGATTCCTCTGGTTTAATCAAACAGTTTCCCAACATTTTCAAGAATAAGGTCCACTTTTTAACATATCAGAAAATTCTCAGGCTCCTTTCCCATGTTAAAAGTTGTACATTTGTTTATTTGATCGACAGGGGCATCGCATACACATGGATTCCCAGACTCCTTCCAATCACATTCTGGATCCACAGCCCACGGAACAGATATCCATGGTTCAGGTTTGTTTGTTTTGTTTTGTTTTTTTGTTTTTACCTCCAAAAATATCCTATTCAAAAAAAAAAAATGATAGATTGAGAATCTATCATTAACCCATTTGTACTGATTAGTTCATGAGATTACTTTCTGTTATGAAAACTAGCTGAATTCTTATCCCACAGAAAATAGTACAGAAATTATTTGGTTGGAGGTAGAGATATAGCTATAAGTCTAGAGGTCTAGAGCATTCACTAGCCTCCAGAAAGATGAACACATTTGTCTCCCTGACATCATTTACCACTCTCCTATTGTCTTTAAGTCTAGCCATATTGTATTTCTTGCTATTCTTCATTTCACCAAACTCATTCCTACCTCAGGATTTTTTAAGAATATAACTATATCAAGATATCATTTAAATGCCATAAAATTGATGCCTTTAAAGCATATAATTCAATGGTTTTTAGAATATTCACACTTGGGCTATCATAATAAACATCTAATTTGAGAACATTTTCATCCTCAAAAAAAGAAGTCCCATACCCATTAGCAGACGCTCTCCATCCTCCCTTCTCACTCAGTTCCTTGCCCTAGGCAACTACTGACACACTTTGTCTCTATAGATTTGCTCAAGGTATTTTTACTAACTGAATCTTCTGCCTAGAACATTTCCTCCAAACCTTCATTTCATTCAGGTTACTTGCTCAATGTGTTCACCTCATCAGAAAAGCCTCTCTGACCACCCTACCTGAAAAGGACTTCTACCCTGACTTCCATCCCCTTATCCCATAATATTTTTTTACAGCACTTATTATTACCTAATGTGTTATATATTTGCATTTTTTTCTTTATTTACCTCCCCCACCAGAAATGTAAGCACCATAAAGGCAGTCCAATTTGTTCTTCACATATCCAATACTCAGACCAAGGCTTGGTGTTTAGGAGACACATACACATTTTTGAACTGATTAAATAAACAAATTTAAAATTTCTGGAAAATAAGAGAAATTGTGGAGGTAAGATTGTGCCAAAGACTACAGAAGGAAAAAAAAAAAAGGTGAGATGTGAGTGTTCCTAAGAAATACTTTACTATTTTATTTTTCTACTTAGCACTTATATTTCCTGTGTCTTCATGTAATTGGCACAAAATATTGTGACTATACAGAAATAAAAAGTTATTGTATATAAATATAGGGAGGAGGGGGAGGGTGACGGGTAAAGGGGATCAAATATATGGTAGCTGAAGGTAATTGGACTTTGGGTGGTAAACATACAATAGAATATACAGTTGTCAAATTATATAATTGTATTAATCAATGTTATCCAAATAAACTTAATAAAAAAATTATTGTAGAAACAAAATTAATATATTCACATATTATTTTGACATAATGTTTACTGTCTTTAAAAATATGTCAATAGAGAAACCCACTATTAAGTAGCAAAAACAATGTCCTGTCAAAATAAGGAATTTTATTGTACCTAAATCAAGTTTGAGTTAAATGAAAATGAAAACTTTAACTTATTTTCAGATTTGAACATTCTTTTTTAAAAATTGTAAATATAATGTCCCAGTCAATTTTATACAATCATAAGATTTAAAATCAGAAGTGAAACATATAGGATGTTTACTATACTCTAATTTATAAATGTAGAAACTGAGACCTTTTAGTTAAATGACTTACTGAAGGTCACAGTGTTAGCTTAGCTACAAAGCTAAGACTAGAATTCACATGGTCCCTCATACAGTCTCACAGACTGCTCCCAAGTCAGTGACTGAGAGTGGCAGCAATGTGAAGGCAGACCCTTTCCTGAGCAACATGGAACTCTGTGACAGATGATTCAAGCTCAAGGATTCCCCACTGGCTTGCACTTAAGTCTTAGAACTGCACTTAAGTCTAAGAATTTTCTGACCCAACATTGTTTCCTTTCCTATCTCATGCACAGGGGTCCAAACTGCATCATGGGCTGAAGGCTCTCCCAGTGTCTCTGGCTCCCCCACACTCTCCCTCACAGAATTTTCCTCAGTAGAACTCCTGCTTATCTAACCTTATCTTGGAGCCTGCCTTCAGAAGACTTGAACTAACAAATCCCCTGTAAATTAAAAAATACAGAATTTTTTTGTTTTTATATGATTATAAATGGCTTATTTTTACAGCTATTTAACTTTCTCTGAATTTAAATTTGTGTTATCTTCCTTCGTTTATAAATATTTTCAAATGTATAAAATGCAAATGTCTTTCCTAATGTCATTTTACTGCGGAAAAAGCATAGGTACAAAAATCTGAATGGCTAATCTTTCTTTTAAGACTCTAAAGAGTGTAAGTTAGAAGCACAGATTTTTGGTTTGTTGAAATTTTAAAAGTGAATATTTAAATACGAAGCAGATTACTCTCCTGATGATTATTATTTAGACGGTGAAGTGCATATTGTCTGTGATCGATTCAGTATTTACAGACGTACTCAGGAGGTGAACAAGAGATCCCTGTAAAGTGTAACCATCTGACTAAGGCACATCAAACTTTAGACATGCCTTGGTAGTTTCTAAAATCAACTATATAATTCTGTTTCATTGTTTCATTACTAGGCTAACAAAGCTTAGCTGAAGAAATAAGGGACTGATGACTGCACTAAAATCTGGTGCTTTTCTAAATCTGCAAACTTTTGTTCACTATAGAACTCTAATAATTCCTAACCCACGTACTGAAATATAGAATAACTATATTTCCAGTACAACTCAGATGAATAGCTCAAATTATTCATGAATTCTCTGTTCAAGTAAATCTTCAAATAGTCTGAGGTTAAAAGAAAAACCTTTTTGTGATCGCCTTGGATGGTAAAGAAAACTTTAAAATTAGTACTATTAAAAACAAAAGAGAGAAAAACTATAAATTATGTGTTCTTATGTAAAAGAGCATTAAAATCAAAGGATAAAGTAAAAGTAAAATTCAAAGGATTCAAAAATCTTAAATTTAGAAAAATAATTTGGAAAGTAAATTGAGATACTCTTCTTCATATTTCTTTAATTTAAATCATCATCTCAAAATTAAAAAAAAAAAAACTTGAAACCAAATCCTTGCAACAGGAAAACATCAGTAAAATAGTAAACTTGACCAGGTATGACACGACCTTGATGTCTTGAATATTAAAAATTAAAGTTTTGAGAAAAATACTATCTAAAAATGTATATTCTGATGCATTTGGCTCCAAAGACACATAATATTAAAAATCTTCAATTTGTTGCCTTCATTTTAATGCAAAAGGCTAGTAGAAATATTATTTGGTCAAGAGTGATATAAGATAGCTACAAATAAAATTTATAACAAATAATGGCAACAAACGATTAGAAGTTGGGGTAGAATCCTCAGCAACATTATCACATGGAATTTTTTAAAGAAAATTTGAATAAAAACAATTTAAGTACCATTAACTTGGTCATAGTGGGTCTAGGTCCTCCTACAAATGAAGGATCGTTTTGCTCCTCTACACCTGTGGCCTCATTTAAGTTTGAATGCTGTTCATTTGAGGAGGTCAGCATCGCTGGTAAATGGAGAAAGTGGATACCACACTGCGAAGCTGCTGTTTTCACTCTTGGCACTTCCTGAATCCTCTGGTACCAAGCAGAAAGCAGTGGAAATTCTACCAGCTTTTCAGAGAGTTTCTTGCAGATAATTAACTAGGTAGGAAAAGAACAAAACACATTATGTATCTTTTGTGTGTTTTTAACAGCTATACTGAAGAAACTTTACATACCATAAATACACACATTTTAAATGCATAGTTCAAACAATGAGTTTTAGTAAATTTATAGTTGTGCAACTACACCATAATCTAGTACTAGTACACTTAAGACATACCAAAAAGTCCCCTTGTGACCATTTGCAGTCAATCTCTGTTCCCCTGGTCAGTTCCAGGAAACCACTGATCTATTTTTCATGTATATAATTTTGCCTTTTCTGGAATTCCATATATATGAATCATAAAATATGTCTGTCTTTTTTCACTTAATGTTATGTTTTTGAGATTCATCCATGTAGCTGCATTTATCAGTAGTTTGTTTCTTTTTACTATGATGTACTTTTACTTATTCAAATTAGAAAAATGTGAAATCATTACTACTGATATAAATTAATATCTTTTTTTCTCTTGCTTAGTTTAAATGCTTTCTCCCTATCGCCACCACCAGTTTTAATTTTTTTAAGAAATTAGAATGTTCTTGCTTCTTTGTGAGGCACTGAATGTTGTTTCCATAGAAACAGTTATAATGTCACAAACAGATTATTGCTTATGATTATGAACAGATAGATAAAAAGGTCAAGTTACAAAAAATCTCTACAAATATATCTAGCAATAATCAGTATCAAAGAAGGAGCCAAAAAGCACAGAAAATTAATGAAAAATTCACGTGTATGTATATTTACTCTATTTCAACTGGATTTTAAGGTTAAATAAGTACAAATAATTTATTCTAAGGGCAGGGTTTATGTCTAACTCTCTTTGTACACTGAAACACTTCAAACACTGCCTTGCAAAAATACAAACTGTTGAGTGAACAAATGATCAAAGAACTATTTATTACCTTTGAAGACTAATCCCCTAAATTAACATTTTTCAAACTGCCATTTATAACCCATCAGGAGGTTATGAAATCAACATGTAGATTTTTTTAAAAAGTGAAATAAAATATTAGGAACAAGACAAGAATGCCCACTTGCAGTACTTCTATTTAACATATTAGAAAGTCTTAGCCACAGCAATCAGATAAGACAAAGAAATAAAAAGCATCCAAATTGGGGGAAAAAGTAAAATTCTCATTATTTGCAGATGACGTGATACTATATTTGAAAAATTCTAAAGACCTCACCAAAAAACTATTAGAACTAATAAATGACTATGGTAAAGTTGCGGATACAGCATATTGATGTATGTATGGCATACAGAAATCTGTTGCATTTTTATATGCCAATAACAAATGATCAGAAGAAAAATTAAAAAAACAATCCCACTTACAATTGCATCAAAAGTACAAAATACCTAGGAATAAATTTAACCAAAGAGTTCAAAAACCTATACTCCAAAAGTTGTAAGATACTGAAGAAAAAGAAATTGAACAACATACAAATAAATGGAAGGGTATACCTTGTTCATGTATTGGAAGAATTCATATTGTTCAAATGTTCTTACTCTCTAAAGTAATATACAGATTCAATACAATCTCTATACTATACCAATGACATTCTTCTCAGAATTACGACCCATCCTAAAATTTATATGGAGCCACAAATAGCCAAAGAAATCCTGAGAAAGAACAAAGTAAGAGGTATCTTGCTTCCTGATATCAAACTATACTATAAACTTACAATAATTAAAATAGTATAGTACTGGCATAAATACAGATATATAGATCAAGGGACTAGACTCGATAATCCAGAAATAAATCCTAACTTTATGGTCAATCATTTATGATAAAGGAGGCAAGAATATGCAATAGGGTAGAGACAGTCTCTCTAATAAGTGATGGTGGCAAAACTGGACAGATATATGCAAAACAATGAAATTGGACCACGTTCTTATACCATATTAAAAATAAATTCAAAATAGTTTAAAGACTTAAATGTTAGACTTGAAACCATAAAACTAGAAGAAAACATAGGAAGCCAACTCTGTGACATCACTCTTACCAATATCTTTTTGGATGTATCTCCTCAAGCAAGGGAAACTAAAGAAAAAATAAACAAATGGAACTACTTCAAACTAAAAAAAGTTTTGCACAGTGAAGGAAACTATCAACAAAATGAAAATACAGCCTACTAAATGGGAGAATATATTAACAAATGATATGTCCAATAAAGAGTTAATATCCAAAATATATAAAGAGCTCGTATAACTTAACATCAAAAAAACAAACAATTAAATTTTAAAGTGGGCAGGGTACCTGAATAGACATTTTTTTCAAGAGGATATACAAATGACCAACAGACATATGAAAAGATGTTCAGCATCACTCATCATATAGGGAAATGCAAAACCTCATTAAAACCACAATAAGATGTTACCTCACACCTATTAAAATGACTATTATCAATAAATCAACAAATAAAAAGTACTGTCGAGGACATAGAAAATGGGGAACTCTCATACACTGTTGGTGGGAATTGTAAATTAGTGCACCCACTATGGAAAACAGTATGGAGATCCTTCAAAAAAATTAAAAATAGAATTGCCATATGACCCAGCAATTAACATTCTATGTATATATCCAAAGAAAACAAAAACATTAACTCAAAAAGATATATGCACCCTATGTTCACTGCAGCATTATTTACAATAGCCAAGCTATGGAAGCAATCTAAGTGTCCATTGATAGATGAACAGATAAAAAATACGTGATGTATATATAATATATGTGTGTGTCTAAATACATATATATATATATATGAATATTATGCAGCAATAAAAAATAATGAGATCTTGCTATTTGCAAAACCATGGATGGACCTAGAAGGTATTATTATGTTAAGCGAAATAAGTCAGGCAGAGAAAGACAAATACCATATGATCTCACTTATATGTAGAATCTAAAAAAAAAACTAAAAATGAATAAACAAAACAAACTATAGAAAATAAGTGGATGGTTGCCAAGGTGGGGGGGGGGTGGGCTGGGCACTGAGGAGAGGGGATGGGGATGAAAAAAAGATGAAATAAAATAGAAACTCTTAGAGTACACAGCATGCAGTGAAGTGGATTATTTTGTAAGTATAAGTATATTTACATACATAATATAAAGGTGTACATTTGTACTTGTATGCTCAATCACCTTGCAAAATGCATTATTTACTACGAAGTAAAGTTTGAAAAACACTATCTAAATTATACTCTTAGAGACAATATGTTTATAATTCTCACCAAAATTTTTAATTGCCTAGAAATAGATTATGGGCTAAGTGAATCAAGCTTAGGTCATGATAAATTAATCAAATAAGAAATGTTCTCATTTCCTCATCTTTCTTTTACTCTCCTTGGTAGTGATTTATTCTTAGTTGTTAAATGTATATCTTTCCTTCTTTTTGAAAATAAGTTGTGATTAAGTAACAATAATATGCATTTAAAAGAAATTGAAGTGTTTCACTCGGCATGACAGGTCATCCCATTTAATCAACATGCCAGGCTGCCCTACAATATCCAGACAGTTCAGGAGGTACTGAACTACATTCATTACATTCAAGAAGCTATATTTAAGGAAGTGGCTAATGAAAAATGTGTGAGATGAAAATTAAATTCGATGCTAAAAATATTTTTTTAAAAAATATTACCTGGGCTGAAAAGACTAAAAACCATTATAAATATCACAGTTACTTAAAAAAAAAAAGAGAGAGAGAGAGAGAGAGAGAGAGAGAGAGAGAGAGAGAGAATAAGAATTTAGTCTTAAAACAATGGTAAAAATTATACTACCAAAAACAAAATGAAACCCTAGTGGCTTTGTAGTTAATTTTAATAGGGGCAGAAAAAATTGTCTGAATAAAAAACAAGATGCTACATCTATCTGTCCAAAATGCCTCCTCCTCTGCACTACTTTTCAGTCACTCATTATATAAAATATTTTGTAGTTATTTTATATTGCTTCTTAAGTTATGTCTACTCTTTCAAAACAGGTCATGACTAAAGGATGTTTAGGTGGCAGTGTAATAAGCAGGGTAAGAAATCATAAACGACCTATCTAAATGAAAATATAACTGTAGTTCTGCTTTTTACTTAGATTAGAACTGGTAGGTTAAAACTGAAAACTCTTATGGACCTGATACATGGGAGAAAATATGGGAAATAAAAATTAACCACTAAGTGGCACCCACAATTTTTGCAATATGCCAGCTGATAGTGAGAGTCCCATTTTTCCCCCAATTTTTTGTCAATGGGGACAATTAAAGGGGTATGTAATTCAAAAATTAATTCAAAAATCAGTTTCAACAATGATTTTACTTCAGCAAAAAAATGTTATACTTTTTAAAAACTCAATTAAAAGCATTAAAAGCTAAAATGTAGAGAAAATCAAGAAGTCAGGTGTTCAAATTACAAAATAAAATTAATAAAAGGGCAATTTCTGCACATATTTCTGAGTAAAATATTTTCAATTGTTCTGTCAAAATGTACCTAAAACTTTTCAGAGGAGAGGGTTTTACCAGGCACCTTCCACAAAGAAGTGCTGGGCCAATCCAGGGATTAACACTGCAAACTCATAAAAGGAAGAGAAGCTTGAAGGAAGTTTAAATACAACACGTCAACCACTCTACCTGCTATTGTTCTGCATCTTGGTTTTATTTTGTTTAGCAGACTTGGCTATTTTCCCTGACTCTTTTAATTTTGACCTCTGGTATTCCAAACTTGACTTGCAAACTAGGGTGTTCTTTTATATTCTTGGCCTTATTCCTATGACTAAATACCTTGGCTCAAGGTTCAGCTCTATGCTTCTAATCCAGACTTTATAGCTTGACCTTCATTCCTGATCATGAACTTGATCTTGATTCAGATTATTAGGACTGCTGCTTCATCATCTCAAGAATGATGGCTCAACATCATAGCTATTGTGAACTAAAATGACCACTTCATAACCCAAGATGACTTAAAGGAGGAAAATAAATATAACAGAAATAATATCAAGGCATTAGCAAAGAAAGATTAATTCCTAAAGAAGAGGCACAGATCCAGGAAAAATATAAACAAACAAAAGAAAATATTTTGAGAATTAGTTTACATATAAATGTCAAGTTAAGAACTTAATCATAGAATACAGGTAACAGAAAAGGCTGAGTGTACAAGTTTTCCTCTACGAAAAATTGAGATGAAAACAAAGTTTCTTTTTGTAGTATTAGGTAGATAGTCAGATGTCCTGACTCATTAGAGAGGAGGAAAAAATCCCACACAATTAGGAATACTTCTGCCTCAATTTGATCCTAATTAGGCAAATAGTATTTAAGTTAAGCTATAATCAAATGCAAACTAGCTCAAGATAGATGTCTGGATAATGATCTAAAAATATCTTCACAAAGGTAAATCCAACTTTTTATCTGTTTTGTTGAGTTTGAAAGCAAATACTCGTCTTCTCTATCACCTTGTTTTATTTTCTTGGTAGCGATTACCATTATTTTAAAATATATTTTTATTTGTCTACTGATTCATTTCTATCTTCCCTATAGAATATTAACTCCATGAGAGCTGGGACCTTATTTGTCTTATTCATCACTGTATTCCTAGTGCCTTAGTGGTACCTGTCATATATGAAAAGCTTTCATTAAATTTCTTGAATTAATTAATAAATGTGTAACTTTGATTCAATTTTATGAAATTAGAAACAAATAGTTATTCAAGAAGATCAACATTATTTCATAATATGTATCAAATGACTGCTTTAATAACTGAAGTTGGTAACACAGGAGAGAAGTCAGGCACAAGAGAATTTAGAAATCATTTGCCAAGGAAAAATAATGTTTTCTTCCCACCCGGCTCTCTAGACAAAATGAGTACATATGACATTTAAAATACTAATCAATATTTAAACAATTCCTGACTCTCTTTTTCATGCCCTCTCATTCTGAAGCCATTTTGGTTTCCAATCTTGTTCTCATTTTGAAGAAAACCGAAATGTTCTTTAAGGAAATGCTAATTGTTTAATACCACCTAACTCAGTGAAGCTCTCACCTCCAAATATATAAATTTCCATTAGAAGTCTTTTCTCATTTGTCAGTAGAGATACTTGATGTGTTGGTGAGGTGTAGTGAGAAGGAAATCTGATCTCTGATTCCTTAATAGAGAGAAAGGGTGAAATGCTTCAAAGCAGAAAAAAAAAATGCTGCTCTTGAAAAGCAACTGGAAAGCTGCCAAGAGCTATAGCCTCCCATGTTCACTGATATTTTCACCTGTTCTTTTCTCCTGTTTCACACAGGGAAGGGAGTGGGGTGTGGTAGTATGTATATATCTCCCTCCTCCTACTGGGAAAGGAAACTTTCCATGTAATCTTTTGGAGAACAGAGAAGCATACAGAGGAGGATAAATATTTCTGATTTGATAAATGTAATATAATTAAGTTAGTATTTTAAGTGACTACTTTATTATAAAGTATAGCTGAAAGATTTTTTACTGCTTTAACAGTGGACCCTCGAATATTAGAAGGTAATCACAATAGCAATTGAAAATTATCATAATAATTTCTAATATTTTAGCAACTCAAAATTAAGTCATAATAATTACATTTATTGAGAGCTTACTTATGTGCCAAAAACTGTTCTCCACAATTTACACAAGTTATCATTCATTCCTTGCATTGGTCCTATGAGATAGGTGCTATTGTTATCTCTATTTTACAGATAAGAAATTGGAGACAGATACTAATAACTTGCCCAGGAGCATGATGATAGTAAGAATTGGAACTGAGATTCACACACAAGCAATTTCATACACAGAAAGTTACAGTAATATATCCTCTTCAGATAAATCTTACCAAAAAATGATGGATACAGGGTAGTAGCACGATATCTGCCAAAGTGAAGTAAAGGCCTTCTGCAAACACATGCTCCAGAGGTGGGAGGTCAGAAGCCTTTGCTTTTCTGATGTGAGAAGCCTCCCTGTTGGTGGTAGTAGCTGGTGCTTCCTGTACCGTGAGCTTTGAGAATGCCACTTTCAGTTCCAGGCTCTTGGATGAAGAGTCCAACTCTTCAGACGTTTTCTGTCTATCGATCTTGCTCTGCATTTTGCCCTTAGCAAGGGAAGGCCCATCTCCAGGAGCCCTCTGTTGCTTCAGCTTCTGCCGACGGAGTTTGTCATCATTATGCACTCGAACAGGCTCACTAAGCTTTTTCTCTAGCTGTAGTATTTCTTCAGGGATAGTTGGGTGCCGATCAGCAGATTCTTTGAGAAAATTCTCAATAGCTAAAGGGATGGTGAATTCACATAGCCTGGTCCACTGACTAACCTGCAAAACAAATCAAGAAATGAAATTATTCTTATTTCAACATAGCTTGAAGAAAAATAACTGTCTTTTGGGAAATAAGACTAGTTTAGAAATTCAAATCTTGAGCTAAATCATTCCTGTGCTAGGCTTTCATGCTATATTGAGGGGTATTACAGTGCTTCAGAAGTGATAACATTAAACAATGGAGGTTTAGCATTCCTGTATCTGGAATACATGCTATGCTCCTGTAACCTCTTACTAAATAAATCCCTACTTCCCAAAGCGTTTAAAGTACACACTCCCCTTAAAAAGCTGGGTTTCCAAAGCACTGCTACTTAAGCTCTTGTAATATATAAAAGTTCTCTTTTAAAATCTTCAGTGTAAATAAAAGGTTAAAAAAAGTCATGCTCTAAAAATAATGTCTTCAAACATCATCAATTAAATCTTAAGTTCTTATTTTTCAATACTGCAATGCAATATTGGAATACATGATAGGCTACTTTATTTCATTGGTTACTGTGTTTTTCAAGGAAATGAAACTTTAATTTCTAGAAGAAAGTTAAATGTTTAAGTGAATGTGTTATCACTATATGGCTTTCAGTGACAGAAAAGAAGTAATATACTTACTTCAGCACAAGCTTTCAAACAAGTCTTCTTAAAGCCCAGAAGTTCCAAAATTTCCTTCTTTGAGGGATCTGCTTCATATGATTTCTGGATGATGTATCTCAGTACAACAGCTAGTCCCGCTCTACAGAAATCTTCTGGTCTTTCTACTATTGCAGGTAAACAACAACTCTGGACTATTGGTGGAAGCTCCTGCCTTGAAATAATCTGTATTTCAACATCCTGGGACAGTACATTTTTAAGTAGTGGAATATCTGTACTTTCTCTGGTGAGGACTAAGTAAACTTTGAAGATTTTACAGTCACAGTATGACAACAAAAATAAAGTTACAGATGTATGAAGTGGAAAGATGCATCCTTCTTTTTGGTGAGAAAAGTCCAGGTATAGGTATTCTTCTGTAAGGCTTTTCTTAACGCCTTTCATTTTCTTCTTTCATTGGGTCACCTGAAGTATAAAGCGAAGTGGTTATAGGCCTTAGATTAAAATAATTTAGAAGCTAAAAAAAGATGAATATTTTAAAAGCCTGTTCTAAAAATCAGCAAGGATTTGTGATAGATATAATTCTACAAGAATTTGTTCCTGGACTGAATAAATAGCTTCCAAATGAAAAAGGTCCACCCCAGACTTACAGGCGATTTCACACCCAGCTCCTTTAAAATGAGCAAACCCGGATGCTTTGCAATAGAATCCTCCCAATCAAGTACTTTAAGGTCTCACTAGAGATGAGAACAAGAAATGAATAGAATGGAAAATAAGAAATAATCAAGAATACTGAGAGCTGTCTGGGAATAATAGCCTTGAGAAGCTTTGACAATGCTGGCCCTCCAGCACTGTTTCTGTTTTATGTCCCTACAATATAAAAATCAGGGGAGATATATTTACTCCCCCATGAAAAATGAATTCTTGTTAAGTGAGTTTTGATATGTGATGAGCTATTGCATGCTGAATTACAACAGAAAATATTTGAATTTCCCCATAACTTAGATGTTGATGGCTGAGATATCTCAAAGTTAACATGGCCAAAATCAAGGTCCCCACCCCCAAATCTGCTCCTAATGTACCTTTCCCTTCTTCGTTTATAGAACACCATCCTTCTAGCTGCTCAGGCCAAAAACCTGGGAAGTCATTATTGATTACTCTTTTCTTTCACATCTCTATAACGAGTGCATTAAAAACTTATTTGGGCTCCACCAACAACAGATCCAGAATCTGACCATTTCAAACCACTGTCATTGCTCCCACAGCGATCCAAGGCACTATCACCTCTCACCTCTTCAATTATAGCATTTGCCTCCTAACCCTACTTTCCAGCTCACCTCCCCTCTAGTCTATCTTCAACATAACAGCAAAAGTGATACTGTCTAAAATGAAGTAAGATTATGTCACTGCTCTGCTTAATTCTCCAGTCTTCCTGTCCTACTCAGAGAAAAGGTGAAGTTCCTACAACGATCTACAATGATGCCTCTGAATTCATCTCATCAACTCTCTTCATAGCTCACTGTTCCAGCCAAAGTGGCTTGTTATTCCTCTAAGGTAATTAGGTACACTCCTACCTCAGGGCCTTTGCACTTGATAGTTCCAGTACCTGAAACACTTCCCTAATCTCCTTCAGGTATTTATTCAAATATCACTTATTACTGAGATTTTCCTGGCTACTATATTTAAATTGCAAATCCCAACCCCCATCCCCCCTAAAAATCTTTCTATCCTTTTCTCTGCTTTTCTTCACAGCATTTATTACTGTTGTAACATGTTACATATTTGTCTTGTCTGTCCAAATTAAAATATTCCATGAGTAGAAATTTTGTTTTGTTCACTGCTATGCCTAAAACAGGGCCTGCTCTATATATGAAATCAAGAAGTATTTATTGAATGAATGCATGGATGAATATACACACTGGTTATTTTAAAGATGCAAACGTATGCAATTTTGAGGGCAAATTATTCACGTCATAATCCTTAAGGCTTTTGTCAATTACCATAACACATCCTGGGTCTAAAATTTCTCTTGTTCTAATCCATAAATCACAATTTCAAATTGACACTAGATGGCACTATTTAAAAGCATTCACCATGGAAGTATGCAGTAATAAGAACATGGTATTGTTATTAGAGGAAAAATTATTTTAAAAGCCTTTAAAAAGTACACATGTAACTCTTTTAAGTGTATTTATAATATTAGAATACCAAATTTTAGGAAATATTCAATGTATTACATTTCCTTAATATTCTAAATTCCTTAGATTTTTTTTTTTTTTAATCAAAAGCGAAATAGTTAAATACCCTTTAAGCTTTTCGTCCTCAATTTTTATCAGAGACAATAATCCATTATAATGAAGGGATATAACTAGTAAGATATTGTCTTAGAAAATCTCTTGATAATGCAAATAATCACTACTGTTTTATTTTATATTTCTTTTATTAAAACATAATAGTGCCATGATTTGTTACTTCTCTAAAAGGTTATTTAGGGGAAACTATTTCATGTAATTTAAAAGCAACAACTTTTTAAATCATGAAACTATTTTCTTGCTGACCTTAATAACCCTTTTTAAAAAAAATCTAGAAGTGATTTTACAACAAAATGTTAAGTGGCATTTATTAAAGCCCACAGGCAAAAGAAACCATTTTCTAGGAAACTGACAGTCTCTTTGAGTTTGTCCTTGTAAATCTATTGATGATCAATTTACCAATCCTCTTAACTCTCTCTTAGGACAGTGGCACACTAGGAAGATCCCTAAGTGCTTCCAGAACAGATCTGAAAGAAAACGTGGCCAATTTCATTCGCTCAGCAGTCTAGGAAACAATAATTATGAGACTAGACCTACCACTTAAAAAACACAAAACTGAAAACAATGTCATGTTACAGCTTTTAATTTAGGATATGTAGAAAGGCTTTTTAAAATTAAGGTGTGAGTGTATATGTATATGTATATATATACACACACATATACAAATATATATATTTGCCACTTTCCATAAGAATCTTGAGAATAGGCTTTTACATAGTCTATGAACTATTCTCTCTCTGAATACTTAATAAATACTAAATGTCAATGAGATAGAATAGCAATAACCTGCCCACGGAGAGATCTAAAAATTAATAAGATGCCTGAGAGAAAATGCAAAGTACTGTTGATTCTTAACAAAATTTATTTTTTCTAATATAGATGTTGATTTTTTTTTCCTGGGAGATTAAAAATGTTACTTAACGATCTTGGAGTTAAAATAAAAAATGACTCTCCTGGGGCAATTTCTCCCCATTAAGTACTAATCTAATCTCAAAATAATATTACGTATTAGCAAACTTGTACAAATTTGATATGTTTTTGGCTTGTGCTATGTCTTTTTCAACAAAGAACAGAGTTTTTGCTTACAATTTACAAATACATAGGCAAAAGAAACCCCTCTTTTTCTTCTCCATTTCTACCTAGAGAATTTCTTAGTTACTAATTTTATGTTATTAGCTTTAAAAAGATAGGTCCTGTGGAATCATCTTCTGGGTCTCCAGGGCTTCTGGGGCACAGCCCTTGTTATCCATATTACATTCCTGCCAAGCACAGAAGTAGCATCATGCGCTCTTTCTCGGCTTGACAGGGCCACCTTGCAACTACTCTTGAAACAAAATGAGAAAGCAGCAGACTAAACCACAAACTTTAGGAGCCGAACAGAATTATTGGAGCGTGCAACTCTTCTCTGGACATGACAGTTTGCTTGGGAATGTTGCAGAGAGAATAAGTAGGGAAAAGGAAAATATTTAAGCCTTGGTTTTATTATTGGACTCTTCAAAGATATTTTAAACAACTTAAGTAGTCAGAGGTTTAACCTTTTAAGCATTTAGACTTTTTTGCATTTTTATTCTAATTAACATATCTTGGTGTTGATAAACTGAAACACTTCACATATGAAAAGGAAAATAATTTTTTTATAGGTGTTTTCTTATTTAAAACCATTTTACTACTTCACTCCATGCACGTGTGTATGTGTGTATGTGTATCTATACCAATATATATCTCTAATTCTCTATCGACATCTATATCAATATATAGGTAATGATAGAGATGTAGAAATACAACAAATGTTAAAATATTAAAAATAAGCATATTTCTCCAGAAGCTGAAAAAAAAGTTTGAAAGTTTTATGCTTAAAATTCAAGTCTGGATTTATGACAACTAAATATTACATAATAAATAAATGTTATACATTATATAATAACAAAAAGTGCATAATTGCTACAAAATATTGAACAGTTGATTTTTTTTTCAAATAAATTATCACTGTGCATGGAATGATAGCTTAATAAATGTTAAATGAACAAAAAGTACAATCCTAAATAATATTATGTACATTTTATTTTCCACCCACTATGCACTAAGTAAGCAAAAAGAACTTTTAGACATTGCTTCTAATCCTTGCAATCCTTAAAAGTACATTTTAGTTCCATTACATGGATAAAAACTGTACATCAATCTACAAACATTAACTGAATCTATAAAGGAAACTTATTTGAAAACATTCAAGAATAGGTATTTTTCTACTATAAATAGCACAGCTTTATAAACGTAGAATTTCATAAATTGAAGCATATTGCAATTTTATTGGTGCAACAATTTCAGTTCCCCATAGGTTTTTCAAAAGTGTCTAACAAGTGTGCATTTTACTCCCTATTTGTTTAATCTGAACTCAGAACATATACCAAAAATGGCTAGATTCAGAGGAAGGAGTGAAAATTGATGGAAGAAAGATCAGTAATTTAAGATATGCAGATGACACCATCTTACTGGCAGAAAGAGCAACGATTTGAAACAACTTCTGATGAATGTGAAAGAAGAAAGTTCCAGAGCAGGACTGCATTCGGACATCAAGAAGATAAAATTCATGACTATAGAAGACACACATAATTTAACAGACAATGAAGACAAACTGTTAAAGATTTTGCTTGGTGACCTTGGTCAGTCATCTATTCAAATGATGACTACAGTGAAAGAAAAAAAAAAAACAAGAAAAGGCTGAGAACTGGAAGGGTAGCAATGAAAGAATTAGGAAAGATCACCAAGAGCAAAGATGTGCCGTTAGAAACCAAGGCTAAGGTCATCCACACCCTCGTATTCCCAATTACTATGTATGGATGGATGCACAAGTTGGACAGTGAAGAAGACTGATAGGGGAAAAAATGATTCATATGAAATGTGGCATTAGAGGAGCGCTCTACCCTGGCCTGCCAGGAAGATGAACAAATTAAGTGCTAGAGCAAATCAAGCTTGAAACACCTCTGGAAGCAAAAATGACAAAACTGAGGCTGCCTACTTTGGGCATATCATGCAGTAGGATTGTCTGGAAAAGACAATAATGCTGAGAAAAAAAGGAAGGCAATAGGAAAAGAAGAAAACCAAATATGAGATGGACTGACTCCATAAAAGAAGCCATAGGTGTGAGTCTCCAGGAGCCAAACAGGGCTGTTGAGAAAGGACATTATGGACATCACCATTCACAGAGCCACCAGGAGTTGGAGCCAACTAAACAGCACTTAGTATACACAACTTCACCAAAGTGAAAACCATCAGAAATTATGTTATTCTAAGCAATTGTCCTGGTCTTGGTAATCCTTGATTAAAACAAACAAACAAACAAACAAACAAACAAAAACAAACCCTCTGTTCTAAAGGCAGAGTAATTTGACCACTCTCAGTACTGGATTAAGTGCTTTGAGAGTTCCTTCCCGATTCCCTTTATTGGATCCTCCTCAGACCTGTGAGTGACTCACGGCTCAGTGCTTTGCCCTATTCTCAATCTATATTCACTCCTGAGGACTGGCTTTCAAACTTTTGATCATGCCCCACAAGAAATACATTTCATAATATAACTCATTATACACTGAGTAAAACTGAAACAAAAGGATTATGTAGAAATATCTGACTACACGGAACATATATTTTTTACTGTGCTTTGTTTGTTTGTTTTTAAATGCTGGTTGGCACTCACTAAATTGATTTCATGACCCACTAATGTGCTAACTACTCACAATATAATAGCTCTGTTCTAGATGATCTCCATTGCCAGAGGTTTAAATATCCCCATAACGCCTATGTTTATCTCATCTACATCCTTTCCAGTGAACTTCAGACTCCTGTATCTTACCTGACATCTCAGCTTGGACATTTTTCTACACCTGTTCCTCTTCCCTAGTAGTCCCTTTCTTGGTAAAATGGCAACACCATTACCCCAGATGCTCAGGCCCACAACACTGAAGTCTCACTCAACTCCTTTTACTCTCGCTCATAACCTACTATTTCTAACTTTGAAATATATGCCAAATCCAATTTAGCACTTCTACCACTATCACCCTAATGTAAGTCATCATGAGCTCTTACAAAGACCACTGTGAAAGCCTATTAACAATTTTCCTCCACTAATCACACAATTGTCAATGCTCCAACAATAGTCAGGATGATCTTTTAAAAACATAAATCAGATATGTCCCCTGCTCACAACCTTCCAATGGCTCCTCAGCACACTTAGAATAAACCCAAATTTCCTACCATGGCCTATAGGGCCTGATGTGACCCCTGCTCTCCTTTTCTGACCTCATCTCCTACCCCTCCTGCCTCTTGCTCACTCCTCTCCAGCCAGTTCTCCTTGCGGTTCTTGGAAGACGCCAGGTACGTGCCCACTCAAAATTTTGTACTTACAGTTCCCTCTGCCTAGAATGCTCTTCCTCAAGATATTCACATTGTTTGCTCCTTCATTTCATGGAGGCCTCTGAATATTAACTGGGAGCAGCCTCTCCTGACAACCTGAATTGAAAAAGCACTCCCATAACTTGCTAGTCCCTTATCTTTTCTTTTACTTTATGGCACTTCTTACCTGATGTTATATCTCCAATGCTTAACAGTACTCAAAATTGTTCATGGAATGAATAAATGAATGGATGTCCATAAATGAATATCAGTAATCACAGTAATGAGAATACTATTGAGAACTGTAGTCTTGGTACACCATGAACCCCATTCTTCTTGATATCATTCTTTCTCTTCTAGATGAATAAATCTATTTTAAGAACCATCAATTTATAAATTAAAATGAAGAAACACGATCACCTTTGTGAGTTGAACTGGAAAAAGAAGAGTCTACCCAAACATGTTGGTAAAGAAAGCTTAGAAGTTTTAATGCATATTGATATTCAGGCAAGAGAACTAGGAATCTAATTAGATTTTATATACTTACTTAACAAGTAGAACATTTATATATCAAGAACTATAAAGTAATGGATAAAAGCCTAGATTCTGGAGCTGACTAACCCTGTTCAAATCCTTGTCCTGATATTTAGTAGTAATATAAAACATTTCTGTGCTTTAGTTTCCTCATTATAAAAGGGGACAATAATAACAGTATTTCTCATGTACTGTGTTGTGAGAACAGAACAATGCCTATTACATTAGTAAGCCCCTACATAAATATTGGCTATTATTATTCATTTATAATATATCCTGAACTTCTTTATCCAGTCATAGTATTAAAATACACAAATTTTTGATGGGCAAGCCCCAAATTATGCTTTATATTTCCAAATTTCTCAGGAAACGCAAGCAGTTCATGCCAAATTGGAAAGGTATTCCACCCCGAATACTGAAAAGAAAAATCTATTACCGAGGCTGAATGAAAGCCAGGGAGTCACAAAATGGTAGACTATAAGTGTGAGAACCTAAGTTCACATGTGTTTTAACTGCTTATATTTTATAAAACAAATAGCTCAATAGTTTATGAGTATGAAAAAATTACAATGTTATTATTCTTAGAGATTAAGACTTAAATTTAAACCTATTTAATTTCCTACTATATCAAATGCTCAACATTATGGCTATTAGAATTTAGCTTGTTTTTATATATTTCACAAAATAATACTATTTGGTTGTAAATCTCACCCTATTTTCTTACAATTATATAGATTTTTTAAAAACCTGCCTCTACAAAGTTAGATAGCAGTCTAACTGCTATCTAACCTTAACATTAAAGCTTAACAAAGGAAAGAAAAAAAACTGAGCTATTTCAGTGCTCATTACATTATGTAATGTGGGACTACATACAGTTAAGACCTAGAGGACAAAATTCTACAATTAAAATTAGCTGTTTTCTTATCTGGGCAAGTAGTGGGGGGAAAAAAAGGTTTAAAAGTAAAAAAGCTTACCGTAACCTTAGCCTTAAGGGAAGTGTGTCATCTTTTCTCTGGAGAATCAGGGAATCATCTGTTGCCATAGAATCATAATGCTTGTAGTTAAGCCTGACCTCATAATTAATAGGGATTCACAACATGAAATGCTGACATGTTAGAAACATTAGCAAGGCTGAAATAAAATTACTGAATCCCCACAGCAAACTATACTTCTACCTGTTATGATCTAAATAAAAATGGTCTAAATCTTTGCATTCCAAGTACTAACCAGAACAGAATTCAGTAGGCTGCTTTGAAAACTTGAAGATGTAAACAACATATACTAAAGATCTGTATATATTACAAATGTTTTAGTTGACATGCCTCAGAATTTGTGGTTTCAAAGTTTGCTAAATTGTTGCTGTCAGAAAGGCTAACTAGATACTCAGTATTTATTCTTATTTCATATGGTAAATAATACAAAAGCTACAAAGTAAACACAGGTAAAAAAACAAACAAACTAACTCGTAGGCCTAGGGCTTACCCTGTTTAAAGCAGGCAAACAAATCGTGGAAGTTAAAAAACATAAAAGAACTGATGATTCTCAACTCTCACTGATTTTTTCGCAGGCTTATTTTTGAAGTGAGACCTATTAAAATGATGCCTTCGGTTATAGCTCAAATACAATTTCAAATAATGAGATGAGTACGCTTAAGGCAATCCTCAGTAGTGTATATTCCCCACCAGGAAGTTAAAAAAATAAAATAAAACAACTCTCATAGCTTAATGTTTTATTAAATATGACAGAAAATCACTCGGTTGTATTTATAACAAATGATTTATTTTTACAATATTTAAGTGATCATGTTTACATGTTTTAAATTGTCACATCATTAGTCCTTGCCAGCTTCTGCATTTTTCTTATTTAAACACTTTCTACAGATAAGCTTAGAGAAGTAGAGGTACTCTCCCTACTTTATCAGTTGTTTAGCACAAGATATATTATTGAATGCTGGCATTTCCTTGACATTCAAGAACTTACGACAAGGATAGGGATCGTGGCATTAAGGGATCCTGGAAGTAAGAATAAAACAATATCGAAAACAAGTCACCTCGTCCCAAAACCAGGTAGAGAGTTGGTTTGGGAAGTACTTGTAATAGTAAACATTTTTTGGAGCCAAAGCAATTTTCATGCAATTCAACTTTCTACAGAAGGTGAAAACCGAAGTGAAACACTGATGGTGTGACAGAAGCAAATAGCCCGAAATGAAGAAAGTCTTTCGGAGCAACTGTTACGCAGTATGCACACAGAACTGCTTTCTCCTCCAACGGGAAGGGCTGGAATGGAAAACTAAGTGCCAAAGAGAAACAAAGTTAAAGCGTGACCCAATTGTTCTTAAAATTACGCTTAACGGAAAACGGCAAACGACCCCGACTCCTACAAACAGAAGCTGCTCCATTCCCCGCACCAGCCATGCGGGTTGGCCCTGAGAAACTAAGGGCCGGGAGCCCTCCACGCGCATCCTCAAAAGCTGTGGCCAAGGAGGGGCCGTAGAGAGATCAGCGCACTACTTCCACGCCTTTGCCCTTCCCCCGCATCGTCAGCCCTGTCGCCCCCGGAGTATTCATCGTGGGGTCGCGGGGACTGCGGAGCCGGCGGCCCGAGCGCCCTCTTTACCTGGTCGCAGAGGCGCGGCCAGGCAGGGAGAGTGCGTGAGCGTGTCGGCGACACGAGCCCCCTGCGCCTTCCCGTCCGGCCCGAGCCGGGATTGCGAGGCGGCTTCTGGAGTCTTAGCCAGTAAACAACTCACTGCCAGGGAGACTGGGAGAGAAACAACAGACAGCACGCCTGAGAAACCGCCGCGCCGACCGACATTCATAATCCGGCGGACCGGAAGAAGAGGAGTTTCGTCACTTCCTACCGGGGCACAGCGAAAACGTTCCCCCCTCGACTGCGCTTCGGGAACCTTTGTTTCCTGCTCTCGGGGCTGGCTCGTGCCGGGACCGGTTCGGAAGGGGCTACGGAGAGCCGACTGAGGAGCGGGGCGGAGCGGTGAGTTGTGACGAGCGACCCCCCCTCCCAGCCTCCTCTGGGAGGCTCGAGACCTCCGCGAGGGATGGAGAGCAGTTCCGTGGGATCTTTGTTTCCTCTCCCGCTACGGGAGGACCTTGTAATTTGCCGGAGGTCGCGTGCCCCTGGATGACCGCTCTCCCTTTTCATTGAGGTCTCTGCTTCCTCCGAGGGTGTTGCGGGCTGGAGCACGCGGACGGAGGTCACAGCCCCACACGCTAAGTGCTGGGAACCCAGTCTCAGACATTCCCCCAAAAGGTTTTGGCAACTTCTCTGTACAGCCCTCTCTTTCCATCTCTCATCATCTCTCGGGCTCCCTTTGAAGGAACTTCACCCTTGCTAGGCCTTTGGTATATCATGCTTTGATCAAAAGGTTGGCATTCTTTTTCTGAGCGTCGCTTTCAGGTTCTCTGGCATTCGCTTGGTTTGGAATTGGGGTCCCTCTGCCCTGCGTTTCCTGACGTGTCCCTAAGGTATCCGTGTAGCCCAGGGCCAAGAACTCAGTGGAGGAATGAAAAGGGCAGAGTATTTAAAAGGATGCTTATTTGAAAGGATTGCAAGAGCTTGCAAAGACGTAAGGGCAAAGCTTTCTAGAGCCGTTATGAGATGTCAGCCGTAATACTGCACTCTGAGTAAGTTCAGTTTTTCTCATGTCTTGGACGTGGAGATGATCAACTTTGGACTTTTAAGATTTGCATGTAGGGTGGGAAACGGGATAAAGCATATTTATATATGAAGACCCAACTTTGTTTGGAGAGATCACAGAAGCCCTTGTTCATTCAATAAACATATTTGAGTACCTGTCAAGTTCCAAGCACTAAGTATGTATAACTGTTCATTTAAAAAGTCCCTGCTTTCATGGAGTTTACACCATGAAACCAGAGGAGGGACTGGGAAGGGAGCACTGCAGATAGGAACATTGTACAAGTTTCCAGCCATGAAAGAGGCATTTTTGTTTTGCTTTTGCTTTTTGATGTTTAGGTATTTGGGGGGGGGGAATGGGATGGGGCATTGTTTGGTACGAGTTTTGTTGCTCTTTGTGAAGGGACTTTGGAAATGGTTAAAATTGTGTAGAAGGAGAGAAAGGGCCATTATACTTTGATAACTTAATAATTTATAGCCATTATTTTGTGGTACTTTGCAAGGTTGCGAAATAATAGGCAAAAAGATAAATATAGGCTCTCTCCTTAAAGTACACAGAGTTTTATAGGGAATATAACATGTGCTAAAAACGAGTATGGTTCAAGGTAGAAAGTCCCGGTTCTATGAGAAAGCACTGTAAGATATGGTGGGAGGGAGACAGACACACCTGCTGTGACTAAAGTCCTCATGAGAAATGGTGTTTGAGCAGGGTCTCAATAGGATTTGGAAATCTAAAAAGGGTTAAAAATACTTCCCAGTCCGAGAAAAAACGAGTAGAACTGGCAAAATGAGCTAATGGCTCTGCTGTAAGAAGATCAAGATAAAGAATTATAGTTTTTGTGCCAGTTAATGAATCTTCTTAAATGTCAGCCAAGAAATTGAGTTACATTTTGAAGACAGTGGGAAGCCTTAATTTTTGAAGAAGAATTTTTTTAAAAAAAAAGAAAGAAAAATGTTTTTCAGGAGCATTAACATGACAACAGAATAACTAGAATATTACTATAGTACAAAAAAGCTAACAAGATATGAATTTGAGTAGTAGCAATAAAATTGAAAAACATAGCAAATGTGAGAAATGTTAGAATCCACAGGAAAGGCCTGCTGATTGTTTGTATATAAGGACTAGGAGAGGACCCAGTGAGGGAAAGATTTAGGCTTTAGACCTGATTAATGGAGAGTTGTGTTATTTATTGAAAGAAATTGTAGGACAAAGAATTTTGGGGGAAGATATTCATAATCTGAATTTTAATCATAACTGAACTTGAAATACTATTAGGGCAATCAAACAGACATGTCTATTAAGCAATTGGAAATGTGAGATTCTAATTTAAGAGAGATTAGAGTGGGAATAAACATATGAAATCATCGGCCTAGAGATGATAGTTGAAAACATGATATACATAAGGATCACCAGGGAATAAATTAGTACCAGAACTAATGGAAGTAGACTGGGATACATACTTGGGCAATACCAAGAACAACAGGGATGTGAAGATGAGCCAAAGAAAGACTAATCACAGATAGAAGAGGAAAACCAGAAAAGCTAAATGAGATAGAGCTCAAGGAGGAGAAAGTTTTTTTGAAAAAGGAAGCAGATAATCTGTATTTACTTAGCGACCTTTACTGAAAACCTATCTGCCAAGCACTCCGCTAGACACACCGTTATAGCAGTAGAAAGACCGACCCAGTGCTGGCCCTCATGAAATTTTTTCTAGTGAGAAAGACAAACACCGTTCACATAATTAACAGTGTAGTTACTGCTAAAAACAATGCGGGACGTTTGGGGACCATGTAACAGCAAGTATTTGTTTAGAAAGTGAGACTTGAAGAATGAATAAGATAAGGGATGGGACACTCTCTACTAAAGTGCTAAGGTAAGAAAGATACATTGAAAGACTTGAAACAAGTCATGCGGCTACAATAAAGAGAGTGGGAATAGCCTGAAACACTAGGTAACATTTAATGGACATGTATTCTGTGCCAAGTACTATCCTAACTGCTTTACACACACTACCAGCTCATGTAGGGTGTTAGAGACCTTGTTAAGAATCTTGTTCTTTAACTCTTGGACAGCGAGAAGTGAAAGGAATATTTTAAGCAACTGGGTGATAGGAAAAGATTTGGAGGGGGACAAGAGTGCTGTGGGAGACCAATCAAACTACTACAGTGGGCCAGATAATGAATTATGGTAGCTTCATTTAGGGTGCTGGTAGTAAGGATTGAGACAGGTAGATGAATTTGAGATGTGTTTAAAAAGAGGCTTGGTGATTACATGGGGGTCAGGAGTTGAGGAAGGGAGAGGAATTAAAGCTGATTCTCAGGTTTCTGGCTGGAGCAATGGGTAAGTATCATCTGAGAAAGGGAATACTAGAGGAGGAACTGGTTGGGAGACAAGAAAAGAGCTTATGGGTGGCTCTGTTAAGGACATGTTCAGTAGGAGGCACTAGTGGTGTATCCAGGTCGAGCTAGCAGTTAGGTCTTGGAGGAGACACATGGGCTGAAGAGATAAATTTATAATTACTGGCAAAAGGGTATAGATCAAATCGTCTACAGCAGTAATTCTCCAACTTTAGAGTGAACCAGAATCATCTGGAAGGTTTAAGGCAGATTTCTGGGCCCCACTCCCAGAGTTTTTTCTTCAGTAGGTCCAGTGGTAGAAACCAAGAGTTTGTATTTCTAAAAAGTTCCCAAGTAATGCCTCTGCCACTAATCCAGAGGATACATTTTGAGGAGAAGGTTAAGAATGAGATAAGAACCCAACCTTGGAGAATTCATTTTCGTTTAAGTGGATTAGGAGGAATCTACAAAAAGACTGAAAATGACTAAGAGGAAAAGCCATATTTATTATATTTACCTAAGGCTCTGAATACATTGGTGAGAGCCTTTTCATGAAATGGTGGCCTAAAGGCCAATTTGCAGAAAATGCAGCATAAGTTAAAGGAATAAAGACAAATAGAAGGTATAAAATGTAGATGACTGTCTGGAGGTTTTGCTATAAAATGAAGAAGACAGGATAAAAGAGACTTGAATATATTTAAATGTCAGTGAAAAGATGCCAGGAGGAAGAAAGAAACTGGGGTGGGGGTGGGGCAGTGAAGAAGCATAGTAAATAATCCACAGCTCAAGGATTCCAGGGGAGAAGGAAAAGAGATAGATCCAGGTATATGCGGCATTACATGGAGAGCCACCACCTCCTATTTATCAGGTGGGAAAGAAGAAAGGATGGATGCAAGTAAGTTTGTAGATATGGCAGGAAGTTGATGTAGTTCCTCTCTGATGGCTTATGTTTTCTCTGTGAAGGAGGTGAGGCCATCTACTAAGATAGAGAAACAGTTTCAAGGAAAATGGAGAAAGGTAACTAGAGAAGTAGTTTCAAGGAAAATGGAGAAAGGTAACTGATCTTTGCAGAAAGTGGAGAAGTGAGTTGACTAGAGAAGCATGATAGAATTGCTAAGTTGTATTGAGTACCTAGATGAGGTTGGTGACTCTGAAGATATGGAGTGTGAGTGTATCATTCACCAGTACTTAGAGTTTGGGTGCATGCTGGGAGACAGTAGATAGCAGGATGGATGGCTACAAAGTAGATGAAACTATAGGGTTATGGACAAGTGTACTTAGAGTACTAGAAGAGTTTTTGAAAGGCTGAACCATGGCATGTAAGCTAGATAGGAAGTAAAATGACATACTGCCAAATAAATGAAGAAATGAGATGGAGAAAACAGATCATTGTTTAGTAGTAGGAATTTCTGTGCTGTTTATATGCGTTTGTCATAAACAATTCCTAGAATAAGCTAAGAATTCATTCTCACCAACTCCACTTCTACTACTTTGCTAGGTCGTTGACATTTTTTAAGTGGTAATTATTAATTTTATAACTTTTTTTAAAAAGCAATACCTAGATTTTAAATTAAGCCTACATTTAAAACATGACATTTCTTTCATCTCTCTGCCTCTCTCTCTCTCTTGCTCTCTCTCTCTCTACACACACACACACACACACACACACACACCCAGGACTTTGTTTTCTAGAACTCTAATCTACAGTAAGAATGATAATGGCTGTTTTATAGTCTATTTTCATAATGGATTTGGAATAGTCAAGAAGGAATCATTTGGAAGTAACATAATTTGGCCTAACTGCAGGAAAATATTTTTGGAAATAATAAAGGGGATAAATTGACAGAGTCACACCACAGTTGTTGATCTCTTTAGGACTTCAGTAGAAGAAAAATATATTTCTCTCACTGCATGTACTTTTCCCAATGAGAAAGGAGAAGTAATAGAAACCAGGGAAGGCAATAGAAAATGGGGAGGAAACGTAAGATAGAAGACTAAAATCTAGAGGATAAAGCACATAACCACGAGTGTTTTATTTTAGGCCCAACTACTGTTTTCTGTTGATGAGGGAAAGAAGTTGGGGCAAGAAGGTGCCAATAAGGAGAAAAGGGAGGGAACAAAAAACTGGAGGCCTCTGTGAAGTCAAAGCACAGGTGTAATGAAGGTAAAGAAATGAAAAAAAAAGAAAAGAAAGATTCATTTGGCACCCTAAAGAGGTTCATGGGTCAAAGCATTGGAAGAGATAAAGTGATGGAAGATTCTAGTCAAAGAGAAAAATAGTTGTGACAAGCTTCAAGTCTTATTGGCTGACAGTGAAGTTCCTTGGGGTTGAAGATCTAAACTGGGCGAAGGAAGTTGAAGAAGATATCTATATAGATGCTAAAATTGTGGCCTGCTAACAATGAAGTTAATGCAGAGAGGGGGAAGGGCTGAGTCAAATGTAGTACTGGAGAGATTTTCAAGAAGGTGGTTTTTACATAAAAGGAACTGTGATGTATATAGAATAGAGAAAGGGAAACTGGAATTTGCTAGACAGGCTAAAGCAGTTGCTTCCAAACTTTTCTCATCATATATTCATGAATTAAAAAATTGAACTCACTTCCATATGTGTATTTAGTTATATGCATATACTAATTATATGCATATACTCTTCTAACTGTATATTAAGTTTATTTTTTAATAAAAAAAAATCGAAAGAGAAAGAAATTCTCTTATTTTTCTCCCTGTACTCCACTGTGGAAACCACTGGGCTAGAGGGACATGTTAGTAATGTAGGGCAGGGGTACAAAGCTGGTTCATTTTATGAGAATCGTATAGAAAGAGCTGACTCCAAGGTTCCAGTTGGTGTTCCATGTTGATGTTCATGTAGGTGCCGACTCTAGTCACTAGTCTGTAATTTAAACCTTTAATCTGTGATGATGGAAATACAGAACAATAAATATTTTGCTTCCGTTTTTCAGCATAGAAATTTCAGGTAATGGTTTTTCTAGTATATTATAAGGATTCTTCTAAGTATCGACCCTTTAGTTCAGTACCTTATAAAACACTGTTCTGGGTAAGTAAACTGCTATGCTCTTTGGCTATAAAAAGTTAGGTCAATAGAAAGACTAGGCCGTGTTCCCCTTGTGTACTCAGGAAGAGTGGAAAGTTTACCTTTTCATTATGGACACTTTAAAGAGGAGCTGTTTTCTCAGAATATGTATGGTGACCAGCCCAATGAGTACATTTAAAAGTAACCTTGTTGTACCTATCATTATAAATAGATGACATATATCTATATGTTAGTATAGTCTTAAGAAAAGACAGAGGTTGCTTCTCAATTTTTGTTAAATTCTTATTAATATAACTGAGGTAGGTCATTTCCCTTTCTAGTATTGGCCTTTGGACTCCTCTCATTGGTGATTCAGATACTTTAGTAAAACATAGAATTTGACAGTAATTTTGAGGCTATCAGATAGATATCTAATACCTTCCTAAAAATTTTTAAAAAGTGTATAGAGTTTGAGTGTGTGTGTGTGTTTCCTGTCAAAGTTGGAGAGGACTTAGGGGGGAAGCAGATGGGGAAGGAATAAACAAAATTCATTTTTAGGCTGAACTTTCATATGCCAAGATTAAATCTACAGCAAGTTTTAATGGCTTTATAAACCCCTGAAAATGAGAGATTACTGTGAAACTGCTGACAGATCCTTAACTATAGCAGTGCAAATGTGGTACATTATTATAATATTAACCTCAAGGATTGAAGAGAATTTCAAGCCGTAGAATAGTGATCAAAGGATTGAACACAGACTATACATTTTTATTTTAATATTCCTTGCCTGGAGAAGTATTTGAAAAAATGATAGAGCCACATGATAGCATTGGTATTAGTGGAAAACAAAAATTTTTAATGTTTTGGAATTTCATAAGCTTTTGATGTATTTACTATTTTTTAAGCTCCTTAGAACACAGAACATTATCACAGTCGCTATGAGATGGGGATTTATATGTGTATTTGTTTGTTTTTTTTATGTTGAGATGGCACCATCCCTCAGAGGCCTCGCTTTTTAAAAATAGGTTAAGGCATGAGATACTACAATCTAAATGTGATCCAATATAGATTATCATTCAAATGTTTTCTGAGGCATTCAAGATTGGGAATGAGGACTTGGGAGACAGAAAAAAAAAAGATAACCAAAGTAAATGCTGCATCAGTGACCTTTTATATAGCTCATTACCCAATGTGTCCTCCAACCATGGTTCTCCTCTGACACTTTGCCCCGCTCCCCATACACACATTAAATTTCTTTTCTGTCATGGAATGAGATTTGAGAAAAGACATTTTCATATATAGTAAACTTGACCTAAATACGTCAAGTTCGTGTGTACTGAGCTGTAAGAGTATATTTTAAAATAGAATTAAGAAGGGCTCTGTGGTAGGGAGGAGCTTATCTGGAGTTAAAACTCGGATCTGGATATACAGAAAACTGGTAACACTCTTGCTTCAGGAGAAAAGAGCTAGATAATGCTTGTCAGGGATAAAAGGAAGTTTACTTTTCTCTGTAATAACCATTTAGATATTTTGAATTTTGTATCATGTGCACAGCATTACTTGTTCTAAACAAAATAAATTATAGATAAACTTTGTTCATTGTCTCTAAATTACTCCCCCTTTTTTTTCCCTTCAGGTGTTTACAATGGCTGCTACTGTGAACTTGGAACTTGATCCCATTTTTTTGAAAGCACTAGGCTTCTTACATTCAAAGAGTAAGGATTCTGCCGAAAAGCTAAAAGCATTACTTGATGAATCTTTGGCCCGGGGCATTGATTCAAGTTACCGTCCTTCTCCAAAGGTATCTATGTGAATAAAAAAGCTTTACAAGAGGGAATTTTGTAAAGCCTGTAGTAGTACAGTTTTAACGTTTAGGCCATCTCAAAACAGTCTCTCTACCAAAATAATCTTTCCTGTGGCATGAAGAAATTATATTTTTTAATTTGCTTTTCTTCCCTCAAGCTTTTAGAGAACTGTTATAGTACTTACTTAGAAAAGTAGTATAACAATGGAGGATATTCTGTTCAACTACTTTATGTGTATAGAAACCCACTTATTTATGATATATTTTAATTTTAAATTCTTTTTGATCAGAATGTTTTTATTTAAGCTGCTGAACAAAACTGTAACTTGTAATTATTTTCTGATGTTTTAGGGGCAAAAATAATTATGAAGTAGAAGGACAGGAATTTTGCAACAAAGTGAATTGAATAGATAGAGGATAATTTAAGGGGGAAATGGATAAATTATGACAACTGCGTTGCCCCAATCCCGATAATACGAAGTGACCAAGCAGCTTTATGTGAAAAAGTAGACATTTTGGAACCAGAACACCTGTTTTAAATCCCAGCTTACCTCTTACTAGTTGTGTAGTAATAGATGACATATCCTGAACATTTACTGTGTCCCAGATCCTTTTCTGAGTGGTACATGCATATAATTCATTGTAATTGTGATAACAGTACTTTGAGATAAGACTTATTTATTTCCCTCATTTTACAATAAGGAAACACAGGCACCTAATAGCTTCATTTCACCCAGCCTCCGTTTCTTTATTAGTAAAATGTACTAATAAGACATACCTTGCAAAATTATTAAAATGAAAAGAGATAAATATATAAGTCACCTAGTGTAATATATACATGGTAAACGGTAGAAGGACAGCTCTTATTATTATATTCTCTAATACCTTCTAAGACATTCTTTCAAACCTTTCTAAAGCTCTAGCCCTGAAACTCTAAGTCACCCAGGTCTGTGGACCTAGATAGTAAAGTGAAAAGAAGACAGAACTGTGTGACTAGCTCAGTCTAATCCATAATTTTAAGCTCAAGACAGGGCCAAGAGACAAGCTCAGCCCCCAAGTAAACAGTGGTATTTTGCTCCCAGTCTTATTTTAACATTAGCTCTAGTACTCTCAAGACTTTCTATTGTTTATTGACTAGTAGAGCCATTGTGATTTCTTTGTTTTCTACCATTCTCTTTCTGGTAGTGAGTTCAAACCAACCAAATTACTACAACTCTACAAAACACACTACCAAGTTCATTCTGCTCTTGGTATTAGTATTGTCCAAGTAGGAAAAACCTAATATTACTAAAGAAGTAGCATTTTGAGATTCTAAAACAAAAGAAAGTTCATCTGTTAAAGTATATGAAAAATTTGTTGTGATTTAAAAGCCTGCTGCCCTTAGGTTTCTAACTAGAAGTTACTTTTTTTCTTGGCCAGAGAAGATATTCTGGGAGGTATTTTAAAAGCACAGGTTCATTTAATTTTAGCCTTCAGCTGAACATTTCCATCTCTAGAATTGTGAGAATGATTTACACCTTGTTTTTAAAATTTTAGCTTGCATAAGAGCCACCTGGAAACAGTGGTGTGCTTGTAAAGACAAACAGCCAGCTCTTTGAATGTAATTCCAACATAAAAATTGGTTGATGTTTTCATTTTCATCAATGAGTGAGTCAAATGTGAAATAATGGAATTACAACTCAACTCATCTATCGATGACTTGAGCTACTTCTTTACTAAATTAGATAATAATTTTCAAATATTGTGAGACTGTGTCCTCAATTTTTTATATTACAGACATAATACACTTTTAAAGTTAATGTTCATTGTTAACATTGTCCCCATCACTTTCCTAAGTCTACATGAGGGGTCACCAAACTTTCTGAAAAGAATCAAATAGTAAATATTTTAGGTTTTATGGGTCAGGTAGTCTTTGTCACATCTATCTAACCCTGCCATGATAGCATGAAGACAGCCATAGATAATACATAAATGAGTGAGTATTACTATATTATAATATACTATATTATAATATCACTTTATTTATAAAAACAGGCAGTAGGCCAGAGTTGGCCTACAGGCCTCGGTTTGCCAATCCCCATTCTAGACAATCAACACAATAGTAAATCAAGCCCTACTACCTGTAAGTCTCAAGCGCATTTCTCACGCTTTCCCCTTCTCTTCCTTCTCAGAGTGGTCACTATTCTGAAGGTGATGTATAGTTTTCTCACTCATATTTTTAAATTTTTGTGTGTCATCATAGAAAAATAGACTGCACTCAAATTTTTATTTAGAATAGTAAGGAAATGCCCTCCTTTGCAGGGTAGAGTGGGGGCCCAAGGACCTACTATATGCATAAACTTTTTATACTGTTTATAATAATAATAGGTAATAATTATACACACATGAACAAGAATTCAAAGTTTAAAACAATGAAAAGACAAGCCACCAACTGGGAGAAAATATTTGTAAATCATATACCTGATAAAGAACTTATGTCCAGAATCTATGAAGAACTCTTTAGACTCAATAATAAAACAACAACAAAAAAAAAAAAGGATTTTTTTTTAAATGGGCAAATAATTTTAACAAACACTTTGCCAAGAACATATATGTATGGCAAATAAGGACTTGAAAAAATGTTCAACATCATTCATCATCAGGGAGATATAGATTAAATTCACAATAATATACCTATTAGAATGTCTAAAATTAAAAAAAAATTAGCCATGCCAAGTGTTGATAAGGATGTAAAGGAACTCGGGACTGTCATGTTCCCCTGACAGAAATATAAAATGGCATATCACTTTGGAACATGGTTTGGTAATTTCTTAGATAGCTAAAAACACAACTACCACATGATTTAGCCATCCTACTCTGAGACATTTATTCTGGAGAAATGAAAGTATATGCTCATACGAAGACTTGTACATGAATGTTCATAACAGTTTTATTTGTAATAGCCCCAAACTGTATGTAACCCAAATGTCCATCAATAGGTAAAATGGATAAACAAATATGGCATATCCTTTCACTCAATGGAATATTGTTCAGCAATATAAGAACTGAATTGTTAATACACCCAACAACATAAATGAATCTCAGAATTAATAGGTTAGTAAAAGAAGCCAGACAAAAAATAGCACCTACTGTATAATTCCACTTATGTAAATTTCTAGGAATTGCAAGCTAATTCATAATTACAGAAAGCAGGTCAGTGTTGGCTGAGGATGAGGAGACATAGTTTCTATAGGATGTGTACTTCAAAGAGTGATTACAAAAGGCTGCAGGAAACTTTGGGGAATAATAATATTGATTGTAGTGATGGTTTTACAGGGGTGAAACCATATGATAAAACTTACAACATTTTATACTTCAAATGTGTGCAGTTTGTATATCAATTATTTCCCAGTTAAAGCCGTTTAAAGAAAAGGACATTATACTGGTCATAACATGATGTCTTAATTTTTAACTAAAAATTGTTTATATTTATGATCTCTTTTTTCTATGGTGTATTGGTCTGAATATTTAATTATATGTATCCTTCTATTTCACCTTTTAGGATGTGGAGCCACCCAAAATTACAAGCACAAAAACTATTTCCATTAAGCAAGAGCCCAAAACATCTTCCAGTCTTCCTGCTGGCAATAATAATGGCAAGATTCTCACAACTGAAAAGGTGAAGAAGGAAGCTGAAAAGAGACCTGCGGATAAAGTAAGAGTTTATTTTAATCTAATAAAAACATTAAATAAATCAGTCCTTTTTTGCAGAAACAATGTTTTGTGCTTATTTCTTTTATGTAATAGTGGGTTAAAAGTACATAATAGTCATTCAGTAAATATATTTTGATAATTGTAGATGTTGATTTTTTTTGAAAAATTAGTAAAATTTAGAAACATTTTTTAATCATTTACTGAAGTTATCATCAACAAATATTTGAGCCCTAGGGTGTTTGAAGTATAAACTTGAATTCCTAACTCAAATATTCTAGATGGAACAGTTGTTGGGAATAAAGAGAGGAAAAAATAAAGAATAAAGGAAAAATAAATAATGAACATGAAATTTGTTACAGAATAGTGTACACTTTAACAGGGCTAAAATAATTCTTGGATTATATGTTTTGAATGATTTTAGCACATAGTCAATTTTTAGATTTTAGCACTTAGTAGTGACTGTATTTTTTTTTTTAATTTTAATTAAAAAACATATGGGGTATGCAAGTCCCATATGTTTTCATACTTTTTCTAAATATTACTTATTCATAAACCATATTGTATTGCTTTTTGTGCTTTTAAATTTATATAAATGGTGTCATATTATATGCATATATATGTGTATATGTCTTGTGTATGTATATCTATATATATCCATCCATCCTTTGGTAACTTACTTTTTCCCCACTCCATAATATGCTTTTGAAATTTACCTATATTGATACACATAGGTCTGAATATTACTTTCAGCTATCATATAATTCCCCAACTGATGAGCAATTAGCTTATTTCTTCTTTTTCTATATTATAATGGAGATTCAGTAAGCTGCTTTTACCTATCTCTATACACACGTGATGGTAGTTTCTATAGAATGTACCTATAAATAGATATAATAGGATAGGTATCTTCAACATTACTAGGCAAATCACTATTCAAAGTGTATGTACTAAATGTATATTCTCACCAATGAAGTATAAGAATTTTAAATTCTCCATGTCTTATCAGACTATTTAATTTTTGCCAATCTGATAAATATATCTACAACATTTATATCTTAAAGACAGGAGAGATAATTTACTTTGAAGGAAATATGGCAATCTGTTAAGTCTTTTACTTCTTTACAATCTATTTTAAATATCAGTACTTCATAATTTAAAATATTTAAAATACAAAAAAAATAGCCTTTAAAAATAGCCTTATTAATGATGTGGCTTCTCAAGTCAAAGCATCTGACAGGGTTTAAAAAAGGAGCAGTGTAAATCCATTGGACTTCCAGAATACTTTAATGGATAAAAAAGTTCAAGGAGAAATACAGATACATGCTAAACTGTTCTGATTTATTTATTTTTACTTCGCTAGGTTTTTTTAACTTACTGATTATGAATTCATTATGAATCTTCTACAGATCTTTACTGCATACATCTGTCCCTAACTCTGTGAAAGTGTCTGTTAGGTAAACTTGGTCATTGCACATTGTCCATCTTATCTCTTTCTCAGTGATTTAAAGTTTATTATAACACATTACTTTCTGATTGGGTGCTTTTTATAGATGAAATCAGACATCACTGAAGGAGTGGATATTCCAAAGAAACCTAGATTGGAGAAACCAGAAGCACGGTCCTCTCCCATTACGGTCCAAACCAGCAAGGATTTAGCTATGGCTGACCTTTCCAGTTTTGAGGAGACCAGTGCTGATGATTTTGCCATGGAGATGGGATTAGCCTGTGTTGTTTGTAGGTAAGTTGTATCTTGCCACAGACTCTTTTGTTTCTTTGTAAAGAGTAAACAACTAAAAAAAAATTAGACCAATTATTGAGTGTTTAATTTTGTTATTATTTGCAGGTGGGTAGGCAATAAATAGATTACCTGCAAACTTCCCATATAGCAGTTGAACATCTTGAAAATTGTCAAATATTTTATCTTCCTGATTGTTGTATCTTTAATCTGTTGTGTTGCAATATTTTCTGCATTTTTATGTTCTAGAGAGAAAGTGATTATTGCTTTATTCTTTAGTGTGGAAGAGTCTGTTTAGAAAACTCAATTTCTTCCATCATTCTTTTGAGGAAGTCTGTGTTGCTTTTTTCCCTCCTGAGTGATTGATAGTACTTATAAACTATTATATACCATTTCCTAAAATACCATTGAACCTTTTCCTAAAGATATTGGAAATGAAATGGATCATGTAGGTTAGTCTGTTTTAAAACATGAATACATAATTATAAAAACATAGATAATTCTGCTTAGTAAAAGATAACATTTTAAAAATGAGAATGACTGTGACCATAGCGGTACAAATATCTTTATGTATTTATTCAGTTCAGACTACTGAAAACAGGATAATATTTTTAATTTCTTGAGTAGATACCCTGAAGAGGGACTGCTGGGTTGTACTCCTGAAACTTACATAACGTTATTAACCAA
Source organism: Eonycteris spelaea (assembly GCA_003508835.1). NCBI lineage: Eukaryota > Metazoa > Chordata > Mammalia > Chiroptera > Pteropodidae > Eonycteris > Eonycteris spelaea. Next base: position 7,627,617 of record PUFA01000062.1, read on the forward strand.
CATTACCTCAATAAATTTAATTAAAATTTTTTTTAAATCAGAATGACTAGATTTTAAACTCCTCCATGCCAGGGGCTAATTTTTTCACTGATAATGGCTTTTAGTGCCTAGCACAACAGAAAAGATTGTTAACTTTGTTGCTGTTTTCTTGATGAAAATGTTAGGTTCTGGTGCACTGGAGCTGAATAAACATACTGTTAACCTTACAGAGACCAGACAGTGTTACATGTACTTCTGAATTGGATCGACTGTTAGAGCTTCATTGTTTTCACGAATATTTTTTTCAACTTTTAGTTACCATGAAGTTTATCATTTTTAAATAAATGGTAAAGTAATAATGGAGAGCGAACTAGTAACCGTAGCTCTCCATCAGGATACTTATTATGATAGTCTTAAGATTGTAGTGATTGCTTTTTGGAATTTATAGTTTTTTGATATAGGTATTGCTACATCTATTAAGTTGATAAGACATTTATTTAAGTAAGGAACACCCTGTATCTGCACAGTAATGTGTTAGGCACTGTTTGTGGATAATTAGGTCTAGTTCCCACCTTGAGGCAATTCATATGTTAATGAAGAAGATAGCACAACATGTAGGTAACAAATATAAAGGAATTTAATAAAGGTACAAAGAAGATGTTATATGACTGTGGGGTATTAGCTAAAGTCTACTACCGTTTGGAAAAGGAAAAAAATTATAATGAGAAATGACAAAGAAAATATAGCCAAATTTAGTTAAGGCAAATATATAAGGCACCTTATATATTTATTAATAGTTGAGTTTAAGCTTGAAAAGAAATGAAATGTTTGTACAGGATACATGTTTGGATTTGTTGTTTTGCTTTTTAGTTTTCTGGGGGTTTTGTCCTTTTAATATATCAAATTTACCAATCAACCCTAAAATTGCTTTAAATTGTTGCATGAAGTCATATAAGTGCAATGTTTAATGGTATATTTTCCTAGGCAAATGACAGTGGCATCTGGCAATCAATTAGTAGAATGTCAAGAGTGTCATAATCTCTACCACCAAGATTGCCATAAGCCCCAGGTGACAGACAAGGAGGTGAATGACCCTCGCCTTGTGTGGTATTGTGCCCGATGTACCAGACAAATGAAAAGAATGGTAGGAATCATTTTTCTGTTTTTTAACAGTTTCTGTCAATATTTTTGTAGATATGTGCTTTTCAAAATAATAATTTGAAATATTAAGATATTGAAAAATAAATTATACAAGCTGATTATTCAAATGTTTGTGCATACAATGCATATGTGTGATTTATGTGTCTATACCTAAAGACCAGACTGTGCTATACACATTTTTCTCTGTTTAGCTTTTAGCTTAGTCTAATATAGATAAGTAAACAGGATTGGAGACCCAAAAAACATAAATATTTTTTACTAGTATGCAAATGTATTTGTAAACATTTAAAAATACTATAATGTACTGTGAGAAGTGATAAGATACAAAGTCCCAGTCTTTGATGAGTCTGATAAGGAAATACTGAAAATGTTTATTCCTGAGTGAGCTGAAACCACCAAACTTACAGCTGTGTACAAAGGCAGTGTTCATATGTGCATCTCAGTCTTTCCATCTGTGTTTCTCTCTGTTCCTCAGTCTTCTCATTGCCTTTGAATGACCACTTATCCTATTTTCTCCATATACTTGCTCTGTTTTCTGCTTACTACATAATAAATTCAATTTCATACTGAAACATGTTTTCTATACTAGTTTTCTACCTCTGATTCATTTAAAAAGTAGATAAATCAATTTCATCATTTTCATTTTAAAGAAATCAAGTTGTTATTTACGTCAGTGACTTGTTTGATTCTTGCATCCCCACTCACCTGCCGTAGAGTAGGAACTCTTAATAGAAGAGTTCTCCTATCTGTTAACAAATGAATTTTCACATAAATATTTCTGACCAAATATATTTTTCTAAATCAAAAGTACATAGTTAAAAGTGAAAAATCAAGATATCTATTTTACTTCAGTTCATCAAAATAAGAAATGTTTTCATTTATACCTTTGAAAAGTATTAAAATTTCAGTAGTAGGTACACTTTCTGTTTTTAACTGGAAATTTCTGTGACAAGGTACAATTTTTCTGCTCAGTCTGATTTTTATTTGTTTATTTTTTAAACTAGCCCTTCAGGACCTCAATCAAAATGAGTTTGGGTGAGCAATACAATACAGTCCAGGGCACTGACAGAAGTTATTAATAAATGATAATAGTCAAATAATTTATGACAGTAACCTGTCTTTAGTATATTTTCAATGTTTTATTATTATTTCACTTTCATTCACTTAATAAAGTAAGCATTGTTCTCTCCTAAGTTTTTTCTCCCCCATTTTTGTGACTTAGTTTACACTAAGTCTATATTTACAATTTTCTCTTTCTGGAATGAATTTTGGCAGCTGACCAGATATCCTACAGTTACTTTAATTTCAGTATCTTTAAAATTAAAATTGTTCTCCACTCAGTGTTTTTTTAATTACCTGAACTAGAAAACATTATCCTTTATACCTCTCTTAATTCCATATCCTGCTGTTTGCCAAATTTTTAATGATACCACTTATATGTTTTTCATATTTTTTCATTTTGTTCCACAGATCTCTCATTTCTTGTCTATTGCTTTAGCCTCTTAAAGTGTCTCCTTGCTTCTCTTCAATCCACTTTACTCATTATAATTTGAAAAATTAGAATTATGCTTCTAAAATATTTATCTAACATTATCCATTAAATATGCCCATTGGCTCTTAATTACTGATAGAATGAGGTTATACTCATTAGAGTATTTGGACCTTCCCTCTTTGACCCAGGTCTGCCTTTGTACCTTTCTCCCATCACTTCATCATTACACCATAAATTCTGGCCATGCCAGATTATGTGTATTATCCTTTGAATATGTGGTGAACTTTCATGTTCCCATATGTTCTGCTTCTCAGTTTCCCTTTATTGGGGATACCTTTTATTCTTTATCAGCTTTGCAGGTTAAATGTCTAAGTCACTTATCAATAAGACCACCAGAGCAGAGCTCCAAACTAGACATATCCTATATTTTGTTGTTTCCATTTTAAGATACATAAAATGGAGGAAATATGGATTAGTATCAGAGATTAACAGTTAATAAGTTTAGTCTGTGTGTTCTAGAGTCAAAGTACTGAATGGAGAGTCATGACTAATGTTAGAACATGATTAGAATACACCAAAAGTAGACCTGGTGAAATAACAAAAGGCATAATCTGAAGTGAACCTAAAGATCAGGAATCAGTAAACGTAAGATTTTTGAGAGAAAGGAATTTGGAACAGTGGGGATGCTAATACTAGTCATTCTAGCTATAACTACTTTCAGTGAGATCCTCATATATACACTGGTTATTGCATCACAGTATCTCAAAGATATTGTAAATAGCATCTTATATTCCTTTCCTCCTTGCACTAACATTTTCAATGAGGGCAGGTTCTGCAGTATTTTATCATTATCTCATCATCATCATCATCATCATCCTAAATAAGAATATTGTGATAGCGTGTGGCAAGGTTCTAGGTCACTCATTAGCTCTATAATTTTCTTTCTATCAGGTAATGGGTTTTGCCTGAGCACTAGGTAAGACTCTCATACTATTTATTGTAGTGATTCTCAATCTAAGATAATTACCCACCTACTCAGTAGCATTTAGAAATATCTGGTGTTTGCCTTGAGTGGAGATTTCATACAAACAGTACAATAGTGTGTTTGACTCACCCAATGAAAAATTACAGTACCTTTATTAAGCAACACTGAGTCAGTGATAATATTCTAGTTCCCTAAACTAGAATTACCAACGAAGGACAAAGGGTTCTGGGTATTTTTCACTCAGCTTCTAAGATGGCTGCTGAATAGGGGAAGCAGAAGATCTAAGCATGATCTGCTGGACAGAGGTCCTTTCTGGGCTTCATTGTAATTAACCTTATCTGCTAAAGCACACAAGTTAGGTCGTTCTTCAGAAACTAACTTGTGGAATAGTAGGTGTGGCAGAGGAAGATGTAAGATGGAAATCCATGTTTACAGAACCCGGTATTTTTTATTTATTCTGAGGCCTGCATCTCATAACATGGTTTTGCAGTAGAGAATAAGATGGCCCTCTTTTCCTGCTGGTAAGAGACATTTTACCACAGACAGTCTTCCAGCATTTTTAGTAATATCCTTGATCGAACGTTGCTTTATAAATGATATTTGGATGTACTTTCATGTGGCAAGTATGTCATATAAAAAAATGGATGAATTGATACTTAAGAACCAAAATTGTATATAGGATGGCAAACCACAGCACAAAAATGATTCCACAAGAAGGTCCAAACAAGAGTAAAATAGTCTGCAATCAAACTTATTAATAAATATAATAAATATTAATAAACTCCTTGACATAGTCTTGTATGGCCTTATTAGGATAGTCAAAGACAATGGAATGGCTGGGAGCATCTTCTGACATCAGTATGGATGGGTTCTTCCAGATTCACCTTTGTAAATAATGATGAATAAATAGTAACTATTGTTATCAGCACTCAACATATCCAGACACTGCTAAAGTCTTAAAGAATCATATTCCTCCCCATAACCCACATTTAAAACAGAGAGTATGTCCCCGTTTTGCAGTTGAAGAGAATGAGTCTTTTAGAGATTCACTTATTCTACCTGAGGTATCACAGCTAGGGAAGTAGTTAAGCTGGGTTTTAATCCAAATTCTGTTTGACTCCAAAAAATGTGCTCTTAAATATTGTACAATATACTGTTTATATACCTGGAAATGCTCTAAAGAGTAAACTGAAAAATGATTACAGTTTGTAAGAGAATTTAGTAAAGTACCTAATTATAAAGTAAAAAATTAATTATTGGTCAAAATAAAACTGAAATACTTGTAAAGGGACAATGGATACAAATTCCTCTTTGATAACATAGAAATTTGTATTTGCGAACTTCAGTGTACCTAGTTCTGCAGTGTGAAAAAACCTCAAAAAGTTTCATCTTATTACTAATATTTTTTTCCCCATTTTGTATTTAAAACCATGTAATTGATCTGAACTGTCTTTTCACTCATTCAGTTACTCAGACACTTATACTTGAACCCCATGAAGAAAACTCCTAAGTATTTGCCCAGTCATAATAAGAAATAAACACACTTCATTGCAAGTGAAGCTAATTGGATGCAAATATTTTGTGATTTTCCTTTAAAAAACAAAACTTGATTTGTCTTGTTAAAATTGTATTTAATCAACCCTAATCTGCATGATTTCTAAAGCTTCACATTATCTTTACTGTTTAGAAAGTTATAAAATGTATAAAAGCATTAGTATGGTGATAAAATAATTGGTCCAAGTCTATATTTTTAGTGTCATCAAAGTATTTTTTTAAATGTTCAACTATATCTCAACTCAATGAGGAGTACTGCGATAGATTTTTTATTGTCTTTTTTATACATTCAACTAAGATTTCGTAGTTTAATCTTAACACTGATTTTTACAGGCTCAAAAAACTCAGAAACCTCCACAGAAACCAGCCCCCGCTGTTGTTTCTGTAGCTCCTGCTGTCAAAGATCCATTGGTTAAGAAACCGGAAACTAAACTCAAACAAGAGACAACTTTTCAGGCATTTAAGAGAACAGAAGTCAAGGTACAGTATATTTTGTTTTTATCTAAAACTTGGATTTTAATTTAGTCCACTAAAACAAGTTGCTTGAGAAAAAATTAATATACTAGATGGCTGTATGTTGGAAATTAAGATCGCATTACTTTTAACAGTAGGTAGAAAGGAAACATATAATTGTTTATCTCTATTTAATTTCTGCTATTTCTCTTATCACAGTTAGAAACTGTCTATAGAATGTGCCAAGATGACATTCTTTATCATTCCTATGTAGTCAGACACTTACCTCCATCAGGAATTTGCTTTAAAGTCTAAATCACCCTGTCCTCAGTAGAAACAATTTTGCTATTCACATTACATGTGCTAACTGACCCTGTAGCTTTTATCTCCCTACATGTTGACTGCCGCAGAAGATATCTTGCTTGGTCTTATTTTTTCCTTGTATTATCACAAACATTTTTGGTACCCACCTCTTATACTAAGGGGCCAGATTATCAAGTAAGAATATCACCTTTCATTCCTTGGCTTATATCCTTGAATTCACACTACATGATTATTAATATCCTGGCATTTTGATATCATGGAATAAAATATTTTTCTAATCTCAGTCTATGACAAAAGAATGCTTTTGCTGAGTTATACATTCCAATTTTAAGCAAATTACTAAAGATAGAAGAAAATATTAGCCTCAAATTCTCAAAGGTTAACCCCAGAAAATTCTAAAAATATTATCTTGTCCAAGGGATTATAAGTACCAAAGATCAAGAAGCTTGGGACAATGATAAAGAATGTGATTATAAAGTACTCTGAGAAAGATATCGATAATTTTGTTTGCAGATCACTTTTTTAAGTTTAATTTACTAAGTAGGAGTTTATATCCAAGGGATATCCATTATTTTATCATATAGAAACTTGGTGAATTGGATTAGAAGTAAGAATAATTTATGAAAGTAATTACAGTTGTTGTATTCCATACTTAAGTCACTTTTAGGTAGACTTTTATACTAACTGTTACTACTAAAGTTTATCTCTGGGAAATCCAACAGGAAATCATTTTATGACAAATTAATTAAGGCCTTGGCTGTCATGTTTGCTCATTTTAGAGGTTTTATTTGACATTTCTACAATAAAAACAGATAAATTATTACTATGAAAAAAATATTCTTAAATAAAAAGCAAATGACTTTCTAAAAAACTAAGATAGTGGGCAAGAAACTTTTTATAGTTAGAAACAGTTGAGAAATTTATTTTCTGCACTAAAGTAGTAAGCAATTACTTGGTTGCCATTGTTTGTGTTATTTGACTTTGTGTGTCCTGATAGTATTACAAGCCATCTGTCATTTTGTTGAAAAGCAAGCAAGCAACAGCAAGCCATTAAAATGAAATGCCATACACACAGAACTTGCTTTTTCATTTTTACTTCATAAATGGTGGTCTCTTTAATTACTTTAGAGGAGTTTTCTTTTTTGAAGTCTGTTGAAAGATCACTTAGCCGTATGGCAGACAGTTTTATGTTTAATAAAAAGAAAAAGAAAAAAAGTAGATCTTTCATAACTGAAAATTGAAAGTTGACTACGCCTGTGTCCTTTTGCTTCCTCAACTAACCTTTTCTCATTACCAGTATGTATTCCTCTAGGAATTTATAATTTATATAGTTTATCTCTCTGGATAACCTTATGACGTAGTTACTATATAATGTTTTCATTAAAAAAAAAAACCTATAATTTTCAGAATATATGAACAAAAGTCTGGATCTTCCTCATAAAAAATAAGGAGCTCAGAGCATCTGTTTTTAGTACTTTTCACACTGGTTAAAAATGTTTACATGGAGGCAGTATCAAAGGCTACTTTGTAAGAACGAAAATGATTTTTATCAACTCTTCAGAGTTCAGTTCTAAAATATAACAATATATTTTAGGCATGATAACTACCATATATTTAAGTAAGTACTGTTTGTAATGCTTTATCTTTTACCTCTGTGTGAATTTAACACTTTTGTGAATCTTAAGCATATGAAGTAGAAAGAATGCCAATGAAAAGGTCAATTCATACTTAATTTGAACAAAGTGCATTTTTGCTGAATGTGAAGGTGAAAATATTAATTCTTATGTGAATAAGAACAATATTTATTTACAGTAACATTGATATCACTGTTAGCTTCTGACTGGCTGAGGAAGTTAATTGGAAAAATTGAAGTGTTAACCTTTAAGAAATATGTCTAAGAATGAGTCAGACCTACCTAAAATGTCATTGTGCGGCTTAGAAGGCAGTTATAAAATCTTTTCTACAGAAGCAGGGATCTCTTGTGTGACAGTTTCAGTGGAAACATGGACAAATTTCAAAAATAAAGTCAGGAGACTTTTTTAATATATCACCAGAGTTGTACAAGTCCAAGTAGTTAACATCGCACATCTGTGTATATTTTGCAGTGCAGTAGCTATTTACTCAAAATTTGAGGGAAACTTTTTTTAATAGGTTTAGAATCTCATACATTCACTCAATAAATAATTACTGAGTGACTCCATCTCAGACATCTGAATTTCCTGAGTGTGAACAATTTTGTCCATTAAGAGTGAATTCTATTTTTGAAATTATCAGCAAGTCATTTGGAGCAAAGCTGAAAGAATTACATGTCTTACTGAACTAGATCATACCTTTTGGGGTGAAAACAAGTTAAAGCATTAAAACTAAATCTATAAGTAATTCTAAATAAGGAATTCCATATTTCTCTTTTGGAATCATTAGAACAAGAATATAGGATCCCAAAATTTCTGCTTTGGAAATGGTAGCACCATTAGCTATGGATAAGTTTTGTTATATGTGTTTTTTACACCAGTTTCATACAAATTTAATTTTGGTGGCATGAATTCCCCGAGTCATTACTTTTGTCTAAAAAAATCCAAAAATTAATTTTTTTAATATATTTCAGAATATTATGTTAGGTGTTAATTATACTTGGCTCTAATGTAATATTTATCTTTTTTGTTTTAAAAGACATCTGCAGTTATTTCAGGAAATTCTTCTAGTACCAGTGTTTCCTCTTCAGTAACTAGTGGCCTAACTGGATGGGCAGCTTTTGGAGCCAAAACTTCTTCTGCTGGTCCATCAACAGCAAAATTGAGTTCAACAACCCAAAACAATAGTGGGAAACCTGCTACCTCATCAGCTAACCAAAAGCCTGTGGGTTTGACTGGTCTGGCAACAACATCCAAAGGTGGAATAGGTTCTAAAATGGTTCCAGTAACAACAGTTCACCCACTGTGCCATTGAAACCACTTCCACCTCTAACTTTGGGCAAAACTGGCCTTAGTCGCTCAGTTAGTTGTGACAATGTTAGCAAAGTAGGTCTTCCAAGTCCAAGTAGTTTAGTTCCAGGAAGCAGCAGCCAACTAAGTGGGAACGGTAATAGTGGGACCTCAGGGCCTAGTGGAAGTGCCACCAGCAAAACCACTTCAGAATCAAGCGGCTCTCCCTCAACGTCCCTTAAAGGCCCAACTTCTCAAGAATCACAGCTCAATGCCATGAAGCGATTACAGATGGTCAAGAAGAAAGCTGCCCAAAAGAAACTCAAGAAGTAATATGGCCAAGTAGGTTTTTATATCACAGTACTCTAAATATTAAAATCTTACTATTAGGACATAAACTGTAAGATACTATAATTTAATAAAAATCTTCCTAATGAAATTTCTATTATTTCTTACCTTAAAATGATAAGTATTACTTAGTAAAACTTGAAAATCTTTGTTATTTTACATCTGTTTAACAGTTTTATTTTAATCATTTCCATAGTGTGTGAAAACAGTGATTAGAATGACTAATTCTTGATGAGAACTTCTACGGTCCTAGAGGACTGGTAGCATATATGAATTAAAAAAAAAAAAAAAAAAGCAATAGTTAGTTCATCTGATAACCAAGCCCTAAAAATTGATCCTGCTGAATAAGGTGCCTTATAACGTGGCAAGGATGACCCATTATAAAGTTTCCTACTTTCCCCCCAATATTCTGGATATTCAGTGTCAGTCTCCAGCCTCATTTCAATTAATTTTCCCTCTCCAAATATTTCATCTCCCCTTTTTCAAAATTAATTTTTCATAATTGATTTCTGATACCCCTATATATCCTAACATTTTTTATCATCTCATGTTATTTATGTCTTTCACTAGAGTGTGAACTACCATGCCCTTTTTTTAATGCAATACTTTTCTCACATTGCCCACTTTTCCTTACTTTGCCAGTGTAACATGTGCACATAGGATATACTTAATAAATGTTGGATTTTGAGTTATCCTGATTATATGGATTCCTGAGAATTTTTGAGAAAAATACCCATTTCAAGAATATGGATGGATAATGTCTACCTGTTTACATACTGATAGCCCCTTTCTATACCTTGAAAAATAGGCTGCTTTATTTTTACTGCCCAAAAATGTTATAGCAATTTATCTAATTTTGATTAACTGCATATAAAAGAAGCACCTATAAACAATCTTGAGATTGTTTTGAAGTATGCACGTGTACATTTAGGTCAGAAAGTATAAAGGGTCAAAGCTGTTGCCTTATTTGCAAGTTAACAAATTAGTCTACCATTATTTTACATACATATTCTGACAAAAGACAGGCTTTCTGGATTAGAGAAACAGTTTATTACTCACAGCAAAATGCAGCAGCCATTTCGTACTTCACGAATATCTCATTTCACCCGGAAACTGAAAATCCAACAAATTTTCACATTCACTAGACTGTGAACAGCCTTGTCCCTTCAATTTTGATAGTACTACTAAATCTTCATTCTATGGTCGCCAGTCTCAAATCCTGTCCCTTAATTCCTAGATTTTTATAACATCATCATTCTAAAATATATTGATAAAGGATTTCTGTGAAGATAACACTTTTTAAATTAAGCTTGGTCTTTTTCTAAGGAAAGATTAAACAGCTCTGTTAAATAATGGGACTGCATGGTAAATTAGAAATGAAGATTGAGATAATCCCATTACTTAAAAATGGAGTAAACATCTATTTACATGTTTAAAATCTGCCTACAGATGTTTTTGTTTTGAGAAACAGATTTCTGTTAATTAAACATCAATCTGTCATCAACCTCAAATCCCCTTTAAGGTCAAAGATTAAAAAAAATATCTATCCATCACTAAATGTTTATAGTTTAATGCTAGTTTGGACTAAACAGGACCAAGTGACCTGACACAAGTTCAGCTCAACAGCTATAACAGTTTTGAACATGTAACTTCAGTACCTCCAAGAAATTGAGTAATGCATAGTTTGCATATTGGTACTTGAAATGGAAAATTTTATCCCGTTATAGAACATATGTGCTGGATAGATTTGAGAAGAGAAGCAATCATTTTAATTTCCACAGTACTTCAGAGAAGTACTTGAGAAGATTTGTTCAAGAAGTAATTTATCTTTTGTTGAGCATGGCTATAATCTTTGTATATATTCTATATTTGTATACATATTTAGAATCTGTACAGATATATAAGTTTGTATACATCTAGTAATATATAACAGTTTAGCATTTTTATAGAGGTTTGTTTGTTATTAGAGTTTGTCTTCAGGTAGCTCTTAGGTCTTGATTTTTCCATGTCATTAAGTGAGCTACAAGGCTTTTTAACTGAGCATGTGATGAAATAGCCAGCTTCATGTTAATATTATTTATTATTTATTTTGTTATGTTTAATTTATTTTTCCCACTAGAATTTAAGTTGTATGAGGGCAGGAATATTGTCTATCTTGTACACCATGGTGTTCCCACTGCAGCTCTCAATATATACTTATTGGCTCAGCGAATAAATAGATAGGTAAGTAATGAGCCAACAAGTAAGTTTTTAGGATTCTAAGTTCAAATCCCATTTTGTTAGATATCTTTTAAGTATCACTTTTCTGTTTTGCATACCATGCTTTCTGTAAGATTACTTAATCATAGATTTTAGTGACATGAAAAAAAGGAAAACACCAGAGAATACTGGCTTAAAGTTGGAAGACGTGGTTTTCGAATCCCAGTCCCTCCATGTATTAGCTGTGTGCTCCTTTGCTTCCTCCTCTATAAAACATAGATGATAATTAATGAGATAAAATGAAAGACATCTAAGATTCAAAGTTTAGGTGATTCTGATTCTCAACAAGGATGTGGTAGTACTGTTTATTAGCAACTGAGATGATAAATTATGATGACCATAGGTTATATAGGAAATACACATCATTTTATAGAAATAAATTTTTATTAATGTAGTAATTATAAAAAGCATATAAGCAATTAGAGAAAGCCATAAATAACATTTACATACCATAGTATTTTTTTAAGTAAGATAAACATTTAATTTACTAAGAATACATACCCTAGATTTTTTTAACGAGAACATCTCATTCCAAAATATGCTAACGTATGACTTGTTTTCCTGAAATACTAAAGCAAATCTTACCCTTGTCTAGAGTCCAATATCATTAAAACAGTAGCTGGCCTACAGAGACTCTCTAGAAGCCCTGGAATACACATGCGTTATATTGGAATAATTTTGTACATCATAGAGAATGTAATGACTGAGTTTGTGTGTGTGTTTGTGTGTGTGTGTTATAGACACATATAATATAATGTAATATGTATAGGAGGAAGGTAATTAAAAATTAGACTTTAAAAAAATACTAGAATAGTAGGATATCCCTAAAGACAATAAAGTGTATAGTAGAATATTCCTAAAGACTAGAAAGACTACCGTGTCCTCCCAGCCAATGACATTTCATTACTTCCTCATCAACTCTAATGTAAACTTAGTCTAATTTACCTTGAATTTGTGAGGTCCAGATATTTTCACTATTGAGCAATGCATTCAACACCTTGAGAAGCCATAATTATGACAAACAGGATTTAAATAAAGTGGTTTTCTTGCCACCTTAGAATCTAAAGGTTTCCTCTCTTTCTTTATGTAGATTTGCAAAGATTTTTTGCAATAGACAAAACTCCAAGAAGCTTATGGAAAAGTGAAAAGTTTTTAATGCCATGATTTAGTAGTGAAAACACTAATTTTTATAAATCATATAAACTATTCATCACATAATGACAAGATAAAGACTATACCAGCAGTTAAAAGTATTTTATGCAGTGCTGCATTTGTATAATTACCAATGCCATTATATTTCTTCTACACAACTCAACTTTCAGAGTTTTTTCTACTAATAAATACTAAAGATATTTTTCTGAAATATAAGAAATGTTCACATAGTGGTTTAGTGACTTTTTCACATGATTTAAGCACCCATGGTAATTTTGTATTACTGTATTTTTTATAATTTCTAAACTATATCACGTATAATATTAATTTAGATCATCTACTTAAAAATAAATGCTAAATAAAGTATATACATATACTTATTTGTTTTACAAAGAAAAATAGCTGCAAAAATTTTCCCTTCATTCTTGGTAAATAAAAAAATATATATATATCTATTTGAGAGAATTCTTTACTGTATAATATTTGATTTTTAAAATATAAAGAAAAATCACTCTAGCATACCTCACTTTAATTAAAATGATCTCACCAACAGTTTTATCTTTATAAATTTCTTGAAAACTTACATACATCTTAAATATCTCAGGATTTTATTTCCCTTAATCCCGAGAAGATAATGCCTGGCCTCAAAATTACAATTACTTTATTTTAAACAACATACTAAGAATATGTGGTTATTGTATAATGTTTTTAAAAAGCCTATATGGCATATGAAATGTAGGTTGTATTTTTAGAATAGCAACAACATGTTTTAAAGCAATATCTGTTCAGCACAGTAGTGGGGGACTGCAGTAGGTAGCTTCATACAGTCCTTGCTCAGCAGCTAACTGCAACTACGATTTTAATGGTGTGGTTTCTTCAAAAGGTCAGACAAGAAGCATCAATCCTAGGACCACACAAATAGGCAAAGCTCATATACATTTAGTCAATATTTCAACCAGAAAAGCAGATATGTGCTACTTATACAATTCTTCATTTTAGGATCACAATTTAAGTCATAAATATAATGCCCACCCCCACCCCCCATCTTAGGCTTCTTCATAGTTGACAAATAGCCAAGTAGCAAGTTTGGATTTCCTTTTGCTTTACTCTAGGCAACCTGGAATTTACCTGTTTCATTATTGGGTACAAAGAAGAACTATTTAAAAGACATAAAAAGTCTCTGTATACATAAAAAAAGAAAGTCTTCTTTTGGTACCTGACTCAAAGCAAGAAAATATTTTTTATGCAAAAACAGCTAATGAGTAGAACCTTTTGAAACCATGTTTAGATTAAGAATTTTAGGAATAATACAAGTCTCTCTTGATCGTGGTTTCACTTGCCCACGCCAACTGCAATCCAAAAATATTAAATAGGAAATTCCAGGGAAAAAAAACAATTCACAAGTTTAAAATGTACTTCATTCTAGGTAGCATGATGAACTCTCATGCCATTTGGCTCTGTCCTGCCTGGGACACAAATCAACCCTTTGTCCAGCATATCTATGCTGTATACACTACCTGTTTAGACACTTAGTAGCCATCTAGGTTATCGGATCAATTGTCAAGGTATCACAGTGCTGTGTTCAAGTAACCCTTAATGTAGCCTAACACTACTTAGCAATACCTACATCGTTCACCTCACTTCATCTCATCATGTGGGAATTGTATCTCACATCATCACAAGAAGGGTACGATATGGTATTTTGAGAGAAACACATTCGCATAATTTTTATTACCATATGTTAAAATTGTTCTATTAATAGTTATTTGTGTTAACCTCTTACTGTGCCCAATTTATAAATTAAACTTTATTTTAAGTATGTGTGCATAGGAGAACACAGTATATATAGGGTTCGGTGTTATCTGAGGTTTCAGGCTGGGTTGTCTTGGAACATACCCCTGTCACGTAAATGTCATGAATATCTGTGGTTGTACATGTCATATATGTATAAGTCAGCAACCCTCTGAAAAGCAGCACTCTTCGTTTTTTTGCATTCTTCAGTGATATATGTGACAATATACATATAGAGATCAAACCCTTTAAAATAATTTTAATCTTAAAATTTCATGTCTCAAGATGGGAGTTCACCGTATTTTGTTTTTTGAAGGAAACCACTAAGTCAAATTTAATTTTTTTTTCCTGTTCCATAGAAGCATCTTTAGTTCAATAAAATGCTTTGACAAAATATGCTCGAAATCTTAGGGGATAGTTCTGAGCTATTCCCAAATTAAAGTTCAGTGTCCCAGAACATTGTGTTACAGCAAATAATGTCTTCAGTGCCTGCCTTGTCTAAGTACAAATCAGCAACTAAAAATATTTACATCTTGGCTCAGAACATGGAACACACATTTCCCATTCATCATCCAAATGATTGAGTGATCCAAAAATATTTCCTCATTAAAATATCTTTATCATGTAGGATAGTTTTTAAATGATTATACTTTCAAAAGTGTTTAAGCAAAACAATAAAAATAACCTAGATACTTCATTTTCTCTAGGCTAATCTCATGGAAATTCTTGTAGCCCTTGATTTTGAAAAACATCTCATACTTAAATGTGGACCTGAGAGGAAAATGGTCCTCATCAATGTCCATTATTTGTATCACTGAGTGCTTTGCGGCGGCAAAGTATGTACTCCTGGAGGGTTAGCACTGTGGAGTGCTTGGAAGTATGGACCCGAGAACCAAGCATAGGTTTGAGCCCCCGCCCTATCATTTATGAGCAAGTGATGGGCTTAATTCACCTCTTTTGGCCACAGTTTTTTTCATAATGTTTTGAGTACCAAATAAATTACCACATATAAAGCATTTAAAACAATGTCCAGCATGTCGTATGCATCACATATTGTTATTCAGTTTTCTTCATTCAAATTGTATTATTAAAGAGAAGCCCCACATCAGACTTCTAGTTGACTGTTATTAACCAGTTCCTATACTTATGTGTATTTAGTACACTCCCCGGGTTATGTGTGTGTATAACCTATACCATATAGTACACACACATAGATATATAAACCATATATGTGGTATATGTGTGTGTGTGTATATATGTGCATGCATGTGCAAGAGGGAGACATAAAAAAACATTTTTGAGGCAAAATACATAATACAGAGAAATATGGAACACTGAAAAAAAAAAAAAGCCTTGTCATTAGATCCAACCTTTTATGATGGTAAAGAACACACTTACCCTTCCAAGAGAGCTCCACTTTTAAGTAGTTGATAGTTGGAGCTTGGGCTTTTGTTTTGCTATCTCAGTTTGTTTAATGTTTCCTTCAACATGTATTCTTCATAATACATTTTGAAATAATCTTGTTAAAATCTGATACAGTATCAGTTCATGTAGTCTGCAGGTTTCTGGGCTGACATTGTAATGTCAGTTTTATGAGGCAGTCAATCAACAACTTGCCAGAAAATAAAAGTCAAAAGGCTTATTTTCTCAAGCATAAGTCATTTTCCCAAGGTAGTTAGCTGGCACATATCCCTTTTGCCCTTGAGCTTCAGCTAACCACCACTCTTTATTGCCACTTAGGTCACAAAATCTAAGTATATGAACTCTTTGGTATTCCTGAAGGCTGAGTTCATGGTCGCTCCGCGCTTGAAAGGCATGAACTGCATAGAAAATCTAGACAAAGAAACAAATGACATTATTAAAAACAGTACCTAAAAATGTTGACAAACACAATAAAGGTTTCCAACTTTTAGCAAGAATGCTAGTTTTCTTTTAATGCTAGTTTTCTTATTCTCTAACTCCTGCTGGATTTATTTTGCTAACTACAGTTCAGATCAGAATAGAGTGAAATAGACATTCTGTTGGAGGTGTCTAAACTGTTTGTGCTTGAAGGCAATTTAGCAGTTTTGAATAATTTTTTTAATGTTAATTACTTTTGATTCAATAATAGCAATAAGATCTCTTCTACAGAAATAGGAACATTGACAGATTTTTGCAAAATACTGTTACTGCAATACCCATTTATAATATGAAAAGTGGAAGGAAGTGGAACTTTGTAGTCAAAATTGCAAATTACATGGGAAAATGATTATGATAAAATAGTAAGCAAAAAAAAGAGCAGATGTACAATATAAGTCTAATATTGTTGATCTCTGGTGGAATTAGAGGTAATTTTCATTTTTACTTATTTATTTCCTTATTTTCCAAAACTTTATAATGACTATATTAAATTTATAATATTTAAAATATTTTAAGTGACCTAGAAGAAACTAGTAAAGCATAATAGAATCAAAAGAATTTTTCTGTAACCTCAAAAGAGCACTTCAAAATTAGTATATGCTTAAAAAGTCCCTAAATAAGTATTTAGTCCTTCTTCCACTAAAATCTTAAGATTGTTAATAAAAATATTTAGTTATGGTATAAAATTAAACAACTGATAACATTCACTTATTTAATCAGAATTTATTAAGTATTTATTAAGTTCCAGACTGTCATCAGAGAACTTGTAACCCAGCTAAGGGGGAAAAAAAATGTTTTAAAAAAAGGGCACACACACACACACACACACACACACACACAAAACAAAAAAAACAAAAAAAACACCCAATACATGAAAGTGATATATCAGCTAATTGTGAGCTGGTTTGGGGGATAAGTACTGTTTTATAGGTGAAAAAGTTGCTAAAAGGGGTGGATATATATCATATTCAAAGGCATAGAAATGATTACATGAAAACAAAATATGGGAAAGGCAAGCTGCTGAACTTTCAAAATTGAGGGTCAGTGTAAAAAGGAAATAATGAGGATTAAGTTGACTTTGTTGAACAGGGAAAGAGACCGGGTGATGTGGAGAGGGGGCTATAGGTACAGTTTAAGTTGTTCTTTAGATCTGGAACTGTTATTTAACTTTCGATGAAACTCTGATACCATTGATTTGTGTATCATCTCAACAATTCTAGCATGAGCTCCACCTCAAGGAGAGGAACCACATTTCAGTTTTTCTCCATTCACTACACCATGGCACAGTAGAAATTCAAATATATGTTGATTTGACTGGAAAGTTAAGCTGAAAGAATATATAGGGAATCACCTTGTATTGTGTAAAATACATATGAAGCAAATTGTTTTAAACAGTGGAGTGGCAGCAATAATAACCACCTATTATGGCACTCGTGACAGTTTACATGTCAAATATGCTTTATTAATCAACAACCCTGTAAGTTGTGACTTAGCGAAGTAACATACTCTTCATCACAGAGCTAGTTGGTGCTGCTAGGACCATGTATTTTAACTTTAAATCCTGTGCTTGGTCGATTTTTTATACCACTTAAGGAACCAAACTTGTTCTAGCAAGGATGTGCAGAATGTATTCTTGTAGAAAGGGAATGGACTCTCTAGTACGTTGTTGCCACTGTTTTGGTTGGTATTTAGAGAGTGGAAACGTTGAATAGATCCACAAGAGCAAAGTGGAGGATTTGGTTTACAAAAGCATTCAGGAATATGTACCACAATATGTACCATAATAGATTAGCTTCTGAACTAATCTGCAAGAGCCCACATTAGCAGTTGGCTAGCCACCTTTTGTAGTTTTTATTCATAATATATATGCTTTTCCAATGCAGCTATGAGTTTTTAGCAGATTAAATTACCTACTAATATGATTCCTAAACACAGTTTAGGAATTTTAGGATATATCTTTCTAACTTTCAATGTCACTTTGTTTTGGTCCAGACACATTAATTAAAATTTTATTAATTTAAGTCATAATCTGATTCTTTTCTCTTTTTCCTTGGCATTTGTTAAAATATATTTTATTGGTTGCTTCTTTGTATAGCTCTGGCTGATTCCAGTTTTGTTTTCCACAGCATTTATTTTTTTATAACACCATATATTATTGTATTATTGATTCATACCTAATTTTTTACCCAGTTTATAACCACCAAATCTTTCCCAATTCAGCAGTTTCTTATTCTGTATTTGTGCATTTAGTTATTCCTCCCTTAGTGAGCCACGTTATCTGTCTTTACTGAATCTCCTATTATTGTTGTCATCCCAGTTCTCTAATTAGCAACAACAAAAATCTTAATCTATTTTGATATTCCTTTCCACAACTAAAAAGCCATAAATAAGCATTTACAGTATTATATATAACTCAGGAAGTCAGAATAGTTATATTACATAACAAATGCTCATTCCTTTCTTCCTGGAGCAAACTTTCATGTTCTTCAGTTAACAATGATGTAGAGTTCTTACATAATAATTTTTATAAAGAAACAAAGATAAGGAAAAAAATCACCGAATTGCTATTAATATCTTTTCCTCCGCCCTCCCTTCCTTTCTCCTTCCTTTTCTTCCCTCCTTTTTTCCTTCCTTCCCTTGTCTTTTTTCTACCTATCTACCTAAAATGGTAATAAACATGTAATTATAGTACACCTAATTTTTGCAACCTGCTTTTTTCACTTCAAAATATATTTGAAAATCTTTTCATGTCATTAAAATTCTCTAAAGCATCATTTTAATGACTACTGAAATACATTATGTTACAGCTTTCTGGCTTTTGAAGCACTTTCTAAACAATGGCATACTGACATATAGCATTAGTATCATAAATAGCTGAAAATGTAAAAATGAAGGACCAGACAATGAAGTTAGGATTGGCAGCAAAAACAACTAAATTTTTAGAAGTCAAAAATTATGTTCTCAGCATTATTTATATGGGAAAAAGAAGGTATTAATTCTCAGACATTGAATTTCCCTCTAAAACTGGTTTTTAGCCATTATTAAACCCAGTCTTCTTTGAGAAGTACCACAGATTGCTTCATATTAGCCCAACACCCAGCTCGCCACACAAGGCATCTTAGAGACTGTGTAGCAGAATTCTAAGATGGAACCCAAGCCTATGGAACCCACCTCCCATTAAACACGTTTTCTATAATCTCCTTTGTGAATATGTTGGGAAGTCACTCCTCTGATTAGGTTACATTATATGGCAAAGGTAAAGGGATTTTGCAGAAGTGCCTAATTAGGTCCTTAATATGTTGACTTTGAGTTAGTCAAAGATTATCCTGAGTAGGCCAACACAATCAGGAAGCCCTTTAAAAGAGAGTCTAGGCTTTCTCTGAAGAGAGAGATTCGAAATTAGATAGACGCTCACCTGCTGGCCTTGAAGAAAAACCATGCTGTGAAATACTATACAGACCACCACATGCAAGGATCTGTGAGCAGCCTCTAGATGTTGAAAGTGGTCCTCTGCTGATGGCCAGCAAGCAAATGGAAGCCTCAGTCCTACTGGCACTGAATTCTTCCAACAACCACAAACTTGGAAGAGAACCCCAAGTTCCAAAGAGAGCACAGCCCAGCAGAACTCTAGATTGCAGCTATGTGAGGTATGAAGCAGATAGAACCCAGCTGAGCTGTATCTGGACTTCTGACCATGAATATGGTAAGATAACGAATCTACATTGTTTTAAGCCACTTTGTGATGATTTGTTATGCAGTATAGAAAGCTAATACAGATCATGCCGTTACTATTTGATGAGCAAAAGGGGAGAATACATTACGATTGGAAGGCATATTTGTTTAACTGCTTTTGTTATGTTTTTAAATATATCAAAGTAGTGAGTAAAGTTAAAAATCAAGTTTCTTATAAATCAGTACTGCCAGATTGTGAATATCCATTAGCTTATCCCCTTTATTCTATGAAGGCTCTGAATCATAATTTAAGAGAGCTTCTAAAACATTCAGAGACAGTCCATGGTTTCTGCATGGGATGTGCAACAAGGATTCTAAATAGATTGGTTCTGAGGCTCCATGAAGCACGTTAACTATATCTCCCAATATATCTGTCACAGTGTCTCATTCAGTGAGCACTCTTTTTTCATTAACAAAAGTGGTCCATTATAGATAATAAGTTATATTTTCACCCCACCTAGAAGACTTCTAATCCACTATAACCATTCTAGAAAATGGAGGCTCTTTTGCCAAGTCTTTCTTCTTGCCTGAGTGGAAGAGTAGGTAAGAAAGTTAAGGCTCTAGAGCAGTGGTTTCTAACCTTTTAAAACAGAATGTCCCTTGGAAAATCTGGTGAAAGTTAGAGACCACTTTAACCACAGTTAGGCACATAAGCATAAACTTTCCAACATATTTAAAGGAATTCATGAAACCTCTGAAATTCAATTTATAGACCCTTTTGATTCTTCGAGTTCTTCTAGGTTAAAAACAGCTTTAGAGTTAAAAAAAGTCACAGAGCCACCAGTCTTAAGACAAACAGAACTTGCCTATTTATGACTGATTTTTAGGCCCCAAAGATGCCCCCTGAATACCAGGTATATGTCTTGTCAGGGTCCACTACAACTGTCGATAAGGCTAGGTGACACCCCACAACGCCCTTGGCAACGTGCTACTGCACTTCTGGAGGAAAGCAAAATGAAGTGTCGCTGCCACAGTAGGAAAGGACAGAGAAAGAAATGGTGACCCAAGGTGGCATCCCATTAAACCATACCGGTTTCAGTCGATGTTCTTGATAATAAAATAAAAGCAAGAACAAAAATCTAAATAGCCTTGCTTTGTAAGGAACCTCGAATATGTATAGTATAGCAGGCAATGTAGTCTCACTGTTCACAAAGATGATACAATCTACTTCCTCCTTTTAGGGACCTCTCTAGTGTTTTGTCCTCGTAGACTGTCAGACTACAGATATGGGAGGGTTAAACATTTTCATCTTCACACACTTTCCAAGAGCCAATAGAATGAAAACAGTAGCCCTCTGAAAAGGATTAGGAAGATTCATATAAGGCTTCCCCTCAGTTTCTAAAGGGGTGAACAGTAAGTGCATTATGAGCAGAGTCTGAAAAGCACTGGCCATGTTCTTACTGGCTGCGATTAAGACATTAAGAGAAAATATTCCTGTGCAGCCTTTACTTCTCTTCTCATACTAGGATTTTCAACAGGTGCAACCTCAACTTTGCCCAAATACAGGAGAAACTGGCCCTTTGGACTAGGCTATTTCAACTCAGAGGGAAGGTATAGGGGGTCCTAAGTGTCCACATCTAAGCTGCACTTTCTAATCCAGATGTATTAGTAATAATGCTTATATTTATATTCCTGACACCAGAGTCTATTTTGAATTGGTTCCAAACTCAGAGGAAAAGGAGAACAAATAGAACTTTATGGAGAGATACCATGAATATACTTTTGGTGTTGAGCAGAATAAAATTATCTCATTTTTTCCTGTCAGTAATGGAAACTTCTAGTGGACCTTATTCACATGATACATATTGAAAAGATTAGTCAGAGATTGCTTTGCAGTAGCAGCTAGTAGGAACTAGATATAGTTTTAGACTATGAATCCCATGCCAAATGATCCTAAATGAGGAATTTACTCCAGAAGTCCCCACAAAGCCAAGTAAGAACTATAACTCAACATCAAGCCAGGTTTAAGGTATCTTGACAAATTTGGTCCTCACATTTCTTTTTTTTAGGTTATTGGAATAAGGCAGATTCTGCCAAGATATTTAATCAGTTATCTATGTTTCCTGACCAAAATTCATTTATCAGTTAGTATCATAGTATTGTCTTATAGAAAATCTGAATAAACAAATAATAGAAAATCATATTTTGAAACCTCAGGACAGAAAAGTGCTAAGAACTTATAGTAATGTCCAGACGAGTTAAGAATCAGTTATGACTGGGAGAAAATATTTGCAAATTATATATCTGATAAAGAACTACATCTAGACTATATAAGGAACTCTTTTGATTGGATAATGAGGCAAATGACCAAATTTTAAAATGGGTGAATATTTGAAAAGACATTTTACCAAAGAAGTTACAGAAATAGCCAAAAAGTACATGAAACTTACTCAACATTAGTCATTAAGAAATAAAAATTATATCCACAATGAGACACCACGTCATCCCCATTAAGATGGCTACAATAAAAAAGACAGACAATAAAGCAAGTATGTGGCGAAACTGCAGCCCACAATCTTCACACATTGCTGTTTCGTGTGTGAAATGGAGCAGCCACTTTGAAAAAATTTCTCCGCAAAAGAAGCCAGCTACAAAACACTGCGTACTGTATGATTCCATTAATGCTAAATATACAAAAAAGAGAAATCTATGGAGAAAGAAAGTAGACTAACGATGTCCTGGAGCCGAGAGTGGAAAAGCGGAGTGACTTCAAACACTTCAAAGGCTCTTTTAGGGAGAAGGAAGTGTTCTAAAACCAGATTCGGGCAATGGTTGCACAACTTAGTATACTAAAAGTCATTGAACTATATACTTAAAATGAATAAATTTTATGATATGTAAACAAGACCTTAATAAAGCTATTTTTAAGTATCAATCATGAATTAGACAGCAATCAATATATTGATGAAAGTAATTGAATAGATAAAATATTTTTGAAGAGCAGTGTGGCAATGTCTATCAAGACTTCAAATTTATAGATCCTTTGACACACGAATATTTTTAGGAATTTGCCCTATATATATACATATATACTCATATACGTGCAAAAAATATATAAACAAGGATATGGCCTGAAATATTGCATGACATTTTAAAAAATATTCTAAATGGCTATTATTAAGTTGCATAAAGTACAATATATCTACAAAATGAAACAATTTTTAAGGAAGAGGTCAGTATCTAGGTACTGCTGAATCTAAGATCCATTGCTAAGTGAAAAAAATATGTAACACATATATGTTCCCACTCATATAAATATATATGTTTGTATATGCACAGTGTCTGAATATTGTCTTTGGAGAGAAAGACTAGAGAGGGAATAAAGACCTTTACTTTTAAATTATACATATAAATAAAGATATATATCTTTCTACTATTTTAACTTTTTACAAATAACATGTATTTTCCTTATTTAAAAGAAATTAATAAAAAGCCACAAAAAAAAAGTAGGTTAAAAAAAGAAACTAGTTAGTCGGTTGCTGCTTGAGGATTAACAGTTAAATATATTGAAACTATCTGAGGCAGCAAAAAGAAACCACATAGTTACCATTTTCTGAAAGGATTATTCCTATAGCCTTTGAATTGGTGCAGTGAGGAAACATAACTCTCACAAATTTCAGTATATAGTATATGTCATTATATAAGATTAAAAGTGGCCAATTCATAGATAAATTCAATCAAGATGTTGCTCTTAGAGGAAGGAGGAACAATTTTGCCCATGCTACTGATGGTGGCAATCTGTTCAGTATAAGCTGTTTCTCTGTGATGGGGTGTATAAAAAGACCATCCTCACTCTATCACAGTAGGGTAGTAATAGTAACAGCTACTATTTATTGTGTCTGCTCTGTGCTGAGTACTCTACATATACACATTATCTCTAATCCTCGCATCCACTTGGCACAGTAAGAATTATTATCCTCTTCTCATTTGAAGAAACAGGCTCAGAAAATAAAATTCCTTGCAAAAAGATATACAGAGAGTAAGTGCTAATGGAGGCAGGTCTCCTTGACATCAAAGCTGATACCCTTCCACCACGTCTTACGGTAAGAAAGAGCACCATTAGAGAGAATATCTTTCATGATTTAACTAGCCAAGCATTTTTACATCAAGGTTCGAATTCTTACCTGTTCATCTACCTCTTGAAAACTGTCAACATCAGTGCCGTTTGCTTCAAACTTTCCACATGTGCCACTAAGAGATGAGCTGCTATCACTTATACTACCTTCCGGGGTACCTGTGACACTATCGCTGGCTGGCCGTGAAGATACAAAGAGGCTGATGTTATCAAATCATCATCATAGAGCCTGTTCTCGCATCCACCTTCTGTACTTTTGCTGGATTGTAGGGTTTTAGAAAGGAAGAATACACATATCCTTTTATAACTGGATAGGAATAAAAAAGGAGAAACAAGGTCATTTGTATACACTTTCCAAACATTTGTGTTTAGAGAAGCACATAGAGGCCCCTGGGAAATCTCAACCAGAAGAGAGGTGGTAGTTCAGTGGATCTTAAGCAAAAAACTTACTTCCTGTGTCAACAAGCCACCTGCTTGTACTGCCCAGTGGATCTTTCTGTTCCATCACAGCCACTAACTCCCCTTCCAGAAGATTGATGTCATTTTCTTGTGTAGCATTGCACTTGCGTTTAGCTTGGTAGAGTTCTCTGTACTATATGTAGACAGAAGCTTGGCCCGGTGAGTGTCAGTTTGACGTGGCACGTCTGGCTGGGAGAAGAAGTAAGGAGAAATTTTGGTTTAGGTAGATGTATGATAAAATCCTCACTGAGTTGATCAATATTTCTTCTCTGGAGATTTTTTTAAATGTTGAAGCCACACATGGCTTTGGGATTATTTCAATGTTCGGGCACAGATTGGATTATCATTGTGAAATATCCAACTGACTTATACAGTGAAAAATTCTCTGGTTAGCACATGAGGGCAGTATTGTAGAGAAGAAAAAAATTCAACTGAGAAGGTAGAGGTTCTAATTCTCTTGGATGTTGAACAAGTTTTTAATTCTTTGCCATACAGAAGACAATCCCTTGCATATTATGCACTTGATAAATAATATTTAACTAAGTAAATTAAATACTTTTCTGGGAAATAATATCAGTAAATTAGGCAGAAGTCCAGAGGCCTGGACCCCATCCCAGTTCTGTCACTAAGTGATTGAGAAAGCCGCTTAGTGGCTCTGATTCTTTATCTCGGAAAGTGAAATGTTTGAAATATATTGTTTTACCCTATAAACTTCTATTCATTCATTCAACAGATATTTATACAGTGCCTACCTTGTGTCAGGCACCATTTTAGTTGCTTGGGATACATCATGTACAAAGCGGATAAATATCTATAACTTCACAGAGTTTATAATATAGATGGTAGAAATGGATAAGAAACTACATATAATAAGCAAGTAAATTATAGGATATTAGAATAAATGATATGGAAAATAATATACTATGATTTGAAGAAGGCAAAAAAATGATAGTCATCATTGTCATGAATGCTGCCAAACTCACCAGAATTTGCACATACTTCTTCTTTTCAAAACTAAGTTTCCTCTCAATAAAGGTGGCACTGTTATCCTTTACAAAATTAAGATTTTGAAATTCTTCTAGTACTTGATTCTGAATTTCAGAGATGTTTGAAACCAACAGTGGTCCCTATAGGCAGAAATAATACAGAATTGTTCTCAGACGACTACTTAACCATATTAGGTATTGAATTTAGTAGAGCAGTGAAGAACAGCTGAGAAAGTAAAAGCTCCACAGCAAAAAAATTAGGCCAACGTGGCAGCAGTCACCTCCGGTGTTCTGGGGTGGGATAGTGGGAAGGGGAAAGAGGCTAAAACAAGAAGCATTGATTAAGAGTCTGTGATGGTTTTAAAACAAAGCAGCAAATTCTTTGACATGTTTCTTATCAAGAGATGGAGACTATGTCCCCTCTCCTCAGAATTGGGTGGGCCTTTCTGATCACTTCAGTGAGTAGAATGTTGGAATAAATAGAACAATGGAAGTGATACTATCTGACTTTCAAGCTTGGGCTAAAAAAAACCATGCAGTGTCTGCTGGTTTCTCTTAGGATACTCATTCCTGGGAGGCCTCATGACCATGGAAGAAATCCAGATGCACTGTGACCACTATATTGAAAGACCAAGTCGAAAGCTCAGAGAGAGGGAGGGAAGGGAGATCTATGGAGTCCCAGCTATTCCAAGTCTCCAGCTGCTTGAGTCATCCATCATCATCCTATTACCAAGTTCAAACAAGGGGCCTGAGGAAGTCTTTGCGATGACTCCAGCCCCAGTTCTTATGTGACTACCACCTCATGAGAGACATGAGAATGATGTGTGGAGCCCCGTGAACCTCCAGAACCATGAGAGATCATAATAATAAATAACTATTGGTTGTTTCATACCACCGCATTCGTTGTAATTTGTTTTGCAGTTAGAGACAACTGGAACTGTTTTAAAGCAGTTGGATCCCCAGATTCTTTCGCATTTCAGTAAAGCTGGGTGATTGCCTTTTCCCTACCTTGGCAGAAAATAAAGTTTTCTTCTCTGTAAATGATAAAACAGAGAGCCTCCAGACTGGGGAGCAGTTGAGAACCCTTATTAGAAAGAGGGTAATTAAGTGACAGGATATACACTGGACTCAGAGATCCCACCAAGCAGGTCTAGCCGTCAATTGTACCCCTCTAAACAGAGGATTTGAAGAGTCATTTTTGGAGATTCTGAGCAGCCCAAGAGGAAAGACCTATAAATGCTATCATCAGGTATTTCCAAGTGAAATTATAGTCAAATTACTCTGCACAATAGTGAAGCTCAGAGTTTTCGACTCCTGCCTATGTGCTCAATGCTGCCAATTAGTCTCCTATGCTTTATCAGCGATGAATAATCAAGTATATCAGGCATCTAAGGCATGCCCCTAACACGAAAGAAAGTCTGATAAAGAGCAAAGCAACCTGTCTAAATTGTAAGGAAATAAAAAACTTTTGAAAATTGAAATTATGAGAGCAAAAATAAAATAAATCAAAAGATGGGTTTGAATATTAAGTTAGAATAATTTCTTAGGAAGTAGAGAAAAGCAACAAAGAGAATATAAGAAAATATGACAAAATTAGAAGAACAACCCAGGAGGTTCAGAAAGAGAAAAGAGAGAAAAAGGAAGAAAGTAAAATCATCAGTGAAAGTTTTTAGAAGTAGAAGACATAAATTTTCATGTTGAAAGGATCCCCCACCAAGTGTCCAACACACAAGGGTACATCATTAAATTTCAGACTGACCAAGACAATAAGAAAATTCCCTGAGCTTTTAGAATGAGATAGAACGGAGAAGTACATACCAACCAGACCTCAGAGTTCTCAACAGAAACATTGGAAGCTGGAAGACATGGAACAATAGGATGCCTTCAAATTCAAAAAGAATAACTTACAATTTTATACCCACCCACACTATAACTTAAATGTGATGATAGTATAAAGACATTTCTGATATTCAAGTTTTCAAAATTATTAACTTTCTAATTTTTCTTTTTTAAAAAGCTATTCAAAAATAAGTTCCCTCAAATACAAGCATAAAGCAAGAAAGAAATCAACATGAGATAAAGAAATGTGAGATTCCCACAGAGAAGAGAGGTGAAGGAATTCCCCCAGAATGGTGACAAAGTGTGATCCCAAGATTACTGTGAGTTATCAGATAAAAAGGGTAATCAATTCAGAATGGACTGGGTCAGAAAGCTCTGGGAGAGAGACATAAGTAATAGAATACCTCACACATCTCAATGTCTTAAGAGGTGATTTAACAAATTGGCAGATAACTCTAGACAAAATTAAGCTACCGATAAAAGAAAAACATTATTAACTTTAGAGAAAACCAAAAAGCTACGTATGAAAGAAAAGTTGTCATAGTGTTGTGTAGCTGAACTCTAACCAGCATTCATTTATGCGCTGTGTGTGGTTTCTTCTTTAAATTTATTCTCTTTCTTTTTCCATCCTGCTTTGTGCTCTGGGAGGCTGATCAATACAGAATGTATCAACAGTTTCCTTATGCTCTGGCTTCCAGATGGTTTCAGTCAATGAAAAGCATCCACAGGAATCAGAATGAGTGAGGAAAGTGAAAAAAGGATACAGTTGATCCTTGAATAATACAGGGATTAGGGGCACCCAATCCCCACCCAGCACAGTTGAAAATCTGCATATAACTATTGACTCTCCCAAAATATAACTAATAGTAACCTGCTGTTGACTGGGAACCTTACCAATAACATAAATGGTCAATTAACACATATTTTGTATGCTATATACATATATATTATATACTGTATTTTTAAAATGAAGTTAACCAAAGAAAAAAAATTTATTAAGAAAATAATAAGAAAGAGAAAACACATTTACAGTATTTATTAGAAAAAAATCTGCATATAAGTGGACTCTGTTAGTTCAAACCCATGTTGTTCAAGGGTTAACCGTATTTATTTCCTTAGTTTCCTTTCTGTAGTATTGACTGGTAGGCACAGCTCCCATCAGGCAACCCTCTCCAGGAAACTCACAGTATACATTCCTCTAACTACACTTTCCCCTTGTCCCTTCAAGTCTAGATGTTGTAAGGTTCCCTAACCCACTTTTTTGACAAGGCCCATGCAGTGTACTATTCCTTAAAGTTTCCCAGTGCCATACTCACATTTTTGTAAATAGTCCCTTTATTAAATTTTTCTTCAAGTGTTTTTTTTAAATGTGTTATGTTTTTCATACTGGGATCGTGACTGAAATACAAGTCAAATAGTTTAAATGCTAAATATGAATGCAAACAAATTTATCATACAAATGTATTAGAGGGCGGGGAAATAACGAGTACATGTGAACATGTATGTCACCAGGACAGAGAGAAGAGAAACACCTAAATTCTCATTTCTGTGATGGAAAGCATCATGCATAAAAACTGAAAATACACAAGAGTCTTATTTTAAAATATGACAGCAACTGCCAAAAGAATTATCCAAAACAGGGGTCCCCAATCCCTGGGCCAGGGACTGGTACCCGTCCATGGCCAGTTAGGAACCGGGCTGCACAACAGGAAGTGAGCAGCTGGCAAAGCTCCATCTGTGTTTGCAGCCGTTTCCCAGGGCTAGCATCGCCACCTCAGCTCCACCTCAGGTCATCAGGCATTGGATTCTGACAGGAGCACCGGTCCTGGTGCCAAAAGGTTGGGGACCGCTGCTCTGAAAGGGTTGAAGAGTAGTTGCCTCCAAGAAAGGAGAAATGGGGGAAAGAGAGTGAAGGACGATTGTTTGTTTTAAACCAACCTAAATAATTGCTTGTATATTTAAATCACGTGCACGCATGACTCTGATAAGAAATAAAATTTAAAATGGAGCTTTGGATTCCTCAAAAAATTAAAAATAGAATTGCCACATAATCAAGCAATCCCACTTCTGGGGATATATTTAAAGAATTGAAAGCAGGATCTCGAGGAGATATTTGCATATCCACGTTCTTACCAGGATTATTAACAGCTGCCAAAAGGTGGAAGTAAATCAAACACCCATCAACAGATAAATGAATACAGAAGATGTAGCATATATATACATACAATGGAGTATTATTATCCTGCCCCAAAAGTAAGGATATCCCATCACATGCTAACATGAATGAATCTCCACAACATTATGCTAAGTAAAATAAGCCAGTTACAAAAAGACAAGACTCTATGATTCCACATATATGAAGTATCTGAAGAAATCAAATTCATAGGAACAGAAAGTAGAATGGCGGTTGCAGGGACTCGGGAAAGGGAGAAATGGGAAGTTGTTGTTTAACGAGTATATAGTTTCAGTTTTGCAAGATAAAAATGTTCTGGAGATCTGTTGCACAACAATGTGAATATACTTAACACTACTGAACTACATGCTTAAAAATGCTTAAGATGATAAATTTTTTGTCAAATGATTTGCCACAAGTTTAAAAATTATATAACTTTATTATCCTCATTTTATTTATATGAGAAAATTATTGACATATATAGGGATAAATTAATTTGCCCAAAGTAATATGGTGATGAGTGGGTATTAGAACAAAGTATTCTAGTGCCAAAGTCTGTTCTCTCACCATTATTTAATTCTGCCTTTCAGAAACCTATAGAGTTATGCAAGATGTCCCCACTGGGAAAACTGCATGCAGGGCATATGGGATCTCTGCACCACTTCCTACAGCTGCTCATGAATCCATAATTATCTCAAAAAGTTTAAATATATATAGGACATATAAAATATATAATAAAATCATTTTAATAAGGATTAATATCTCCAAAATGCCTTTTGCTTTAGGGCATTATCAATTTGTCAAAAACAAAATACATTTTGCCCTTGTTCTATTATGGACTGCAATGTGAAAGATATTTAGATAATATAAAACAGGAACTGAAGACACCTTTAAAAATTCTGTAACTCAGAATGGGGGGTCAAAGATACCTAAAATCACATGTCTTTTATGATTAGTGAATTTCTACCAAGGCTCAACTTTACTGTGAACTTCTGAACCTGCCTTCCACCATATGGGACACACAAGTCTCTTTCTGTAAACCTCAGAATAAAATTTCCCAAAGAAATTGCAAATTAAATGAGTTTCATTGAGAAAAATATAAGAACAAAAAAGTAACTTTTTTATAAATAGTGTCGAAGCGACTGGATGGCCATTTGGAAAGCATAAAGTTGCATCCATATTTCACATCATGAACCAGGATAAAATCTATATTGATCAAAGATTTAAATAAAAATTATGAAAATGAAACCATAAATGCACTAGAGGAAATATGGGTGAATTTATGGAGCCTCCAGGCATAGAAGTCCTTTCTAATTATAACTCAAAAATCTAGAAATCATGCAATGAAAGATTAATAAATTTTATTACATTAAAAAACCAAACTTCTGCATGACAGCAACAACAAAAATACCACAAAGTCCAAACACAAATGGTAAACTGGGGAAAATAGTCTCTATTTACATCTCAGACAGAAGACTCATCTCACTAGTATATTTGTTGCTTCTAGCAATTGAGGAGGAGGGAAGACCACTAACTCGATAGAAGAAAGGGCAAAAGACATGAAAATCTGGCTCACAAGGAGAGAAATACAAGTAACTCTCAAAATGGGAAGACTTTCAACCTCTAATAATTAGTAGAGAAATACAAATTAAATTTACACTTGAACCTATCAGATTGGCAAAAATCTCATGTTTCACGTGGGAAAACAAAATGGCACAACCCTTAACGACTGGAAATTTCCTAAATATCCACCAATAGGAACAGGTTAACACATAAAAGAATAATACATATTGTATGATTTTGTTTATATGAAATACAAGCCAGGCATATCGGTCTGTGGTAATATAATGAGAAAGCTGGTAACCTGTGGGAGACAGTAGCCTGGGAGTGGCCATAAGTAACGCTAATGGGACCCTGGAAAGGGCTTAGGTCTAGATCTGCGTGGTGGTTGCACAGATGTACATACATGCAAAGGTTCTTTGAGATACACACTTCAGACTGATGCACTTCAGTGTATATAATCTTATAAGTAATACTTCAGTTTAAAAAGCTTAAAAATATGGGACTGATCAGGAAAATACAAATTGAAACCACAATGAGATATCAGGTCACACCCACTAGGATGCTGTAATAAAGTAGACAGATGTGAGGAAATTGGAACCCTCAATTGTTACTCTTGGGACTTTGAAATAGTGAAGCGACTGTTGAAAACAGTCTGGTAGTTCTTCAAATGGTTAAAAATGACGTTAGCATATGATCCAGAAATTCTACTCCTAGGTATATACCTGAGAAAGATGAAAACATGCATCCAGGAAGAACTTGAATATTCATAGCAGTATTACTCATAATAGCTAAAAAGTGGAAATACCCAAAAGTTCAACAACTGACAAATTGATAAACAAAATGTGGCTTATTCATACAATGGGATATTATTTGGCAATAAAAAGAATTATGTACTGAAACACTGAAACATGAATAGGCCTTGAAAATATTGTGCTGAGGATAAGAGCCACATATTATATAAATAGAATTTATACAGTACGTGGTTCTCATATTGTATAAATCCTATTTATACAATATGTGGTTCTCATATTGTATAATTCTGTTTATACCAAATGTCCAGAATAGGCATATCTGTAGAGACAGAAAATGGATTGGTGGTTCCCTTGGGCTGTGGAGGTGAGAGGGAGATGTGGAGTCCCTGCTAATGGTACAGGGTTTTGCGGAGTGTGACAACAGTGTTCTAAGATTGACCATAGTGATGGTTGTACAATTCTGATGAATATACAAAAAAAAACTTTTAATAGGTTGACTTTATGGTATATGTATTATATCTCAATAAAGTTTTTACCCCCCAAATAGGGGACTGGTAATATAGTATCGTATAGCTATGCGGTCGACTAGTATGGAGCTGTAAAAGAAATGAGGCAGCTCTCTGTGTGCTGACACAGATGATAAAAAGCAAGTTGCAGAAGGATGCTATAATATACTAGTTTTGTGTAGGGAATAACAATGTATATTTGCATTTACTTTTACCAATGCAAAGGAGCCCTAAGTAAATAAAAATAAACTAATAACCATAGGGGCGGGAGCAGGAAATGGGATGATCAGGCGACAGGGGCGGGTATACGACTGCTTATACATTTTTTGTATAGTTTTGCCTTTTGAACCGTGTAAGTTAGCAACTGTTTATTCAACTTAAAATAATTCAAAGAATAAATTAAAAGAGACTCAGTACAAAATAAGTAGGGGCAATTTGTTTTCCTCCAAATGTTGCCCATTAAATATCTAATCAGCTGAGTGAGAACTAATACACTTGAAATGAAGGGCCAAGAAACCAAGCTGATTTTAAGCTGATAATAGGTTGTAAATATCCTTCGTACTTTTCAAGAAATGATTATAAAACCCTATCTTAATGGAAGGCTAAATGAGATACACACACACGACTTCTCTTCCTTGGGAAAAAAAAAAAAAAAAGCAAAATGAAGACTGTTTTGACAGTTATCCTACTTCTGTCATTACACTGACATGTCTTCCTTTTTGGATCCACATCTTACTCAGGGTTAACAATTTAAAAACTGTGAAACGGGACGAGAACACAAAATATAAATTGATTAGCTTCGACACAGCATCAGGCAGGTGGAGCAACATTGGTCCCACCAATGAGCAGAGCAAAGCCAAAAGGGGTTTGGTGTTTGAAAGGGAATCTCCAAAGGGAACTACAGTGTGGAAGTTACAGTAAACCCAAACTACGAAACTTTTAGCTTCCTGTGGAGGAGAGCAGAAGACTGACAGGCTTCAGTTAAAGTAGAAACCACACACACACACGCACGCACATACGCAGTACACTCGTGCACGCTGACAGGCTTGTTTTGCGTGCGTATGGTTTCTGACAGATCCTATAGGCCGAGGTGGCCAGGTGCTGGAGCTGTGCTTACCGGCTGCACTGTGGAGTAAAGTCGCTGTGCCACGAGCATCAGGTCCCTGAGGAGGGTGATGAAACTGCACAGGCAGTTGGACAGAATCTTCCGTGCAGCCTGGTTGAACACCTGGAGCTCTTCCACAAGCTGGGCGTTGAGGGCCTCATATTCCTTCTGGGCCAAGTTGGACTCATCTCCTGCTGCTCGCTGCAGGTAGCTGTTGTAGTCCAGCAGTTTGTCATAGCGTTTCTGGATGAGCTTCTGAGGCCCTGGGAACAGGGACAGCAGGGCTGAGAGGGGTGTCAGGACGAGTTTCTGTAAATGAGCTACCTGCCGAAAGAGAAAACAATCTCGTCACAGAGCGAGGAATGAACAATACCATGTCCAGTGCTGTTATCAGTGGGCTTACTTCGTCCCTGCAGCAGCACAGTGGGAGACAGAGAAGTATCTAGCCAAGTCAAAGGGGATGTGGTCATTTTTTCAACTAGCTAAACCTGTTCAAGGACTTCAAACAGCAACTCGACTCTAACATTGAACCTGAAAGACTGCTAGGAAGAAGAATATAAAAGTGGAAGTCTGCACACCCAAAATATACTCCACCTTTCTATAGCCAGTGGTTTGTCATTGGGGTCACTTCCTTTCTTTCTCTTTTTTCTAATCTCAGAGCCAGCACACGGTGGGGAATGGGGGCTGATCTCCAGCCTTTGACTGCCAAGACTGTGTAAGTGTGATTCACCAAATCGTTTTGCTAACAATAGAAGGAAGATAGTTGGTTTTAGAAAAGACTATGTCCTCTTCCTCCCACATCTGCCTCAATTTCCTGGCTACCCTGGAGGCTAATTTTGGTAGTGGAATTGTATCCCCTATACAAATAGCAGCCTTGTTATAAATATTCTCCTCCTGTAACAGAAATGACCACAGAGTAATCATTTCCTCCTTAAACATACTAAAGGATTAAACTAAGGATGATTGTCATAAATTGCTATATTTTTAGATCCGAGTCATTGAAAAAAACTTAACATTAATGCTTAACCCCATGCCAGACCCTGAGGACCCTAGATTTAATTTCTATTTCTTTTTCCTATCCTGAAGTGCGATCGTATCTCATGTTTGCTGACTGCCTAACTTCACCCTTTATCATACATGCTTGGGTTACATGCTTATGTTATGGCAATTTGGAATCAGGTTTCCTTTTGTACCCCAAAAGATGTCCTAGGGAATCAGATCTGAGTGGCAGCTGGTATTAATTAATTTCAATGGCCTCTGGTAACTTTGTCTGAACTCTTGGGAAATCTAGAAGACAGGAGAAACCAATCTTTTATTGGCACCAGCAATAGCCAACGCAGATTAAATTTGGTGTCTAACTTATAAAATAATCAATATACACCTGCAGACAGTTTAATGAGTCCTTTGGCTAACCAAAGAATCTGTTCATTGTTCTGGGATAAATTGCTGTGTTTATGACGTGATCAGACTCTACAGTTAATCTAGTTACATTATTACAATATAATTACAATATATATGTCCTGTGACCCATAGACATGAATGAACTCGCCTGGACATCAGAACTGTGGTTGGAACAAAGAATCATATTTTAATACCTTGCCCTGAATATGTAGGTAAGTATCTCTTGTGGATAGATAAAAACAACTACTGTGCCTTTAGATAGATTTTGAGCTCTTTATATTTGATTTTTTAAAAGAGTTGAATATGCGTTATCCATAAAAAAAAGTTACTTTTATGTCGAGCTTTCTGATAATTATTTTAAATTATCCTAATTTATCATCTTGTGGTTTTATGCAAGGTCAGAAAGGACACCTGGCCTCTTCTTGTCTCAAATTCTGAAGCATGCTTGATGAGGGAGAAGCTATATATCATCTTTTTACATAGTACTCAATAGTATTTATTGACTTAGTTAACAAACTGAAATTAAACTAAAGAGCAAACCCTTGAGGAGTTTTCTAAAATGTGCTCTCTGTAATTAAGCCAAGAAAATGTATAAGTACTAGCCAAATTTTGTTCATTTAAAATGTCTTAACAACTTCTCTTTCCTCCTCATCTATCTAATCTATTTAAATCTTAGTTCGGATGTAATCTTGAATTTCCATTGTCTCTTATCAGAGAAGAATGTTGCTTCTCAGTGTTTTTTTACTGTAGCGGAGGCTGTATCGCATCTTAAGATTTGGAAATATGTGGGGCTGTTCACTGGATGTCACGACTTGAAATGGAGGGACACAACTGAGGTTTACAGCCCAATACGCATCAACCCTTATACACGAGGGCCACCAAATGAAGATTTGTCTGACCCAAAAGGCCAGTAATGCCAACACAAACTTGCCGCTTTCAAGATGGTAAAGGAGACTTTTATATTTTTTATGTAATACTTGAAATACTATTATGAAATCATACCTATGAAGCCTTCAAGATGGTAAAGGAGACTTTTATATTTTTTATGTAATACTTGAAATACTATTATGAAATCATACCTATGAAGCAAAAGATGCTAAGTTAAAATGAGTGTTACTCAGACTAACTTGCCACCCAAATATGTTCTTGGCTCAAGCATATTTTTTGTATGATTCCCAAGCTATGTTTTGTGATTCTGTGTATTTTATAGAACTCTTAGAAAACAAATATTTACCGCAGAACAGAAGACACAAGATTTGACTTACGTAAAAGCCCTTTCTCAACAGGAAGACTTTAGTCTCCAGCATAGAGCGTGCTAATAAATTCCCATCTTTGGAGGGGGATTCCCTCCTCCTGTAAGGACTCTGGGCTTTCCAGAGACTCCTTTAAGACAATCACAGCTTCTAACTTAATAAATGCTTGCTACGTCACATGCACACTTAAATTAAAAACTGCTCAGACACTGACTACCCCTATAAACATAGTCTGGGACCCTCTGAAATTTTGATTATAGGAAAATCCTCACTAATCCACTTGAAAATAGTTAATGATAAAAAAAAGTCTCCTGTTTAAATTTACTAATTTTGACATTAGTATTTGCTTTAGTGTATGTTATATTTCTAACTTCAGAAAAATAAATGAGAAGCAGCTCTTCTTTTAACCTTACTATTGAATTTGCTTTTATCCGTGGATATAAATAACTTACAAAGTCATCGCAAGGATTTGGGGCATTACCCGGAGCCTCCGAAGAGCCCCTCTCCCCCTCATCTTTGTCGCACGAAATCTCCTGGAGCTCCATTGCACTCTGCAGAGCTAAAGGCATGGCATCCTGAAACCCAAGAATAAAGTTACGAAAAGGGCAAAGTTCTGAAGTCAGTTCAGTTAAGCATATCCCAAATGTGCACTTCATTATTATAACCCTCTGTTAACCACTGAGAGATGCGAAAGGAAAAAAAGAAAGTGGAAAAACTCGGGTTATGTGTAGCAATCTATTTTCTTGTCTCCTTTAGTCACTTTCTCATGTTGGCCTGTATGACACCCTCTTTTATTAAGTGGAGTCTGTCTTAAATTCTCTCACTGGCCATTCTTCAGCATTCAACTCTTATAGATCCCCTAGGTTAAAAATCACACTTGTTAGATTTATGTCTTCAGTTTTCCTTAATTTAATGCTCTCTTTAAGAGAAGATGCTCATACTTTTGTTGAATCAGTTGATAGAAATAAACCTTTCTGTAGATGTTCTCACGAGACATCTACTCCTTGAAATGTATGTCAAGGACAGGGTTCCCACTGCCCTCTAGCTGTTATACAATAATCTTTTTTTCTTTTGCATTAAAGGCAGTGCTTTTGGAAAAGATTAGTAAACCTGATTGTAAAATCAGGCTTTGCATCTGTTAATAAATAAGGAAAAAATGTGGCTTGTTGGTTACATAGTATAGAACTTTGTCTCCAAATCATTGTGTCTGTCAGCCTTTGCTACTGTGGTATTTAAGCATTCAGACATCAGTGTCCGAAAACAAATATCTGAGAGAAAACTAGAAAATAGGGAGGGGACCATTTATTAACCAAGTTACACGTAATTCTACTAACTATGTCTCATAGTCGTGACCGTTGTCAGGATATTGTGAAGGACAATTTGAATTATCTATTAATTTGATTATGAGCTATCAAGAGGCATTACAAAACACTGGTTATAAAATATCTAGAGGTGTTCAATTTGCGTTAGAATTATATGATCACCATGTCCTTTCGTGGGCTGGCTGCTAGATAGCATATAGCTAAATTTGAGACCCAGCTATATATTTTTTTCTTTTTTTAATGGCCTTTATGTTATGTACTTTTTACTTTATAACTTCTCTAATTTCATTTTATATCCCCCTTTGATGTTCTTTTTCTTTCAGTTCTACTCTTAAATTTGTAAGTATGTGTTTTAGGTACTAGAAAGAGGTACGTTAGGAATCTCAGACAAATAAACAAAGACAATTTTTGCCTTGCCTGCAATTTTGCATTAATGAATTTACCTCTCGTATAAAGACAGTATGCTGATGGTCCAACACCACATGGCAATCATGTGAGCCAATGTTCCACAATCTGGCAGTTTGGATGGGGGAAGGGGGCGCAGGTAAGGTAACAAAGAACAAAACCTGAGTCTTTATATTGGCTTCCTTCACCAGCAATTTGCAGCCTTCCAAATTTGATACAGTAGGTGTCATCATATAAACAAATACAACAGTCACGTTTACTCTTCTTAATAACCACCGCCATCAATATGCTTGTAGAAACAATTGAAAACAGTTGGGTCTCACCTACCTGTATGTTTTGAAGACAGAATGAAATGTTCTTCACACAGTGCCTCACAGTCTTTTCTAAAGATCTAAATAGCTTTTCTTCTCTATTAAAAGTGTTGTCTTTCACCTAAAATACAGGCGAAAGTATTTATTTTTATAACTCAAATGAATCTGGTATTTAAATAATATATCACGAGCCATATTGGCCCAGTACATTACCAAAAGCTCCTTGTTGAGATAAAAACCTTTCATGACAGTACTGACGTTCTTTAACACAGCACTGTTTGTGTGCCAGCTCGCAGCACGACTGATGCTCAGTTAGCACCGCAAAGTCACGTGGTACATCTTAACTTGCTGTTCAGTTTTCACACAGCTTCACCTATGTCATAGTAGCGTAGGATGTAAAAGTTTCTGTACTGTTTTTAATGGCACATATTGTGTATGTACTCTTAAATTATATTACATTTGTGGATTTATAAACTATTAATAAAATTAAAATAATTAAAAATTTGATCTATTGACTGGAATTTGTTGTTTTGTTGATATGGCTTATTTCAATTTATTTCACAGTGGTTATCTTAGCAAATTGTCTTTCTGTTAGGAAAACTCAGCGGAGTTAAGCTAGTGGTCACATGTGTCCAGTTATTGTTTGCTATCTTACAGCTAAGCATTCAGAAAACAACATTTTTCATATGTCTGTGGCAGTTTCTAAGAGCGCACACTTATTATTTCTCCTTATGGTGAGAAGTATTTCTTGGCAATCAAAATGGCTGCACAAGGTCAGAAACAGCCTCATGCTGGCAAAACCTGTGTGAACACACAAATGTTTTGTGGGATGTGGCACGTATTTTTTGGTTTGCTACTGGGTAATAATTGTAGCTGTCCTCAGTTCATACATTTGTTAAGATGGTTGACCTTAGAACTGAATGCATAGAAAATGGTGACATATTATTTTTAAAGCCCTTAATATTGCTTACTTAGAAACATTTTGTTTAAATGGGCAGCATAATTCTTTGTAATCCACACAGAAGTTAACACCCTCTGCTTTAGGATCTTTTTGCTCTAATCCAGTTGATTTACGTAACAATAAGCTGTGTGGATTTTTTAAAATGCAGTTTTTAAGAACTCATCACTAGCTATTTTGTTTTGAAGATCTTGCCTGGGGCCCAGGTGACTTCTAAAAGTAAGAAGTTCAAGGATTACACAATGAGAAGTTGCCCATTTCCACTCCTCCATAGCTAAGCTTTTCTTATGCTGCTTTATTTTGCTAGAATATGCTGCTCTCACAACACTAATTATTTAAGCTATTCTCTCCTCTGATGGATTGAAAGCATGAGATTATTTTTGTCTTAATAATAACAATAGCTAATATTTATTAAGTACTATATTCCAGACACCATGCTAAAACCTGTTTTCCATTTCCCCCTTTTCATTCTTATATGACCCTATGAGGCAGGTGCTACAATTAACCCCACTGCAGAGATCAGGAAGCAGAGGTTCGGGAGGTGAGACTGTTGACCTTTCCTTGTCATCCGCTTTCTAACAGAACCTGCACCTCTACTCTAAGTCAGACACACGGCTGACCTGCCGGTGACGACCCTTCCCACAGTCTTTTGCAGCTGGCTTACCCGTGGAACTGGGTTTGGGCAAACAGGATGTGAGCAAGTGAAGTTTCTTTTCCGAATCTTGGCCTTATAACACTGTCCCTAGGACTCGAATAAAGACATGGCAGTGACCCAGGTTTAACCTGGCAGATGAAGACAATATGTTTAGGGAACAGCATAGCACAATATCGGGGAGAACTGGGAGCCCGAAGAATCTCACGCAGCTGAACTCATCTGGGCTCACCTCTCAGGATTATTTTAAGAGAGAGAAATAAAGAAAGAGCCAACTTAAACTTAGCTGCTGTGTTCGTTTTATAATCTCTCTGTGACAGAAGCTTGGCCTTTACCTTAACTAATATTAGAAGTTAAAAGAAACTTGACCATATTAATAGGTAGAACCAGGATT
Organism: Eonycteris spelaea; assembly: GCA_003508835.1. Lineage (NCBI taxonomy): Eukaryota > Metazoa > Chordata > Mammalia > Chiroptera > Pteropodidae > Eonycteris > Eonycteris spelaea. Next base: position 7,667,821 of record PUFA01000062.1, read on the forward strand.
CACACTTACGTTGTCTGAATTCAGAACCTTGTTGTATTCCCAGTCTGTAATAAAGTATCTGGCACCTAAGAGTTCAATACATGTGTGATGAATGGAATAGAATCTTCCTCTTGGGTAATAATTTCATACCTTAACTCCACCAAATATTTCCCTTGAGCTGCTGACAAGTGCAAAATTGACTGATTTGAGATTTATCTCTTCTACAGTCCAGCCTATGCAGCTGATTTTCTGATTAACAGTGAAATGCTTCACTGCTGACAGGACATCCTCTCAAAAGATTAAGGGGACAATCTAATTAATATCCCTCCAGGCCACTTTAACTACAATTCACTTTAGTTCACAATTGAAAAATACCAGAAGCTGATGATAAATATGTTAAAGGATGTAACAGCTCCTCAAAAGCCTGCCCAGAATTAAGACCTGCCTATTGTTCCTCAACAGAATTGTCTCCAGTCAGAAGCAACAACCCAAAGAGCAGGGAGGAATTTTCTGCACAATATTTATATATGCCTCTGGAGGTTCCGTCTCTTCTCAAATGAATTCCCAATTCTCCAAGAGGAGACGAGAATGAGGCTTGGAAGAAGTGAATTATAAGTGCTAGAGAGGGGGTCACCATATGCCACAGGGCCACAGGGGTCACTAGGTCTTGGTCAGATGGCAGGAAGGAGTAAGAGGGAAATATAGGCCCCAGTCTTTATTGGAGTTTTTTTGAGGAAACTCTACAGAAACAGCTGGAGCAGGGTAAACAATTAGCTAGCTTGAATAATTCCCCTAGGCTTGGAGCTATGGGGGAGGGGAGGTAGGAGGAGAGGGTGGTCTCTAATTGCTTAGTACCTAGCCCAGGGACCCCTGGCAGAAGAATATTGGCTTTGTGTGTGAGTTAGATAAGGAGGTGTGGGACTATAGACTCAGGGTTGGTTGGTTTGCATATGAAAGAAGTGATTCCAGCCGAGTGCTCCACTATCTTTAAGAACAGGTTAGCCCTGAATGGGGCAGCTCTCCACAGTCTGGCAAGCTTTTTAAAAATGCCACGACATTATAAAATACAGAAGTAAAAGACCTGATTAATGCCATGCGTAAAGGTGTTGACATCCGTGTGGAAAGTAAGAAGTCAGCACATTAAAAGGTAAATAACAATACAAGACAATGATAAAAAGTAAAGATGATGATGGCAACGATGATGATGATGATGCCAATGTATACTGAGTACTCATGTGCTGGGTACTTTTTTATATGCGTCATCTCATTTAATTTTCACAACCACTCCATATGTCGAGTCCTAGTATAATCCCCAATTTACAGATGATTACACTGAATTTAAGTTATATGCCCAAAGACGGATGGATATTCATGAAGTGGCAGAGGTGAGGTTCAAACCCAGATCTGGATGATTTCAGAGACTGTGCTCTTAATTTCTGTCCTGGACTGACACCTGCAAATATTAACAGTGCCTCGACTGGGATACACTCAGGAACTTTGTTAGGCATTCAGAAGAGGAAAAGGCCACTTCTAGCACAGACAACGGGGAAAAAAGGGGAAAAAATAACAGAGCAGCCAAAGAGTGAGGTAGATGAAACGGACCATCTAAATAAAACCAATGCTGAACCTCCATACAGTTAATTGCTTCTAATTCAAATTAAAAGGCTTAGTTAGAGATGTAGCATAATAAGGGATAACATCAGGCAAATGAGAAGGAAAAAAAGTATTATAGTATTGTGGGTCCCAGGCCTGGCTGATCCCAGGTCTGGCTGTGATCCAGGCTCGGGCTAGTAATAGGACCCCAGACTTAGAATGTCACATTAGTACAGTAAGGCATCTGCACCTAAAATAAATAAATATAATTCAGCTTATTGTATCACACATGTGTGGCTGGATGCCACTATTGTACAGTGATCGATGTGGAGCCATGTGGTCCCCTGGGGAGCAGAAGGGGAGCAGAAGTAGAGCAGAAGCAGAAGCCCGCTCCGCACAGTAGACTGCACTTCCCCCAAGAGAACTGCGCTCCCCTCAAAAAAGTTGGTGCCTGCCGTTTCCCTCTCATGACAACCCCTCATGCATTCTTCCACCTGGGCGTCTCACCACCTAGACCTTCCTTTCTTGATCAGCTCGGAGCTGACAAGTATTTCAAAAACTGTCCTGCCTACTTTTTTTTTCAGTTTTTTAAAAAGCTTTACTTTTATTAAATGTATTGCCATATATTTGACTCTCTTTACCTAATTCGTCCTCCCCATCCACTCCCACTTCCCCTCCAGTAACCACCTTTCCGTTGTCTGTTCCTATGAGTTTGTTGGTTTGTTAGTTTGATTGTTTCATTTGCTTATTTGTTGCTTTGGTTAGAAGCCCACTTCATCACCACCTCTAGGACATAAATTTTCTATCTAGTTATTTTCAAGAGGTGTTCCACTGATCATTTACTTCAAGGTCGTTTAGCTTCAAAACACCTGGAGTCTATGTAAACCTCCAGACTTTTAGGTTGCACCCTTGAACCATGTGGAACCCTGAAACTGTCTTTTAGCAAGCTCCTCAGGTAATTCTTACGCACCTTAAAGTTTGAGAGCCTTTGCTAATCCGTCCATTACTTATTAGGGGTTGAGATTGAAGTGGTTCAAGTCAGGCTAACTGCTAAACAAAACAATTACCCAGTAATATAATGTGCATCTCTTTGTTGTTTTTATTTTTGTTTTACGGGGGGAGAGGGCAGGGGAGAAAGGGGATAAGACGTAGGAAAAAAATCTCACTAAGGTATGCACATGAACACTTTTTATTATAGGTGAAATAAAGATAAAGATGAACATCAAGGGGTCCCTAAAAGAAAGGGAAATTTTTTTAAAGAGCAGAAGGAAGACAGGGATGAAAGGAGGGCATTGCCCTGTGTGAGATTACATGCTAGTTGGTGATGAGTGTCAGGACTCCTGGAGCATTCCTTATTGAGTCCTGCCCTTTTGTCCTTATTTCTGCTTTGTCTGCTTCCTGAGTGGAAGTATCCCCACTAAGTGTCAAAACCACCCTCAGCCCATTTCCTCTAAAAGAGAAAGGGAGAAAGGAACACCTTTGGGCAATTACTTTTATCTCCATGTTCTAGAAACAGCTGTGAGAACAACAAACCGAAATCTCACAAAAACATCATCATTCATGGTCCCCAGGGAAAACGTATGTGGCCCAAGAAGAAAAATTACCTGTGATTCTCCTCTAGTCAGAATCTTTAGATGATTTGTCACTCTTTTTGATTTCTTGCTAATTGAATGAATATTTAGTTTAGACAATTTATCTTTAAGTGATTCATCCTCATCATTCTTCTTGTATTTTAGAACTGAAAGAGAAGAATGTGGTAACGCATCTGGACACGTGCAGCATAGAAAGTGTGTGTGCCATCCAAAGTATTCAAGATCAATATTTATTTTGCAGATGCAATATGCTCCAGTTCCACTGCCCAATCACTGACCTTCAGAAATCCAGCTGTCCAAGGGCGTGAACTCCTCAAAGCCCAAGGCTCAATCACCTCCCACACCAAAGAAATCCCAGATACTGGAAAAAAGCTCTTCCTTTCCTTTCAGATAGTACATTTTCTATCTGGGATACTAGAACAAAGACCTAACTAAGAAAAGACATCCAACGGTAAGGCGATCTCAGATCCTAGCGTGGCCTTCTACCAGCAGAGAGATTTAAACTTAGAGTCACCTTTCTGAGCTATACTTTTTGTATCTTTAAAATCATTTTCACTTGTCTTATTGTTCAAAATGTTAAATATCCCTAACATTCATTTTTGGTAAGGGTGTGGAGAGAAAGACAATCTTATATACTGCTAATGAGAATTAAACCAATGAAGTTTTTGTAGAAACAATTTGGCAGAATCTTATAAAAACTAAAATATTCATAGTCTCTGACCAAGAGGTCCATGCAAAGAAATCTGCTTTCCATGAGTATACAAAGTTTTGTTTGCTACATTTTTTTCTAATGGCAAAATGTTGGAAACAATCTAAAACTGTATCCTAGAGAAATAGTATAATAAATTATGACACATTCATAAATGGAATACTATGAAACCATTAAAAAGAAGGCCATATTAACTGGAAGAATGTTTATGACATGAAAACCCAGCAAACCATAGCACCACATGTGTTGCAGGAGGGAAGGAAAGAAGGAGAACAGAGAGTAAGGAGAGAGAGAAAAAAGAAAATAGAAAAAAAAGACAGAAAGTCTGAAGAAAACAATAAAATCTAAGCTATGCAAACTAGAATCAAGGGAGAGAAAAATTTTTCCTCTTGAAAGCTTTGAAACATTTTAAGCAAACACAAAAGTAAGAAGAATAATATAACAACTATTATCTATCTTCTAGCTTTGTCAAATCTTAATTTTGCTTTGTTTCTTTTTTTTCTTTTTTTTTAATCACAGAACAGGTGAAGCTTCTCTGTTCATCATCTTTAATCCTTACAGGGGATCGTGACCCTAAATAATGGGTTTATTACATCTGTATCTATTTTTATGCTTTTATTATATATTTATGCAGTCATATTATTTTGAATAATTTCAATCTTTATAAAAATGTTACGAAATTTTATATATTCTTGTCATTTGCTAATTAACTTTAAAAAACAACATTATTTTGATTTATCCAATTGATATATGTACTTTAATTTTTGTAATTTTTATGTTTTCATGATATAGTGTATAATACATAGCTTATCCATTATCTGAATAAATATATGTAAGTCGTTTTCTCTTTCTCTCTTTTTCTTTCTCTCTCCCTCTCTCTCTCTCTTTGCTATTATGAACAATGCTAGTTATGAGCACACTGGCAAGTTTCTCAAATATCTATATATTGATTTTCTGGGTCTTGGTGTGCGCATCTTCAGCTTTACTAGACATTGTCAAATTGTTCACCAAAGTGGTGATTCCAAGTTGCATTCTCACCTGCAGGTTGGGATTCAGCACTTAACATTACCCATTAAAAATCTTGTTGCCAATCTGATAGGCCAGGAATGATATGTCTTTGTGATTTTAATTTGCATTTTTCTGTTTAGCACTGAAGCTTATTGGTCTTTCTGTGGATTGTTTTTTTTTTTTAATTAAATTTTTTGGGGTGACATTGGTTAAAAAGAAATCTAACTATGGGAGTTGAACACACAATGTAAATATATATATGCCCTACTGTTAAAGTGCACAGATAAACGTATTGGATTTCGTTAACCAATGTCACCATAAACAAACAAACAAATAAATGAGTTTCAGGTGTACAATTCAATAACGTCATATGTATATTGCATTGTGTTCACACACAGTTAAATTTCCTTCCATCACCATATCTTTGACCCCCTTTAATCTTACCTACTTCTCCCTCCCTCCTTCCCTCTGGTATCCACTAAACGGTTGCCTGTGTCTACGAGTTTTTTTTGTTTGTCTTGTTTGTCACTTTCCGTTTATATTCACATATGAGTGAAATCATATGGTTCTCAACAGAATTACTTTTCAAAAATATTAACCTGTTCTGTATTTGAATGTTTTTATTATTGATTTAATGTCAATAATTATATATTCTAGTTAATAATCTTTTGTCTATGATCTTTTTAATTTGTTTATGGTGCCTTTTACTCTACAACTTCACTTTTTACTTACATCTTTCTTTATCATTTGAATTTATTAATACAAATACATATTATTTTGGATAAAATATAGAAAATAAAAATAATAAAAATAAATGAAGTGGTTGGACAGTTAACTTGAAAGTCCTATTGTTTTAATGTTGAGTTGAGATTTAATGTTAAAGGACAAAGCCAATTATAAACTTAAGTTTCGACAAAGCTAGAAGCACCCGGATGATAGGAATTGTGTAATTGTGCCATTTCTTTTAAAATCTACATTCTACTTTAGACACCAATTTTACATCTTAGCTACCAAATAGGTAACAATAATTTACTAATTTGAGGAAGAAATATACTTGCTCCCTTTAGTAAAGCTGTATTGCCAAAAAAAAAAAAAAAAAAAAATTCTCCATTCATTGTGGGCCGGAACCGAAGAGACTGGTGTGTCAGCTGGGCCGCCTCACATGGACCATCACTTTTCAGCGCTGGCTTCACACAGCTCTGGTTACCTGGCCATGCCGCGTCTTCCTCTACTACATACACTGCCAGGAAGAGGAAGACTGCGTGCTCTGGGTATCTTCAGCCAACGATATTTTACCAGGCGCGCAGTGGTCAAAAGAAGTTGAATACGAGGCCATTTGATTTATTTTTTTTTAAAAAAATGTCATTTTTATGCCTCATGATCTTCTCCTGAACCCAGCAGGCAAGGCAAAACCACGATCCCCTCCCTAGCCCCAAAGTCCAAATAGCAAATGATCGTAATCACTGCAACTGCTCTAACTGCTTTGAAACACAGGCCAAACACTCCAATCACGGGAAACGCACGATGCATCATATCTCTTCTTACCTAAATCTTTCCGTCGTTTAAGTTCATTGATGTTGACGTTAATGCCTTTCACTGCAGCAAAGGCTTCCTCCAGGGCGCCGCGGTCCGGGTGGCCTGGAGGGGTGGAACCGCAGAGTTCGCACAGCAGCAGGGGGTATTTCATCACGCGCTGAATTGGTTTGATCATCAAGGAGCCCATGTCCAGTAAGTTTGGTTTGCCTCTACGGTGCGGATAAATAATATCAGTGTCACAAAATTTGTCTTATTAACTCCTTTTTGGTTTTGTGATTTTTTTTTCATGATTATTCCTGAAACTTTTTCTTTTCCCACTCCCCACCACCCAATTTGGCTATGTGCAATTTCTAAATAAAAGCAAGAGCAATGATGACAGAAAGCAGCAGGGCTGAGAGATCCTACTACTAAACAAAAAGCTAAAAGAAAACAAACTAGTCCATCTGTCCACCAGAATGGACCCAACGCATGATTTCCATCCATGTTCCCCTTACAGGTTTTGTGTTTTTTTAAATAACAGACTTTATAATAATAGTAGGAAACAACTTCAGAATGCATTTTTCCATGACAACCAGAAACACATATGCTGATGGTATTTTTGTGATTATTAGTGAGAAAAATAAATTTATTGTAAAATCTAAAAAGATGGCTTGCCAAGTATAATCAAAACATTGTCTTCTGTCTTCTAACAAATCGAGAAGTTGCATTTATTATATTTCAGAGGTTCTACCACAGTCTCCCAAAGAGATTTATAACAAATGCCACGGTTCTCTAGATATTATTAATATCGTCACTATACAGATCATTGCTATTGGACAATGACTTTCCAGGATTTTCTGTGTGGAATTTCTTCTTAACTGACAGATTTTCAAATAGCTACACAAAAGTGGGCACACATGCCTGATTCATCTTTTAGGGGCTTCTCAGATGAGGACAGAACCATTTCAACTGACCAAGTAGTTCACAGGAAGTGAAAAAGCTACAAGCTTGGTCATGCCATTGTCCAACCCACTGGCATTCATTTTTCAGCCAGAATGCAGTGGTTTTTAAAAGCTTCTTTACGCAAAAAAAAAAAAAAAGACAAATAAAGAGACTTTTGGTGGATAGATATATTTATTTTCCTTTAGGTTTTTATTTAATAGATAGAGAATACAGAACAGTTTTCAAATCCTGATAGGTGGATTTTTCATTCTTCAATTATTATTTTTTAAGTACTAATATGGAGAGAAAACAGAACATGATTGGAATAGTGAAACGAATCTAAAAAATATTGAATAAAATAGAAAATTCTTATTAGGGAAGATCTGAATTACCTTAGATATAGTATAATGCACTCTTCATTTGACAGATGAGAGATGAGGGAATGTTGATTATCATGTGTACGTGCAAAATGTGTGCATGTGCACATACACACACATCAGTCGCTCTCTGTCACATCTATCTATTTTCATCATAGCACCTATCACTACCTGGAATCGCCTTGTTTCTCTATTTACCACTTTGTGCTTAGTTTCTCTACCACTATATAGTATTCTCTCAATGAATATAGGTAAACCGAAGTTATAGATTTCTGAGATTTTCTGTAATGTGCTTTTATTTTACATTGAACTTTACTTTTCCAAAAAAAAAAAAATCACAGTGGTCCTAATAAAAGAATTTTGTTCATGTGTTGAACAAATGATGATAATATAATAGAGACAGAGACTGAAGTGAACCAAAAGGTAGCATTTTTTTTTAAGAAAAAACAAAATAAAAAAAGGTTGCAAAGGAGTAACATGTTGCTTTAATATGATTTACCTTGTACTTTCTACTCATTTGCACCAAACCTATTAAAGAAGGGAGGAAGGGAGATCAGGAGAAAGGGTGGCAAAGAAGATATGCAGGAAAGAGTCAGAGAGAGATGTTATTGGTTTCTAAGATAAAAATATATAAATCCGTTATGAATACTGAAAAAATAAGTAAAATATTTCTAACTGATGGCTATCAATAGCAGGACCTTTGAATATGAAGGGCAAATTTTCTTATTTATCTTAAGCAGAGATTCTTCAACAATACAACAGTTTAGATAACTAAGTAGAAATAATTCCATTAAATAATAACAAGGCAGGAATATGGAAGGTAATTAATTTGACTAGAAACCATATTATCTATATGAATATGATCAAAATTTCTTGAGTTTTTTCCCTTGACTATCATCTAATATTATTTATTAAATCTTCTAAAACTCACTAAAAATGTCATCAAAATATAATCAAACAATTCAAGCAAAGAAAACTCAATTTTAATATATAATTTATTAGTATGGTCTATTGTTATATATCCATTTTTATCAATTTAATTACCAAAAAATCTCAGATATATTAAAATATATCTTTGTAGCTTTGAGCTGCCCTCCCTTCTTTCCTCCTTATCTGTCAAGGATCTTCCAAGATCTGTCAAAAAAAACAAACTAAGCCCTTTAGCTGGGTACAAATTTTATCACTACTTCTTTTCCCATCATTCTGGCATCAAAGTTCTATTCTCTCCCTTTTATGTTTCAAATGGCAATAATAACAATGATAAATGATTACTGTTTCTCTTAAAAGCATCACAAATGCAAATATTAAAAAGCCTTTCTCAAAAAAACAGAAATTTCCCAGACACTTTTGTATTCAGACAGGGACTTTTGACAGTTCCCCAAGTGATGAGCCATGATGTTTTGACATCTGCATCACAAAAACGAACAATATAGTAGAAAAGACAGAGGATGGTATAAGATAATGACACTCCAGGTGTTCAATGTCACAAAATTCACCCATCTTATCACACCCAGTAAGATTAAGTTCTGATAACTGTGAAGTAGGCAAGTCCTATGTGTGATACAACCCAGCTCAGCCAATCAGCCAATTAGCACATGCCTCCTCCATAGAAAGTACCAAATATGTAACGATTCCCCATATATACTGAGCTAAAAACTAAGGTAGTTATTAATTTGTAATTCTGTTTCATCTTCTTCCTCTTACCATGAATGTTTTGGCAAGTATTTAGTACCATAAGTAGCTACATTGATCTCAATACAAATTATTATTGGAATTTTACAAAGTCAACTAAACACAGCTGGCTTTGTTTTAGCAGCATCCAGTTTTGCTATAAAGAACTTCACATCAAATACAAGGAAACAGTTACACAATGAAAATTAAAATGACTTTTAAATAATGTAAAAACTATAATGGAAAACAGAAAAAAAATCATATATTCAACTGTGAGGTATATCTATATTTCTGACTCAGAGGGAGAAAATGAGAGAAAAAATAATCATGTAACTATTGATCATATTACTTTAAATTTCCTTATTTTATGACCACAAGTACCCTAAATTTAATTTATTTTACAGTAGCCACAAACCATCTGTACTATTATTGATTTATTTTCAATTTATTTCTCTTTAAATGCTTTAAATCAATTTTAGAAGAAACTGTATATTGCTACACAAATAATAAACAAATATCATTTGCCATAAATTAAAAATAGTTGTAAAAATAATTACAGAACTATGAAACAAATTTTAGAAGATATAAAGAAGATGAATGAATGGTAATTGATACAGCAGGCCAGAGAGAATCAGTAATATGAAAGGGCAATAATTTAATCATTCCTTCAAAGTTTTATTAATTAGAATCCTTGAGAACCTGTGGAAGTGGAAAGAGAGAGAGGCAGGGATTGGAATAAGAACTACTTAAAAACCTGTTTAAGAAAAAGCCTAATCCTTAGGGTGCTATGCAAATAAAGAAGATCAGCTGGATGACTAAGAAAAGACCTCTTGGAAATTAAAGGATAATAGTAGAAATAATTCACAAGTGTTGAAAATATTTGTGAAATTTCCAGAGAGAAGAGCAGAAAGGGATAGAAAACAGAAGAAAAATATAGAAAATTATAAGACTGTTCTAGGAGGTTTGATATCAAAATAGTGAGTCCCAGAAAGAGAGAACAGAGACTCTATAAGGAGGAAATCATCAGTGAAACAATTTAAGGAAAGGACATGGGTTAGCAGATTGAAAGATCTCACTGAGTACGCAGCAGAATGGATGGAATAGAGCACACCTTGGAATTCGTGAAACTTCACACTATAAGGGACAAAGAGAAGATCCTACAATCCTTTAGAGAAATATAAACAAACAGGCACAATCGATTAGGAATCAGAAAAAGCTTCAGAATTCTTAGAGCAGTAGTGAAAGCTAGGAAACAATGAAGAATTACCATTAATTTTAAAGGTGAATAATTTTCAATTTTGAATTCTAAATTATTTAGAATTCAATAGTTTAAAATTCAAACTACAAATCAAGTGTTGGGATAAAATAAATATACTTTAATATAAAAGTTCTTAAAATTTTACTTCCCATGCCTTCTTCGATGAATACAGGAAACTATTGAAGAATATACTCTGCCAAAAACAAGAGAGGCAAAGGGAATATCCAGATGATGGGAGGGGAGTTTCTAAAAGACAGTTGTGCCCAGTATCACTGGTCCAAACTCAACAGGTCAAAAGGCTCCAGGAGAGGCTTTTTAAGGGAAGTGCAATTGATAGATAACGCATCCTGGTGTCTTAAATATGACTGGCTGTGAGTTTGGCATTATTGATTAGCAGAAAGAAAATTAATAAAATGGGGGAAAAAGAGATAATAGTTAACTCCCAGAAAAACAAGTAATGATTTATTCCAAAGTTTATCTCTGAAAAGAAGTTTCCTCAGGTATAATTCAAACACTGATTATAGATCTAATCCAAATTACAATGTAACTAGCTATATAGGGAGAATGGAGAGACGGGAAGAATATAAGTGTGCACGCATATGTATGTACACATGCATGCGTGTGTGTGTGTGTGTGTGTGTGTGTGTGTGTGTGTAGTGGAGATGAGGAAGGAAAGACAGACAAATTCTTGTCTTCTATAGAGGGAAGTCAATACATAAGACCCCAAAAGGTAAAACCAAACATGTTTTTAGAGTCATGAAGATAAATTCCAAAATAGTCAACTAAAAGATGTGAAAATGCTTTTGTTTACAGGATGAGCATTTAGGAGCAGGTCAGAAAAGAGAGGACTACTTGTTTTCTTAAGTCCTGTGGAACTATTTGGCTTTTTAAATCATGGTACATATAATTTTTACAAAAAAGAGAAAATTTTCAAAGAAGAAACATGCAAGAATATCCAAAAGAATTCTGAAAAGCAAGAGTACTGAGCTGAGATTAGTTATAATCTGATATAAAATATCTGATGTACCGGATATAAAATATAAAGCTGCAAAAATGAAAACAGTTGGCCTGGGTACATATATAGGTATGGGTACAAAAATGAGTACATCCATTAGCACAAAATAGAAAATCAGGAAATAAATATAAGTATGTATGGAAATTAACTACATGGTAAATACGACATTCCTACTCAGTGGAAAAAAAGGAATTATGTTGTGATAATTAGCTAGCCACATAGAAAAAAATAATAAAAATGAACTCCACACCAAAATAATTTCCAGATGATCAAAGATTTAAATGTTAAAAATGAAACTATACAATGACCTGAAGGAACCATAGGATTACACTTTAAAAACAGTCTTGGTGTTTCTATTCGATACACAAAATCAAACAGCCATAGTAAAAAAAAGTGATAAATCTATTTAAAAATTTACTCTGTAGAGTAGTACAGATAAAAACAAAAACAGAATCATTCAAAAACTATATTAAAAGTCAAATGATAAGCTAGAAATCATTTATAGCACATAAGACAGATAATACTTGCTAATTAAAGAGCCATTATCAATTTATTAGAAAACAGGAATATCTCAATAAAAGTGAACAATCAATGAAGAAGATAATTCATTAGAGATGAAATACATCTGGTTAAACCTTATTAAAAGTGCTCAAGGTCATTATTAATAAAAATTAAAACAACACAATACTATTTTTGGCCTATCGCATTGCCACACATTGTAAAGATACAAATATTAATTCTATCTAGTGCTGGCAAGTTGTAGATAAGCAGACAACTCATATATGGGTAATGGGAATATAAATTGGTTCAACTTTTCTGAAATTTTCTGGCAATATGTATCAAATGTCTTTTGGTCTAGCAATCCCACTTTTAGAAATGTATCCTAAGGAAATAATTAAATTATTGTGCAGAGATCATGTGTAAGAATGAACACAGCATCAATCTTCACATGACAGACACAATTCAAGTATCTGAAAGTTATGGTCTGTGCATCAGATAGAATATTATGCAGTCATCAAGCAATGGAGATTTATGTTTACTGCACAGAAAGATGTTCGGGATGTATTGATAAATGAGGTAGCACGTTGACGTACAGGAAATATATAGCAATCCTATTTTAGTTGGTATGTACATGGAGAAAAACCTGCAGCGAAGTAAGAAACTTCACATTTTAACAATGTTATAATAATTAACTATAAAATACGACCACTAATTGTCTTTCCTGTCATTTTGATTTTCTATGTTTTGCAGTATTTCTTTAACAATTTTGAAAAAATGAAACTTAAGAAAAGAGAAAATAACTTATAACATTTTGAAATTAATAAAATCCCCTGAGATCCAAAGGTTGGAATAGCTGGTCAGACAGAGAACACATACAGAAAAGTGTGAAAACAGGAAGATTCAAAACTGCATTTCTGGAGATAATTAAATTTAGAAGAGGTATGTTTTTCTTGCTTTAGAACATGGGACTGTATCAGATGCTTTATGGGAGGACAGGAGATTCTATGATTTTTGTCATTTTAATACTGTCTGATGTTTGCATTAAATCGTAATTCAAATGAATCATTTTAGAAGTTATAATTGTTTTTGCCTTTCTCTGTACTTTTTAAAATGTAGATCGGAAAAATAAAACAGAAAAAATTTAGTTTCTATTAAGTAAGGGCTTCTTCTTTTGAAGCCATTTAAAAACCTGCCCCCCTTAAATGCACTCTTGGCTACAATATTCTTAGCCTTAGCTACTAAGGTGCCTCCCAATTACACAGCCCTTGACATTGCCTTTTACCCTTTCATGTTGCAGCTTGTGTGCCTCATGACCTGAGTGAGAGAAACAGGAAAGAAAATAACTCATGACAGAAGTGACTTTGATGTTCATCCAGCCACATGCTGTGAATGCTCTTCCTCTTTTTCAATTTTAGATATATAGGATAGGCTAGAGGGGGCATGCACAGTCTGCTAACTCCCACATAGCAGAATCTGTGCAAAAGCTAGTGCCATTTTTTAAGCAAGTATTTCAATACAATATACTATTTGTTGTGAGTATTCTGTATGGAGGAGGCTGTGCATGCTGACTGTATTAAAAAAAAAAAATCTCTCTCTTTTCCTCTGAATCTCTCTCTCACACAAAGACCTAGACTGTAGGGGAAAACACCTAAGCAGAATTTGTACCATATAGAAGTTCTTTAATCATCCAGCTATGTGAATCTCCAGTCCCAGGCACAATGATGCCAGGAGCACAGGTGTTATAAGATAGCAAGCCCTACCTCTGTATTGTCTGAGTAGCCAACTATTTCATCTTAATATTTCATTTGCATGCTATATATGTGGGCATGATTTTTTCTTCATAAATCATATGAGTCCAAATAAAAAAGAAACCAAATATTTTACTTTAATATATAAGAAATCTTTTCTTATGTACATTAACCTAAGGTAACCTCAAAAATATTATGGTATTCATCTGAGATTTTTTAAGTCTAACGTTGTTCTTAGAGAAAAGTATTTGGGGCACATTAAGTTTCATAAATGTATGTGTGATAAACAGTTCCTGAAGAGTTTCTGATACCAGCAAACATGTGATTTAAGTAAATTATATCCCAGGATTCTCCTAAAAAGTTTGATAAAGTACATAGGATAATAATTTAATATGTAGGATCATCTCAGACAAACTTCAAATAAATGTACTAATAATGTCTATGGCAAATGCTTTGAAATCTTGACTTATTTTTTAAAAGCAATAAAACTGTAAAAACTAAGAATTCTGATTTGTACAGAAAAATTCAACAGCTTTTCCTTATGATTGTTATATCTGATTTCTATTATTAAGATTAAAGTACTTACTCTTGCATGTATATATTCCTGTAAGAGAGGGGGAGAAAAAATAAATTTGTGTAAATCCACACATTTGAGGTAAACATTATAAAACTTTAAAATTTCTATTATATAACATAAAGTAATAAGTCATTTTCATGAATGTTTTGTAGAATTGGCCTCATTATGTGATAATCAAGTTCCCAAAATTTTATTTTCGTACGTATGGACCATTTTCATTTTACACTTTATATTAGATTAAAAACTGTTGATTCCGATTGTAGTTAGTAAATTTTGATCATTTGAAAATGGATTTAAAAGTCAATTTTTGTTTACATTATAAAAAGAACCTATTAAACATAGCAATAGAAAAAAATGGATTACAAGATTATGAAGAAAAGTGTAATTGACTTGTAGAAAACAAATGTTGTGTGCTCTGTAATATCTCTGCATATAGTGATGTAGATTATAAACAACTTACCTATTCGATAAGAGAATTCTCACAAGAGCTTTCACCAGGCATTGCTCAAGTAAAACTAAGGTCCTATCAAGGCAACCTGATCTACCTCTCCTCCCATCTCCTCTCTACCTCATTTCCTGTTGTTCTCCTACTCGCCCATCTATGGCAACCAACAGGTCAGCTTGTGCTTTCTAAAGCCCAAAGATGGACTTCTGCCTGGAAGTCTTCGCGTTTGCTGTTCTTCTGCCTGATTGCTCTCTCTCCAGATAATGCTCGCTCATCTTCAGCCCTTCGCTCAAATGTGCCTTCTGAGTGAAGCTTTCTCTGACCAACCTTTTGAAAATTGTACTCCCACGGTACTCTTTATCC
The DNA here is from genome assembly GCA_003508835.1 of Eonycteris spelaea. Lineage (NCBI taxonomy): Eukaryota > Metazoa > Chordata > Mammalia > Chiroptera > Pteropodidae > Eonycteris > Eonycteris spelaea. Next base: position 7,683,114 of record PUFA01000062.1, read on the forward strand.
TTATCCTCCGCTTTATTTCTCGCCATACTGCTTTGCCACTTTCTAATACGCTGTACAGTTACTCAGTTTATTATCTATCTCTCCACTCTTGAACCTCAGGAGCGCAAGGATTTAGGCTTCCTTCGTTCTCCTCTGTAGCCCCAGTACCTGAAAAGGTGACCGGCACATGGCGGGAGCGCAAAACGTATTTGCCAAATTAATGAATTAACTTTAAAAAGTGGGAACCGTTCAAGTTAAATTTCAGGAGCAAGGGAGTTGGAAGTTTTTCTCTAAAACCCTCATGTTGCTAAAGAGAAGGAAGACTCTGCTTTAATCACCTGATCTCCTTGACTTCTGGTTTCCGGTCTTTTGGATTACAGTAAATGTGTTCAATATAAAAACATTTTGTGACCCTATTCTATAATAGCAGATGGTCCTTTCAGATTCAATGATTGAGAAAAAATTCAATGATAAGTACTTATGCTGAATTCTGTAAATTTTAATGACCTTGAATTTTTAAAAATTCATACCAGTACTCTATATATGTGAACAATAATGGTATATAGGTGCGTAAAGCAATTATTTCTTCATTCTTCAGATGTGTTACGTGAATGAATTCCTACACAATTCAAAATAACTAGGTTCTGCTGAATCTAAGACCTCCCAGTTGGGTCAAGCAGGGAATTATAAATTTTTTTAAAAAATCAGCAGCTGCCACAATTTTAAGCAATTATTAACTGTTATTTGAAGAAGTCTTTTACTTCAATGAAAAAAATTGCACCATCACTATCTCCTTGCCCAATATTTTGTCCATTCTTTTCCTTTAAGCCCACATTCTTTCTCTAATTTCTATCCCTTGTAATGAAGAATTTCATTTTCCCAATGTGCTCTGTGGATCACAGATCAGAGAATTTGGGGCAGCAGTTGGATAAAAATTAAAACGCAGTTTTCTATTGGAAACAAATTGAATAATGTGATTGTTTCGGAACCAAAACACATACTGAAGTTGAAAAAAGGATTCTTCTTTTAACTCTTAGAAAAGACATGGAAACATTTTTTTTCTCTTTCAATTTCATTTATTTTACCAAATAAAACCTAAATATTATAACATAAATTAAGCACTGTGTTTAATATAAAGTATAACATTTTACGAAAAGGAGCCTGAGATTTTCCAACAGGTTTTCCCTGTTGGAGTTAGTGAATAGTTGGGGGCACTATAATTAAAACAATTCTTTTTATTTATTTGCTCAACATTTAAAAAAAAATCTCTCTCTTAAGATAAAACTTTCCAGAAGTTAACCCCAGCCAAGGACAATTCAGGAAGGAAGGAGTTCAATTGTGTTCATTTACCACCTTTATGGGATAAAGTAACTCAATATAGTCACTGCCACACATATTCTGTGGGTTCATTATAATTTAACTCACGATTAACAAAAGTTTTTATATGGTTGTTCCTTAAAGATGATAGTCTTTGTTCAAACGTGATGCCACATACCAAGGAACTGAAAGAATTTCCAAAAGTAATTTTAATTTTTATGAGACCGCTCCATTAGAATAATACTATAAAATATAAAATGTGGTGGAAAATTGAGATCTATTCCTCTAGATTCTGCATCGCGTGAACTTCTACTTCCTCCCTGGATGGAGATGCCACAGCAGGAATGTGAGCAGCCAAAGTACCCAGGTGACTGTAAGTCAGAAGTTTCCTTCTATGGACAGTGGCCTTGGTTAGGAAGAGAAATGTAGATACATTTATAACAACTAGACATGAAATTAGAAATATGGCTTCCAGCTAGCAAAAAATTGGAAAAGCCCCTTCATTCCTTTTCTATTACAAAATAAACAGATCTCTAGGGCCTCTGAAAGGCAGCAGGGATTTGGCAGTATTTATAACTAGAAAAACAGTAAAAGGAGGCAACAGACAGGCTATTCTAATTATAGCTACACTGGCATTTATAGCTATTCTATTTTTCACTTTCCTCATACAGATCAGAAACCTTAAATGACCCCAAAGAGGCTGAATAACTAGATCTTTAGCAAATACCTTCTATAAGCTTAGAGACTATATTAATATGGTATTTCACACAATCTTAAGGGTCACTAATACAACTCTGTAAATGCTCCTCGTTTAATAAATAAAAACCTGCAGATTCCCCATTTGTACACTGTAGATGCAGATGTGGTTCTGTGCTCCAGGATGGTTTCACTCTTTTCTTTCTTAGGGTCTCCAGACTCTGAAATGACCTCTTAGATTGTACCTATCGTGAAAAAAAAAATGGGCTTCGGGGAAAAGCGGCGAGTGAGTACTGTGGGCATTTCTCCCTCGAAAGTGGTTCTAACTGGAGCATGAGCTTACAATTACCTGAGGGTGCTGGTTAAAGTGCCTAGTCCTAGACTGGACCCCCAGGGATCCTTTTTTTTAATTTTTACTTTGTGTGTGTGTGTGTGTGGTGAGGGTGGTTCTGGAGCAGAGTTTGGGAATCTATACTTTGAATACACATCCCTGGTGGATCCGATGCAGGAGAACTCACACACCAAGAACACTGCACTGATGTTTCAAAGGGATTCAAAATCATTTTCTGAATACAAATATTATTTTCTCTTTTAAAAGATATTGGGCTTCAAAGAATAGCCAAAGGTTATGAGCTCAAGTCTGTTACAGACCCAGAAAATCTCTCTACTATCTTTTTGGAAATGAGTCTTGAACCCTACTGTGACAGCTTTCTGGTGTATTACTTAAATTAACTCTAGTATTGTTATTAAAATTTCCAGATGGTTCTGTTTATCTACCCAACTAGAAGGTATGTTACTAGGAGGTATGAACTATGCTAATACATACATTAAAAAAATATTTTCAGTGTTATCTAGCACTCTTAATAAATATTTATTAGGCCCTCAATAAACATATTTTAATTTGGTTAAACTGCAACCCTAAGTTACTTTAAAATCCTCTTTAACTTCTGAAGCATGAAACCACTTCTCTTGTGGATATTACTTCAAACCCAGTTATTCTAATATCCTCTTGCAGAGTAAAAAATGGAGGCCACACCCAAAATTTATTAGAAATTGGCAACTGTGCACTTGGGCTTTGTTATTTAGCCACAAGGAAAAGGCAGAGCCGCGGTAATAGCTTTGACTGATTACTTGACAAAGAAAACCAAGCCTTTGTGTGTTCCAGACTCTCTTTGGCCTATAAACCTGTTTGAAAACCTGTTTCTCAGAATTTAAAGCTTAGCTCAATCGAGGTCAGTATTACAGTAATGTCAATAATTCTACCGCTCTCAGCTTTCAGGCAGACCAGTACAATTCATCATGAACTTTATGTTCATGGAAAGGCAACTTTGGAAAAGGAACTCTAACTTAAGCTATTTTGTTTTGATTTTTCTTTCCCTTAAGAAATAGTTCTGCTGATATTACTTCCTTTGGATTTTGTAGTTTCTAAACCTTAGTGCCCTTCGGTGCCTGAATTAGTCCCTAAAATCAGAATGGTGCTTAATATACAAGATTTGGGACATCACCAGGCTATAACTCAAGGCTCTTAGAAAGAGATCGAATAAACCATCAAATCTGAAAGTAATTTTCAGTAATTAAGACTTTATGAAGTTTGAAAATTATTTGTGCCTTTAGTTACTTTCTAAGGGGTATGACACTGAGCGTTACTGCCTAATGGCATATTTTGGCAGGGTCGATTTCTTTCTCTTGGGGGTCAAAAGCTAATGAATAATAAATTAATGTTCATCCCCTCTGAATAGACATCTCCAATTCTGTTCAGCTGTTAAGTACACAAGCCAAAGTAATGAACTACATCCTCTCCCTATATAGACCTCCACTCCTAGGGTGGGAGTTTTACTGATGATCCAAGGCATTAGTTGTTCCCTTGTGATGGAATTTCTCTCTTACATTTCTAAATGCTGAAGAAAGAAAAAGGCTCAAGGTAGACATGATTGGATCAGATCTTGCCACTTGTATAAGGTAGAAAAGGTGTTCATTCACACCCAAGATAACACCATTATTTCTCCCTAGGAAAAAACATTTCTGCAGATTTAGAAGGCTTTGCTATTAACATATTAACTTATTAATATGAATCATACTTCAAACTTTAAAGTTTCTTTGAATTGATTTGCTAACATTGAACTAAACTTCCAATGGTGGAGAAATAATTAACTGGAGCTACTTACTGAGCACATATATTATCTTTAAGAGTTGCCTGATCATACTGAGCTTCCTTATGGGCTGGGTCTGAATCTTATTTCCTTTTTGCATTTTCAGCACCCAGGACTATGCTTGGTATAGTACAAGCACTTAAGGAAATGCTTGTGATTTAGTGACTTAAATATATTCTTTTCCATGGTAAGAAAATGGTTAAAGAACGGTAATAACTTAATAACCAGTAGAGGGCAATAAAGTTAGTTTTAAAACATCCTTCGGGCCCAGTTTAAACCCACTTTCAGTCCCAATTCTCACTGGAAAGATTTTCTCCAGAGTAGTCTCATTTAGCTTCCTGATTTCAATTTAATTCAGCTACCAACCTCCTGTACTACATTTACTATCCCATTTCTGCCCCCTACAATACAGGGGGATGTATTAGAAGGTCAGACTGGTTGGTGTGTATTGATTTATATGCCACAGCTCTCTCTGTTCGAATAATTCGCGGCTTTATAAAGATCATTTGACAATAGGTAACACTTAGACATAAAAGACTACAATAGAACCACTGAGTAAGATATGGAGTAAGGCAGTAATAATTTTGGCTTTAAGATTTCCATGTTTAAAAAAAAAAACTATATATAGTAAGATACCAATTCCATTTAAAAGAATCACCCCAAACACATGTCCATATTTATGTATATAGATAAGCTCTGAAGAAAATGCAAATTGTGGTTATAATACATGGTTTAGGAAAGAATTAATACATGGAATAGCAAGAGGTTTTGTTTTATTCATGCTATCTTACATCGTTCAGATTTTTATAATGCATAAATATTTCTTCTAGATTAAAAAAAAAAGTATATTATGTAGCACCTCCTACCAACAATTTAAGGATGAGGAGGAAGACATGACTAATTTTCCTGAAACAAACTTTAACAGGGCCTGAGTTGTGTTCACCAGTCTTTCCTCTGTCCCCACAGTGAGGGCCGGTCAGAGCCATGGACATTCCCCTGATTTTATTATTCCATGTGCTCCAGGGGTCACAGTGCCACGTGTTGTCACACATATTCCTTTGATCTATGTGGGAACAGACAAGTAATAACAGCTTTAAGGAGGGGCCTTTCTTTCACATTTCACTTTTTGATAGTGCATTTTTCTATCTTTACAGAGAGAATCTTTTCCCATGTTATTTTTAGTTGTTTTCACGGGTGGAGGTGGGGGAGGAGAAAAGTCAATCAGGGTTTCTGACATGTCAGCTTTTCATGAAGAGAACGCAAAGTAGAGCTTTCAGAAAGCCTCAGAAAACCCAGGATTTATGCGAGACCTTTCATCTACATCCAGTTAAAATGTTTCCTGCTAGGCAACTGAGAGCACATGGAAATCATCATTTGAAAAGGCCTTACTTTAAGGACTGGATGCAGAGGCTCAAATGTTGCTTCAGCTCTTCCTCCTTTTCATAGGACTCCAGTATACTGTGTGCTTCATCGTGGTGGTAGCAGTAGATTTTATAAATGTCCTCCAGAGGCCCTTTAATCTGCAAGAATACTTCTCCTGATGCAAAACAAATGCAAAACAGAGGCACGATGATACCAAGTCAGACCAAAGTGGCACTTCACGTATTTATTATTCAACTTTGTTGACCAGTGTTGAAAAGTTTGATGGGACCCAATTTATCCCCAGGTTATTCAGGGGTGGAAATTATTAAGTAGCCTTTTTTCTCCCTTTTCTTTTCCTCCTTTCCTTCCTCCTTCTTCCCTCCCTCCTTTTTCCCTGCCTTCCTTCCCATCTTTTATAAAACAAAAAAATAAAGAGCTTAAGGGAGATAAACAGCAAAAAAAAAAAAAAAAAAAAAAAAAAGCTGGGTTTTTTTTTTCCCCCCCCCCAGAGGTAACCACGTACTAGGCCAGTGTGCAGGAATCTGGCTAAGGGGAGCATTTTAGAATCAGTCCACATGGGTTTGGATCAGGCTGTGTGCCACACGCTAGGGCAGGGTATGACTTGGACAAGTTATTTTTACTCTCTGAACCTGTTTCCTCATCTATAAAGGGATAATAATAGATCCAATTTTATAAGGTTATTATAAAAATTAAAGTCATAGTGTGTGTCAAGTACAGAGTGTGTACATAGTAAATGCTCAAATTAGAGTATTGTTAATTTATTAAAGGTATGGGAAGTGAAATTTCAGACGCTAGGCAAAATTGTTTTTATATTTGTTTCACTAATGTTTCCTGAGGTTCTCTGAAAGGGGAGCAATGGAGTTTAGAGAAATAAAATATTTCTTATATGTGATGATAAAAAGAACTGGTCATTATTTTTGTTTAAAATAATGGATATAATAAATAATGGAAATAATATCAATTAGATAATACTATGAACAGGGGTTATGACTATCTCTTCACAAAGCAACTTGAGCTAACTGTGTCCCAGCATTTAAGAAATCTTTTTTGATATTAGATAAATTTGGGTTTGTAACTGATGGCTCAAGTAGATATTGGGCAATAATTTAATTGCCCACTCCTTCAGTTAAAAACATGTATTAAGCATCCATTACTCAATCCTGCACCGTGTCAAGATGATTTGTGATACACAAAAAGAAGATGTGATAGAGTCTGGCTCTCAAAAACATTGCAAATTTGGACTTGGTAAAGATTTGGGGATGATTTGATTGGGAGTAATATGGGCCTACTAATCTGGACCTAGTATAGTGGCAACACGTCATTCTTCCTCCAGAAATAGAAGTGCCTTTTTCAATACGTTTTACACACATTAACTGCTCAACTCCCTATATACATGAAAAGATAAGAGGTTATTTAGCCATATTAAATAAGAATGAACAAATACAAGATTGAAAGAAATAAATGATTTTCCCAAATGCTCAGTGGAAGGTGGCAAAGCCAGGATTAGAGATCATATTCTTCTCATTTTTTTTTCTCCCTTAGGCTTTAGCCTTCTATACAGCTTGGCTGGACACTGTACGAAGTGACACAGTTGGAAAGAATCGAAAATCACTGTCCTGTAGGATTTGTGAGGTGACTTTGGGAATGACTTTTAAAAAAAATCTTTAAACTGCAATTTTCTCATTTGTAAAATAATAAGTAACAGTAACTCTTGAGATAAATTTGAGAATTAAATGGAATGTAGATATAAGAAGTGCCTGACACTGATGAGTTGCTCAGTAATTGTCACTTGTTTCTTAATGCTGCTCTAGTATCTCCAGAATTAATTAAAACACTCATGCTTCTCTAGTTTATATCCAGCCAATAAAAGACTTTTATTTCCTTTTTATTATATGAGCTTTCCCTGTGATTATAGTTAGACTGTGTGTGTGTGTGTGTGTGTGTGTGTGTGTGTGCATTTTATCAGCTTTTTTTTGGACTTGTACAGAAACTCAATGACTGTGAGTATCTTTGGAACTAAAAGCATAAGGAATTCTTGTTTTGTTCCTGGGATTATACTGAGTTGACCTTTCTATGTCTTGTAGAATTTTTCTTCAAGACATTTGGCAACACAAACAGTAAGAAATGTAATAGTTACAAGAAGAGAAAATAAAATAAGATAGTGACTAAATTTAGGGTTGGGCAAAGGTGAGGAGAGCCTCCTAGTAGCAGAGCCAGGTAGCAACAGGCGTGAGGGCTTGGGCTGCGTGACAGAATTATGACCTGGAAGTGGGAGTGAGCACCAGGTTCAGAGGAAGCTCCGGAGCAAGTCAAAGAGAATGGATCTGAATTCACACAGTCCAACACGCAGTGAAGTTGTAAATATGCATGTTCACTACAAAGCATCTTTGAGACAAAGAAATAAAGAGGTAAGGACACCCTCATAAATCCACGACAGGATCAAGTCAGAAAGTAAGAAAACAAAAGGCAAAGACATTTATTTTGTGCACAATGAAACCATTAATTGTAAATTCTCTTGTATTTTCTTTAACGGCAGTGGTCTAGTTTGAAAGAATTTATAGCTGTCTGCTTAACAGCAGAGTCAAATTTTTGAGTCTTCCAAGCAAAATTCTGTTGGGGCTCTAATACTAATTATTAAAGTTAAAAAGTATTTAAGTATTCTAATTGGAAGTCATTTATTCACCCAAAGGCCAAGTACAACACTGGCAGGCAGAATACTTGATTCTCCTCCCAGCCTTACCAATGTATTCAGCTTCATAATAGTGCAGATGAAGCGGTGTGTCTTGCGGCAAAAAAAAAAAAAAAAAAAAAAAAAAAAGATTCTGTTTCCACGGTAACATAACTCTCGGCTGCGTTTCCTTAGTCGTGAAGGACAACTGCTCTATCTAATGTGTGTGGGTTTGAAGGAATGATTAGGAGTGGAGAAGGGACTGAGCCAAGAGCGGTGAAGGTAATTTCACTGCTAGCAGCCTGTCACAAAGGCACCAGAATCCTATAAAATAAATATAACTATCATGAGCTTCTTTTTAAAAATTCTACAATCCAGACTTTCTGCATTAGCTGCGATGCAAAAGGAGAAAAAAAATGCACCCTTTTAAATGACCTTATTTATCTCCTTTAAAAACAACTCCCAAGAATATCGAACACATTTTCTGTCCTGGTGTTATTAGTCCTGTGTTGCATATTGTTCCCTTCACTAATCTACATATATTTATGTTCCTATTGTTGGCCTCCCTCTTCTTTACATGGACCCTCATGTCCATCCCCGGCCTGTGCCACACCAAACGGTGCACCCTCTATATTATTCTGACCCCACCCCAAGATGAATCTCCTCTGCAGGTAAGTAAACCAAGGTAAACCAACGATATTCAAGAGATCTCCTTGTCCTATGCTTCGTTCAGAAAAATAGCACAAACGGGAATGAAGAAGCAATAGTCTTTACTTCATCCTTATTTGTCAACAATTTAGTGAGTGACAATTATGCATCACGCACTTTGGTAGGGACCACAGGTAAAAGAACCACCTCTTCCCTCAAGTCTCTTAAGGACTTATGCAGAGAGAGAGAGAGAGAGAGAGAGAAGCGCACCCTCCCATTTACTACGTGGAAAGCACAACAAGAGAGCAATAAAACAGAGAGGGTCACCTATTCGGCTCTTGAGGACACTTATGCTATTTCCATAGCAGTCTGCCCTTGAAATAGGAGTTATGAGTGAGGAGGACACACACACAGAGTCCCGACGAAGGAGCACGGTTTGTTCAGAAGCTGCAGGCAGTATGGCTGCTGGCATCCTGTCCACGGGCAGGTGTCAGAAGAGGTTGTATTGGGAGGCAGCAGCCGGACCCTGAAGGATCTATGTATCAGAAAGGAGGTGGAACTCCAGCTTGAAGGTGACATCTAACACAATTAGATTATGTCTCAGAAAGATTACTCTGAGGGTGAGTCGTATGAAGGATGGAATTAGGGAGAAGAGTTAGTGAGAATGGAAAAGAGAAACCAATTGAAAAGCTCTAGGCTAAGACAAGAAATGAATAATGAGGGCTAAAATAGGAAGTTCTAGCAGTTCAGAGAGTGCTCAAGAATCAACTGCCTGGTTTCAAATTCTGTTTTTATCAATTGTGTGCTTGACTTCTCTGTTCCTTAATTTCATCTGTAAATTAGACTAACAATAGTAGCGATGTTTGAAAATTAAATGAGTTAAAATGTATGTAACATATTTATATCAGCAGGTGGCACGTGCAAATGCCAATAGGTGTTAGCTACAACCACTAAAGCAGGAGCAGAAAGGATGGAAAAAGCAGGGGGAAATGGGCTCTAAACATATCTGAGAGATGAGGAGAGGCATTTCAGGTGTGTCCCAGAATCCTGGTTTTGGTGAGCACACAGACAGAGATGATGACAGCAACATAAGGAGTGTAGGCGGAGAGACGATGCGTTTAATCTGAGATGGACTGAATTTGATCACCCACGGTGTAGTCACCTGGAGACGTCCTTTATGGAATTGGTTGCAGGAGTGTGGGGTTCAGGAAAAAAGATATGGAAAAGCGAGGTAGATATGTAAAACTTAGGTAGCAGAAGCCACAAATTTAATTTTGTCGCACAAGAAAGTTCACAGCTGGAGAAGAGAAGACGGCTTGAGAACCAGATGCTGGGCAACGCTAACAGGGAAGGGGGCCTAGAATTGAAAGAGTGAGTGCGGGAAGGCGTAAAAAGACAGAAGCCAGGAAAACTAGGATTGGTGTCCGCAAAGCCAAGGACAAAATAGTGAGAAAAACTGCAGTTTGAGGGTAAAAGAGCCTGCTGTGTCCCCCAATGTCAGCACTCCCCTTTTTCTCTAGCAATAAAATTTCCGTTGGCCCAAATAAAACCTACATTGACTGGCCTCCATTGCAATAAGTAAGGGCATGTAATTAAATTTGACAATGGGATATAAGTGAAAGTGTCCAGGAACTTTCTTTGAATGACAGCTAGTTCATTCTTTACCTCTCCTGCCCCATCCTCTCCTCTGTTCTGCTGCCTGGAGCTTGGATGCTGCCTAATCTGCGAAGACAAGGGTGAGTGGAGTTGTGGGCTGGAGGAAGCTTGTACCCCAGAGGACTTCATGGAGCAGGGCTGACATACAGGTCTAGTTTAAATGTCTTAAGACTTTAACACAATAGAGAAATGGACAACTGTCTTATTTTGTTTTCCGTTTCTCCCGACCCACTTTGTGTTTTAATCAACACACTTTGTGTTTTCCTTCTTCCATAGGAAAAGATCTGGGGAGAAATCGTGCCTCGTTGAAAGTCCCCTCCTTACTACATATAAAATTTCATTAGAAAATTCGATGAAAATATCACATGAACTGTTATTTAGAAAGTGTTAGGGACTGAATGTTTGTTCCCCCCGAAAATCTGTATGTTGAAGCCCCACTTCTAAAGTGATGGTATTTGGAAGTGGGGTCTGTGGGAGGTGATTAGGGTTTGATGAGGTCATGAGGGCAGAGCCCCCATGATGGCATTCATGCCCCTATGAGAAGAGGAAGAGATAGCAGAGCTTTCTCTATCCGCCATGTGAGGACATGATGAGAAGGTGGCTGTCTGCAGGGCAGGAAGAACGCTCCCAGCTGCTGGGACTAAACAAGGCCGTGGATTAGCCTGCCAAAATGCCAGATCATTACTGTTTTCTTCCTTTCTTCCTAGCTTCTTCCTGTCCTCTAGGGGAGGATAAGTGAGAAGGAAGAGGATGGGAAAGTAAATGCTGCTTACAGAAGCCACCAACCTTTGCTTTTAGTATCATTTAGTTTTTACTTTGCCTGGATTTAAATCAACGACTAAGGATGTGCAAGGGACCCTGGCTAGGGTTACGAAATTCACACCAAATTCAGGGGCCAGGTGGTACATGAAGCCATGGAATTACAGCAAGCTAATTCCTTGAGTACCGATTTTATCAAACTATTTGAAAAAACACTTTATTTTTATATAAATGAGTAGAATTGAAAATTTTACATAAATTCTTAGGATAAAATGAGACTACGAAGTTATTTCATGCCTATGGCTGTAGCTTCGGGTCGTAACCTTGCATTCACTGGCGCTCCTCTTATTTCTCTCTGACAAGATTATTTCAGTAAAAAAATTTCAGAAGCACTATGCTAAGTTCAGAAAAATGTGTTCATTTGGATTTGACAATTCTCAGGTCTTTGGTGACGTGAGAACAGCAATTATGGAGGCGGGGTGTTAGGAGGGAATGAGAGGTGAGGAATGAGACCAGTGAGGGTAGCTGAACCATAAAAAGAAAAGCAGAGAAAGCAAGGAAGCCAGAATGAAGTATGGGGTCCTGTCCCATGACCGCTACTGTGTCCAGCGCCAAGGAGGCTGGCATCATAGTTGTGGTGAGCTCTCTCAAAGGCGTGGCCATTCCGCCGCTGTGGCAGCACCCACCCAGTGCAGGCAGTGGCAGGTGGCCTGGCAGCGGGGCAGGACAAACTGAGGAGCATTAGTGAGCAGTGGAGATAGACGGCATATAATATGTAATAAGACCCGTGTTAGGAACAGGAAAGGTTCCCTTCTGTGTCCTGAGTTAGTGATGCCACTTGGGGCAAATTAGGCTCTCACTGTTTTCGTTTGAACAATGAGGTGGCTGGGCTGGATGTTCTTCAAATATTAGTCCAGAGCTAACATTCAAGGATACAGCTGTTTATTTTAATGGTAACTCCCGGTCTCTTTCTGAACCTTTTGACTTCCTGGATACTTTAACTCCAGATGAGGGTTTTTAATCACAACTGACACGTTAAGAAAACATAGGCTCTGGATGTTATCTAGACTTATTGTGGTGGTCATTTTGCAATGTATGTATATATAATATTGAATCATTATGTTATAATCTGAAATGAATATAATGTTATAAGTCAATTATATCTCAATAAAATAAAACATCTGGCCGTGAAGTTCAAAGTTAAGTTTCTCCTGGCTGGGTTAAGAAAAGGTACAATAACTTTTCCCTTCTCAAGGTTAATAACACTGAGAAACCCATACTTAGACCAATCCATACTTCTCCACTGAGCACACCTTAGTAAGTGTGTCTCCTGAGACTGCTTCCTCTGTAACAGCTAATTACTCTATACCACCTACCGGCCTCTAAAAGTGGCATGGGATGAACCACAGGCAGACCCATTTCCAATACCCACAACAACTGCTGAGTCCCCTCTGTGTGCTGGCCGGTATACTAGACTTCTCATTACCTCCACCTACCATGAATTTCATCCATCCAGTCAGTACTTATTGAAGACACTGGTTTAGGTGCTGGTGATAAAACAGCAACAAAACAGACAAGAATTCTTCCCTCACAGAGCTTATGTTCTGGAGGGGTACGCCCTTGGTCCCGTGTCTTTCTGCCCTGGAGGATTTCCTATCCCCATTTAAAACATGAACAAATAAATGTGGCCTCCACTGTTAGTTGCTTATCCATTCTTCCTTCTTCCAAACTAGCAGAATTTGAACAAGCAATGCACCCAGTTAAAAATACTGAACTTTCCCCAAACTCCCGTGGGTACGGGTGCCAAGTATGTGTACAAGTGAGTATTCGGCTGTGATTATATGTACATATGTGTGTGTGAGAAATTAAATCGTAAGATACAGGTAGAAGTCACTGGGAAAGGCTTCTATTCCCAAATGGAAAAAGCCTTGGGAATAAAATTCTGTTGTTTAAGCAGAAAGAGAGAGAGAGAGAGAGAGAGAGAGAGAGAGAGAGAGAGAGAGAGAGAGAGAGAAAAGAAAAAGAAAACAGCCTTGGGTGGAGGTGCTCTTATTGCCCGTAGGAAGCATGCTTGGCGGTGGAGTAGCCATGCCGAGGCCGTGAAGCCAAATGCCATATGTCAAACACTGTGAAGGAAAAAGCTGCAAGGAGCCAGCAGGCAGCCGCCCCTAGACCATTGAATTATGGGTTTCTTGTTATGTGAGAAGAAAAAAATAAAAAAACGTCCCTTTTGGTTATGTCCATTAGGTGAGGTTTCTATTCCAGTCAGAGAATTTCAGTCCCCGCTGAACCACATGACTTGTCCCTAGCCACAGAGCTAGCAGTGACAGAACCGGAATTAAAGTACAGCTCTGTCTCCCTCCGGAAGCTGTTTTCTTTCTGGACTCTTGTGGACCTCCAAGGACTACACCTCTGCCACTGTTCTTCTCATTTCACTTCCTGGCTGTCGGCAAGATGCTCATACAACTCTTAAACTTAGGGCTTAAACTTAGAATTTAGGGCTTTACTTCTATGTGTTTTCTATGCAACATTGACTTTGCCCAGCTCCATTCAAACTTGCCTACACAGCTAGGCCACTAACCTCTACAAGCCAGCTCCATCAGCAGAACCTCCAAGAACCCGACATTCTCCTCAGAGAAAAGAACTGTAGAATTTATTACTAAGCCACCCTGGTATAATTTTTATTATAAGAAATAAAGTCCTAATAACCCTGGGACGCATCTTGACCTCACTCAGGAGACTGGAGGCCCAGCCTTCATACTGTGTTCTGGTGACTGCCTTCTGCTGAGTTTTCCTTTCCCGTGTGGATTTATGTATATTTGACCCCGAACCCATGCCCCGCCCCCCCCCCTTTAATGTGCCATAGCCTCTGAAGCTGACAGTTTTCTTGTTACTGCCAACATTTGGCATAAGACGCCTTGGCCTTCCAACCTCTGCATCTGGGTCTCCCTGTGCTGGGCTCACATGTCCAGCACATTGGTCTGGGGCCCTCCCAGCCTGTCCTAGCTGGCCAGAATTAACTAGGGCAAGCCGATCCGTGTCCTGAGTAACACACACACACACACACACACACACACACACACACACTCAGTACGATAACAACAATACTAGAAAAGGTTTTCGGTGAGCTACCACATGTTATCTCCCACATGGCTTCATAACATGGATTGTCAGTGACTACTGTTCTACTCACAAAATCACTGCAAAAGGCACAGATTCCTGTTTCAGGGACATACAAGAGACGCTGTTTTAGAAGAACAAAGTCTTGGCGTAGAACCACAGTACATCACCCACTACATCTTCAAAGAACAGAAAACTCTAAATTGTCTTTCTGTCCAAGGATAAACTAACCCTCAGGAAATGGCATGTAAGAAATGGTGATTCCTTTACCATAAGCTTCTTTCAGCTCTGGTCCTCAGCACAGTGTGCAGGAAAGAGACATTAACATACATTAAAGTAGACTTTAATATATTCGTAACTTAGTCTTTCTTTAATACTTGGGAACATGACAACATTGTTGCAAATGCATATAAGAGGGCACGAGCCCCGTTTAGCTTATCTATTGCTATCTAACAGACCACTCTACAACTTAGCGCCTTAAAATTACAACTGTTTTGATTTTCTCACAGGAGTCTCCGCACTGGTGGGGATTTGCTATGTGGTTCTCCTGCTCTGCTTGGTGTCTGCTGGGCTGCAGTCATCCCAGGGCTTGACTTATAGGATGGTCTCAGATGGCTTGCAAATCTGGCGCCATGCCAGCGACAGCTGGCAAGCTGGCCTCAGCTGGGATGCTGGGACAGCTGGGTCACTTTCTCACTCTACATAGTCTCAGGTCTAATCTCTCTCCATGTGACCTCGCACGTGATAATCCAGCCGGGGAGCTGAAATTCTTAAATGGCAGGCTCCCCAAATCACGAAAGTAGAAATTGCCCATATTTCTTAGGGCTTAGGCCCCGTAGCTGGCACTGTGCCACCTCCACTGCACTGTATTGGTGAGTGAGTCTCAGGGATAATGCAGAGTCAATACGAGACTAGACGACGTAGCAGTGTGAGTACCAGGAGGCACGGTCCATTGAGGGCCATATGTGGAAAGTGGCTGCTGCAAGTGCTGTACATTCTACCAAATGTGGAAATGATACTTGGTCGTTCAATCACCCTTCATAGAAAAAAGTGTACCCTGTTAGATGAATGAATCATTAAGAGGCATAGATGTTGGGAGCATCTAGAAATCACACGCATTCAGCGACTCTTCTTTATTTGAAAACCATGATCAAGAACTCCGAAAAAAGTTCACATTTTATTCAATTGTAATATGCATAAGAAATCAAGCTTTGCAAATGGATGGATAAACAATATTCTAAGAATATTAATAAGTTAATAATATTGTGTATTATTAACTTAATATTTATTAAGTTAATATCCTTATTAAGGATAGGCACCGGGCTATCATTATTTATACATGATTTTATTTAACACTCTGTGGGCTAGGTATTATTGCCTTAGATTTCCACATAGGAAACAGAAGTTCAACAAGATTTTGTAACTTGGCTAAGACTTCACATCTAGTCATTGGATGAGCCAGAATATAAAGCTAAGCCAACCTGATAGTGAAGTCCCTGGGTTCTTACACGCTATGTTATCATCTTACTTGTTTTGTTCTTGTTCACTATTTTCTTTCTTTTTTTTTTTAATGCTAGTTTATTTTTTTCATACTACATATAAATGATTTTTAAAAAACATTTTATTTTTTTATTTTCCCTCACTCTTTCGTTAAATTGTTACAGACAGATCTTTAATTTGAGTGGAAACAAGAGCCACATCTCATACTCTCATCTCTGGATATTTAGAACTCTTTGACTGTTTAAACAGCCTGCTTCAGCCATTATTTTATAGTCCAGTTTTTACCTTGGCATGATAGTCTAGACAGTTCCCCAGAGCTCTCTCTATTTAAACATATGCCTCTGTGCTTAAACTTGAACCTCATCCAACCCCCAAGGTAATTACTGAGTAAAATCCTCTTCCTCCTGCTGATTTATCTAGGTATCAGGAAAATTTCCCGTTTGGCACTAGAGCTATGAATCACAAACTTTCATTTGTGCCATCTAAGGACAGAGAAATAGGATACCTGTGCTTTTCATCCTGTGCTAACAAGATTTTAGAATATCTCACCCCAAATCAGATGATCTCATGAAATGGAAGAACATTGGCAAAGACGTTAGTGAAAGATGTTTAGTGACGGGAATTACCAGTGAACTCTGTGTTGATATGGCTACCATGCGTGGGTCATGGAGGCCTCCTTGGCACTGTGCTCCAGCCTCACTGGATTGCTGCCTTTTATAAGACTTTCCCATGCTCTCCTGCCTTGAGGGTTCTATGCCATTTCTCATCTAGAAAGTTACTTATTCCAAGCTCCACCTTTCTAAATCCTTCTAGTCCCAGCTCAAAGCTACCTTCCAAATCAAGTTTTTCCTCAGCATCTGAGTTGAATTAATTCCTTCTCAGTGAATCTATATTAGTTAGCTATTGCTGTAGACTATCTCCCTCAAATCATCCCAAAATATAAAACCTTAAAACAATAGTTTGTTTGCTTACAATTTTCTGGGCTGACAATTTGAGCAGGGCTCAGCTGGGATGGCATGTCTGCTTGCGGTTTTAACAGAGTTTATTCCTATGTTTGCAGTCTGTGGCTGGAGGCCAGCTGGCTGAGGAGGCTTTTACATGTTCGAGGCCTTGACTGTGTTAATTGCAATGACTGAGTAATTTGAGCCTTCTCTCTCCCTGAGCAGAGAGTAGATGTCACAAGGCTGTTGTAGAACATCATTTTGTCACATTTTATTGGCCAAGAAAGCCACAAGGCTAGCCCAGATATAAAAGCTAGGGACATTAAAATATGACTCCAACTCTTTCTTCTTCAGATATGGCCCGTTTTAATCTTTTAAATAAAATTTCCTATAATCCTCGTCAAAGTTGCAATCTATGGTTAGTAAATTTGAAATTGTGAACACCTTTAATTGAGTTTGCTCTGTAAGCCATAATGTTTTGAACTTTTTTTTTGAACTAATTTTATACATATGAAAGTTGCAAAAATAGTACCAATAGGTTCCAAATATTCCTCACTCAGCTTCCCCAGTGTTAACATCTTATATAGCTGTAGTAGGAAAAAGGAAATGAAGTTTGCTTCAATGCTGTTAACAAAACTAAACATCTTGTTTGAATTTCAATACTAGTGTTCCTTTGCTATTGGAGAATCTATCCAGGCTCCCACTTACATTTGTTTGTTACTCCTTAGTCTTCTGCAGACTTTAAAAAACTGCAGTTCCTCAGTCTTACCTTATCTCTAATGATCTCAACATTTTAGAAGAGTAATGATCAGTTATTTTGTCGAGTGTCCCTCATTTGAATTTGCTGGCGTCTAATGTCGAGTGTCCCTCATTTGAATTTGCTGGCGTCTAATGCTGGCGTCTCGTGATTGGACATGATTAGATATATTCTGGACAAAAGTACCAAAGATATAATGATGTGTCCCCTCAGCGCATTGTGTCACAAAGTTCAAGATGCGAATATGTGTCATTTCTTGGTAATGTCGGCCTTGATCACTTGGTTAAGGTGTTCTCTGCCTGGTTTCTCACTGCAAAGTTACCACCTTTCCCTTCGAGGTTATTACTTATTACTTTGAAACTACCAAAAGTATATTTCTCTAACTTTCACCCACTAAATCTAGCATGTATCAGTGGATTTTGTCTGCAACGGTTATGACTATAGTATCCGCTCAATGGTAATTTTCTATTTTCCTCTCTCCGTCTACATTTATTCATTGAAATCTACTGTATAAAGAGCTTTCCTTTCTCATTCATTTATTTCTATCAGTATGGATGCAATATTTACTTTAGTCTATGGGTTAAAATCCAATACTAGTATTATTTATCTTGCTGCTCAAATATGTAAACCATAATATTTTTAATTTAATAAAATACTCTCCTGTGAGCATGGGGACATCTAATAGGCTCAGAGAAAATTCTGCTAAATGTAAGATATTAAAATCTAGACTATGTATCTCTCTGTATTGAGATATGTAAATATTTGGGTTGAAATAGTCTCACAGGTACTATCTTCTTGCCTCCATTTTGATTCTTTTGTTTTATTTTGGTAAAAAAAGCTCATCATAAAAGTTGTTTTTATTGATGATTTTTAAATATTTTTCCAAATATAGATGTCGCAAAACCTGGTACAAGTTATAAGTTTATACTATTAAATAGGAGCTCTATCAAAAGCTTCCTTCCATAAGTCAGGTTTTCCAAAATATAATATAGAATTTCAAAATTAAATATTTTATACAATTTGAACTGTTTATTTTTAAAACTAATTTCTTGTTTTTATATGACTAAATTTCAGTGTCTTCCCATCTATAATTTTATTTTCAACTATTGCAATTGTAAAGATTAAAAAGCTGAAATTACTTTTTCTTGTTGTGTGTTGAATACCTTAACTAAAGACTTGCAAGTGATTTTGAAAAAAATGCAATTTCTAAAAGCTGATTAGTGACCAGCAGCAAAGTATGTACTGTCATGCATAAAATTATCTTTTAAATTAACATCAACTTTATCCCCTGAATATTGTAAGTAGTTCATTCTAAATTTGTATATATAAAACTGTATGAATTTTGACTACGGTTAGTATTTCAGTTAATAGCACAGCTTTATTACATACGCACCACCACCAATCCCAAGTACATTTCTGCTCCATAGATTCCTTTCTTTAGTAAAAACATTATTTTACCGTGATGTTGAGTTCCACCAAAATATATATTCATGCTATCATGTGCATTCATATGTTTAATTTTTAAATTTATAGTAGATTTACAATAAGGTCAGAAAATGTAACTTTGTCACAGTAAACTTTTAAGAGCTTTCCTTAAATTCTGTGAATTTGATTAAATTTTAAATCATTATTAGAATTAACTGATTTTCTATTTAATTCATCTACTTACACTGTTGTAAAACTGTCATAATTTAACTGTTTGCAAATTCTTCTGTTTATGCTATCAACTCACTAATAGCTATTGCTTTATATTTTCACAGGCCCAAGAAAACTCAGAATTAAAAATGAGAATAATTAATTTAGGGTAATTATCATGACCTAAACGAAGTCATGCTGTACGAGGTGATCTGTAAACATACCTTCTGCAGTTGCATGTGTTAAATTATATGCACTTGTGCTTAAACATTTAGGTTGGATTTCAGCAAGAGGGGTCCAGGTTGGGAGGAAGAGTCTAAGTGGAAGTAACAGCATGAACAAAAGCATGGACTGCAGGTGCCGAATAAGCTTTAAAAAATGGGAACAGCCTTCGAAATATTTACTAACTCTCTATGCAGGTGCGGCTTCTTCAGCAGAGTTTTGTCTTCTGATTGTCTTATGGTCAGTGATATCATGAAAGACCCCATGGTGGATGGTGAGTATTTCATGTGTTCTATGCTCATCATCAACTTTCTTGAGAAATAGAAAATTAATACTAAATTTTTATTAAACCTTTGCCTTTGTATTGGTTTATTGTGAAATAAAATAAGCATAATCAGACAATAACAAGTTATAGATTTATATCATAAGATAAATAACCAACCTACTGTAGCAGCAGCATCCTAATACTTCGCAGCAGGATGGCTCAGTCTCTGCTTCCCACACATATTTCACGTACATCTAATCTTTAATTCCCTACGTGTCTCACTAAATTCGTTATCTGTTAAACTGGTGACTTCATGCCTCTCACAAATCACCGCATGGCTACTCGGTATGGGTCATGACACAGCTAGCTGTTTTACTCAATAGATGATAGGATCTGTGGCGTCAAATATGTCTCCCCTACTGACCAGAACAGGAAGCATTTAGCTGTTGGTAGATGCTCATGTCCAAATGCCATCATTTTATCAGACAGTGCCCTGCATACCATACTTCAAAAGAAGATGTAAGTCTCCTTGAGACTAGAAAAGGGTTAGAAAAGGAGAGATAGGTTGTCTTTCAGAATTTACTATGTGTAACAGTGAGAACTCTCTCAAATGCTCATGCCTCTTACCCTCTCCTAAAAGGCACCATGTCAGAAATTGAAGTAAAATGTGGAGATCTTATCAAATCTCTTGTAGTGAAACTATTAATAATGATCCTTCTTTAAAAAGAAGAAATGCCAGGACAAATACTACACTAGACTGACTGATTGAACAATAGATTAAAACAAGGATGTTCTCGGCCAATCAGGATACATGTCTCCTTAAACCTGTCTTTGACTCCAGCACATGCACACAAGCCCTGGATCTTGATTATGCTTTTTTCCATGTTCCTCTTGAACCTGGCACCTATTTCCTGTTCCCACTGTTTCCACCTTAGCCCAGATGCCTGTTCCGCATGCCTTATTATTTATAACTACCTGTCTATGGGTCTGGAACTCATTTTCTCTTTCTATCTATTCTCTTCATATCTACCATAGTTGTCTTTCTCCAGAAACTTTTGTGTCTCATCATACCTTTGCTGAAAAATCCTTTCATGATTCCTCAGGACCTGCAGAGTGAGTTCCAAACTTTAATTCCAACAATAGTCTGTCCCTATTCTATACTTACAAATTCATTTCTCACCTCTCCCTCATATGTATACTTCGCTCCAGATTGATCTGACCACTTACCATTTTCTACACACACTTGGCGTTTGGCATTTGCTGCCCATGCTTTTGTTCATGTTGTATTTCTGCTTTGCCTTCCCAACCCAGACCTCACTTGTTGAAATCTTTAAGCCCAAGCAATATCTTCAAGAATCCTCTAATTCCCCATCTAAAATATTCTCTTTATCTTCTGAAAGTCTGCAGTATTGTAGAAAATACTTTGATAGTGTATTATACAATAACTTCCATTCAAGGAACTATTGGATTGCAAACTTTTAAAGGACAGAGATGAACTCTTCCATCTCTTGATACCTGACAATGTCACACAGTACGTTAGTCTTTGAACTTTAAATATGCTGCTGCTTAATAACTATTCATTGAGTGAATTAATAAATGAATGGCTAATGAATTCAAACTAAAGCAATAGTAAATAAAGTCCTGCCTCTAGAAAATATTTTGAAAACTTATTGAAAATTTTTTAATCATCTCAGGCTGTCATAACAAAATAACAAAGACTGGGTGGCCTAAACAACAGACATTTATTTCTCACAGTTCTGGAGGCTGGGAAGTCCAAGTTCAAGGTGTTGGCAGGTACAGGTAAGGATATCCTTCTTGGCTTGCAGAGGGCCACTTTCTTGTTGTGTCCTCACATGGTAGAGAGGGACAGAGAGAGGAAGTTCTGGTCTCTCTTCCTCTCATTATAAGAACACTAATCCCATCCTGAGGGAACTCGTCTCATGACCTCATCTAAACCTAAATTACCCCACCTCCAAATAACATCATATTGGTTTGAGGGCTTCGACATATGAATATGGGAGGAACACAAAGATTGAGTACATAATGAGGACATTTAATCACAATAAATGATTGAATTGAAACACAATAAATGCTTGAATTTAAACCCATCCATGAGAAAATCTTTTTGAGAGGACTGACATTTTGGTCTGTAAAATACTACAAATAGGTTGATTCACCTTTTCCTTATTAAATTTTGGGTCTTTCATAAATACAAAACAAGATTAATTTCATCCCATTTTTATAACTCTGATTTCCATCAATAAATAAAGACATAACAAAGATATAAGGTACAAGTTTGTATTTGCGTCTCTGTCTCAAAATAAGGATTCACATCAAACTTATAACAATGGTGATGAGAGTGGCATTGGAAGGGTGCTCTGCCCTGTGTGGTCTTGAATTGTTTTAATATTTTTGTAATGCGCATATATTGCATAGTATGTGTGAAACAGAAAAATGATAACACATTTTTTCGAAGAATTCTTGGCCTACATGGCACTATATGCATGAGATCTTGGCTATGGCAATGGCCTTCAAAGTGTTCACATACAGTAGTATTTCCTTTGAAACTCCCCAAAGATCAAGAAAATAAAATTTTGGCTCAACACTTTCTCAATGATACCTTCTTTTCCAAAAATCTTATAAAGTAATGTATGACTGAGAGTAACAACATATTTGGAAAGCAGAGAAAAAGGAAAAGCATGGGGGAAAATTGGACTTATGTGTCTTACAAATCATTTCAACTCCACATACACACAAAACATTTACAATCCAAAAATCAATGGATTCATGAAAAACACTGTGATTATCAGTAAAGCTTTTAAAGTATTTAAATCTTTAATTCTTTAAGGACCAAGTAAGTGTTAGCCACAACATCTGGAAGGTAAAGAGGTTGAAGCATTGAAAATAAAAAAGCAAATGGTGTACTTAGTGCTACTGACAGACTTTAGCAAATGAATATAAGCCCATTTGAAAATAAACACAGAGTTTGTGTAATTACAATGAGCCCGTAGATGGGTTTAGCATTTGTAGATCTCCTGGGAAGTTTGATGAATCAGAAACATAAAACCAAAGCAGAGGGTGGTTATTAAAATATTGTTTCCTGTTGTACTGTAGAACTGAGAAGAGAATAAACATACCGATTACTTGCATGGCCGGTTCCACGTCTGTTGTGGCCTCTTCCAACAATGACAGCAGCTTGGCTGATATCTGATGCACGGATTCAATATTGCTAAACAAGCTATCCACGTCCAGCCGATCAATCTGAAGAAACACAAACACTGAGCACCAGCTGATGGAAGAAAGGCACTGTATTTAGGATGTTTTCTCCGGCTAAACATTACGCACTTTATACGCCAGCCCATGCTTTTCCCATCCACCATTTCTATAAACATTCTTATTTGGGATTTCTAGAGGAAATGCGCAGTTTTTCAGGCAAGAAATTGGGATGCACATCTGTTACCTCTGTCTTTTTGTTTATTTTGATTAAGTTTTACATTACATATCCATATAAGATCCAGAGTGTGAAGAAGTGTGGGCCAGCAAATTAGTATTTTTATGGCTACCCTTTGGGAGAGTATGTACCTGTGTATATGACTTTAGAATACTATGCTGCTTATACAGCAGAAGTCTGACCTTACTCAAGGCAAGTAACTATTTTCAAAGCAGTTTTAAAACCACAGATGTTCTCAAAGTGATGACAAGTTGATGTGCTCAGTTGCTTCCTGATTTTTTTTAAAGAAATGTGAATGAAAGTTTTTACCAAACATGTTCTACTAATTAAAGATTCATCGTATTTTGAACTTCATGCACAACCTAAAATGACAGTATAATTATTCCTAGATCTTACAGCTAGTACTTATAATAACTTACTTATTTGGGTAATGGTTGTATGGATTTTTTGTTAATAATTATAATTTTAAAAGATTCAAATGTCACATATCTCTGAGTACCACTGATTTAACATATTATTTTTTCTAAGAAATTGATTTATGCATTGGGTATTAATTAAAGCACAAAGGTGTACTTTATATAGTGCAAAATGTTTTCCAAAAGTCATTTATGAATCAAATATTTGTCCTAGCTGTATATTTCTTAAAATTATATTTTGAAATAAATTCTTCTAAAGTGTAAAATTTCACCCCTAACTTACTTGCTTTATAAGAAAAAAGATCAGATGTGATTCGTAATGTACCCTATTATTATTTTATTTTGTCGTGGAAACTATTCTGAGGAACTTAAAGTGCTTCATATTTATTGTTTAATAAAACATTCCAACTTCTCGTAAAACATAAACCAGTTTGAAGATAGGAAAACTCATGCAGAGTGAAAACTTCAAAATTATGAAGTCCAGGAAAGAGCTGGAACTAGAATTTGATCTTTTAGTGTTTCGCCTTATTTAGTCTGTTACTGTCAAATACTATTAATAGAATACCAACTCTGTTTGAATTTTTTGGTTCATCTTGGTTTTTCACAAAATTGTACTACTGCTATTTATTTCCCAAGGTCAGAATCCTGCATATCTGTCTAATTTAGATTTTAAATCCATTTAGCAGGGATCTAATTCTATATCAGTCTATAATCTTAGCTCGATGCAACAAATATTAAATAACAAAAATATAGGTTTTAATTTTATTTCTTTCTGAAGGACAGAAAAAAATTAAAACATCAATTGGCTTGATTTTAACCATCTGTATCACTACAAACCGTGGAGATTCTGTGAATTATAAAATAAATTTGCACTCGGTCATTGCTATGCCAAGGAACAAACAAACATCTGGTCTGAATATGCTTTAAAACTGGTAAATAATTTTATAATTATTGAAATAAATTCTAGGAATCATTTATGTACATTTATTAAATATTTACTAGGAAGAGGCAATGCCTCTAAGAGCTTAAATTGAGTTATATTTTAAATTGATTAAAAATTCATTTTTTTAAAAAAAATTTATTCTATGTATACATTATTCTAAATAAAGTCGATATATAATAATTTAAGTGTATAAAACAAAATTAAAGTTCAGTGTTTCTGGTGACAATTTAATTATTTGCTTTACACAAGTATTCATCACAGGATATATTTCAAATAGCAAGTTCCCATTATATTTAAATAATCACCAAACTTGCAGTCACAGTATGCAAAACTCCCCAAGTAAAAATGTCTAAGTAAAAGAAAACATCTATAAAAATTATCAGTTCAGAGATTGTAATCATTGGTATTACTTTGTGCCCCACAAGGATGTTTACTCACTGTTGTTAAAGCATTCTTTGCATTTTCTTGCCCAAGCTTTTTCCTTTGCTCACAAATGTTTTGCCCTCATATTACCTTACAACATTCTACCCATTTGAAGTGGAATATGGTAATAATAGTGTTTGTCCATTAGTTTTGCCCATGTCCCTGCCCTGTCTGTTCCATTTCTGGGAAAGCCACAATACCCTGGCTCTGTTTGATCGGTGTAACTGTCAATCACAGTACCTTGCCCCGTTCCCTACTCTCTACAGTGGTGGTCATGTCACATAACTGGCCAAAGAGTTTGGCTTAAATTCCCATGCAGAGGTAATGAGACCCTTCACTGATGTTTAATAAATAGCTTTTGGGGAATAGAAGGCCCGGATTTAGGTCCTAAGTGTGCATGTTTTTATCTTCAGCAGTCATCTTTGTGGAGAGCTTAACTGTGATAAAAGCAACACAGAGAAGAAAGCTAAGACTGACGACATCATGTGAGCCCTGGATCTGTCTTACCTACATCAAGACAGTCTTATTACAGAAGTCGATAAAATGTCTTTATTTAAGCTAATTTGAATTTTATTTATTACTTTTGTATAACCAATAGGAGACTAGTACATTTTTCTTTCTTTCTAGCCAAAATCTCACTTCTTCTAAGAAAACTTTTTTGTTCCCTTGGTTAGAATCAACCTCTCCCTCTCCTGAGCTTCCATGACTCTTGCTTTGGATTGTATTACTCAATGCTTAGATTACAGTCCATTACATATAACAGATATTTACTTATTTATCCGTCTCTATGTCAAAACTGTCAGTTCCTGTAAGACATTTGTCTGGTGAGTTTTGTGAATGCCCCACTGTGGCTAATACAGTCCCACACCTAGTTATTCAATAAAAGTTTGACAATATGAATTGAATCGAATCACTGCTATTCAAATGATCTACTGACTTTGTGGGAGCCATCAATAAAACATGCCTTGTAATCACTGTACTGGGCTCCAAATAACAAATACGCAGAGATCAAAAATGGTTTAAAGAGAAAAATCAAAATACCTAATTCAGTTGTTTGAAATATCACAGTCGGTAGATATTTTTTAATTTTCTACTTAATTTTATCTACATCGACAAAATATTGTGCTCGGTTTGGCCAATTTTCTGACAGTGGCCAAAATTCCTCCTTAGTTACATTTTAGAAAATCTCCATTCATTGTTTTCTGTTTAATGAGACCCAGGACACTCAACCAAACCAAGTCACAGGAAGAAATAACTATACATTCTCAGACATGTCGTGTAGACCTCCAAACACGAATCCCTTCAAAAGTGAGCATAAAGACAAGTCTAGGAATAAACTCTAAAAAAAATTTTTAAGTTATTATTATAAAAGTAGTTTATGTTTATTGTAGAAAATAAAGATACATCTGTAGAAAAAATTTATGTAATTTGAATAATGTTTCAAAATTTGTTTTTTAAAATTTAGCATAACATGGACATCTTTTCATGTCATTAATTTTCCTCAATTGTACCATTTCTAATGTCAACATTATGTGGAAATACTGTAGTCTACTTAACCCATCACTAAATCTTAGAAATCTAGATAGATTGCCATTCTCACTATTATAAACAGCTCTCCTGGCTAAAACTTTGCTCACATCCATGATTATTTTCTTATGATAAATTTCATAAATGTAATTTCTAAGCTAAAGTTATTAATATATCTTAAAAACTTTTAACGCATGTTGGCAAATTATAGCAGCAATTACTAACATTACTTTTTCTTCTAATAACCACTGAATTAAAAATTCTCAGTTAGATATTAATTCTCTAATATAAATCTGATAATGTATTTTTAGGCTTCTAATTTTATGATCAAAATCACACTACTTTAAAGTTCCAGATATATATATATACATGACATATATACAACTGTAGAAAACAGAAGAAAATAGATACCATTGCATTTGAGGGCCATGGTGATTGCCACCAACCAAATGCTTCTCCAAATATTGTGTCTAGAAAAGACTGCGATGTTTCTATTTGCTGTGGTTTGGCAAAAATCTAGGTTCAACATGGAGTTCACTTCCGGACCCTGTATTAGAATTCATACAGGGGACTCCAGCTTAGATATCTAACAGAACCTCAGTCCCATCGACCCCTTCTAGAAGGCAATTCCCTCATGGTGGAATGGAATATACACTTCCATAATAGAACTGTCTTCTAGAAAGGGCAGATTCCACAGCAGTATGGTGAGGCCTGGATGATTTTCCTAAGTTAGTTTGCTCCATTATTACAGTCGAAGCCTTGTAAGCCCAGTAACTGTAACAAGTAAGGTCAGAATAGTAGAAAGTTGAAAATGCTTTTTAATAAAACTGTAAGGAGTGGACACTCAGTGAGAATATTCTGAGAGGAAAGAACCAGGTCTTGTTTTATTTTTTATTGTGACAACAGAGAAGGGAAACGCTTGTGGAAAAGAAATTGCAGCAAATGGAAAAAGAGGATGTGCTGGCAGATGGCCGGGGCAATCGCAGGGCTAGAATAATTATCTAATTACTATGGCATCTACTCAGCTGGCTTCTAGATTACAAAGATTTTTCAGGGTCAATTAGCCTTTATTTCATCAGGTTTCTCAAAACTACTGATTTGCATGTGTGAAAGTTCCTGCTGTGAAACTAGATTCTAAACTACAAGATGAATCAATATCACTGCTAGACAGAAAGTCTTTTAATTAATTTTGCAGCTAAATGCCCAAGTTACCTGATAACTGCTTGGAAATGATCCAGGCCAGGAAACATTAATGAGGACAGACCTATATCAGATGTGTCAATCTGTTTACAGAAAATAAGGTTGAGACTCTGGGATAGACAGCACGTACAAGAGGAAGAGCAAAGCCAACATAGGTGAGTCAAGGCCAGACCAGAGACTGTGGTCAAATTTGAGAAGTTCCTGAGGTCGCTAACAAAGAGGATTGAGAAGTTAATCCCAAACTTTGTTTGACTAATGAAAAAAGTAAAGTGTTTATATCCTTGGATGAAAGGTAGGTAGCTGACCAAGGGCCCCTGCCTTTGCTTCTCGTATCTGCTTTGACATAGGCACAGGCAAAGAAAAAGTTACTTGGTGGGGGTTGGAGGTGGTCTTCAGGTTTGCTCTCCTTTTCTACTTAGAATTGTATATGAAATGCTCAGAGGACAAATGTACCACTAGGAATAGCCCTTCTGAGCTGAAGATTTAATAGAATAGCCCTTCTGAGCTGAAGACTTAGTAAGTGTTGTGATCCTTTAAATATTCTTTTAAAAAGGTATAAAATAAATACTTGACTATATTGTCAAAACACAGGAGAAAGTAATTTGGAAACTTTTTTGGAACAACCAGTAAGATTAAATGAAAAATACAGAAATTTTTTATGCACCTAAATCATCCAAAAAAAAAAAAAAAGTATTTAAGGGCTTCTGGCTGAACACAATGAGTGAGATAAACAGTTTTGTGCTTTGGTCCCTTGAGTACTTACTATCTATGTGAGTATGTGTGTATATCTGTGGGCATTTATTCCTTCTTCTCCCCGCATACTCAGACTCAAATCTATTAAGTGTAACAACTAACCAGCCCCAAACCAACCAACCAAACAAAACTCTTAACCTTTCCAACAGAACATCTCTTTCCTTCAGATCTGTTTGAAAGTAACTACCAATATCAGAAATGACTTACTCAACATTTACTCATTCTTTTTCTACTTAGTAATGCAATTGCAAAATTCTAATATTCAATAATACAACCAAAAACTAGGAAAGTCCTGGACTCACGAAAAATAATTTTGAAAAGTTAGGAGACACTTTTGGAAAAACAAAACAAAACAAAAACACATTTTCTTGAGATAATAAATAAAGGAAGAAAAGAGGAGACAAAAGTGTGAAAAAAAAAAGGTGTGGTGGGCAGGTATGTGATGGTAGCCCTGTGTAAAGCAGGAATTAGGGACAAAACTGTATGACATAGAACAAATATCCATGAAGTCTATCTGTGTCAAAAATTCTGGAGTCATTCCACTATTGGTGTTCTCATACCTTCTCGCTCTTATTTTGTCACTCTGATTACCATATCTAGATTAATCATGACTCTGCTGAAAACTGTCAAAGGTTTTCCATCCTGAATGCATAAGGTCAGTGCTCCTGACACGGGGCTCTCCTGCGGCCTTGCCTCTGAACACCCCTCCTGCCTTATCTCCAGCAACTTGGCACTTCAGGCGCACACCGTGCTATTGCATATCATGCTTTTTTCTTCATGCTATTTTTTCTGGAATCCAATAATGATAGTAAGACTACAATAAAAAGTTAAAATCACCCATTTCATGCCTCAATTTTACTTGGAGTACCAATTTCTTAGATATCAAAAACCGAAGTGAGTAGGAGATGGTTTGCCATATGCAAAATTTTAAAAAGCAGATCTCGCTGAACTGTTTGAAATCACCTTTGTGGATCTCATGCTTGTGAAACCTAAAGGAGACTGTAGGAAAGTGGTGGCCAACTTGGGACCAATTTGCACTCCCTCGGGTTTGGGGACAAAGAATACACGAATGTTTCTCATAAACCAGATGTGGACCCTGTGAGGGAGTGAGTTGGTGTGAGCTCATCTCTGATTCTCCCTTCTGGATCGAAGCACAGAATATGGAAATAAACTCTGATGCCTAGAGCTGAGGAATGAGTTGCAAGCCACCAGATGGAACAGAGATGCAGTCTGGATCAAGTGACCTTCAGGACAGAACTCTCTCCCAGCCACCCGCCATCACCATTGTCATGGAAATCTACACACACACACACACACACACACACACACACACACACACACACACACACGAAGCATCCACAAGGAAGCTTCATTACTACATTTGGAAGGCCCAGAAAATGTAAAGCCAATCTATCTTGGCACCAGTTCAAGCAGACCTTTCTCTCCTTTACCTCATCTTCTGCCCATCCTCCCAGGGGTCAGAAGCTGGTGGTAAGCTGCAGTCTGGGGATAAGGAAGAGCAACACCAGGAGAAGAAACAGGGAGAAGCCACTCACACTCCCTCCTCCCACTGCAGGTTTCCTGGTGAAGCAGACCTCACCTGGGGGGGGGGTGTTGATGCCAACGTCAGAGTTCGAATTAATTTCTGGGACTGACATTCTGATTTCTGACGAGACTATGTTTGTCTTAAGATCTGTTATGTAAGTGGAAGAGAAAAGCCATGGGCCTCCAGAGTTTTTATCCAGAGGCAGAGCAGGATTCCCTACCATGTGTACTTGGCAGGGTTGACAGAAGACAAATTCAAGTTGTCTTTTGATTACCCCACAAGTCACACTCATCCAGCATACTGGTTATAACAGCAATTACTGTTTATTGAGTACTTCTGTGCCAGAAATTTTGCTACATACATACATACATACATACATACATACATACATACATATATTCTATATTATTTATATCTATTTATATCTATTTCTTCCATTGAATAAATCAAAGCTCAGAGAAGTTAAAAGCTTTGCTCAAAGTCACGTAGTTGTGTCTCAGATCCAAGATCAGATGTAGGGCTGCCTGACAAAGTGTTCCAGAGTGTAACCATTATGCTAGGTTGCCTTTCTGTTTTCATCAACTGAATTGGAGTGACCCCTCAACACTCAGGCAGGACACAGCTCCTCCAGAAAGCCTTCCATGACCATTGAGGCACAACTAGACACTCTGCTCCTGGAGTAACCAGCATGCACCTCGACCATGGAACTTAGTCACAATAGGGTAAATGACTCATCTGTATGCTGGATCTCCTACTTGACGGGGCTCTCACACTGGGGTACTGACCCTGTCTTTGCCTACTCAGTGTTTACTCGGACAGAGTCCATCCCCTCTCCAGGACTTCTGAAATCACTCACCCATGGGAAGTCATTAATAAACAACCAATAAACAGTTATTTCTGCTCATGTCCCAGACACCGTATTAGGTACTGGGGACTGGGGATATACCACAGTGAAAAAATAAGACAAACATTTATGTTTCATAAAAAAAAATCAAGTAAAGGAGATAAGTAAAATATATAGCATGTAACTCTAGGGTGAAATACTGTAGAGATAAAATCCAATGGGGAAATGCGGATAGGGAACAAGGGGAGCTGCAGCACTGGGGGTGCCTCAGCCACACCCCCGCGGTACCAAATGTTCTTGTGTACATGGAAGGCCTTCTGCTGAACAGATTTGATGCTCTAATGAAAGGCATTCTCTGACCACGGCTGCCTGTCTGTCTGCACACAAGGCATTCCGGAGTGTCAGGAACGAATCTTCCTAGGAGCATCCCTCAACCAATATCTAATGGCAATTGGTGGGTGAATACCTCCCATGTGAGACAACTTTGAGGTGTGTTCTGTAGAGTGCCTTAGGGGCTCCCAGTGGGAAATGAGTGTCAGTTGGTATCTGCTCATGCATGGACACTATGTCTTTCTTTCCTTCTCAGTCTCATTTTCTGATTACTTTACTGCTATTCCAAGGGATTGTCTCCCAAATAAATGACTTGCTCTAAAATTCTTTTACCTGGATTTGCGTACAACTCAGTGTAAGAGTGAGGTGGTCAAGAAATGTTTAACTGTCTCAAGGAGTAAGCAAGCTGTGAAGGTATCTTGGGGAAGAAGAGTCAAGGCAAAGGAAACAGTGAGAGCAAAGAGCTTTAAACAGTAGTGCTCCTGGCCTGTCCGTGGAACACTGAGAAGGTCAGAATGCAGAAACAGGTGAGGTCAGAGAGAATGAGGGGCCAGCTCATGCTCAACCTCGTGGGTCATCATAAGAATGTCAGCTTTTCATAAGACTGAGATGAGAAGCTTCTGGGAGGGGGTGGGGTTAAGTAAAAAGGGAACATGATCTGACTGATATTTTTGTAAGGATTACTCTGTCTGCTTGGTTGAGACAAGGGTAGGAGATAAGTAGGTCATGAGGCAGGTGTAATAATCTAGGTGGTCATTGATGGGTTCTGGAATCAGAGTAGAAGTAATGGAGGAAGTGAGCAGTGGTCTAATTCTGAATCAATTACGAAGGCTGAGTTAGTAGACTTTTCTGATAGATTGGATATGGGGTTTAAGTGAAAGAGAAAAGTCAAGGATAACACTAGGGTTTTTTATCCAAACAACTAGAAGAATGGAGCTGCCGCTTACTGAAGTGACAAAGACTCCAAGGGGAGCACATTTTAAAGGGAAAATTAGGAGCTCAGTTTTGGACATTTTAAAATTGAGATGCCTTTTACACAACCAAGTGGAGATCTGAATGGGGAACTGGATATAAGTAAAGCCAAGACCTCATGGACAACATCTAGGCTGGAAGTAAAGTTAGCTGAAACCAGGTCAAATCTTCAACTGGGAAAGCAAACAAAGAGAGAAGAAGGTCACAGAATGAGCCCTGATATACTTCTATGTTTAGAGATAAAGTTTAATCAGTGAAGGAGACCAAGAAGGTGCCATTGGAGTAGAAGGGGGAAACTGCGTATGTGGAGTCCCGGAAGCAGAAAAAGAAAGTTTTTCTATCAAATGCTGTTGACAGGTCAGGAAACTGGTTGCCTCCTTCTGCTAATGTCTAAAGCAATTGTTTGCTGCATAACTAATTAGCATAACTAATTATGAACTGCCTTCTGTCGCCATCATTTCTAGCATTGCCTTAAAATATATCTTTGATTGTTATTTGGCTTTTTATGTGTTTATGACTTATTTTCTTGGCCAGATTATAAACTCTTCTAGAGCAACACTACAACATAAATCTTCTTGATTCCCACACAGAACTCAGCAGAGGACATTGCATGCAACAGACACTTGACAAACATTTAATCTTTTAATTTGCATTTTCAACTGAAATATCACATTCTTCATGAAATATTGCCTAGTTAATCTGTCTGAAAGTGATATGTCCCTTCTGTGAACTCCAGTTACATTAACTGTCTGCACTTAATAATTATTGCTTTGCATTACAAGTTATCTTTTCATAGCTATGAATCTTGTCACTTCTAACTAGGGATTCATAGTATTTTGATGGCAAGGAATAAGTTTTGTGTATATTTATATACTCCAAAGGGCCTACAATTAATTAATTAATTAATGCATGAACCATCGACCTTATCGGTATTTAAAGTGCCTTAAGTAAATGCTTATTGATAAATACTTGTTTCCCCAATATGTGCTTCCGTTCTGTCCTGGTATTTATTCTTTGGAGTCTGAGATTTCTGACCTTCTACTGATACACATAGCTATGATGTTCTACATCTTAGTAGAGGTGCTTCATTATTTCTGACATTTCATCAGAGAGGTTTATAGTATCATTATAATAATCACAGCCACTGAAATTGTGTTGTTTATTTTCACAAATGGAAGTAAATTATAATAGCGGTTTATGCATCTCGGTTCTGAGAAGTGAGGTGATGAACACAATATCACGTTACCCAGGCTGAAGGACTGACTTTTCTTGTTAAACTAAAACAGATCCCTGTATCACACCTCTCTCTTTTTTCTGGTCATTCTAACCCCTGCACTGAACTGGAAGATGTATTCATTTATCTCTTCATTTAGCCCAGCAGGTTTTGATCTGGACTATATATTATAAAAATTAGGATGTAGTTCCATAGTGTAGCAGTTAGCACATCTCCTTTACATGCAGAAGGTCCTATGTTCACGACCCAGTGGAGCCACAGTCCATGGTCTACGGCCATGCCACCCTGAACAAGCCCGATGTCTGATCTCGGAAGCTAAGCAGGTTGGGGCCTGGTTAGTACTTTGTTTAGTACTAGTTAGTACTTTGTTGGGAGACCACCTAGAAAGACCAGGTGCTGTAGGCTTAATAATAATGAATAATTAATTAATTAATTAATTTAAAAAAATAAAAATTAGCGAAACCTGAAGTTGCCCTAAAATAGAGCTTATGAGGTCCTTATTAATGGAACAACGTGGAGGAGAGTTTCCACTATAAATTGTATTACAAGGATAAAAAAATTTCTTTAATTTTGCACTTAGGCTTTCTGAACAAGCAAAGATAAGAGAATCCTACTTGTAAATAGAAGTTCGGCATGTTAGAATATTGATATATCACTTTCACACCCAACTAAATCTGAATCTAGTTTGACAGCAAAACTTGTGCCTTCTGAGATGATAAAACATAGATGTCCTCCTAGGGGAAATGGGAAAGTAAGTGAAGAGAAATGATTTTGTGTCAGCATTAATAAAGAGGCCAGTTAGAAATTATATATTAACAGAGTGACTTTGTGATTGGCAGCACCATTACTTGTATGATTTTAATTTTCATATTTAATATTTAATGACTTTTCAAGTATCTGATCTTACCATGGAGGAAACTGGCCCAAATTATGTAATATATTCTGAGATTCCATATAAAAGATGAAAATTACGTCCTTGATTTCAAAAAACGTAGAGTTCTAACCTGGCCCGATAGGTCATGGGATTCTTCATGGTGATGTGATCTTATTAATCATGAAAATCAGTATTTTTAAAGAATTGAGGAATGTATGTGTCAATGTTTAAATCAACTTCTAGCAAAAGCATTACATTTTAAAGTCAATGCATTAGCTCAGCAAAGCCAGTACAAAGCAGAATCAGAAATTCAAATGTCTATTTTTAATTGAGATATAATTGTAAATTTAAGGTGTACTAGGTGTTGATTTGATAATTTGTATAATGCAATACTGTTACCACCATTGTGTTAGCTAAGACCACTATTCAAGTCTTCCTTTTGAGTTATTTGTTTTCAGTATCACAGTTACAGTTAGAAGAAATTATTTTGATTTTTCAGATTTTGATTTAATATAGTGACTGAAATTCATATCTGTGCTCTGTTTTCCTACTTTCTGGGCAGCTTTTGCTTTTTGTATTATCAGTCTGGCTTTGATCTCTGCACTCATAAAGTCTGCAAAGTCCTATGACTGAGCAGTTTAACCCTCGAACTGCAGGACCCTGCGGGGAAAGGACTAAACTGAGTAGCAGGCGAAGTGGATGAGGCACTTAATTGCTTTTTCCCTGGCTTCTTTTAAAATCTAGAAATAGAAATGGTATTCTAAGAATAGCATGAGAAAGAGCCAGATACACAGGAAATTATTATACACTACAAAGTTTCTTCTAAACAACCTAATGTGTACCTTTATACTAAACATGCAGTCTCAACCTCTCTGAAATCACAATAATAAGAGAATTAATTGGAAAGTTTGGAAAAGTGAGAAAGGTAGAGACAGAAAAAATGTTTTTATCCTAACACGTAAAGTTTACAAGTAAATTTAAAAGGATAATTTAGTTAAAGAAAGAAAGGAAGGAAGATAGAGGAAATAGGGCATTACATTTTCTAATTAAACTTTTTATTTTGAATTAATTATAGGTCACATGCAGTTATAAAAAATAATACATAAAAATACTGCACACACTGTACCCAGTTTCCTCCAGTTATAACAACATGCAAAACTATAGTGTGTGCACACTGGATTTTGATGTGGTAGGGTCGGACATATTATGAATGGAGTATGGCAATTATTTACATAAAAAGGCATGTCTATGAGAAATTAACATCTTGATTCCCTTTAGATTAGGGCAATTTCATGGAGGAGACAGGGCTATAGAAAGTAGTTGACTTTAAGAAAGTTATGATCAGTGAGCCAAGGTCTAATATGTTTGAGGCCCAGAACACAATTTGAAAATTTTGGAAGTTAACAGAAATACGAAGAATGGCTGAGTGATTCTGTGAGGTCAGAATTGCCCTAATATTAAGACCAGACAAAGACATTACATACCGTTGAAATACCATTATACCTATCAGAATGTCCAAAATCCAGAACAGTGGCAACACCAAATGCTGGTGAGGATGTGAAGTAATAAGAACTCTCGTTCATGGGTGGTGAGAATGCAAATTGATATAGCCACTTGGGCAGACACTGACAGCTTCTTACAAAACTAAATAGACTCTTCCCATATCATTCATCAAATGTACGACTTGGCCTTTATTCAAATGAACTGAAAACTTATGTCCACAAAATGCTGCAAATGAATGTTTACAATAGCTTTATTCATAATTGCCAGAATTTGGCAGCAACCATGATGTCCTTCAGTAGGTGAATAAATTTTAAAACTGTGGTACATCCAGACAATGGAATAGTATTCAGCACTAAAAGGAAGTGAGCTATCAAGCCATAAAAGGACATGGAAAAACCTCAAATACATGTTACTAAGTAAAGGAAGCCAATCTGAAAATACTGCATACTCTATGATTCCAATTATTCGACATTCTGGGTAAGAGAAACGATGGTGACAGTAAAATGACTAGTGGTTGCCAGGGGTTAGCAAAAAAGCAGAGATAAATAGGTGAAACACAGGATTTTTAGGACAGTGAAATTTCTCTGTATGATTCTGCAATGATAGATACATGTTATTACACGTTTGTCAAAATCTATAGAAGAAACACTATCAAGAGAGAACCTATGAACTTTGGGTGATGATGATGTGTCAATGTGGGTTCATCAATTGTAACAAACTTAACACTCTGGTGGGGATGTTGATAATGAGCATGTGTGAGGCCAAGGAATATATGGGAAATCTCTGTACCTTCCCCTCAACTATGCTGTGAACCTAAAACCACTTAAAAAAAAAAAGTCTCTTTGAAAAAAAAAAAAAAAGGAGTAGCTGGGTGATAGAAAAAAACAAAAGAAAAAAATTGTATGGTTGTCTATTAAGCAAAAACTGAATGACTATTAATACTGGCAACAGTAAATGAAGTCTTTTAGTGAAGAGAACAGCTAGAGGAGACAATTTTGACGAGTCTCTGTGACACTTAAAATTTTATGGGAGAAGATATTTGCTCACCTATGTTTTCCTCTATTTGTTATGCAGACAACGTTTTAATAAATAGTTTTGAGAAGCCAAATTTCTTTCTATCATCTGTCTATCTAATCTATCTATCATCTATCTATCTATCACCTATCTATCCATCATCTATCAATAAAAGCTGGGTATATTTTTAATAATTACTGGATGCAATGTTTGTCTTGGTGATTTTATCTTGTATTTCAGTCAATTATCATAACTGTAATGCTATCCTTTGTTCAGTGAGAGTAGCAATTTCATTACGTTTCAGTGTCTGGATTTCTCTTATGGAGAAATGGGAGTCTGAGAGCTGGGCTGGGAGGAGTTTCACACTGAACGAGGGTAATGTCTGAGAGTGCGCGTCCAAGGAACGAAATTCGCGCTGAGAGCCAAGCCAACCGTCCAGCAGAGCTGCTGCACAGCCAGCCTCTCTGCTCCAACTGCTGAGAGGGCCTTTCACACAGCAAGGCAGCCAGGGAGAAAAGTCCTAAGGTAAAACCTCACTCCGCTTTGAGTGTGAAGATGGACACTGGCGCCTCCCAAACAGGCGCCTCGAAAGGGAGGGCAGGAACGGAGGCCTGAGAGAGTCCTCGAGCTTGTGCTGAAGCTACAGTCCCTTTCCACGGACAGCAGTGGGCTTGCTCTGGTCAAGAGAAAGCCACCTGAAACGCAGGAAACTCCACATATAAAACCCATGCACTAAATTAAAATGTAGTAACTACAGTTTAAAATTCATAGGAAATTAACTGGCCCACAGCTATCTTTGTGTTCCGTGCAGAGTTTCATGGTATTACAGTATTTGAACAGTGTTTTCATTATTATAAGGCATTTACAGCTCCCTCCTGCCTGTCTTTCAGAGATGCTCTGATCTGCGCGGTGCTCGCTGGGATTGCAGAGCCCTCAGCAAGCTTCTCTACCAGGGGTGGCACAATTGTTTAGGCTACAGCAGGAGAAAGAAGTTGAATTCCCTGTGCCCTGTGGTCCCTTCTCTCTCTTACCACTTTGGAAAAGGGGTAATTCAGGAATTTGTGTTCCCTCTCCTTCATGTTCCCCTGTTCCTAGGCTTGCCGCATCCATTGTGGACCCTGAAAGAGAAGTTTGCTAGAATGTCAATACAGTGTGCCGTTTATCACATATGTCACTTGGAGCAATTGCTAGACGTAGTCCTCGCCATCATGACACTGAAACACCCCACTGCTAACCTCGACTTGCACAATAACACTGGTGGGCCCCATTTCCACTTGAGGTTTTTCATCCAGAGAGAGAGCATAAATATTGTTCTCAAATTTATGATCCCTCAATTAACAAAAGAAAATATTTTTCCATTTAAACTAATATTTCTTATTTGTGGTTAAAAATAAACATGTAAGTATAATCTTCAGGGAGAAGAGATATCTATAATGATATGTAGGTATGAATCCCACTTCTCAAAATATTTGGTTATCCCTGTACATGCCTAGACAATAAATCAAAATATTTATAATGCTTATTTCTAAGTGGTAGAGCTAGTGATTATTTTCTTTTGTCTATATTTTTTCTAATGAAATTTATGTATAAAATGTTGCCATATAGCATATCTAAATTTTAACAAAAAATTCCCATCAAGCTCTTGCCAATACAAAGTTATAGATTATTTTTGCTCCCATTTTTTTTTCAGAAAATGCATAATTTCAAGTACAGACCAAACATAAGCAAATTCAAAATAAATATACATAATTTTCTTATTATATAAATAAAAATCTATCAAGTGTGTATTCAACATATACATGCTTATAAATAGAATACCCTTGGAAGAGTAAAAAGAAACTGGTGTTTGCCTCAGAAAAGGTAATTGGACAGCTATAAGACACTATTCTCTTCTTGAGATCTTTGGTATTTTTGTGTTTTGTGAATTTTAGAACTTAAAAAATATAAGAAAAATAAAAACATGTATTTGAATTCCTCTAATTACTCTTTCTAATCAACTGTTGGTTCTTTCCTTACACATAAAACCTTTTTTCATTGTTAGATTAGTTTACTCTGTTTTTTATTTATTTCGACTTACTGTCAAAAACGTGGGATCTCTCTTAATGCCCTGTTTGGATAATAAATAACTAGATTCTGTTTTCCTACTAAATGTTTCAACACTAAATGTTGTGGAAAACTTTTACCTTCTTTGCAAAACTTCTCACAATGCTGCTATTAAAGCAGACATAACTGCTGAGTTCAACCCTGTTCTCAGTTAGGTGAAGGTTTGTTTATAGAAGAGCCTTGAAGTTAAGGTTAAGGTTTGTGATAGAACAGTTATCAGTCAAGGGCTGAGTCTAGACATTCATTTGTACACTGGTTCACTTAGATAAACTCAGAGCTTTTCTTGGCTTTCCACTTTTGTCTTCTAATATTCGTTTTCATAAACTGACTTGTTTCTTCTGGGAGTGAAAAGATATAGATCAGGTGCATAGAGAGAAGATATGAGGCAATACAATGGAGCAAAATAGTCTTTTCAACAAAAGAAAAGACACACACAGAGAAAAGGCCTGGTTCAGATGACTTCGCAAAGTCTCTTTTAGCCTCACCTGTACATGTAAAATATTTACTTATGTTGTCTCAGGTTTAGCTAAGTATGCTTTACAGATTATTCCCATGGTTACACGAAAACTGTATGTGTTCATTTATAATTTTTGACACTAACTGATGATAAGTGGCTTGTGTGCAAAGACCGTGGTATTTAAACAGTTAGGAGGAAAGTGACTATGTGAAGGAGCTAATGAACATTAAAAAGGTGATAAAGTCAATGAACTGGTGGCATCAGTTATCTCCCTCAGCACTCATATAACTGTTTCTAAGAGTCATGCAAGGTCTTGAGCACTTATTTATGTAATCAAAGGTTAATAGCATTAAAAAGTGGGGAGAACAAGAGGATCCGACATGAGAACTCGGAGAAACCTTAAAATAATCGCTCTTACAACACTAGTCCAGGGGACAAATAGACTACCAGACTGAAACGAATTTCGCAATGAGGGAGACAGAGAGTTCTGGAAGATAACCAAACAAAGAGAAGTGCCAAGTGTGAAAAACCAACAAACTATAAACCATTCTAACAGAATAACAAAGGAAATATGAGTTAGAATTCTAAGAATTGTAATTCAAAGCGTTGAGAGTAAAAGTTAAACACGCCAAATAAACTGCATGCCACCCTAATGGAAACATCTTGTTTTACACGGTTGGAAACACCAATTCTGAGAATTGCTTATAAGAGTTCAATAGGAAGCAAAAAATAAGAAAAACAATGAAAGTAAAACCAAACACAAATAAACAAAAATTAGCATACATAAGAGTACAGCTCAGCAACAGCATTTATATACTGATGGGGCCCCTTTAACTCATCAGCATAGTAGATGGTTTAAATAGAAAAAATTTTTATACTGAATTAGTTAATTTTTCTATTTGATACAAAGATTGGATTCGATTTGATACAAAAATGTCAAAGGAAGACATTTTCTTATATACTTAGTTGTTTGGGTTTTTTAATACTAATCATTAAGTCAACAGTGGAATAGATTTTTGGTAAATGGTGCTTATTTTGAAAGATGTCTTAGTCACCATATGCTTTTATATATATTAAATGTTTTGTATTCAACTAAGAAAGAGAAAGAAGTAGAACTATAGACAATTCTTTTCGTTTTTGTTTTAGTTTTTAAATAGCAGATAATGAAGATGAGAATGATCCCATAAGGAGGGTAAAATTGATTATGCAGGGCAGAGAAAGACAACTAGCAGGGATAACAGCCTTGAGTAAGCCTGAGAGGGTGGAATCCACAGCATTAAGAGAGAAGCAACCTTTAATTAAAAGCAGGAACCATTAGCTACATTACACAGACAGAGATGCAATTATGTTAGTAGATTTGGTATTAGTAGTGTGTGTATCTTCTTATTGTGTCTCATTTTCCCAATGGAATGATAGAAAAGGTCATTAGCTGAAAGAAGAAAAGAGGGAGTATTTGAGGTGTGATAAAAAAGAAGATGTGAACTAATCCCTTCAGAGACATTACTGGGGGCTGCACTTGTAGAAATGGTCATGAATCAGCTTCATGGGTAAAGGTGTAAAGTAGGCAGAAAACTGAACTTCATCAAGAGCAGTTTTTTTCAGGCAAGTAAATGGAAAGGGAAAGAGAAAAGGGAATTGAGTTCATCTGTAAGGAGTGATTATAATGAAGGACCTTGGAAACTAAACCAGGTGTGGGCTTAATGACCAGAAAAGGTAGTGGTGGGGTCAAAAGCTTGGAAGTCCTGCCAGCATCAAGAAATTGTTGGAGACAGGGCACCAGTGGGGAGGAGCTGAAAGAGAGGATGAGGGGGTTAGAAAACATTAAGTCTGAAATTCTGATTTTTAAGGGGTGGAGTTATTGATAATGGCAGTTGTAGGGTATGGTCCTGGAGTGAGTGGCAGAGAGGGGGGGGGAGAGAAAGAGGGAGGGAGAGAGAGTGAAGGAGAGAGAGAGAAAGGTGGAGACAGTGGACTAGGTTCTAAATTTTTCAAATAGGAGTGACTGGTAGCACTGCATCATAAGGGAGGGTAGATAGTAGTAGAGTCTGGTGCCATGTGCATTTAAAATCAATATTTTAAGAGGTATGTAAATGAACACTGTTGATAACCATTAATGTGCCAAAATAGAAGTTACAACAGCTGCAGCTAGTTTATATTAAATGAAAGAAAATACACCAAAAATATTGTTATATACTTAGCAATGAAACCAGAGAGCAAATTTTTATAACCATGAATGTTATTCCTACTCTTACAGCATAGGAAATTTCCAGATTCGGGAAGTTGCCAATTACCTTCTAACAAGAACTATGAAGAGGATTAAGTGAGAATACTAATGAAGTGTTGGACCTGATGAATGGTAAGTACTTAATAAAATATCAGGAGGGGGTAAAACTGAAAATGACTTTCTATAAAGGAGAAATTTCTAGCTTGCTTTGCCACTTTTCTTTATGCATTATCTTAAACAAAACAAAACAAAACTTTTATAACAAAGGTCACCTTGATATATACACTGGTTTTCCCTAATTTGTAGGCCAGAGACTTATTCTACTATTTCTGAGAAGTGTCTTGCATTAAGCAATATAAACTCTGCTTTCAAATGTTGTAAGTACTGGTCCAGGGGTGGGAGGAAGATTTAATAATTGATGTTGGAACAACTGGCTGGAAATGTTTTTATAGTCATGGGAACATATTAAGATGCCAAACTCAGAATCCATAAAGTTGGATATATTTGACCACTGAAACATGGCAAAAATGAATGAATAAACCTTAAACAAAGTTTTACTTTTTAACCTTAACAAGATTAGAAGGCAAAAATCAAATGAAGAAAGTTGCAACATGTAGAATGGAAAAAGAAGATTCCTTACAAAAAAGAGATTTTATAAAACAATGAGAAAAAAGATAAACCATAATTGTTTTAAAGTGCAAAAGACATGATTATGACTAGAGATTAAAAGAATAGAAATGGCTAATGACTACGTAAAAAGATATTTGTCAAAGGAATGAAAGGGACCTGGTCTTCATTATTTGTAATATCAACAATGCCCAGCTTTAAAGAAGAGGCAGAGAAGCAGCCCTCTCAGGCACTGTTAGTGGGAATGAAAATTAGACCAGTATTGACTTTTTGGTTGTTGGTTAGAAATCTCTACCAAAATCCTAAATAGGCATACTCTTTGACCTAGCAACTCCACTTCTAGGAATTTGTTCTAAGGAGATAAAGTGACCTAAAACATAAATGTGTCTTAGCACCAGCAGTAGCAGAAAAACATTTTGAAATGTTAACATTCATGAAAAGATGCATCCAACAGACTGCTGAATGAAACAAGTACACTACAAAATAGTATGTGTAGTTTTGATCACATACATGTGAAATATATGTGTTCGTATGTAAGCATCCAATTTGATGTCTGAAATGATGTTCCCAACCATGTGAATGGTGATTATCTTTAAGTAGTGAAAGTTCTGATCATTTTACTTTCTAGCTTATGTTTTTGTATATTGTTTGAATGGTGAATGAGGGCCACTTACCACCCTAGTGATTAGACGATCACTCCTTGGGCGTCTTTGCTTTTGTTCTCTCCTCTGCCTGGAACACCCTTCACCTCCTTCCGTTCTCTGCTCAAATGTCCCCCATTGGAAAGGTCTGCCTTTGCCACTTTATTTGAAATGGAAACACTACCCCTCTGTGAGCATGCTCCATCCCTCACCTTGTGTTAGTCTTCCTTGCTGTACTTAACACTATCTAATATTTTTATATTTTTATTTATTGTTTGTTTGCTATCTGACTCGTCTCTTCCCCCACTGGAAAGTAAACCTAGCAAGGACGGGACTTTGTTTTGTACTGAACTGACCTGTAACCCCAGTGCTGGGAGCAGTGCCCATCTCTTCATAAATATGTGTCAAAGGAATAAAAACACCCATATATGTACATATGTATGAGTGTGCATGCACATGCATGTGTGTGTGCATGAATATATGAATCAAACATCCTTTATTTTTACGTAATTCCCTACAAGAAATTTCCTGAAAAGGCCTTGATTAAAAAGGAGGATGATTAATTTATAAACATCAAGTTTTGTCTGCAGCCAGCCCTACCAAAGAGAAAATTTTCACCTACATTCAGGTTAATTTCTATGCTGACTTTTACTTCAAGATCAGTAGTCATAGTTTAATTAGCTAAATAGCGATAACTTTAATTGAGCTCTCAACGTAAGGGGAAAACAACTCGCATATATTTTCTCTTCTGAAACCTTGATCATCTTGAATCAAATGAAGTGCTTTGTTCCTCAACTGCTGAAAACCTCCTGCCAGTTCCATAGGAATCCAAGAAAGAACACATAGACATTTTAAGTGGCAAAATCTGGGAATTCCCCCCCCCCCGCCATATTTTATGCCATATTTTAGAACACAGTCTCCTTGGCCACATGCAGGGACTCTGGGGTACCTCTACTGGCACAGAAAATCTGAGACTGATGATGCCTCCTTCCAACCCAAACCCAGGAACGGATGGAAAAGGCTCCTCACCCCACCCTCCCGGTGTCCCCTGCTACCACTGATACACTCGGGTGCTTTGATTTTGCGGAGCTGGTGATCCTATTTAGGATACAGTGGTGGGAAGGTGGGGCTCAGAGTTGCATTTACCTGTTTATTTCTCAAGGGCTGAACCACTTCCCTAATGCACAGCTCTAGATCATTGAGATAGTCCTTCTCGGTCTGTATCAGCTCCCTGATGATTTTCGCACGCTTCGCCATCATTCTCTGCATCTGATGCTCCTCCTCCTGAGTTAGGGTCTCAGCTGCAGAACACCCGGCCTGTGGAGTCATCTTTTCTGTTAAGTGAAAACATGTACACATGAGGCATTCTGCTGAGGTGTCTTGTTCCTTCATTACAAGTGCCACTGCAGGGTTATTGTTAGCAAGGAAAAAGGCTTAGGGTTGTCTTCGAGGTATGTTCTCAGGAGATGATGTGTGGGCCTTCCCTGTAAAGTCAGAATCCTATGAAACTATGAGCACAGAGGAACATGAGAATGCACTACTTCTGACAAATCAGTTAATAGATTTTTGTCTGTCATGGCTTGTCTTTAAAATATCCAATTGCTACTATATGAGGCTAATAAACCCAGTGTTTGAGCTAGAGGTAAAATGTATAAAAATATAGTTCTGAACTTCTTATGGACACATGTGAATTATTTAAATTTATTTTTTAATTATAGTCGACAAAACATGATATTGATTTCAGTCATACAACAGTGATTAGACATTTATATACCTTACAAATTGATCACCATAAGTCTAGTAACCATCTGTCACTATATAGTTTTACAGAACTATTGACTGTATCCTCCATGGTGTACATTACGTCC
The DNA here is from genome assembly GCA_003508835.1 of Eonycteris spelaea. Classification (NCBI taxonomy): domain Eukaryota; kingdom Metazoa; phylum Chordata; class Mammalia; order Chiroptera; family Pteropodidae; genus Eonycteris; species Eonycteris spelaea. The sequence continues at coordinate 7,727,760 of PUFA01000062.1, forward strand.
CTGTGACACTTTATAATGGCCAATTTGTACTTCTTAATCCCCTTCACCTTTTTCACCCATTCCCCACCCCCTCCCATCAGGCATTCATCGGTTTGTTCTCTGTATCTGATTTGTTGCTGTTTAGTTTTGTTTGTTCATTTGTTGTTTTTTTGTTTGTTTGTTTTTTGGTTTTTTAGATTTCACATATAAGTGAAATCATCTGGTATTTGTCTTTCTCTGCCCGATTTATTTCACTTGGCATAATACCCTCTAGGTCCATCCATGTTGTCACAGATAGCAAGATTTCATTCTTTTTTTACGGCTGAGTAATATTTTATTGTGTGTATATATACATACCACATCATTTTTATCCATTTATCTATCAATGAACACCAAGATTGTTTGGCTATTGTAAATAATGCTGCAATAAACATAGGGGTGCATATCTCTGTTCAAATTAGAGTTTTGGATTTCTTTGGATAAATATCCAGAAGTGGAATTGCTGGATCATATGGTAGTTCTATTTTTAATTTTTTGAGGACCCTTCATACCGTTTTCCAGTTTACAATCCCATCAACGATGCACGAGGGTTCCCTTTTCTCCACATCCTTGCCAATAGTTATTCTTTGTTTTTGTTTTTTGTTTTTCTAATAATAGCCCATTCTTACAGGTGTGAGGTGATATCTTTTTGTGGTCTGATTTGCATTTCCTTGATGATTAATGATGTTGAGCATCTTTTCATGTGTCTGTGGGATGTCTGTATGTCTTCTTTGGAGAAATGTTTATTTAGGTCCTCTGCCATTTTTTAATCATATTGTTTGCATTTTTGATATTGAATTTTAGGAATTCTTTATATTTTGGATTTTAACCCCTATCAGGTATATAATTTGCAAATATCTTCTCCCATTTAGTAGGTTGCCTTTTCATCTTGTTGATGGTTACTCTCATGGTGCAAAATTTTTAATTTGATATAATGCCATTTGTTTATTTTTGTTTTTGTTGCCTTTGCCCTGGAGGCATATCCAAAATAAAATATTGGAAGTGTCAGAGTCTATTGCCTATGTTTTTTTCTAGACCTTTTATGGTTTCAGGTCTTACATTTAAGTCTTTAATGAATTTTGAGTTTATTTTTTTGTATGGTGTAACAAAGTGTTCTAGTTTCATTTTTTAATTTTTTGGCATGTATTTTGGACACATTTGCTTTTAAATCAAGGGAAGATTTTTAATTAGTAAGTGGAACACTTTCCAATTTTGTTTGTTTCTATTATTAAAACTAATTGCCCCTCATTCTCAGTGGATAACAATTGCATGTGATTTGAATTCACAATCAGAATTCATGAGGAGTGAGGTAGTGGTGGATTAAACAAATTTTAACTTTTTTGTTGTTGCTCATCTTCAATACTATGCACATCTTGTTATCTCAAAATTCTTGAACTGCTGAACAGAAAATTTTAATTAAAAAATTATAGTGCTGAAGAGATGTTGAGATGAATTGAAAGTCTCACACATAGCCAGGGTTTTATATAAAGTATAATGTAAAAAAGTTAAATATTTTCAAGGATGAGATTTCCACAGCAATCTAAAAACTTGAAAGCCACAAACTAGGTCACAGATGAAATCAGATAATAGATAGCAGGGCAGTGAAGGTGTGTGTGTGTAAATGAATTTGCTTCAAGCTTGAAGTCATCACAAACTTAATTTTTGTCTAAGTCTCTGTAGTTGCAGAAATAATTTCATTTTCTTTAAAGCTAAGAAGATTTTAGGAACTAATATGTAAGACACCACTTCCTGAGAATGGAGAGCTTCACAAAAGGACTTATAAAAAGTCTGTATGAAAAAAAAAAGTGCATGCATCACAATGTATAGAAATGGAAATAAAGAGTAGATATTCTCTGGCTGACTCCAGAAACAAAGCTAAGAAAACTGGAGAAACATTATAGTAAAGAATTAATGCAAAAGGTTCAATATAAAAGGACTGACCCAAGAATATGAAGTGAGCTCTCCTCTCTCCCTGTGGCTCACTAAATTCAAAGTTCAGACAGTGGGTCAATAATCAAATATCTGTGGAGAATGCCATGATAATAACTCCAGTGTTAGTTGGAAGGCACACTGAATTTATCTTTGGACAATCCTGACTGGCAGGTAAATTCGCACCCGGACCATTCACCTAGTATCCTTCCACCATCAGGAAAAAAGATGGATTTGACAGACGTTATCTGAGAGCACACAGTTTTACAAGGCTTGGGGGAAGTCAGTGCCAGAGAAATAATCTATGCTAGGAGAGAGAATGAATGCGAGAGGTTTTCTGCAGCCTACATCTCTTAATCTATATTATAAGCATTTTTGGATGCTTGCTTATTTATAGTATTTTTATTGGCAAGTAGAAGAAGCCTGTCTCTTAGCACTCTAAATTTGAATGGAAAAGTTACAATCAATGTCATTACTATGAATTATTTTATATATAAAAGAAGAAGGCAGGTCACTGGTGAGGGGACATGCAATAAGCAGGCTGCACACACAGTTGTAACCTTCGTGAGCCTCCTTTTGGCTACTCCTTATGAAAGGTTGGGATTTGAGAGGCAGGCAGAGGGGAGGCGATGGAGGTTCTTTTCTCCTGGGATATATGAAGTCGCTCACAGGGGAAAAACAAAAACAAAAAACAAAACCTCACTGATACAGAGCTGACAAACCAGTGCAGATAGTACTTAATTATTAGTTAACATTACCTTGAAAATAGAAGGGACACTGATGAAATACTGTTCTGTCCAATGTGTGCTTTTCCAAGTTCTAAACCTTTTATGCCTTATTAAAAGAATCTATCAATTATTTGGGGGCAAAAAGAAAAGATTCTTCCCTGATCTTTGGAAAAGAAATATTCCTAAACTATATTCTCAGGTTCCTTTTAGTTCTAAATATAGGACTCAATTGCTATTATGATTTAAGTTATTTCACATATTTCCCAGTTGCTGCATTTTGAAATGTACGACATCAGATTTTATTCATTGAAATTTACTTAGATTTTCTAGAACTGCTCTACAACTCGTTCAGATATAATCTGGGGGCAATGGTGGTTGAAATAAAGTGTCAGTCAAGGTATTCAACTTTAAAAACTTCTCCCTTCAGATGTGAAAAATCTCAGAGAATTTAGAGTTGAGCAACCTTATAAGATATCTTTGTTTGTTCTTTTGATTCAGTTTATGCAGGAACAAAGACTCAACTTGCATCATTTTATGGTCAGGTCTCTACACACTTTCTATGTTTGAATTTCCTAAACCAAAAAACTCTGCAATGCATTGTGGGCACAGGTCTTGTTTTCATAAGATCCCCTCTACCTTTAAAACTTTCATCTTTTAAATTATTCTATGTTTTTACATATAAAACTATTTGTAATATATGACTATTACCAATCTTTATCACCCAAATCGGCAGTCTGCTATAATAAATTTTTATTTCTAGATAAAGCAACTAAAGAACTATGTATTTAGGAAAGAAGGAAAAATAGCTTTACAAATGAATATTTTTCATTAGTTAGCATATACCAAAAGACTCAAAACTAAAGTAAAACTGAGGCTAAAAACACATTTAGTTGTTTTAACCAAAATATGCCACTGTGTATGAGAGCAGTGCCATGTAACTGATTCCTATTACCCATCCTCTATTTCTTTCACCCTCAAATTTCATTTTCCAAGAGTGATGATGAATTCTCACTATTTTAGCCAAAATTTTATTCATAGCATATGTGGAGTTTTTATATAAAGTTTATATAAAGAAATTTATATATAAGGAGGTTGCTGTGGTTTAGGAAAAGGATAGTCAGGGTTAAGATCAGGACTGCCACTCTCAGCAGTGAGAGGTGATGGGCAAGTTAGTTACCCTCACGAGCCTATACTTCCTCATCTGTAAAATAAGAATGACAACCATTACAGTGTTATCATGAAATCTGAATTAAATGAGCAGTATTATGTTGAAACTCCTTAGGGCCTTTAAAACAACATAAATGTTAGTTATTTCCATGGGCACAGAAATGATAGGGCTCCTTCTCTGTTATCTTGAACTTCATCATCTAGAGCAAACAAGTATAACCTTCCCAAAATACTTCCATGCACCCACAAACATACAGACAGAAGTTATCCATACATAGGTATCTTTTTGTAAATTATATATGCATGTGTGTACGCGCGCACACACACACACACACACACACATAATTCTTTACAATAGCCATATAGTTGTCAGACACTGCTATTTGCCTACCCAATAACTATTCTCCCATTTGTTTTTTCATAAATTAAACCCTGAATAGATTTTAAAAAAATGCCTGTTTCTTTGTGGTGCTTTTTCAGCCTATGGCCCAATTACAGCCAATGAGATGTAAGCAGAAGTCTCTGGGAGAGTTTCCAGGAATTCGCAAAAAAGAAAACCAGGCTAGGATGTCCCTTTCCTCCATCCACTACCCACCATGGTTCTCGCTTTCTTTTTTCTGCCTGGAATGCGAATGTGAGCTCTGGAGGTACAGTAGCCATGCTAGGACTGTGAAGTGATAGCCACAGGAATTTAGACTGATATACCATGGATGGCAATGTAGAAAGATATAAACAGCCTCCCTACGCCTAGACTTCTTGCATGAGGTACATAAATGTGTCCGTGGTAAGCCACATTTTTTTCTGTTGCTTTTAGGAAAGTAATCTGATAGGAATTTTGGTATCTATAATTCAAGTGCAGTAAGTAATGCAACCTAAAATGTGAAAATGGCCTAGTAGGGGAGGAAGACTATCAAGAGGTCATTTTGTAGTCTGGAGAGTTGGTGACCATTATTATCCAATGACAAAAATATTTGGTAAATCTATATTTTTGCATACAAAGTCATATAATTCAGGGAAATGGTGGAAAAATCAAAATGTTAATAGATATTGATTATTTTTGCCACATTCAGCAAAATCGTGGAAATGAGAGATGAACTCAGACCACGACTAGTCAATCTGCAAGGAGAAATGGGGGGGGGGGTGGAACCACCTAAAAAAGATATTCTACTGCTGACCTATAATCTAGATAGTCTCTTAATTAAATTGAAAAATGCCAACAGCTTGCATCCTCAAGTTAAGTCCAAGAGATAGCTTTAGCAGCAGTAAGACTGGTGCCTAACGCTTTCCTCTTCCATGCATAGATAAGTTTGAGGGTGGTGCCTGGAAGCCTACTAGTAGCCATTGGGCTAAGGCCACTCCGTTATACCCAATCCTGCCTATTCGGCTCAGCCATTTGTCTGACTCCTGGATCTTTGCTAACCCTTGTGTACTTCTGCCTGGAGAGACTTATGGGCTTTGAAAAAAATCTCTGGATATCAGTGGTCCTCATATCTGGACATTAGTGGTCATCCTGATTTACCTCTCCACTACTGATTTCTATAATCCGGGTTCTTGTCCACTGTGGTAGGCAGAATAATGGCCCCCTAAGGATGTCTGTTTTAATCCTCAGAACCATATCGCCCATTTGATCAAAGTTACAGATTTAGATATGGGAAGATGATCCTGGATTATCCAGGTAGACCCAATCTAATTAATTACATTAGCCTTTAAAAGTGGAAGGGGGAAGCAGAAAACACAGAAGGGAAGTGTACGAGGGCTTTGCAGATAGAGAAAGGGGCTGAAAGCCAAGGAGCAGCTGAGGGTGTGGGCAGCATGGGCAGCCTTTGGAAACTGAGACTAGCCTTTGGCTGACAGGCAGCAAGGAAATAAGTTCCAACAACCTGAAAGAACAAGAAATGGATTTTCCCCTATAACCTCCAAAAAAAAGGAACACAATTCTACCCACACTGATTTCAGCCTGTGAGACACTAAACAAAGACCTGGCCAAGACCTCTGGACTTCTGACTTGCAGAAACTGTGATGTAATATATTTGTATTATTTTAAACTACTAAATTTGTGTCTATTTGTTACAGTAGCAGTAGGAAACTGATATTCTCAACATGCCAATCCCTAAAAGGTCACAGTCACTATGTGTAAACTGCCCGTTTTAAGAATTGAACTACATGCTTATCAGATTCCTTCCACTTTTCAGAATTCCTCAATGAATCTTCCTGAGCTACTAGTCCAAGATTGTTGGGCACAATAGCTTAAGCTTCCGTTTTGAAACAAACATGAACAGATTGTAATTTGGACTTTTTCTTTCAATGTAGTTTTTATTGCCTTTGTTCAATATGTTGGTTTTCAGTGCAGGCAAGAAAAATTAGATAAGAATAGAGCTGGACAAAGATTTCAATTTGATAAACAATAAACCAGATACTCCTTACGGTCTGATGCATTATTATCTTGAATTCAGTTTCATAATTTCCCAAAGCAGCCACGCAACAGTTCAAGTGGCAGTTCAATTTGTGGCAGTGGCTCTGAAGGCCATGGCAATGACAACAGCGAAGAGAAGGAAATAAACCATTGGAAAAAAAGGCATGCCACTCCAGGTATATTTCACAAATCATGACAAATAAAACTCATGACAAATAATAGAGACCTAGTGACATTTAAAAACATCGGAAAAAGCATTTAAAAAATATTTTAAATGAATGAATGAACCTTCAAAAATAGGTAAGAAATCCTCTGAGGGGAGTCCAGAGACCTAAATGATGCTGAAACCACTAAAGACTCAAGAGGCATCTGCAGACACGGGTAGACTGGCAGAATGGGGATGTTGTGCCTGCAACGAGGAGACAGGATGTGGCATGGCAGGGACAGAACCTGGGCAAGATCTCTAAGCATCAAGAAGCCTGATGAGAGAAAGAGCCTAAAGCCAGCAGCAGGAAAGGAAACACACCCAGGGAAAGGTGAACTAGTAAAAATAGTGTTCCAAAGGGAGAGACAGAATAGGAATTATCTGTCTCAGCCAAGGCTCTGGATCATGATTGAAGAAAGATAGGGGAGGGGACACTGATCCGCTCTCTAGGGATTTAGGACCTGGATTCATTGAATGTTCAACAAGTAATTTTTAAGAGCCTCCTATGAGCCTGAAAGGGTTGTAGGAGCTGAGGATATAACAGTTTAAAAAACATCAAAAGCAAATCTCTTTCTTCACAGAGATTAAACTCTAGGGGGGAAGAAGAACATAAATAAAGGTTATTTAGTATACTTACAGGTGATAAATGGTATGGAGAAAAATAAAGCAGTAAGAACCACTAGGAGGCATTGAAAGGTGTGCAATTATCTTTCGAGTCATTAAGCAAAGAAAGACTTGAAAGGTAAGAGGAAGTCACAGAGGTAGCTGGAAACATAGTTTCCAGCAAAGGAACCAGTGGTAGAAAGCTTTAAGGTGGTAATGTGCAAGTTCTGTTCAAGAATCAGGAAGGAAGCTGGTGTGGCTGAGGTGGGAGGGCCAGGGGAAAGTGGTAGGAGAGGAGATAAGCAAATTGGAGGAGAAGGCAGCTTGGAAGAGATTGTGGTGCTTTGTAAGTATTTTAAACATTTAGGCATCTTTATAGTGTTGCAGAAAAGGTAAAGGCATTATTGAACTTTAGGTGTTTGTAAATTAAAAATTCTTGCTAAAATTTCATAGCCAACTGTTAATAGAAATAGTATGTAAATTTTCAAAAGCAGTAGAGGAAAAATGTTATGGGGGAATTAAAAAATAAAAAAGAGGAAATGGAAAACAGAGAGAATAAATACAAGTAGTACCTCCAAATATGAGTAATCATAATAAATTAAATGACCAGATTACTAAACCGAATTTAAAAATAAAACCAAATAGCTATGTGCTATTTATAAGATAAAGAACATAAGTACATACAAATTTGAAAGTAAAGAGATAAAAAAATATACTAAGAGCAAACATTAATTAAAAGAAAGGTAGAGAGGCTTTTTTTGTTAGACAAATTTTAAGGTAAAAATAAAAGTGGACAGTATATAATAAAATGCTTATCCAGAAGAGATGAGACTTTTGTGTGTGCTGAATAACATTGCTTCAAAATATGTAAAGCAAAAAGTGAGAATTGTGAGCAGAATTTGACGAATTAACCATAATAATGGAATTGTAAATATAACTCAGCAAGGGCCAGTTAGCATAGAAAAATTTGCATTCAATAATTAAAGATTTCACATTCTTTTTAAAGACACATATAACCTTTATGAAAATACATATTTCAAGCCATAAAATTTCAAAGAATTGGTACATAAGAGTCACAACTAATTAAAATTAAGAAACAAATAACAAAAATAAAACTTAAAGGCTCATTTGTTTTGGAATTTTTAAAAACTCATAAATAACTATGATACATAGAAGTAATCTCAAAAGCAAACAGAAGATATTTATTCTGAAGAAAAATATTAGACACATGTAGAATGTAGCTAAAGCTTTGCTTACAGAAAATGTATAGCCTTAAATGCCTATATAACAAAATAAGCAAGACTGAAAATTAATGATTTAAGAATCTAACTAAAGAAGTCAAAAATTAAAATAGGAAAATATAATAAACCAAAAGGATATTAAGACAAAACTTAATGAAATTGAATAGAACTTCAAGTCAGGCTTCAAATAATTCCTGCAGATAGATGGCAAGGAACATAAGAACACACACATACACACACACACACACACACACACACACACAAGCCTAAAACACACTAGGAAACAAAGGATCATTAGTCAGACACCAGAGAAAAAACAGCGCAGTTATACAAAGTCTTAAAATATTAGAATTATTAGACCGATATTAAAAAGTGTACTTAATAGGTTCAAAGAAACAAAGAGAGGTTTGAAATTATAAGCAAGAAACAAGAGGGTATAAAAATGACTGGGTAGATATTTTTAAAATGAAATATAACTGAAAAATAAAACTCATAATTAAAATTTTATAACTCAATGAAAGCATACAATAGTAAATTATACAGAGGTAGAGGAATTAATGAATTGAGCCAAAATATTGTACAGAATGCAATAAAGAGAGGAGAGGACCAGTAAAATATACAGTGTAGGTTAGGAGATGTGGAGAATCGAATGAGAAGATCTAACAAGTGTTTAATTGGAGTTAATTGGGGTAAATAGGGAATGTAAGGAAGAAGCAATATTTGAAGTGGTAATAGCTTGGGACCTTTCAGAATTTTTGAAAGACTCTAATTCTCAAAGTCAGAAATTATAACAAATTCCGAACAAGATAGATAAAATTATAAAGCCACCCCTAGACATAGTATTTTCAAACTTCAATACAATAAAAATAAATAGAAGATCGTAAGGGTAGGCAGTAAGAAAAGAAAAATTACCTACAAAGAGATAATTAGATTCATGACTGCCTTTGCACTTAAAAGCTCATTTGTTTTGGAATTTGAATATTGATAGAAGCCAGTAGATAGTAGAATAATACCTTCGGAGAGCTGAGGAAAAAAAACTGCTACCCTAGAACTGCATGCCTGGCAAAACTTTTTCAAATACGGTGGTAAAATAAACACATATTTAGGCAAAAGAGATCTTAGTTTACCATCAAAAGAACCTGAATAAAGTATAGCAAACCCATGAATAATGTGGAGGTTAAGGGCACTGAACCCCTCATAGTCAAAAAGCTGTGTATAACTTTTGACTCCCCCAAAACGTAGTTGCCACTTAGCTCCAGGAGCCCTGCAGATACCAAATCCTCAGATGCTCAAGTCCTTCTATAAAATAGCATGGGTAAATGCATACAGTCAGCCCTCTACATCGAAGACTCCCAACAGCAGCTCAAAAATAATATAGGTATTTACTGAAAAAAATCTGTTTATAAGTGGACCCATGCAATTGAACCTTTTGCACAAAGGTTATGTGTACTCTGAAAGCTATACCATACCAAATGGTCCCATGGGAGACTAAAATGCAAAAAGTAAAGGGATGGAAATGAAGAAGGAAAGATAAATCATAGGGAAGATTAATCCAGGATGGACACCTGAAGAGGTAAAGAGAAATCAACAGATGTAAAGCAATAATCAATGAAAATGACAAAATTTCTAGTCTCGAAATGAATTTTTTTTTTCACTTCAAAAGGATAACACGATGTAAAAAGGAGCACATCTAAACATATTCTGGAGAAATATTCTAAATTCCAAAGATAAAGAGAAATCGTTACAAAAATCCTGAAAGAAAATGTTGAAACAAGACTAAGGCTTTAATTAAATTTCTTATGTATCCATTGGAAGACATTGGAAGACACTGGAAGACATTGGAATAACATATAAAGAATTCTGAGAGGAAAAGATTTTTGTTGTTTATATTTTAGGAAAAAAGACTATTACTTCCAAGTACAGGAGAACTTGGAAGGTAGCCTCTCTTGAAATTTTTCTGAAAACATTACCTTAAGAATTCCAGTCAAATGAATATAGGATTTAAACATCTCAGGATAGTAGAAGATCAAATACATATGAAGCGGTGGTAGACCCCTCTGTCCAAACTCCTGATGAAAACATTCAACAAATTACAGGATTCTGCCTGAAATTTTAGAAATCTCAGTGCTTTAGGGTAAGAGCTTCTGGAGAGAGCAGAGATGAGCAAATATTCACTATTGTGCCTAGAGAAAAATCAAGGGCTTGGAGCAAAGACCAGAGACCAGCAATTCCTTCTGCTGCCCAAGAGGGTTTGATGTAACTCAAGGGATGGAGGTGAAGGTGAATAATTAGAGCTGGTATTTTTATTGGGCAAGAACTAATGCCAAAGATGAAAGAGAACTTCAATCAGCATGACTGTAATGACACCGTGAGACAGATACAAATAGAACGTCCATACATAAAGCCTTCTGGGTATATTAATTTTTTTCTCCCAAAAGTTAATATTTCTTAGAATGGTTGAAAAAAAGAAAGGAAAAAAGTTTCAATGTCAGAAGCAAGTCATGTTTTAAAATAATGGTTTCGATTTGTGTTTAAAGTGCAAGGCAATTTAAACGAAACAGACCTTTGCTTCTAAAAAAAGAAAAAAAGGCTTATGGAAGTTTAAAAATTCACATAGGAAGGAAAAGCTTCAAAATGAAAAGCTGAATTATAAATAAACAGCAAAACTGACTACATCTTTGTTCCCAATTTGATCCTGGTGATGGAATGACCTTCATAGTTAATTATATCTTTGTATCTCACAGGCTGTTGGACTATAGATCACACGCAGCACACATGACTAATGTACTTTAGCCTGGCTTCTTTCTATCATGCACCACATGCCTGCCACATCAAATTTCCTGGCAAAAATGTTATTTCAAGGTAATGTGTACAATAAAAATGTTCTCTTGGTGTCACAACAATATTATTTCTCCTCTGACAGCATTGTTAGAACAATATCCACATTGAATAATACTTATCTGCCAATTCGAATAGGAACATATGTTGTGGATAAGAATAGTTATGCACACCTTCTTACTCTTGTAAAATATAAAGACTAAAGTGACTTCTTGATGGAATTCAGTATAAAACATCAAAAATATTACTAAGGAAGCAGAAGCTGATCTTAAGACTATGATTGTCACTTCAAGATTTTAATAACATAATGTTTTCTTTTCTAGGAGGATATATTCTTCTCCCCCACTTTTTGTGGTAAAATATACAAAGTGTAACATTTGCCATGTTAATTATTTTTAAGTGTATAGTTCAGCAGCATTAAGTACCTTCACACTGTGCAATCATCACCACCATCCATCTCCAGAACTTTTTCATCTTCTCAAACTGAAATATCATGCCCGTTAAACAATAACTCTGTTTCATCTCTCCCCCCGCCCCCCAGCCTCTGGTTACTGCCATTATACTTTTTTTTAAGTGTCCATCTCTTTGTCATACTTTTTTTAAAAATTAAATTTATTGAGGTTGTATTAGTAAATGTGCACAATTTTATAACACATATCATCTATATATTGCATTGTGTGTTCACTATCCACATTCAAATCTCCTCCAGTGCCATATATTTGACTGCCTTTACTGTTTTCTACCTCCTCACCAATCCCCTTTCCTTCTGGTTACCACCATACTGTTGTCTGTCTGTGAGTTTTTATTTGTTTCTTTGTCTTATTCATTTGCTGCTTTCAGTTTTATATTCCACATATGGTTCTTGACTTTTTCCATCTGACTTATTTCACTTAGTATAATATTCTCAAGATCTATCCATGTTGTCACAAATGGCAGTATTTCATCTTTTCTTATGACTGAGTAGTATTCCATTGTAAATATGTACCGCATCTTCTTTATCCAATCATCCATCAAAGGACACTTTCGTTGTTTCCATGTCTTGGTCACTGTGGATAATGCTACAATGAACATAGGCATGCACATATCTTTATGGATAAACGTTTTTAAATTTGGGGGACAGATACCCAGAAGAGGGATTGCTGGGTCATATGGTAATTCTATTCTTAATTCTTTGAGGAGCCTCCATATTGTTCTCCATAGTGGCTGTACCAATTTACATTCCCATCAGCAGTGTATGAGGGTTCCTTTTCCCACAACCTCTTTAACACTTATTATTTGTTTCATTGATAATAGCCATTCTAACAGATATAATGTGGAATTTCATTGTGGTTTTAATTTGTGTTTCCCTAATAGCTAGTGAAGTTGAACATCTTTTCAAATATCTGTTGGCCATTTGTATGTCTTCTTGGGAGTAGTGTCTATTCAGTACCTCTGCACATTTTTTCATTGGATATTTTTTTTTTTATTGTTGAGTTACATGAGTTTTTACATATTTTAGGTATTAGCCCCTTATCGAACCAACATTCTATTTTTGTCTCTATGAATTTGACTCTTTTAGGTACTTCATATAAGTGTAATCATGGAATATTTGTCCTGTGACTAGCTTATTTTACTTAGCATAAAGTCTTCGAGGTTCATCCATGTTGTAGCACATGTCGGGATTTACTTTTTTTGAAATATGATTAATATTCCATTATATGTATATACCACATTTTGTTTGTAGAAGAATATACTGCTTAAAAATTTTTTATTAAGTTTATATTTTTATATTAAGTATATACATTGTAACTGCAATTGTACTGATTATAATACACTGTGTTAGCCTGTAGTGAGAGCGATCATTATCAGGTATCTATTATATACCACTTTTTTAAAAAAATACATTATCTGTAGTTTTTGTCACAACACTAAAAATGAAATACTGCCTCTTGTGACAACATAGATGGATCTTGAGAAATATCATACTAAGAGGAAAAAGTCAAAAACCATATGATTTCACTCAAATGTGAGATATAAAACTAAAAGCAACAAATGAACAAGAGAAAGAAACAGATAAAAACTCATAGATACAGACAACCATTTAATAGTTACCAGATAGAAAAGGGGAAATTAGAGAGCTAGAAAAGAGTAAAGGGGGTCAAATATATGGTGACAGAAGGAGATTTGACTTTGGGTGGTGTCCACACAATGCTATAATATATAGATGAAGTAGAATTATAGAATTGCATACTTGAAGCCTATATAATTTTATTAACCAATGTCACGCCAATAAATTTAATAAAATTAAAAAAAGAAAATATTTTTAAAAATGATGTACTATGATAATTTTAGAGATGAGGAAACTGAACATAGTGAATGTGAGTAAAACTTATCCAGTGACTCACAACTATACAGAGAGCTGGGATTCAAACCAGGTATGCTTAGCTCTGAGTCCTGGGCTTTCTCCTCTCTGCCACCTGACTGTTCAGGCTGGGATTGAGGCACATTGTATTATACGTGACAGAATTGTGATAGACAGGCAGACATCTAGTCCAGCTCTGACTCTGCTGCCCACTAGCTGGGTGACCATGGCCAAATCATTTGGATTTACTAAGTGCTTCATCTGTCAAATGGAAATAAAAACAGTAGTGATGGTAACGATAACATGTCAATGGAGTACTCACTTTGTGCTAGCTACTGAACTTGCCTTATGTTAGCTCTTCAATCCTCGTGATAACACTATGAGGTAGATTTTTCAATTTCTTTCTTTTTATTTAAACAACAGAAGCTGAAACACACAGAGGTTCAAGGTCACACCACGGTAAGTGGATTCAAACCCAAACCAGTCTGTCTCCTAACCTGGCATTTTAACCAGTCCTCACCGCTAGGACATCATGAGAACTGAAAGCATGCAAATTGCTTAACTCCATGTCTGACACAGAGAAACCCCTCAAAAAAATGTCAGTCATTAATTTTATGACCATGATTTCCTTGCCATTTTTTTCTATATCTGGTTCTGAATGGCTGCACCTGCTTTTTCTTTTTTTTTTTTTTTCTCCTTGGAAATGTTCCAAGAGTGGGAGGGTAGACTGAGTATCCATCAGGAAATTACCCTCCTTGGCTCTGGACCAGCTCTAAGAAAAACACAAAACAGCAAGGACTTCTGCAAAGTCAGCTCAATACACCTAATGTGCACTCTTATTACTAAGGCTGTATTCAAATGAGATGGGGAAATATAGCCCTTGTATGCTGCATTGGCATAATACAGACCCCTGAATTTTAAAATCTGATTCTTCCCCATTTACCCTGAAGCCAAATTGCCAATGCAAATACGTTCCTGAGAAATCCACCAAAAATGTTGTGCCTCTCAAATAAGCTGAAAGAACAAGATGACTAAAATAGGATATATGGCCTGCTAAAGCACACAGCTTATTATTATATATTTTTAAAATTCTAAATTCTTATTTATTTGTCTAGTTTTCCTAGGAAATGTTATTTGTCAATGACTACTAGTAAGTCGTCATAGATTTTTATTGTTATGATTATATTGAAATCTCACTTATCTCCTAATAGAGTTGGAGCTAATATTTTCATATACCAAGTTTAAGGTTTTACTTAATGCCTACTTAACAATACCCACTGTCACACCACCCACAAAACTCCAAGACTAGGCAACACACATGCATCATTCTAGGGTAGTTTATTGAGCAACCTATAGAATCACTTGACTGTGGAGAACACAAATATAATATAAAACAAGACCTGGCCTTTAACTGATTCATAATTTTGTTACAGCCACAGATATGTTCATAATTAAATAAGAATAAAAACATATCAGCATTTGAAGGTAAATGAGCACAGTTTATAAATTCCATGATTTTTAGAGTTAAAGAAATCTTGTATCTAATTTAAAATCATTTTTTTTAACTGTGTATTGGGTTTGAGCTGATACCATGGTTTATGTTGGGCATAGTAGTAAATAAAATAATAGTTCTTATGATTAAAAAAGGTATAGTCTAGAAGTAAAGAGCAGTTATTAAAGTCATAGGATAAATCAGTACTTTCCATTCTCTCCCTAAGACACTCCAACTGATGTCTGTATACTTACCCACTTAATGATTAAGTTACAGGTTTTCCAAAAACTAGTTGTGTTCAACAGAAAACCTGATTATGTCAGTTGCATTTCTTATTGTAATTATAGTAATTTAATTAAACTTACATAAATTGATATTTTCATGAAAACTGCTTTAATGTTTTGAAACAATTTGATAAAATAAAGTTGCCAAAATATTGCCACTCCATTAGGAGTTGAATAATACGGTTGTAAAATATTGAAGAGAAAATTATTCTAGAAAGAGTCGGCAAACAAATCTCTTTGTCATTCAAAATGTCAGTCAATATTTAAAACTGGTATACAAATACAATTACAATAAACTGTGACCTAAGCTGAGCATAAAACAGCCTAGAGGTCAGGCCTACCAGAGAAGTGACATAAATGAAATCTGAAAGAGAATATAACATCAGTCAAGAAGAAGGAAAAGTAACTTGAGCAGAGGGAGTACATATCTAAAGGCTTGGTAGCAAAAAAACATTTGAAAGAAGCTTAGTGTGAATGAAGTACAAATGTTAGAGCACGTGGTAAGGGTATGAGTCTAAGGACATCATCAGGACACAAATCATGAAGGCCTAATTTAGGAATCCGGAATTTTTGAAACAGTGGGAAATCAATGAGAAATTTTAAATTAGAGTGACGTGATCAAATTCTCTTCATAAGATTACTTTGGCCTTGGTAGAACCAGATTTCAAGGAAGAGGGTGGAGAGCAAGCCTGAAGGCAAGGAGACAGTGAAGTGGACCTGAACCTGGGCAGTCTAGTTGCAAGGGAGAGAGATGGAGGCAATTAAGCTTAGTCTGGTTGCCAAGAAGAGAGAACTGAACAGATCAAGAGAAACCCAGGAGATAAAAAGCATGATCAGTGGGGGGGTAAAGGAGATAGCAAGTCAAAGCTGACTCTCAAATTTCTGACTGTTAACAAGAAGGGTTGTGGTGCTGTTACAGAAAAGCGGATCAGTGAGAAACCAAGCACCACTCAGAGAGTTGGAGAACTCAAGCAGTCCCAGAAGAGCCAGTGCTCTGAAGATCTGAGCCCCGAGCTCAGGGGCAATTTTGCTTTTTTAGAGCTTATCCATGCTGTTACAGTTGGCATGTGCTGATTGGTTGATTTGTCCTCAGGCAGTTATAGACCATGGAGTTGCTATGGGCTATGGGAAGTTACAGAGCAAGAGATTTTCAGACAGGAACTTAGGCAATACAATACATCTGTTATCTAGACAGAACAATCAAAAGGGAGGGAGAGTCTTAAGCTGATTTCGAGATCACTTTGCCTTTCAGCCTGTGCAGCAAGCATGTCTACAGAAGCAGAACAAAGAGCTGATTTTAAGGTTAGCCTTTTGAGTAAAAATTCCTCTTCAGTGTCATTTAAAGAAATAGGAAAGAATGGGGAAAGAGCAGGCAGAGGAGATAAGGTGATAAAATCTACCCAGTTCTAGCTCATGATATGAAAAGGGAAGCGAATTTCTGGAGATTAAATTTTTCACCTTAAGTAATAGATTGAGAAATTGAGTTTACACCTTTTGATCATCACCCTCTCGCTATCCAACCTGTCCCTTTCTAATGAAATGGTATAAACACCACCCAAAATTCTATCTAGAATTTTATTTCAGACAGATCATTACCAAATCCCCAGATGTGATTTTAAATGTTCTTTTATCCCTCTTCATGCAGTGTTTCATGTTCACCTCCATAAACCTAAAAACCTTGACTTGGCATTGCATTGAATCCTACTGACCTAAGTTTCAAATGGTAAAACCTTTTATCAGTTTCAATGGAAATCTGACCCATAAAAAGATAAATGGAGGAGGGCTTTGTGAAATAGGTTGAAAATAATTGCATGTCAGACAGCTTTTGGCGAGGAGCCAGTGAAGTATTAAGTGAAAATGGAAGAAGTAGATCCTCCATTGCTCTGAATTTGAAAGCTCAAACGTTAGGGCAGAGAAATATTTTATCCTCATTCAAAGGGCATGTGATTTATTTCCTCTGACTGCTAATTGCTGCAGAACATGGAGAAGTGGATTTCAAAAAGGAGTTCAAAAAAGCTTACCTAGCTTGAAAAATACATAAGTGGCATTGGTTTGAATTTACAGGCTCCTACAGTGATCGGCATAGTGCAGCCAAAACAATTGGGAGCTAAATAAATGGGTACATTCTGGAAAGGTCTTCATTTAAGGTCTTTAGCAGGAGAAGATGGTGAAAAGAATATAACTTTTAAGCCTTGGATAGAAAGGGGACTATACTTGGTTAAATACTCTCTGTATTTAATTTTTCTGTTATAATTGTTCTATTGTTGAGAATGTAAAATTTTGACTACATACGAAATACTGATTTTATCCATTTGTTCATTCACTCAACAAATATTTATTGAGAGCTCATTGTTCCAGGCATTGTTCTAGATCAGTGATTCTCAACCAGAAACTCTGCTCCTCGTACCCCACGCCCAGGGACACTTGGCAATGTCTAGGGTCATTTTGGGTTGCCACAGTTGGGGGGTGGAAGTGCTGCTGGCATTTAGTGGGTAGAAGCAATAATTTATCTATCCCAAAATGTCTGTAGTGCAATGTTGAGAAATCCCCTTCTAGATACTGGCAATATAGTGATGAAAAAAAAAAAATCCAGGGAAAAACTTCAGCTTTTATGAAATATATTTTAGTAATGAGAAAGAAACAATAAACTGATTAATAAAGAAATACATAGCATGCCAGACAGTGATAAGGCACTATAAAAGAAAATAAAGCAGGTAGTGGTTACTGCCTTGTAGAGAGAAGTCAGGAAAGACCTCAGTAATAAGGCGATTTTTGAGCAGAACCAGGAGAGAAACAAGTCATGGTACGAATGAGGAACAATCCCATCACTGTCATTATTTAAAAAATATAACAGTTTGCCAATCATACATGAATTTAGGGTAAGGATAAATTTAAGGTAATTTGTGAACAAATTATCTGAGTGCCATTGCCTGTTTGTTTGTTTGTTTGTTTGTTTACCAAAACCCTTATGCTGGTATAAGATTTTCTAATTTTTATATATTTTAAACAAGTGAAAAATGGAGTTGGCTTTCCTTATGACCAATTGAAACAGAATCTTTTAATTTAACTTAATCAACAGGTTCCAAACAGTATACACAAAACAGCCACACACCATATATTCCGCATGTATAAATAGAACATGGAAGTGTGTAGTATGACACAGGTGCACACAGTGAATATGTGATTGGCTCTTACTACATATGATGTAATCTGAAGACAGGACAAGTTATCAGGGCTTAAACACAAACATAAACATGGAGAAGGATATTTTGAAAATAAGATCAAATTGTGGTTTGAGTGTTTTGTTTGGTATGATTAATTTTGTTTTTGATAACTTGTTTGTACTTACAGGTACATATAGCAAAAAAGACACAGGACTTGAGCTTTTTTAATAGGTTTATCTCAATTTAAAATTTTATTTTATTAATAATTCATTGAAAGAAAGTTTTGTTGGTTATACATATGAAAAATATATATGAAAAATAAATATATTTTTAAAAATTTGCTTGCAACTGTAATGCAATGAAATATCAGTTTCATCAGAGAAGTATTGGCTTCATTTTCTAAGAATTCATTTATTTTAAAAGAAGTCTAATTTCATATCTTAATTTAATATTTTACTTCTACACAGAAATGCTCAGTATAAAGAAGCAAAAAGCACACTAAGATTATAATTGCAGTATTTTAAAAAGACTCAGTAAGTTTTGAGTATTTCCAAAGCATTAACGCCATTGAAACATAATGATAATCCTAAATGTCTGATTGGTGTGCCATTAACAAGCAAGTCAAAATCAAGGAGAGTATTTTCAAATATGGTATTATATTACATGTATAGAGTTCATTAACAGAAAAGAAAAGAAGAAAATTACTCTACTTAGAATCTTTGATTAGCCCAGAATAAAAAATAATTTAATATCTTTATATCTGGTTATAAAGTTTTGATATGAATTCTGAGGGATAACATAAGGTCCTCCAATATCATGGAGATGTGAGTTCTGTATGCCTTGCTAATAAGGGCAGAAGTGTAAAGGGTGATCCAACAAAGACAAAAGAAATGAGATATGATAAAAATTGGTAAGTAATTTCCTTGTCTGAGTTAGATCCATACCCAAGTACTGTCACCCTGAAGCCAGTGAAGAACCTCCTTATCTAGTCAGAACAACTGCCACACCATCCATTTGTTGTTTATGCATTCCTTCACTTACTCACTCACCAAACATAATTACTGAATACGAGCCAGCCTTTCCCTAGGTACTGAAGATACAAATGTTCCTGTTTTTGAGAAGTTCAATGAAGTAAAATAGACATTGGCATGTAAATAATGATATGAGAAATATTTAGAGGATGTGATAAAGAAATATCTTTTGGGTATAATGACTCAGAAGGATAGACTTGAAAAGATGAGTTGAAGTTTCTAAAGCAACCAGGATAAGAGTGACCATTCCAGGCTGAGGAAACAGCGGGCATCAAGGCATGTCAATCCAAAGTAAGACTGTTAGGCCAGAGATGAGAACAGGAAGATGGAGGCAGGTTGTAGGAAGCTTTATATCCATTTTAATGTTTTAACCTAGAGTCTTCAAACTTTATTATTATTTTGTATTGTAGTAAAATATGTATAACAAAATTTACCATGTTAACTTTTTTAAGTATGCTGTTCAGCTGCATTAAGTACATTCACATTGTTGTGAAACTATCATTTTCTATCCAGAACTTTTTCGCCTTCCCAAAGGAACTCTACACATTAAACACTAACTCCCTACTCTCCTTTTCCCCAGCCTCCGGTAACCTCTATCTACTGTCTAGCTCTATGAATTTGACTTCTCTAGGTACCTCATGTAAGTGGAATCATAGAATATTTGGCCTTTTGTGTCTGGCTTTACCTAGCATAATGTCTTCAAGGTCCAACCATGTTGTACTATGTACCAAAAATTTATCTCAAACTTTATTGATTGTGTATCAGCTAAACTGTTTTAAGCATGCACTTGCAATATATGTGTAGTATGTATCATGTACATTAGAAAGCATACAAAAAAATAAATGTTTTTAAAGGATAAAACTGAAAAGAAACTTAATTTTCCTTTTTTATAATGGGTTGGCTTAAAAAGCCCCGGGGTATATATACCTCTCTTTGGATACCACTGCTATAAAACATGGAGAAACATTGAGAAGTATTAAACAGAGTAGTAGCACCACGTTTGACACTCTGACCCAGTTTCTCATCGAACATCTCACCCTATTGTGTACTCTGTACTGAGTGATGAGGAGCAGATTTCAAAGACTAGATAATTCAAAAAATCAGATTTGTGTTTTTAGAATGGAATATTCTAGTGAACCTATAAAGCGTACACCTCATTTCTTGCAATTGCATGTCTTTCTAATGTCCATCCACATAAAACATCTTGTTGAAAAGCACAAAATAATACAACTCTTGGAAAATACTTGTTGGTCACTGTTATTTCAAGATCACAGATAAATGTACTAGTAGAACTTAAGGGTCTTTTGATGTTTTTGAGTATTCTTAAAAATTTTATCAAGATCAGTCAGTTCCTTAACAACAAACCATAAAACAGGTGCTGCTACCGAAAACTAAGGTTAGAAAAGTGGGGACTGCATGGTGGCTGAAAAAGCATGGACCTTGGAGCCAAGCAGACCTCGGGAAAACTCTGACTTCACCACTTACTAGCTCAGTGACTGCTGGGCAAGTGTCTAAAGCTCTCTTACACTTAGTTTCATCATCTAGAAATATATGACAATAATGTCTTTTGCAAAGTCATTAAGAGAATGAATTGACATAAAGCATCTCTATGTTTAATATAAGTGCTCACTTGGTTTTAGTATCATCTTTTTCATTTACAAATTCCAAACAGGAAAAGCAGTTTTATTACCTTGTTCCATGGTCTAGGACATGTTTAAATGCTACCTAGATTATCCTCTGCCCCCTCAAAAATCCAAATTGGATTTCAAAATTCAACAATTTTTGACATTATAGAGGTAAAATTAAGCTCTTTATCACAATTTCAATTTTTCTTTATTTGTGTGTCTAAGAGAATAATAACCACTAATACGTGGTAGCTTCTGTGATGAGCTGACAAGAGTTCCCCTTCAGGAATAAAGGATGTACGTCCCAGCTTCTGGGAGTACTACCAGAGACAGACTCTTTTTAAATATTGTCTCAGCTAAGAGCACCTCTCAAGTCATGCTCCCTTCCTAAGGTGACCCCATCCAATAATTGAATGGTCATATAAGGGCCCAGGTCCTTCACATCACTGAGGACAACTTTGAAGGATCATCTCCATTTAGGACTCACTTTAGAGTTTGCTAAGTCTTCTACTGAGACCACATCACGGTTCAACCATTCCCTCTTCCTTCCCTTTTCTTTGTTAGGTTGTAATCACAAGAACAGTTCCTAAAACCTCCTCTGTTCTCATCTCCATCTCAGAACCTGCAGCCCACAATCCAGCCCACAGCCATACCTCAGGCACTTATTACATTGCTACAATTATAGGTTCACTGCCTGTTTCACTCAAATGATTGGGTTTCCTTCTGATTTATTTTAATGTTCTCAGAATCTAGTTAATACTTAGCACATATGAACACCTAGCAAATGCTTGTTGAATAAATTCATTAAAACTAAGATCTTATTTTTTGGCTAAGAAATTCTTTTCATTTTCTTGTTTAATTAAATTTTCGTACATTTTTTCTCTCTTCATAGAAAAATAATTTAGAGTAGTTAACCCTAGAGGTGATTATGATTAAGTAGGGAGGGGGTCGGGGAAAGGGAATTAACAGAGTTGTAAAGGCAAATATACCTACCAATTATAAGGGTCAATATAGTTGTAATGAGTCATTGAATATCTTTTAATCATTGAGTAAGAAGTTACTGAGCTGAGCATCTACCAGGTACTGACTAAGTGCTAAAATAAAAGTAAGGCTCTAACCCAAGGAGAATTATATTCAAGTGGAAGAGAGACAAACATAGAATATAGTAGCATAATTTCAGAGAGCAATAGGTAGTATGAAGCCCCTGAAGGGGATCATAACATAACACCTCAAAAGATGAATCTGTACAAACAAACCTCACTAAACCAACCCTAACCTTCCATGAGGTTCCCCCAAATATTTCCTATTCATCTTCCCATGATTTAATATGTCCAGGCCAAGCCCTCTCCCTTTGTCCTGTCACATCGTCACAACTTCTCATTCTTTGTTAAAATGGTAAACAAACCCCTGGGTCTGTTTCTTTATGATTTTCACTTCTTTCTGTGAAGCCCTCTATGCCATGTAAAAATATTAATATCGAATAAAATGTATATGCGTTTTCCCCTGTTAATCTTTCTTCTATCAGCTCACAGATTCTAGCCACAGGTTCTTGCCCCAGGACCTAAGAGAATAAAGGTAAAGTCTTTCCTCCTCTACACCACTGTCGGTAAGACACTCAGGGATGGGCTCTCTAAAGAAGGTGAACAGAAACCTCAACTTTGAGAATCCCTACTCACTAATATTTGAAGGAGGAAACTTTAAGGCAGGGAAAAGCTAATAGACCAGGCATGAAGTAAAAATTTGACTCTAAATCTCCAGGCAGCTAAATATAGTACATTTCTCATTTTTATGGAGAACGTGTTCTAATTCTTAAGAGGAACCAACGTTTTCCCTTGAATAAAATTGAATGGCTCTAGGAGAGGTAAACAATGTCTTCATCAACTATCTCACAACAAAGGCAGAAGAAGAAATCTGTGAAAACTTTTTTCAGTGACACTGGAGACTTAACATTAAGACATATTCAGGAAAGACAATTTCTGTGAGGGCTGTAATGACTCAGTGTGCTTTGAGCAGTGGCTGGATGACATGACCTTTACGTTTTTCTTCTTTAAGTAAGAACTGAATGTCAGATAGTCAAGATTACGATCTCTATCAAAGGCCTCAGTGTAGGTATCTTAGAGTATTCATTTATTTCCTCATTCATTAATCAAGAAAGAAATTGTTCAGAACAACCTGGGACAAAGGCTTTTAATCATAACACTCTATTTTCCTGCTGCATTTAAAACTCACAATTTAGGCTAACTTCACAGAGTTCTGATGAAATATCACCTATGGAGATAAAAGAGCTGCCTGTTTCCAACATATAATTCCATTCTTTTCATTTGCAAATGCCTGCACCACTGTCTCCACCTCCAGCCTCCACCCTGTCTCCATTGCTATAGAATAGGGCTTTCAGGTTTTTGGATGTACATTAAGTTTTATAGAGATGCAAATAAATAAGTGATGACAGGTATAAAATTAAAGAACTAGTATCAAGATATTCAAACAAGTGGGAAATGAAGATCATTAAGCTATTACTATAGAAGCAGGTTTGCTTAATCTGTTTGTAATTTTGTTTCCTGACAATTAAACAACAACAAAGAAGCATGTATTAAACCGCAACACTCTGGCAGGGGAATGTCAGTAATTCCAAAAAAAGCATGTATATTCCAAAGTGAAAAATTAGGCAAGTCAAGCTTTCCCATAATAGTAGAGCAATGCCACCACATTATACAACATGCTGCAACCATCACATTGCTTTGATTTCTTCTTAATAGTAAGCCACACTGATAAAGCATCCACTAAATCAATGAATTACCTGCATTCTATTTTGCAAATATTTAAAGCATCTGAGTTCAAATCCAAGCTCTATCACCTTGAGGAGTTAAATATATCCACCCCAAAACATGCCACTTTGGTACATTGATTATTTTGAGCTGAGGACACTTGAGAATCAGCAGATGCAGGGCGAGGCTTTTTCTGCCTCCTCCTTCTGCCTAAGGACGGATCCTCTAAAAGAAACTCAGTTGTCATCAGTCCCCTTACTTGGATTTTCATCAGCCAAGAAAGACTCTTGTCACAAAAGAGAAGACTAGAAGTCAACACCACAACCAAACATACTTTGTCACGAATTATATTTCCCATCTATTCTTGTAAGGGTTCATTCATCTTTCATAAAATTATTTATTCTTCCCTAAGTGGCCTACCTTCCTCTTCCCCTCCCCTTCCCCTATAAAGATGGTATACAAGCTCTCAAATCACCTGTTTTTGGATATTCACTTTGTGATTCCTGTAATGCCTCCGGGCACTTAATATTAAACATTCCTATACTTTTATCCCTTTTCTCCTGTTAATCTGCCTATTGTCAGTTTATTTCATAGACCCAGCTATCAGTCCTGGGAGGGTCCAGGGAAAGACTTTCCTCCTCCACACACCTATTTTTTCAGCAGTAAAACCAGAATGACAAGGTGTTCCTGTTAAATAACATGTGAAAGCCCCTGGGCCAGCATAGCAACTAGCAGATAACAATCACTCAGTTGTTCCTTCCCTTCCTTCCCTCCCCTCTCACTTTCCACAACCATGTAGAGAAAGGACAATACCCTGCACACAGGTTACAGCCCAAACCACTCATATGTAGCCTTCCTCGAATGCACAATTTGAGGCCAATACACCATGTCTACGTATTTGAAAGTTATACGTGAAGCTGGCAAACTGTCAAATAAAATGTTATTTCTTCCTGTGTTGATAAATATACCTTCATAACAATTTGGAAGACCAAGTTCAAATTTAGATTTCTTAGGCCCCTCAGCGTTTCATGCCAAAATTTGACAGGAGGCCCTGGGGCACACGTACCCTAATCCTGAGGCCAGTATTCCTAGTCTTCCCTGCACCAGCACTGTCCCACCCACAGGGACCTGGTAGGCAGGGTGCTAACACCCAGAGCGATTGAGCTCCAGACACCCCTCTATAATCAGCTGCTCCTCAGGCACACCAGCAACCACTAGGGGAAACAACAGGATTGGGAAGAAGTCTCGAAGGTCTTGGAGCCAGTATTTGGAAAAATGTCATGTTCCCAGATACCCTGAACTTAGTCTACGAATGAGAATAGGGGTCCCAGCTTGTCAGCAACCTTGGCCCCAAGGACTCCCCCACTGCTTGGAGGACTGGGGCCTGCAGAAGGAGGCTGTAATGTCTAAAGCACAACCTGAAACCACGTTTCGCCTGGTTTGAACAGTGATACAGCTTACAAGTTAAGCAATTCTTGCACTAATTCAATCTTCACCAAGAAATCCATAGCCACAAAAATACTGAATTAGTATAATTATGGTATCAAATAATTCTGTGAAAAGAGGATTTTTTTTTCGGTCCCGTCTCAATGGAAACAAAGGTGAATCTAGCTTGGATGCTTTTCTCTCGCCCGTCTTTATCCCAACTATGTCACTATTTTAAACTACATTCTATCCATGCTTAGTACATCTGAGTTCTCCCTCTCCTTCCCCCTCTATTTCCTTCCATTCCTCCCACCTTCTTGATTTTTTTTCTTTTTGTGTATAATTAAGAACTGTCTGCTACCTTTAAAAAGTTATAACTAGAGTCACATCCGTCAAACTTTTCCTATCACAATGTGGTCATAATGAAATGGCTCAAACTGTCTCGATTTCTGAGACTCATACTTTATTTCACTCATATGGCTCTTTTAAAACTTGCAAAATACCATTACCAAAAAAAAAAAAAGTAATGTATCAAATTTCTTTTTGGTTTCTTGCATGTGACCAGATAAAATTACTTAGTTTTAAAATTGCCTTGACATTTATAAAGATTTGCCCTTCAAACTCTGAAACACATTTTATTTGTATTGGTGTCACATTACTGATCCAAGTACTTCCCACTTCATTACAGAGTGCATGGAGGCAGAGCGAGAGGAAGGAGTGACTTAATACTAACAGAACAGGGAGGAACAAAGAGGGCTTGTAGCACTGGATTAGGAGCATGCGCAGACAGCTGGACAACTCATTTTATTTCACCTTTCTTTGCATCTTGAACAAAATCACCAGACTTTCAGTGTTAGCAGCTTCTACTCACAGATTGATCTGTGTTCCTAAAAATCATTATTAATTAAGTGTCTTCATATTCTTACAAGTCTAAATTATTATTTGAGCCATCTGATCGCAAACTGCAAAATATGTTATTCTGTATAAAGTTCATGCGGTAGAGTGAGTGGTTCCTTATGGTCACTATAGTGAGAAAACTTTATGCTTTCATAAAACAACCAATCGATTCTTTCTTCATGAAAATGATGATAGCCTTTGCAAAAAAAAGAAAGCACCATACACCTATTAGGAATTGGAGATGCGATTTTTGACTTGCGTGATCAGCAACAGTAATGACATTTTATATGCACTCTCACTCTGTCACCTGATAATTGATAACCAAAAATATGCATTGGCCAGAAAATTAACTGGAGGCTTAGTTTGGCCACTGCCTTAGTCAGTTTGGGTTGTTATAACAAATATACCATAGAATGGAAGGATTAAACAATAAAGATTTATTTCTGGCAGTTCTGGAGGTAGAGAAGTCCAAGATTAAGGTGCTGGCACACCTGATGTCTGTAAGGGCCCCCTCACATGGCAGAGAGGGAGGAAGATCGCTCATGTCTCTTCTTATAAGGGCACTAATCTCATTCATAAGGGCTTCACCCTCATGACCTAATTATTTCCTAAAGACCTCACCTCCTACTATCATCACATTCAGGATTAGTCTTCAACATATGAATTTTAGGGATACATAAACATTCATCCCATAGCATCCACACTGAGAGAAATTCTATGTCAGTAATATTATATAGAGTTTTTAGGAAAAGGCTTAATGTTAATCAATAAACTTTTCATAAAAAATATTAACCATTACAGAAATATGTCTCAAGTATACACACACAACTATATCTATATCTACATACAGTAGATAAATTAGATAGATAACCTGCATATACCCAGATACAGTTGTGCATAACTGTTTAAATCAGGCACATTTCTAAGACAGAATTCACACATATAATCGTATACAAAATCATTTTCCAAAAAGAGAAATTTGACAATTCAGCCAGTAAATTTTCCCAAATTTGATCACTCTCTGTGGTTTCCATTAAAATGGCAACCAGAAATTGAGCTAGCTTGGAAGCTAAGATGATGTCCTCGCATTTTAAGCAGGAATGAACTGAGGCATGGTCTGGTATGCTTTAAAATATAGAGTCAGAAATGAAATAAGCTTCCACTAAGAATTATTTGTTATATAGGCAATAGGCAATTCTGCCCATCTTAATTGCTGCTATGTTTACTTCTTTTTAACTGAAGAATCATCTTTATTAATGGAGACATATCCTTCACATGTGAAAATACAAGGGCTCTTAATTCAGTTCTTGATGCCTTTCCTCACACTGATTCCCTGCCTAGATGAGATCGTTCCAGTTATTCATTCATTCTATTTGAAAGTTACTGAGTGCTCACTGTGTGCTGGACACTTCTAAGTGCACAGATGGGACAGTTAACAAGACAGACAGGGTCTCTGCCATGGAGTGGAGGGAGAGTGATGGGAGAGGAGATAAAAGCCAGTAATAGGCGATAAATGAGAAACTGAACGACAGAATTTTAGACAACAATGAGTACAATGAAGAGGTTAAAACACCGTTCTCTTTCCATTCTGCACCTTCTTTCTCATTCCCACCTTATCATCTCTTCATGTTTTCTAACAACCTCCTCCACCCAACCCTGAACAGACCATTTCCTCCTTTTGTGGACCCACTGATCCCACCTTCACTTCTATCCTGTCACTTTATGGCATTTGTTTACCTGTCTTATCTTTCCCAATGAGACTTTAAGCCCCAATAAAGTAAACGGCAGGCTTTTTTTTCCTCTGTAATGATTTTGTCGATGTATTTCTTGGCACATATTCTAGTTACATATTCATATAACATTTTCAGTAAATTAACTAAACAAATCTGTCGAAGAAATAAAGAATCCACTACAGTGGATTACTATGGAACTATTAGTGTACAACTTGAGGCTTGGTAGGATTAACTTATTTGATGTAATCACAATCTTCTATAAAGATTTTATGATAGTCTCATTAAAGCCATGTTCTATTGTTTAATCTAGTAGCTTTCACCCACTGTATCATTTTTTTTTTTAATTACAATTTTGGATTCACACCACTAAAGTGATATCTGTCAGAAATTAAATTAAACAGGTATGTAGTAAGAGTAAGAGACAAGGTCTGGGGTATCAGAGAAATATCTTCTATTTCCCAGAATCCAGAGAATTGTAATATTCTGATAGCAATGTAGCCCAGACAACTGGCTGAATAATTTGAGGCTTCCTTCCAGTATTATTCCAGGTCATCTATTCAAGAACTCTAACCTGCTCAGGTCTTTATTCAAGGCCTTCCAAGAAACAACCAGTTGTAACGCAGGCAGAGGAAAAGCTCTAGACTTGGCAATAATAAATAGCTTTTTAAAGGTGATTAGGACTCATCACTGCATGACAATGGGTAAGTAGGATGGGAGTGCAAACACACAGAATCGATAACTTTGAATTTTAATGAGAAAAATGCCTTCTATTGTTGCTAAAGCAGTTACAGAAATATTGTACTAAAAGCTCTATTGGGCATTAGATATCAGACTTGGATTTTATTAAGAGTTACAGCTAAAAAATGTTACTTATCAGGAGACTAGCCTGTCTCTGCAGCCCTGACATGCTCCTCTTCATTCCCTGATGATTTTTCTCTAGCACAGCCAGTTCTAGGGATATGACTTAACTCCTGAGTCTTCCCTTCCACTTTCAAAGACAGAATACAACAGAGTACAGAAAAATCAAAAACCAAATGAAGCACACATGAAACCTGAGATCTTCAGTAATCAATAAAAATTGGCTGATTTTGTGGCTGCAGGCTTATTTTTTTAGTTTAGTATGTACATAATGAAAAGTATTTTCCATTTTTATTTTGCTAATGGAAAATCTGAACCAAAAAGATGTGAATTAGTGAATCTCAGATGGAAAAAAATTATTTGGGATAAAGCAGTGTGCATTTCCTGAATTGCTATTACGGTCTCCATCAAAGGACAGAAAGTAGTCGAAATAGATTAGTAGACTAAGAAATTTGGCTTATTAGAGGACAAGTCCTGTTCTAGCATCACAATACCAAATATTCTGAAAATTAAAAATAGCTACTATTTATTGAGCACATACTGTGTGTCAACCAGTATACTAGGTGTTTCATGTAATTTTCTTATTCCATCTCTCAACAATGCTATGTGGTAAGAATCATTATCCCACTTTCACAGGTAGGAAAATGGAGGCTCAGGAATTTTAAGCAATTTACTCAAAGCCTTACAGGTAATAGATTGAAGAGACATGATTGGAAACCAAATATGTATGACTAAGATTTGCAGTCTTCTCAGTGTACCCAATTCTCTGAGAACGGTTAATTGCAAAGATTAAATGATACCCCTTCCCCATTTTTAAAAATATTTTTTAAGGACAAGACATGACTCTGCATTTTAATTTAATTTCTAAACTATTGAGATTTTTTTAAAAGCTTTAACTCAGAGTAGGACTCTTTAAAGATTTAATTTAAATGCAATTAACTTATTTACCTTAATTTGCATAACTAAGGGCAAGCACATTTTTGAGGAAAGCGACTTGCTAAATACAGGCTTGTCCCTTTGGTTGGTTGATCGTTGGTCCTTCTAGCCTCATTATAGTTTGTCAGTCCAGCGTGACACTAGGGGTGGGATTATGAAAGCTCAAACATAAACTGTGCTCAAAGAAGAGAGACAGGTTCTGGGGGATCACATGACAGGTATGGCACTGGATACTTAAAACTGTGCACAATATCAACATCCATTGAAGTTTTCTAGAACAAGTGACCTTCAAGAGAAAGGGAGAGAAAAAAAAGAGAAGGTAATGAAAAAGAATAGGAATTCAGGGCCTGAAACAGAAGACGTGTTATAATAACTATGCCAAATTATCTCATGACCATTGCAAAATAAACTGAAATTATTTCCTCAAAAGACATTCAATCCAAACATGCTAATATTTCTTACTGTATTTGGATGTTATTCAATTCACTGTAAAAGAATGAACACCTAAGTGATTTTCAACAAGTTCTACTACACCATCCCACTGAAGATAACATTCGTTTTTTCATGGACATGATTGTAGTTTCATGCCCCTGTTTAAGATAACCACAATCGTAGGTCAGTGCCATTATCTAGATAGATCTCATGGTGTGACATCTAACACCTCTTTATTGAGATAAACTCTCTTTTGTAGGTTTCTAAATCATTTGCTTTCTAGCGTTTCCCACTTCTTAAGTTGTATGGAGGAGGGAGAAAGGAAAGGAGGAAGGTAGCAGAAGAAATATTGCTGTCATCAGGAAAAAAAATTGTATTAATAATTCAAAATTGGCTCTTTAACTAATGAAGCACGTAACGACTTTTTCTGATCATTTATGAATTACATTTGCTTTCATTTTCTTATTTTTCTTATTTTTCTCATTTTCCTCTTATAGAGGATATAATATTCGATGTTCTTCCCTGCCTTATGTGTTTTCTTTGCAAGCAAGGAGGAAAGAAGCTGAGAGGGCAGTAACCTGGGACAATTGGCTGCTCTTGAGTTACCTTGTAATTTTTGGTTGTATTCGGTCCTGTCAGAATGGCTCCTCCTCAAGGTACCGGAGTGGTCCCCAGAAATGCTGCTCTCAACCACAGTGTCAGTCTTCCTTCTTTCCAGCATATAGAGTCTAGACCTCAAGAAGATCAGGTTTTTTTTCTTGGTGCCCATGTTTTCTTTCCCAGTGGCTTCTTTGGGCTCCATCTGGAGCAAAGACACGCTTGAGAGACTTGCAGGCAATGGCTTGTTGCTAAAATGCCTCAGGGCAAGGGTTAAGGCCACTGGACTCGACTGCCCAGTTTAACTGCTCCCTTCTAACTAACTAAACGGCTTCACTCCAGGGTTACCTGGCTGTGACTGCCACCTCAACGGAGTCCCAGAGGCACACCCCTATGAGGTCATTCTTTTTTATACCTAGAATCCAACGGGGGAAGTTGCCACCTGTTACCTGAGAGACCTGCAGCACAGAGCTAGGCAAAGCAGGGACTGCGCTGTCACATGCTGCCGAAGCAAACAAAAATCCCATTGTGTGGGGCGAGGGCTGGGGGTTGGGGAAGAGGAGAGAGACCAAGGTGGGGCAGGGAGGAAGGGAAGTACAGGAGTGTAACCTGTAGCTAATGGATTTAATGTGCGCCTAAGGGTGTGTGCAGGTGTGCCCAGGGCACTGCTTTGTGATCTGCTGCCTCAAGGCAGATGTAGGCTGTGTGTGACCTTTAGCTAGAGTCACTCACATGTGACCACAGAGTTAGTGTGAGGCTAAGGGAATTTGCATTTACATCACAACAGGGGATACAGAATCATTTTTAAGGATTACTTGTGTGCACTCAGTCATGCGTCTACATTTAAACACTGAGCTTGCAGAGATTATTACTAAAAGACATACTTGCCAAACCCTAATCTGCATTCCTGAGAAAGCAAGGATTCCAGTTGCGAGAGGTCTGGCCACAGGCGCAGGAAGAGAAGAGAATGTCCAAGGAGGCCTGCCTGGGGCCCTTTCATTTCTCCCCTTCTGCTGCCCTTGCCTGAAATTAGTCCTTTCATGTCCCAGCCCTGTCCTGAGTCCTCGTTCTTAGAAAAGTAAACACCATGTCAGAATGTGATTTTTATAAGATCTTTCCCCCTTCTCTTTTGCATCAGGAGTGGAAAAAATGCAGCATACCTTGGGAAAATAAGAGGGAAAATGTTTGAAACTGAGAAGAGACATGTAGAAAGTAGAAGGGATGGTGACAAGGACTGGGAGGGAGAAAGGCAAATAGTGGTGGGACTTCCATTAATTTTTTTGTTGTTTTTCCATGTACTCACTGAGATTTCTCAAGGGGAAAATTCTCAGAAGCTCTGGGGATGTGCTGCGTGGTTCGTATGCCCTCGTTAAAGAAAAGAGAGACCCTAAGGAGGAAAATAGGCTCTTTTTTCCTGTAAAGGGAATGCCAAAATTCAGCTTTGTGTTGCCCATTTTGAATCATGGTTAACTCTTGTTAGTCAAGGTTTATAGATGTGGAAAAAGAGAAAAAAACCCTTTTTTTTTTTCCAATTAAGAATGTGTGGGCTGAATACAATTGGCATAATTATCTTAAAAGATAAATGACAAATCTTCGCCCACTATAGAGATATCTGTATATAGCTTGGCATATTGAATGGCTTTTATTTAAAATAATTGATAGTCTTTTTAAGCAAGATTTTCCAAGTACATTTAATAAATGCTTTTAAAGGCACATTCACCTCTCAGATGTAAAATGAGTTTTTCCGATTTATGTTTAAAATGCCTTAATTGTGTTCTAATATTATATATATATATATATATACACATATATATGTATAATATATGTTTTGTGTATTTACCTGGTTAATAACAGACATACATTATTAGACATAGTCTATTGCAAAACTGTTCAATTAATACTATAGGACTTATAGGAAATATGGGGTTAGGGACACAGCACGCAAAAATTTTGTCAGTGACCCATAAAAAAAAACAGAGAAAATGAAAAATAATTGCAGCACAATTTTACATGTAATAATAATTATACAAACACTACAATAAATATGAAACTTTATCTTGAAAGAGAACAGAAAGTTTCTTTTAGAAGGGGGCCTTGTAGGGTCTTAGCTTATGAGTCTTAGAGAAGTGATAGAAGAAGAGGTATTAGAAATCAAATAAAAATATATACTGCTAGATGTGGCCAGGCATGGCTAGGACCACATGAAGTAAACTGAAGTCTCTGGTAAACTGAAGTCTCTGGTCACTTGGAGGGGTGTACATGTGTGAGTTTCGTGTACTCTTGTGGCTCAGGGCACCTGGATACAGGCTTTTTTTTTTTTTTTTTTTTTTTTTTTTGCATTCACCTGGTATTTCAAGTGGATGAAATCACACATAAGCAAATGTAAAACTGTTATATGCTCAAACAGCTCCTTTTTGTTGGAACAAATTTGTGTTTTCAAAATAAGCATTATAGCAGAATTGACTGTAGTAGCTTTATTGTATTTTAAATTTTCATCAATTAAGAAGATACCTAGCATAGCTACTATAAATTCAGTAGTAAAACTACATTTTATTTATTCACAATAATTCTTATGTCAACTTTAAAAATAATAGATAAATTATTTTAAAACTGTCTTTTAATCAACCAGTGAGTGGGGTTGTCACTATTAGTTGCTTTCTCAATATTCATTCCCACCACCTCCCACCCCATGCCATTCCTTGCCAAAAGAACCATATTGCCTTGTTTTGTTCAAGGCAACATTAGGCTTCACCAGTCATAATGATAACTTTATTTTCTATTTTTCTAGTTCCTCTTGCCATGAAGCTGTCCATGTAATCCAAGACCTGGCAAATGAGATCTCAGGGGTAGTCTGTTATAATGGGAGGTAGAGTATTAATTCTGGAAAAATTTTTGCTTCTCTAATAAAAGGCATATTAACGTGGTCTTTACCTTCCCCCTTTATCCAGACTTGATCGCAAGTGTAATGCATGGAGCTGTTATAGCCACCCTGTAACTATAAGAAAAGCAGAGAGAACCATGGACTCTGATACCATTAAGCCACCTTTAGACTTCTTGATATAAGGATAAAATAATCCTCTCCCCCTAAAGCCATTGTTAGGTGAAGTTCTTATTGTCAATACATTTCTAAGGAGTTCAATAGACAGGGCTTTATATATATTCACAAGTCCCTTGGTTATCTCTTTGACACTTTTCAAGCCAATATGTTTAGAATCACCAGCATAAAAAGAACACGTAGGTTAGAGAGATTTTGAGTGTGTTTGTTTGTTTGTTTGTTTGTTTGTTTTTTTTTTGCACTGGGGTATTTTGCTGGAACATGAGTGAGACTGGAGGAACAAGGTCTTTAATTTGTCTATGTTTTATATTTTACAACAGAGGTACAAAAGTCTCTCAATACAAGAATTTTGTATTACTTAAATAAATAAAATGTTGTTATTAAGATGTTTAAATTTTATTGTGTGTGAGGATAAGCTGTTCCCAGTTTATTATTTTAAAAAAGCATTGAACAGTGAGCCCAAGACCCCGTTTTAGTATAGGCTGTGAAATGTGTCAGCTTTTTGACATTACAAGTGAAATAATGTCTAGGTCCCAATGTTTTTCATCTGCAAAATATAAAATGAGTTCGTCATTAGTACTCTTCACTGAATATTTTGAGTTCTCCTCTTAGGCATATGGGAGTATTGCATTGCCCTGTACCCTTTCAATTTAGGTGTGATCACGTACCTTGCTTTGGCCAGTGAAATTGATTAAACATGGTATATGTACCTCTGGAAAAGTGTTAAGAACTGGTGTCTGGTTTACTCTAGCTTTCTTTCTCTCATCCAGGGTGACTGTCAAGTCTAGACAGTGGCTCCTCCATCAGGATGAGTTTGAGATTGTGGATGCCTCAAATTAGAGCCCTCAGCTCCCTATAATGATTGTGTAGTTTGAGCATGAAAGAATTATTTGCTGCTTTAAACCACTGAGATCTGGGCTTTTATGATTATGATTATGATTATGATTATGATTATGATTACTACTACTACTGCTGCTGCTGCTGCTGCTATTACTACTACTACTACTACTACTACTACTACTACTACTACTACTACTACTACCACCACTACCACTACTACTTTGGCATAACATACACTCTCCTTGTTAACATAGGGTATAGATTAAATGACACCAAACTTTTTTCAAACCCAGCATTTATGATTTGCAGATTCTTAAACCCAGGTTGCTATTAGGCTGTAAAACTCCTAATTCCAAAAAGAAAAATCACATCTTTTGAATAATGTCATCTATAAGCTGGATTGGAGGAAGAAAAAAAAATTATTATAAGCAGGAACTTATAGAAATCCAGACAAGAAATGCTTGGACTAGGGTAGTAGTGGTAGGGATGGAGACAATAAATGAACACGAATCATCTTAAAAGTTGAACTGGCAGAGCTTGTACATAGTTTGATGAAGGTGAATAAGTAAAAGGAAGAATAAAGGATAAATTCCAGGTTTTAAGATTGAATAACTGAGAAGATATTGGTATTGTGTGCTAATAGAGGAAGAAAGGACAAGAGAAGGAGTAAGTTTGGTAGGATTGTCAAGAATTCTGTTTAGGTTACTTTCAGGGTAAGATTCTGTAAAAAATTCAAGGGAAATGTTATGTAGCCTTTGGAATGATAAAATTGGGCTCAGATTTCAGATCTTAGAGAAAAAATTGGGAGGCATCAGAATATGCATGCTTAAAGCCATGGATTGATGAGACCATTTAGGAAGATAATATATCCAGAAAAGAAGGACCAAAGTCAAAGTCTGAAGAACTCTTAATTAAGAGGCAGGATTAGAGGAAAACCCAGCAATGAAGGCAGAAAAGAGCAGATTTTGAGGTGGGAAAGGAGCATGTGGTGCCACAGACATCTGGAAGCAAGTTTTTCCAAAATTAAGCTTCAGTCTGTTGAGAGGCCAAATAAAATGGAAATAGAGAAGAAAATAATTCTTTTAATTGGCACAATGTTGGTCATTTATAAACTTTTCAAAAGGAATTTCAGTACAGTGGTAGAAGTAGATGTCAAAAAGGAAGAGATTCTATTAAAGGTGGCAAGAAAGTTGAAACATGGGATTAACACTTCTGAGAATATTTGCAATAATATTATTATTGGGCAATTGCTATCTGTAAGGATTATACCTAGGTAAAATAGTGAGGAAGGTAGAATCATACCCGTATTTTACAGATATAGAGACAGGTTCAGAGAAGTTGAGTAATTTTCCCAATATCATACAACTTGGAAATGATGGAGTAAGGATTCAATACCAGACCCTTCTTGTAGCAAAGCTTGTGGATTGCTAGGCAAACCACCTACAAAACTGCTACCACACTGCCTGACACACAGCAAGGGCGCCACAAATGTACTTTTCTTTTCTCCGCTAAATGCTTCTTGGAACAATTTCTTGTTAACTATTCTTTATTCTTTGGGATGAATCTGAGGGATCTAAAATTTTATCAGGCATCTCAAGTGATTTTTATGCACAGTTAAACTTGGAGAATTCCTGCAAGCATTCTCCTTGTCTCCAGTGACTTTCCACTCCAATTCATCTTGCCCAATGTCCCTTGAATTCTCTTTCTAAACCATAAATCAGATCATGTCATTCTTTAAATTAAAAATGCTTGATGGATTGTTTCTCACTACATGTAGAAGGGAATCCAAATATTCTTTAGACCTCAATCAGACTGTCCTTTTTTTTTTTCACTTCAAATTACTTACGATTCTAGTTATTGATTGCTGAATAACAAATTGCCCTCGAAACTTAGTTGCTTAAAGCAATAATTGTCATTGTATTAGCTCTCACAATTTCTGTGGGTCAGGGATTCGAGACTCAGCTCAGCTGTTCTGACTCAAGTCTCTTATGTTATTGTAGATAGATGTTGGCTGGAGGTGACAAAACAGGCAGCTGGAACAGCTGTGGGTTGACTAGACATCTTTTTCTTTTTGTAGTTTCAGGGCTTCTCTGACCTCTCCTCATGAGCTAGTTTGAGCTTCCTTCATAGCATGGCAGCCTGAGGGAAGTAAACTGCTAACCTGGTGGCTCAGAGCTCCAAAGGGGAGCCTCTCAAGAGAACTGGGCAGAACTATGCTATTTTTTATGTCCTATCCTAGGAAGTCACACAGTGTCACTTCCACCATAGTCTCAAAGCCTACCTGGACTTCCGGCGAGAATGTAGACCCCATCTTGCCCATAGGAAGAGTACCAAAGTCACAGTATAAGAAGAGCTTACAGAATTGGAGAAATTGCTATGGCTCCCTTTGGAAAATGTAATCTGACTCGTATACCCATTACATACTCCATACTCTATTCTCTTTCGGAACTGATTTTTCTAAAGCTGTTTCTTTCACTTGGATTTCATCCTGTGAAATCCTACTGATCCTACAAGACCCAGCTCAAATGTCCCCTCTTCTATGACATTTCTCCCTCCTGTCCCCTGAGAACAATCATTCACCCCTTCCTCTGAAATCACAGAGCAGCATAATGTCTATCACAGCAGAGGGGGTCATTACATTATGAGCCCTCCAAGCTATTTGCCTTTTGAAATCCTCATGATTAGCAATAGGAAATCAATAAATGTTTATTGTTGTAGGGGTCAGGCACAGCAGCTTACAGGTCTTGTGCAAGCCTTACCAATTTTATGGCGAGAGACTTAGCAGTGGGGAGCTTGCTGTTATATTATTTTTGTCCCCTCTCTCTGATTAGTAAGTATCTTCTTTCTTGGAAAAGGAGGATATAGATCTGGAAACAAAAGAAAAAATCTGAGATATTACTTCCTCAAAGATGAGGTCATTAATGCATTTGTGCGATGACCATAAAGCCAGCTTTGAGAGCTCCCTATTCAACTATAAATTGTTCACAGTGGCCCTGCTATCTTATAGCTGTGTTTTTATATCCACTGCTATACTTCCTGAAAGCAACAATTTCGGTTAATGCACTAACCAAGCAGCAGCATAATAATCCTGTCAGCAAACAATGGATGGGAGCTGAGGTTTGGAAGGAGGTAAACCTTCTAATGTTTTTATCTTCTTGACTGAAGTAATTTTAGCAAAGACATATGATCATATTTGGGCCTTTTCCTCAGCTGTAATGAATCATCCATTACAAGATGTTCAAGGTTGTTGGGGGGAAATTTATCTTGGGAAGAGGAAGAATCTTTCCAAGTGCTTGAAATAGCCTGGCTATGATCAAAACCAGCTACATAAGCAAAAAAAAAAAAAAAAAAAAAAAAGGTGCCACTGGAATTTTTGAAAACCATGTATTCAATAATACCAGTAACTAAGTTAGAGCATTGGATTCAATTCCAATAGTTCATGATCTTCCAGAATTCATTTAATAGTTATTCCAGCAAAACAGCAACTTGAGTCAAAACAATTCATACTGAGATGAACTATTCTCACTTTCCTAGGAGAATTTAGAAAAAAAATTTTTTTTGCTCCCTCTCTCAAATTTTTCCCATCTTTATGTCTTAAACACTGTGCCTAATTTGTGTTAACCAGCCTCTAAGAATGAGGTAAAACTATTGGCACTTTTTAATTTTAGTTATAAGTAGCCAGCTTCCTGTTTCTTTTCTGTAATTATAAATAATGCAGAAACACATTGAAAATAAATTTTTAATATTATGGTCAAATATTTAAATTTATTTCGTACCATATTTTATGTGCAAGACTCTATGTATGCTGCAGACTCATAATATAGGTCATTAAATGATCATAGAGACTCAAGTTAAAATAAAATAAATGACTCTTTGTTCTTTGCCTCCAAGGCATATATGTGTGTGTATGTATATATATATATATATATATAATTTCACTTGGTTTTCATTTGTGCTGAAACCTGTTTGTTGTGAGAGCTCACTATACTGGCTCCAGGTAGATACTTGTCCTTTTTCAGTTTGGAAGTGAAAGTTGTAGATGACTTGGAGAAAGAGTGTGCTTTTAACAAATGCAGCAAGAGCTCATGTAAATCATGTAAAATAAGAAGCATTTTTTGGTTTTGGTTTTGTTTTGGGTTTTTTTTAAGGAATTGGGTGACTTTAAAAAGCACATGGGCCACTGAACTAATCAGAAACATTAGCCTCATTAATTCTGAGATTCCTCTAGGAATCTTCTGATTTCTCTCTTGGTGCGAGATAAACCATTCAGCCTCTCTCAGTTTTTTCACCTTTCAAAGCTGAGATTCAGATTAGTCTCACTATTATTGTAGGGATATATTGCTACTCCTTCAGTATTAAATTCAAAATTATGGTATCCATAGCAACTCTAACTAGGTCAGTTTGCACTTGGAGTAACAAATAACAGCAGAGAATCTATATCCTTTTCCAGCCATCTTCTGCACAACTTTGTTAGGCCACTGGAAGTAGTGGCTTAGCAGGAAAAAAAAGGCCTTGTAGCATCTGGGTAAGTTATTTTCTTATTTATGTGTGATCCATACATTCAAAAAATTTCATGCAATTTAGACAATATGTATCTCATTTTACTTTACCCAACCAACACAAATATTTGAATAATGATTTTAGTAGTTTGATTACTTCTCTTAAAATATTGCGATTAATATCTAATAAAAATAACACCTAAATAATTCTTGTGAAAAGAACTGGAGTGACAAAGAACTGGAGTGACAAAGCTCTTTACTTTGCTCGCAGCTAATTTTTTCCCTAAAGCTACTGTTTTCTTATTAAACCAAGAAATATTCATTGTTCCTTCCCACTCATGATTCAAATTTTTATCTAACTATGTATATAATATGATATGGTTTTATGAAAGCAATTATATTTATGTACCTATAATTTTTACTTTTAGAAAAAATCTGGACAGATACACACATGGACAGTGGAGCTGGAAGGAGGATGAGGGGAATTTTGCCTTTTTACTTTAAATATTCTTAAACAATTTACCTGTTAATATGTTCTTTATAGCACTGAGTTCTCCTTCAAGCCACCCAGTTAAAACACTGTTTCCTCTTCAAATCAATAAGTAGAACAACAGCATTAAGAACTACCATTTATAGAGCATCTGCTACGTGCACGTTGTTTGCGTACTGTAGCTCATGTAACCCTCAGAACAATCCTGCGAGGCAAATCTTATCATTCTTGTCAGACAGACACAGAACTGAGACTGAAAGAAGATATGTAACTTCACTCTCTATCATCTAGTAGAGGGCAGAAATGAAATTTTAACTCAGGTGTGTCAGGCTCTCAAACCTGTACCCTCATTAAAGCACTTCTTTCCTTTTTTTTTTTTTTTTTTTAAATAAAAAGGGTAGTCTCTGCCTTTTCTGTAGTATTCGAATGGGTGACTACACTGGCTCTGATTGTTAGAGCCAGTCAATGTTGAACTGGATATTAAGACGTAACTTACATATTTTGCATTTTAGAAAACATTGAAAAAGCTTCAGTAATTGTGAAATATCATGCAGTTGGTGAGTTGCAAACCCAGAACTAGAATAAAGTTGCAGCTGTCGGATAGTTTGGCTAGACTCTCCTAAGCAAATGGTTTATTCTGTGGGCATTCTTTGCACAGACTTTTCTTTCCTCCTTTCCTTGAGACAATATATATGTGGATTACGAATAACCCAGAACAACTGGAGACAAACGAATAACACAAAACTAATAACAAATATGTCTGTTTTTAAATGTGCTCAATTTTGCCTAATATTAGTGTAAAGAATGTACAAACAAAATGTGCAGACCATTTAGGGGTGGAATTAGAAGGCTGGAAATCCAGAATTGTAAAGAAACAATATGTTTTTAGAATACAAGTAGGTTGGGAAACTAGAAGGAGATTTTAGAAGTCAATAATAAGAGAAATTCAGGGAGACCATAAAAGACAAGACAAGAAAAACAATTCAGACTCTGAACTGGGACTACATACACCCCAGAAGAGGTTTGTGCTGAGGAATTCAGCGACAAAATGATGTTTAATACAGTCTTGGGCAGACTATGGGACAGCTGCCTTCACCTCTTACCAAGAAAAGAAACTCAATCTAAACAGAAGGAATCTTGACTCCTCTGATTATGAAAGAAACATTTAGTACATAATTGAGGTAAGATGTGTGACTGTGTGTGACAGAACGATGAGTGTAGCAATATGTGCAATGATTTAGAAAAAGTCACAAGAAAGCTATATGTAATTATAAACTTCTGAAGAGGTGAATTGACCCATCACTTATCTACTATGTACTACTTTATCTTATCACTTCTACTGAGAACTAATTTTGATTTTAATTTCAAGAAATTACTTATGTCATTTAAATAATTTATTCTGAAGGTAAACCAAGATGAAAAAGTAAGTCTCTAACTCAGTCAGTGAATAGTTACTGAGCGTTTGCTGTTCGCCAGACACACTATTCCTTTGTGTGCTCCCATGCAAGGAATAGATCACAATTTCTCAGAATTCTGATCTAGTTGGGGGTCACTAAAATGACCTCAGATACCACTGATACAGTGAAACACTCTTTATTTCTGTTGACTTTGGTGACATTTGGTGGGTTGTGTCCTTGGTGATGTTAGCCACATTTTTTAAATAAATACCCATGATTTGTCAAAACAAAGTAGATTCAGATCATAAGACTTTGCTTTTTATCATTAGTCAAGCCATAAATTAAGCCTTGCATGAGGATTCCAAACTTTATGTTTTCCTGAAAATTATGTACTGAAAATGTGCAATCTGCTAAATTATGCCTTATCTAGTCTCTTACCTCATCACCTGATGTGCCTTTCTATAGCAGACCGATTCAGTGTTTCCCCATTGATAAGCACCAAATCCCATAAGAATTAACCAAAAAGGGAAGGGCAGCCTCTCTCAAACAATTTAAGGCTTACTACAATTGACTCTTGAACACAGGTGTTAGGAATGCTGACTCCCCCACAGTCAGAAATCCATGAATAACTTTTTGACTCCCTCAAAACTTAACTACTAATAGCCTATCATTGACCAGAAGCCTTATTAAGAACATAAACAGTCGATTACCACCTATTTTGTATATGTATTATGTACTGTATTCTTATTTTTAAAAAAAGTAAGCTAGAGAAAAGGAAATGTTAAGAAGGAACTTGTAAGAAACAGAAAATACATTTACAATACTACATGCATTTATTGAAAAAATCCACATATAAATGGACCCATGCAGTTCAACTCCATGTTGTTCAAGAGTCAACTGTATGTACTTTCCCCCAGACTTATTCCAGTACAGTCCGAGGTGATCGGAAATACTCATGTTAAATTGTTTCTTTTTATATCCCTCTAGTCTACCTCCAGAGTAGATCTGAAGTTTTCCTAAAGTGCCATTCTCTCTGCAATGTTTTATATTAATGACTTTAATAATAATATTTTACATTTTCTAGTGTTTTCTACTAAAGTTTATATCTTGATTGTAATTTTAGTCTTTCCCAGTTAATAAACCATCAATTTATTGAGTATTTCTTTGGGTAAATTTACTTCTATAAATATCTGATTTCATCCATTACTTGTAGATTTTTCACTTTCATTTTTAGACAATAACTAGTCTCTGCATTTTAAGAAACTTTGTATATCCCCCATTCCCTTAGAAATAAGAGGTATAGTTTATGTATACAGGTTAAGTTTACTAAGAGTCACTACTGATCACAGTGATCTGGGATGTCAAAGCAGGTG
This sequence comes from Eonycteris spelaea, assembly GCA_003508835.1. Classification (NCBI taxonomy): domain Eukaryota; kingdom Metazoa; phylum Chordata; class Mammalia; order Chiroptera; family Pteropodidae; genus Eonycteris; species Eonycteris spelaea. The sequence continues at coordinate 7,770,136 of PUFA01000062.1, forward strand.
GATAGAGAGAAGAAGCTGCTCTGCACAAGGATTGTTCCTGGTCAGGCCGCATGGAGAGAAACCCAGCCTTGAGCAGTCCATGCAAAGGAGGAAGGAAAGACCAATCACTTGCCCACCTCCCTTTCTCTGTTTTCCTTTGGTAAAAATTTGCCACCTGAGGATTAACTTCTCTTTATTTCTGAATTTCATGACTTTCACTCCTCTCCCAAAGATACCTCAGGTTAGGCCACATCTCTCCAAATTTATTTCGCCATTATCATCTCTGGTCTAGATTATTGCACTAGTCTGCTAATTATCATTCTTGCTCCCATTCTGGTCCTTTGCAATTTGTTCTTCACAGAGTTGCCAGAATAACCTATCAAAAATGCAAATTACATACTATCAATCCTCCACTTAAAATCAAGCCATATTTGACCTGGCCACTGCCTACGTCTCCAATTTTACCTCAGGCCGCTCCCCTCCAAGATGTCTTTCAATCTTATGCAACTTAGTGGAAATTTATTTTCATTGATTACGTTCAGAACTTATGCTCCCTGAATTTGAGGACCCAATGTTTTTCATTATTTTGAAAAGCCTTCAATACCATCTTTTTGAATATTGCTTATCCCCCGCTCTCTATTTTCTCAATTTCTAACTCCTCTGAGAGAAATGCCAAATTAAGATACTTACTATGTTTGTTTGTGCTGCACTTAATCTCTGTCTATTTCTTAATCATTTCCAGTTCACAAATTCTCTCTTCAGACCATCATAATTTGCTGTTAAACTCACCCACTGAGTTGTGAGTGACTATTTTTTATTTCTAAAAAATAATTTTGACTCTTCAAATCTGCTGGTCTTTCTTTTAAAAGGAGAGTCTCCTTCTTTTCCCAAGTTTCAAGTCCTTTTTTTAATAGTTATAATAATTTTAAACTTACTTATTTTTATTTTATTTTATTTTAGCTTTTCCTACTTCTTGAAATTCTTAAGTCTACTTTCTCTCTCAAGGTTTATTCCTAGTATGTTTTTTATCTAGATTCCAAACTTATTTTTAGTGTTTTTTTTTTTTTTTTGTAGAAAATCTTGGTTGAAAAATGTGTCTTTTGCTACTTCTAGGTTCCCCAGGGGTATCACAGTTTGGGAGAAATTTTTGTGTTAATTTTTCATCTTGGAGGTTAGCAAACTTGACACAGATTTTCAATTTTAATTCTAAATCTCAGACTTTTGTGAGAGCAGGCCAACAGTCACCAATTCACAGGAGAGACTTTTTTTTCACTTAGAGCCCAGGCCAAGATATCCGTTCATTCATTAAATAAACATTTAGTAAGTTTCTTCTCTATGCCAGCACTGTGTTAAGGAATAGGGATTCACAGTGAATTAAACAGCCAAAGCCACCACTCTCATAAAAATTATATTTTGGTGGAATGTTTTTGTGCCAGTGGGGAAATTTTCCTAGTTCCCTAGCAGGACTCTCAATTTCAATATTTTGCCTTCATTGGGCCCATGGCCTCATTTCTTATCCCATCATGGTTATTAAAATCTATACCCTTGATTACCAACACTAGCAACATTTTTTCCCTCACCATCCTTTAGTTCGACCATACCACTTTACTATGCCCTCTGTTTTGGGCAAATGGGAACTTCCTTTATTTATAGGCTCAGTCATGCATTTAAAAATAAATATATAATATTGTATGCACTGCTTCTATGTGTTTGGTGGCAGAAAGAATTACAAAATCTAGTGTACTGCATAGCAAGTATACTAGTGATCCCCAGATCACTAATGATCCAGCCAGAAGTCTCCTTTCTTTTCCCAAACACATCAAACTCATTTATGCCACAAATGGAAATTTATTTGGTGCTTTTTTCTTATTTTTCAGGCTGTGCTCAAATGTTACCTCTTCACAGAAACTTTATTGGGTTACCTTGAGCACTATCTTATGCACTAATTACCTGGTTTTATTTACAACTTTATTCCTGTTTGAAATTATTATATTTATTATTTATTTACTTACTTGTTTATTATATTTCTATCCCACTAAAATGTAAAATGCTTCATAAGAGCAGGCATCTTTTCTGTCTTGTTTATCATTGTTACTCTAAGATCTGGCTTTCACCACTTTAATTCAACACATAGCCTCAGTATCACTATTGGAAAGATGACCAAACATTAGGTCATATATTTGTCTGTTAATTAATGTTGCTTAATAAAATTTGAGTGTGTGTGCGTGTGCATGTGTGTGTGTGTGTGTGTGAGAGAGAGAGAGAGAGAGAGAGAAAGAATATGGTGTAAGACTTGTTTTCATTATTAACTTCTCCAACTCTAGTTATTAGTTACTATTGAAACTATGAGAAAGAGCCTAATAGTTTTAGATAATAAAATTGCCACTAAGGTATATTTTTAAAGTGACTTAAAATGTTAGTAAACAGACAAAAATGGGTATATCTAACTCTACCAGTGAATATATATATATAACCCTTATAATTGTTAAAACTTTTCCAGAAGTATACTTTTATAGTTTATATTAAATTCAAATTAATACCTTTCAATCAATAAAAAGCTTATATTAAACATAAATGCTGAGTTACTAAATCCCATTTCATATTAAAATATAGTTTTTAATTTTAGAAATTCTTTTCTTTGAGATAATTTACTCCCCAGAGTATAGTCACCAAATTCTCTTCCTCTCACGAATAGTGTAGAGGAAAGCACTGTTTTAACCGTAAACAGGATGGAGAGGAAAAATGGTTATCAGACTGATCACTTGCGACTTGAAAACATTCACCCCACATACTGTTCACAGTAAATAACAAAGAAATAGACTCGAATATAAACTCAAAAGAAAGAACACTAAATATTACCTGAAATGCCATATGATTTGAGTCCTGGACAAAAGTGATGATGGGTATTAGGACAATTATGAAAGCTCAAGACAGAATAGAAATGAAAGATTTTCATTACTAAAAGTTAGTGGCTCAGCCTTTATATTGAAACAAACAAATAAGCAAAATCTCGTATCAGTAAAAAACAATTTCTAAAGTTCTCCTCCTTGTCAGTCTAAGCATTCTAAATAAAAGAAAAATGTCTCTACTGTGACTACAGGACCCCGTAGAAAATAATAGCCTTAAGTTGATCCCCAAACTGCAATTCCTTAGACCAGAGTATATACTTTATCTATCCTCTCCCTCACTCTCTCTTTCATCCATCCATCCATCTATCCGTCCATCTATCTATCTATCTATCTATCTATCTATCTATCTATCTATCTATCATCTGTCTATCTAACTATCCATACATCCATCCATCATCTATCATCTATTTATCATCTCTCTATCATTTATCTATCTGTCTATCTATCTGTGTGTGTGTGTGTGTGTGTGTGTGTGTGTGTGTGTGTGTGTGTGTGTAATCATCATCATCTATCATCTATCTGTATTTTTGGTGTGTGGGGTCAGGTAGAGAAAGTATCTTTTTTCTAAATAAAAATTCCTGTGTACCCAATATGTAAAATAGGTATAAGAATAGAATGAGTCTCTGAGATAGAGCAAACTTTTATTATTTTGTTAACCGGTGGAAAAGATTCCATCATTGCAGAATCCCAGGAGTACATTCTCAGAACCCTATGGATCTGATTCAAAACTGTCATACATCAAGTAAGTTCGGTTTAGGTGGTTTGAAATACTAACTCTCTTAGCCCAGACTTAGGAAAACCTGCTTGAGAAAAATCATAAAAGCTAACGCTTGCCACAGAAAGTTAATGTCTTATCTTTTTTATTTAGAGTTGCATTCTGAAGAATGAGAACAGTTGCCCCTTAAGTAGTAACTGAATAAAAGAGAATCAAAACATAAACAGAAGGCCTTTATGCTTCTTTCTGTATTAGCTGGCAAAGATACCATGGAAATGTATTGCTGGTTAACATTTATTGAGCACTTAGTATGTGCAAGGCACTCTAAGTATTTCTCATGGATCATGGCACTTAATTCTCACAGAAAGATCACGAGATGGGTAGAATAACTCCTTTTTTTACAGAGAGGGATACCAGATTATGGAGTAGTTTTCCAACATTATAAATAGTAAGTGATGAAGTTGCAATTCTAACACAGGTGTAAGTTCCTAACCATCATGTCACACACACACATTATTGAAAAACATCTTTTTAAGAAAATAATGTTCTAATTGTTTTGGCCTAATTGTTTCTCATAATTAGGGCACCTCCTTCACTACCATTGTGACACTGGCACATAGTCAATGACAAGCAAATATAGTTATTACTATAATTTTCAACAGATAAATAAGTCACATCCTCATTGATCACATATTTCTCATCTGTAAAAGAAGAGAATTACTTCTAAAATACTAGAACTTTACTTTAAAAATCAGAACAGGTACTGATACCAAAATTGCCAAATTTTAATAGCCAATTTCTAAAAAACATTATTGACAGAACAAAGGTCATCTTAATTGATAAATGCTAATCTTTGTCTGGCTGCTAAACTATGGTACAAAAGAGTATGAAACAAAAAAAAAACAGTCCTTAAGCCGAAAATAATCTAACCTCAGTGATCCACCACAGAAAGTTCTTACCATTATGTCTTAAAGTTCATCCATAGCATTTTAAATTCAAAATATGTGCTATTTTTTAAAAAAAATTGTTTACTCAAAGTCAAGGTCAAAAAAAATGAAAGTTTAATTGCAAGCAGAAATATTCAAATCTGTGTTACATTTTCACTTATTTTTTTCAAATATTTATCCAATTGATTAAAATCCTATATCATAGTTCTTTATTAGACAAACAGGCAACTTTCCTTGTATTTAGCTTTGACCTTTAATTTAGAAACCAAAGACTAGAGATGAAATATTATAAGTCCATTAAACTATTAATGGATATGTTTTCTTACCAACCCCTGCTGCTGAAATTTATGATGATTTTTTATGATTACAAAATGAGACCTATTCATTATAGATAGTATTGAAAATATGGAAAAAAGGTAATAAAAATAAAAATTATCTAATTTTAAAACCTAGAAAAAATACTGTTTTTAAATAAATAGTATATTATTCTGGTGATTTATCTATTTATATGTCTCTCTCTATATGTTTCTACACAAATATGAGGCCATATTTTACAGAGTTTTGTGACTATTAAGAATATTTAATGAGCATATTTCTGTCATGTATTAATATGTGTAATTTATATAACTAGCTGTCTCAAGTTAGAATTTAGGTATTCCAAGTTTTTCTTTATCACGAATAATATAACATACAACATTCTTGCACATAAATGTTTGTGTATATGTTCTTCTTTCACCTTTCCATAAACTAGAATGATCTTTCAGAAAATTAAAATATTCCAGAAACACTAATCTGTTAACCCAGTGACATTTTATAAATTACTTGTTTATATTTATAGTCACAGAACATCCTTCCTCTAAGTATTTTGAGCAGTTTTATGTACATTACAACTTACTTCTTATTTGATGGGTGATTTTTTTTTTTTTAATATAGGAATGAAAGAAAATGGCAGGAAAGAGTTTATTGAGTAAGACGACAGAGGAAAAAAAAAAGGAAAAATTCTTGTGCCTGATTCTTTTACTCTGTTTCCTTTTTCTAGAATACTTGTCCATGACTGGTCTACCCAAATAAACTTTATTCAGTCTCCCAAATTTACATTCAGCTGTAAATCACCTCCCTAGGAAGCTTTCAATCATCTCTCCATAGGCAGTTAGGGATTCTATGTGTGTGCTCTCTTAGCCACTTTTTACAAATTATGATTCTTTCCTTTACATATATTATCATATATTTGACATCACTGTAATAATATTTTGTAGCTCTGACTTGTCCTCTGGAAAGGACTCAAAAGCAAGGCTTATATTCTATTCATCTCTGTATCTCGGTGACTAAACGAGAGTTAGCACATAAAAACTACTCTTTAAATGTTTATAGAATGAGCGAATAAGTGAACGACAAAGTCTACCATTTCCAAAAACAGGTTATAGTTACTGTCTTGATAGAGACTAGGGTAAAGTTCAGGAGAATTTATTGCCTAGACTCCTAGATTTTTGCCTTCAGGGACAGACTGGAAAAAATGACAAAATGAAAAAAAAATGTTTAAAAGAAGAAAGGAAAAATAGGGAGTTCTATACCTACAATCATAGACTAGACTGTAATGGCTCTCACTGTGTCCAGAGAGCTGATATACAACCTGCTCCATTAAATAGACACTACAAATGTCAACAATACAAACAAAATTCAGTGTATGCAAATTTATGGAGTTTCTAAACCTAGGTAAAAAGTTGTTTATCTGGGTCCTTTGGAGAAATTTGTGTTTCCATTTTTTTTTTCTTTCTCTAAGGAAACAAAGACCAGCAAATACTAGCAGCCTAAGGCTACCCTGTATCTGGCTTTCTGTTCCTGCCAAGCTTAAAAATGTTCCCTTAATTGCAGGAAAAAAATGCATTGCATGGGACTGGGGCTGTAGATACTAGTAGGAAGTGACCCATTTATGCTTTTTTGTGTGTGGAAAAGATGCTCCATAGGTTTGTATTTGTAGAGGAAGGAGCAGTATTGATAAAATAATGTTACTATAGCTTTCCCTAATACTTTTTAAAATGTGTTTGCTATTTGTTTTTAAAGATGACTTAATAGATCATGTCTGGAAAACAAAGGGTCAGTTCGTATTATCCCTTCAGACGGCAAAATATTTTGCCATACCTGCCATGGGAGTTCTAGAAAAATGTGACTTAAGAGCAGTAAGACTTCGGTGAGCATGTTGGGCAGAAAGGACACTGGGGATTCAACCGAGGCAACAATACCCCCCTCAAGTACCCCCGGCACACATACACCCCTCTTCTACTCTCCTTTAAATCTGAATATCGCACCATCCTAGAGAGATGAAACTCTCCATGGAAAACAGATACAAGCATAATCTTAAACAATTATATAAAGAAACTGCGAAGGCATGAAAAGAGGGGGTGTCGTTTAAATACACGGTGGTTTTTATGCCATGTTTTTCTATCCTTTGCTTCGTACTTTATGCGTGTCTGTATTGTTCAAATTAGTTATAAGAAATATACATACATTACATTGATGATAAAAACAAAGACCCAAAGATATAGAAATAAAATTATAAGGTGACTAATAAACTGGGAGAAAATTAATCACAACTGTGAAAAAGAATTAAGATCTTTAAGACTATCTTAATGGAAATAGTTCAAGCAAGTTGATAAGAAAGATGCCAACATCTCAGTAATAAATATGGGCAAAGGTCATGAACAGACAGATCTCACAGAAAAAAATGCAAGTGGTCATTCCACTGTGATCGTGCTCCCTTTAAGCTGTCTTTCCCATGTACGGCAGAGAAATTTTTTTTTTAAACAGGATCATATTTACTTACTCCCCTGCTGAAAACAGGTTTTTTTCTCCATTTCGATGAGATTTTTTTTGAAGAAGTCAGAAGTTACGGTATCACAATTTGAAAGAATGTTAATTAAAAAGTAGTCTGACTGGTGATGATTAAAGATCATTTTCAGAAAAGTGGAGGGACAAAGCCAGATTTCAGGGGTTAAAAAGGCAATTGTGGGAAAATGACCGCAAAATAAAACTAGACCATACATTCAAGAAGCTTGTCAATGAAAGGGAGTGAAACATGATATGTCTTGAAGGGAGATGATTATTAACCTATTAGTGTGTCTGATAGATACTGACTAGTGGTCTTGTTTTGACATCACATCTTTCTGTTAGTTTGTTTTCGTGTATTTCTAGAAGAATCATTAATTTAATTCACACTCATAGAAAATTTGAAAAGTACAAATAAGTGTAAGAAACAGAAAAAAAAAATGTATCGCCCAGTCTCAACACCCAGAAATAGTTGAGATATTTTAGAGAATTCTCAGTCAGTACTTCCTACAGAATACCTTTATTTTTTATACATATTAGATGTGTTTCTCTATAAATTTAAGAAAATGTAAGGCCTTTTTTCATTTCATGTTATTTCTATTCCTTTTCTTACAAAATAGTGTTTCTGTAATATAACCCTTTAAGAATTTTTTTTTTTATTTCCCATAAATCTTACTATTTGCCTCAGTAGACAAAGCCACTCACACATATCTTTTTGAGACAAGCCCTTCTCTACTTTAGGCTTCTGTTAAGATTACCTAGGAAAAATACTTACTATATGCTTCTTAAAATCCTATTGTTTGACAAAAATTTTTCCCTTTGAGTTATCTGAGATTCTGCCAAAGGGCTTTTACAGTTAAACACTCAACTTTGTCTTTAGAACATGTTTTACTGAGTGATTCATATTAGATGTTTGCCCAGCATCTGTTTCTTAATTTTTGCATCATTTTTGCTATCATGCTTTATCAATATACATTAACTATCCTTATAGTCATTGACACTATAAAATATATATATATATGGAGGATAATATTATAGCATATCTTTCCCACGTAATTAAATATTTTACAAACAGCATTTTGAGTGACTACTTTTATACTATATGCTGTTATCCATCTAACTATTTCCAAGATATATAAATTGGATAGTTGTTTTCAAATTCTGTATTTATAAACCATATGTTGAATAACTTGAGCATGGATTTATTTCTGAATTACAAACTTTTTTCTTAGGATAACTTAAATGTAGAATAACTGGATCAAAGTATATTAATGCTTTCATTACTTGTTAAATATTTTAATGCTCCTTCTAAGAGAACTTGAATTATTTTTCACTTTTGCTTTCTTTCTTATTTCATTATCTATATAATAAATTTTTTCTCAATTTTTTTTTTATTGTCAGCTTTTCTGTTTTGCTTTTCTTTTTCTGGTGTGTGTGTGTGTGTGTGTGTGTGTGTGTGTGTGTGTGATAAGAACGTCATTTCTCTGGTTCTTTAGGCTGTGTTGCTCTCCTTTCCTGCTAAAAGGTCAATCAACACTTCTTTTATCTCAATAAATACATCTTATGAGGGAGCCAATCTCATGCTTTGGTCTTTTCTATTTCCTCCAATCTAGGAATTAGAAGATCTATTTTTGGTGGATTTTTTTGTTTGTTTTTTGGGGGGAATCATATTTTAATTTATTGGGCAATTATCAATTGAAGATTAAGCATCTTTCGATAGATTTAGATTATTTTCAATCTACCATAACATACGTTCATGTATATTCACCTTGAAAATGTGATATTTCTATCTTAAGAAGGATATATAATTCCTTTTTTACAGTTGCCATTTTTACATTACTGCCAAAAGCTTTCTCAGCATTTGCTTTGACTCCAGTCTTCAGTGCATTTCTGATTGCTTTTGCAAAGATCTGGGAGTTTTAGATGTAGCTGAGCTCAGCCAGTTACCAATTCATCCACCATCATGTCATGAGAGCACTAGTGTGTTAGCCCAAATCACAAAGATATATTGAATGGAGTTTCAAGCGTCCATGTAGCCAACTGTTGGAAGGTCAGGGGCTGAAAAAAAATGACAATAACAAAAGCTACCCTTCTCTTTTTGAGGCCAATAGAATGGAAAATTGTAAATGCTTCAGTGAAATTTGGTAAATGACTGGTCTGTATTTGGGTGTCCTTAGTATGTTAAAACCTGCTAATAAAAAAGTTTCACAGATTTAGGCATTGAGCATCAATGATTGCTACTATAACACAAGAATAATTTTTGTCTTCCTAATGGAAGAAAATAATTTTTCCACACAAACACAAATTTTAACATAAATCTGGTTCAATTTATAGGAAATACTGATGATGAACATGTTGAATTATACCAGTAATCAGGAAAATAAAAATCTGGCTTATTTAACAACAAAAAAAAATTATAAGAAAACACAAGTTGGAGGGAACACTTAACAATTTAAAGAGACTTAGAACATATATTAATTAATGCGATGTGATAACCTTATCTGGATCCTGATTCAAAAAAAATTGTTAGAAAATCATGATGTACATGAGATAATCGAAAAACTTGAATAGTGACTAGATATTTGAAGATCTTAAGGAATTGTCGTTAGTTTTGTTTTGTTTTGCCCTGAAATTTGTATTATAGTTGTGCTTTAAAAGAAGTCCTTAACTTTAAAGAGATATATAGTAACAGGTTTATGGCTAAAATATTTGAAGTTAGACATTTGCTTGAAAATAATTTGGAGGGAGGGAATAAGTTGGGGTATAGATAAAACAAGACTGATCGTGAAATGATAATTGTTGAAGTTTAGTGATAGAAATGTGGGAAATTGCTCAGAGGAATTATGTGGATAACATTGAAAAAAAGTCTCACCATTGGAACTCAAGCAGAATTTATATTAGTCTTGAGGGGGAAAAAAAGTAACAACTTTCGAGTTTAGTGGATATAAAGAAATCAGGAATAATTTTTCCTGGCTCAACTGTGTTTCAAAGTTAGAGTAAAATATTTTCAGACGCATGAAAATTACTGCAAGATGTACTTCAGGAAGAAGGTATAATCTGGAGGGAAGGTGAGGAATATAGCAAAATACAGTCAACCAAGAAACAAGCAAAGTATTTTGTAAATCTAACTAAAAATTAATTGTAAAAATGATAACTATTTTGTTTAAATGTTCACTGACAAAATAGTGCAAAAATAATAAAGAAGTTAGGAGGAGTGAGTATTTAAACCATTTTAAAGTCCTCTTTCTCTGAAAGAGAATAGAAATTTTGAATAACTTTAGAACTTCTTGGGAAAATACCTATGTGAGTTTGTTAGTTAAAAATGTAAGGGTAATTACTATAAGAACAAAATTGAATCTATATATTTGGAACCAAGAGAGGGAAAAAATAAAACACTAATAAAATTTATTAATAGAAGGCAAGGGAATGTTTTAAAATAAAACAAAGAATATAGTAAACAAGACAATAAGATAATAGATAAATTTAAAGTATATCAGTACTCAACGGTATTAAAATGGAAAATTACCTATGAAGAGAGATTATTACCTATTTACTAAAAATAAATGCTAGAAGCTCCCTATACAATGCTTGGTTGGGAAAAAATTTCAACAACAAAGAGTGATTGATTATAGAAGAATAGGAAAACACATACATAAGCCAAATTTAAAAGATAGATGATGAACCTGTTTCTGGCAATTTGTAATTTATATAACCTATAAAATTTTCTGATACAAAACATCTGGAAATGCTTGAGAAAATATTATAAACATCTTTTTTAATGTATGACTCATTTTACAAGAAAGGAAGAGAAATACTCGAGAGCATAAAAAAATAAAGAATAAGGAATAAAAACTTGCATGGTAATATATGTGGCTGTCTCTAGACAAGTCCTCAATCCCAGTAATCAATAACCAAGGGAATTGTGGTTCAATAAGGTGAAAAGTTTAAATTTAAGAAATAGAGATGGTATGCAGATTTGAAAGCCGCTCTCTACCCCAGCATCCTACCTAAAGATGGAAACTGGAAGAGCCACATCCGCTGGCAGAGAGACAACCAAAACCTGCTCTGTCTTGGCCTGGACTCTGAGTTGGAGTTCTCAAGTCTCCTTTGAGATATCGAAATCTGAGTTTACCTTCAAGCAAAGTTGGAGTTAAAATTTACTTCCAAACTGAGAAATTAACATAAAAAGCAAACCCAGGTAGCAATGTCTTGAATAACTAAAGAGGAGCAAATGTAAGACCTCTCTGGGACTTTATAATTCCAGTACTGTGCACTCAGGACTGTCACAAGGATAGACTATTTAAAGTGATATCCGTCTTTTCTCTGATCTTTCCAGTTCCACTGTCTCTAGCACCCAGGACCCAACAATCCTTCAAGCTCACAAGTATCTGACCCTAATTCTATCACCTTTTCGTTATCAGCACCCTCTACATATCCCAATCCCTCCTCTCCTTACCTAGCTTATATCCCATTAGGTATACACTATCAACTCCATCACTTCTTTCTGCCTTTATGTTGGTTGCTGGGTAGAAAAGCAACTCTGGTTAAATCCACCTGCCTTCTCTTTACCTGCACACGACAGGCGAACATGACTGAAAACCACACTGAAACACTGACTGGTCCCATCTTAAATTCATGACCTTGAACCTCAATGGCCCCTTAGTGCTACAAGGAATCAAGCTGCACACCCCTAGTTACTTTTCTGTTCTTCCACTCTCCTACATCATGTTTGTACCTCCTCTCTCTTGAAACTCTCAGCACCTTCTCTCACATCCTCTCAGATAAAGACTTTGCGTCCTACTTCTCTGAGGGAGTTGTGGCTTCAGAAAAGAATTCTCACAAACTTTCATTATCATGTATACTCGCTCTTGTCAGATTATCAGCCTTCCTTCTCCAATTGTAGATAAAAGGTGTGTGCCTTGATTTGGACTAGACCTTCAAATTATGCACTAGACATCATCCCCTCCTGATTACTTGAAGACATCACTTCAGCAATTTTCCTTTCCCCCTCCTATATCATCAATTTTTTCCTTTCTTCAGGTTCACTCTGAATAGCAAATATGCTGCTCTCACTCTTATCTTAAAACACACACACACACACACACCACACACACACACACACACACACACATCTCTTGGCTCCATTTCCCCCTCCAATTCCTGACACACTTTTTTTGAGCTCTTTTATAATTAAACTTCTATAAAAAGTCATCTATACTCACTAATTCCAATTCCCCAAAGTAAAATCAACATCAAAATAAAAATATTGATAACTTTATATTAGGAAACTCTATTTCTAAGAATTTTTCCTGAAGAAATAATTGCATAAGTGTATAAAGATATATGTACATTATTCACTGCTAGTTTATTTTCTTTATAAAAAATTTGAAATCACCTAATTGTCCATCAATTGAGATCTACTTGAAAGACATATGGCAGCCATCTATCCAAAACTATACAATTACTAAAATAATTAGTTACACTATACATACTGACAAGGAAAACTTTACTATATAAATGATTTTTTAATTGCAAAACTATGTATTACTTTTTGTCAAATACATGATATAGGAATTTGAATATGTATTATAAAAATCTAAAAGAGTATATATACATTAAAGCAAAACCTATGATTATCCCTTGAGGGTGGGATTATGGAAAAGTAATATTTTCAACTTTGTACATTTTATATTACTCAATATTTTACAATGAGAATGTTGTACTTTTGCTACCAGAAAAATACATACTTTTACATATTTTAAATATATAATACATCATTGACACTCCATTGACAGACAACAGAGTAACTCAGAATTGTTTAAAAGTTGATTTCAAATTATTACACCATTGTGTACTAGTAGACAATATGTGAAGTGTTAGTACACAATAGTAGCAACTTCCAAATGAAGGAATAAAGGCAATAAAAATGGCCTATTGAAGAATGGTAATTATTTGGGAAAGCTGAATGGCTGGCAAATGTGAAGAATGTGACATTCAAGGTACTTTGTAATATTGGTGCTCAGTACACTGCATTTTGCTTTTTAAGTGTAATAATGCTTGCTGAATGTTCTCAAAATGTATAAAAAATCAGGACCGATCAGTTTCTGTGGTTAGGTTTTTTCTGGTCACTACCAGTGACCCAGATTTTTTGTATCCCATAAAAATAAACATTCTACTTAATGATGGATATAGTAGAGATCCAAAACTATCTGGGAACACCCTCCAAAAAAATTCACCTTTCTTCGTTTTTTCCTCTTTCATCAATCTTTGATTTAGTGACCGGGGCTAAGAATCTAGAGATAAATAATATGTGAACATACCTTCTTGGGAACTTGAACTCTATAGATGAGAAACCAAACGAACAGAATAAAAAAGAAATAGAGAAAGAGTTGTAATATCTTGAAATAAGGTGTCAGTTAGGGCAGAGTATTAATAGGATTTTGTGTGTTAGGAGTGCTTACAAATAGAGCTGACCTCCCCTATATTTAAAAGTAGAGATTATGTGTCATTCTTAGGTAGATCTTTATTGTGTCAAAATAATGTGATTTTCCCTTAGTTATATAAGTTAGGGTTGAATACACTTGGGGAAACTGGAGTTTGGAACTTTTAATAGAGGCCCCAGAAAGATATTATATGTAGTACAACAAGGAGGAGGGCAGAGGGCAGGAGCAAGGTGAGAATCACAGTGGCAAGGCAGCAGGTAACCAGGTACAGAACTACGCCACAGTGCTTGGTTGACACTGTAACCTTATATGAGTCTGGCTATTCTGACACAGCAGTTGAGCTTTGAGGAAAAATATCTGAGCCTGGATATAAACTAAAAAGCAATAACCTGGGTGCCCAACATTAGCCCTATAGTGTCTAGCCATCAAATGGACCCAAGAAGGGCATCCTGGCAGTCTATGTCAAATTGACAGAATAAGTCTTCAGCTGGTGACAGTACCAGCTGGTAAGAAGAAACAGCACAAGTAGCTTGGGGTGTGGACTACACACATCTCTGGAGTCCCTGGACAACTAGTAATAAGAAAGGCTGACAGGCATTTGGAGACTTTAGGACAGATTGAAGAGTTTTCAAATAATGGCCACAAAATGGGCAGCTGGAAAATAAGGAGACAGTTGGAATGAAAAGAGTTTTGGACTCTGAGTCAAGAAGTCTGAGATTAAATATTACTTTCTTTATTATGTTAAATTAATTCTATCATAAGACATTAGACTGAGGTGGTTTTAGTGCCTCAGTCGCCTACTTAAACAAAACAAACCTAAACCTGAGTTCTTCAAGGTTAAGAAATCAGAACCTAAGGACAACTTATCACAAATAGCCTACCTGGCTTTCTCAAATAAGGCAACTACTTAAGCTATAGACAATCAAATATTTTCTTGCTTTGCTTCTGCTTTTTCTCTATGAAAGTCTTTCCCCCAGTTCTATAGGTAGTGTACCCCTAACAACTTTCACTTGGGTACTGCCTGATTTGAAGAGATTTTGGCTCAAGTAAACTGTTAAAAAATTAATAAACTTCAGGTTATCTCTTAACAATTATCATGATGTCAATTTTAAAGGTGAGGGACTAGAAGTGCAGGAAGTTAACTGAGTCAGCCAATGATACCAGCTTCTGAGTGTCAGGAATGGGATTTAAAGCCAAAGCACTGAGCAATTTAGCTGACGTTTCTCTACTGCATATATCCAACCACTTTCCAGAGAATCTTTCCGAAATCTAACAGGCACCTTAAATCGGACTGGACAAAATAGAGCTTTGGATTCCACCTGCCCTTCAAATTCACTTCCCCACAGATTTTTCCAACCCAACCTCAGTTATGGTATCATCCTATCCATTCAGTTGCTCAAGCTCCAAATTTAAGAGCCATCCTTGATTCTTCTCTTCATCATACAATTTCATCTAATTCATTAGTAGGTTCTACAGGCTCTATCTCCAAAATATACCCTGCCATTAATACTGTTCAACCATTATTTTTGCCCCAAATATGGCAACATCCTCTAAATTGGTCTTCTATCAGGACAAATCTTCAAATAGTGGCATTATTTACTTCTGAGAACTCTTGCCATCTAAATAGTCCATCCTCCAAATAGAAGCCAAAAGTGAACTTTCTAAGTGTAATTCAGATCATGTTATGTCCCAGTTTAAACTCCCCTAGTGCCTTCCCTTTACAACCAGGAAAAAATCTACCAGGTTTGTCCAGCGCATAAGCCCTACATGATGCAATCACTGCCAACTTGTTTGTCCTCACTCCCCTGACCCCTACTCCCCTTTGCTCCCTACTCTCCTGCCACATTGGTCTTTCTGCCTCCTAAGTACTTTCCATCTCAGGACCTTGGCATTTGCTTTTCCTTATGCTTAGAATGCTCTTCTCCCAGACCTCTGCCTGTCTGTATCCTGCTCATTTTTAAAGTCTAGATTCAAATATAACTGCCAAGAGGCGACTATCTTAGTTAAAGCAACCTCCCCTCTCACTCTGAATGACATTTCCACATTTTATCTTCTTAGCTCTTATCACTTCTTGAAATCTCAAGATATTAAAAGCTCATGGAAGATGCAGACTCTGTTTTATTCACTTTTATTCCACTACCTAAAATGCTACCTGTGCATATTTGGTGTTTAATAAATATTTTTGATTGACTATTTAAATAAGTTATTTGCATCCGAAGGTTGCCTTTCAGAAGTGAAGAACGAACTAGTGAAATAATAGAACATGTTCTTTCTAAATAATGGTAAATAAAGAGAAAATTTTCTAAAACTAACACCCATTGATTTTCCACTTAGGTTGCCTGTGATTGCTCAAAAGTAGGGAAAAAAAACTGCATTGTAACATTGCTCGAACTGCTACTTAGTTTACAATCATATTGTATCTTTTGGTAAAGTCTCACAGTGTCAAGAATAAGTCACAACCATATGGAAACTTTCACTGGTTAAAAGGTCAGGATCTTTCCTTTCATTTCAAAGTGGAGCCCAGCACTCTAATGTCTGATCATTCTTGAGACAATTCTCTGGAATTCTAAGTGAAAAACTTTGTTTACATAATGTACTTATAATAATTTACTGAAGTTAATCATTTTTCCACATTTCATTCTCATAAAGAGGCTGAGTAAAAAGTTGCTGTTTTATTATTTTATTGAATAAAAACAAAAGAAAAGGAGTTGTTGCAGCAATTGCTGCTGTTATGAATTAAGCTAGCTCGTATTTGTTATAGGCCCTCCGGATTTTTGAGACGGTTTCCTAATCTGGATACATCATATCCTGTCTGTGTCTTCTTTATTATTCTGGTTTTCAGAACAGCTTCTACTAGTGAAAATACAAGATTGTGCTTGGTAGTGGTAGGAAACAAGATGAGAAGGGAAAAGCTGCCCCAAGTCTTGAAGGCCAAAGGCTCTAACCGTGCTAAGAAGCTTGGACTTTACTGTGAGGGTTTATCCCTTAAGGGAGAGGGAGGAGGAAAGATAGAAAAAGAAGAGACGGAAAAGAAAAGAAAGGGACTTTTGTTTGCCCGATTGTTTATTCTAGCTTCTATACAGTTTTTCTTCTTCTTTTTGCTGCCAAAATTCTCAAATAAGTCTTCTAGACTGAGATCTATGTAATAAGATGTTAAAGTAGGACATTCGCTATTTTCTCAGTTTTGCGAAGCTCTAAACTCAAGAACAAAATGTTTTGTTACCCATAAATTATAAAAAGAGGTACCAGACTCTTTCTTCAGAACCAAAGAGTAATTCAAAGAGCCGACCTAAAAGTTAATCAGATGATTCTTCTTTAGTCTACCTTGACAATATTTTAAGGGGATGCTTGAAAATTAATGGAGATGGGTAAGTAGGACTACTTTGGAGGAAAAATTGCGAGAGACTGAATATACAAATAAACAATGGCCAGGCCATATATGTCAAAACAACTCTGACCCACATCCTCTGCAACAACTAGCCAGGGAAGCCAAACCACAAGTTCTGTAACATCTGGCCAGAACAGTTAGGACTTGGTCAATGATTGCCAGTTTCCCAATTTTTAACCTCCACTTCTAACTCCGGACCAGACAGAAAAAGTCAAATATGTTCCTAAACCCATCATATAAGATACTCAGCTTCTAGTTAGCTCTCTTCCAGCTTCCCCATGTGCTCCAATCAGAGCATGTCTAAAGCCTTTCCTTTCTTAATACTCAAAAGCTTTCCAACGCTGCTGAGTCCCTCTGAGCTATAACAAGCTCTGAATAAATAACATCAGTTCTCATTTAGGTGCTTGTCTTTATTTACTTTAGGAGTCCTGTGACATGTCTCCTCCCCTATGTGTGGTGGACAGGACAAGGATGCTTCTCCCTAAGCTATAGCCAAAAGCTCTGGGGATTAACACTCTATTCAGTTCCAACGAATTTCTAAAATGGAAGCTTTCTGAAGAAACCTGTGACAGCTGAGGGAAAAAGACAGGGCTATGGTGGGACACTTTGCCAGGGGCGGAGAATATGCAAATATCACATTGGCCAAGTGTGGACCATTTCGGATGTCTTGAAAGGTACCATCCCCAAAGGACTTCTAGGAAGGGAGTTCGCCCCAACAGAAGGTCTCTTAAAAACCTTCAAAACGCCAAATGACAGGGAGCATCAGTTTTTCTGATGAAACAAATTGCAAAGACTAGACAAGCTAAATAAACATGTTTCTGCCTTTCATTCCTTGTCCCCCACCCCCAACTTACTAACTCTAGAAAAGCCGGAGGCAGCAATGTGAGTGGGAGAGAAAGTAACAACATTTACTTTATGAATTTGAATTATTTCAAATAATGTGATTGGATTATTTTTTCATATTAACATTTATTATATTATTATTATCATTATTATTATTATTATTACTTTGCCAAGACTTTCTGAAAGAACTGCTGAGGAATCCACCCTCATTTTCTTTGTGTGGCTGATGACACTCTTCTTGGTTAAATTATGAGTAAAGAAGCATTTTATAAATTATTAGAAGTTTAATATTAGAGATAAACTGGACCCATCTGCTCTCTCCCATCCAGTCGTAGTTCTCTTGCTGCACTTATTTCAACCTGCGAACTCACTACGAGGAGACTATAAATTTGAACAAAGCTCGTTGGACCACTGCTATGCCATCCATCAGCTTCTACTGATAGAAGAAGAAATGCTTTACCAGACTTCCTTTGGGAAACCTTGGACCAGGTGGTCTTACAGTGCTTCTCATCTCTCTGACCTTATGCCATTCCCCAAAAGGCAGACCTCTCCATCTTCATTTCTTCATCCTAAATTCCTTCCCTCATCCGCTCTTTCCTTTCTGCCACCAGAACTCCCACATGCATGAAACCACATCCTCTTGCAACTCCAGATGTTTTATGAAACACTCTGCTTGCCTTAACTTCTCCTGGCCATATTTCACAGCTACAATCTTCCTATGGACGGTTTAAAGTTAAAAGCTCTTCATCCCCCTACTTGCCACAGGCCTCAGAGCTTTCTGGAGTTTTGACTGTTGTACTTTCTTCCCCTCTTGCAGCTTTTCGCCATTACATTTATACTACTGGACTGTCCAATAAGTGGCCACTTGCCACATGTGGCTGTTAAGCACTTGCAATGTGGCCAGTCTGACCTGAGATGTACTATAAGCATAAAATACGCCCCAAATTTTGAAGACATAACAAATGTAAACCATATCATTAAAAATTTTTATATCGATTATATTTTTAAAATGATAATGGTTTGGATATGTTCGGTTAAATCAAATACATTATTAAGATTAATTTCACATACTTTCTTTTACTTGTTTGAAAAGTGGCAATTAGAAAATTTTAAATTACGTAGCACACATTGCATTTCTATTAGAAGGCTATGGGACCCCGTGAGGTGGACAAGACGACATGTTAATAAAATGGGCCTCCCGAATATCCTCTTTATTTGGCAATATTTCACGTAAGTCTCTTCTGATCTAATAAAATACCATTTATCTGAACACAACAACTTTCTAAAAGTTATTTGTTAAGGACTTCTATAGAAAACAACCAGAAAAAAAAAAAAAAAAGCATTTGAAGACGTCTGAAAGAAGTGGCTAGGAAACACAAGAATACTGGCAATTTCCATTCCAACAGCTTTGGTAGTATTGAGTAATTCTGGAGTTCTATCAGACACACTGCTGGTTTTCCATTAACCTAAATAACATCCCCAAAATAAAGTGGTCAGGATATTTACAGCTGTTGATTCATGACTGGCATGCTTTTCAACAAAAATTGCCAGCTTAAAAGGAGGCTAAGTTCAGAGTTACTGATAAATGTTAATCATTAATGTGTTAAAGGTGAGGCTTGAGCTTCCTTAGTGAGCTGAATATTAGAGAAGAAACAACTTAACTTTGTCTCTTAAATTTTAACTTAACATACAACATTTTCAAGTCTTATGTTTTTTTATAGTCTGTATAGAGAAAGACTATATTTCTTCTCCCTATGAGATTTTATATTCCTTAAGATACAAAACTGTATGTCTGAAAACTGTGTGTTTTATGTAGAATATGCTTAAGCATATTTACCACATATTTTATTTTCCAAGTCCCCTCAAGGTTGAGTTAGTCACTAAAAAGAACATAGCTCTGACTGTCATTACATAAGAAAAAAATCCACCTTTAAATACATTATAATCTATATGATTGCTCTTGATTTCTCAAGAAAGAAGCAAATTTAGAACTATGTGAAAAAAATGTAAATTGAATTTTTTATTAAAATGTTTTTTAACATCATAAGGTGACTGGCTTTTTGAATGAGGTGATAAACATATAGTCTATTAACCCACAAGTGCTGGATTTGGTACTGGGAATCTTATATTTGCCTTGCCAAGAAAATCCACTGTCTATTCATTTTATTATAACTAACTAGTAATTTATTGACTATAAACTGGTCACATTGTGCTTTATTTTCTAAAAATTAACATTCTAGTCGGCTTCCCTTTACTCTGTGTTGCCATTAGAAAATATATATTTATATGTCATGAACTAGAACTCTGTAATTCAATTCTCCCTCTACAGAGTACCTTATATTATTTATTTAACAAGTATTTATCAAGTTTCTACTACATGCCAAGCTCTGCACTAGAAGCTAGGAATTTAACTTAAGCCATATTTATCAGTTAGCTCTATACATGTTTGTGGTTGATTATGTCCTCATGCCCAGAATTTTTTTTGGAGAGAACAACCGAAAGTATTTATACTTTAATTTTCAGCTTACTAAATTCATTTATTCTACTTACTAAACACACACACACACACACACACACACACACACACATATACATTGATGGTAAATTTGGTTAACTAAATTTACTTAGAAAGATAAAGTGTTAACAGAAAAATCAGACCACTCAGAGAGTTGGAGAACTCAGGTTTATTACACCAGCAGTCCCAGAAGAGCTAGTGCTCTGAAAGTCTGAGCCCCAAGCTCAGGAATAACCTTACTTTTATAGGGTTTATCATGAACAAGCAAAGGGGATACATCTGTTATCTAGACAGAACAGGCAAAGGAGAGTGTGAGTCTTCAGTTGATCTTGAGGTCACCCTACCCTTCAGCCTATGCAGCAAGCATGTCTACCAAAGTGGAACAAACAGCTGATTACAAGGTTAGCCATTTGAGTTGGAAATTCCTCTTCAAAAGGACAATTTAACATTAAGCATGACCAAACACCTAAAACAGCAGATAAAATATATACAAATACAAGGACTCTACAAATTATTATTACATATACCTTTACATGTATTCTAAAATATGAACATTATAGGTTGGATTAATACCCTCAATATTTCTTTTGTTGTTTTACAATATTTTTACTACACTTAATCTGATCTCTTCCCTAAGGTTTTAGTAAAAGTATGTTTAATAATATTCCATGGATGGTAGTCTTTCCTGATAGAAAAGGAAAAAAAGATTTTTTAAAGCTAGCCAAGTTCACAGGATCTAGGTTATCAATCAATTAATTATTAGATAGAGAATAGAGTATAGAATTTAGTTGTTTCTCCCAAGCAAATTAAAAATCAAGATAATGGTTATCAGGCTATTTCCTTTTATGCTTAAATTATGTATTTTGAAAGTCTCCTTTTGTTAGTGATGTCATCTATATCTTGTCATCATAAGAAGACTGATTTTGCAAAGAACAAATTAGAACTTGCACATATTAACAAGTATCTGTCTTTTTTGCTAACCTAAAGAGGATATGTATTGTTCAAAGAAAGTTAGTGTATTAGTTACTCATTGTTGCAAAACAAATCACCCCAAAACTCAGTGGCTTAAGATAATAATAATTTAATATTTCTCATGCACCTGCAGATAGGCTAAGGGTCAGCTGATCTAGGTTGGACTCAATTGGGATACCCCTAGTACACATGTCATTCATCTTCCCTGGACCAATGGACTGGTCATAACCAAGGCATAGCCTTCCCAAGGAGATAACATTATTTCTGCCTCTATTTGTGTTATATTTGTTTATATTCTTTTGGCTGAAAGAAGTCATGTAGTTGAACCCACAATCAAGGGGGTGGTCAAATATACTCTGCCTTGGGGAACTTCAAAGATACATGGGTAAGGACACAGAGACAGCAGGGTGAAGAATTTGGGGCCATTAATTCTATCTACCATACAGACAGTTATCACAAATGTTTTGGATTTTTCTTAATGACAGTGTCTAGTTAACTATTACTGTGAATTAGGAACTCAGAAAAGGTTCACCTGGATGGTTCTGGCTCATTCAGTTTCTCATACAGTTGTAGTCAGATGATGCTGGGGTTGGAGGAGAGGGAGTGCTAAAGCAGATGGGGGCTGGTTGGGTAGCTTGCTCTCATCACCTTACCATGTGGTCTTTCTATGTGAGTTAGTTTTGGGCTTCCTCACAGCATGGTGACTTTAGGCACCTGAATTGCTTACCTTAAAAGCAAGGCATTAAGAGCAAGTAACCAAGCTCATGATGCTGAAACTAGCCTCATATTAAAATTATGTAACTTTACTTTTGCTTCTATATTCCATCAGTTACGGTGAGTCACAGCCTGCCCAGGTTCGAAGGAGGAATATTAGACTTCGCTTCTTGAGAGGAGAGTGGCAAGCTTCTAGAACATGTGGAATGAGAAACTTTAGAGATGATTTTTATATTTCAGAACATATAATCTGCCACAAGGAGTATAATAAGAGCAGAAAATTGGACCTGTGTCCTAGTTTGCAACTTACTAGCTATGTACCTTTAGACATATTTATCTGATCTGCCAGTGTTGTCCCATACTAGGCATCACATAAATATCAAATGAATAAATGAATGGCATAGAATGACTTCTTCAGACTCAATTTCCTCTGCTGCATGTCGTTAATAATACCTAAGGAAAGTCATGAAGAATAAATCAAATGAGAGACTTGCAGGTGTTTTGAAAATTTTAAAAGACGATCATTTATGGGTATTCTCTTTTTTTTCCAGGGCCTACAGTATTCTTTTTGGAATATTCTCAGTGGTGTCAAATCTTTGGACTCTGAATAATTTTTTTTTTTTTTTTTAGAAAGAACCAAAGGTCATTTGGAGCAGGGAAAGGACTTATGATTTCACTGGGTAATAACATTTTGGGGTCTGACATGCAATATAATTATATGATGAGACTGATATTTTAAAAGTGGCTGGTAACCTGGCTTGGACAACATTTCTAAGAAAATACTGCTGAAAGTACTTTACATGAAGGCAAGGGAATCAAAATAACTACATGATGGCTGCAAATAAAGGATAAATACTCATTTGAATATTTGTTTAAATATAGCATTAAATGCTATATCATCATCTTGCTTGTCCACTGTCTGAGGAAAGATTCATGTCCAGATTGGGGAAATTGAATTTTATCGATCAGTTAAAAGTAAAGCCAACAAGAATGAAGTGAAATAATTATATTTATAGCTAAAGACCAGTGGTAGGTTTCCAAAAGCTATAAGAAAATCACTTTAATTCAGTTACCACTCTATCAATCTTCCTAAAGTGGAATTACTTTGATATAATTTTTTACTTATATATGCTTTTTTCTTTCTTTTTGTAATCTTGGAGAGAATGAATGGGAAGTTTTAGGGGTATCCTTTCTGAAGTTTTCTCCTATTAATAAAAAAATAAATGATTTCTTAGTCACTGAAGCAAAATAATAAGAATGAAAGTGATTTCAGCACATGGGGCTGACCATTTACCAGCATTCTCTTCCTTAAAGGAGTGTTGTAGTATAGCTGGTTTTCTCTAGGGAAATCTCATGTGTCTGTGACAAAGTGGATAGTGCTGTAACATCAGCCAGGCAAGAAGAGTTGGAGCAGACTTGTTAGGGAATTTGGATATTATTTTCACTTGGAGGAAAGCTTAGGGAGAAAATGTCATAGAAGAGAGAGTGTGAAAGAAAAGGATAAAAAAATATAATTATATAATAAATAAGTGACATGCATGCTATAATAGAGTAGTTATATATACATTTAATGTAATATGTACATATAACATAAGTTATAATAGGATAGTTATATTTTATAAGTATACATACTAGAATTAGGTCAGAGCTTCATTAGCATATATACTAGAATTACACACTGAATTACCGTTCTGGCTGATTGCCTACCATCTTAAAATATCACTTAAGACCACTGCATATCTATCGATTTCTTCTCAAACACGAAAGGCAGTGAACAGCTGCCAGAGATTCTTGGGTAGCTTCTGGCCCGCTTGATTTTGTGGCCTAAGCCTCAATCTGATTTCAGTTGCCCACTCTCCTTGCCCTTCTTCAAATGAGGCCAAACTCAGTCCGAGATGGGTCAGACAGCCTACAGTCCATTGCTGATAGAGCGGCTGGTCCATTCCGCAGGTAAGGAAAAACTGTTCTTGGCATTAGCCTGACAGGTAACTATAATCTGGACTGGTCTTATATGAAAAGGGCTGATGAACACAGGACCTGTAAATCACTCTGATAAATAAAGTTGGTTTCCATATCATGGGAAGGATGTGTAATTGCTTCTTCCTTGCTCCAGTTCCACAGAAAATACAGATCCTAAGCTCTAGGAGACCTCTCTTTGGGGTCTTCTAACCTGAGACTCAGATGGAGCTCAGGAGAGTCATTTATTACATCAAATTTATAACTAATTATGGCTACAGCCCTGATAGTCTTGATTTAAAGTATACTAATTAAGGCATACTTCTTTGTGTTACAGATATTACTATATCTCATTTGCAATAGAAAATTCCTTTACCTTAAATAATACAATAGTAAGGGTCTCTATGGGAAAAACTATATTTTAAATTAAGTAACTTAGAATGTAAGTCAAAAAATAAACTAGTTCAGAAGTGTCATCCTCAACTACAAAGTTTGTTTATACATGCTGCATCGCACCTGGCACTGCCAAGCACTAGTTACCTAATTTTTATGTTTTTATAATAAAACAGAAATTCTTCAATAACAGGGAAATAACTGAAACATGCTTCAACAGAGTGGCGGATATTGATTTTCCTAATAAAAAATTTAAAAAGATATAACAATTAGTTTTTTTTAAGTACACAAACATTTTAATGTTTCCTTAACTGATGCTCAAAGGTATAGAACACTACTGTTTTATAGCCTCCAAATTAAAGCCCTACCCATATTCTTAGCTATATTTCCAGTTTACCTTGAACCCATTCTTTCTCAGTTTCACCGTTCTTAACTCCTTTCTCTCTTCTCTATCCAGGCATCATTGTCCTTCTTCCTTTTAGACTCTCTCATCTTCCTGTGTGCTACATTTGTTCTTTCTCCACCAGGGAAATCTTTTTCTATTTCAACTTCTCTACCTTTCCTATTTCAACCTTTTTTTCCTGCCACTCCCAATGCTTGGATTCTTCCAGTGGCCTCCTAATCAGACCCATAGATGCCATACTTACACCCCTCTAATTTATTGGCCACACTCCAACCAAGGTGATAGTTGTAAAACAGAAATTGAATCGTGGCACTCTCTGCTTAAAATCCCTTACGGGGTTCCCATTGTATATGGGATAAATTCCAAAATTCTTAAAATGCCTCATGAGGCTACGTGATCTGCCTACTAGTGTCCTCTGTTACTGACTGTGATCCACTTGGTGTGGGCTGCTTTTTGTCTACTTTCCTCCTGTGCTTTCTTTCTGTCTAAATTATTTGGGGATGAGGGGATGTCAAAGTCGTGGTGATTCTTAATGAATGTCTTAGGCTCATGAAAAAGAGACTGTCCACATGGGGTTTGGATGAAGCTCTGAAAATAGTGAGAGATCGAAGGGCTCAAAAAGTACTTAGCTATATGGGAAGGCATCACTTTTGCTGGAACATCACGTAAAGCCTTTTTTAATTCCTAAAATAATATATGCTTACTGTCACAACAACAATTTCAAAACAACACAGAAGTAAGCATAAGTGATATCCTTTCAGATTTTTCTCTGCATTTATTAGCATATACATAAACACAGGTAAGTTCTTCTCTGGGCAAACGAATAAAATTATCACTTCTCTTCCAGAAACAGCTGAACCTCAGAATGGAAGACTAAAAATCGAGTTGTATTTATGACAACCCTGTGCAGAATTTTGTTTGCTTTTCCTGTGGACTATGGAGACAGTCACATTAATCAGTCCATTTAATAGTTTAATTTTGCCACCCACCTCCACCCAGTGTGGAAAGTCACCTTGGTTACTGCGAATTCTGACACACTACGGCTGCTCCTGCACGCGGGAAGCTGTCTCATGTTGGGACGGACTATAGTCCAGGAATCCCGGGATGAGCAACAGTATAACTACACCTTCATCTACCATGGGTATTACTGGTCATTAAAGTTTTGCCAAGGCAATGCACTGCAAAACAGAAAAGCTTATTCTCATTCTAGTTTGCATTTTCCTTATGGCTGATGGATGAGCATATTTTTATATATTTATTGATAACTTGTGATTCTTCTGTGAATTGCCTATTTTTGTCTCCTACTCTTTTTATTACTGTGTTAATTTTCTTTATATGAATCTGTAAAAGCTTTTTGTAATATCGAATGCTGTGGCAGACACAGAGATGTGCCACCCAGATGCCCTTCAGGGAGGGGTTTTGCCTCCACGACAGGAAACGCTGCTAAGAGAAAGCCCACAATATCAGTCCCTTTGGGGATGGCATGAGTCTCAGAGCCACCCGCCAAAGTCACACCCTTACCCTAGTGGCTTGCATTCAATAACTGGTACGACTGAGGAAAGATTGCAAAAGTCCAGCCATTCTGGCTCTTTAGGGGACAATTCTTACAGGCCATTTTGTCCCTAGAATGCCTCATGTGGTCAGCCAAAGCTGTTGCTTAGGTCTGCTTCAAAATTTGACTCCCCCCAGCCAGGTTCTGAACGCTTCCCTTCCTTCCACAGAAACCCATCCTAAGGGCACTTCCTAATAAAGATTCAGTCTCAGGTTCTGCTTCCCTGGAGAATCTATCCTGTGGAAAATATATAGTTCATATATTGTGGCAAATATCTTTCCAAGAAAGATTCCTCAGGCAAATATTGCCTCAGGACCTTTGCACATTCTCTTTTTACACTTTTCCTTGGCTGTCTCCTACTCTCCTCTAGTACCAACCAAAATGTCACATGCTTACTGAGGCCTTCTCTAACCTTCAATCTAAATCAAGTCTCCCTTTTATTTTCTGTCACAGCTTCTTGTATTTTCCTTCGCAGCACTTATCTCAGTTTTTAATTCTATCGACAGATTTATATGCTTAATTATTTAATGCCTGAATCCTGCCTCAGACTGTAAATACCATGAGGACAGATGATCTTTCTATTTTTCATCATTCTATATCCAGTTACTGTCATAGTTCCTGATTCATAGCACATTTTAAGCAAATATTAGTTAAATGAGTAAAGGAATGAACAAAAGAGAGAAAAGGATGAATTTTCCTTATGAAAATGTGATTTCCAAACAAGGAAAACTTCCCAGCTCCTGAGTTTGTAACACAAGCATCACCAGCTGAAATTGTGAAACCATTATGCGATTTTTTTTGTCTCCCTGAAGTTCATTTGCTGTGTGGGCTGAGGATTGATGTAAGTTAATCCTGTCCATGTGTTCTTGCAATGCATTGCTTGCATATACTTCAAGGAATTGTCTTTGGAACCTAGAATTCTTTTGAATCCAATTTGAAAACCATTATTCCATGTAATTAGCATTGTATAAAAGAGAGGGGAAAAAAGGAAATTCTATGGTTAAACCACTTAAAAACAAAATTAATTCCTACTGCTCAAGGCCTAAAGGGAAAAATCTAGAAAGTGGGCAGAGAAAATGCGTTGTCTCATTAGATTTTGTTCAGGACCTATTATTACCAATTTACTAGCTCCTCGAATTGGATTAGAGTATTACCATGATTACTATATTTATAATATTAGGGATTTATATGTGTCGTTTGGAGCTGAAATTTCTCATGATTATTTTATCCTAGAAGCAGTAATAATACTTAATCAAGCAAACTTTCTATTTTTTTCATGCCATTTAACAATGTGTAGTTAAATCACATGTGATTCTTGTATGATGTATAAATTTTATTACGTTCAATTTAGTAACTGAAAGCTTAAAATCAAATGTATTCTGCACATCACTGGGACTTGGTTTAAAAAAAACTTGATCGTCTTCTTTTCTATTGTTAAAGAGGTATGTTGGCCTTAGGACATGGGCCTATTTTTACATTTATAGAATCATTCAGAAAAATAATTTCTACATGCTGAAAACAATTTTGTTTTTGTCCAGACAAATGGGACTGAAACTAATTTCTCATCTTTCAACCAATTATGTCTCTATTTGCTGTGTGAATTTGCTTCTTGGATTCCACCCCCGCCCCCCACACACACCCATCAAAACTTGATTTTTAAAACAGGGAAGAAAACCTTAAAAAGTAAACTAGAGGATAGAAAGATATCGTATCTGCTCTTAAAGAGTCTTAAAGAGAAATCCAAGGGCAAAGGAGAAAGACTATAAACCCCTTCCTTACTAGGTGTTTGCCACCAGGGCTTCTGGGGTAGAATTTAGGGGGTCAGTGAATTTGGATTTTAAAAAAGATCATCTTTATTTTCATTTACTTCAAACTAAAATTTAGCATTTATGAATGTAAGCAGCAAACTCTACAGCAGTGTTAGCAGCTTCAATAATGTTTGTCTTCAACAGAAATAGTGGATACTTGTTGTATCATTTTCCCAATGGTGCAGATGCCTCTAAATATCACTAGCTGCCATCGCTACTTCAAAATTATGTTAGTTATTAGATCTGCTGCTAGATCTAGTCACTTAATGCCTCAGTGAAGAAGGGAGGATGTTATTAGACCATGTTTTTAAAAAATATTTGAAAAATATATTTCAATATGATTAACTCTTGATGTATTTTTTATGCATTTATAAACATTTTGAGAAGAGTGTCATAAGCTTTGTAAGGCTGCTAATGAAGTTAATGTAACAAAAATGGCCAGGAACCCCTAAAACAATTATTTTTGAACTTATTACAATTAATTTTCCCTCTTTTAAAAAACGGAGGTGAAATTCACCTAACATACAATTACCCATTTTGTCGTGTACAGTTCTATGGCACCTAGTACAGTCTCAAAATCATATAACCACTACCTGCCTAGTTTCAAAACATTTTCATCCTCCCAGAACACCCCATACCCTTTAAGTAATCACTCCCCATTCCTCCTCCTCTTCTTGCCATGACAACCACTAATCTATTTTCTGTCTCTATGGATTTGCCCATTCTGGATATGCCATCTAAAAGGAATCATACAACATGTGTCCGGCATCTTTCACTAAGCATAATGCCTTTGATGTCCACCCAAATTGTAGAATATATCAAAGCTTCATTTCTTTTTATGACTGACTAATATTCCATTGTATTTATATACCACAATTTGTTTACCCAACTGAAAAACAGGAAGACAAACAACCTAATTAAACAATGGGCAATGAACTTGAATAGACATTTTTCCAAAGAAGATATAGAAATGGTAAAACACACACACACACACACACACACACACACACACACACAGAAAAGATGATTAACTTCATTGATCATTGAGGAAATACAAATAAGAACCAGAATAAGATGCCAATACACACACCCAGTAGGATGGCAATAATAATTTTTTTAAATAACAAGTATTAACAAGGATGTGGAGCAATAGGAACACTGGTACATTGTGGTGGGAATGTAAAATGGTGCAGCTGTTGTGGGACACAGTTTGATGGTTTCTCAAAGAGTTAAATGTAGAATTGCCATATGACCCAGGAAAAGTGAAAACATGTCTACATAGAAAGTTACGTGTGAATGTTTATAGCAGTATCATTTATAATAGCCAAAAGAGGGAAACCATCCAAATGTCTATTGGTGGGTGAATGGATAAATTAAACTTCCCTTTTATTAAGAAATCATTTGTAACAACATCTTTACTCTCCTGAAATGAAGTTGGTAGATAATAAAAACTATTACACTGACAATTTTCAAAAAATCAATGTAATGCCCTTACTATCGTATTAAGAAGACATAAAAAAGTGATTTATAATAAAATTACATGTATTTCAATATGCACATGCTCAGGCACCAGAACTCAAGACATATGAAGTACTCATATGTTTGTATTCATATTAAGAATCACCATAAGAGCTATAAATATGGGCTGACGCTATTAAAGACTCAAATACCAGAAGCATATTAAAACAATGCAAAAATACTTCGTGTTACATACAAACTGGAATCAGTTTTTAGGCTGAGACCATTTTTAAAATATGGGTTCTTCACCTACACAAATGTCTGATGTGACATATGACAGCTGAAGAACACAGGAAAACTCTTCCTCCTGTAGGTCTGTCTTAGATGTTAAAGCAGTACAGGGCCCATGACCTCTACCCGCCAAATTGCAGTCCTGCTCCTCAATTATGTGACGTCAGAAAACACCCAGCTAATTTTAAAAATACCTCTTTGGGGGCAGTAGTGTTCTTTGAGGACCTGTGACCCAAGGTTTACATTCTGACTCTTGAAATTAAATGCATATCTGTATTTATGATAAAGTGTTTAAAAATATGTGTAACTCTCATATATCTGAACTGCACAGAGGCCAATCTCAGTATATTACAGCTTCCCGAAAACAGAAGCCTATCTCCAGAAGCATCGATGAGTAATATAGATATTTCAGTAACCTTCAAAGGAAGTCTTAGGAAAGAGTTACATTTCATCACATACAGCAGAACTTTTTAAAAATCCATTTCAAATCTCTCTGCTCTTTTTTACAAAGTCCTTCTCTTTCCCCAAATACTATTTTTCAGCTTTCCCAGGCAGGCTGGCTTCAGAGCTTTGCACAGCTCTCTCTATGTCTTTGACTCTAACACACTCCACCAAACAGAACAAATATGACAAAAAATCTGGTGACTAAATTTTCTGGCCCCTCCCTCGAGACAGATGCAGGCTCTTCAAAGAGTTATCTCGGTATTTGTCCTTTGTTGCTGTTTCGTAGAAGAAGGCATTTTGGCACCTGGGATTTTGTTTTTTAAGGCTTCTGAGCTTTAGGAAAAGACTTAAAGGGACAGACGAACCCTCAATGGGCATGTGCAGAGCAATCTCTGCCTCCTTCTAAGCCCTCCCTTGTTCTGATGGCGAAAATGGTCACGTGTGGACACCCCTCAGTGCCTTCCTCCAAGGAGCTGCTTGAAAAACTACTTTAAAACAAATCAACTTGTTCTCAGGGACTCTTCTGATAGTGAAAAGTTAGAAAAAGAACTTTGAAACAATGTCACTTCATAAAATAAAACAAAATTCACAATTTGCACATAGAGAGTAATTTCGCCCTCCTAAAAATGTGTGCTCTGTCTATTCATCCCTCTCCCTACCCTCAACCCATGGCCACCACTGAAATTTTTACTCCCTCCATAGATGTGTCTTTTCCAGAATTCATGTAGTTGGATGATGCAGTTTTTAGCCTTTTCAAATTGGCTTATTTCACTTAGCAATATGCATTTAAAGTTTCTGCATGTCTTTTCATGGCTTTATTACTCATTTGCTTTTTAGCACTGAGTAAAATTCCATTGTCTGGATGGACCACAGTTTGTTTATTCACCCATCCACTTACTGAAGCACATCTTGGTTGCTTCCCAGTTTAGATTTTTATGAATAAAGCTACTATAAACATATACATGCAAGTTTTTGTGTGGACATATATTTTCACATCATTTTGGTAAATACCAATGAGCATGATTGCTGGATTGCGTGGTTAGGAATATGTTGTTTAGTTATATAAAAAAATGCCAAACTTTCTCCTAAAGTGGCTGTAGTATTTTTCATTTCCATCAGCAATTAATGAGAATTCCTGTTGTTTCACATCCTCAAAGCATTTGGTGTTGTCAGTGCTTTGGATTTTAGCCATTCAGATAGGTGTGTGTCTTAGTGTTGTCTTAATTTGCAATTCCCCTATGACATAGGATAATGAAGATCTTTTCATATGTTTATTTGCCATTTGTACATCTTCTTTGCTCAGGGATATGTCCAGGTCTTTCCCTCATTTTTTTAATTGGGTTATTTGTTCTCTTATTGTCAAGTTTTTAGAGTTCTTTGTGTATTTTTGATAGAAATCCTTTATTAAATATGCATTCTGCAAAAATTTTCTGCTGATCTGCTTAATATTTCAACTAAAATTCTCCTGTAATACCACATTAGTTGGCTTTTAGAGTTGAATTTATTACATATTTTTTCTTACTAATATAAGTAACTTTTTACTTTAAATGCTTCATACGTAATAGTTCATCTATTATTTCCACAACAGTTTTGAATTAAATCATACAAGTTGTAAATAGGGAGCCTTCAATCATAAAATATTTTCTTATGCAAGAAGAAAAAAATAAGATTATGTTGTGGCACAATCAATTCTAAGACCCACGTTGCCAATTGAGATGAATTATGAGCCTTTATTAGTCAGCCATAGACTGACTCTCCACCACGCAAGGTCAGAGAATCAGCCCCAAGATCCCAAAAGAGGCAGCTTATAAAGCCTAAAACCACATCAAACAAGCAAGCAGATTTCAGAAGCAGAAGTTGGCTCACTTGAAAATTTTCCACCCTTAACGTTCCCCACTGGTTTTTAGGGGAATTCAAATCATTGATTCATCGACCTGGAGCGGTGGGTAGTGAGAAGCGGGCCCTGCTCCCATACCGCCAAACGTGCCCTCCCTACAGTGTTCGGTCCTCCCTTTGGGGAACTGTCCCTTGTATGGGTGGTTCTAATACTGCCCAAGGATGTCACATAAGTCTAGGTGATGTGTTGGTTGTCCTGTAGTATTGATGATGGAAATGGGGACACCAGTTTCTGACCTAGTAAGCTCCCAGTTAACTGGTGCAGGCTGATGGGGTTACTAGGGTTACAATCAGAGGAGTGGAAGAGGAAGATAGAATTAAGGGTCCAGACTAGACCCGTAATAGTCTTATCTTTAATGAGTCCATTGTTTTGATGCCTGAGGAGGATGGGCTGCCTTAATCCTAGTGTGGTGAATCCAGTGGCGTGTCCTGCTACCTTAACAGAGGTGGGGTGGCCAAGATGACAGGAAAAGGTCTGTCCCAGTAAGGCTCAAGTGAGGCAGGTTGTATTTTCTTCACCCATATCCAGTCGCGTGGAGAGTAGTTGTGTGGCTGGACTAGGGCTGAGCTGGGGCTCTGGTTGCAGAAACTAACTGGTGGGTCTTTTGCCGCACCAGGTCTAGAGCCTGTAAGGACTTAAGAAGGGAGAAGTTATGGATTTCTGTAAGCCTATCTTCCCCTAACTTGGGGAGAAGTGGAGGGGTCTTCAAACATGATTTTATAGGTTGTGATTTCCTTACAGTAGGGGGTACACTGTGCCCTTAATAGGGTGAAGGGAAGGAGGCTTACCCAGTTTTCACAGTTTCCAGCTTGTACTTAGTTAAGGTTTCTTTCAAGGTTCTATTCATTCTTTCTACTTGCCCTGAACTCTGAGGCCTATAAATGCAATGCAATTTCCAATTGATCCCTAACACCTTTGCTAGAGATTGGCTGATCTGGGCAATAAACGCAGGCTGTTGTGGCCCCAGTGTTATGGGCAGGCCAAATCGAGGCACTATTTCTGAGACTAATTTCTTTGCTACTACCTGAGCGTATCCTGCTTGGTGGGGAAGGCTTCAGTCCATCCTGAAAAAGTGTCAATGAACACAAGCAAGTACTTGAATCCGAAGGTACCCAGGCTGACCTCAGTGAAATCCAACTCCCAATGTTTCCCTGGTGCCTGTCCAAAGTCTCGTCCCTTGTTGTATTTCCTTGGAGGGCCCTGGATTCACTTGTGCGCAGATGTGGCACTGGGCTGATACCTGCTTGGCATTCGTTGCAGCCCCGGAATGTAATAGTCTCTTTTCAACAGTTCAATCAACTTGGTCTCCCAAGTGAGTGCTCTGGTGAACCTGGGTTATAAGGTCTCGGCTCAAGGCCTCAGGTACTGCAATGAGGCCATCTGGGAGCCTAACCCACCCAGCAGATTCCTTTTTCCTCCTAGCTTTTTGCATAGTTCAACTTCCCCTGGAGTGTAGGTAGGTGTCCATTAGCACCTTGGCTGGCAGGATGTCATTGGCCCCACTGGTTTTTAGGGCAGCCTTCTTTGCTGTCTGATCAGCAAAGGAGTTGCCTTGTGCGACCTCAGAGCCCAAATTCTGGTGCCCTGGGCAATGAATGATTACCACTTTCTTTGACAGCCAAATCACCTCAAGAAGAGCTAGTATTTCCTCCTTATTCTTAATTTCTTTTCCTCCCGAGGTCAGTAGCCCCCTTTCCTTATATAACGCCCCATGTATGTGTGCCATGGCAAAGGCATACTTGCTGTCCATGTGATGTTACCAGTCTTGTTTTTACCCCCGCAGAACTTGAGTCACTGCTGCTAGTTCAGCCCGCTGAGCTGAAGTGCCATGGCTTAGGGCTTGGTGCCCAGATGACAGCCTCAGTGGTAACCACTGCAGCCCTGGCATACCTGACTCCTTTTGAGACGAAGCTACTCCCGTCACAAATAGAGTAGCATCCAGATTCAGCCAAGGGCTGTCTGTCAGGTCCAGTCTGGTGCAGGTGACGTTCACTAGGACCTCAGGCAGTCATGCAGGGGTTGGCGAGAGTCATCGTCAGGCAATAGGGTAGCTGGGTTGAGTGTGGCAGTTTTCAGGAAACTATATGTGAGGTGGGTTGAGAAGCAGGACCTGATACTGGGTGATCCGAGCATTGGAAATTCACCGGTCCTGGTCCGGTGGGCGTCTGTGAAGCACACTGGACAACTGCGTGTGGGGCGATGACCTGGAGGGTCTGCCCTAGTGTCAATTTCAGGGCTTCCTTAGTGAGGATTGGCAGTGGCAGCTTTCGCCTCAAACAGTTGGGCCATCCTGCTGCACGTAGTCCAATCTTTTGGAGAGGTATGCAACTGGCCGCTTCCAGGGCCCTAGGGTCTGTGTCAGGACCCCTTTCGCGGTTCCCGCACCTTGGTAACAAAGAGCTGGCATGGCTTTTCCAGGTTGGGCAGGGCTAATGCAGGGGCCGTGGATAGGGCTGCCTTCAGGCTTCAAATGCCTTTCCTTTCCTTTTCTCCAGGCTAGGCCCTCTCCTTTCCCTCCGGTACTAGTGTACAGAGGCTTAGCTATTTCTGCGAACCCCGGAATCCAAAGCCTACAGTAACCTACTGCTTCCCAGGACTCTTGAACCTATCGCTTGGTGCGTGGCTGGGGTATCCTCAGAAGAGCCTCGATCTGACTAGAGGACAGGGTTCTTTTTCCCTTTCTGTAGGTTGTAGCCTAAATAGGCTGCCTGGGGGTGCAGAGTTGAGCCTTCTTAGCTGACACACTAAACCTATTCTTATCTAGCTCTAGGAGCAAATCCTCAGCTGCCTTCAAACCCTTCTATCTTTTGCAGCTTCCTCCTAATATCTGGGGATGACTGACTAACGAAAGCAAGATTAATGGCTCACCCATTTTTTGGGTTCCTCTGGGTCAGTGGGGGTATACAACCGGTATGACACTAAGAGCCGTTCCAAAATCGCCGCTGGCGACTCATCCTTGGGTTTGGATAACTTCACTTACCTTAGAGAAATTAGTAGGTCTTCTTCTGGCGCAGACCAGGGCCCTGGAGCAGAAACTGGCAATACCGTTTGAGAGCCTCCTTACCTTGTTCAGTGTTGGGGTCCCAGGGTGGACAGGTATTCGGAGAGGACATGATGGACGTGGGTAGGATCAGAGGTGGGCTGCCCGTCCGGTTCAAACACAATTTGGCATCTTCTTGGAGGATCTGCTCTCGTTCCTCCGAGGTAAAAAGGACCAGGTTGGCCGATAAGTAAAGAAAGATTGTCTCCAGGAGAGAGGTTAGTCCCTGTGGTTTCTCTGAGAAAGAAGGGTTCTGATGTTTCTGGTTATACAGATCACTAGTAGGAAAGAGAGCATAGACGACGAAAGGCCACTGAGGTTCAGTCCCCGCAGGGCGGGGTAGGACAATTCGAGGAGGCAGCCTGACCCCATGTTAGTAAAAACAGGCAAGAAAAGAGAGAATCCCCACAAAACCAAATAAGCCAGGGCTAGGATCAGCCTCTGACCCGAGTCTAGTCGGACAGGGCCATGGAGGCCAGACCTAAGGAAAAGAATCAAAATTAAAGTAAACTTATGAAGACCAAAGGCAATAGAAGGTAACAGTACATTTGACGCAGTCCGGAAGACAGACAAAACAGACAGACAGAAGACAAACTATAGGTAACACAAAAAGCTAGCGTATCCCAAAACCCGAATACCTGAAGTCAAGTCTGACGTCTCAGACCTTGACCGAACTAGGGAAGTATTGCTGCACCCAGCCTTCCACTAGTTTCCTTTAGGGCCCACCGACAGATAAATCCAAGCGCAGTCTTACTCACCGGTGAAGCTGCCTCAGATGGCTCGTGCCCAATTGTTATGTCAGGTGATGGACAAAAAAAAAAAATAGTTGTCCACCTGCCCTCCTGGGCGAGTCTGCCTGGCATCCAGGGCTGAGGAACGTGTCTCAGCGGCATCCCCTGACAGGGCAGGTCCTCGCCCAAGGTGGCCGGGGTCGTGGGTCTTAGGTCTCCCGCTCTGGAGAGATCTTGCTGCTGCGGTCTCCAAATGTGGTGGCGCAATCAATTCTAAGACCACAGAGTCAATTGAGATGAATTATGAGCCTTTATTAGCCAGCCATAGACTGACTCTCCACCACACAGGGTCAGAGAATCAGCCTTGAGCTCCCAAAAGAGGCAGCTTATAAAGTCTAGAACTATGTCAAACAAGCAAGCAGATTACAGAAGCAGAAGTTGGCTCACTTGAAAATTTTCCACCCTTAACAATTAGAATTCAGTTCACCTGGGAGAACCAGAAAACAAAAACAAAAACAAAATATTAATGGCGTAAAAAAAACCAAAACAAAACACATGTTTATTTCTATCTCACGTCCAGAGGTATGCATTCTAGAGATATATGGATGGGAACTCAGCTCCACAGAATCTTCTGGGATGCAAGCGACTTTCAGCTCAGAGCTCCATTCATCAAGAGGATGGCCCTATCTTCATGGGCAAGGTAGCATCCAAGTTCCGGGATGCAGAATGTAAGGAATGATGAAGAGGAAGAAGTTAAAGGTGAGTTAACTGCCACCCTGCTCCCCTCACCACCGCAGCTTTACTGAGATATCAGTGACATAATATTGCATAAGTTAAGATATACAATGTGATGCTTTGATACACATATATATTGCAAAATTATTACCCTGATGTTAGTTAACGCCGACATCACCTGACATAATTACCATTTTTTTTTGTATGATAAGAACTTTTAAGAACTACTTTCTTAGCATTTTTCAAGTATACAATACAGTATCATTAACTACAGTCACCAT
The DNA here is from genome assembly GCA_003508835.1 of Eonycteris spelaea. Classification (NCBI taxonomy): domain Eukaryota; kingdom Metazoa; phylum Chordata; class Mammalia; order Chiroptera; family Pteropodidae; genus Eonycteris; species Eonycteris spelaea. Next base: position 7,807,373 of record PUFA01000062.1, read on the forward strand.
ACTGTACATTACATCCCTCAAACTTATTTATCTTATAACTGGAAGTTTGTACCATTTGATCAGCATCTTCTCATTTCCCCACCTTCCAGGCCCTGGCAACCACCATTCCTTCTCCTTCTAAGAGTTCATTTTGTTTTTTTAATATTCCACATATAAGTAAAGTATTTGTCTTTCTCAGCCTGACTTAATTGCACTTAGCATAATACCCTCAAGGTCAATCCACCTTGTTGCAAATGGTAAGATTTCCTTCTTTCTTTTGTCTGGATAATATTCCATTGTGATGGGCTTTAATTATGTGGCCACACCTATTGCAAGGGAAACAGGAAGTAGAGATTTTATTGGGGCAGCTAAAACTTATTTTACTATCAGTGAAGAGGAGTACTGATATTGGGGGACAACTAGTAGGCTCTGCACCCAAAAACTTATTATAATCTCTTTGCAGTGTTTCTCATTATTTTGTTTTCTTTTTTTTTTTTAGCCCATTGTTTAATAAGGTTGTATTTTGATTATTGAGTTTTAAGAATTCTTTCTATATTTTGATAAAAGACTTTATGAGATGTGTCTCTTTTGTACTAATCTCAGCCTAGCTATACCCAACATTGTGGCTGGAGCAGCTGTTGTAGTTCTTATTATGATTGCAAGGCGCCCTTCAGCAATAACCATCAGGAAACCTCGAAAAGATACAGGTTTATTACTTACAAGACCTAGAAATTACATAGCACATCTGGGGCGCCACAGTGAGCTTTCAGGGTGGGGGAGCATGAGAGGTGGTGGGTGGGGTGAGAGAGAGAATGCACGATCCCACGCACGGTCACAGACCTCGTGTTCTGCTTTTATTGGGGTTGAAGACAGGGGACTGGGTGTTTTGAGCGCACTCTTCACTGGTGAATTTAAAACATAAAAGAATGAGAATTTAAAGCACAGGAAGACAAAAGGAACAAGTGGCCCAAATTGTCAGTTATTGAAATCAACTAAGATCTCTAAAACAAAGGAGCCTTGTGGGGGGTGGTGAGGAGGCTCTTTCTCTGGTTGCGTGGCTGGCAATGTATCTTTCTGAGGTAGCCAGTTTTGAAATAGACTAACTATTTGAAGCAATCAAAACTTAAGTCAGACACTTGCATTATAAAAAGGAAAAAATTAATGTCAGGACTTACACTCTAAGGTTTTTTGCGAATTTTTTCCCAGTCTCTGGGTGTCTTACTCTCTTGAGGTATCATTGCTTTTACAAAGGAAAATAAATTCATTATAACATTTGTAATACAATATTTAGATATGTAAAGTGAGCAAATAAAGCTTCTGTTGTTTTGATGTATTGTTATGATGATAAATTTCTCAATAGGATAATAGTCTTTAAATGAGAATCTTGACATGTATTTAGAAGGAAAAATGTGACTGACAAAAGATGGATAAACAGGAGCTTTAGGTAACATTTAGAAATATTTTTGGAACATTTATTTGATAATATGACAAATATTTCAAATGTTTGTTAACATGAAAATATTTTTACAGTTCTTATTAAAGCATTAGAAAGGACAGTGAAATATCACAATCTATGTGTCCCTAAATAGGTAAATTAGAAAACGTTCAAAACTTTTTTAAAATTCTCATTACTTTTATTAAATACTACTATATTTCATGGCCCAGACCCATAAGCTAGCTATTGGTTAGCAAGCATGAGCAATGACAACTAGAAAAATGTTAAGTTTACAAACTTACATTGTAGGTAAGGATAAGAATTCACTTTTGAAACATAAACTGCTTTTATAATAAAGTTACACTAATGAATTACTCCACAAATTATAAAATCCTTTTATTTCCTATTAGGATAATCCAGCATTTTAGAAAATTACAACTATACCCAGGATAAATTTTGTGTTATGCTTCCCAATGCTAAAAGCAGAAACCGGATTGGGATTTTCTCATTTTCTATTTTTTTTTTTTCTATCTCCAACTCCCATCCCCACCTCAGTTTCATAGTTGTAGGAGTCCCTGGGATGTGGCACTTTAATGAAGGACTTTTTTGCGTTCACTGTAAGTGAATGGCCTTAGCTGCTTTGCCCAAATCATCGTCCTCTCAAGGGGGGCTGGCATCCAGTCACTGGGGTGATAGAGGCCTTGTGATTTGAGCCCTGGCGTTTTCACCCTCACTTTCACATACCGGTCCCAAGGGTACAGCCTAATGCACTGGTCTCTGGTGCCAAAAAGATTGGGGACCTCTGATTTACATATCAGTTGTCCTAATTTATTAGTTTATAAAGTCAATTTTATATTCAAGAATTTCTGGTGGTTTAGTATTTTGTAAATACTGAAAATGTTATTTAACAGTCTCATGTATATTTGTCTTTACTCTCCAACATATTTGTTGAAATATAATTAAATACTGTGTAATAAATCAGAAATTTATATTTTAAAAATTTAAAGAGCCTAACCTGGTATACCTATTGCTTCTTATCATTGAAATTACACACTCTTAATTCTGATTCTCAAATATTTCAGTAAATTGTAGTGAATGAAGGATGGGGATTTAAGTGATTAATAAATGAAAACTTAATAAAATTAATTGTTTCCTTTACCGAATGTCTGATAAACTTGGTAACATTTTACAATGTGATTTACAAAATAAAAAATGTGTCAATATTTTGTTTTAAGTAAATGTTTCATATCTTAAAAACGCTAATATTATTATCGGTTTCTTCAAATCAGGATGCACATAACTCGTTAGCAGTTATCAAGTTACCAATATAATAAAAGATATGCTGCCAGAGTTAAGGAAAGCTGATGGCAAGGAAAGTCCTCAGAAGTATATGCTGGTTCTCTCAGTGGATAGTGCGAGTGTTAGAAACGGAGAATGCTGTTAATGTGAGGAAGAATTCTCTGGGGAAAATGCTTCTCTTCACTATTTCCCAAAGATGGCATTGTTCTTCATGCCATGAAGCATTAAAGTGTCTGAAAAATCAGACACCTGGAATGTCTGATTTTATTCTAAGAATCTGTAAGCTCTAAAAACATTAGAATTAGCTCACAACTTTATTTCAAGATTTTGTCTTTTTGAAACATTAACTTCAAAGGTTACTAGAACACTTAAGCTTTTTTGTTTGATAAGGAAACAGTAAAATTATACAGCTACTGTGATTTATGCACAAAAGAAATCATGCCCCCCCCTTTTTAAGGAGGGTCTGCTTTATAGTTTAGCTTAATCAACTTGACACGTTACAAAGCCACCACTGTTGACAAAACATTTTAGAATCTACAATGTTAGTAAAGTCTAACTGGTTGCTGACAATGTCTCCTAGAGAGCTTTCTGGAACTTGGGCAGACCAGTCTCCTAATTTAAACTGTCACGAAATAATTGGAAATGCTGAAATAATTGGAGATACCAAGTGCCTAGTATGGAAGAATGTGAACCCTGTTGACAATTGGGGTAGAAATATGGAGACTTCTCAGAGGCCTTTTTAAGGAAGTTGCATGATAAGGAAAGAAAATGACATTTATAGTAGACTGTTGATTGTTCTCCAGTATTCATTTCCCCTTATTCTATAGTAGTATGGCTCTTAATTTTTATCTGGGCCTATAACTATCCAGAAAAAAGGCTGCTAGTTTAGAGTTTATAGTTAGTTGTGGCCAGTAGATTAAGTGCTGCTCATTGGGATGCAAGTAGAAGTGGTATATGCAATTTATGGGAAGAGACAAAACTTATTATTTTTTTCTTTCTTTTTTTGCTAAGTGGAGTGAGGATGTGATAGTTGGAGCTGTAGCAATCATATTAAACTATAAGGGTTTTCTTAGCAATGGAGATCAAATAATAAGGTAGAAATAACTTGGCTCCCTCATTTGAGAGAGCCCTGTGTCACCTACTATCAGATATTTATGGTGATCAAAATCCTGACCATTGCCTAGATAAAAGTACTATTGTCCATATGTAAAGTTACATGATGGCTATAGAGTTATCTCGGTCAGATTTCAGCTTTCAGATTGTTGTGAGTAAAGGTTATAATTCATTTGTTAAGATTTTGTCTATTTTGTTAATTTTAATAACCAGAGGATGTAGTTTGTAGCTATGGAACAGAGAGAGAGGTTAACTAGTTTGGACTAGGATCAGATCTGTAATGGTGGCTTAATCACTGTAAATTAGTTAATATAATCTACATAAAATGTTTGTCTTGAAGAGCCTGGATTTTGAGTAAAACTATATTTTCGTAAATTTATGTACTCATTGTGCTTATTAACATTGTTTTTATTAGAGTATTTTAGAAATTATCATTTTAAAAATGCCTTCTCTTTTAATTAAAACCATCTCACTTAGGTTTTACGAAGACCGTAAGTGCACTTTTTTCATCCTTCTGTAGAATTGCTTTTACTTTTATAAACTAACTGAAATATTTAACTTTCTTTAAAAGTTTTAATTTCTAATTTAAAAAAAATCTTATGTACCACTCTCTTCAGATTCTCCCATGATTTATTGAGAATTGACCTTCATGTTTGACAACAAGGAGGTCATTGTTGACCCAGAGGAGGTGAAGGAAACCTTTCGGACTGAGATGAGGGAAGAATGAAGAAGTGAAGATAGTCCCTATGGACAGTTCTTTCCACAAGTTTTTCTGGAAAGCTGATAACCAGAATTCATATGCTAATGAGAAAGATTTGGTAGAGGGGAAGTTCCAGGAGCAATTTAACTCAACAACAAAGGTGCATTATTATATGTAAGGTATGGTGTTACATCCTGCAAGGATACTAAATCTTAAGTCCTAAATGCTTGGCACTTTAGCAATACGGTGATCTGGTCAAGCTGAAATAGGGAACATGATAGGTTCACAAAAACAGTACTAAGTGCTATTGTAGAAGTGAACATGTAAGAAAAAGGAAGGGTAAATCACCTTTGCTTGGGTTAAGTAGGAAAAGGATTCATGGAGGATATGGATCTTGTTTATTGTATTTTTTTGCTCTATTGGTCAGAGTCCAGTCTCACAAGGAGGATTGATCATTGTTTTATAATGATGCCTTTGTGTGTGTGCATGCTTGTCGCCTATATTGGGCGGGATTTAGAGCAGTGCTTGGTGCAGAATTACCAATCTATATCACTATAATAATATGACAGTAAATGTTGACTGGTTGAGTAAATAAATAAATGCATGTCACTTGCTATGCATTAGTAAGTGACAAGGTGCTCCTTAAGGGCAGTAGACCTGTCTTGCTCATCTTTGAACCCTCGCGGCAGGAACACTGTGATTATTGGTAATTCGCTGGGCTCTCTGCTTCTCCCATCAGTCTCCAGACCGATGGGGCGGGGATCTAGATCCCGAGCCAGGAGTGACGACTACGGGCGGTAGGGGGCGCCGGCGAGCGGCTGGCCGGGCTGGAACCACCCCGCGCGAAGCCGTAGGGCCACTAGCGCCATGCACGCGCTGCTGCCGCTGCTGCGCACGGGCTGGGGCTGGCGCGCGGGCTCCATCGTCGCTGCCCGCCCACTAGCGCCAGTGAGCGCAGGGGCCGTGCGGAGCTGCGGTATGGCCCTGTACCGCACGGATGAGCGCGGCCAGCCCCTCTCGCCCGATTACCGCGTCTTCCTCAGTAAGTAGCTCGTGGGTCCCCGCCGCGTGGAGCGCTGGAGGCGGCTCGGGAGGGACCGGTGCCGCCTATGCGGCCTCCTTTTCCCGCTCGGGCCCGTCCACTGTGGCCGCGCGGGCCCAGCCACCTTCCTGCACGCGGGGACCCGCGCCACTGGTCCTGCTAGCGAGAGGAACATCGGCCTAAACCCCCAAAGGCGGAGCACAGACGCTGGGCTGCAGATGGTGCGGTTTCGCCCTGAGCGCGGCCAACCGCCCTCCCTGACCCGCGCGGGGTGCGCACTGGAGTGCGTGGTCACCCCACTGGGGCCCCGCAGCCTTGAGCCGAGCGCCGGCCACCATTCTGGGTTTACGTAGCTGAGATATGAAAGGGGAGACGCAGAGCCCGCCCTTCAGCCCGCCTCCGGTGCGCGCAGCAGAGCGCCTCCTTGTGGGGGCTGCCTGCAGTTGGAGGGGCAAGCCGAACTTCGGAGGTGTCCAGTCCCGCGCTTCTTCGTCGGGGGAGCTGTTGAAAGATCTCCCAGAATCATGAATTTACACTCCCAGTTTACTCCTTGAATGCGAGCCACGATCAAGAGCCTCTTTGGCTTCAGGGTAGCTCCACCCCCACCCTGCCCCAAATTGACCCAGCTCAGGGCAAAAGACTTTCAAGGACACTGAAGTGGCTTACTAAGACAGGAAAGACCCAGGTCTCTCGTTTTAATTGCACCCAGATATTTCACTGTGGAGTTAGCTGTAGCCTGAAAATAAAGAGGTTGGTTGGTTGCGTTACCTTCAAGCTTCACTGACTTTAGAACCCCAAGGGGAGTAGTTCCTTTTTTTTTTGTGAAGTTGGCCTACAGCATCGCCCACGTACCTGTTGGGAACACCAGCTTGGAAGCTTTCAGAAATGAGCTCGAATGCTGGATTCTACAAGTCTTAGCTTTGACCTGGACAAGTTTCTTAACTTGTTAATCCTTGGTTTTCTCATCTGTAAAATAGGGTCGTAGGAACTACATGACACAGTGTATGTAAAGTGATTAGTCACGGCATAGAATATAAATTACTATTATTAGTAATACCTGTAATCATTGATATCTGTAATTTATAAAGTGTTTACACATATTCGGCCTGAGCTTAGAGTCAAGGAATATTTTATGCGAGAGAGAAAAATTGAGCTTGCCTAAAGTCTTGTTATAAAGCAATTGGTACTAAAATTCGCATTTTTTCCAAAATTGGTTGCTTTTCCCCTCTGTGCTGCATATTGTTTTTCATCTTTGGTCAAGACTGATCAGGTGGACAGGAACCCTTAATTTTAACAGGAAGTCCTAAATTTCTGAATGAATTGTGTTCTAGAACTTATAATGCGATGATTATTGGTGTTTTCCATAGAAACATGTTATAAAATGGCAGTTAGGTTTTTAAGTAAATAAAAGCATATTAATGCAAGATATGGTGAAAGTATTCTAGATTTGCAATCAGTATAGTAAGTAATAATAAATAAAGAATAAATATTTATGAAATGTGCTTGGCACTGTTAGGCGTGGATGGTGTCGAGGAGATTTAGTTATGGCCCTGCCCTCAAAGGATTCATAATACCAACATAATTAGCTAAGGAAAATATAAATACACTGAAAAATATTTTTTTTGAATGTTTGTTAAGAAAAAACAGTCTTGAGGAGCCTGGAGCATATGGTGTAGCTAACAAGCACCGGTTTTGGATTGGGGAATCCTAGGCCTTAATCCTGGCTCTGCCATGAATTCTCACTGAGCGCTGTTGGGCAGGTGATTGCTCCATTTCTTTCTCACAGGACGACCTGTTTGTTCACCTGTAAAATGAAGCAATTGGGTTAGCAGTGATCTTTTCAAGGTCTTTCTCAGCGCTGACATTCTTTGAAGGCATTGAGAGAATAATAGATATTCTAATAATCTTTATTGAGGTACGGCCTCTATTAGGGCATTTCTGAGGTTCTGTTGTGTATCTTACTGTGGCTTGTTTCTTTAGCTGTAAGTGTATTTCAGATTCATGTTTTCTATAATTAGAAAGCCACGAATAAAATTTTTTTTTTTTTTACTCAGTTGTGATAAACAGCAGGAAAGAAGGAAAAGATCTTACTGAAGTGAATGGGCAAGAATTGGAAGAAAGGGGAATGTGGTTTTGGAGAGGAACAGGATGGTGAGATAGTAATTAGAGGATATGTTGGGTTCAACAATTCCTGAACTAAACACCAGATGGCATTGTTGGCCCAGGACCGTTTACTACATGCTGGAAGGGGTAGGACAAAGTAAAAGGAAGCTCCTTTAGGGTAAAAGGGTAAGAGGAAACTGAGCAAATTGCTCTTTATAAAGGTGGTCACAAATTGGATATTTTTAACTCTGGCAGTATCTGTATGAAACACTAGGGTGTGGTTCTACCTTAGACCTCACTTCAACGAAAATCGAGAGTATAGTACTACTTGGCTGAAAAGTGTTGTTCAGCATTACTAAAGTGGAATCATTTCCCACATTTCCAGATATATCCCAATATATGTTTTTGAAATTCTGGTGCAGTGGGAGGTAGACTGTTTTAGAGCTTCATGTCTATAAATGGCTTCTCTCTACTGTCATTCAGAAGAATCAAAATAAATGATTGATGTAATACTTTTTTTTGCCTTTTAATTGGTGTTGAATTTTGTAGAAATAATGTTGAAGTGAGAAGACAAGATGATACAGGAGCATGAACAGCCTGGTGGAATTATTAGTCCTCCTCGGTACCACCCTGGCCCTGTTAGTAACTTTCTGTGTGGCCTTGAGTGATTCCTTTGACCTCTCTACCTCATTTTATTAAATCATAGAAAGAAGAGATTGGACTAGATGATCATTTTCTAAATTGTGTTGAGCACAAGCATCCTATAGGATGTTATTAGGTTTTGTGTAAAAAAGGGCTTTATAGTTTAACAAATTAGATAGCAGAACCTCATTTTATCGCCTTCTTGGGGAGTCACAATGTGCCTATTAAAGTTCTGTGACATTGTGATGTAACTTGTCCCAAACTTTTGAACCCCAGAGCCCCTGTTTCTTGGAACATTTGTTAACATCTTAGTGACTCATAGAGTTTCATGGAATTTAGATTGGGAAATGCTGAATGAGATGATTTCTGAAACTTCCAGAAGCAAGTGTGTTGTGGTAACAGTTCTAGACTAATAGTCAAAACACTTAGGTAGTAGGTCCATCTTGATATCAGTATCTTTGGTGTCACTTGACATCCCTTAGCTCAGTTTCTCCATCCATAAAATTGGGATAGCACTAATTTATAGAATTGCTGTGACAGTTAAATGAGACTGTGTAGAGATTATCAGTGTCCCACACATGGTAGATATTTAATATATGTTATTTCTTTTTCCCTTTTGACTTTAGACATAAGACCAAAATTATTTGTTATATTCCTTGAAGGATGAAAACAGTGGATGTGGGTAATTGAATATTTTGAACCTGTTCCAGTTTATTAGTTCCTAGGTCTCAGAGTTTCAGTGGGTACTGCCCTGCAGCCTTGAATTAATTGCAAAATCATACTGCAGTTAGACTGACTTACATTGGGCCAAAGACCGCGTGTCAATGTCCCTTCAGTAGTAGTCTATGTTTTTTGCTTGCTTTGTTTGTTGTTAACTTGAAAATTCACTATTTTAGATATTTAAACTTTTCTTGGGGGATGGGCAGACCCTATGCTTTTCCAAAAATCTGGGTTTTTGTTAGTGTGGGGTAGGCGACTGATTCCCTTAGAAAAACAATGCCATGGCTTATCACTTTTATTTAGCATGAGGATGAATTACGCAGTTCTTTAAAAGTGAATTTGTTTTATCATTTATAGGGAGTGTATGCTTATGTTGAAATTACGTAGTTTTCTTTTTTAAGTACATAATTTGGGTAGTGGGTGGAATCTGCCACTGAATGCACCCTACAATTGGACCTTTATAATAAACTGTCCTGTGAATAATCCACAAAATATGTGTTTGAGTCTGAAATACGTGAATTCCTGTACCCTTTTTACAAGTTGGCCCATATCATAGAAGTTGACTTTACACAATGTAACATAATGATTATTGTGTGAATACTGAAAATTATAATATTTATTTGTTTTTCATTATTGCTGAAGTTTCCAGTAAGAAACTCCTAAATGGTTTCAGTAATGGTATTTGGCATATATGAGGCTGTTTGGTATATATACATAAAATCAAATACAGGTTTCTTATTCTATTCAGTTTTCTCACTTGCTAATAAAAGTAATAAATTCCCATCAACTTGTTATGAGAGAAAACAGATAACTTAAAAATGATAGAATGAAATCTCATTTCAGTCCAGTTAAAGGGATAGTTTTGACACTGTTTGACAATATCCAGCGTGTGTTGGTGGGCCTGCTAGAATTCATTAGACTGTACCTAGGAATGCAGCCTGGTTTTTGACAAGAGTGAATTCCTAGACACGGTGGCAGGGGGTCTAGGTTTTTTATCTTATCTCCCTTCTGATAAACATCCCATCAAAGTAATAGTAAGTGAATAAAAGGGATAACACTAAAACAACAAATAAGGAGCCATCAGAGGTGGCGATGTCACAATCTTTATAAAAGATGAAAAACAGATGAACATTTGGTTATTGATGAAGCAGTGCGGGGCAAGTCCCAGCTTAAGCATAATGTTCAGTTTAGGAACAAGCTGAATGCTTTGCAAACCTCAGATTGTGGACGTGTTGATGTTATAGGGGAGAGGGTGAGAGTGATGTGGAGCTTTACCCAGATGGATTAATTTAAGTTTTATTATGAAATAGCCACAGATGTGTACCATGCAGTCCTGACAAATAGTAGAAGATCACTGTCAGTCAGGCTTTCATCACTGCTGCTCTACCAAACTGCTTGTGTCAAGGCCACAGGTGACCTCCGTTCAACAAATTTAATGATGAACTTTAAGTTCTTATCTCACATGACCTCAGCGGGACTTTTCACAATGGATCACTTTTCTTTCTTGAAACACTTTTTTTTTTTTCTTTTTGCCTCTGTGACTACCCTTTCTCTTAGTTATCCTGTTTTAATGGCTTCTCCTTCAGCATTCTCCCCTCCCGGATCCTTCTGTTTTTCTGAACTCTAACCTTTGAAATGCTCCAGGGCTCAGTCCTTAGCACACTTCTCTCTCCTGGGCAGAAGATGGCAAACCCTTTTAGTAAAGGGTCAGATAGTAGACATTTTAGGCCCTATGGATGGGCCATACAGTTTCTGTCACAACTACTCAACTGCTATTGTAGTGCAAAGCAACTAGATTGTAAAAGTATGGGTACAGCTCTGTCTCAACAAAACTTTATTTACAAAAATAAAAGAGGCCATGGGCTGGATTTGGCGGAAAAGCCAGTTTGCTGACTGTTTTTATAGCTCTTGGTTATCCCATCAAACCCCTTAGCTTTAGATACTATCTGTGGTATCTGTGCTTCCCAGAATTTACACATCCAGCATTCCACTCTATTCACACTTAAATGCCTATGAAGCATCTCAAGATCAACATATAACCAATAACCTAGGACTTGTTCTTATTGCCCCTCTTACTCTTAATCCACATTTAGTTCATTAGTCTTTCCCTTCAGCTTTGTGTTTAAATGTGTCCAGAAGACAATTACCTCTCTCCACTTCCACCCCGCCACTTCGTCCATGTCACCATCATCTTTCACTTGACCTCCTGATTCTTTACCCTGCTTTCACCCTTGTCCCCCTGTCGCTGCTTTCCACACAGAAGTCTCCTTGTTTTAAAATGTTAAGTCATATCATGTCCATACGCTCCGCTCAAAACCCCAGTGGCTTTCCATTTCATTCTCAATCAATTTTAAATATTTACAGTAGTGTATGATACAAGGTTCTGTGTGACCGCATCCTGGGTTTCCTCTTTGAATTCATTGCTCACCACTCTTCCCTTTGGTCATTGTGTTCCAGTCTTCCTGGCCGCCTTGCTGTTTCTTAGGCGTGCCATTCATATTCTTGCCTCCACGTCTCTGTGCCTGCTGTGCCTCCAGTGTTCCTCCCTGGATGGATGGCCACTTGACCGACTTCAAGCTTCTTTCAGCTCTGCGCTGAGCGTTACCCATCAGAGAGATCTTTCCTGGCCTTTTAGTATAGAATAGTATCTTCTTCCGTTATTCATTCTTTTCTTACCCTGACTGGTTTTCCTTTATGATGCTTATTGTACCTGGTATAGGAAAAACTTATCTATATTCATTGCTTCTGTGCAACCCCACACCCAGGATATAAGTTCCATGAGAGCAGGGAATACCTAGTACCAAAAATAGTCCTTGGTATATTTGTGTTCAGTGAATATTTACTGATCAACTTACTGAATGAAGTTATGGAGACCTTATAAATGAAAAGAGGAAAAAAAGGAAGTAGAAATAAGAGAACTTGCATTCTAAAAAGTCAAATGTGTGTCCTCCGAAATTTTATAAGCTATTGCATCTATTACAAAGGAAGAGAAGGCCATGAAAAAGTTATCAAAGAACAAGAACTCTTGGAAATTGAAGTTCATTAAGACAACTTAATAGAAGGTTAGTGGGCCAAATGGTGTTCCATTGTTTTAAGCTACCAAGTTTGAGATAATTTGTTGTAGTCCTAAAGAATTAATACAGAAAAGTTAGACTGTAATTAGGTAAAGAAATCTACCAGAAAGTTTGAACAAAGTGTCAGAAAAAAAGGTAGAAAGAAGAGATACAGAGATTCAGTCTAGGAGGTCCAACATTTGATTGGTATCAGTTACAGAAGGAAGGAACGGACAAAATGAAGAAGAAATTATGAAGGGATAATAGAAAAGATCTAAGAATTTAAGAACCCAATGTTCTCAGTCCCAGACACAAAATTGTGAAATCTCAGAAAACTGAGACTGTAAAGTAGATGCTAAAAGTCTTGAGGCAAGGGACAGGGAGGGAGGGAGGGAGAACAGGTCATTTGAGAAGGAATAGTAACTAAACTGGTGTCTGAATTATCAGCAACACTGAATGCTTGAAGACTGGAGTACTGCCTGGGAGAAAAGAATTTTCCTCCTAGAATTCTCTACCCTGACAACCATTAATCTAGGATGAAGATTGAATGAAGACATTTCAGCATTTAAGTACTTGGGAAATTTACCTCACATGCAGCTTTTCTTACAGAACACAAGTTAGGGACATGCTTCTGCAAAACAAGTAAGTAAACCAAAAGAGATGAATGCATGGGATCCCCAAAACTGTAGATCTAAGCTAGAGACCAAAGAAGCAAAGTCTTAGGATGCCAAGCAAGCATACAGTCCAGATAGCAGCAGGAGATAAGATTTTGAAAGGAACTATTTGGGTAAAGAGAGAATTCCATAGTTTTGTGGTGTCTGTTGAGGCAGCCGAATAATTTATAGATATGATTATGACTTACAATGGAAGAAAGATCATTAGAAGCACAAGTCAAAATAGGAGCTGAACAAGAAAGGAAATTTAATTTTAACTTGGCTAAAAATCAACACATAGGCAGCGCTTCTCAAACCTGCCTGAATGTAGACTTATTTAGGATTGCTCGTTAAAAATACAGATATGTAAATTTTTCTCCTTAAGATTCTGATTCACTAGTATGAATGGAATGGAGGTCAGAGATCTGTTTAACAAGCACTCTAGGGTATTTTTATCCTTAGAAAATTTTTAGAAATATAGTTGACCCTTGAACAAGGCAGGGTTGGGGGTATAGACCCTCTGCACAATTGAAAATTCACATATACAACTTTTGACTCCCCCCAAATTTAAATACTGACAAGCTACTGTTGACCAGGAGTGTTACCAATAACATAGACAGATTAACACATATTTTGTATGTTATGTGTATTATATACTGTATTCTTATGATCAAAGAAGCTAGAGAAAAGAAAATGTTATTAAAATCATTAGGAAGAGAAAATACATTTGAGGTATTTATTTTTAAAAATCTGCATATAAGTAGACCTATGCAGTTCAAGCCTGTGTTGTTCGAGGGTCAACTGTGTATTAATAGGAAAATATGTAAAGTTCAATGTGACTATAGAATATAAGCTTTGAAATGAAAATATAAAAGTGCAGAAGTCAAAAATTAGGGAGAGAAGAATGAAGAAGGTGAAAAGCTGGTTAGTAGAGTTGAGAAATACTGTGTGTGTTTGGTAGAACAGAGACCAAAGCTATAAAGGGTAAAGATTAGCCAGGAGAGAGTTTAAGAGGAATAGATAGGGTCAGGTGAACTAAACTTCTCTCTCAGAATTGGAATCAGTAGATGATTTTTAAAATTGACAAAACTAATCATAAATCTGTTTAGATGAAGATAATCACTAGACCTAATTAAAGAGATGAAAGTGGGTTGCTTTGATAGTGGAACTGTTGGAGAGAGATGGGGACTTTTATTTTATTTTTTTTAAACCATGCACATGTATTGTTTCATTTACACAGCAATGAAATATTTTTAAGAGTAAATTGGCAAAAACTTGGTTTAACTCTAAAGAAATAACCATCACAGCTTCTGATAATGAAGTTCTAACCTGAGATTTATCACTAATTTACACTGAGCCTTTGAGAACGGGTGTTCTCTCTCTGTCTCTGTCTGTCTGTCTCTCTCTCTCAACATATTTTAGTTTTATTATCTTTAAGAAGTGATGTACATTGCAATAGTGCTTGCTGCATATGCCATATCTCTGTCTCTATGGCTTCTATATTTACACGTGTGGATCACCTTTTTATTTTACAGAGAACCAGGATAGGGTATCTCTTTAATCGACCTTTAAGAGAATCTTAATACTTTAAGTGGAGCAGAATTGCATACTGATAGCACCGACTCTAGAAAACGTTTAATGGAAGGTTCTCGTCCTTCCTTTGTGCATTAAGTCAGTGATTGATCAGCGATCTAACTGTTCCAAGAGGACTCCTTCGTCTTGAGGCTTACTGGATGCTGCTGCTGCTGGAGGGCATGCCCTACCCTGGCTGTGGGCAGAGCTCACTTTTATATACCAGCTTCTAGAACATTGGTTTTTACATACTGAATTGTATATTGCGTAATTGAAGAAAATTGAAGAAAAGAGTTTTTGAGAAGTTGAGTGACTTTATCAAGCTCAGTAACTAGAAATCAGGTTCTGGACCTCTGTATTCCTTGCTCCTGTGTGAGTTTATTGGCATATTGTCCACTCAAAACATTATTATTGTCCGAGATCTAAGGCCATATTTTAATTTTTTTAGAAATATTTTATTTTCCCCTTTATTCTTACATTTAATTTATACTATTTCATGATCCAGATGGCTTTTAGTAGATATGGTTAGCTGAGTCAGACCAGGCACTCCTTTATGTGCTCTTTTTTACCTTCCGAAATGCAGTTAAATAATTTTAACATATATATTGGCATTACCTTACTGTTGAATAGAATACAATTTATGTCTGGATTTAAAGAGTGCTCTCACAGACCTTTAGCTTTAGTGGTCATAGCTTGGTCTAGTCCCGTGTTTTCCTCAGCTATGAGTATAAGATGCACTCAGTTTACATCTTGTATATGTTGGTTGGGGCTCATCCTGTTACCAGGAGCATTGGAACTTTAGGGAAATACAACACCAAATCAGTGTGCTAGAGCAGCGGTCCCCACCTTTTTGGGGGGACCAGTGCTCCTATGAGAATCCAATTTCTGATGATCTGAGGTGGTGATGCTAGCGTTGGGGAGTGGCCGCAAATACACATGAAGTCTTGCCTGCTTGCCTGCCACTCACCATGGCCCGGGTCCCTAACAGGTCATGGACCAAGCACTGGTCCACTGCCCGGGGGTTGGGAGAATTCTGTGCTAAAAGACCATTTACTCTTAATTACAAAGGCATCCAGCTACTCTGTCATGTTTCCTATACTTAAATTTAATAATGGTTTTACCTGGTTTGTGCAGCTTCCTGAATTCCTAGAGCTGAAATGGTTAATTTCCACCCCACATGTAACAATTGAAGTAATCTAAAGGATTGAATTTCTCTTCAAAATTCAGCCTTATCTTTGTGTCTTAAAGCAAATGAAGAATCACAGATTGATGATTTCTTGGAAAAAGAACTTCTACTTACACATCAAGTATATTTTTCTTGGCTTCCTATTTTTTATTCCATATTTTTAAGATTAAATATGGTAAAATTCACTTTTTTTTTTTTTGGTGAACAGTTAAAAGAGTTTTGATAGAAATATAGATTTATTTCAAAACCATCACAGTTAAGGTACAGAAAAGTCCATCACTCCGAAAAACTTTCCCTGTGGTTCCTCTGAAGGGTCATTTCTATCCTTTGACTTTAACCCTGGCAACCCTTGATCTTTTTCTCTGTATACTTTTTCCTTTTCCAAAATGCCATTGTTTAATGCAGTTTAGGTTTATCCATTTTGTTGTGTGTATCAATGCTTCATTCCTTTTTCTCGCGAGCTAATAAACTATTGAGTAAAACACCATTATGTGGATGTAATAGAGTTTGTCTATTTACCATTTGGGTCGTTTTCATTTTTTGATGATTTTGAATAAAGCCACTGTAAAGATTCACTTAGAGGTTTTTGTGTGAACACAGTTTTCATTTCTCTTGGTTTAAGTAATTCATAATAGGATTTCTGGGTCATGTTTATAAGGAACTGCCAAACTGTTTTCCAAAATGACCATACCGTTTTCAGTTGCCACTATATTTTGTTTTAATGGAAAATATGGAAATGTGACCCAATTAAGTATCTGGCTTATTCATAGAAAAATAAATAATCATGCAACAAACTGATAATTTTATTTGTGTTCTGTGTTGCTTATAGACAACTTAAAAATCAGAGAACTTGAAATTTGATGTGGTATACAAAAGAGAAGATCTTTTTTAAGGTGTATCCCTTTTAATTAGTGAAGAACAGCTTTATAGATCACAGCGAGAAGTTTTATAGACTTTGACATTTGTGTTCTCTTTCTTATCTTGTTCCTGCCTCTGCACAAGTCCTTCAGGTGTTACCTCGTTGCTAGGGTGAAAAAGGAAACAGTACCTTAACTGTTTGGAGAGGACAATGAAAAAGTAATAGAAATGTTTGCTAAGCACATATTTATGGAATGCCGGCAAAATGCTGGGTACTCTTCTGGATGTTGGGGATCCAGTAGAGAGCCAACAGAACAAACAACAAAATTCCATCCTTCAGGAACTTTAGCAGCAAGTGCTAAGGAAAACCACATAGCACAAGAGGAGGAAATAAAATTTTGTTGGAGTGAGGGCCATTAAGTTAAATGCTTCTACTGTACTGGGCTGAAGCCAAGCCTTGTTTTTTTTCTCTCTCTCTCTCTTTTTTTTTGTTTGTTTGTTTTTAAACAGTCTTTTTTGAGGGGTGGAGGATAAGTTTAGATTTGGCAGAGTTGCAAAGATAGTACAGAATTCCAGTATATCTCATTCCAAGTTTCCTCCAATGTAACATCTTTAAATACCATTGTACAGTTGTCAAAACTAAGAACATTGGTATATACATTAACTGAACTCCAGATTTTAGTTGAATATCACTAGTTTTTCCACTAATGGCTTTTTCCTATTCCAGGATCCAATTCAGGATTCCGCATTGCATTTAGTCATTATATATCTGTAATCTCCTCCAGTCTGTGACAGTTTGTCAGTCTTTCCGTGTGTGTGTGTGTGTGTGTGTGTGTGTGTGTGTGTGTGTGTGTGTGTTTTCAAATGACCTCGAGACTTTTAAAGAGTACTGGTTAGGTATTTTGTAGAATATCTCTCAGTTAGGGTTTGTCTGATGAATTTCTCATGTGAGACGGCATTGTGGGTTTGGGGGAAGTTACAACAGAAGCGAAGCATACTTCTCATCACAGCACATCGGGAGGCACATGCTCTCAACATGATTGATCACTGGTGATGTAACCTCATTCACTTGGTTCAGTGGTTGAGGTTACAGTTTGTCAGTTTCTCCACTGTGCTGTTTTTTCCCTTTCTGAATTCTATTCTTTGGAAGCCAGTCACCAAGACCAGCCAGTCACACTCAAGTGGGGAAGAGGGAGCAGGATAAACTTTACTTCTTAGAAGGGGGAACATCTTCTGCATGTGTTGTTTTGAATTTTTCTGTAAGGAAGATCTGTCTCTTATTTATACAAATTTATTTGTATCAGTATGGACTTTTGTATATTTATTTTATGCTTTGGGTTATAATCCAGTACTCCATTGTTTATTTTTTTGCTCAGATTGTTTAACTTTGTTGCTTGGGAGCTTTTTGAAGTCGGCTCCTCATTTATCTTTGATATATCTCCAGCCTTTTGTTTTGAACACTTACTTGGTTGATTTCTGGTACTACAGGGTGCTCCAGGATCATCTTATATATTCTTTGTCCCAGCCTTAACTTCAACCCCCTCTTCAAGAAGCCCTAGTTCCTTTTTTATTGGTGAACAGTATTTAGAAACCAAGATTTGGGGTATACTCATTGTTATTAAGGTACCAGCCAGTTTTTGTTTTATTTTGTTAAAATACTTTTAAAGTCTAAATTTGAAAATCATGCCAAAAAGGTAACAGTCCAGAAATAATACATACTCTAACTTAGGAAATGACAAAATAAAAAATTCCTATAGCTATCCTAAGCCCAGCTTTTGGAAGCATATGCATTCCAATAAAAGTGCATATTTCATCATTGTATTTTATTTAAATAATATGTACTTTTAAAAGTATTTAAAATATACATTTTAGTGTGTAATAAAGATAAGATAGTTTGTTATTAAAGTTTTGTTGTTTTTTTTTAAATAGTAGCATCCTTATCGCTTTGGAAACAAATTATTTGTTTCTTTTCTTTTAATTGGGTAGAACCTTTAGACATTTGTTAATATGGATTATAGGTGGAAATGGAATTCTATTGTTAGGTTTCTTCTAGGGAAATAGACATCAGCTATAATTCAGTTCACTTATTAAAGACTATCTTTTTAAAAGTGAGATTTGGTTTATATGTGGGGTTTTAATTTATTTTAGACATTTTCTACTTTGTATATTTTTAGCCATAGGATTAAGTAATGATTTCAGCAACACAAATACGGTTTATTTGGTATGTATTTCTCTTGGTCATCTTGCTGAAGCAAGTTTTAAACGTTGAATGAAACTAAATTCATTAAAATTAATTTTGAAAATACTTTAAAAACTTTTTAAAGTTTGAAGTGGGTAAAGTATAATTGCTCTAAAGAACAGGACAGTTCATTGCCTTTTTTTTTTCTTTTGCAGAGAATGCAGCTGGTCACTACATTTCCCCCTTTCATGATATTCCTCTGAAGGTGGACTCCACAGAGGTATGGTTTTAACTTGTTTAAGGGATGCAAATAAATATTTCTAGTATGACCGTAAAATACTTTTTGGAAGCATCTTGAAAGGAAAGAATTTGGTCAGAGTCAAGAAGGTCAGCGGAGTTGTTATGACAGGATTGTAAACCTCCTTCATAAATTAGAATTTGTACGAGAATAGGATTCTTTCAGGAGGACTTGGGGAGAAAGGGGTGTTAGGCCCATAAAGCTTAGAATTTGGTAGGAAATAAAAATATAAGGTTAAGATGTTAAGGTGTTTACAACAGGCTTATTTTTTAATATAAGAAGAACAACAATATATTTAACATTTGTGGATTCTTTTCTATTTGCTAGCCACTGTGTGAACATTTGCCATTTTATTTAATCCTTATGAGTTTCTGTTATTATCTCCAAGGAAACCAAAGCTGAGTCATTTTGTTGACTTGTCTACAGTGTCACAGCTGGTAAGTACCAGAGCCAGGTGTGAGCCATCATTTCTGATCACAAAGCTCAAGCTCTTTGACCACTCTGTGAAGCTGAGGATAGAAAAATAAAGTTAGGAAATGGAAGTTTTTGAATAGCCATTCTCTTAGAACCTAGAACTACTTGACAGATGATGAGGGTGGCAAGGATATAAATCAGGTAGGAGTGGGGGATCTGCTGTGAAAGGTGGACCTGAGCGTGCCTCAGAATCACTGGAGCGTTCGCATAGCCCATAAAATGGCATAATTGGCAGCAGATATTATCATCATTAAGTTGGAAATTTTTTCCTTAAAATCTGAGTAGTTCACTGGTTTATTCTATTACCAAATTTATTAAGGGGCACAGCTGTTGAGTAAATAACCAGGCTATGTTTAGGTTGAGATTATGTGGGGCTGGTTAGTGAGGTTGCGTTTTCTAGATCAGTGTAGGGACAGAGGCCAGTAAAGAAGTGGGCAGCTGCTTCAGGTGCAAGGGTGTTTGACCTTCTTGTTGTTACCTTAGAGGCTGAATGTAAGGCATCATACTGAGATTATGGAATGCTGAAGTAGGATTTGTGCTACCTTTCAGCCCTTCAGAGGACTGAACCGTCAGTAACAGTGGCAGTAGGGAGAATAATAGAGAAAGTTTACTGAGTGCTCGTAGTGCTTGGTAAAGCACTGTGTTCAGTGCTTGGCACCCGCTTTGCTTTATCTCAACAGGTCTAAGGCTGCTGTTGCCATTATTTTGTTAATGAGGTTAAGCGCCTCGCCCATGGTCACAAATCTAGTCTGTAGTGGAGGTAGGATTTGAACTTAGGTGCTCTAACTCCATAGTTTGTACTTTTAACTGCTCTCGTGTAATCCTTCCAGCTCATAACTTCTAAGAAGTGTTCAGCTGCAGAACAAAGGGTCATGTAATCTGAACAGAAAAAGAAACCAAAGAGAGGGCAGAAAGATCTTCATATTACTATGTGTCTCTGTGAGAGAGAATGAGAGAGAAGGAATATATGTATGTGTGGCCATGTATCCATGTAGTTTGTTTTGTTTTGGCCAGCCAGCTATTCACCCTAAATACCTCATGTCCCCTCTCACCCTTCTTTGCCTTTTGCTACAAGTGCATGCATTCATCTATTCATTTGCTCATTAATTTATTCATTCAGAAATAATCATTGCATACTTATATGAGCCAGATAGTATTCCAGGCACTAGGGTAGCATTGATGAATAACGTATTATGCTCCCACTCAGTTGGAACAGGTCAAGCGGATAATGTTAAGTGCTCTACAGCTAGAACAGGGTTATGAAAGAAGGGGTGCTGCTTCATGGCAGTGCACCGGGTACTTAGTAACAAAACTGTGGACTTAATAACAAAAATGATAGCATTATTGGGAAACAGAACAAAGATGAGCAAACATACCCCAGTGGGCATACTGTTCTGCCTCAGGAGGATGGGTTTCGGGGAATGTGAAATTCAGGGTTAGGCGGAATTGCGGAGAGGGCAAGGCAGAAAGGAACAGGATATGCCGGGGAATCCCGGGCACCTGGACATTGGCACACGCAGGGGTGTAAACAGGCGTCCCTCGCTCTCGGTGAGGAAAACGGTTCGACCTATTGCACGTTGCTCTCCGTGATGTGTTTCAGGAACAGTAATTAGTTTTCAGGGCCAACTTGGAATAATCAATTTTCAGTTTGTTTTGTTTCCTTCATTAGTCGTTTTGGCGCGACAAGTTATGTATGACATGTGAACCTCTGTGAATGGCCTGATTTTCCTCCCCGACCCACCACGGACGCCGTTTTCATTAAAAGTGCTTGATGGAGGCACAGTAACCACACCTTGGTGGGGCTCGCAGGCAGGCGGTGCAGCCACGTGCTCGCATGGCTTCTTACTCCTGGCGTTTCCTTCCAATGATGAAATGACTGCCGGTCTTTCCTTAAAGACTGAACAGAGCCTTTGCTTATTTTAGGAAGACTAGGAAAATACACTTGAAAGAGATTCGCTGTTCCGATCATTTGTTTTATGAAATACTTTGGTGCTCGTACGCAGGGAATGCAGATACTGCGAGAAAAACGCACTGGGCCTTTCGCAGGTTCTCTGTCGCCTCAGGTTTCGGGGCAGCCTCTGCGTTGGGATGTTTGTACACAGGCGTGTTTTCGTTGCAGCTGTATTTTCGTGAACCATCACAGTCATAAATACCATCTTTTCTTTTATGGGAAAATGGCATTCCTACAAAGAGCACGAAATGATGAATGTGAGGTATCTCTAAAGGTTTTAATTCTTTGTGAATCACTTATATTGTCTGTTACAGACATTGCTAGTTGCATTTGTAAAGTGCTTCTGAATTGTTCCCTCACAAGACTTTTGTGCGTATTCTGGTATTTTTTATGCTTCTAGTTTTGCTTTAAGGCACCTAGGAATGATAATCTCATTTCACTATTTTTTTCTTGTGGTGAAACACACGTCGCAAAATTTACCCTTTTATTTATTGCACACTGGTTAAGTGTACGTTCCGTGGCGTTAAGCACTTTCACATGTGCAACCATCATCATCATCATCCGTCTTCAGAACTTTTTCATCTTCCCACAATGAAATTCTGTACATATTGGGCAATAACTCTCCATTCCTCCCTCCGCCTAGCCCCTGGTAACCACTATTCTCCTTTCTGTGTGTGAATCCGACCATTCTAGGTACCTCCTTACCATTTCGTTTTTAAGTAAAAAACCAGAGAGGATTAGGTTTTTGATCCCACGTTTTAGTAGCAAATGATCATGGTAGACGGTTAAAGTAAAGGTTCTTTATGAAAATTGGTCAGTTTATCATCTTTGTATTACAAGGGGAAAGATTTTTTTCTCGCGAGGCTGTTTTAGAATCCAGGAACAAATCTTGGAGTAGAGGTGAAGAAAAAAACAGTTATACCAACTGTATGCTAAAATAAATATGTTCCAGACATATGGTGCAAAGATGTGATTATCGAACTTTTAATAGTTCTTGACTTGGGACCAGAGCATTGGATTGATGTCTGTCATCCCATCTCTTGCTGTCGATTGATGCCTTGTTATCTTGCTGGTGCCAGGCAGCTTTCCCGCCACCTTCCTCAGCCTGCTTTCCCCTTCCCAACCTATTTCCAGGTATTCTCTACTCCTGCTGAAACTTAGGACCCCAGCTTTGGCCTTCACCTCCAAACACAGCTCTGGGGCTGTTTAATTCCTACAGCCTTTGCCTGCCATCCATCTTGTACGTTTCAGTGGGAAAAAATGTATTATTCAGAGTTCATACAGCCAACTTAAAATTTAATATTTAGACCATAATTTGTATGTCAGAAACTGCCTGATTTGAGTTTATTTAATTTTTTAAAATTCTGTTCCCTCTCCCATTCTCTAGCTCCTGGAAACCACTTTTCTACTCTCAGTTTCTATACATTTGCCTTAAAAAAAAAAAAAAAAAATTCCACATGTAGGGAATGCAGCGTTTGCTTTTCTCTGTATGGCTTCTTTCAGTGAGCATAATGCCCCGAAGTTCCAGTCATGTCATTGCGAATGACAGGATTTCCTTTTTTCTCCTGGTTGACTAATAATATTCAATTGTGTATATCTACCACATCTTCTTTATTCCTTCATCCATTGGCGGACACGTAGGTTGTTCCCATAGGTAGGCTATGGTGAACATGAGAGTGCAGATAGCTCTTCAATCCTGCTTTCACTTCCTTTGGATCTATAGCCAGAAGTGGAGTCGCTAGATAACATGGTAGCTCTGTTTTTAATTTTTTGAGGAGCCTCCATACAGCTTGCTGTGGCAGCTGCACCAGTTTACGTTCTCATCAACAGTGTGCGCAGGGTTCCCTCTCCCCCCATCCTTGCCCACACTTGTTATTTCTTGTCTTTTTGATGATAGCCATTCACACGGGAACGAGGCACTATCTCATTGTGGTTTTGATTTGCATTTCCCTGATGATGAGTGATGTTGAGCATCTTTTCATGTACCTAGTGGCCATTCGTATGTCTTCCTTGGAAAACTGTCTCTTCAGTTCCTCTGCCCATTTTTAAATCAAGATTGCTTGGGGTTTTGTTGCTATTGAGTTGCTTGAGTTTTTTATATATTTTGGATATTAACCATTTATCAGATTTATATTTGCAAGAATCTTCTTCCATAGGTTGCCTTTTTATTTTGTTGATGGTTTTTCCTTTGCTGTGCTGAAGCTTTTCAGTTTGATATAGTCCCACTTGTTTATTTTTACTTTTGTTGCCTTTGCTTTTAGTGTTAAATCTAAAGTTTATTTGATATTTTGTTAGAAAAAGGAAAAAAGGTGATTTCCTCCCATTTTCCTCCCAAAGTATGTACAGTTTACAGACTGCTTTTTCATATCTTAATAGTTTTTCTTTTTAATTTGTGCAATAAAAATAGAAGGGAAAAATGGAGAGAGAGAAAAGAACTGAAGAGAAGGTAAATGTCCTGAGCCCATGCCCAGCATTCCGAATTGAAATAAGTCCCTTTGTATCTTTGTGATTTTTCTAGTAAATTTCAGCAGACCATTATTGGTATCTAATTCACACTGATGTTGGGATGACCACATTAACACAGGCTTTAGAAAATTACAGGTCATACACATTTGAGCTGGAAGAAGGGAAGAACAAACGATGAGGGATGGTGTGGGTTGCAGGCTAAAAATTCAGAACTCCTCGATTGTTCTTTTGGCCTAATTCCGGTCTCTGTGAGTGGCTTTGTTAGGTGTCATTGTGTAAAACAATTGTCACTAGCTTGGTCTTCTCTGTCACCTCTGAGTATGCATCTGCATGCATGTGATCTCCCAGAGCCAGGCTTTCAGGGATGAATAAATTATGTGAACATCTGCCATTTACTTAGGTTTTTCTTTTTAAGAGCTACTTCAGACATAGTTAAACAGGTGCTAGGGTACCTCATGAAAGAGCATATAAAATGAAATATAACAAGCAGGACTGTGTGTATAAGGTTGCTAGGATAGGTATGAGACATCCTTCTAAGGAACAATTGTTGAGAATTCATTCTCAGCTTTGTTCTTTACCTCATTATGAATATGTGGTTTTGTTATTGGTAAACTTTAGTCTTATCTAGAAAAAAACTTTTAAACTGTTGGTACTTTTGTGGCTCAATTTATATCTATATTTAATTGCAGAAATGGCATTCTTTGAAATAACAGCATCCATGTTTCACCAAGAAAGCCCCAGATACTGTTTAGCAGTGCTTTAAACCAGAGATTCTCAACTGTGGCTGCATATTAAAATTGCTTGAAAAGCTTTTAAAAATAAGCTATGACCTGGCTCCACCCCAGAACAATTGCATTCAAATATGTGGGAGGTGGGGCTCTAGGAATCTTTTTTTTTTTTTTTTTTTTGAATTGGTTAAACCTCTCCAGGTGAGTTTTATGTGTGGCATGATTGAGATTAGGTATATTTAATCACTGCTTCTTAACTGATCTTTGGCAAAGAACTAGTTTTTTTTTTTTTTTTGGTGTTTTATTTCTAATCTGTTGTGACCTGGTACTTAAAATATAATCAAATTGAATTATAGAAAGTGTAATTCTTATATTACATTGAGCAGACATAAATATTACTCCATCACATTGATATAAACATTTCTAAATGAACCAGTAACAATCAGCTTGCGGATGCTCTGGTCCATTACCACACTTGGGGTAGCACTGTTTTAAACCATTGTTTTGCCATGGTAGTTGTTAGTTAATGATGTCAAAATGGCATGCGAGTCAACTTTAACCTTCAAACTCTCTCTCTATGAGGACAAAACTGTAGGAAATTATACACTTATATTCCTAATTACAGAGGAAATTAGTTTTACTCACCATTGACCTAGAGTCTGTTTTAAGCATTCTGGAAAGTTTAGAAATGATAACTAGAAGCGATGGTCCTTTTGTAACTTTAGAGAAACAGAAATCATGAGATATGCAAGCTAAATTTACAAAATTGTGTCTCTTTGTTAGGCTTTATAACTGCCTATACTGATATCTTTAATTTTACATGTGATCATAATAACTTGGATTTAAATATTGTTTTGTAATTTTCAAAATATTTTACTTTATAATTTTCTGTGTATTTTCATTTAAATTATATAATTGATCTTTATAACAACCTTGTGTGGTGAGTAGGGTAGAGATTATCACAATTATTTTGCAGATTGGAAAAGTCAGAGATACTCAACTTACATGATGGTCCCCATTTCTCTTATTTTAGTTTGAAAATAAAAATTAAAACAAGTATTTGATTTCATTCTAGTTTCATCACTATGTTGACAAGGTATTTCCAGAAATGTAGCAACTTTTAACTTAATGCAGTGATGATCAAGTGACATGATGGCTTAAATTGTGTTTTAGACAACTTCTCTAATTTTTTAGAAGGAATTTAAGGCATAGGCAGACACATAATGGAGACTCTGTAAACATTTTTTTTTTTTTTGCAGAAAAAAAACTAAAGCATTCTCATACAGGAGATAAGTGTAAAAATAAAGGATAGGTAAAAAAATTTTAATTTTTTTTCTCTCTCTTTTTTTTAACTACAGAATTTATTTAATATGGTTGTCGAAATACCTCGGTGGACCAATGCTAAAATGGAGGTATAGATGTATTCTCTTAATATCGAATGGAAATGATAATAGTGATACAAAAACTTTGTTTCAAGTTATCTTAATATTATGAATTTGAGATGGTTGCCAAACTTCTTAATAATGAAAACAATTGAAAACATTATTGTGAACTTTGAATCTAATTTCAAAATGCAAAATATTATTCATAGGTGAATTTATACTTTAGAGAGAGTGTTTTTTATTTTTGCCAAGAGTGTTTTTTATTTTTGCCTCTAGTTATACATGTATTTAATTTTCCTTGACTCCTCTATCTTTGAAAATGACAGATATTTTCAAGGTTTACTCAGATTCTGAGATGTATCTTGTTCATAGACACAACTGAAACATATTTATTTGGGGTTTATGGCAATTTTAGTTTCTAAGGGCTTAATTCTCCTTTAGATTTTACTCTACCAGGAATGAAAGCATTTCCTGGCCAACTCTTGATTTATGAGCACTGTCTAAGAGCGTCTGCTGTTCCCCTGTTTAGCTGTTCTTTATATTTTTTTAATCTTTTCCATGAGACATGGACCTATCAAGAAAGTCCCTTTACTTTTCAGAATTTATTGTTCCATTTGCAGTTAGGTAAGACCCCTTATAGTTCTGAGTGAAGTTTAATTTATGGCACTTTGTTTAGTTTTTTAAGCCCTCTCCTACAACTTTGAAATTGATGGCAAGTTTTATTTCAAGTATTTAGAATAAGGATTGTTATATAGGTTTATATTTTTCAGAATTTCTATTTGGAAAATTTCCCCAGGCTATAGCAGTTTTTTTTTTGGTCGGGGGGTTGGGGGGTGGAAAGGGAGGGAATAATATTTTACAGGAAAAAATAAAGATACTAGATTCCCCTTTTGGTCTTGCTTTAGGTATAATGTTTCCTCATTCTGGATACTCTCTACCTTACTCAATTAGGTATAAAACCAAGAATCTGTGAGATTTTGCCTAATTTAAACAGTGTTTATTTATGCAAACATGGCTTCAGTTATTTTTTGTTTATTTTGTAGGATAGGTTTTTTTTTTTCCTTTTTGCATGGCAATTAGGATATGCTTGATAGAAAGGTAACTTGGAAATGAGATCACTTGGTGAAAATCTTTGTGTTATCTTTATTATCATAAGATTGATGGTTAAAAGCCCAAGATTAGTAAAAAAAGTAAGATGGTTAATCCTTATCCTCTTGCCATTTCAATCATTTTGTTATATGTGTTAGAAATAACGAGTGCATAAATAATAGAGTGCCTAAATATATAATCTGATGTTTCCTTTCTAGATGGTTTTTCTTAAACAGTACTGTAAATTATAAATTGGAGCTGGCTTGATTTGATTTACATTATCTTTGATCAGTAAGTTGGAATATGAATATTTAGTCTGAGAATAGCAGATCTTAACGATACTATTTGAAGCTAAGATTCATCATTTCTCATCCTCCTGCTCCCTTTCCCCATGATCTGCTCAGATCGCCACAGAGGAGCCATTGAATCCCATTAAACCAGACGTAAGAATGGCAAGCTGCGATATGTGGCAAATATCTTTCCTCACAAGGGTTACATATGGAATTACGGTGCCCTCCCTCAGGTAAAATTTTTATTTAATGGTAAAACTTTTCTGTCTTTTGAAAAAATTGCCTTGTAAATCCTGTGAACTACTTGATTTAAATTGCTTATAAGGACATGTCAGTTAGAGAGATTTATAAATTTAACATTTTTAACGCGGAATTTTATTGTATCAATAAATTTTTTTAAAAAACTGTATTTATGTCGACACTCAAGCTCTTGGAGTTAAGCACATAGAACACTTATATTTGGCATTTTGAACACATTTCTTTTTCTGGGCTTGCTATTAAGAGTTAGTGAAAAACATTTTATCTGCTTTACCTGCAGTCATTTCTTTGACTGTGACAAGTCATGCTTTTATATATGATAGCATGTATTTTTTTTTAATTTAACAGAGGAATCTTTTATTAACTATTTTTCAGAACTCATCATGAATTGAGTTAGGTGACTTATTCACTATGATAAATTTATAATTTTTCAGTGGAAAGCAGAGAAAGCAAGAGCTAAATAATGGTAAAGCAGCATTCATATTAGAGAATGACACGATTTGCTTTTCCTCCATATCCCTTTTTGTTTTCTTCTTATGTTTTCTCACTCCTGGGAAGTGGTACTTACTTCTAGATTATTTAGTGAGTAAAATTCAGAATATGCAGAATCAAAAGTCCAAGTTTGGGGGACATAAAGAAGCATCTGCCTTAATGTTTCTAAAAGCCATTAGTCCATTTATCTATCTGGAGATTTATTTTTCTATTTTTATTTTATTAATTTTAACATTTTACATGAATTTTTAAAATTAAGTTTGTTGGGGTAACATTGGTTAATACAATTATATAATTTTCAGGTGTACTTTATAATTTAAAACTGTATATTCTATTGTGTGTTTACCACCCAAAGTCCAATTTCCTTCAGCTACATATATTTTATATGAAATTTTAAGATGCTTTGGGGGAAATACCTGAGGATGGGGTCTTGCTTTATCTAACTCAGAAAAACAGCTGCCCATGTAGAATAAACATGCACAGAAAGGAAAAAAGAAAATTGTTTACTAAAGAGTCAGGCTGCCTTTGATGCAGTTAGACCACCCACATGGATATGTTCTTCAAAACAGGCTCTTCTCAAATGATGTGCTAAGAATGGGAATGTCTGCTGAAACCTTGAAGGCAGGTGCTCTCCAGGTGCCTAAGTAGACATTCTGTTTGAACCTAGCAGTGAAAGGGTTAAAAAATGTTAAGCTTTGGGAATACTGTCTGTAGGAGGAGATATGTGGATGAGAGGAAGGCCAAAGAAGTCATTGAATTAGAAAAAACAGACAAAAACAGACATTCAGAGTATGTAAGGATAAACTAAGGTTCACATTTATTTTATTAAATATTTATTAAAGATTTATGTGTTAGTCAATACATTAGGAATAAGATATACAAAGAAAAATGAGGTATAAGATTAAGGTAGCATAATAAGTGACTAAGAATGTGGATTTTGGAGCCAAATTGCTGCTTACTACTAGTAAGGTAACCTTAGACAAGTTGCTTTGTTTTTCTTTGTCTCACTTTCTTTATCTGTAAAATAGAAATGATAACATACCTACTCGATATGGTTTTGTTAAATGAGTTATTGCACATTCACCCTAAAATAGTGCCTAATGAGTAGAGATCACATTATTCCTGGTACTTTTATTATTATATGGTCTTTTCTCTGAAGGGGTTTATAGTCTCATGAGGGTGATTGACAACTAAACCAGTGGTTAAAGTGGAGCATAATAGATGCTACAAACTCATCTACTAATTATAAGCTTTTGTAGTTTATCTAGAGTCCTGATGAATTTTCATACTCTTCTGGATATGTTTGAAGTTTCAAGGTGCTTTTATCTGTTGTTATATTAGTCTGTACAGTAGTTCGTATTTACTTACAACGGAATTAGACTGAAGTAGTCCCTTAACACACTCTGTATTCACTATCACCTACCAAAATTTCACACTCCACCCAGCATCTGAAATAACATTTTAAGAACGTAAATCTGCTAATGTTTTGCTTATGTGAGACCTTTTTAATGGTTTCTGTTGCTTAAAGGATAAAATATAACATTCTTAATGCGGCCCCTTACCCCTATGTAATCTGGCCTGTGCTAACTTCTCCAGTCTCATTTTGCAACATTCATCCTTCCTCCTCGCTTCCATTCCACCACTGTGACTTCTTCATTGTTTCTAATTTCCTTTGTCATTTCTATAACAAGCTGTCAGAGAGCTGTTCATTCATTCGGCACATAATTTTTGAGTGTCTGATATTTGCCAGGCAGAGTTCTGGAGGTAAAGTAGTGATAAAAGTGACAAAAATTCTCTTGCATGTTTATCCTGGGCAGAGACAGAAAAAAAAAATAAGTGTAATAAATCAGATGGTGGTGTGTTGGAGAAAAATAAAGCAGAAGATGGGGCTAGGGTGTGTTGGGATTGTTGTAGTTGAGGTAAGGAGAAGGCCTCAGTGAGAAAGTGTTATTTGAGTGAAGACCTAAAGGAAGTGTGGGCACAAGTAGTGCGGATGTCTAGGGAATTCAGCAAGAAACAGCAAGTGTAAAGGTCCTGGGGTGGAAGTCGGCCTGGTGTGTTTGAGGAACAGAAAGGAGGGCAGTGTGGCTAGAGTAGACGTGAGGAAGAGGAAATAGGCCTGTGTCCTCTCTGCGTTTTTTTTTATTCTTGTGCTTTTATTTTTATTTTTTATTGCAGTAGCGTTGGTTAATCACATTATTTAAGTTTCAGCTGTATAACGTTATAATTGGATATCTGTATACACTATGCTCATATCTGTGCTCACCATGAAAAGTCTATAGTTTCCATTCATGACATATATATTTGACCCCCTTCACCCATTTCACCCTCTGTCTACCCTTCTGCTCTTCTGGTAACTACAAAGAGGTATCACCTCGCCCCTGATAGAAGGGCTGTTATCAGAATGACAAGGAATAAATGCGAGAGAGGGTGTGAAGGAATGTGAGTTGGTGGGAATGTAAGTTGGTATACCCCACTATGGGAAACATTAAGTGGGTTCCCCCCAAAATATTAAGACTGTGATCCAGACATTCCTGTTCTGTGTATTTATCCCAAGAATATGAAAACACTAATTTGAAAAAATATGTGTACCTTTGTGTTCATGGTAGCATTATTTACAGTAGCCAAGATATGGAAAGAATCTAAGTGTCCATTGATGGATGAATGGATAAAGTAAATGTGCTATATATACACAGTGGAATACTCCTCAGTCATAAAAAATGAAATATTGCTATTTGTGACAATATCCTGAGGATATTATGCTAAGTGAAATAGGATAGAAAAGGATAAAAACTGTATGATTTCACCTGTGTGGAACATGATACAAAGAAATGAACAAACAAAACAAAAACAACTCTCTGCTATTTTTAAGCAGAGACCTTTGCTACTTTTTCAACCCAAACTGATCTTGTAGTGTGTGTATGTGAATATGTGTGTGTGTGTTAGTCTTCAGTAAGTGAATCTACTATAGGTTGGTAAATTAGAAGTAATTTACCAATAATAATAATAATAATAATAATAATAATAAGCTAAATTGATGATTAATGTTTATAAAATGTTGAAATTAGGCCAATTGTTTATGGAAAAGGATAATTTGCTTCATTGCCAATATTAAGACAGAATGAAAGCCAGCCCCTGGTCCCATTTATGTTGGGACCTCATCTCCAACTTCCCCTCATCCCCCTCCTTCTGCTCCTTCACTCCTACAGTGGCCATCTCACAATTGCTGACACTCCAGGCACGCCTTGTCTCAAGCCTACACACCCACTGTGTCCTCCAGTGTGAAACACTCTTTCCCAAGTGTGCACATGGCATCCTCTCCACATGGTTGTTCAGGAGTCACCGTCTCCATAATGTCTTCTCTGAACATCCTTTATAATTTTAACCTGGCCTCCCATACTCTCCTTCTACCTTTCGTACTTTATATTTTTCCTTTTTCCATAACACCTGCCAACTTTTAACATGTTATATAATTTAGTTATTTATGTTTATTGTTTCTTCCAGTTAGAATACTGGTTTCTTAAGGGCAGGGATTCTGTTTCTTTTGTTCACTGATGCCTTCTAACTGCCCAGCTTAGTGCCTGGCACAGAGTAGGTAATCAGTATTTGTGGAATGGATAAATAAATGAATGCATTGTGTGCGTGTTGCATTTGTTTCATAGGCATATATGGGTATTGGAATTTGCTATTCTCTTAGGTTTGCCTTGTAACAGCAGGGAATTAGTTCTGAGCAGTTATCAAGCCAACCATGCTTGGAAGAACATAAGCAGCAGAATGCTACTTAAGCATCAGTCTCTCGCCTTAGCTGTGATTCATCATTGTGCCGTCATTACTTCAGACCTTTAGCCGTCTAGACTTTTAACCCTAATAACTTCTCCCGCACTAGCAATAATGCCTTCCTCAGAGTTGCTGAGTTTGGTCTGAGCAAAAATCATCTTTGTTTGTCTTCCCCCAGTCTTTCTGGGTAAATATTTAGAAGACCTGTCTGGGTAATGTTAAAAAACAAGACTCACTAAATTCAAGGTTTCTTTGGTTATAATGTAATATCATTGTGTTTATTATTTTGAACTTTATTATAAATTTGGTTCATTGACCGCCAAGTATCATTTAGTACCACTTAGTAGTTTTATAACCTGAGACCAGTGACTGAATTTCACTAGGTCTGTTTGTTCAGGTGTGTCATTACACCACCTACCCAAAAACTTATTATGAATGCTGAATGAGATGATCAGAGCCAAGTGTTTAGGCACATAGTGAGTTCTCAGTCATATTATCTCAATGATGATGACACTGTTGCTACTGATACTAGCTGCTAATAGTGAACCAACTGGTAGAGGCTTTTGCTTTAAATTGAAGCTGGTAAAGTACAGTAGTGGTTGAGGAGAACTTACTTCCTTTGACTTGGTGACAGGAATCCTGATTAATCAGGAAGTAGTTCTCAAGGAGCACCTGTATATACGGCTCTGTACAAGTCAATGATTTTTTGAAGAGATCCAGGGATCAGAGCATAGTGATTACAAATGTATTAGTTGATGTTTATAGATTGTAAGGTAATGATCTTAAACACTTGCATGAGGATGAATAAGATTTGTTTTAAGCTTGATCAATAATCTGTGTATTCTAATTTATTTATTTTAACTTTATAGACATCCTTTGTATGAGTTTAACATTTATATTCCTGTTGATGGGTCGTTTTTAATTTTTTTTATGCTTTTCTTGGGTTCATGCTAAAATTTTTGTATATACGTTGCTTATATAAGTATATACTCCTAGGTCTATACTTCTGAGTCAAAGTGATAAATTATGAATTATACACCTATTTTGCCTTACTAGGTATTTCCAAATTGTTTACTAAAAGGGTCGCAACAATGTATATACTCCTTCGTGTTTTAGGATGGAGACACTGCTCGTATTTTCTGCTTCTGCCTCTAGGTTTCCTGATCCACCACTCATACCTCAATCCCATCATGGTTTCTCCAACGCATTAAGATTAATTTTATGGCATTTGTGACAAATGCCTTACCATTTATTAACATGACATTCTTCAGAGTATTGACTATGTCCTATTTATCTCTGTTCCTGGCCCGGAGTAGGTACTTGGTAAATATTTACTGTGTGAGTGGATGCCTGGTGATAGGTAATAGAAAACAAGTGCAGTAAGGGGAACAGAAAGACAGAAGAGACTCTCCACAGGAAAATATACCTAGGAGATTCAGAGAGTAAGGGGTCATGAAATGAAGTAAGGTTATTTCCAAAGTCATTGCCGTTTAACTGCTGTTGTTATCAAAATCTGGGCATCATAACATCATGATTAATAGCACGAGTTCTAATCCATTGCCACCATTTAGAAACTGATCTTGGGCAAGTTTAAACTCTGTGCTTCAGTTTACTTATCTGTAAAATGGGCTTAAT
The DNA here is from genome assembly GCA_003508835.1 of Eonycteris spelaea. Classification (NCBI taxonomy): domain Eukaryota; kingdom Metazoa; phylum Chordata; class Mammalia; order Chiroptera; family Pteropodidae; genus Eonycteris; species Eonycteris spelaea. The sequence goes on from PUFA01000062.1 coordinate 7,840,747, forward strand.
AATGGTCCATTCCTCATGGGGTATATGTGTGTGTGTGTGTGTGTGTGTCTGTGAGTGTGTGTGTGTGTGTAGAAGGTGTCTTGCACCTGTAACCAGTATGTAAGGTTAACATTTATATTCTTATATTTTATTAGTAACATTAGTATTTGGGGGTAGTGAAGTGTTGTTGGATTAGGTTTACCTTTTTTTTTTGGTAAGAGTGGGTCAGTTTATTCCTGAATATACTATAATTAGGACTAGAAGAAAAATATTAGAGTTTATTTAGGGTTTAGCTGAAAATAAGAGTCTGTTTTTAATTATAAAATTATAGAAACCAAGCTTAGACAATCTGATATTCCAGATAACAGTCTTGAAATGACACGGTCTCTCTACATCTTTGTAATATAAATATGAAGAAAAGAATTTTAGAGAATTTCTACAGTTCCTTTAGAATCTGGTAATTATGAGTCTTTGGGGGAAGAAAGTGCCTAGGGGATATTTAAACTGGATAACAGATTTCTGTCATGCTACTCACTCATTTATAAACGTGCCCACGTGTATATTTTGTAGCCTATAATCTTTTCAGTAAACTAAAGAGCTGGCAGCTTTTCATGTTTTTGTCAAGGTCTTGATATTTGATGGAAAAGACCGAAGAATTTTTCAATGGAATGAAATGAGTCAAAAATATGTTTTTATTTTCTTTGGCTGGCACTGTCTTGTTGTTTAGTTTAGGAAGGGAGGACTGGGTATCCTCTAGTAGAAGTCTTCTAAAGAATAGGAAATTTGTTTTCAAACACAGAAAGCCAGACCTTGTCCAAGGGAAGCAGTGAATGATGGAAGCAACAGGTTAGGCGATCAGTGGAAACAAGGATGTAGACAATGGGAACAGCTGAACCCAAACTGAAAGTGAACATGAATTCAGACACTCATTAAGCTGGAAAGACGGTCTGTTTGGAAATACCACCCAGGTTTAGATGTGATTATATACAGACAGGTGAGAGAGGAGAGGAAATACTACAAATACACTAATTATTATGCTTCAGGATGTACTGGCATGTTGGCATTGAGCCTATGTGATTTCTGAGAATTTTCCTTTGGATAATGGCTGTTTGTGAAGCTTCATGATCATGTGGAAATATTAAGATGCATTATAGTGAGTATTAACCTATATTTCTGCCACCCTCCCCCCCCTTTTTTTTTAGACTTGGGAAGATCCCCGTCAAAAAGATAAGAACACAAACTGCTGTGGAGATGATGATCCTATTGATGTTTGTGAAATAGGCTCAAAGGTTCGTTGGAGAGACTGTTATTCTACCGTGTTCTAGTTTATTTACACCACAAAATTTCTATTCTCTTTTGAAGGTACCAGTTCTTCAACTATTTCAGGTTCTAGATTATTGATCCCTCTGATATCAGTCCCTTTTACTGCCTACTTTATTTCCTTCTCTTAAATTAAGGATTGGTAAACTGCAGCCCATGGCAGGTCAAATCTAGCTTACCGCCTGTTTTCGTAAAGGAAACTGGTCAGTAGCAGGAATAATTCAAGAGAGAGATAATAGTGAACTAGACAAAGCTAGCTGCAATGAGAATGGAAAGAAATAGATTTAAAGGCCATTTAGAATATAGAGTTAATATTTCATGATTAATGAGATGAAGAAAAGCAGAGAATGGTCAAGGATGAACCCTCAGTGTCTGACTTAAGAATCTGAGGGTGGGGAGGGAAGGAGGAGAGATATTACTCACTGAGACTGAAAATCCTGAGAGGAGCGAATAGGAGAGGAGGAAAAGATGAACCCAGCTTTGGACATGATGAGTTTGAGGTACCTGGGAGACATCTAGGTGCAGAACCAGGGAGTTGAGTATGTAGGGCTGAGCTGGAGATATTCGAGAGCAAAATTAGGAATGCTTGGCATTGGATCACCAGGGGAATTCCTATATGAGGAAGAGTGGGCAAGGGCACAACCCTCAAGCTAACCAGTCTGTAAGGAGTCGGTAGAAGAAAAAGAGCTTGTAAAAGAAACCAAGAAGGAACCAGAATTAGAGAGTATCCAAGATATAATATTTTAGGTCTAGCTACTCCTTTAACCACTAAGATGTTTTATTTTTTTTCCATGGGAACAAATTTCTTACTTTTGCCTGGTTTTGTTTTTATGTTTGACCTAGATTCCTTCAATTTTTAGGGTTTCCCCCCCACCCTTCAATAGTATTTGTTATTCAAGAAAATTTTAGTTATATTAATGGAAATAAAATGAAGCTTCAGCCTTCCCTCACAGTCTTGCTATCCCAAAAGTCATATTGTTTTTCTCTTTCTGTTTTCTTCTTCTTTGGATAAATACACGTTTTGATTTTATTGGGCATTTTTTTCCAGTTTATTTTCTGTCGTAGAGTTGGTATAGTTAAAGGTTTTCCTGAATATAGCTTTTCCTTTTTAATTTCTTTTGGGATAACTGGTTATGGTAAGCAGAGTTCCTGAAATGGCCCATTAAAGACATCTGCCCTGATCTCTGGAATCTGTGACTATGATATCACTCCCTTGATTGTGTTATTTTATAGAGCACAGTTTACTTTAAAGTGGAGAGATTATCTTGGAGGTCCCATGCAGGTCCCAGGTAATTACATAAGCCCTTAAAAGTAAGGAGCTTTCTCTGGCTGGTAGTAGAAGAGAAAGTCAGAGGTTCAAAGTATGAGAAATACTGCTAGACCAATGCTTTTGAAGATGGAGGAAGGGGGAGCAAGCGAAAAGGAATGCATTTGGCTTCTAGTTGCAGAGACCATCCCTGGTTGACCTCTAACAAGATAACAGGGACCTCAGCCCTACAACTGCAAGAAACTCAAATTAAGTGGAGTCTTCCTTAGAACATTCATATCAAAGCCCAGCCTGGCCAATACCTTGATTTCAGCCTTGTCAGGCTATACACAGCATTAGGCCATATTGTGCCTGGACTCCTTAGCCATGAAAACTGAGAGGTAATAACTTTACACTGTTTTAAGCCTTTAGGTTTGTAATAATTTGTTAGACTACAATAGAACCTAATACACAGGATAACAAGCCTTAAAGAGTTTTGTTTTCCAGGGTTTTCTTTTATTAATTGGGTCCAATTGAAGTTTTACCTCGTTCTTCAAATTCTGAATCAGCATAGAATTTTTGTGGTGGGCCACTATTATGTTCTGCTTATACCAGGCTCCTGAGAGTTAGCAGTTGACAAATGTGAGCTAAGTACACATAGAGACCAGAGAGAAAAAATACTAATATCTGTGGAAGAAGACCTCTTATGTTCTAGTTCATGTATCTTTTCTTTCCTTTACTCTTTAAGGAATAAGTAATATGATCTCCATTTTACTCTTGAGAAACCAAGTCCTAAAATGTTGTGTAAAGCAATTTGCTCAAGGTGGTAGAAGATTCAGCCCCACGTATTTGTGACTTAAAAAATCCTATCTTTCAAAGTCTTTCCGTGATAGCTAGAAAAGTTGATGAACCCTACTCTGATTCAGCTTAAAACCTTTGGGACATTCATATATTCTTGTTTAAGAATCTCAATTCATTTTTCTAAACATGGTGAACTTTATGATTCCCCAAGAATTAGTAACAGAATATGCTATGTGCATTAATTTCCTCGGAAGAATAGACTGATAATTTTGTAATGGAACTGGGAAAATAGGTTTTATCTTCTAGCCAGAGCAATTTATTCCTTTAGTTAATGAGATTTGAACTAATGTTCAGTAAATACGAAGTATGTACTTAATCACCATCTAAAGAATAGGTCTTTGTTGAGACTATCCTCCTTAGTTTGTGCCTGCTATGCAAGAGACCTTAAATCATCCGTAAGGTACATGGTGATGGAAAGCCTGTTTAACACCACAGTGTAAATGGGCCAAGGGAAAGGAGCAGAATCCTGGAACTTGATAGCAGACTTAGAACCACAGAAAATAGACATTGTTTAAGGTTAAGTTCTTTGAGGGATTATGTATCATTCATTTGTGTCTGACATTATATGTTTAGCATAAATTGTTGAATTGATTTAGAATGAATTGAATTGTGGGAGACACATACAAATTTTAATATTTGTTCCTAGGCATCTTAACTAGAGTTTTTATTTTGACCGAGTTTCCTTTCTAATTTGTAATGGTATTTAACAAGGCAATGGCTTGTCTAATTCCTTTATATTGCTTATGAGACCAAAGAGCATGCACCATGATGAAGCTTGATAATCCCCAGACATACTTCCTACCTGTCATGGTGACCATAAAAATATGCCCTTATGATGGATGAAATGTCAAAGTAAGTTAATTTTTGTGCATAAAAATAAAACAAGTTAGAATACGCTTTTAAAACCTATGTATGAGTCCCAGGAATTCCCGTAGACACCCTGCCACCAAAATCCACTGCAGGACACCTCACTTTGACGCTGTTGACGTTTTGGATGGCTAAGTCCTTTACAGGGGACTGTCCTGTGCAGCATTCCTGGCCTCTTCCCACTAGATAATATAGTAATACCTCCCCAGTTTGACAACCAAGAATATCTCCAGGCAACGCCAGATGTCCTCTAGAGGGCAAAATTGCATCTGGTTGAGAACCAGTGATCTAAGTTTATCAGTGAGTTAACCAATGTAATCAGCCTTTCATTGGTAATTGTATGATAACTTTGAATTTGAACATTTTGGTTTTTTATAGATCTCCTAGCATGAGGTATGTAAATCTCTTCAAAAGACTGTAAACCTTTTGAGAACAAGGATCTTTCTTTTTATATACATAGTATCTAATATGGTGCTGGGTACTTATTAGAGCCTAAATGTGTGAGAGTCTGGTTAATATAATTATGCATATTCTCCTAAAAGTGAGATTTCAGTTTAGTTTATACAATCTCACTAATCTGTAGTGTAAACTAATTACAACTTCATGTAGATTTATGTTAAGATTTTGGATTCATTTTCCAAATGTTCTTAAAGGATTTATTTGACTGTGGTTTAACGTCTGATTTTTTGTCTTAAGTAATTTCAAGACACCAAAGTGACTCTCTTTTGCATAAATACCTTGTTTTCCAAATGTAAAGCTGCATTTCGGATCATGAAGGAATTTATTCTGAAGCATGTGTTCAAATTTCAGCAGACTAAACCTTTAAAAATAAAGGGATATGGGAAGAATGCATGCATATGAATTTGGCATAGGTATCTCAAAGAAACCACTGGAATAACTTTCTTTAGCACACGGAACATCTGCTTCGGCATCATGCTATTTCTCGGTTTCTCTTTGAGTCTTTTTAAAGCATTTTATGAAACCCATATTGTCTGTCTTTAAAATATTAATAATTCTTTCATTGTCATTCATTGTCTTCTTAAGGCTATATTCTAATATGTTAAAATTTTACCTTTCCCTAGTAACCGAAAATGAGTTTTGCAAAAAAGGTACTATGAAGCAATTTAAAAGAATTCTCAGGTCTCTTTTTACCCTCAAGCAGCAAAAGTCAAATTTATCTTATATAATGATATACATGGATTTGTTTTCTGTTTAATGAGTTCTAGCCGTGTACATTAAATTTCAAGATCTATAAATCTTCAGTTTCCAGAAAGGGATCAAGATAATTTTGAAAGGCTTTATTACTATTTTTACAGTATTTTTAATTATTGAACCTCTATTAAACTTCAGTCTATATAGTGCTTTTCATCTTTTATATTGGTTGTTATAATGTATAAGTAAACTTCTCCAAAGCCTTGCAAATGTGAATTTCTTTGCTCTTTAAAGGTTCTTTCTTGTGGAGAGGTTATTCATGTGAAGATCCTTGGAACTTTGGCTCTTATTGATCAGGGTGAAACAGATTGGAAATTAATTGCTATCAATGTGAACGATCCTGAAGCCTCAAAGTTTCATGGTAAGTCTGTAACTTTCCAGAAACAGAGGTAAATCTGTGTGTTATTGGAATTCTTAGAATTAAAAGAATCATGTAGAATACATTTGTATTTATTTGAGAGTTAAATTTACATGGTTTGTTTTTTACTCATTCTCCCTCCATGGAATTTAAAGGGTATCCTAGTATGATATGTCTGAGTTGCATCATGTTGCTAGCAGGAATAAGAGAGAAAAGGAAGCAGTCAGACAAATGATACTTCAAACTAAGAAGTGTACAAATGAAGAGAAAGATAACTGCCCTCTGACAAATTTTTTTAAATTTATTTTTAATTTTTTTATGGTGACATTGGTTAATGAAATCCAATAAGTTTCAGCTGTACACTTTAACAGTAAGGTGTATATATATTTACACTGTGTGTTCGTCTCCCATAGTTAGATTTCTTTCTGTCACCGTATTTGACTCCCTTTACCCCACTACCTCCCCCTTTCCCCTACCCCCTACTCTCTGGTAACCACTAGTCTATAGTCCATATCCATGAGTCTCTGTTTGTCCTGTTCATTTGTTGCTTTTAGGTTTATATCCCACATATGAGTGATATCCTGTGATTTTCAACTTTTTCTGTCTGGCTTATTTTGCTTAGCATGATTATCTCTAGGTCTATCCATGTTGTTGCAAATGGCAGTATTTCATCTCTTCTTATGGCTGAGTAATATTCCATTGTATATATGTACCACAGCTTTTTTATCCAGTCATCTATCGTAGGACACTTCGGTTGCTTCTATGTCCTGGCCACTGTGAATAATGCTGCTATGAACATCGGTGTGCAAATATCTTTTCGGATATGGGTTTTCAAGGCTTTGGAGTGAATACTCAGTAGAAGGATTACTGTATTATATCATAGATCAATTCTTAGTTTTTTGAGGAACCTCCATACTGTTATCCATAGTGGCTGTACCAATTTGTGACAAAATTTTGATGTCCCAGAAATTTAAGCACCAGAAATTGCTTGCTGTGACGAAGAGTTGACTTTCGTTGGAGTCAGACAAAGTACATTTTGAGTTCTGGCATTGCTGCTTTCTACTTGAGTGACTTTGGGTAGATCATTTAACTTTTCTGAATTTCAGTTTGCTAATGTGTAAATGAAGATAATTATACCTACTGTGAGGTTGTTGACAGAATAAGAGGGGATTTACTTAAAGCATCAGGCTGTGACATGCAAGTGTTGACTCTGTCGCCACTATTATTATTCTATGACCATTTTTCCCTCTATTTTTTCTACCCCTTTTTCTTTCAGTTTTATATTTAAGATCTTGATTACTTCTAGACCTCACATCTTATCTCAGCTGGAAACTATATCATTTATAAATTGACCGAAACTCATTAACACTTATGTGTTAACCGCTCTTAATTTATGTGAGTTTAAAACCTTTTCTTGCACACAGAACAGCAAAAGTGATTTTATTTTATTCCTGCATTTAATTGAGAAAGGGAGGGGTATGCTAAGGTGAACTACATTTAACCTCAGGGTCAAAACTAAAACATGAAACTATAATTAAAATATGAGGCTTGAATTTATAAACTGTGTATTTCTTGTTGTTTAATTATTTTACCCTGGGTTTCTTTATTATCACCTTTAATGTATTTCTTATGCATGCATATGAAGAAGAGTAAATAAATATCCAGTTTAAAAATTTTTGAAACTTTAAATAACTGCTTCTCAAATGAAAACTGATAATAAAATGGTGCAACAGGTAACCAAAGCAGATCATTTGTGAAGTGGCACACTAAAGTCATGAAATTCCACTAAGGGATGTTCCTTAGAACTGGAAGTCGGAGAGCCAAAATGAAACTAGTCTTTAGGTGGAATAAATTAGTTCTTAGCTTATTACTATTGAAAGTGTGATTTAATATTTTAAACTCCCTGGTATATGCCAATCACTGGTGCCTGTTCTACTACCCGTTATTATTCTTAATTTAGAAGGTGTTCGAAGTTAAATAACTTGCCCAAGTTTGCTCATCTAGATACTAGAATCATGACTTGAACTCAGTTCTGTTTGATTATGAAGTCCATTGTTCATTTACAGTATTATTATACTGAGCCATTTCTACATGATTGTAGTCATTTGTGGTTTGTAACTAGAGGTATTGAAATAGATTACATAGGCTAAGTACCTTCCTTCTTCTTGTGTGTCCTAAGACTTAGAATGACAAATTTTAGCCCTCTTTTACTTTATTTCTGTTTGTACCCAGAGTGATGATGACTTTGCATTTATTCATTCTAAATTCTTTGTGTGTGTGCTTGTACAAAAAGACATACAGAAATACTGAAACCATGATGTCAGAAATAGTGAAGCTTATTTAGGTTGAGGTGAAATGATCAGACTAGAGTAATTAAGTGTTTTGAAAGGAAAAAAGGACTTTTTTTTCCTTCCATTAAAGATAACATGTATTAACTTCATCATGAAAAATATAATTTTTCATAAATTTTTTAAATCCTAAAATTAACAGATGAATATCATTGACATATTTTGCTCTAAAATGGTATGCTGACATTGTGTTTTGTATTTATTTCCAGAGTGAGTGAGGTGGGGTGGGGAGCGAGAACCCATTATTTCCTTTAAAGATATTTGCATATTGTCCACACTGGGTAGTGCCTTAAGTACTCTTATATATCTAGATTTTGTAAAGTAAGTTCTGTAGTTTTAAGACTTACAGATGTATTCTTTTTTTCTCCTCATTTCTCTTACCTTCATTCACATCATTATAATGTATTCCACAGATCTTTATTGAATTTTCTTCTGTCTTGGTTATTTTATAGTGACCCAAGCCAAAAATAGATAGAGGCACAAATTGAAAGGCTCAAGAAATTGCATTATAAGTTTATTTTTAAATAATCAATCATGAAATGCGAGGTGACCCTATGTGGCAGCTTTTATTTTATTTTTAACTTAACATCACGTTTTGATTATACTTATCATGTCTTTCAAACGTGATCCAGCTGTTCTCGCAACTGTTTCCGGCAACAGACTTCCTGTTGTTCTGCTGCTGAAGCCAGTGTTAATGGACAGAAATTATTCCTAATTACTCTTTATTCCCCCACTTCTTAGCCTGCTGTGTTGTTTGTGTTTTCATTAGCAATTGCTAAAGAAGGGAATTGGAGGAGATGAGAACTGAGGGATGCTCAATTATTGCAGTGGTTGAAAACTGCCTGAATTTGCCAAGAAATTTTTTAAAGTTAATTTAAGAAAAATAGTTCACGTGATTTGATTACAATATTTAATAGCTGTCTCTTGTATCATAATAATTACTTCCTCTTGTAAAAGTACCTAACTTTTGATTCAGGAGGAGGTGAAGTATTGTAAGCATGTGGCTCATTTTATATGATGTTACAGGTTGAAATAGAACCTTGGCAGGAGTGAGGAGGCCTCAAATAAATAACCGATTTCATGATCATGCTGCTTCATAACAACTTCTGATTTTATTATAATAAGAAAAATGTATATTTGGATTCATACGATTAAATAAATATTAGCTAATGGATATTAAAAGTTTGGTGCTTTTCTCTGCTATATATTTTGAAAATTAATAAACTATATTTAATATTAAGTCAAGCAACTTTTAAAAGTTTATTATGTGTCCCTCCCACATGTACCTTCTAAAATCACAAACACAGGGTTTTGGATGACATTTTTTTTTATTTATAAAAACAATATACTTGGAAATAAAATTTTAGAAGTATAAAAGCAGTATATGAAAAAATGAAAAGTAAAGTTCTCCTCCTCCCTTCCAACCTCCAGTCTTAATTCTCATATCCTCTTCCCCATAACTTTTTAGTTCTTTTGAGTGGTTGCTTCTCTTCTGTAAGCAATGTGCTTACACCTCTGTTTCTTAATTTATGTGTTTTCCTTGTTGGCTCAGGTCGTCGCTTTGAACCATTAGGAATTTGACTTCTTATACATTTCTCAACTTTGTAATCATATTTCTTCCTCCATTATCGTAATAATTCTAAGTATTAGACTTTGAGCGTATATTTATTGCTTCGTTAATTTTGAACAGTAACCGGTGGCTGCCCAGGATAGAACTAGGCCTTTGAGGTTTCTGTTCTTCTCTTCTCTGCCCCTTACTGCCTGGCTTCTCCCAGCTACACTCTTAGTTCTACAGTGTCAAAATGTAAGTTCTGTCCTTTTCCTATAACCGTTTTTCATATTTTCTCTTGAATTTGAAAGTCAAAAACTAATAAATAGCACTTATAGCATTTGCGTGAATAGTATTTGCCTAGTTTATCGTGCCGTGTGTTAAATGATCAGTGTGGACAGGCTGTTCACCTGAGCCCTCGGCGTAGCCATCGTTACGGGCTTCTTTTTATCGCCTGCCTGGATTCTTAGTTCTCCTCTTTTCTTAGATTCTTTCATGTCCTCTTTTTATTTTTCCTTTTGCATCGTTGACTGGTGTACATTTTGCAAAAATTTTACAGAAAATGTATGGGAGATTGATTCTGAGTCCATTTATAACAGAATGTCTCTTTTTTTGGAGGCGGGGGAGGGGATAAGGAGTGTTACCTTCTACTTAAATAACTTTAAAATATCTAATGTAGTAACTTTAAATATAAATTACTGTGCATGAATTGAAATTTCTATCATAAATAAGTAAGTGGTCTTATAATAGTTTAAACATTTGTCATCTATACTTCCTGGCATATTTGTTAGATTAACAGGAGAAAAGATTAAAAAACAAATAGGAAAAGGTAGATATCTGAAAATTTTTAAAATTCTGTGGTTTTCTGAGGATGTGTGTAATACAGAAATTTATAAAGAAATTTATTTTCTATCTATTTTTATTGTTATTTAGACATTTAAAAATAAATTCCTCCTATTAATTTCCACTACTTTAAGAAATAGCTGTTTTTTACATAATGCCAATTTTTTTCTTTTCTGAAAATGGTCTGTTTCGATTTATAGACAGCATGTTCTTCCATGTGTATGTGTGTGTATGTGTGTGTGTGTGTGTGTGTGTATGTTTGTGTGTGTGTGTGTGTATTTACTATATTAATCCAGACACATTTAAGTTGTGATTCTGCAAGGAAGTTTGGAGTTGTTTTATTTGTTATGAAATAGTGTCTTTGACCCTAATGAACATATGTGCAGACTTTGGTCGAATGTAATATCCTGTTATAATATTTATGGTTTTTAACTTTGACATAACTGAACTAAAATTAGTAATTGCATCAGAGAGCATGTTTAAGTTAGAAAGAAACTATGGTTGCTAGCTATATTTCTGTGTATTATTTAAATCTTTAAGTTTTGTCTTCTGAAACTGGAATAGCCACTGTGATTTCTTTTTTTGAAGTCTAACATTTGAAAATAAATTCTCTATACTCTGATAGAAAATTAGTCACAGCAGCTGGTACTTGGAGAGCACTAAAGCCATTTAATGCAGTATAATTAGGTTCTAGGCCCTAATGCTGAATGGTACCGTGATGGCCTGAGTGAGTTAGCAAGACTCCCAAGACACCTAAATTGTTACTAGAGAATGCCTTGGCCATTAAGAATAATAGCACCTGGTTATGAAATAACCAAGTTCAGAGCTTTTTAAGAAAATCGAAATGCTAAGGCGTGTATTATTTCTCTCTTGGTTAAATTAACCACCAGCTTCTATAATGTAGAGCTTCATATATTCACCGAACAAATGTTTGAGCCTCTTCAAAACTACCAGTGATGCCTGAGGATTTTATGTCAGGTGAAGTAATGTCATGGGAAGGTTATTAGGCCTAGAAGCTACCTCACATTAAAGAGCAATAAAAATTTATTTGGTTTCTAAATAAGTAAAAACGATTGTCTGTTTTCTTGTAATAACTATTGCCTATATATTGATTTTAGGATTTGACAAAATTAAAAATTGGAAAGTAAAAATTGAAATCAGAAGAGTTATATTGATATAGATACATTCTGGGATGAATAATTTACATGAATGATAAGAGAATTACTTTAAATGAAGCAGTTAGGACTTTTTAAAAGGCCAGCATTGCACTTGTCTTAAAATTATCAGAATTTACATGTATTTTATATATAGTAGTTTTCCTTATCTGAGACCCCCAGTGGATGCCTGAAACCACAGTTAATATTGAACCCTATCTATACTGTTTTTTCCTGTGCAGACACACCTATAATAAACTTTACGAATTAGGCACAGTAAGAGATTAACAATAACTAAAAATGGAATAGAACAATTCTGACAATATACTGTACCGAAAGTTATGTGAATTTGGTCACTTGTTTCAGAGATTTCTCTCGGAGATCGGAGTCTTCGATATACAGGCTCAGATGCTTTCTGGTGTAACATGTTTCCATCATTTGAAACAGCACGTTCTCTGTTCATGTCTTCTAGCCACAGATTTAATGCCTTTTGCATCTTAACCAAACACTTGTCATGCAGTGTGGCATTAACTTTTGCAGTTTGAGATGCAATTGCAAAAGCAACATAGATTTCTTTTTCCTGTTTCAGTTTCATGGATAGATATGTTTTGTTTTTGTTTGTTTGTTTGTTTAGGGGAGGCAACCCTTGGTTGACCTCACAGATTGCAAGGACCTTGTCAGCTTACAATCAGTCCCTTATTTATTCGTTCATTCATTCATTCATTCATTATTCATTTATTACACCTACAACACTTGGTCTCCCATCTAGTACTGGCCAGGCGCGACCTTGCTTAGCTTCTGAGATGAGACATGATCGTAGATTTATTCTTACCGTAGACTTAGCAATGTCAGTGTACAATTTTTCTTATTCAAGAATTTTTACCTTTTCATTTAAAGGAAGCTCTTTCTAGCTACTCTTTGGTATATCCAAACTGCCAGCATCACTACTCATGCACTTTGGAAACATTGTTAAGTAAAATAAGTGCGACTTGAGCACAAGTGCTTCGATACAAATAAATCTGATAACCAAAATGGCTACTAAGTGACTAACAGGCGGGAGGCATTAGAGCATGGAGATGCTGGACAAAGAGGTGATTCATTGGACAGAGCAGAGTGGTGGGAGGTTTATCTTGCTACCCAGAATGGTGAGCAATTTAAACTTACAAATTGTTTGTTTCTGGAACTTTTCATTTAAATTTTTTGGACCATGGTTGACTGCAGGTAACTGAGACCATGGAAGGGGAGAGACCATGGATAACGGGGCCTGTGTTGTCTTTCAGGGCAGGAAACGTGGAAACCAAGTCTCTATGGCTTAAATTTTTGTGTGCTAAATAAACACTTTTAGGGTTCCTGCAATTATTATTTAAAAAATAGGCAAGTTAATAATGGTGTTTGATTTCCTTACTTTCTGTAATACAGTTTAATACAGTCATTTGCGGGGGGGGGGGGGGAATAGCATAGTAATCTTAAGGGAAAATATTCATGTTAACCCTTGTAACCAGAAAGAATGGAATGCAGTTTGCTTTCATGTGCCTGTACTCTTTGTCACAGAAATGGCCTAGCATGTCATCGTTTTCATACCAAAACTCTAACATTTATGGAAGAATTACTGTGTGCTGAGGAACTATGCTGAATGGTTCCTTTGGAATAGCTGTTTAGTCTTTATATAAGCTCAAGCAAGAAATACTAGTGTTCCCCTTTTTTTTCCTTTCAGAGTAGGAAACTGAGGCTCTGGTGTGGGAGGTGGTTAGTAACTTGTCTAAAGCCACACGGAGAGCCACCGGAATCCAGAAGGGCTCCAGAGCCTGTGCCCTTCAGCACTGCATCACACTGCCCCCCTGAAAAGCACCGGAGTGGTCAGATGTATTTGTGGCCTGGGGCAGTGTTCCTTTCTGGAAGTGCTGACCATTTGCTCTTAATTTAGGCATCAGTGGGATAGTTATGATTAGAGGTTCCCAATAAAAAGATGGCTCTTTTGATCTTCATTCCTTTGATTTCATTGTTATACTTTAATAGGTGTGGGTGTATAGGGATGGGGTATGGGAGGAGGCAGTTAAGAACAGGGACAAATTGAATAAAATGTACTATCAGAATATAATTAAATTTCTGGGAATCTTTTGTCTCTATTTTGAACCCTGGCCTCTTTTCATGTCTTTTAGATTTCAGTCATATTTCTATGATGTGGCGAAAAGAAGGGGAGACCTGAATTCTAAAATCCGCTCTTGTGTTCTTTAGTTATCTGACCTTGGAAAAGTTATAACCTCTCTAAACTTCAGTTTCTTCTCTAAAGTTGATCTTCTGATCAGTAAATGTTCCCAAGGGTTTTCGCATCTCTAAATTTTGGTGGTTCTAGGAGATATTTTAATTCATTATTTTTTGCCTGTCTTCCAAAGTAGAAAGACCTAAATTCTCTTCAAAGTTAGTGAAGTTGAAAGAAACACAAAGGATCCTGAGATAGACTTCTTGAGGACATTGGCTCATTTTTGAGGACGTTGGCCTAGCTATAAAGTGATGGAGCTGGCACTTCAGTGGAGGTCTGTCTGACCCAAAGCCTGAGTTTTTAGCCCCTTCATTATAGGCTTCATATTAAATTAGAGTAGAAAAATATTCGAATTTCTATTACGAGCAAGCATCCAGATGGTTTTTATTTTATTGGTCATGTAATATTTTTTTACAAAATGATAATGACCGTGAATATTTCTGAAAAAAAATTTACCAAGTCTCTTCTGAGAGGCTTCTCTGATAGAATACACATGCCTCTATGTAGAATTACTTCATTTGGCATTACTTATTTAGAAGTGTGTTAATTTTTATTTTTCATGACATTATATATATAGTAAGGGTGTTGATAGTAGAATTTGTAGGAAAGGAGAATGGAGAAGGAAGTCTGTATACTCTTCAACATAGATTTGCAGAACAGGGTTGAAAACATACACATCTTTTAGAGATCCTGAGTAAGCACAAACTATTAAAACAATTCTCTGAGCTGCAACCTCTACGTATGATGCAGAAAATACACTGAATGCCCTGGAAAGGAACTGTTGTTTCTTGTGCATGTTTATAAAATGTCATTAAAAGCATATGTTCTTGCTTCCCGAGGTTTTGTTAGAGGCCAATGTATACATGATTAGTTCTCTGAGAGCAGAATCTGTGCTAGTGGAATGTGCATTTGCGTCACTTCCTTTGGTAAAAGCAATTGAATTGAAAACTCCTTTTTATTTTTTTACCCTCTTCTGACAAAATTTCAAGCATGAAACCATTGTCTAGTGTCTTGGGGTTTTTTGTTTGTTTGTTTTAAATAATACGTACAAAGAGATATAGCACTACATTTATGTTACTGGTTTTTATCTAAAATAAAAATGATAAGTCCTCAACTGATTATATGCTCTCCTCACTTCATTATATGGTTTGGTGGAAATAATCCAGATAAAAATGGCATTTTAGTTTTTTTCTTTAGATCTTCTTCGTGGAAGTACAGGTGGTTCTCAAGTTGAACATTTGAGTGGGAGGTTAGAAATGGGAATATTATGGTTTGATAAAACTCAGTGGGAGAATCTGATAAGTTCCTCCAAATTGAGAACCATTCCATTAATCTTTTTTTGCTAGTCAGATATTCTAATCTTGGATGTAGAATATTTGATAACAATTATGATACGCATTTAGTTGGGAGATGTAGTTTCTATTTCCTGACAGATTTCCATGTGTTAAGGCATTGTGACCATATTTTCCTGAAAGTCCTTGAACATATTCATAATAACTACTTTAAAATTCTTGTTTGCATGGGTCACCTCAGGATTGATTTCTGTTGACTCTTTTTTCTCTTGATTAGGAGTCTCAGAAATATTCCAATATGTACAATAAATCATATGGTCATCTGTGACAGGAATTTGTTCCATATTGAGTATGCAGTGTGCTTATCTTTTTTAGTATTTTGGTTTTCTTTTTTTTTTTCTTATAAATTATCTATCTTATTATGGGATAACCTGAGAAATGGGTTGAAACATGAATTCATTGCCTCATCTTTGTCAGAAGTTTCTGTTTTCTGTAAAGCAAAATGCTTTAGATAGTTTAGTATTTTTTTTAATTGCTAGTAATTTGGTTAATATACTTGAACTGAGTGAAAGACTTATTTCAGAAATAAAAGTAGTTTTATTTATATATTCCCTCTGTTCCAACTATTTTAAAAAATGGTTATTTAATTTAAACATGCTAGAAATGAAAACTTTGTAAGAACTAAATTGTAATAATATTAGAAGTAAAGACAAATATGTCTTTCCTTAAATAAGAAATTAATTTAAAATTCACTTGAGGCTTAATCTTTATCATAAAAAAAAGTTCATAGAAAAAGATTATGAATGTGTATGTGTGTCTCTGTATGTCCAGATGCCTGTTACATTAAGTGCTTATTTTCAATGTTCGTACCTATTTCTAGCTACATTGATTTTTCAGTAGAGTTATGCACATTAAAAATATAATAACTGTCAACATTAATGGAAATATTTTAATAATTTTCTAAATCATTAATTCATATTTATTGATTTATGTTTGAGAGATAAAGCATAAAGATATAAAGATAAAGGCTATAGGTTTGCCTCTGGGTATAACTTTGGCAGCATCACATGGACAAGATTTTAGGGGATTGAAGGGCTGATAATTAATATTTGTTCAAATTTAACCCTTAATTTTCACGACAACCTTGATTTCTTTTTCTTCATTTTCTATTTGAAGAAACAGACCATGTATTATATTTTCCCAGGCTGACACAATACGTGAGTGCCGGAACTGGAATTTGAACTCAGTGCTATCTAATTCCAAACAGGATGTTTTTTATTAAGTGAACAGTGTGTTTTTCTTTTTTGGTTTGTTTTTAAATTTTTTAATTCTATATATAGTTTAGGGGACTGGATATGGTTCTTTTTTTGGTGGGTTGAAGAGTCATTTACAATTTTTTATTGTTAATCCTGAGATTTACTGTATTGTACTTACTGAATATGTTGTCATGATTTTCTCATGCTTCAAATTAACGTTTTCTTACTTTTAGTACATAATCTTTTTAAAAATTCATTGTTGTTTTGATATGTCTCTAGATTGAAAAGATCTCATACTCTATATCTCCCATATTGTTCATAGGTTGCATATATAAAATTAACCTTATCAACTTGAATTTTACCTCACATTATTACTACTTGCCTATTTGGCAAAAAAAAAAAATAGAATATTGTCTTAAAGAATGTTTGATTTCAAAATCCAGATGAAATTGAGTTCTTGGGAGACACACATGACTAGAAACTACCCCTAGTGTGAGAGAGTGTATTTTTTGTATAAAAAGAATAGAAAGAAACTTAATTCACAAACAACTTCTTTTTTTCCCTTAGTAGATCACAATCTGTGACATTCTCTTAGGTTTTAGAAACAACTGAGTTGGTTTATCCTTAAAAGAAACTTGATTACATAAAAGGCATACACTATCCCTGATGAAGAAAAAGGATGTTATAAAGATTAGAAAGAGTTATGATCCTCTCATGTCTACAGAGATAGAATCATAGGCTTTGACTAAGATAGATTAATTTCTTTGCTTTTATAAATTCCTTATTCAAAATTAGTTAATAAACATAATAAAATGGAGAGCTCTGGACTTGGGAAAACCAAATTGACCTAAAAATTTGTTACTATATTCCATTATTACCTTCTGTTTTGACCTTTTAGCTAGTTTAATAAATTTATAAAATTTCCGATGGATTTCTTTAGAACTTTATTTATTTATAAATATGTCTTTAGTTTTAATATAAATATTCTCTTGAGACTGTATTTTGTTGATCGAACTTTCAAATTTGAAAATAGCTCTGTAATAAAGTAAATCGTGACTGTACACTGTCAGACATTGATACCTTTTATGAAGCATTTTTTAAAAACTTAGGTGATAACATATTTAGGTGACTGCTTTTATTTAATGTTACAGGCTAGTCTTTTTTTTTTTTAGCTCTTTGATACTTTAAGTTTTATTTAAGCTTCATCTTTACTAGTTTTTGTTGGTTTTCCTCATTTCTTTTATTGGTAATTCCTCTTAGTTCTACTTTCTACAGATACCCAAAATTGACCATTTGTCACCATCTCCATACAACTGCTTTTATCTAAGCCTTCATCGATGTCGTCTGTGTGGATCCTCTCGGTAGCCTCTTACTGAATTTTCTGCTTCCACTTCTTTCTCTACACAGCAGATAGAGAAATCTTCCTAAAACATGTGCTCCTCTGCCCAGAACCCTCTAATGCAGGGGTCCCCAACCCTTGGGCCATGAACCGGTACTGGTCCATGGCCTGTTAGGAACCGGCCACACAGCAGGAGGTGAGTGTCAGGCGAGCAAGCGAAGCTTCATCTATTTGCAGCTGTTCCCCAGTGCTACCATCACCGCCTCAGCTCCATCTCAGATCATCAGGCTTTAGATTCTCATAGGAGCACCTGTCCCTGGTACCAAAAAGGTTAGGGACTGCTGCTGTAAAAGGTAAAGTCTTGGTATGACCCTAAGTGTCATATGTGACTGGCCTACGACTGCTTCTCTAATCTCATCTCCTAACACGCTCTTCCTTCACTCTGCTCTAAACACAGGGCTTTTCTTACTGTATTCCTCATATTTCAGAATATTGGTACTAACCAACTTCCTCCCAAGATGGCTCTTTTAGATATTTGAATGAGTTGTTCTTGTATCTCATCTAAGAATTTACTAAAACACAATTTATCAGAAACTGCCCCTGAACTTTCATATTTAAATTCTTCTTCCCACCTCACTTGCAGTTCATTCTACATGCAAAATTGTAGGTTTTTTGTCTTTTTCTCATCTTTAAAGTTTTCTTATCTATGCCTCATTTAACAGCAGATATTTTTAGCAACGTATTTTAGTCAATTCCTTCAAAACATTCAAATTAATTGTATAAAAACAAAATCTTTTTTTATACTGATAAAATCACTACCTTATATGATGTTTTATTAAATCTCATAATTATGACTAAAGATGCAATTGGCATTAATGCTTTAAGAATAAATACTTGATGCTCGCTAAAGCTGAAATTTAACTGGTTTCCAGTTAAGTGTAGATTTTATTTTAGAGTAGTCTACCAGATTCAGCATGCAGACTATTCAGTTATCAATTAGAATATTTTAAAGGAAGTCTGTTAATTGTCTAGGGAAGTGATCAAGTAGATCTCAATCAAAAGAGTTTGATTTGTAATTAAAAACAAATAAATTTAGCTTGTTTATATAAAAGAGCTCTTCTAGATTATTCTTTATTGTTGGACTAGTTTATTTTGAAAATAAACTATATATCCATATTAGAAATTTTACTGTAAAGTTAATTTCCAAGAGGGGGAATGATAACTACAGAATGAATGGTGCCTAACATATATTGTAAAAAATATACCTAATGAGAAACTTCTAGAAATGGATAATAGTGATGTTTGCACAACATGTAGACGTACTGAATTCCACTGACTTATACACTTAAACATGGTCAATTTTGTTATTTAGATTTTACCACAATAAAATAAAATGAAAATAAAATATATCTACACTTGTATTCTTTTAGTGTAAAGAAACCTGTGACAATATTACTGTGCAGTATAGAAAAAAGAGCAGAATTTGTGGTATTAGAAGACTTGTGTTTATACAACACAGTAGTACCTTCTTATCCATGGTCTCACTTTCCATAGTCTTAGTTACCTGAGGTCTGCCACAGTCCAAAAATATTAAATAGAAAATTCTGGAAGTTAGCAATTTATACATTTTACACTGTGTGCTGTTCAGCATAATGAAATCTGTACCATCACACACCCTCCTGCCCAGGACGTGAATCACCCATTTGTCCAGTGTCTCCATGCTATATGTTTATGTATGTGCTACCCACTCGCAGTTACCAGATTAGTTATCAGATGTCTTGAGAGAGACCATGTTCACATAACTTTTATTACAGTATATTGTTATAATTGTTCTATTTTATAATTAGTTGTTTTTAATATGTTACTGGGCCTAATTTATAAATTAAAGTTTATCATAAGTGTGTCCGTATAGGAAAAACAAAAACACGGCATATAGAGGATTTGGGACTACCAGTGCTTTTAGGCATCCACTGGGGTCTTGAAACGTAGCCTACAATGATGGGGTATGGGGAAGACTTCTGTACTAGCTCTACCATGATTGAGTTGGATCAATTTTGGCAAATCTTTTACATTTTCTTAGCTGTAGTTGTCTTGTTTCATATGAATGTGCTGACTCTTCTCAACTCTCAGGAGTTTCATGAGGAACAAATGAGGTTATTTATATAAAAGTCTTTTATAAATTCTGAAGCAATTTATAAATTTTAGGTGGAATTTTGCATATTTTCAGAAGAGTAATTTGTTGAACTAATTATTGATGTTGCTTATAAGATTTTGGCTTGAGGCATTTGCTCTTGAGGTTTTAAATTGCTTATTTAAATTGCTTATTTAAATATTTTTTTTTGTTTTTCTTTGTGAAAATGCAGCTGTTTTTTTTTTTTCCAGAATATACTTAATAATTAAGAATGAAAATGTTTAGCTTGTATTTGGAGAGTTCCACTTCTTATTGGCATTATTAAGTTTTCTGGTTTTTATTATTAATGTTTTAGCTTAACAGGTCCTCTTTGTAACATCTACCGAGAGAGCCTCCTGAGCTGAGATAAATAACTTTGCTTTTTCTTTCTTATTGAAGTCAGTGAATTAAAAAGTTATCCAAAAAAAAAGTTTATACATAGAACAGAGAATGGTAGATTGGGTAAGGTACAATGATGAGGTCATAAATCAGATTTAAGTTATAGAAACTTATTTATTTAAAGTGCCTTTGTGGTTGCTTACCTTAAGTGAGCTAATTTTTTTTTCCCTCTGAACAAAAACAGCGAGTTGGAGGAACTTAGTATTAGTTAATTTACAGATTTTTTTTTTTTTTGGCAAAAATAAGAGCTAGGATGTAAGAAAATGAGCAATAGAAAGCTCACCTTGGAAAGAAGCTCTTTTAATAAGAGAAGCAGAATAATCAGAATTTGAAGAGGAAACAACATGTATTAGGTAAATATTTATGAAATGTTCTATTTGGGGCATTACAAAGACTTAAGAAGTATAATACTGTGTGTAATACTAAAAAGAATCCATTTTCTTAAACATCTTCCATCGTTTTAATCAATAAATTTGTATTGACTATGATTAATAGAGCAAGTAGCCTGTGTTCAGTTTCAAGTGATTATTTTTCCCCTTAGTTGTAACGTTTTTGCTCTTTGCTTCAGAATTCCTTTAGTTAGATCTGTGTTCATTGACATATTTAAAATTTTTAATTTGAGTGACTTTAGGTTGCATATTCACTCAATCTTGTGTTTGCCGTGGTCTCTTTCATTCCTATGGTCTCTGCCTTATCCCCTTCCGCACCCCCAGTTTCACTTATGTGAAACATCTGGCCTCTGGAGGCATATGTAACTCTTTCTAAACCTTTACTTAACAGGCAAAAGGCAGGCATGAAAAGCAAAAGGATAACTACTGTCTGTTTAACCCATGCCTGCAAAATGCTTGCCTTATCCTGTTGTGAAGGATTCCCACAAGGCTTGGATGAGCAAGTCTGAAACTGTATGATCTTTAAATTGTCTTATGCATGGTGTCTTCTTCTGTTTTTAGTTATAACCGTCCAATTCTTTAAGTGCTACCAAGTCCGTCATTTGCCGTAATATATGACACATAAAGGACTACATGCTAAATTAAGCCTTGAGCCACAGTGTGATGGAGAGTAAAGACGTCTAGTTTTGTCTAGTTATTTCTTATACTTTTTGAATAGATACCTATTGGAAAGGATGCATTCTTTGGGGGACCTTTTGGGGGTGTGGTCTATTAATACAGTAATAGTTTCAATTATATTTAAATGAATGTCCTCAAAATGTATTTGTTAAGCTGTTTACATGGTAATAGAACTTTAAAAAATAAGTCCTGTATATCATTATATATTTCGAAATTAAAATCTCTGAACCATCCAGGTATCACCCTGTTTAAAATTGCCTTGTCCTCATTCTCTTTCTTGCTCTGTCTTGTTTTCCTTTATAGGACACTTTGCACTTAACGTCTTATGTATGTTTCTTTATTCGTTGTGTCTTTCCAGCTGTGTACACCATGAGAGCAGAGACTCATTTTGCTCACTGTCCTGTTCACTCTTTAGAACAGTGTCTGACACACAATGAAAGAGAGACTGACTAAATATTTGGCATCTATGTGCATGAAACCCTTCTCATCCAACCTTAGCATGTTCTCTTCTGGGTACTGCCCTCTCCATTCTATGATCAATGTTCCTTTAGCTTAATATTTTTAAAGCACTGATCCTGATGTAACTTCCCATCCTCTAAGCACTCCATTGCACATACCTCTGAGCTCCTTTAGGAAAAAGAACTTTTTTGTCCTTCGTTGTCCTCATCTGCTTATCTGCTGTAGCTAACAGTGTCTGAAGGTACTCAAGAATTATTCGTAGAGTGAAGGACTGATATTTTACATATGCAAAGCCAGAAGTCCAGAGGCGATAGGGCACATGTTGATGGATTATGGTGCTAGTTAGCAGCCTAGGACCAGACTCCATGTTTTCTGGCTCCCTCAGTCCAGTGCTGTACTACTCATAGGAATGAATTTTGATTTTTAACAGAAAGTCTTTTTGTTTCTTCACTACAGATATTGATGACGTTAAGAAGTACAAACCAGGTTATTTGGAAGCAACACTTAATTGGTTTAGATTATATAAGGTGCCAGAAGGAAAACCAGAAAACCAGTTTGCTTTTAATGGAGAATTCAAAAACAAGGTGAAGATAATAATCTTATTTTAAAATGTCCCTCATGATATTTGTACTTTTTCACTTTGGGGGTTTCTTAAATGAGTATTTGTATATAACATGATAACAAAGTGCTTTGTAGTGATATTTGAGGGCATTATTTTATCACTTTTATTTAAAAAATTTTTCAGGAGATCTCATTGAATGGATAAAGCCAAAAAATATATCTGTCTATCGATAGCTCCTTCATCTCAGAATATGAAGAATTTCCACGATAAGTCTTATTCTTCAAATTATGTAGGAAGAAAAACCTGTTTACTATTCTGGAGAGGAGACAGTGACCATTAGTGTAAATCCATAAGGGCTTATCTCCTATGTGTTCATTCTGCCATAACTGAATTAAGCGCTGATTTAAGAAAACACGTGAATTTTCTTACTGTCATAGGACTTTTCTATTAGAATACCATAAAGTTATCATATAGTGCCTCTAATATGACACAAATGGAGAAAATAAAGAGTTAAAGTCTAAAACATGGAATAATTTTTAAAAGTTGTTACCACTCTATAAATTACACATTATAAACCGACATTTAAGTGGATACTAACAAGCAAAGTATGTTTTGTAAGTAAACTGGCCATGTTAATGAAAACCTAAGATTTGTAATAAGTATTTTGCTATACAGAATTTATTGCTGACCGAGTATTTTTTAAACACCCTTAAGATCTTGTGGGCTTTGTCCAGGATTATTAAATATTAATATGAAACTACTTTAGATTGGTTCTTTTTAAAAACTAAATATTATAAATGTATAAATTTTTAAAAATTTTTTTCCTCAGAGAAGGATGTTGTACTTTATGTTTGAAATAATACAAATTTCAAACTTACATAGCACTGTTGTGGCCCCTTATTGCCTCAGGGTAAGGCTGCCAAATTATAAATTTATAAAAGAGGCATTTTGTTTTATTTGTTTATTTCA
This sequence comes from Eonycteris spelaea, assembly GCA_003508835.1. Lineage (NCBI taxonomy): Eukaryota > Metazoa > Chordata > Mammalia > Chiroptera > Pteropodidae > Eonycteris > Eonycteris spelaea. Next base: position 7,864,257 of record PUFA01000062.1, read on the forward strand.
CTTTGACAAGCAGGAATTATTTTCTGAATAAACACCAGGTTGTTTATATAATCTCATTTCTGAAAATAATCATTTTATAAATTACTTTTTACCATGCTATTTAAAATATAATGCCTAACTCAAGAAAATTAAATTGTGCCTCTTTAACATGATTGAAAAGATGGCTTCCACACCATCTAGATTTTTCCTGCCTACTTCTGTAAGCAAGTACTGAAATTAACTCTAAATAATTGCAATTATCTAAGTAATTTCATTTAAAATCTTCCCTTGTATTATGCAGATAATAAATTGGACTTCTTACCTCATATTTTGAGACTTCCCAATACCATATCACTGAGAATTAAGCCATTCCCCTTCATCTGAGGCAATAGCAGACCTGAGCCAACTTTTCAGAAGTAAATTCCCCATTATTATTATATCTCAGTTCCCTCGATTTTTTTAGAGTTTGAGCAAAAATTGATTGGAAGAAAGGGGCAATGCCAAACCAGAGTGGTTTAAGAGTGAATGTACCCCCATATTCTTTATTTTCTTCATTTCTTACCACATTGTGGTTAGTTGTCATTGAAGGAGAAAAGAGCTAGTATGAATTAGCTAATACATAAGGACTCTTCTTAAGGAAAAATAGCAACATTTGGGGGAAAAATATAAAGAATTATTTGCTTTGGAATAATAAAGCAAGTTTTCTTTAGATGGTTTCTAGATAATATAATCTAGCAAGAGGTGTATTTCTTGTTGATTTTGCCTTTTTAGATACCATATGAATTTATACTGAGAAAAATTTTGAAAATGTTAAGGCAGTTTACTACCTTTAGACAGTGGCTGATCTAAATTATGCATTTAGACTGCTTACAGTTTTGATGACAATGAAATTAACAGATGAGAGCTTGCGTACAAGCTAGGTACTAAGCTAAACACTTGACACACAAATCTTACTTATTCTTTCAACAGCTCTGTGATTTAAATCAGGGGCTGGCAAACTTTTTTCTGTAAATATTTTAGACTTCATGGGGCATATGGTCTCTGTTACCACTGCTAGCTCCACCATTGTAGCACCAAAGCGTCATAGGCGAGGCACAAATGAATGGACGTGACTGTTGTTAAAATTTTATTTACAAAACCAGGTGGCAGGCCAGATCTGACCCATAGGTCCTAGTTTGCCAATCCCTGATTTAGATCGTCCCCATTGCATTCCATTCTTATAGAATGAAGAAATTAAGATTTAGTGAGGTTAAGTAATTTGCCCAAGTCAAACAACTGGTAAATAAGGATGCTAAGACTTTATACTCAGGTTTGCCTGACTCCAAAGCTCATGTTCTTAACAATTAATTATCATAGTGAGTATAATGTTAGTACACTGTATCAGTATACCATATTAGTATGATGATGTGATTGCTATGTCTTTTTTGGTTTGGAACTAGGCTTTTGCTCTTGAAGTTATTAAATCTGCTCATGAATGTTGGAAAGCTTTGCTTATGAAGAAGCGTGATGGAGGGGCTATAAATTGGTAAGAATTTGCCTTTTCTGTGTAGCTATTTTATTATTAATTGGTACTAGACAGCCATGTACTACTACTCAGATCTGATTTTTTTTTTAAAGAGAATTGCAGTTGTTTGTTTGTTTTTTTCACTTAAAAAATACTTTATGGAACATCTATTTGGAAGACATCACCGCGTGCTGGACACTGTAAAGCTCAGTAATTGATATGGTTGCATTTCTCAAAGGATTTATAGTTTAGTGGAGTATTTATAATAATATTATTATAATGTGGTATGTGCAAAGATGGAGTAAAAAACAGTAGCAGTTTTTCAACATAAAACACATGGTTATGTTATTTATCTTGTAACTATCCTGTCATTTCTTGATAAGAATAGTGAAAGTCTTCTTTTCCAAGATCTGGATCTCTAGCTGCTTGATTCAGGGGAATCAAATAATATTAACATGTAATCAATCACTTTATTTTATTTTAAAACATTTAAATGTGTATTTATTCACCAATCTTTAGATATAAGGCTGAGACCTTTTCTATATAGATTCATATAGATTATATATTAGATATATTCTAACATAAAGTAGAAAATAAAGATCAGATCCCATAATCCATAATTTTACAATTAATAACCCTTACAGATTTTTAGGGTTCTTTTTTCTAACGTTTTATAGTTGCCTTACACATATCAGATTTGACACTAAGTTTTTACTGTGATTCTCTTTCTTGTGGCTTTTTAGAACCTCAGTAGTTTTAGGGCCTAAAGTGTTCATAGAAACAATTCTCTTCCCACACTCCCTTCATCTCCGAGCATAATTACTGCTGAAATTATAGTAACAAGGACAATCGACATAAACAGGTTTGGGAGCAAAAGCAACTGACTCTTGGTAAGCCTACTCTAGAAAGCAAAAGTACAAGGTCATTCTGGAGAGTCTACCACCCAACTTCATTGTTCCTGTCTCAGAATCCGGAGAAACTGGGAAGCCATCCACTCTTCAAGAAGTACTGGTTGAGGGTCTACTGCCAGGATTTCTGCTGTGAATAAAATGAATAGAGTCCCTGCTCTTTTGGAGCATAAAGTCTAGAATCAAGAGAGACTTTAAATCATTAGAATAAAGTAGTCAGATGGAATAAAGAAATAATCTCAAGGAATATTTTATCCAAGTCATCAAGAGACTCATCTTGCCTGTGACACAAATGCTCAGGCATTTTAGCTTCAGATTCTATTTCTTGTGCAAGCTAAAGTAACACTTCAGCTCTTTGATATCTTCCTGTTTGGGGTTTTTTTTTTTTTTGGTCTTTTTTTTTTTTTTTACCTCTTATGCAGACTACTCTTTTTTCAAGCATAATTTTAAAATTTAGGTAATTGTTTCTAATTTAAATAGTGTAATTTAAAACATTATAATTGGAAGTCTTCTAGTTCTGTCTTAGTAACTGATAAGCTCAATTAGTCTTTGTGGTCAGGTAGTCTGTCAGATTTAATGTGATGAGCTATGAAAGAAGGGATCTCTAATTTTGTGAAGAGCTATTTCTTTATCATTTGCTTTCTTATCTCCTTCCTAATCATACTTCCTGAAAACTTCTGCAGTTCTTGATGAGAGTCGTGTGCTCCTCAGGTTTCTTTAGCTACACAACTGGAGACCATCTCCTTGGTTAGTTTTTCCACGACTTAATATCATTCCTTCTGTGCCGATTCTAATTATCTTTGAGGGTAACTTTATTTCTAAGCTCTGGCATCATTTTGCTATCGTCTCCTTGGTGATGATAAAGATTACATTAGTAAGAGGTGATATGGAACTTAAACTGTTTCTAGGTTCTAAGTGTTTTATATGTGTTGTCTAATTGATATTCACAAGACCTCTGTTAGATATGTATCATTATTTCTTTTGCATGTGAAGACATTGAGACTGCACTGAGAGTAAGTGACCTAAGGTCACACTGCGTGGTGGAGCCAAGATGTAAGCCAGATTCTAAACCTACTCTCTTAACGGCTGTATTCTACCTCTACCATTTTAAAGAATACAACAAAATTCAATTTTTTTAGCTTAAAATTATCAGGATATAAATTGTTGGATGTAAATAATATGTATCTAAATAATTGAACATCAGAATCTTTAGAATTTAAACTCATTTTTCTTAAATTTTTTTATTACTACTTGATTTGTAAAATATATTTGCAGTTATTACATTTTTATTTCATCTTTACCAAATGAATTACTTCCCTTCGTTCTTTAAAATGTATTGCTGTGGATTAGCAAACTGTCTCCCACTTTCATTTTAACCTGTTTTCCTCACTTAGTTCAGTTTAGGGTCACATTTATCACAGCGATTCTCTCAAACAACAGTGTGTATAGTACATCAGAATTACCTCGGTCAACTTAGAAAGTCCCTTCTTTAAACTTAGTCAATCAGTCTCTAAGGAGTGTGGCCTAAGTCTCTATATGTTCTAAAAGCTCCCAAGGTGCTTCTAATGAGCCACTCTGGTAAGAACCATAAGATCCAAATTTCTCTTTGAAGAACAAACAAGGCCTTCCAGGATTTGGCCCGTGCTACCTGTCTAGTCTCATTCAGTCACTTGTGCCTATTTCATGTTCCAGCAACTTAGACCCACTTGTCATTCCTCACAAATGCCATTGGTCTTAGTGATTTTTTGGCCATCATACTCATTCCGTTTCTTTTGCATGATCATCTTCTCATTTCTTGAAGTGGCAACTTTCTCATCTTTTAAGACTTAGTTTTGACTTTATCTTCTCCAAGAAACTTCCCTTCGCAGTAGCCCCGTGCTAGCTAGGGTGTCAGTACACTGTGTACTTCTGCCACTGCATTTACCCAGTTATTAACTAGTAGCCACCCCCCCCCCGCCCCTCGCCACCATCCACGGTTACCTGCAGTCAACTGTGCTCTGAAATAGTAAATGGAAAATTCCAAATAACCAATTTCTAAGTCTTACACTGAGCACTGTTTTTAGTAGTGTGTTGAAATCTCACGCTGTACCGCTTCATCCACACCAGGACGTCAGTCACCCCTTTGTCCAGTGTCCCCATACTGTATTTGCTCCCCACCCTTAGTTACTGTAGCTGTCTTGGTTATCAGATGATCACAGAGAGAGACCACATTCACATAACTTTTATTAGATTATATTGTTATAATTATTTTATTTTATTATTAGCTATTCTTAATCTCTTACCGTGCTTAATTTCTGTCTGTCTTTCTGTCTTTCTTTCTTGCTTGCTTGCTTTTCTTTTCTTTTCCTTTTTTTTTTCTTTTCTTTCTTTCATTCTTTTTCACCTGGGCTTCCTAAGTGGTCTCCCATCCAAGTGCTAACCAGGCCCAACCCTGCTTAGCTTCCAGATCAGACGAGATCAGGCATGTTCAGGGTGGCATGGCCGTAGATACCATGCTTAATTTGTAAAACTTTATCATAGGTGTATATATGGGGGGAGGGGGAAAATATTATATATATAGGGTTCAGTGCTCTCTGTGGTTTCAGGGATCCACCAGGGGTCTTGGAACATATTCCCCATGGATAAGGAGGACTCCTGTTCTTGGTTTATGAATTCATCTCCCCTTCTAGAATATAAATTCTTCAAAAGCAGATGAATAAAGATGCCTTAATCATCTTTATGTTTTTTCACTGACATGTAATAGCTATTTAAAAATACCTGTTGGAGTAGATTGTTGAATAATATTTTAAAGCCAACAAAAATTTGTTGTTGTTTTTTAATCTAGTAGTGACTTGTGTTTTTCGGATCACTACATTTATTAAATTCTTTAACTGATATTTGGAGTAATTATCTTTTTCACAATAAGTTTTAGTTTTATTCTTTTTTCCAATGTTTACTCTGAAAGCTACATATTTTTCTTTAACAGAGAGAATTTCATTATTTCTATTATTACTTAAAATAACTTCAAACTCTGTTGTAGGAGAAATAAAGCTTTTTTGCCATTTGGGTTTATTCTTCAACTCCTCTTACCTTCTCTTTAGCCACAGTTTATTTATCTATCTTATTTTTAAGAAAAATTTTTATTTTACCAGCTGATTTTATTTCATTAAGAATCGTTTATTCCGATCCATTTGTCTTCCAAGTTATTAGCTATTCTTAATCTCTTACCGTGCGTCGTTTCGATTGATTCTCAGATGCTCTTCTAGTTGTAAATTGCTTTAATTCAGCTACTTATTGCTTCTCGACTCATAAATTGTTTTATATTGCAGCTACTCTCTTGTTTAATATGTTCCATACAGTACTGTCAGAATTGTATTTGAAAAATACAAATGTGACTGTCATTTTTATGCTTAAAAACTTCGTGTGGTTCTCTTCAATTAAAGGATATAACCCAGCTCTTCTGTATATTAAACAGCTTGCCAGCCTCATGTTCTGTGCGCTCCTAGCTCATTGCCTTTCCTCCGTGAATGCCCGCTCATTCTTCAAGAAGCGGTTTAGGTGTCACCTCCGCAAGGAATTACCATTTTTTTCTCAACGAAATTCACTGTATTCTCAGACAGGCTTTTACATAACATCCGTACGCACCTCTATGGAGAACTTGGAGCATTTTGTTCTTTTTATGCTCTAATTTGAGTTTGTACCTTAGCACTTAGTGACAGGACTTGACACATAGTAGGTAGTTTAAAAAAACACTTAATGAATGGAAAAATATATATATTCAAGTTATTTAAGTCTTGAAATTTTTTTTTTTACCTTTCCAGAGGAAATGTATGTGATCTCTATATAAATAGCTCCATTCTTTTAACTGTGTGGATTTACTTCAGTGTCACTTTTCTTCCGCAAACTCTATAAGTTACGGTCCCAAATCATTGTCATTCTTATCTCTTTAAATTTTCTCTCTCCTTTTTTCCTGACTACTACTTTTCTAGAATGAAAAGCCTTGGCAAATCTATATCCTGACACTGTCTTTGAGGATTCTCATGAGTGTGGGCCTTTGTCTGACTTGAGATTTTTTTGAAAAAAAAAAAAATTTCTCTTTACTAAAGTTCATATTACTGGCTGTAAATTTCATCATTTGTGTTTGTTTATTATTTGCAGGTAATTTTCTGTTTCTATTTTGTTTATTTAACTAGTTATTTTACACTTATGTGTCTACTAATATGCCTTTTTATTTTTAAATGCAATTCGGTTTGTTGTACACAGCATTTTTGGAATTGTTATCTTTTGCTCTAATGTCATGTTTGCTTATTTTGGTCAGCAAGATTGTATATGGGCTATATAATGTTTAATCTCATTTGTAGTAGACACCATCAGCTTAGTCATCTTTCCTTTGATTTTTCTGCTTCCCCTCTTGGAGGTCATGGTCAAGTTTACAGCTGAAATGAACCATAAATATTATAAACTCCATGGGGACTCTGTGGTTCAATATTGTATCCCAGCATCTAGAAATGTCCCTAACAAATAATTTCTTAATCAATAAATACATATGAATCAGTTTTTACATAAAGGCTGATTCAGAGAAATTTAAAATATTTCCTGATAACAAGCCTTTATTATACCTTCAAACATTCAGAGTAAAAATCACTCCATTATCTTAAGGAAGGTTCCTTGCAACCCAGATTACATATTTTTAACTAAAAGGATATCAGTGAGGAAGTTGGCAGTATTTTTAACTAATGCAAATATAAGAGCCTATTGGAGAATAGTAACAAGCGGCTCTGTACACTCCCATCTTTATATTGGTATATCATGGAAGAATTTCTTAAGTCCACTTGTATATACTTTTCATTTTATTCTTAAAATAGCCATAGTAATAATTTGTCCATGACGAAAAAGTACTTTCCTAGGTTCTGGTGGTTACTTGTCAAGACGTTTTATTAGGGATATTGAAAAAGTCATTCAGAGTTTTAAAATTTTCAATGCTGGCTTTAATATTGTCATTTTTCTATTCTCTCTAGTGATAGTTTTGCTTTGTTGTGGGAGTAGAGATTACTTTAGAAATAGGTTATCAGATTTAACAGATAAAAATTACAGAACACTCAGTTAAATCTTAATTTCAGAGCAGTACATCTTTTTAGTATAAATGTGTCTCTGCAATATTTGGGATATACATATACTAAAAAAGTAATTTGATGTTTATCATGGGTACCCATTTAATTGAGTATTCTGTATTTTATCTGGCAATATATTTAGGGAAGACTCCCTATTCTCTCACCATTATTTTCCCAGAATTTCCAAGGAATGTTTTACTTTGGTTTAGTTACAATGTTAAAAACATTATATGTAGCATATTTACTATACATCATGCTTTTTTCAGAGACTAGCCTTAAGTCTTTGCAGTGTCTAATTTTTTGCCTTATTCTTTTTACATTTAGTTTTGACTTTCTTTAGGGAAACGTCTGACCTATAAGGCCTTACCTTTTTCAGTTGTTAATTTATTTAAATATGGAATGTAGAGAAGATAACACAAAATAGTTTAGTCTTATAGGTGATAATGCCAGCTTTCATCAATTTTATTCATGTCAGGAATGAATATATACTCACATTTTGAATCTGGATAGAAAGCAAAATAACTGGTTACTATAACTGCCGTATATCCAATATCTGATTATAGACAGATGTAGTTGAAGAGATAGATAGATGATAGATAGATTAGATAGATAGATAGATAGATAGATAGATAGATAGATAGATAGATAGATAATAGATAGATAGATCTTATCATATATATCCCAACATTTCAAAAAGGCACTGTGAAAATAAATTTGATGGTATATATTCCGTAGATACACTTGAGGGCGAGGGCGGGTGGATAGGGGGAGGTGCAGTGGGGGAGAGAGAGAGTTTCATCTACTACTTTCTCCTTTAGGAATCTGCTAATTACTTTTTCTTTCTATTTTAAAAAGTTAATTGGGTTTTAACTCTCTTCGTACCACCTCTTACAGTATCTATTTTAATCTGATTTTTTAATGAAATTTTTAAAAATCAGACGTAACGTGTTAGAGAGGGATGATGTCTTTGGTTTCATCTATGAAGAAGGAAATGTGTAATGGGGCATGCTTATGGAGATAGCATTATTGGAGGCTTTTGACATTAGAGAACCTTTATCGATCATGGAAGGAGCTGCTGTCTTATGCCTCACTGAACTTCCTTACTTGTAACAAAGCTGAGTTTTCATAATCGTGTTTTTCTCTAACCACTCTTAGCTTAATTTTCCATACCTGTCTGAGAAATAGATTCCACAGCATCTTTCAGAAGCCAATTACAATGTTTATCAGCTCACTTAGAGGAAAATTCTTCCTTATCGTCATCATCCTATGGGCAAATTTGTTTTTTTCTTTTCTTCACTAAAGATGAAGTATAATTTCGTTATAGCCTTTTATATGTACCAGGAGATTATTTAGATTTATATACTGTCGTTTGAATTTTTTTTTTTTAATTTTGGAGAGTGCGTGCTGTGAAGCACTTTATAACCTTGCTTGAAAGAATATATAAGAATCTCAGTTGTCCTGCTTTAATTCATTCAGGTTCTTTCCATTGGCTAAAATCATACAGTCATTGTGAAGTATTTGGAGTTGGTTTTCTTGTTGGTGATTGCTCCTTTTTTATCCTGTGTAATGATAACGTACTCTTTTTATTTGCAGCACAAATGTGCAGGTACGTGACAGTCCTTTCCATTGCACTCAGGAGGAAGCAAGATCATTAGTTGAATCGGTAAGGGGAAAATGTCCAGCGCATCTTTTAATCTTGTAAATGTCATGAGGAGACGTAACAGAAATTCTGAAAAATCTAGCAAAGACATGTAACAAGTCTTTTGGGAAGCATAAAGTTTTAAAATAACATCACAATCTATTTTTTTTTTTAACCCAGGGATTTAAATCAGAAACCTTAAAACCTGTTTGTTGAATTTTTAAATTCTATTTTCTAAAGTACATTCACCATTAATTTCCTATGATGCTATTTTTTTCTTGGCATCACCAATTTATTGTTGTTTATATGCATTTGCTCTCCTCTGTACTCTTCTGTTTTTATGATTTATCCACCATTCAGTGGCTGCATTGTACCTGGTTGCTGGTATAGGTGCATTTGCCTCAAGAATAGATAGATAGATAGATAGATAGATAGATAGATAGATAGATAGATAGATAAGGCTCCTCTTTTTCTCCATCTAGTTTGGCTATCTCAAAAGCTTTCCTTTTCCACGCTTAGAAGATATCCTTGGGTTTTTAACTGTCCTGTCATATTGCTGCCTAGAGACAACTGAATTTATTAGTTAATTAGTGCTTGATTTGGAGATGACTAGATAAGAAAATTTATATTCAGATTATCAAGTGATATTGCTGTATAAAGTGTGTTCAGGAGTGATTTTAGGCTAGAAATCCCATTTATAAATTGTGTTAAAACTAATTATGAGGTAGGAAATTAGTGAATTTAGATCTTCAGGGACAACAAAACTGTTTGCTCACTATGACTGCTTTGAATTTTTTCCCCTGCTAATTCATCAGCTATTTAATTAGTGCCTGCTCTGCATGGCGGGATTATAGGTGCTGGGGATGTAGTATTAAAGAAAAGATAGAAAAGCTCTACCCTCATGTAGCTAACATTCTAGTTGGGGAGATGGATAATATTTAAATACACAGTGTTGCAGAGGCATAAGTGCTATGATGAAAAATGAGCAGAGAAGAGGGGATAAAGCGCCAAGAGTGGGATGGGTATTGTAGTTATGTAAAAAAAGGTCGTCAGGGACAGCTTCACTGAGGATAGCAGCGCCATGAGTCAAGATTCTTAGAAGGTAAGAGAGCGAGCCAAGGAACTGTCTGAAGGAAGAGCATTCCAGGCCACGGTCCCAACGGCCATGAGGCCAGAGGATTCCTGACGTGTTCTAGAAATATCCACAGAACCACAGTGACTAGTGGGGCAGAAACGCTCTAGGGGAGAAAGGAGGACACGGTATCAGAAATGTGGCGGGGGGGGCGGGTGGAAACAGAGGCAGATTGTTATGAAAGACCGTGTAGTATAGTCTGCAAAGACTGTTTTAAGAATTTTGTTTCTCATTTTGAATGAGATAGAGAATCACTGGAGGGTTTCGAGCAAAAGAATAGTATGATCTGACTTAGCTTTTAACAAGGTGCTCTGGCTGTGTTGCTGAGAGGGGGCTGCAGAGAGGTAAGGGAAGACACAGAGCGGCCGTTAGGAATGCAGGCCACACTCTCTGCTTATTTTCTTCAAGTTTTCAATTTCGTATCTGCGTAGATTCCATTGTCGACTTAGTTTTCATCAAAATTTATTATTTTTTAAGGAAAGAAATAAAGGAAAGCTAAGTTTTTTAAATCTTTGTCCAAATAGTCCCTCTCTCACTAATCTCAAGACTATTCCATTTATTTTATTTTTAGATTTATAAATAATATAATAGGTACTTGTCTTAAAATTAGCTTTAAGGTAAAAGTTTCTATCTTACATCCTATTTTTTCATTGTTCCTATCATATTAGTAGGAAAACAGTTCTCTTGGGGAAAAAAAACAATTAGAGGGCATGGATATAATATAAATAATTAGGTTTGGGAAGTAAAATCAGAATTCAGAAATATTAACATCCAGCTTTAATTACATGGTTTGGTAACTTTGTTGTGCTTCATAATGACGAAAGTGCTATATGATTTTTACCTGAGAATACTGCAGTAGAAAATCAAAATGCAGAGAAAGCAGTCCTTCTTCACGGGCCCTGATGGAACTTACTGTGAATGGGATTTCACCATTATAAGTTTGTTAAAGAATTGCCCTATTAGCAGCCTCCTATTCAGGAGGCCAGTTTATTTACCACTTTCTCCTGAAGATTTTATACCTATAATGATTTGAAATTTTTGTAATCGAAGCATTTTGACTTGGTATTCTGTCTCTTCAGAACCACATTGAGATTTTTTCAGAATAATTTAGGTATATATTCCCAGATCTCCTATTTTGCTGTATACCGAACATTGCACTGACATCAAGGCACTGTCAGTTGCTTGTACTTTGGTTGCTCAGCATAGTTTAAGATGTTGAAGTCATTCCTCAGACTTGATCGTATTCAGACCATATCTGTTCTGGGCTTGTATGGAAACAGATCATAACCTCAGCGTTTATTAGTGGGCTCAGATTGAGTGAGCTCACTCTAACATTATCAACAAGTATAATATAACCCAAGTAATATTATCTCGAGACTGATATATAGATGTTAAATGAATGAATTATGGGTGAAACAAGGCCAGATAGTCATAGTTTTCACTTTCTAAATCTGTATCGACAGAATACTCACAAAGTGAGATTTCAGGTTAAAGTAACTGCTTTGGTGAACAGATACTTTAAAAATATGTAAAGAAAAGAAATAGACAAGTTTTGAGTAATTAATTGAACATTGCAGGAAGCATATACTGGAGAGCATACATTGATCAAAACACAATTAAGTGTAGCATCAAGAGCCAAAAAAGAATCATTATGTATTCACCCAACAATATATACAGATCAGTGAGGAAAAATATTGTACTATAACCAAGAAAAAGAAAATGAAAGCCAACAACCTGATTAGTATTATTCGGAAGCATTTTAGAAACAAAATGGAAAATATATACAGAAGTAATTTGTCATTCTTAGGTTAGAGATCTGAAGAAAGAGTAGATCTGAGGAAGATAAGGACAATTGAAATCATCAAAAGGGTTATTGGGTTTGTTTGTAAATATAGATGTTTGAATTATATGCAATCATTGACAGGCATAGCTTGTCAAAAACAAAGTTTGTTACTTGGATCTCAACACACGAGGGATCCATGGGTGGCAGAGTCCTGCGCTGCCTGTTACTCTGGCTGGTGGGGCTGCAGCCCGTGGCCACCAGCAACTGGAGTAACACTTTGTAATGGTTCAGCCACAGGACCACATGCTTACTTTTTTTTGGGGGGGGGGGTGGATATTGTATCAAGTTTTCTTAACCTTCACCTACGTTTAGAGCCAAAAATAAGGGACTCTTTCTCAGTTCTTGAAGACTATGTGACTGGTAATTGGAGCTTTATTTAGGAAGCAAGGTTCAGAACATTTATAGGGAACATAATGTGTGTTTTATGTGTGTGCACGTGTGAATGTGTATATATACATACACATGTGATTTGCCTTTCAGATATAATAATTGATATTTAAATGACAATTGATTTGACTACTGGGGTTTAAGATGCTACTTTTAGGATCCTATACTGTCCATAAATGTTATTTTGAAATACGTTGATTAGATTTAAACAAAATTTACAAGCTTAATCTAGTAAACATATATAATGAGAGAATAGTTTTTTCTAGATGTGGACACATCTAAAAATTGAGTATATTAGACCACAAAGAGAGTTGCAAAAAAAATGCCAGTTGATATCATGCAGACCACATTATCTCTCTGCAGTATAATACAGTTACTAATCATTTATGAAAATATTAAAAGAAAAACAAATCCATGTGTTTGGAAACTAAAGGCACTTCTAATAAGTCATGCCTCAAATAAGTTATAGAGTATTTTAAATTGAATGAACTAAATCACTATATGTCAAAAATTATGCAATGCAGCAAAAATAGTTTTTGAGAGAAATTAAATATATACAGCAGAAATAAAGAAAATTGAGATACTAAACATTCAACTCAACAACATTGTAAGAAAGAAAATTATAAGAGCAGAGCAAATATTTGATGGAATTGAAAAATAATGGCAAGGATCAATTAAAACAAAAACTCGATGTTTTAAAGATAATATAGACAAGCCTATTGAAGGATGATGAAATAGAGAAGACACAAATAAAATTATCAGGAATTAAAATGAAAACATAATTACAGACATAGATATTTAAATAATCAGAAGGAAATACTATGAGATGTTTTTGGCAATACCTTTCTAAACACAGATGAATTAACAATTTTGTTTAAAATACAAATTACCAATATTAAGAATAAATAGAAAACCTACATATACTTATAATAGTTTAAAAAAGGATTTAATCATGAAGATGGCAATTTCTCCTACATTAATTAATGAAGTCAATCCGTTTTTAATCTGAATCCCGGTAGGATTTTCACTTGAGCATGACAAGATAATACTAAAATGTACATTAGAAAGTAAAGGCCAGGAATAACCTAGAAAAGATTGATAAATTTAAAGTTTTTTTAAAAAGCTGGAAACAACTAAAGATACCATAAAATAAGTTAAAAGATAAGCCATTAATTGGGAGAAGATGTTTACATATAAATGACAAAGGAATTAACAGCTTTTTCAAATCTGTAAGAAAAAGATACCCCAATAGGAAAAAACCAGAGAGGATGCTTAAATGGTCTATAAGCTCTATCTCACCAGTAATCAGTGAGATCAACCTAAAACACAGTACAATTTCATAGTTATTAGTTGGCAAACATTTAGAAGGGGAAAGGAGACCTGTCATACTTATTGATAATGCTTGAAGAGCAATTAAGTAATTTCTAGATAAGTTGAAGATGTTTATAACCCACTACTCAGAAATTACCCTTATATAGAGGTTCTAATAAATGCATTTATATAAATGGACCTGGGGAAATTGGAAACCAGATAAATGTCTATCAATTAAAAACCTGGATAAGTAAACTATAGTGTATTTATACAGTGGAATACTATGCCACAGGTAAATTAGAACTGCATGATTCTACATGGATAAAAGCTGAAAGTATGATTTTGGATGAAAAAGTGTTTGCAGTAGAACATAGTATGCTATGTTTTTGTAAATTTTAAAATACCCAAGCAGTAATATTGTATATTTTTAATGAATACAAAGAGATATAGTGTTCACATTTCAGAAACAAATGAGAATAAACACCAGTGTCAGCATAGTGATTAAGAGAAGCTGCTTCTAAGAAGGAAGGGAAATAAGATTTTAAGTTTGATAAATAGATAGAAAGACTTCAGTTTTAAAGTTTCTGAAATAACAATGTTAACTCTAAAAATCTAGAGTAGGTATGTGTTATATTAGTCTCTATTTTCTGGATGTTTAGAGATTTTATAATATAAAAAATTCATATGCCCAGAAAAATCAATAGAGAAAATTAATGAAACCAAAAGCTAGTTCTTAGAGAAGACCAATAGAGTTGATAAATCTTTAGCCAGAATTATCAGGAAATAAGAGAGAAAACAAATATTCAATGTCAGGAGTGAGATAAGTGACATCATTGCTGATTCTACAGATACTAGGAGAACAATAGAGGGATATTGTGAAAAACTTCCTACCAATAAATATGACACCTTGGATGAAATGAACAGATTCCTTGAAATACGCAAACTACCAAAGCTCACTGAAGAAGAAATAGGCATAAACAAATTAAACTTGTACTTCAAAACCTTTTCATAAACACAACTCTAGACCTAGTTGGTTCCCACTTTGTTTATTTGGCATTTTATTGAAGGTTCTAGCCAGCTCAATGGGCATTACAAAGAAGGAAAAGACATACAGATTGGAAAAGAAGATGGCATGAACGCCTATATATGAAATATCCAATAAAATCTACCTAAATGCTACCAGAATAATTAATTTTTGCAAGGTTGTAGTATATAATATCAGTATACAACAAACATTTTTATATACTAACAGCAAACAGTTGGAAACTAAAAATAAATACATTATTTATAATGGCATCCAAAATATGAAACAGGGATAAATCCAGAAAAAGTATGAAGAGCCTGTAACCTGAAAATGATAAAACATTACCAAGAGAAATAAGAGCTAAATAAGTGGGAAATATATCATGTTCATAGGTTGGAGGACTCAGTATTCTTATGTTCTTCTCAAGTTGATCTATATAGATTCAGTGCAATGTCAATTAAATTTTAATGCACTATTTTTGTAGATAGAAATTTACAATAGTAGACTAAACAGCTTCGTGAAGAACAAAATTGGAATAGTAGTTATTCCTAATTTCAACACATTTATAAAACTATAGTAATCAAGAAAGACTAAGAGATCGATGAAACGAAATCCAGATATAGATCTAAATATATATGGACAACTGATTTTTGAAATGATAATCTTTTCAACAAATAGTACTCGAACAATTGTTTTTATGATACAAGGAGAAAGCACTTCAGTCCACACCTTACACTATATATGATAATATATCCGAGACCAAACTTTAAAAACATAAAACTAGAAGCCTATTTTGACCTTGGATTAGTTAGACAGGATTTCTTAGATATGCCACTAAAAGCACAATCTTTTTAAAAATGATGGAGTTCATCAAAATTGAAATCTTCTGTTATGTAAAGGACTCAAGAGAACACAAAGAAGCCACATAGTACAAGAAAATATTTTAAAATCATATACCTGATAAAGTGAGTGGTATCCAGAACATATAAAGGACTCCCACAATTGAGTAATAAGAAAACATTCCCCCTCCAAAACAGTATGCAAAATATTTGAATAGTACTGTGCCAGAGAAGATGTACTGAAAACACATGAAATGATGCTCATCTTTACTAGTCATTAGGAAAATGCAGATTGAAAACCACTATGACATGCCTATACACACTTTTTAGAATAGCTAAAAATTTAAAAGATTGGCCATACCAGTTGTTGGCAAGAATGTAGAGGACTGATTCTTCCATGCCCTACTAACTGGAGTGCAAAATGGTCCAACCATTTTGGAAAACAATTTGGCACTTTCTTGAAAAGCTAAACATATACCTGTCATAAGATCTAGCTAGCCATTCTACACTTAGATGTTAACCCAAGAGAAATGGAAATACATGTTCATACAAAGATTTGTTTACAGCAGCTTTATTTGTAATAGACAAAAACTAGGAACAACCCAAATGTTCATCAACTGATGAATGGTTAAACAAATAGTGGTTATTCATATGAGGGAGTTTCATTAATACTCACCAATAAAAATAAGTGAATTATTAGTATGTGCTACAACATGGCTGAATTTTTTTAATTGTGTTGAGTGAGAAAAGGCAGATATACATATTACATACCATGCTATATAAAATTTTAGGAACTGTAAACAGTAAGGCTTGCTGACACAAGGCAGATCATTGGTTGGAAGGCTTGGAGAACCAGGAAAGAGGGATTTATAGTCGCTTTTACAGGGACTCAGGAAACGGGAATGATGGTGAATATGTGTATTATATTGATCATGGTAATGGTTTCACAAATGTAAATGTAGCAAAACTCATGCAGTTTAATTCATGTCAGTGTGAGTCTAATAAAGGTTTTGTTTGTTTGTTTGTTTAAGAAAAAGGTTCTGGAGTCACACTGTATAGATCTAAATCTCAACTCTTTTATTCATAACTTGAGACAAATTATTTAACTTATTTATTCTTTGGTTTCCTTCTTCATAAAATAAGGAGCTGATAGTGTTTTCCTTATAGAGCTGTTGTGGCGAATTGAATGAAATAGTCGAGTGAAATGTGGAGCAGCTAGAAAGTATTCAGTAAATGTCGAGTTTTATTGTCACTGTCGTTTTTAGTGTTCGTGGGTTACATTGCCCACAGAGAGAAACCCCTTCTGTTCCAGTCTCTTCTAGAACACTTCAGTGATGAGGGTACACTCCTTCATGAAGTGGCCCATTCCATTGCTGGAGAGTGGGAAAGTCAACCTGGCTAATTTAAATTCTGTGAGAATTAGCCCTATTTTCAGAAACTGAAAACAGGAAGAAGGGGAGGGAGAAAGAGAAGAACTTAGTTTCCACAACATAACTTATTCTAATACTTAACCATTTTTCTCATCTGGGAATTTTTTCCTCAAAATTCTCCCACATGCTTCTGTTTAAGCACTTTCTTTGTGTTCTGCCCTCTGGGAAGTTGGAGAACCTCTAAGCATCATGTGGAGTTGAGGAAAGTTTGAATTAGGTAATTTGTAAAGTTTTCTAATATTTGGCGACTCTAGTCATTTTACTTTAAAAAAAAAAAAAAAGATCGAACTGGATGAGGTTCCACACACAAAGTCAGTGCATGTCGGACTCGGGGAGAAGACTACACACGTTGCTAAAGGAATTCCCAGACCTTCCCCAGACCCTACACAGCCTGGTGGCCTCGGGGGGTTAAAAATCTTAGACTCCGGGATCAGGCCAAGGAGCACAAAGTACCACACTCCTGCTCAGTAGCGGGGACCTAGTCCCATGATAACAGGAACCTGTAGCTCACAGTAGTGATAGAAAATGTTCTAAAAGGTTAAAGGCATCTAAACCAGAAGATTGAGTGCCTCCCCGGGCAGTCTCAGCAGCCTCGGCCTGACCGTTTTTGCCTTTGCGTGGCCAGACTTCCACTAAACGCAGTCTCATGCAACCCTGGATCACGCAAAGTCAAGAGATGACAGTACAGTGGAACATTAATGCACATGAGCACTCTTTGAAGGAAAAGAGTAGGGGAAATTTCAACTTTAGGATGTATTATTCTGATTGCATTTGGTAGATCTTATTTCTTCAGTAATAAGATCTGTAATGTAGTCAGAATTTGGGATGGTCATTTTATATTTGATGTCAGGACTTCTTAGCTGAATCGTAAAGAGCAGTGCGTTCAGGAGGCCAGGGCCCTGGAGTGAACCTTAGTGGCAGTTAACATTAGTATATAGCATGGCTATCTATTTCATCCCTGAACTTGACCAGCAATCTCATAAATACATGTTGGTGTTTACATGGAAACTCAAAGATGAATCCATGTGAAGGACTTTAGATGAATCCATCAACATTAGGCCTGTTATGTGAGTCAGAGGCATTGTTACCGTTTAAGAACAGTAACGCTTAAAAAAAATTCACACCAAAGCCATATTTCATTTTTCCTGAGGTCCATAACAAAGATGAATCAATAAAGCAGCTAGCTAAGAAGTGCACACTCAGGAGTTCTGTGCTCTAGTAGGAAAATACCAACTAATGAATGTTAAAAAATAGTTTCAGATACAAACAGTGGTGACCAGAAGAACAGTGCTGTAGTTCCTTACAGTTGTTGGACAGGACTTACCAGTGTGCTCCTCAGATGGTTTCCTGTGGGCGCATGCTTTCTGTCTCCTTAGAGCTGTTGGTGACATGACAGTAAACAGGTTCCTTGCACATCCAGTTATATACATTCTTGAAGAAGTGGATTAAACTTATATAAACTTAAAATACTTTTTGTTTATGGATAACTGAGAAAACATTTGTAGGAAGCTGGCGGGGTTGTTTGAAGGAGAGTCACCAAGTCCAGAGCAGTCATATTAATAGTTCGTATTAATTTAAAATACAGTTTATACATGGATAGGAACGAAGGCCAGATTAAGTTTCTTTGGTTGGTAAAAGAAAGAGGAACACTTTGGTAATGAGAGCGCTATATTTGTTTGAAAGAAATTAAAGATAAGAACATTCATGAGAAGTGTTTGGGAAATGGGAAAAGGGGAGGCGATGGCATTTTTAGAATGAGGGTATAAAATAATTTCTACTGTTAAATGGAGAATTTATCTTAGGTGAAGAGAGGGTATCTGCGTATTCCCCTCCTCCTGAGAAATAAGAGAAGTAATAAATTTTTTTTCTAGTTTCTTAAAAGGAAACAGTGGTGACTCCTGAAAGTGAGAGTTGGCATTGGGACACTTTTAGATGCTGCTCAGTGCATTTCTTGCTTCCTGTTTCTATAAGCAAGTGTTATATTTTTATTATGTTTAAAGGTGCGGAAGTCATTGACAGTAAGTGAAGAGTTAAATGCTGATATTATCATGAACCCTTGTTGTTATTTTCGGATTTAGATGCTGGTCTCTCTTTTGGCATATGTTAATATGGAAAAAAAATGTGAAAAATAAATGAAATACCTCCAAGCTTTAATAGCTTATTATCCCTGAGTTTTAGACTTACTCATGATGTTTGTTTCCTTTTATAGAAGGCTCTGTATATTCTCCATATATTCTGCCAGCCAAGAAATAACATTTAAGAATGAAAGAAAAAAGTAGCATCCTGGAAATTATTTTTAAATAAAGTAAAATGATAAATGTTTTAGCTAAAGCAGTTTGTTCGATTCTTTTCAGAAGTACTTTTTAGGCTAATGAGAAGCTGTTCAGTTATTCTGTTTTATATACCATACATTTTCTCCCTCTGAGATGTTTGGCAGCTCCAGCAAGAAGCAGCTGCTGATTTTAAACAGGAAATCTAAACATCTAAGTTTCCAAGAAATCTTGTAATATGTGTCCTGCACAATTAAACAGCATAACAATTTCAAAGAATAAGCAAGTTCCTCTCTCATAGTCTCTTTAGAAAACCAGTCATCCCAAAGGCCTAATCTCAATGGGTATAATTTTTATGTTGTAGTGTTGCTTTCACACCTAGATTTAAGTTCTGCCATCCTCAAACCAGCCACGGTTGAGCATTTTCTCTGTGCTAGGAAGCTGAATAGAATTTTGTGTTTGTTTTTTGAAGTACCTGAAAAATCTCAAGGATGTTTTACGTAAAATTTATGCAGACATCTCTACATTATTACATCCTCCTTTTCTATGACAGAAAAGAAGACAAAGCGCAGTTGCTTAGTCTTTTTTTTTTTTAAGAGTAGAAGGAAAAATAACTTTAAACTATTTATAATTTGGGGAAACGTTTTATCGGGTTCTCCAGAGAAACAGAAAGAGAGAGACGGAGAGACGGAGAGAGGGAGGGGTGTGTGTTGTGTGTGTCTGTCTGTCTGTCTGTTGTCTTAAGAGACAGCAGGTAGTGGAAGTTTGGCAAGTCCAAAATCTGCAGAGTGGGCTGGCAGCCTGGAGACCCAGGAGAACCGATGGGAAATGAAGTCCAAAGGCATTTTGCTAGAGAATTCCCTCTTGCTTGGGATTTCTTTTTGTTCTATGTAGACCTGATTGGGTGGGGCCCCCCACATTATATTGAGCCATTGGTTTTATCTAGAATTCACCATTTTAAATATTAATCCCAGCCCAAAACACTCTTCAAAGTGACATATTAACTTACAGGGAATATTTTAATATTGATGAAATTTAGTTTTATTTCCGAATTGTTCTTATTCAGTACTCCCCTTAGACCTAAGCAAAGAGGACCATGTATTGAGTCCTGCTTTTTAGAGGGTCTTGCTTTAGCCTCATCCAGTCACGTCCCTCCCTATAGAGCAAGACTCAGGGACTAAAGTCATGCCCTCACTGGGAGCCCAAGCTCCCAGTTCTGGAACACCTTTTGGCTACTCACGACGCTGGAATCTTTGCCCAGACAGCTGCAGGCCTGTTTGCAGGGCCTTCATGGGCATCTTCCCAAGTTTGCGCTCATCACTATGGAGACTGTGCACACTGTTACTTCTGCAGGGGCCTTGGGACGATGCGCGTAGGTGTGTGGGCTGGACTTTCCACCTTTGTGCAGATGAGACTTCTCAATGCAGACTGGAGCTTGGGGTCGAAGGAGACGTGGGGCAGGATGAGGGCTACGTGTCTCTTCTCTGCACCCTGCCATCTTCAGCGGTTCTGAGGTGTCCAGACTGCTAAATGAGAGCTTCCACGTCATCACAGTGGTGCATTTAGAGGATCGTAGGATGAAACATACTTTATATTCTAGTCATCACTTTGTTGGTTTGATTGATAACTTTTAAATATTCAGATGTATAGTATATGGTGTAACATTTCTACCTTTGCCCCAGACCGTAGATATTAGAGGCAGATCTTCCCTGTTGAGGGTGAGCAAATTCAGAGACTTAGACATTGATTATTAAATGTGAAGTCTGAAAAGTGTTATAAAATCAGGGTGTGGTTATCTCTTGGGGAGATGAGGTTATAGCTGTGGAAGAACCTGTCATGTTCCATTTCTCATTTTGAGTCGTGGTTACTTAGATGTTTATTCTAAGTATTCTTGGGCTTTGTGCATTCCTGTGCATGGAAAATGGATCTTCCAATAAAATATTTTTTTAAAAAACTTTTAAAAATGTATTCCTATGTAGAAAAAAATTTATATCATAAGAAAACCTTTCAGACTCATTCATCACAAATTATTACATCTGCGCTAAGAATCTTGGCCTGGTCATCAAAATAAGAAGTTAATTTAAAATTCTAGAAGATGATTATATAGATTCTTTATTTATGTATGTGTCTCTGTATGTACGCGCGCACACACACACACATGCACACATAGTCATGTATGTGTGTGTTTGATTTTTGTTCTCAAGACCTCAGCCAAGGAAACAGCTGAAAGCAAACCTCTCCTCATTTTCAGTGGTTCCCATGGGTTAATGAGAGAAGACAGTTTTAAGTATGCTTCTTTTATTTGACTCTAAGCCTGTGGTTCTTTTATCTGGAAGAATGAGCAATGATAATAAAGGCAAAAAGGAATATTTTTCCGTTTAAAGAACCATTGTGTGTAAACTTTGTTCTATAATTTCATGGGGGGAAAAAACTTTTGGATACAGTTTCTACAGCTAAATATTTATTATAACAGAGACTCTCTGTTCTTATTTTTCAGGTATCATTTTCAGTGAATAAAGAATGTAATAAAGAAGGTATAGCATATTTTGGTTCTTGAGCTCAATGTGTAAATGTATTCACTTACAGTTAATTAAAACCCAAAAAAATAAATACAAAAGACTAAAAGTTGTATAAACTAAGTAAAATGCTTTGTTAAATAGTCATTCAAATTTTCACATGAAATAACTTTATTTCACAATTTCAGGAAATGAGAAAGAGCACATTTATTACTTTTAGGCCAGAAAATAGTTTGATTATGTAGTGCCATGTGTGTGTGTGAAGTAAAGAGATTCCAGCTAGTTTTGATAAATTTAAAAAGACTCAAAATATTTTATTTTGGAAATTTTTATTATCTCACCTTTTTAATGAATCACTCATTTTGACTGAAGAGCTTAAAAAATCAAAATTTGTAATAGGATTAAAAACACCGTATTTTTTATTACCATTATTTGAAAGTGTTTTCAGAAATAAGTAAAAATGTTCTATGGTAAATTTTTCAAAAAAGAAGCATATTCACATATCATTTGTCTTTGAATATATTGAGAGACTTCTGGCCTTTTGCTTAGATATAAAACATTAGAAGTATATTGAACTTGGAAATTTGAAGGAAAAACAAGAACTATTTCCTGTGCATTCAGTTCTAAGATGTTTAGAAAGGAGCAAATCCAGACATGAATTCGTGGGAAAGCAAACTCTGTTCCTTATATGGAAAACTAACCGGTCGTTTCTTTGTAATACTATCCCATTTTGGATGTTTGACAGGCAGTCAGATTTTACAGTACAGGATTTTTCTAGACTTCCCATGCTATAGCTAGGGTACTAACTTCTGTACTATTTAGTAGAGACTAAAATGACCTAGAAAGAACAGGAAATAAAATGGGAAGGCCCTAGAATTTTTTTTTTCATTTTTTTTTTACAGCTTATATGAAATATACTAGACAATTGCTCATATTTACAGTGTACAATTCATTGAGGTTTTTTTTTTTCAGTTATTTGGCATACAATAATATATTAGTTTCAGGCATAGGGATTAGAGATCTAACTCACAGAGTGATCACCCCACTAAATCTAGTACCCCTCTTCCCCCTTATATATTCATTACAATATTATTGACTATTATTACTATATTATTGGCAACACTTTACATCCCCATTACTATTTTGTCACTGTCTATTTGTACTTTTAATCTTTTTGCCCTTTTTCATGTAGTTTTATTTATATAAGGCTCGATACAGAACTTCAGAGTTAAAATGGAAGTAGCTTTAAAATAGAGAAATGTGTCATCCTAAGCTTCTTGATTGTTTTTTACTCCTAAATAATTCTTAAAGGTCTAAATTAAATTTGTCTTATTTTTTTCTCCTCCCTCTCTCTTTACCCATTCCCTGACACCCTTCTTCCCCCGTTTTAAACGCAGAGCAAGTGTGGTACTTCCTTGGCAAGTGATGGGAACATTTGAAGTTCTGCTGTCAAGATTCCAACCTCTAAGGACTTCCAGACTCCCATCTCCCCCTACATGCTAGAGACAGGAGGATCTATTAGAATTTGCCGGCTTTCTTTTGAAACTTTTTTCCCCTCAAACTTTCTGAGATATGTACTATGTAAATAAACACTGGAATATTTGAATTAGTCTCCTCTAGATATTTATTGATATGAAAAGACTATTTCACTTAATTTTATAGCAGATTTAGAAGCGTTGAGTTTTGACCAGTTCAAATTTCTATGCCTGAAGGAGCCCAATGCTTTTATTAGCATTTATTTCTATAGGTTAATGTACAAATTACAAATTTAGTACATTAGTAAGATCTTCATAGATGTTATGGTTTTCATGTTTGTAACTTATTTTCTCTCTCAAGTCCATTGGTGGTAGAGGTTTCATTTAGCCAACCCCTGTCTTCTTATTAGTCCTGTGTAAATGTGTTTACATTTATTGAGGCTCTTTCCTATTATTTACTATCTTAGAGGTCCTAAACTCTTTGATTCTTTTCTAGTCCCCTTAGTTTCAATCTTTATCTCTATGGCGATGACTCCCCAAAACTACGTAAGATGCCCAGGTCTCTCCTGGAGTCTGCCCATTGGACATCTCTTTAGATGCTTTTGACTTTTCTGGTCCAGAACTGACCTCATCATCTTCCTTTGTTCTTGAACAATGACATTAACATTCTCCTAGTCCCCCACCCAAACCCTTGAGATCATATTGAGCCTCTCTTCTCCCATCTTTAGTCGTGAAAGTCATCTTAATGTTTCTTTGTCATCTCCATTCCTTTTACAGCCACTCTGTGGTGATTTTCCCTTTTATTTCATTCAGACTCTGTAACAGCCTCTTCTCTGTACCTCTCCGGTCCAGACCCGCTGCCTCATCTTCATTGCTCTATCACAGTTGCATATCCTCTTGCCTCCTAACCAAGTGATTGCCCTGCCTCTCTGGCTCTTCTCCCTCCATACCACCATCCACATTTCTAAACAGTTATTTTCCTAAAGCACAGGTCTTGCCCTGTTATTTTTCTCAAAGTGTCTTCAATGGCACCTGAGAATAAAAATCAGACTCTGTGATTCCCTCCGGAGTCTCATTCTCCAGCCATGCCATGCTGCTTGCTCCTCTGCATGCACATCTTGTACTTTCAGGCTCCCAGTTCTATGCTTGTCTTCTCTTGCCAATTCTATTTATAGCTTTTTCTCTCCTTTCTATTACCATCATCAACACGTTACATTTACATAATGTTTTGTGGTTTACAAGGCACCGTTATAATAGTTACCATTCCTTGAGCGTCTATTCTATATCGGGCACTATTTTAGATGTCCTGTGTAAGTGTTAAATACCCTATATGCATATACCCTGTAAGGTAGATATTGCCCGCTTATACTGAAGTTCTGGGAAGTTATATAACTTGCTCAAGATCGCATAGTAAGTTTCAGAGCCAGAGTTAGAACTCATGACTGTATGGCTGTAAATCCTTTGGCCTTTCCATTTCCTTATGCATACTGCTTCTTACAGTCCCTTTTGATGTAGGCAAAACTTAGAGCGTGCCTATTTTATAGATGAAACAGGAACAGAGAGTGTTATCAGCCCAAGTCAAATAGCAGTGCCCACTTAACATGCCTTTGGGAATGTGTGAACCTCTTTCAGGGACATCAAAGAATGTAAAGGGACAATTTACTGGTTTTAATTGTATTGATATATTGATTTTTTAAATTGTGAAAATAATATATAAAATAGGGAACACCTATTATTACAATAGTTGTAAACAACAAGATGAATTACCAAAGGATGGATAAGTGGGTTTGTGTCATGTGGCATATTTCCTGAGTTGGAAGAGAAAAGCCAAGTCTGATGAGCCTCTTCATATCAGATCCAGCGGCGCATCTGTCAGTCATATCCTCAATATCAAGACCCTAAAGGTATTCTGGTATACCCTGAAAGCTGTCAGTGCTTTCTCTTCTCTATTCAGAATATGCAATTCATAGGGCTCGTCCCCTCATTTTAAGTACCTGGTTGCAAAAGGTGGAATTATACAGAAAGTTTAGGGAGATCTGATTATATCAGTCCAGAATACATTCCCTTCTTATGGTTTTAATTAGCCAACTCTTTTTTGACATGCCTTTGTATTAATGCTATTTTAAGATGCATTCATTCAATAATTATTGACTATATATACACTTAAGTTCTCACTTACCAATAGGTTCTATAACTTTAAGTGAAATGATGCACAACAAAACCCAATGTTGCCATATCAATTCTTGTTGATATAAACAAGAGTTTCTGTGATATCAATGTTATAACAAAGCAATGCTGAGCAAAACATTATTCAAAGGCCTGCTGTATGTGATAGGTACCATTCCAAGCCAGCTGTATGACAAGTACCATTTCAAGTACCATACATCACTGCAAAACAAAAATCCCTTCCATTTTGTGTGCAGAAGATACATCATAAACATGATAGATAATTTATATGGGGTTTAGAAGAGAAAGAACAGGGTAAGGGGGATCAGCAATCCAGCTTGTATTCAGGGGCAGAAGTATGAATTGAAATTTTAAATTGAGTAAGTAGGTTAGGACAGGCGTCACTGGGAAAGTGACAGCCAAGCAAAGCATTTAGGAGAAGCAGGAGTGGGCCTACTTGGGTCTAGGGAAGAGTACGAGGCATAAGAAACTCTAAGAACAAAGGCCGAAAGGCAGGAGTGGCCCACTTGTTAGCGGAACAATAAGGAGGCCCCTTGTCTGGAAAGGAAGGAGGGAGGGAAGAGGAACGATTGAGATCCCAGAGCTACAAAGCAGGGAGGTCACATAGGGCCTCATAGACCAACGTAAAAGCTTAACAGGACTTTTACCCTGATAAAATGAACCATTGGAATGTCCTGAGCAGAAGCATAGCATGGCATAATATTACTAGTGTTGTTGTTATTAATTGGCTTAAGTTTTCTTACATATTGTTATATTGTCTTATATGAATGTTCTGTATTTTGCCTGGTTTTCTACTGATGAATCTTAATATTTTTATTAATTTATGTGATGTTCTTAGTTTTAGGTGCAAAAGTTGGATCCTGAATCCTGGAGTCAAGTTTAAAGACATTGGCGCACATTCAAAAAAAAAATTTAGACATGGACCATGAAGAAATATTTATGTTTAGCTAACCGAGGGTATCGGGGGGTGATATATACTAATTTTTTTTCCTTGTTTCAGGCAGGCTAGCTATAAGACAATCTTTACGTTACTACTTCCTGTTCTCTCTTAAAAGTTAAAAATTAAAAGAAAGATAATTTTTTAAAGCTAATACTCTAAAATAGTCAAAATAGTAAAACCAGCACAGTTTTAACAGAAATCATGAAAGAGTGCCAAACAGTGGGTCTTATCCACTTAAAGCAGCCAAAACTGGATGGCTGATGTGCTTCTGTGGTCCTTCACTAGAACTTGGCAGTTGGCGAGATCAGGGATTACCACCCTGAAGCAAGGTGTGTCCACATTTGGTGAATAGAACAAGAATACTAGGATTCAGACCAGAACCTCATGCTTCAGTATTTTTATGCACAGGTAGACAAAAACAGCTAAGCCCACAGTAGCCTTCCCTGTTTCTGTCTAAACCAACAGCAATGTGGGCAAGGACACAACATGGGACCCATTGTGTGCAGGAGATGCCTGCAAGCTTCTAGTGAGTGGTCCAGACAGAAATGGAACAGAACTTGGACTGTTGACTTCAAGATTGCCTGTTGTCCTTTCCACTGTATTATCTTGTCTTATTAAACTTTTCTTACCCCAAAAGCCCATCTTAAATGCAGCCTTTTCTGTGAAACCTTATCCAATCCTTCACATTGAAAGCAGCCATTCCCTCCTGTGAGAAAGGACCATAGCAACTATTGATTTTTAGTACTGTTACAGTGTTTATGTCATTCTGGTTTATATTAGAGTTGTTCATAGCATCTCTACTACTGGATTATAAGCAGTGATTGTGTGGTTACAGTTTTGGTATTACCGTTTTACCCATTAACAATTCATGTTTATTGTATTAAATTGATACAACATCCTGTGAGGAAGGTAGATATTCTTTCAATTTTACTTATTAAGTAAAATGTAGAGGTTGAGCGGATTTCTGGAAATCACAGGTCTCCTGCACCTGAAGTTGAGAGCATTTTGAGGGATATTGCTCTACTCTGTTCCAAAAGCCCATGTAAGACCTTCGAAATATAAGAATCTATTCCTTTTAGGGATCTCAAAAGAGATTTAACATCTGTCTTAAATACTAATGCTTTTAATTTATCTTATTTTATTTTGAATGTATATAGGCCTGATCCCTGTACTCAGAGAACTCCTCATAAATATCAAGGTAAAAAAACAAGTATTAACCTTTTTTTCCAAGTCACATAATTCTTGCCTCCTAAAATTTTACACATTATTAAGATTTTTCTTGAAATACTTTTTAAAATGTTATCTTTTTTACTATGGAGCCCCCAAATGAATACAGTAGACATCTACCTAATGTAAAAAATATATATATATTTTTTTATTTTTATTTTTATTTTTATACATTTTATGTACCTAGAATATTTAATAATTTCTGAAACAATGATTGCTGTTACCCATCCCACGCTCAAGTGAATAAATGATATTCAGATAGTAAGATTCTCTGGAATGGATCTTATCTATTATTAGCATTTATAACATTTTAGAGTTCTTATACATTACAGTTCTAATGCTCCAGGAAATAAGTTTAACTTACTTAAAAACAATATCTAATTGTGAAGATACTAAGTCTGATCATCACATGTTTGCTGCTGCTTTTTTGTGGAATATGAGGCAAAAATAAATATGAATTACTTAAAAATAGAAATTGGCTCAAGGCTCAAAGGCCAAAATTTTTTGAAAATTTGTGTTGGTCTCATTTTCCTTTTTCATACTTTGCGCAGTATGAGCACCCATCATGTGATTAATAATTCTATATTTAGGAAACATATTCCATGAAAGCAGTGACAGCTGAGGTATTTAGATAATGCTTCAGGGACTTTTGTCTGGAATAATGCATGTCACATAGAGCTGTTTTTGTAGTTTTAAAACAGATTTTGCATTGCAATAAATCTCATTCATATTTAAGAATTTTTAAAATATAAAAAATATAGAAACTGAAGAAGATGAAATGAAACTCCATTGTTGAGCTCTAAAGGAATTAGTAGTTTTAGAGTACAAAGCTTCTTACGTGACATTTTATCAATACTACATAATGCTCACTCCCTATTGATTTTTTTAACTTTTTAAAATTATTTTTATTTTTAGTCTCATTCTCCTACCCCCTCCCCTTTGGCAACCATCAACTCATTCTCTGTATCTGTGGGTCTGTTTTGTTTCATTTCATTTATTCATTTGTTTTTTTCAGATTCCACACATAAGTGAAATCATACAGTATTTCTTTTTGTCTGTCTGACTTATTTCAGTTAGCATAATACCCTCTAGGTCCAGCTATACTCATATGGCAAGATTTCATCTTTTGTTGCTGAATGATATTCCATTGTACATATGTATCACATCATTTTAATCCATTTCTCTATTGATGGAACTCTATCTTGCTTTCATCTCTTGGCTATTACTAGTAATGCTGCAGTGAACATAGGGGTTCACATATCTTTTCATAGTAGTGTTTTAGGTATTCAGATAAATACCCAAAAGCAAATTTGCTGAGCCAAATAGCAGCTCTGTTTTTAATTTTTTGAAGAATCTCCATATCGTTTTTCAGAGTGACTGTGCTAATTTACAATCCCACCAGCAGTGGATGAGGGTTTTCTTTTCTCATCCTCACCAGCACTTGTTGAGATTTATTGATGATAGCCATTCTGACAGTTGTGAGGTGACACTGTGGTTTTAATTTGTTTTTCCCTGATGTTTAGTGATGTTGAGCACCTTTTCATATGTCTTGGCCACCTGTATGTCCTTGTTGGAGAAATGTCTATTCAGGTCCTCTGCTCATTTTTTAATTTAAAAAATAAACATAAAATGCTCTAAAAATAAAAATCAGTTCAGTGTTCAAAGGCCAAAATTCTTGTTTTAGAGTAGCTTTTTACATGGGCTTTGGTATAATTATTGATCATAACTTCCATGTTTGAACTGGACCTTCCAAATATGAAAGTAGAAGTAACATATTTTGATTTTCAGGTTAGAAATATCACGAGAAGCACTGTGATAGAAGACCTGAATAATCTTAAGAGAGTGGTAGAACTAATTAGAATAATGTAGTGAGAAATGAGAAAAATGTAACCCATGTAGATCTAATATAAATAGTTCAGTTAATAAACTCTCATGAAAAGTAGTTTAAAAGGTCATCTGTTGTACTTAAAAGTCCACTACTGAGTCTACAGTCATGCCACCCTGAACAAGTACGATCCCATCTGCTCTTGGAAGCTAAGCAGGGTCGGGCCTGGTTAGTTCTTGTATGGGAGACCACCTAGGAAGCCCAGGTGCTGTGGGCCTTAGAAAATAAAGGATTGTAAATTGACATAAAGGATTGTAAATTGACAAGGTCCTTGCAATCTGTGAGGTCAACCAAGGGTCGCCTCACTTAAAAAAAATAAAAATAAAAAGTCCACTACTGTATTTCAGAAATTATTTTTCTTGCGAAAAGTTAGTTTTTCCTTTTCTTCCCACAATATCAAATGTTGCTCCTCTGGTTTCTCTTTTTCTTGAGTTTAAGGTGGTTGGGTTTTTTTTAAATTAATTTTATATTTTAAAATTTGTTTAGTTTGACTTTATTAAATTTAATTTTAAGATAATAACTAGGACATGTAGAAACTGTAAAAAAATACATGTAATCTAGGAAAATAATCAAATTCTCATTAAAATTCTAATTTCAAGTACCTATAATAGAAGGGATAACTGATCAAATGTTGTGGGAAATAAGAGAAGAAATGTTATTCTTTTCTTTTAATGTTAGGACATTTGTTTTTTCTTTTCAATACAGTTGACATTCAATATTATGTTATATTAGTTTCTGGTGTACAGCATAGTGGTTAGACATTTGTACAATTTTACAAAGTCTGGTCTAGTACCCACCTAGCATCATACATAGTTATTACCATGTTATTAACTATATTCCCTAAGCTTTAATTTACATCCCTGTGACTATTTTGTAACTGCCAATTTGTACTTATTAATCTTTTCACCTTTTTCACCCAGCCCCACCCAGTTCCTCTCTTATTTAGCAACCAGTTTGTTCTTTGTACCTATGAATTTGTTTCTGTTTTGTCTGTTCATTTATTTTGTTCTTTAGATTCCACATATAAGTGAAATCATATGGTATTTGTCCTCTCTGACTTACTTCACTTAGCGTAATACCCTCTAGTTTCATCCATGTTGTTGCAAATGGCAATATTTCATTCTTTTTTATAGCCAAGTAATATTCCATTGTACATATGTATACCACAACTTCTCTATCCAATCGTCTCTTGATGGGCACTTAGGTTGCTTCCATATCTTGGCTATTGCAAATAACATTACAGTGAACATAGGGGTGCATGTATCTTTTCGAATTAGTGTTTTGGACTTTTTTGGATGAATACCCAGAAATGGAATTGTTCTTTTTATTTTTGATTTTAAAGAGCTATTTAAAACTAACTTATTCATGTAGATTTTAGATGTTCTTAGTAGTCTCTCAAACCATAATTTTATTTTAACCAACACCCACTCTGGCCTGTATTCTTCTGCCCCCTCAAAACAAGTACTATAAATGTAATTTATAATAGTACTAGTATTGTCTCTAGAATATACTTAATCACTTACAAATAGATTTTATGTAATTCAGAAAATGCTGAAGGCAGAATAGGTATAGACTATAGGTTGCATTTCTGAATCTGAAGAAGGAATTAGAATATAGAACACTTTGTATTTTAAAGTGTCTTGCATATAACATGAGACAAGTAAACTCCAGAGAGGTGAATTGCCTGAAGCCACCAATTAGCAAGCTAGGTCTTCAGAATGTAAGCCTGTTGTTCTGTTTTTGTTTTGGGTTTTTTTTTTATTGTTTATTTTTGTTTTTTTGTTTTTGGTCATATTCTTTTATGTGCTTTGTCACCTTTAAAGGAGAAAGCTATTATTCATTTGCCTCTTTGTATGGTATGAATTTAAAAATAATTATGTTGTCATGACTGTGGAAATAAAGATACGCATCATTTTGCCGTTCTTTGTAATAAATTTTCCCAGCTAACACCTACTTAAAATGTTTATGCTTTAAAATGCAAAACAGATATGGGGATTTTTGTTTTTGTAGTGAGAACTCTTTGGTAGGCTCTCAAACCATAAGTTGATGTTTACCACAGCCCAACTTCATAATATTTCTTGTAAATGTGTCTGTGAATTAAAGATCACATGGAAAACCAGGAATACAATGTTTAGCTTAACATTTTAAGTTGTAAAATAGTACTTATGATTGACTTTACAGCACTTTTTTTTTTTTTTTTGGCAAAATCATGTTCAGTTTTTGTGTATGAATCCAACAATAAGCTTTTTGCTCATCTCTGGCATGTTTTCATTCTGTGACTCTCAGTGTCCATGTTGGGAACTGAAAAAAGATGGTTGGACAATGAAAGTGTGGATAACGATGTGCTAATACTTTGAGCAAATGCGAGGAACATAAACCAACTATGCTATTAAAAATATTGTCTTAATGTAGCATCTGTTTGGGTGGGTGTTTTCCCATGGTGTAAAACAAAAAAGTGCAACAAATTAGGTTTGTCACTCCTTAGGGCTTTTTTTTCCAGTGTGCATTGAATGAAAGATTTAAAACAGAGACAGTATTCCAGAGAAAACAGGTGGCTTGGGAGCTGGAATGAATGCTGGCCAAACACTCTGTGGCAAAGATTCATCCTCTCTAACCAATTGTCTGTCCCATGAAAGCTTTTTGCAATTTATTACAAGGAACATATTATGTGAGGAAGGTTAAGAGTTGGCCTCAGGGTTGGACACTTGGAGTGACTATGACAAAGAATTATTTGCACTAAAAAAATATCTGGCTTTAAAATGCAATTTTAAGTTAGATTAGTACTTATTTCTTGGAGAGAAGTACTTTTTTACAAGCAGATGTCCTTTGGCTTCTTACCCCCATTCCCTCCCCTGTGAAGGGTCATCTAAGTGGTAATTATACTTTGTGCACTCACCCATATGTATGGTTTAAGGTGGTGCCTCTTGGAGAAATGAGTCTTTATTTTCTCCACAAACAGAAATTTGGCATTGCTTTATGTAGAACATAAACTATTGATAAGAGAATCAATGTAAAAATTTTGTTCTCAAGAAAATTACTCACAAAATGATCTTTCTGTAATTTGTGAAAATAGAAGCACAACTTCACATATAAAGAAATATAGTATCATCAAGTAGTAGGCAACCCTTTTTCTCTTTACTGTTACAGAGAATATGGTCATTAATGCTGAAGTTGTAATATCATAAGAAGGGGTTGATGACTTTAATTTCTTCAGAACAACTGATAATAGATTATTTGGCAGTCTGATTTGCATTCACTTTGGGTTTAATGTTGGAGTCATTTCAGATCATAAAGAGATTTTCCCTATTATTCTCTAATCTTCTAAACCAATGAGTTCTATTTTTACATTTTGAAATATAAATTGTTAGTGTTCAATATTTAAGCAAATGAATATTACGACAAGAAATTGATAGTCAAGAGAATGTTAGTTGAATAACCTTGACAAGAATTCACATGAAAGACTCACATGAGATAATGATCATGAAATTACCCTTTAAACTGAAGTGTCCCATAATTATGCACAACTTCACATATAAAGAAATACTATATTTCTTTATATGTGAAGTTGTGCTTCTATTTTCACAAATTGCTCCCACTTCCCAAACATGGGAGTATTAAGAAGAAAACAGCCTCAGGTTTGCATTTGTCTCTTTCTCTGTTCCTAGCATAGAATATTGGGAGCCATAAACTAGAATCACTTTAAGAATGCACAAAAATAGCCTACTGCCTAGCTCAAACAGCTATTAAGATAATTTCTTCCAAAAAGCCCAATACATGATTACATTACTGTGATAGGGAAAAATTGTTTTTTTAATTTAGTATTTTATTAATCTATTTCTGCATAACAAATATAGCAGGTTAAAACAACATGTATTATTTCACAGTTTCTATAGGTCAGGAATCCAGGCAGGGCTTAAATGAATCCTCTACTTCAGGGTCATCTAAGGCTTGACTAGGGAAGGATTTGCTTCCAAGCTCACATGATTGTTAAGAGTATTCACTTTCTTGCTGGCTGTTGGCTGGAGGCCACTCTCTGTCCCTTACCTCCACGGCGGCCTCTCCAACATGGCAGCTAGCTTCATCAAAGTGCATGAGCCAAGAATGAAATAGCATCTGCCAGCAAGACTGCCAGCAATCTTTTGTAACCTGATCATGGAACTGACATCACGTCACTATACCATGTCCTATTGGTTAGGAGCGAGTCACTATGCTCAGCCTACACTTGAAGGAAGGGATTAAACATGGGAGTGAATACTGGGAGGTATGAATCATTGGGAACCATTTTACTGTCTGCCTACCACAGCTACTAACCATGACTAGTGGAAATTAATATAGATCAACTGAAGTTTGTGTGAAAAGGGAGATGAATACTGCCATGTTCTAATGGGAAATGGACCCTGGCAGAGGGTTTATGAGGTCAGCTAGAGTTGGATTTCCAGAAAACTGTTGTTCTAGAAAATTGAGGTACGTTATGGGGGAAGTTTTCTAGAAATAGTAATAGGAGTCTTAAGGTGAGGGACAGCCAATCAAGAAAAGGGCTATAGTCATAAGTCAACAATTAGTAGTTATGTTCATCTAAAGTATTTTATGCTTGGGGATTTTTGCAGCTGTCTGATGAGTCATGAAAAATAAAAGATACAGAAGAATGAGAGTTAAAGGGGGAGTAGAACAAGCTAAGACATTTAACTGCTTTAAAAAAAAAATTGAATAACTCAGAGATTTTAACATACAACTGTCAAGGAATGTAATAGTGGAACCATAGAAAGTCTGGATTTCTCACACTTGACTCCAGGTTTCCAGAAGAACTTCAGAATTCTGAACAGCTGTCGGGGATGGCAGTACCAAGGCTGTCTGTGTGGGTTTACAGGTGACTGAAGGGGGATTTGTAGCATAAGCTATGAGGGATAATCAAAACAAACATGTTTCAAAAGCCATGAGATAGTATGGCATGGTTGTTAAAAACTTTGGTTCTGAAGTCAACAGACAGATTTGCTTTCTAGTGCCATTACCTATGTGTTGGGCAAGTTATATAATTTTTTTGAGCTTCAGTCTCCTTTATCTATAAAGTAGCTTGTTAGTGGTATCTACCTCATGGCTTTGTTTTGAGAATTAAGTGTGATAATGTATATACCATTTAGTGGCACATAGTAAATGTACATTAAATATTAACTATTACTATTATATGACTAGATTACTATACACAGAGAGAGATAAAACAGGATGGTTCAAGCTTTGGGTCATGGATTGTAGGAGAATGCTGGTACCATTTATTCCTTCACAAAAAGTAAAGGTGAGAATGAGAATGGCAAATCATTTAGGTGGGAAATGATGAGGTCAATTTCAGACTTGTTAAATTTGAGGTGGCAGCATGTAGCAATATCCAGCAATTCTTTATGTGCTCAGGTGGAAGTTTAAGTCTGGAGGTGGTGATTAGAGATATCGTGTTCTTGTGACCACTCCATCATAGTTGATGCATCCAAGGTGAGCACCTGATCCATTCCCTGACTGTACTCCAGTCAAAATTGATTTATTCAAGACCTAAGCCTAAACAGAGCCAATCGATATCCTTAGAGATTTGGAATTGAGACCAAGATATTACAGCCCAGTCTTCCTGCTCTCTATAACAAAAGAGATAAAAATTCAGTCTGCACTAAGGAAAATGAAACAGACATAGAGAAAAAGAAAACTAAATAGGTATAAACTCCACATGTTTTGAGTCCCTCATCTCAGGTGTCCCTAAATCTCAGCTTTATTCTTTCTTTAAATCCTTAAATTAAATATCTTCTCAATTCTTATGCTGGTTCAAATTAGGTTTCTATTTCTAGAAACTCCCAACTAACTAGAAGAAGTCACATATAGGTGATAATTGCCCGTGTTTGGAGTGAATAAATCCCCTGAGGAAACAGGAAGGACCCGGCAAAAGAACAGTAAAGCACAGTGCAAGGAATGAGAGCAAAACTAGCCCAATATTTTGAGTGTCATGGAAGCCAGGGCAGGAATGGAGGGGTTGATGGGTAGCTGTGTCAAATGCTATACAGAGTGATCAAAGAGAATGAGATTGAAGGAAAGCCCACTCAACTTAGTTTCTCATTTTAATTAAAGTTTTCAATTAAAGTTTTATTTTGGGGGAGTTACATTGATAACTTTAAAGATATGTACCATTCTCAACAGACTACCTATATTAAAATCTCTTGAAACTTTTTTAAAGCTTGGAAAATAGCGTTCCCTCCTTTATATGTCTTCTCAGCATACGTATTGAGTATGCCTGTATCCAACTTAGAACTGTTGGGTAAATAGATTGACTTTATTAAATCTACATTGGTTATGATTCAAAATAGTCTGACGTTTTAATGGCAAGGTTGCTGAGTCGGGCTGAGTCACTTAGTCTTAAGCTTAGGGACCAGCTCAGAAACGGCTGAGAGTAACATTATTGTGACCACCGTTAAAGGCAGGAGAAGAGGGGTATTCAAGCTGCTTCAGGAAGGCTAGAATGGACGCCTTCGCTGAGGGGGTATGACAAAAGGGCAAAGCTGATCAAAGGCAGACTTCTCTGAGAATCAAGGAAGATTCAGAACAGGTGAATTGAGTACACTGAGCCTTTGGCAACTGAGTGACGAAGTAGCAAATTGTTCAGTTTTTTAAACACTGAGACTTAAGAGTGAATCCCCTTACAAGAGTAAGGCTGAGAGACAGAAGGATGGTCAGCATAAGCATATTAAGAAACACAGGAAACCTCTTACTTGTCCCTCATACTTGTCTCCCTTTCTGGCTACTATGTGGTTCCATGTACCTGTGTCTTATAAAGAATGCATTGATTGGTTTTGAAATGTGTGTGTGTGTGGATAAATAATGGGTTTCTTTGCTTGATCAAAATTACATTTCTCTGGGCCTAAATCACTGTGACTTTTTCACTAGCCAAAAGAGGTATACAGGTTTTCTAGAAGCACTGATAGTCTAGATGGGGGAAAAATCAGCGATATCCACAAATAGTATCAGGACGCAAGTCCCACTGAGTCTCAGCTGAGGTCAGAAGGGAAAAAATGCCACTCTAGATTTCTCTGTAACATATCTAGGATCTATTTGGACAGAAGACAGAGTCACACAACTTTAAATGCTTACGGAAAACACAGGTTTCGATTGGTACTACATTTCTGCTACTGACCTGTACTGCCCTCAAGACGAAAGGTGTTACCACCTCAGCTTCTTTTTCTGTTGCTTTTGGACCCTAAGCCCAAAGAAATCTTCCAAACTCTTCTGCCTATGGCCGTCCCCAACCTTTTTGGTGCCAGAGACTGGGACGCCTATGAGAAATCTAACGCCTGATGACCTGAGGTGGAGCTGAGGCAGTGGTGTTAGTGCTGGGGAGTGGCTGCAGATACCCATGGAGCTTCACTGGCCCACCGCTCGCCTCTTGCTGTGCTGCCCACTTCCTAACAGGCCACAGACTGGTACTGGTCTAGATTCCTGCCAAGGAAATAATGGGTACATGTTTACCCTCCACCAGGCAAATGAAAAACTGACAATATTCTGGGATCAGCTCTCCTGCCACAAGCTTTGTTTTTGTTTAAATGTGACCAATGCTTGTTGACACTCCATGGTAAGGGATTGAGGGTGAACTTGTCTCCTAAAAGCCTAGACAGTGACCAGATTTAAAATTGTTTGAAAAAGTAACAAAACATTAAAATTTTCAACATCTAACGTGGGTAGATGTGGCCACTCAGATGATAATTCAAAATATTAGCAGTACAGAAAAGTGCTTCCTAAAAAGTTAAGTGAGGGGAAGCTGATATAAAGTAAGTATCTGTTATGGCTAAAACTAGGTGAAGAGTATACATGTATATAAATAGAACACAAAAAATATTTAAAAACTAAGGAAGGTCATTTAAAGTAGTGGGCATCTGGATGATTTTTTAAAAATTCTTGTTGATCTTATAATGTTATGAGTTTAATACATTTAAAGTAACCAAAATTGATGTATTTATGTGGAGGGATGGTTTTTTGGTTGAACTACAGTAAAAACATCTTAACCTAAACCATGCACATAATCACTGAATCAAAGAGTGGCCTGAGTCCAGAATCTTGTGAGCCAAGCAGTTATATGGGGTGATAAGTGGTAAGGGCTCACATCCCAGGACGACAGCCAAGAGAGCACGGAAAGGGTAATAGGATCACTTAAGTGAGCTTTCTTTCTCCATGGAGGAGGGATAATAGCTATACTCTAAATCTAGGCTATTCAGAAGTTATATGAGTTAACTCTGGGCTCATGGCTAGTTAGAAGGAGAAAAAACACATGTCATTTTCTTCTGGGAAACAGTTCATGAAGACAAACAATAAGGATGGTCTAGTGATGATAAATTGTGCATAGAAAATTGACCAGAAGAAAATGAAATTTTTCCTTGGGAGGAGGTGGGTTTAACTTACTGGAGATATATGTGTTCTGCAAAAGCAATTAGATTTGGCTCCTTGAAAGACGGCCAGCTCAGCTAGAAAGCAGAAAGTTTCACTTCCCTCGACTTAATGATGTGGATGAAAATATGGACACTGTGCCTATTTCCAATGAGCATTTGTTTTGCATATTAAACTTTAAGAAAGCACAGAAGTTACTTCTGAAAATCACAAAGGCTCTAGGTTAGTAGATTTAGATGTCTTTAGCAGTTTGTAACGTACGTTGAAATTTTTAGATCGAAATTAATCTAGTGGTGAAAGCACAATCTTTGGAGTCATATAAACTTGGACTTTTTGCTATCTGCATGATCTTGAGAAATTTGTTTAAACTCTCTGAGTTTGTTTCCTCATCAACAAAATGGAGATAAGAATATTCTCTTAGAGAGCAGTGTGTTATATTAAATGAAATCTACTCAAGCTAATTTAAGAAGAAAGGAGAAATATTTGTAAGACTAGAGGGTGTCATGAACCCCCTGAGGACAGGAAGTGTGGCGACCTCATAAGTAAATGAATCCAGGAACTGAAACACAGTTGAGCACCAACATGACTTCTGATTCAATCAGTCTCTCTTAAGGCGAAATGGTCTTTATTCTCATTATTCTTCACTCTCTCCAAAGACT
The DNA here is from genome assembly GCA_003508835.1 of Eonycteris spelaea. NCBI lineage: Eukaryota > Metazoa > Chordata > Mammalia > Chiroptera > Pteropodidae > Eonycteris > Eonycteris spelaea. The sequence continues at coordinate 7,902,908 of PUFA01000062.1, forward strand.
TGCAAATGGATCCAACATGGCTTCTCCATTTGGACATTTATTTGTTTTAGTCTTCAACAGAGACAACCTAGTTTATCTATATCTGACTGCAAATTCCTGTAAATTTGAGTTTGATTGGCGCAGTTACCTGGTGTCAGGTGTTCACCTCTGGTCTAGTCAACAGTGACCTGGTGGGTCAGGCTCTTGTTCGTGTGAAGGTCAGCCCCTTTCTGGGGTATGAAAAGGATGTGAGAGTATAGAGACAATTATAGTCATCTCTATAACTGAACCTTGACTTGCTAGGGACAGTGTTAGGATCAAGTAAGATAATGGATGTGAAGTATCTAGAATAGTGCCTGACATGTAGCTTGGTAAATGGAGCCTGTGAAATAACACAGCTGATTGGCAAGGGCCATGAAATCTGATCCAGTTCATCTTTGAAATGGCATTTTGCTGCACCTGTTATCAGAGAAAGCTCACAAAAACATTAGTCATGTGACGTCTATAAAGAATTTCTTTCTTGACCGAAGTGGCCACAGTGAGAAGGAGTCGCCTCAGCAGCCGATGTTAGTTGTGGTCAAGTTCCTTTAATCTGGCACATGCTCACATCCCACCTCCCATCTTTGTGGTCTCATCCGTGCTTCCCATATATGTTTACTGACTATGAGTAAATAAGTAGATGACTATTTGACAGCTACCTGGCAGAATGACTAAATGATTTGAATGTTTTTCTTGAGCTTATGTAAAAGACATGTGGCTACTGACAAACTTTTTTTATTAAATTGCTTTCTCCTCTGCATTGATTTTGATGGGATTATAGAATATCAGAGTCAAGACATGGGGTCAAATGAAAACTCCCTTTAGGACATTGAAATAGTAATTACTCTTTCCAAGCACCTCTTCTCTGGCTATGAGGAAGTTCTCCGCAAGCAGAAAGAAGCGTCATTATCCCAAATAGCCAAGTGCAGCCAAAACACAGCGACTTCTCAAGATACGCTGTTTCATTCCTGCTTAAATCAGGTTGTCTATTTTTAAAATGTAAACACCCTCTTTAATTAAAGAAACATTATGAAGTAGGTATGAGTACACTTTTTCTTCTGCGCCTGCAGCAGTCGTGGTGTCTAGAGGTGCTATCTATAAAAGAAAAAATGTCCCAGTACGCCTTTACTTGCTGGCCTATCAGGTTTTAAAACCAAATATATATATAATATAAATAAATATATATACATACATATATATACACACATATATATGTATATATGTATGTATATACACACACATATATGCACATACATATATATTTATATATGTATATATATAACTTTTTACATATACATACATATGTGTGTGTGTGTGTGTGCAAAAAGTTCACTTCTCCCTGAAAGATTTTTTTTAATGATTTCATACTTGAGAGAGACATTACCTAATATGTTTTCTTCTTTTTTTACTTGCAGCTTTCCAGACTTTACTCTTCAGGGCTAAGGTCTACTTTAGTCTAAGGTCAATATTTATTTTAGAAGCAAGGGTACCAATGCAGTAGTCAATGTCTCATAGAAAACCATCATGCATGAGTAACAAGGAGAAACATACATCTTGTACATGTCAGTGGATTGGCTAAACAACCTCTGAAGTTCAATCTTCAACCTGGTTTATGTTAAGATCAGGAACGTTTATTTGTCCTTCATGGATCCAGCCACTCTGGTGCAGACTTCCCGAAAGTGCCTCACATGGCCTTGATAAGTTGGACTTAAAGGGCTCTCCACTGCTGGAGAGTAAAGATAATATGCTTCCGTGGTGGCTACATCACGTCTCACTGACATGCTCATGATTGCATAGACATGTGGAGAACGTCAGAGGTATCCCAATTGTTAAATGGCTCGAGTTAGATAGACATAGAGTGAAGGAACCAGACCTTGATCCTGATGCTGGAGGAGGCTGCCCTGGGCCTAGCATAAGTGACCCACTATCTTATGAACTCAAATTCCTCTGAGCCTGACCTGTGTATCCTGCTGCCTTTTATACATCTCCAGCTAGAAAATCCACAAGCATCAGCAAATCCAAAAGTTAAACTCATGGTTTTCCCTTCCAAAACCACACCTCCTCCATTGGTGAATGGGTTCCAGCCTCTGTCCACTCCTAAGCCAGAAATCCAGGAGCAAATCTTAGCAATTCTTCCATTTGCCTTCATATACAATTTCACTCAGTCATGTGTCAGTTCTGCCTCTTAGTAAATCTTTGACTTTGTGGTTTGCACTATTCTTGAGCTACTTTTAAAGTCCATTACTTATAGAATATTTATCTCTCAATTTAAGTGATGGTTAGTTTCCTAAAAGTGGGCCATTTTTAAAAACTACAAATGGATTTTCCATAAGAACAGCAGAGCTCAAGGAATAAATTCAAGCAGTTAAAATTGAACAGACATATTGTAGTAATGTGAATGACAAAAGTAGTTTATAGAAAAACAAATGTTTTTTATGTTTTTTCATTAAAAAAAAATTAATGACAGTGCCCAAACAAGCCACTGATTCAGTTCTCCACAAATGTTAACGTGCTTATAAATCACCTGGAGATCTTGTTAAAATGCAGATTCTGATTAAGCTGGTATGGGATAGGGTATGAGATTCTGTATTTCTAACAAGCTCCTGGGTAATGCTGCTGCTGGTTAGTATAGCAAGACCTGAGCCTTGCAACTCTCAGTAATGTTCATTTGCATTTAAAGGAATTCTTGTCCCCAAATTCCTTCTGTTCTCCTGGAGGAAGTTTCAAACTTGGCTCTTAAACATTGGCAACATTATTCTGTTGCTTTCCTTTTGGCAAAGCATCATCCCCTCAGAGAGATGACCCATTCATGTTTTTTTTCATTTTAGGTGATAATATAAAATATAAAAATAGAATATTTTTATATCGAGGTAAAAGCATCAATTAGTATGAATCTCAATGGCATTAAATGACATCTTACAGACATGTAAACTCTTTAAAGAATAAAACATGAGAAACAAAACAACACTCTGGGAATACATACGCTTATGGGGTCGTCTGAACCTAAAAACACCTTAACAGTAACTGAGAAATGACTTTGCAATATCCTTAGCCACTCTCAGCATGAGAACTTCTGTGGCCAGCAAAAGATGCCAAAAATGTTGTCAGGCAAGATAAACTATGTTATCCTGGAAATAAAACAGGAATCTCTTCCCTAAAACAATGGTGAAGCTTTTCATCACTTTATTCTGAAAATGTAAGATATTTTGAGTTGTAAAATTTGTTATTTTCCTGAGACAAATTTTTTTTATATGCAAATAAGATCATGTTATATATACATCTTCAACTTGCTCTATTTCCACTTAGAAATGGTCTTGGGCATTCTCATGTACTGGTATATATAGTTTTTAGCATATGCTTTTTGATAGCTATGTAGCCCTTATTTTTGTACAGGTGTATTATTCTGGTATTGTATTTAAAATCCTTTTGGCCTGAGGTGAAAGGTTCATATTTATTAACTGACAATAATTAGTTACGTGACTTTTAATTATATTGTATTGCTAACACTTCCTGAATTCTTCCTCTGTACCAGATAGTGTACCAATTGATTTGCAAACATAATTTCATTATATCCTGAGGCAAAATTTAATGTGGGGTGTTGTAAGGTAATATGCAGAAGTCAGTCACTGTGCCTAGCTATCTCCAAAACCCATCCTGCCTTCACACTCAGCTTGAAGGTCCCATACTGGTACTAGCATTTTCAGTGACAAAAACAAAACTTTATTTCTAATGTACTATGATTCTATAAAGAACTTAATACCATTTATTGCTGACAGAGGTGAAGAGAAAGATAAAACCACTTAGACTGAAGAGAAAGAAGAGTTTTAAAAAAATCATTTGACTAGATCAAAGAGTAGAGTATCATATTTGTAACGATTTGGATCACCATCATAACCAACTTGACGATTGTGAAAAGAATTCCAATGAACATTTGAGTTTGAGTGCAAAAACTGCACTCAAGTGGGAGAGAAAGATTAATAAAAAATTGTGTTATTCAACTTACAGTCTTTAGACACGCACAAGATAGGAATCTCTAAATGGTAATGACAAGTTATTTGGGAGAAAGCCAGAAACTTCTACAGACACTACCATACTTACTGTATTGGGGATATGCAAAGGCATATATCTCTTGTGAATGTCCAATGTCTGCTGTACCACGTCTTTTGAATTGGTGTTCTCTCTGTCCCCTCTGCCACTAACCTAGTTCAAGCTTTTGTGATATCTGAGCTACTGCCATAGATTCCTATTTGGTCTCACTGCTTCCACTCATAAGGCTCACCCTTGCCCCAATCCATTTTCCACAATGGTGACAGAGTCACCTTTGTAAAATGCAGATCTGACTGTCATTCCTCCACAAATCCTCAGCAATCTGCATCAAGTACAGGGTAAAACCTCAGCGTACATGTTCCCCACAGCCTGGCCTCTCTTCTCTCTTCACTCCCTCTACCCTAAGCCTTGACTCTATGCTCCAGAAATACCATAATTACAGTCAGTTTCCCAAATATACTAGGCTGTTTCATCTCTTGTGGGCCATTGCAGATGCCACCTTTTCGCCTAGAACCACTAGAACACCATGGGCTTCATGAATGCAGGGACTATCTGTCTCACTTACTTCTCAGAACCTAGCACAGCACTTAACGATAGGTGTTGAGTAAATGTCTCTATTTCTTCTTGTACCACATTTATGTTGCTACTGTGCTGAGCATATCTCTCGGGCGGTATGTTTTTTCATCGTATGTTGGTTATTTATGTCCTTATCTTTCCCACTATATAGAGAAGGGGTTAAAATTTGAAACCAAAGACAGTTTCTTATTCATCTCTGTGAGATAAGTATTTACCATGAGGCCAGACAGGGGTCAGCAATTTTTTTTTGACATAAATTTTAGTATATGACTTTTTCCTTCTAGTTATTTATTTTCAGATAAATTTCTTGACATGGGATCCCGTAGTCAAAAGGTATAAACATATTTTTGGTTCTTAATATATATTACCAGATTGCTCATAGGGTTTCATCAATTAAGTGTTTCATTACTTTAGAATGTCAGCGGTACCATATGAATGCATTCGATTTTCACAACTTCACTCATATCGCTTGTATTGTTTTAATATTTATTATTATCTTTTTAAATAATCCAGTAGGATTATGTGTGTGGCAAATGGTGTGGTGGATTCTTTTTAGATGTACTTCTTCAGTTTATCTAAAATGCTTACTTCAAAAAGGAGAAGGAAGAATCTGGAAGTGTGCAGAGAGGCAGGAACCTCCAGGGTCTGCTGGGATTGGGTCCAGTACTTTCTCTTCACTTTCCTGCACTGCCTTTGTATTGACTTATTCTAACTGTTAAAAGTCCAACCTTACACATGCATAGAACAGGTATTATTCCAAAAGGAGCTGAAGGTTTGTTATATATGAAATTAATCTACAGAGTAAGTTATGCTTTATTAAAATGAGTAATTGAGGCAAAAACTCTTCTCAACGTTCCGGATCTCATCAAGGAGCTTTCCAATGTTTTCTCATGTTCTTGAATGGTTTCTGACTTGATAAACTTTTAGGTTGCTTGACCGATGTTCATTTAGTAATAGTTAAGTCCTCTGGGCCTATTTTCCTCATTGTCATCTACTTTCTGAGCCATTTGGGGTTGGAAATATGTCTGTGTGACTTCATCACACACACATGCTGAAAACATATGTTGTGAGTAACGGGTTGAGATTTGAGTCCTTAAGAACAGAATCTGTAGTGGATCTCCTTCGCTGTTTATTTGTATATGAATCCTGTGATCGTAATAAAGTATATAGGAGGCGGGTGGAAAGAGAAACAGAGAAGGGGAAAAGGAAGTTCATGTATCAGCTAATCCAGTTCTCATCATACTTTCTGTTTGGATAGCACATCACATTTGGCTGTGGCTGAAAAGCAAAATCCTATATTTAATGAGCCAATAAAATGCCTGGAGCACCAGTGGGCTTGGGGAGGCTTGACTTTCCACTAAGCTAAAAGCCGATAATTGAGCCTGTGTGCCAGCTGAGACCTGGAGATTTCTTCTGAAAGAGCTGTGGCTTTAACATTTTTTTTTTTAATTCCCCTCTCATGTGCAGCCAGCTTCTGATGAGGACTTCAATTCACCCGAGAGTTAACCGCTATCACCTAAATTATTTTGATTAACCCTTAACTCTGAGAGTCTCAATTTACTGACAAGCCATATTAACACAATACTCCTGCATAAAGGCCTGCGGGGTGGAGGTGGGGGTGGGGAGTGATAAACCAGGTCTAATGCCGGGGGAATGAGGATGAGCCTTTTTTTTTTTTCAAACAAAATAGAATTGCAACTGTTTCTGCTTCAGAAACATACGGAGAGGAAAAGGTTAGCCTAAAAGACCATTTTATATAATTTTAAATTAATCTCCCCCTTCAAATAACGTTTAGTGTGAGTTTGCTTTAGCGAGGGTATTTTTAAATACACATTGAAGGGAGCGCACTTCTCCATCACATCTTTAAACAATTTTCTTGACATATCTGGCCCCCTACTCCCGGTCCTCACTGTGCACACCCTGAGAGCTGATTCTGCTGAGAGTTTTATATGAACACTTCCTTGAGCTTTGGAGGCTGGTGATGGAGAGTTGTTCTGGGCATTTAAGAAACTTAAGCAATAACAAAACAACACATTACAAGCATACCTGGTTTTATTGCACTCTGCTTTATTGCGTTTCACAGATGTTGCATTTTTTTACAAATGAAATGCAAGACCCTCCATCAGCAAAGAGAATACAATTCACTTTATTGCAGCGGTCTGGAACGGAACCTGCAGTATCTCCGAGGTTTGGGTGTGTTGTTTTAGTCCATTCAGGCTGCTATAACAGAATACCACAGACCGGGTGGCTAATAAACAACAGAGATCTATTTCCGAGTTCTGGAGTCTGGGAAGTCAAAGATCAAGACACCAGAAGATTCAGTGTCTGATGAGAGCCCTATTCCTGGTTCATAGATGACTGTCTCCTCAGTGTCCTCACATTTGGGGGCTCTTTTATAGGGCACTAATCCAGTTCTTAAGGACTTCACTCTCATGACTGAATCAGCTCCCAAAGCCCCCACCTCCTGATATCATTGTATTGGGCAGAAAGGATTAACATAGAAATTTGTGTTCGTGGGGGGGGGGGACATAAACGTCCATTCTCTAGCAATTATGATAGACTAATTCAACACCTGTGGACCTAGAAGGCTGGTAATCTGATGGTTTTGGGGGGTTTTTTTAGCTGAATCCAGAACCTTGATCCCACTGTGTGAGATATAATAAAGAAATCAATTGTATTCCTGAAGACCCCTGACGTTTTGGCAGCGTTTTCAAGGTGTATAAAATGAAATTTAAGGAAATATTTTATAACAAGGTATGCGTCAAGGTTAATATATAGCTATGATGACACACCCCAAATTTTACAGACAATAGGTAAGTTTAAGTGAAGATGGGTCATTACAATTTAAGTGTGTTAGAGGCCAGAGCAGCTATGCCAGCCTCTTGCCATTTCATTTGCAAAGAGGTTTTAAGCCACATTATTCTTCTTTCATTTTAAAATGTCTTTAGAGCAGTTAATACAGTTAGGTAGGATAACAGGGTTTGTTTAGCACATTTCAATCAGGAAGTAATTCCCCTCGGGCCTACATTTGCAAATTGCATATACACACAATCTGGCCAATTGGAAAACCAACTGGAAGATTTGTTTTCTAGAGCCAGCGTTTGGCTTTTCTCCTCCCCATGCCCCTTGTACCCAATATCTTCTGCATCAATCTCATTTCATCTGAAAGTTATAATTGAGACTTCAGAAGAAGGCAGAAGAAATGAGAAAAAAATTGCAAATCTAGGAGGCAAATAATGAAGAAGTGATGAGTGGCACCTGGAAAATCCTTCTCAGTTTCCCTAACTGTCCAGAGATAGAGAGGTTTCTAGGCTCCTGTGGAGTCACTCATGTGTTCTCACTTAGACATTATTCCCTATGATTAAGGAGTTTCCTCCTTACACTAGACTCTTTTTCAAGAAGGCACATACAAAAAAACTTTTTTGTTTGGGAAAACAAAAATTTCATTTGTATCCATTGAAACTAAAATTGAGATCCGTTATCACGGAATAAAACTGGAATCAGTAAGAGTCCATATAATGTAATTAATAGGTCATGTATTATAAAGGAATTAAAGTGAGTTCCTCCCAGAGACTCACTTTAAAATTGAGAACAGATGTTCTTGGCTAAATTTAAAGTTTAGAAATCAAACCATATGCTTTAACCTTTCCACTTATCTCAATTGTTCTCAAACATTAGTGTGCTTAAATTAGAATCAGATGAAGGGTGTGTTAAAACAGATTATTTAACCCTCTCCCCAGAGTTCTGGTTCAGTAAATCTGGGAAGGGGCCTGAGAATTTGACTTTCGAAGAGTTCCCAGGTGTGATAGGCAGAATTCTAAAGATATCTCATTAGGAATCCAGTTCCCTGGTTATTCATTCAAACACTAGTCTAGGAACCGCTGTGAAGGGACTTTGCAGATGGAACTCAGGTTACTTATCAATTGACTGTAAAATAAGAGATGACCCTGGATGATCTGGGCGGGCTCAATGCAATCACATCAGCCGTTGAAAGAGGAAAGGCAGGTCAGAGAGTTGAAGCTTGGGAAACATTTACTCGGCCTTTGCTTGCTTTGAAGCTGGAGGCAGGGGGCTGCAATCCAAGGATGTCGTTGGCCTCTAGAACCTGAGAACAGCCCCAAACACCTAAAGAAAACAGGGAGGGACCTTGGTCCCACATGGAACTGAATTCTGACAACAACCTTAATGAGACTGAAGTGGATTCATTTCCAGAGCTTCTAGAAAGAAGTTCAGTCCTGATGACATCCTGATTTTGGCCTTTGAGACTCTCTGAGTAGAGCATCAGCTGATGCAAGCTGTGCCCAGACATCCAACCTACAGAAACTGTAAGATAATGAATTTGTGTTATTTCAGCCATTGAATTGGTGGTAATTTGTTATAGCAGCGAAAGAAAATGAATACCCATGGTATTACTGATGCTACTGGTCCCAGAAACATAATTTGAGAATCACTGGCTTATCTTCTAAGTCTTCTATTATTACCAATTTACAGACTTCTGAAAAAGTTCAATCATTTACTTAGTTTTCCTCACTTCAGAAAATGGAAACTAAGGCAAAGTTTACTGCTTTATTATTTAAAATAAAATAACAGGTAAAATATTTAGAAAAGTGCTTATTCCTTGATATCATAATAACTGCTGTTAATAGACAGTATTTATTCAAATGCTCTATGCCTGGCACTGCTAATTTACTATGATTTTGCCTGATTTATCCTCAGATTAACTCTATGGGGTAGATGATTTCATTGGTTTCATTTTATAGATATGTAAGCTGAGACTCAGAGGAATGTTGCCCAGAATCAGTAAAAAATGGAGGTGAAATGTGAACCTAGGCAGCATGCCCCTAGAACCTAAACTCTTATTTGCTGTTGACTTACATGTATTCACATCTGATTATGCATTCACGTCTTGTTTGCCGCTTGAGTTAAACATTCCTACATAGTTTTCCAAGGAACTTTAAGCTATATAATTTTGTCTTATTAAAGGTTGCTAATGTAATAAAAGCTACCTATCATTTACTTACCTCAAATTTGTTAAACACATACCATACGTCAGGCACTGTGATGAGATGGAGTTTACAAATCTGTGAGCGGCCCTACCCCTGTTGAACTTACAATACTAAAATCAACAGTCATTAAAGTACTTACGGAAAAACTGTAGAGTCATTCCTAGTAAAATCAGAAATAGTATAGCAATACTATAATCACTGTTATTTGGCATGATTCCTGTAATGCTAGCAATGCAATTAGACTTGTGAGATTTAACCAATAAAACTAAATATAGGACATCCCTTTAAATAAGTATGAATTTCAGAAAAACAAAAAATATTTTTTAGTATTAATAGATCTAAAATATTACATGGGAAATACTTGAGTTATCTGTTGTTTAATTGAACAAATAACATTTGATCCTTCATTTTATCTGGCAACTCTAAAGACAGCTAAACAGAAAGACTAAAGATATGACTATTTGTAACTAAACTAGAAAACAGTGACAATAAAAAGTAAAAAACAATTAGTGACAATAAAAAGTAAAAACTGGCTACAAAATACATAAAAATCAGTGGCTTTTGCATATACCAACCAAAATTAGTTAAAAACATAATGGATATCAGTACTTTTTTTTTTTACTTATTTTTTAATTGAGATGTAATTGACATATAATGTTGTATTGGTTTTAGATGTACAACATATTGAATTGATATATGTATATATTACAATATGATTACCATAACAAGTTTAATTAACATTTATCACATTCATAGTGATAAATTTTTTGATGTAATAAGAACTTTTGAAGATCTATTCTCTTGGCAACTTTCAAATAAATAATATGGTATTAACTATAGTCACCATGCTGTATATCATATCCCTAGTATTTTTTAATCTTATAACTGGAAGTTTGTACCTTTTGACCACCTTCTCCCCTTTCTCCCTCCCCCAAGTCCCTGTCTCTAGCAACCACCAATCTGTTCTGCATCAGTGAGCTTTTGTATATTTATAGAGGGATTACTTTTGTATGTAGCTGTAGATATGGTATGTCCATGGGAGGAGGTGAGTTCAGGATCCTCCTAAGTCACCATCTGGAACCAGAACTAATCACACTATTTAAATTAGCAATCAACAATAAAAAACAAAAATCAAAGTTGCCATGAAAAGTATGGGATAATAGAAAACTGTGAAATGTAAGGGGCATAAAAAGATTCTTGAAAAAAAAGCATCAATTATACAATATGTTCAGGTGTCATATTACCTTAAATAGTATATTCAATGCAATTGTCATTAAAATCCTGTGGCAGAAGGGGTTGGAGGTGAAATAGGGAACTTTGAAAAATAAATCTAAAATTTTCTGGGCAAGTAGAAGTATGAGAATAGCTTAATTCTGCAAGAAGGGATTAAAGGTATAAAAATGTGGCCAAACTAACATCTCTTACATGGATTAATCCCCCAAATTGTGTGTGCCTTCCTGAGTAGGGATGTAAGTTCCAAATATAAAATCATTGTTGTGGACAGAAGAGGGTCATTGGGCCGTAAGTCCTCCCCACCACCAGCATATTGGGGTATGGGCAAATAATGCCTTATATTGTCTTATAATGCCTTATATTGTCAAGTGTTAATGGAGATTGTCATAAATTGTGGTGAAAATGTGTCAAGAGCTGGGAAGCATCTGAGATTTTACTTTACTGGCAAAGCTAATTAGTTAGGTGGTCACAGTTCATGGATGCCTGGGAGAGATAAAAGACTTTGTTACTCAAAGCAATAAAAGTTATCTAGAATAGCAGCATCTTTGGTGACAATTCCCTAAGTCTCATTTCCTACAAGATGACCCATTATCTGGAATTTAGTCTAAGATTTTTGGAAAAGAGTACAAACACGGATGCACATACATGTACATGTGTTTTCATTGCTGCATCTTTGGAGTATCAAAAATTAGAAACAACATAATGTGTGGTTATTTAAATAATAATGCATCCATTCATATGGGAGAATATTAGGTAACTATTAAAATGATTATATAGATCTAATTTATTGACTTGAATTTAAATATTAAAACTTTTGTGGGGGATATTTTGGAATGAATTGTGCCTCCCCAAAATTCATATATTGAAGCCCTAACTCTTAATGTGACTGTATTTGGAGTCAGGGCCTTTAAGGGGGTAATTAAGTTTAAATGAGGTGATTAGGGTATAGTATTTTGTTATAGCAGCCTAAGCACATTAATACAGGGAATAAGCAGCTCACGTGAATTCTGAACTCATATATATATAATTTTACAATTATGTTTTTACATAAAGAGAGGTCCAAAAGGATATTCACCAATTATACCAACAGTAGTTATCTTTGGAGGTTTGGGGTGACATTTAACCTTTTTACTTATTCTTTTCTATATTGCTTAACTTTCTACAGTAAACATGTATTCTCTTTTATATTCAAGAAAAAAATAATAAAGTTTTCATTTGGGGGAAAAAGAGTACCTTTTGATGCTCATCTCAGTATAAGTCCATTTTTCTTTAATTTTCTGTCTTGTCACCTCCCAACTTCTTATACGATTGTAGAGCGTTGTCTCCTTTCAAGTAATGATTTTACTGATAAGTCAAGTATATCCTGAGATGAATAATCTTAGATGTTATGATAAGTGGCTCCTGATGAAAGAGTGGTTGGAGACTCAGGAGAGAGAGCTAATACCACATGGAATAGGTTAGATCTCATTTAGAACAAGAACTGAGCAGGTTGAAAATTGCCCAGTAAATTAGATGGGTGACCATCTTTTGCTTCAATCTCTCTGCTCCTCAAAATAATGCTGACCTATTTTAGATGGTCCTTTTATGGTTTCCTCTTATTGACAGCTTTGATTTAAATGTTGTTGATATTGCAAATTTTTAAAAAGCAGAAATCCAGAGAAAATTTCTTTTTAATTTGTTACTATTTTGGAATAGGTACAAAAGCAAATGCAGTTTTACTTATCAAGCTAAGGCAAGTTACTTTTTAGTCAGTATATAGCAGAGGCTTGTTTTCATGAGTTTATCATCAGAAATTCTGCATTATTCAAACGAAGCAGTTCCAGTATAATTGGTGTTGGCCTAATTATAACATCCTCACATTTACATATAATTTTTATATATTAACTTCTTATAATTCATCACATTTATTTTATAGTAGACCAGTGATGCATTTGTGGCCTGTTATTGACAAAGATGTAAATGGGGCTTCTGTCTCCTGAAGATTTAGGTGAATTTGGATCAAACCCTTGATATCCCACTTTTTATGCATATAGAATTCTCAACTTCTGTGACTTCCCCCACTTATTTTCTCATGATAGCACCTGCTTATCAATCCTGGTATATTGATATCATTATAATCCAGCCTACACCACCCAATGTTAAGACTTTCCCCATTTCATTTTATTTTGTAGGAAAAAATCCAATCAGTTATTTGTGAATCTAGTGCCATTGTGGAAGACTTGAAGGGTTTTAGGGAGCGAACACATCACACACTCATTTATTAGTTTCCTTGCCTCACTTGTCAGCTCTACCACCTTTTAATGCCTGAGCCTGTGACAAAAAATATTTTTCAAGATTTGCAGACCCCTGAAAAATAGAGTCTAGTGCCTTTAGTTTGACTCCTTCTCTTATGGGGAATGTTCTTTTCAGGTTATTCTGTCTACCTCTGATACCTGGAATTATGAAGAATGCACATTTTCCTATTTTACTATATTGATATTTAGAAATGTAATGTTACTGACACTCATACCACAAATTAGTGGCAGGGGTGATACCCTTATTCAAAAAAGACACTTATTAGGCACCCTCCGACTACCCGATATTGTGCTAAGTACTGGGGATAGAAAGACATAATGAAGAGAGAAATATTTTTAAAGCGTTTTCTATTTGAAAAAAAATATGAAGTTAGAGAACTTTACAACTAGGAAGGATCTTGGAGGTCATCTGTTTGAAATCTTCATTATACATATGAGAAAACTAAGGAATAAGATTGTAAACTGATCCATGGCAGAGCTGGAGCTGGTACCTGTGTCTTAAGTCTTTTAACCTAGATCTTTTTCCGGGACAACTTGGAATACAGAGGAAGTTGATCACGTGAAGATATATGTGCGATGTGATGGAGAAACACTAAGAGGAAAAATATAAGAGATGTGTAAGAAAGGAAGAAATGAAATGAGCAGGGCCCCATGATGAGAAAAACTGAGAGAGGATATGCCAAGCCACAAGGCAGGAGTGGGCTCGTTCAAGTAGGAGTGGTTCACTTGCAAACTGAGGTGTGTTGCAAAGGGAACAAACCTAGGTGTGTGCATTAGTAGGTGGGAAAAGGAGAGTGAAATGTAAAACCAGTGCTTCCTGAAGCTTGATAATGTTTGATCTTGTTTTCTCAGACTGATAGCATCCAAAATTTCCTCTGATGTCACTTTTCTTAACATGGTCTATGAGAGTAGGAGTTGGTAAATTTTTGAGAAATCAGGCCATCTTCACGGGATTCTCAAAGGCTGAGAAAATAAACTGAATGATTAAAAAAAAAGTGCTTCTTTTTCTCAAAAGATTTGTTGGAATCATTGGTGTAGACTCAATAGCTCCAAAGAGTAAAATAAGTATGAATGTTAACCAAAGGCCTTTAGATACACACAAATATATTCTATGGTCCAAAAGCTACACAACACCAGACGGCTTGGAGGTCGTGATAGTGAGGGGATGGAAATACTGCTGGAGGCATTTCTTTATTCCCTACTGCATTAAAAATGGAAGTACCCATTAGGTTAAGGAATACTTTTCCTTTATGTCTCTGTTGTATAGTATTTTCATTCTCAGTCAGTATAAAATTTGGCCTTACATGGGAATTGGCATCCTGCGCCAATTTTAACCATACTTTTTTTTTTAAGTTTTATTGCTTTTAAGGAATAAAATTTACTGCTGGAGTAGCATATGAACATTTAAGAGTACAAAACAGAGTAGAGCAATGCCATGCACAAAATATAACTAGAAAAGAAGTGAGGTGCTTCCTGTCAATTAAGTCTACATGTTCTTTTTAGTCCTGATTTTGAACATCTCTTCCCAAAACTAAATGGTTTTTATCAACACAACCTGATATGGCAGCTCAGCTCTACATGATCCTTAAAATTCTTGCACATATGATCATATTACTGATTCAGTTCTTCTGTCTCAAATTCTTGAAAGGAAATCGGGCTCATTGTACTCAGCTTACATCTTGGTTCCCTTTTGAAAGGTATCTACTGTTGACCAACTCAGTTGTGGTTAGAGAGGAAGTCAGGAGTGATGAAAAGCCCCTTTCTCCAGCAAGGGAATATGGTCTGCTCTTTCTAGGGCAAGTCCATATGCTTGCTCTGTGATCTAAATTATTCTTTCAAGCTTATAGTTTTGAAGAATAAACAAATCACACTTTCAACTCATTAAGCATTTCTCTGGTTTTATGGTCTGGGATCCAGGTTTTCTTATGAGCACTTAAGCTTCTAAATTCTAAATTTCTAATCAGAGAAGGTGAGAAAAAGTTAAAAGCATGAGAAATGTGGGGTTTTATTTGTCTCCTTAAGCTGTAAATGTCAGTAGCAACAATGTAGTATAATTTTCTTTATGTCCCTGATTCTTTCACAGGGCCTAAATTTAAAAGAAAATCAGAGTAGATTTCTAAAATATGTATTTGACATGACAGCATATCACCCCTCCAAAATAAAAGCCAATTTGAGAGATTAAACAAAATTGGGCTGTGGTGTGAGAATATGCTGATTGGGGAGTGGGGGTGGGTTTTTTCTTTTTCTAGTCTGTAGTTTGTAGTAAGTGGTGAAATCATACAGTTCCATTTGTTCTTTTGTGGAGATCAGAGAGCCTCATGCAAAGCATCATTCATACCTGCTAGTAGTAGTGTCTGCAGGATTTGGTGGGTCATAATGAAGCATTTACTGGTTACATTATGAAAAATCAACTCAAGAGTCAATGGGTTCCTTTAGCTCCAGGATGCCTTCTGTACATACAATGGCAGGGTGGCTGTTATCACTGTGGTGAAAACTGAGTACCACAGGGTGCCCAGTTACAGCCCTGGTGAGAGCATCTTCAGGGAAGTAATTTCGGTTTCCTTCATTGCCTTCATTGTGAGTGAGGAGCCTCACAATTCTTCCCCAGTCTGGGGAAGTAAGAGCACTAATGCAGCGCTCTGTAATTTTGACTTCCCTGTCCACTAGATTGAATCAGTGCCCTCCCTCATTCCTTTAATAAAACTGTTTCCCACAGATGCCGAGCAGCTGTCGTTGTCTGAAGATGCTCTGAGAAAGAAAAGCAAATCCTTCGTTTCCTTTGTTCATGTTAAGCAGACTTGTTCATTGAAAACAAAATGTCCCCTGAGGAAGGAGGACAGGAAGATATGGTTTAAGGAGGGAGCAGAGAGGACAAAGGAGTGTAATGAAGGAACTTTGTCAGAGCCTTTCTACAAAGGCTGCGTTCTTAAGGGCATCACTCCCCCTTGTGCAGCCCACAATTGAAAATGGTTAATAAAGTGCTTTGGAGCAAATAGGTTCCTTAAAATGAACATAGGACATAGATATTATGGCTGTTAGAGAAAATTTAACCAAACTGCCAAAAAAAAAATTATCAGAGCTGTCTGGCAGTTTCTAATGTGTCTTAACTATTATGTATTGACTTAATTTGATCTGCTACTGTGTTTCTGGTTTCACATGTAGAGCATCCATGTTTAGAGACAGAGGTAGAAGGAGCATGAGTGTATGATAAAAGGAAACCATGTTATGCTTTCTATCAAGAAAAGATTTAGTTCTCCCCTATGCCCCCCAATCTTCTCCCTTAGTCTGGAGATGAAACATAGCAAGAGGAGAACAACGGGCAGTAATGTCAACAAGTTGGGCTCAGATAGGGATGGGAGGAGACTCAGTCAAAGATGGACAGCTCAGGGTCCAATCCCTCAAACTATAGAGGCCCACTAGATCTGTCACTTTGGGAATTTGATAGGCAAAATCTGATACAGGCATACTTTGGTAATATTGTGGGTTCAGTTCCAGACCACTGTAATAAAGTATTGCAATAAAGTGAGTTGTAATCTTTTTGCTGGTGGAGAGTCTTGCCTTCTACTTGTAAAAAAAACACATCTGCGAAGCATAATAAAGTGAAGCATGGTAAAATGAGGCTTGTCTGTAGTATTCGTGATTCGATTCTATTACGTTTTTCCAGTTGTAGTTTATCTTCTAGATTTTGAGTTTTCACAGCAAAAGAAATATCCTCAATGACTAAGTTCTGAATGTTTTTATCCTGCCCAAAAGAAACAGATTATTAGACTTACTTTGTTATTCTGACATAATATATGGGAGTCATTCCTATAATGCTATCAACACATCTTTTCTATTAAAACATACCACCATCCAAGTTTCTTACAGTGGGAATAAAGAAAAGCTGGTAAAAACCAGATTTCATGCACAAGCAAGCTATAAGGAATATTTTTGTTTCTGTTGTCAAAAGCAAACTTTTCTGGACTCATTTTTATTTTATTGAAATATAGAAAAAATATAAAGTTTGGGGGAAAGGCTACTATCTTAAAATTAGGAAAATAAGTTTCCATAGCTGTGATGAGTTTTGATGGTGATTGGTACAATACTGTCAGTTTTGTATCTCAAGGACAAAATTGTCAGCTGTGACTCTGGATGAGCAAAAGTATTGATTATGTCTCTGGAAGGTGAAAATCCTTGGGGGTAAGAGAAAATTGTCAGATGCAAATTTTCAAGACAGAATCTTTGGCATTGTCAGTTAAATAATAGGTTACTGTTATTTTACTGCTTAACTGTGAAATTTACCATTTTTTATCCCCTTTGCCATTTGAATCGATGGCATAAACTCCACCTAAATTGTCATGTGCATTGGGACTTAGCAAGGACAGACATGCCACATGTGCTTTTGTGTTATGACTCAAAAGAAAGATACATATGGGCAACCAACCAGATAGTATATGATAAAATGTTGCCAGAGTTAATGGAGAAAAAGCCATTCTGGATTCCTTTAATGGGTGCTTCAAATCAAAATGAAAGGCATTTAGGTCAGCGGGAGGTGGGATGAAGGCATGGGGAGTGGGGAAATCATTACCAGAGCGCTATATTTAATAACATGGCTGGTGACAGGTCTATGTTAAGTCGATAATTCCCTCCTGAGTCACATTGTTTGGGTGAGGAGTAGGTGTGTGTGAAAGGGAGGGAGGGGAGG
Organism: Eonycteris spelaea; assembly: GCA_003508835.1. Classification (NCBI taxonomy): domain Eukaryota; kingdom Metazoa; phylum Chordata; class Mammalia; order Chiroptera; family Pteropodidae; genus Eonycteris; species Eonycteris spelaea. The sequence continues at coordinate 7,920,766 of PUFA01000062.1, forward strand.
GGGAGGGAGAGAGGAAGGAAGGATACTAACTGACTATATTTCTACCCTGACTCCCATTCAACTGGCAAGTGGTGTTTCTGACAGAAAGTTAGCCTTAAGAGTATTCCTATATAACAAGAGTTTTCAAATTTATATTTGAGAAATAGCCCGAATAATACCACCAAAATGAGGTAGATTCTCCATTACTAGAAGGATTTTAATTCTCTTTCCAGTTATGAAATGCTAACACTGGGTACATTTTATTTTTCGGACCAAGATGATATGCTTCAACTTCCCAGGAATCTCTGGAATATTCTCGAAAATAGTTATCTATTTTATTTTGATTCTGTGGGTTTGTGATTGTCATTTTGGAAGGCAGATCCAGCTCTGAGACTAAATTAAGAAAGTGGAAATGTTGAACTTCTGGATTCTTAAAGTTTATTCTTTAGCGAAACTAATCCAGTTATCTGTATTGAAATACACTCTAGTTCACAACTTTTCAATGGCTTCCCAATGCTACAGGATAAAATAAATATGCTCTAGACTAGAGTCGAAGGCCTGTTATAATGGGGTCTCCACTGGTCTTTCAATTATGTTCCAAGTTGTTATATATACCCTGTGGACAAACTGCTCTGATTGTTGATGTATTTCCTGAGCTCCATCCTGTTGTAATCTAACCCTAATCTTAAATCTAATCCTGACCTGACTCTTCCTAGTCGAGTTCTTTGGGACCTAAAGCAAATATTTCTTTGATGATATCAAACATATCTAAAGAGTAATCTTACTCCTTTATACTCTGAGCAGTTATTGTCACTCTGTACCACTAATTTGATACTGATTACATAGCCTGTTATTGTTATTTGTGTATTTAAATAATATTTTGAAGGGCTAACTATGTGTACTAAATCTGATGTTAGTGGTATAATGATAATCAGGACACATGCTTATCTTCCTGGCCATTGTAGTTCAATTGAGGAATCAGAAAGAAACAGATGATTGTAATGGGATTCAACAAGTCTAACAAGAAGGAAGCACAGGACATAATGAGAGCAGACAGGGTGAACTCCTTACCCAGACTTAGGGTTCAGAAGAAGTCTACTCTGTGGAAATGACATTTAGGCTGATACCTGAAAGAAAAGGAGGAGATCTTCGCTCTTATAAAGAAGCTGTGGCAGAATTCTTTTTTGAACTAGCAAACTGAGTTAGTGCTTCTTCTATGCTTTTTCCAGTCTCCTCATTCGGAGCAGGTGACCTCTAGTATTGGAGATACAGATGGCAAGGGATGGGGGGGGGGGTAATATCATGAAGAGTGTTGCAGGTTATCCCAAGGGGTTGAGCGTTGTCTTATAAGAAGACATTGAAGAGATGGACGTTAGGGGAGGGACGAAATCAAATTTGCATTTCAGAAATGTCACTCTGGCTTCAGTGGAAAAAGATTGGTAGATAATCAAATAGTGTGGTTTGCCTGTTGTAGTGCGCTGTACATTTTAGCATCTGTCTTAGATGTTTCATGTTTTAACAAAATAGGAACTCCATTTTCTACTTCTAGCTTCTCCACGGGTTCTTGTAATGTTTGAGATATATGTCGGTGAAGAGGATTCTCACCTTCATATGTGGTTGAATCTGAAAGGGCACCTCTTTATCAAGGATGGCATGCAAGGCATTCATGATAAAACAGCCCAACATGCAAGTTCTTTGGGTCTTGAGTGGTGGTGGGAGAAGTAAATAAAACTGCTCTTCTACTGATGTATCAGCCTGTTGTGCCAGCCTGTGAGATGCAGGAAACCATCATGTTTAGTGGGAAACAAAGGACAGTAAAGGTTAAATGTGCGTGAAATAATGAGCAAGAAATAGAAGTTGAGTGGTTTGCTGTAGTGCATAAAGAGAGAAGTCCCACTGTAGTGGTTTTATAATTTATTGTATGTTATATATCTGTAACAATTTATCTGAATGATAAACCCTTTCAGCAGCCCTGAGTTCACACACACACAAAAAAGCAGAAGCACATGTTCAATGAAAAATTAAGTACTGAATTATGGTGTCTTAGGAAAATTGATGCTGATTGGTCAACAAAATAATCAATAAAATATCACTAACCAAATGAAAACTAGAAAACAGAAAGCTCTAAAAATAATTGTAATTAATACTTAAAAGAACACTGTTTAACTACAACAATTTCATGTGTGTAGATGCAGAAAGTACAGTTCCTTATCACTCTATGAATATGATTTTTCATTAGATCAAATGACTCCTCTGTTCCTTAGATTCTAAGTTTTTTAGCACATGTACAAAAATGGCTCCATTAGCAAAAGAGACATTCTCAGCTATTTAAAGAATGTTGGTTTCATATCAGTATTATCAGATGCTTCAAATGGGAATCAGTTAATGCTTTTTAAAAAAAAAAAAATTCTTCCCAGGGAAGCTACTTCTTAAAAAACAAACAAACAAACAAACAAAACTTATCTATCTATCTATTTATTTATTTATATATTGTTGTGACATTGGTTAATGGAATCTGATGTTCCAGCTGTATATTTTAACAGAAAGGCATATATATATTTACACTGGTTGTTCACCTCCCATAGTTAGATTTTTTTCTGTCACCACATTTTTGACAACCTTTACCCCATCTACCTCCCTCTTCTCCTCTCCCCTCTCCCCTCTTGTCTATAACCACTAGCCTATAGTCCATGTCCATGAATCTCTGTTTGCTTGTCCTATTCATTTGTTGCTTTTAAGTTTATATCTCACATATAAGTGATATCATGTGATTTTCAACTTTTTCTGTCTGGCTTATTTTGCTTAGCATGACTATCTCGAGGTCCATCCATGTTGTCAAAAATGGCAGTATTTCATCTCTTCTTTTGGCTGAGTAATATTCCATTGTATATATGTATATATGTACCACAGCTTCTTTAGCCAGTCATCTATCATAAGACACTTCAGTTGCTTCCATGTCCTGGCCATTAAAAATAACAGAAAATCAGTTAATTCTAATGGTTCTTTTCTTGAACAATATAATTTTAGAAGCAAAGGAAACCTTATGGAATTTCATTTGGTTGGCATTATTGTTACTGTTGTTACAAATTTAGCTTAAAACAAAGTTCAACTTTGAACAAGTAATTATTCTATGATAATACAAACACATGTTGGTGAATGAATATGAGATATAAACATTTTATACCAAATTAAGAAATTTATGGAGCTAAAATGTACTTGGATTTGTTGTGGTACACACATACTTTATAATTGCAGCTGAACAAACTGTATTATTCTACCAATTAAATAAATTTTTATATATTCCTAGGGTAATATAAAGTTGTATGATGCCAATGATATTGAATATACAAAAATACTCTTTCATGGCAGAACTTACTTTTCTTTTCTTTGTTGCTCATCATCAATTGGACTTTAGAAATGTCTGAGTCTTTGTAGATTAACCTAATTTACCTACAGTGGTTCTGAAACATTTTGCAGACGATTTAACTTTTGATTGCATTTTGTCTAAAATAAATTGAGAATGTTAAATGTATTTTAAAATGGACCACCAAGAAATGAATTTTTAGCAAAATGCAATTATAAGGTAAAATATTTAAGAAAAAAGAAGACATTCAAATGTCCTCTCCAAAAATTAACAAGAGAAGAATGGAAATAAGTAATGTGAACTCAAGTGGTATATAATATTTCATTCTTAAGTTTTAAATTTTGCTTTACAATATTTCTATTTGTGGGAAGAATCTTTTAATGGAGCTCCTGTTTTTAACTGGGTGTATTTCTATTCCATATGCCCGGATGGAAGGAATGGAGAAAGCTTATGATTTTCAGCATCTAAATTTAGTTAAACATTCAAAAGGATCATAAATAGGGGGCAGTTTGGGGGACAAATTTATTTTGTAAAAATATGTACCAAGGAAAGGCACTTTAAGGAATGGCAAAAATATAGTACCTATAAAAATATTTGAGCTAAAATACCTCCAATTTCAATATGCAAAATTCAATTTTAGTCTGGGTTTATCAGGTACCATAAATTATACTTTCTCAATAAAAAACACTATAGACTACAGGAAAGAGCCAACTAAAGGTGTAAAAACTTCAAGTTTGTTAATCATAATATGCAACATTAAAGATTTCAGATAATTTTAAAATTAATAAATTTATCCAGAAAAATAATAAACCCACAGTGTTAAAATAAATACAGCTAAGAAAGTAAATACAGTGCGTAATTATATATCAAGTATAATTATTTTACTAATATGTTTTTTAGTTTTAGATAATCCGTATAAAGATTTTTTTGCTTTTATATATATATTTTTAAGACAAAATTTTATTTAATGTGGTTAAAAAAATAACATAAAACTTGCCATTTTAACTATTTTTAATTCAGTATCATTAACTGTATTAACAATGTTATACAACCAGAGCCTCTATCTGTGTCCAAAATGTTTCATCAGCTGAAAGAGAAACTCTGAACCTCTTACCCCAGTTCCTGGTCACCTCTAATCTACTGAATTTGTTCCGTTATTTTACGTAAGTGAAATTCCACAATATTAATCCTTTTGTGCCTGGCTACTTTCACTTAGCATAATGTTTTCGAGGTTCATCCCGTTGTAACTATCAGAACTTCATTCTTTTATATAGCTGAAGAACATTCCATTGTATGTATATGCCACATTTGTTTATCTATTCATCTGTTGATGAACACTTGAATGATTTCCACCTTTTGCTATTATGAATAATGTCACAATGAATATTGGTATATGAGTATTCTTTCGAGTCTGTTTTCATTTCTTCTAAGTGTATAACTGAGAGTAAGGTTGCTAGGCCATATGATAATTCTGCATTTAGATTTTTGAGGAAGAGCCAAACTTTTCCAGTAGCTGTACCATTTTACATTCCTACAAGATGAATAAGGATTTCAGTTCCTCCAAATCCTCACACTTATTATTTTCTGGTTTTAAAATTTATTGTTTTTTGTTGTTATTATGGTCATCTTAGTAGGTATAAAATAAAATCTCATGGCAATTTTGAGGAATTTTACTTATTAAAACAGTTCTCAAATAGAACTATCTTATCAGTTCACCAGTATAATGAAATATATTGAAATCAAATTGTCAACCAAAGAAATATATCAACACACATATATGAAATAGAAGAGGGACAAAAAATAAAAGTAGGGACACTGAATGGCAATTGTAGTCCACGCAGTAGATTATGATGTCCTGAACTGGGGTCGTGGCTTTGTGAAGGAAATGAAGAGATTTAAGAAGTAGATATCAAGAGATATTTAGCAGGTAAAATGAACGAACTTAAAGATTGATTGATATGGGAGATAGAAAGAGAAAAGTGTTAAGCATGATGCTCAAATTGCTGACATGAGTAACAGGGTGGAATGGTGGAGCCATTTTCTAAGATATAAACCTCAGGGGGAAGAAGAGCCAGTGTTGAGGTGAAGGTGGGTGAAGATGATAAACTGGACGTGTTGAATCTGAGATGTTCATGGAGCATTAGAATGATGACGTTGGCCCAGGAAACAGGGAGGGCTATGTGCCTAAAGCTTCGGAAAAAAACCTGGACTGGTCACAGAAATTTTGGAACTACTTTTTTATATGTTCTTGTTTATATAACAAGATGATAAGCTCCTTGAGGACATTCAAACATTTCCTTGTTTCTCTGACTTTCAGCCATACAGCAAATTTTATTTATTTTATTTTTTTTAGGCAAGGCACCCTTCGGTTGACCTCACAGATTGCAAGGACTGTGTCAATTTACAATCACTTATTTTTTATTTTTTATGACCACAGCACCTGGTCTTTCTAGGTGATCTCCCATCCAAGTACTAACCAGGCCCAAACCTGCTTAGCATCTAAGGTCAGATGGGATCCTGCTTGTTCAGAGTGTCATGGCTGTAGACCATACAGCAAATTTTAATTAAACATCTTTCATATGTGAAACATTGTACTGAATTTAAGACAGATTAAATGAAAGATGAATATGGTACAGTCCTTGCCCTTAGAGAATTTACATCTAGCAAAGACAGGAAAATTTTAAATATATAATTACAGAGATTAAGTGAGGTGCTTTGAGGCATGCAGAAAAGTATAATTTATTCATTCTAAAGACATCTTAGAATGAAGGATACACTTAAAAAGACTTCAGTACTTTGTTGACTGAGTGATCTAATCATGGTATCTACATAATTTGTAGGGCCCAGTATAACATAAAAATCTGAAGCCCTTTGTTCAAAAAGATGATCATTTAAATGTTCATATAAACTTCCATGACTTGGCAAGGTGTTTGCTATTAATGTTCTCAGTTTATAAAAGTAAAATCTTGAATTACTAGCACAAATTTTACCATTTACTTTTACATCGTATAATGCTAGTTTAAAGTGCAAATTATAAGAGCATCTAATTCAATATGCAGAATCACTGAAATTGTACAATTTGAATTTCATGGCTCATCCCCTGTCAGAGGCTTAACAATGGCCTGAGACTGTAAATACAACCGAGGCTCAAAGGTTGGAAATCCGAAGAGAGGATTCCCCCCAGGGCACAGGGATATTCAAGGGGCAAAAGTAGATCCTCATAGGTACCTAGGGCCACACTCTGCCTCGCAGGGTGGTTCAGCTGCCAGATCTCTATGCTGTGAGGTAGCTAGGGGCAAGGTCTGAGAAGCTGAGCCAGGAGCACCCATTCCAAGTACCTGGGCCTCAACTGACAACATGCAGGAGAACCCTCAAAGATCTCTATGCCTCCGTGCCTGGACAGGCTCTGTACCTGGGTCAGGAATGAATGGCTGAGGAATCTCCCTGCTGAGATGCCGACTCCGCATAGCTGTTTACATGGCATCCCATGTTGCTGCCAGCCGCGGGTCACACCAGCCTCTGCTGTGTTCTGTATCTCTGCCTTACCCTTGCCTGACTACAACCTTCTGCCACATCCTGTGAGGATAGAGGGCAGCCATGGTCACAGGGTGGGGCAGGAAGGAGGCTAGGCAAGGCCAGGGCATCAGAACCATGCTTGGGAGGTGGTGTGAGCCAGGCCTCAGGTTTCTAGCACATTTTCCAAGATCCCATCAGACTTAATTTACCAAATCAAAACAAGTAAATAAACAAAAACTTAAAATTGAAAATTTTTAAAGAATTTCAAGAAATACACGCACAAAATGTGAATGGATTAAGCCTTTTATTCAGTTCTGATTGGTCTTTGGTGGAGTGGAATGCAGAGCAGGGAAAGGAGGCAAAGGTGGCTTTTTTTTTGGCCTTGGAAAAGAAACTTTTAAAATAAGAACTACTTTTCCTACGTACTGTACTTCACATACATCATCTCGTTTAATACTGTTAACTAATCTCCTACACAGTGGTCATTATGTCTGTTTTTCCAGTCGAGGACAACAAGGCTCAGAAAGGTTAAGTAATTCATTCAAGTCTAGACATGGCAGAACCAGAATTGAGCACAGGCCTGTCAGACTGAAGAGCTTCTGTTCTTTCTTTTGAGACTAGATTCTCGTGCTCAGGCAGCAGACTAGTGTCTCCCCAGGGTCACAAGAAGACTGTAAATGACACATGTTTCAGGGAGTCTAATCAGTACCCAAAGAGGTGGTTTCTCCAACAACTTTTTACCAGCCAAGTCAGATTTCTAAAAGTTTTCAGAGTAGCAAGTATGAAATTTTAAAAGCAGAAGAAATGTAAGATGGGAGGAGGAATTAGGAATAGCTCTCTTTCCCCACTAGGAAGTTTTTAACTTCCTGGCTTTCTGATGGAGAAAAAGAGCAATTAGTCCTCTTTTTCCTCCCTACTTCCTCCCTTCCTGTGTCCCTCATGAATCCTGCAGCCATAATTGGTATGAATCCATGTACATGGGACAGAAGAGAAAGTGGGTGGAGGGTCTTTTTGCCAAACCCGGTCAACTTCGCTGTGTCGGATTTTCGAATGCAGATGCTGTGCACGCTGGATTGTGAGGTCAGGTTCTTCCATTTCTGGCCTCAAAGTCTCGGAAACTCTGAGATAGGTGGACTCTACCACTTTTGACTCTCCGCCTCCTGATAGTACTGATGTCATTAAAAACTCTGAGGAAGAGTGCTTCTCATGTCTGTCTTCCTCCCTCACTCAGCCTCGCCCTCGCCCTCCCTCCACCCCCCACATGCTCTCTGACCCCATTTCCAGGACAGGTAGTGCTCTCTTGAGTCATTCTTTCTGTTTCCAGATGGCTCACCTTAATAGTGACTCAGAATAGCGGAACAGACTCTTTTCTCATGGTTAGGTTCAACGAGTGGCTTCTGGTGTCTTTCTGTCCTTGGTTGCAGAATGTCATTCTGTGCAACCATGGGGGTTTTCCCTCTTAAGTTCTGGTTTTGAATGGTTACTGCGAGAGAGAATGTGTCACCACTGTTTAATATGCCAAGGGGTAGGCGAGGCTCTGTAACATCAGCTGCTCTTATGTGCCTGGAAGCAGACGCATGCCTACCTACACCCACACTGTTTTGCTTTTGTCATTTAGAGCTGGAAGCCCTGAATCGAGCAGGATCCCAGGTATTGATGCATCATGTATGGTGTAATGTTTTCCACTGATGCTTTTCAGAGAGTCAGGAGTGCATGGCCCAATTAGCAGGATTATAATTGTCCCTGCTGTATACTCGCCATCCTTAGCTGTGTTGTGGGATCTGAGGCCACTTTTGTCTTTTTCTTTCACTCACTCTTTCTCACTGACCCAGGCCCATTTGCCAGGGAACAAAGAAATAACGAGCAGTGCATCTTAGTTCATTAATGGAGCCAGACATGATCCACAGGACTCTGCAGGCAGGCCTAAATGAGCCTGATGAACATGTGGTCACCTGGGAGCCCTATTAAAAAATTGGACAGCTGGGCAAAAGACTGGCCTCCTGGGCCTCTGACTGTTTTCACTGGTCAGCCAAAGATCCTATTGCCCAGATAAAACAGAATTTCTCATACCTGCCTTACTATCCGACAGGCTCTAGAGCCACTTACTAGCTCTGTGATCTTGAGAAAAGTATTTCAATTCTGTATCTCAGTTTTTCAACAATAAAATGCAGATAATAATAGTATTTCCCTTAAATGGTAGTCATTGAGGATTTAAAGAGTTAATCCATGTAAAGCACTTAAATCAATGCTTGGCCCATATAGTCGGGAACTTCTGAAGCTGCAAATATGTAAGTAATATCACAGCCTACTTGGGAGATGAAAGTATAATCTTCTGTGCCTTGACAAAAAATACTGTGACAGTCATCTGATTCATAAGCACCCAAGTACTCCTTGAATCTGATGCTTTCTACCTGCACTGACATTTAAAAGGAAGCCTGTAGAGGTTGGGGCCAAGTCTCACTTACCCTTATTGCCAACCCCTTTTGTGGTTCTTCCAAAAAGGCTGGCATGTTGTAGATGCTCAATTGAGTTCACATTGAGGGCCATGATTTTGAATGTTTACCCTAAAAGTGCTACTTTTGCTTGGCCTTGCCAACCGCTTCGTAGCACAGTGGAGGTTCATATCAAGCACTAATAGCTCCAGAATTCCTCTTTACTGTGATGTACCTGTTCCAAAGGCACAGAGGGTTTTTTTTTAAATTATTGTATTTCTAGTGTCTAGAACAGTTCCTGACACACGTAATAATATTTGTTGAAGATATAAATACATGAAAAACAATGGATGGGCTTTGGAAGGTAACGTGTTTAGAAGGGGCACAAGGCACTGACTTAAAGTCTGTGGTCGCATATACATGTTTTAACCAGTTTAAACAATATTAAGGTGTATAGTTCAGTGGCATTAAGTACCTTCACACTGTTGTACAACCAGCTCCACCGTCCAACTCCAGAAATTTTTCAGATTCCCAAACTGGGATTTGTATGTTTTAAATACTAGGGCCCTGCTACCCCCTACTCCCCAGTCCTGACGACAACTATCCTACTTTCTATCTCTGCATCTGATTACTCTAGGTACCTCTCATATAAGTGAAATCATACAGTATTTGTTCTTTTGTGTCTGGCTTATTTCACTTAACACAATGTCCTCAAGATTTATCCATGTTGTAGCGTATACCAGAATTTCATTCCTTTTTGTGGCTGAATAATATTCTATCATATGTATATATTCCACATTTTGTTTACCCATTTGTCTTAGCTTGTGCTGCTGTAACAAATTACCATAGACTGGGTGGCTAAACAGTGAACATTTTTCTTATAATTCTTGAGTCTGGGGAATCAAAGACCAAGGTGCCAGCGGATCTTGTGTCTGGTGAGGGACCATTTCTTTGCAGATGGCCTTCTACTAATTTCACCGAGAGAGCAGAAAGAGGGAGTGAGCTCTTGTGTCTCTTCTTATAAGAACACTAATTTCGTTCGTAAGAGCTCCACCCTCTTAATCTAACCATCTCACATTCCGCGCCCCCCTCCAATAGCATCACATCGGGGTTAGGATTTCAACATATGAATTTAGGGGGGGAAACACAAATATTCTACCCGGAATATAATTCATCTGTCAATGGACATGTGGGCTGCTTCTACCTATACATATAACTGTTTTGAGTCCCCGCTATCAATTATTTTGTATATGTACCCAGAAGTGGAATTGCTAGATCATATGTTTATGTTTGAGTTGTTTTTGAGGAACCACCGTACTGCTTTCCACACTGATTACATCAATTTACATTCTCACCAGCAATGCACAAGAGTTCCATTTTCTCCACATCCTCACCAACCTTGTTGCTGCCTTATTCATATAGAGTGATATCTCATTGTAGTTTGATTTGCATTTCTGTAATTAGTGATATTGACTTCTTTCATGTATTTCTTTGGGGAAATGTCTATTCCAGTCCTTCATATTTCTTTGGGGAAATGTCTATTCCAGTCCTTCCCTCATTTTTGAATTTGGTTATATGTTGTTTTGTTGAATGAGATAGTTGTTTTACATTCTTTGTCTAAGAAATCTGATAACTGCTTTTTTAGGGATGCTTTCTGCTAGTTCATTTTCTTCTTTGGAATGGGCCATGTTGTCCTGTTTCTTTGTCTATCTTGTGAATTTTTTGTTGTTGAAAGTTGGGCATTTGGAAAAACAGCAATTGCTCCCCATCCTTGTAGCCTGCCCTGTGCTGGGTGCATCCTTTCCTAATTAGCTAGGTGTGCTCTGGGCCTTGGGGTCAGCCTGAGTTGAAAACTTAAGGTCTTTTTTGGTCTTTTCTGAGAATGAGTTTTGTCTGGGCCCATGTGTAAATTTTCTATCTTCCTACCCCCATATGAGACTGCTTTTGAACATTCTGCTTCTCCAAAGTGTCTCACCCCAGCTTTCTCAGGGCCTGAGATGGTCCATGCATGTCTCTACCAGTAATCTCTTGCCTTGGGCATCTACTAATCTAAGGCTCCTTGCAGCTTTCATGAGCAGCTCACACTGCTTCCCACCTGAGTTCTCAGGTGAAATAGATGCTCGGGCAGACCGAGAGATTAGAATGCTGCAAATAAGGTTTCCTCTGACCCTCTGGTTCATGGGAGGAAATTAGAAACTGGGATGCTGCTTTTCCAGACTAAGACATTGCCTCACCCAGGAGGTAGTGGGGCAAAAGGCAAATGAAAACACCAGAATTTACTATCATTTTGAATGTGGCTTTTTCTTGATTGGGAGTTCTCTTGGTTGCTGGTAGATCTTTGACTTTTTTCTACTGCTTCTATAATGTTGTGTGTGTGTGTGCGTGCTTGTGCACGTTTCTGTGAGGAAGAGTTTGGCGATTACTAGTTTGACATTTTGTTAACATCACTCCTCAATTTAGATTTTATGACTTCTTTTAGAGTAGCTTTGGAGGGGTATTGATGGAAATTAATACTTTTTGATTGTCCTCCCCACTTAAATTACTCTTAGGCACTACCTCAGGTTTCTGGAGTTTTGAAGCTATAAAGGTAGCTAGACCCTCTCAGTAGAAAGCAAAGTGAAGAAGCTATGAAGAGCCATATTTGGAGTTAGGAGAAAGCCCTTGCAAACCCTGGTATGTGGACATTGTTGAGGGCATTACAAACGAAAATCAACATGTGTGATTTATGAGATCTCAAAGGAGAAGGATTTTCTCTTTATCTGATAGGATTTAAAATACATAAATATTCTCCGAAAAGTAGGCAAGACATTTATCATTCCCATCCGCCTCATAAGAAAACTGAAAATTAGGGAGTTTTAGCCAAACTTCTTCTTCCCACTCTACTATGGTACCCCTCCTGCCTTCCCTGACTATGGAATATTCATTTGTATATGAAACCAGGATCTCTGTCTATTTCTTTAATAATATTTTTTATTTTTTAATTATAGTTGGCACACAATGTTATATTAGTTTCAGGTGTACAACATAGTTATTAGACATTTATATATCTTATGAAGTGATCACCCCAATAAATCGAGTACCTGTCTGACACCATGCATGCTTATTACATCATCATTGACTAGATTCCTTATGCTGTACTTTATATCTGCATGACTATTTTACAAGTACCATTTTGTATTTCTTAATCCCTTCACCCTTTTTTACCTATCTCCTATCCCCCTCCCATCTGGTAACCCTCAAAATGTTCTCTGTATCTATGAGTTTGTTTCCATTTTTTGTTTGTTTGTTTACTTTGTTCTTTAGATTCTATGCATACATGAAATCATATGCCTCGTTTGCCGATGCATCCCATGCCCCTAGAATGGTGCCCAACACACAGTTGCTATTCAGTAAATATTTGTGGAATGAATAAATAAATGGGAAGAGCCAACTTCCTATAGTATCTAAAAGGGAAAATGAGGACTTTGTTATCTTTTTAAAACTTTGTTGAGTGAACTTTATAATGAAGGAGAACATACATGCAGAAAAGGGCACCTGTCCTAAGTCACATGTCAGTGAGTTTCCACATGAACACATCCATGTAACCAGCTCGCAGATACAGAAACAGTAGGCCCTCTGCCAGTCAGTCCCCCATCAACCCCATCTTCTGTATGACGAGTAATGGCTACCCTGGCTTCCTAACTACGTGGATTTGTTTTGCCTGTTTTTGAACTTCTTATAAGTTAATTAACACAACATGTACTCTTTTCTCTTTTGTGTTTGGCTTTTTGTTGTTGTTGTTGTTCAACATTTTGTAAGATTCATCCATGTTGTTGAGTGAAGTTGTAGTCGAACTCTGTTACCTTTTGAAACTTTAAAACCATTTAGTTTGAAATTCATGCCGGGAGAAATTCCAAATTTATAGAAAAGTGGCCTTCAATAACCACCATTTACTGAGCACATGGTGACAGGCACTATGCTAAGAAATGATATTCAGGATCTTACTTAATTCTCTCATCAATTTCCTGAGGTGTAGACATCATTTTCCCTACTTTCTTGCTAGAGAAACTCAAACACAGAGTAGCTAGCTAGCTTGCTAGTACATATCAGGCTCATAAGTGATGAAACCCTCACTTGAACCCAGTCAACCATGCCTATGCTTTTATCAACCTCTGCCCTCATTTGCCATTCCCATATAGCAATCCTTTAAGAAACTGTTTTAAATGAATATGTATTTAGGAAAAACGAGGGGGAAAGTGGGGCTGGTACTAATCTGGAGACGGCTGTCTTGTAGCATCTGCACTGCTGATAGGGAAGTTTCCCAAGGCCCCTTTGCTGACCCTTTGGGTCCTTCGCCTTCTGATCACCAAAACTGACTCAGGGACCCAGAGCCCAGGAGAAGAGGAAAAATGAAACTGGCCCCTGGCCTGTGGGTCACAGATTTGGGCCTCAGGATTAAGTCAGGAAGGTCCGTCTCCAGCCATGTCCTGTCCAGCAGTCATAGGTCACAGGCAAGCTAGTGTTCAACTCCACGCCAGCTGTTTTCAGTTTCTGGGTGGGAGGTGGTGACCTTGGTTTGAATCAGACCCAGTTGAGAGCTGGGTCCTTCTGTCAGATGGTGAGCTGCGTCTGTGGAGCTTTTCTTTGGAGGCACACTCGACTGTTTTTAACGCCCTATTCAGAATGATGCAATTTTTTTTTCTCATTAGATTTTCCTTGGGCCAACATTTGGCCACCTCCATTTTTTTAGGCCTTAAATACTGAAGGTGCACTTGACTCTTGCTTTCCCACTCATTTGCAGAGGACATCAGTGAGCAAGGACAAAGACGTCCTTTCAGCACTAGTCAAGGCTGTCCTCACCTGTGTTGTCTCACCAGTGGCCTGCCCTTTGTGAGGCAGGACACGCCTTCACTGTCCATTATCCTTGTACCTTCAACATTCAGGGGGTGGGGGGTAGGGGGAGTTTAAAAAAAGACTTATTTACTAACTTTCCAGATTCAGCCAGCATTTAACTCTTGGTGTAAACCTCTCACTTCCTCAGTTTGACGGACATGCATGCCCTCTGTCTTCTAGTCCCTTTCCCTAAGTCTCTTATTTCAAGACTTCATGGGGTAAGCTCTCTCGGTGTCATCAGCCTCTTTTGTCTGTGCAATACTTTCTGTTATCTCTCTGTTGCTTTTAAAGTTATATACTCTCTGGGGTTTTGGAATTGTGGCCTTTGCTTATTTCTTCTGCTGATCTCTCTTTAAAAGGCTCCTTTCTCCCCGCTCTCCCTTTTCTGTTCTATTTCCTCTTGTCTCAGAGAATGATTTTAAGGTGTAAGTACACATTCCAACTCTCTGCAGCCTCTCTGAATTGTCTGGAAGAGCTAAGCTTATGTGGCGCCATGCATCTTGCTGGACACATCCTCATACTTAGCTCACAGCTCCTCATGGATGCCTTCATGAGAGAGTTGCTACTACTGCCATTTAACAGAGATGATGAAATTGTGCCAAAATGTGCACAATTTCTGGGAATCAGACTCAGGTTTATTTAAAGCCCAAATTTTGCTTCTTTTAACCCATTGCGTCCAAACCTTTTTACTTTTGGGAATTAGAAAAGAATGTCCAGAGAAGGCGCCGATCCTACAGTTTGTGGAGGCAAAGTCCTAAAACGGAAGGCCCGTCAGGTGGTATTTCTCTGTCGGTTGCCTAACCAAGCGCCACTGACCTTCAAAGTCCTGCCCCCATCTCCCTGCTTCCACATGGCCTCGCCTGAGAATGGCCTCTCTGTGCCCTCTCGTGCCTTCGAATAACCCTGAGACTTGTTTGATCATATATTCGACACCTACTTATTCACACTTTTATTTCATTCTTTATACTATAGCACGCCCCCACACCCCATCATCAGTCTCTCAAGGGTGGCAGTACTTTCAGGTGCTTTATCTTCCTAACCACCCTGAAAATAGTTTGCACCCCAAAATGTATTTTGATGATCTGAGTAGACCACATTTCTGGATTATTTGTAGATTCTGGCTATTTGGATTTTGTCTTTGCTCCCCCACCCAACCCCACCCACCAAGTTGAAGGATTTACCCTTGAGTTTCTCCCCTTTCTTGCTTCTCAAAAGCTGTTTTATGTTTCCATGTTGCTTTTGTCCCCTTCCAGGCTAGTTCGGCCTCTGGTGATGTCTCCTCCCTTTGAATTTCCCCATCTCTTAACAGCAACAGCCTCTATAGCACTCCAAGCCTATGCAAATGTTAATACACTCTTATAAAAAATTCTTTCAGGGGATAATTATTTAATCTCATTAGAACTCCTTTTACATGCCAGGTATTCGAATAAGTGGGAAGTAGGGGGTGGGGGGGAGTAAAACTAGGACCCATGGAGACTCAATCCCTGCCTTCAAGGAGCTAAGCAACCCATTGTAGCCTGATGAGTAGAGTGACAGGGGAGACAATGCTGCAGGGGGAGGACACTAACCTGGACTGAAGGAGTTGGGGACTGTCCCCGTGGAGAGTTGCCACAGTGGGCTAACTAAAACATGTCTAATATGACTAGAGTGTAAAATGGGACTGAAGATAGGGGCACAGGAATAGCAAGAGGTGACCAGAACCCAAAGCAGGGGCCCATGCCAAAGGACCCTGTAAGCTCTGTTTAGGAAGTTGAACTTGATACTGAGAGCAGCAAGAAAAGCCTCTAAAGTATCGGGTCAGAGGTGGAGGCTGCTCTGAAAGCCTGTTACCTGACTGTGCGCTGAGGTTTTTACAGACAGACACTCGTGTGGCTTCTCTATCATTTGATGATACCTTGCACATAATTGCTCAGCTGTTGATAGTGACAAGGAGGCAGGGCTAGAACTCTGGCTTTCCCCCTCCCAACCCCATTGCCTGATGGAATTGAAGAAGGAGGAGGTGAGGTCAGGTTCCATTTCAGTGCTGCTTCTACGTTCTGGGCATTTTACTATGTACTGTTTTATGTAAACTTTATTTAATCTCTACAACAATTTTGCAGCAAATGTGTTTTCTCTTATCAGATGTGTAAATAAGCTTAAAGAGGTTAGATAATTTGATCAATAACAATATCCAATAACAATTTTTAAATGACCAAGAAACAACCAACTGTCTCACAGTTTACACTGAATTCCCAGTTGAATATCCTTTCATAGGAGGACTTTATTTAAAATGCACTTAATGTTTTATTCTCCTGTACCTTTGTATTATATACCATGATGATGCTTCTTGGTTAAAAATAGCATGTACATACTTGGGAAAAAGATATTTGCTGGCTTGCAATTTACAAATTATCATTTTAGCATTTGGGACATGAATTGTCACTATACAAAATTCCTGTGGGAATTATGAAAGAGCCTTACATATGAAAGACCTACCAACACCTCTGTTTAAGCAAAATCCTCACTTAAGTTAGAAATGGGATTCATTTTTTATTGTAATAAAATGGCATTTATTTAATGCAGCAATGGAGTTTACCAGGTCAGTAGGGTTTTGTCTAGCCCTCTCATCCACCTTTCATTATGGGGCCCTGCATCTGTGACTGGATGGGAAAAGTCTTGAGGAAATGGAGGAAGGTCTGGGCTACCCCTTACCGCCTTATGACCTCAGTCAAATTATGTTACTTCCCTAGGCCTCAGTTTTCTCATGGTTGGGTTTTTTTTTTTTTTTTAAATTTATAGAAGCCTCTGGCCTACTCAAGTATATCATGCCAGAAATTCTCTCTTTCTCCTGCATTATTAATTCTCTATCTCTACTGAGTCATTCCCATCTGAAAGCAGAGATATGGCATCCTACCTTAAAAAGCCTTTTCCTTATTTCCACCTACCCTCCAGGTAGCACCTTATTTCTCTTCGTCCATCATAGCAAAGCTCCTTGAAAGAACCACCTGTGCTCACTGCCTGAAATTCCTCTTCACTTCTCAAACTCTCTCTAGTCAGCCTTTGGCCCTTGCCGTTCCATCAAAGCTACTCCACGAATGTCAGCCATGACCTCCTTGTTTCTAAATCCAGTGGTCCATTCTCAGGCCTAATCTTTCTTGACCCCCTCAGCAGCATTTACCACACTTGATCGTTCCTTTCTTCTTAAAGCCCTTTCTTCACTTGAGTCTAGAAAACCTCTCCACCATACTTCCACTCCCACCTACTTCATGAACTGCTCTTTCTCTGTCTTCTTTGTAGGTTTCTTTTCTACTTCTCGATCTGAATATTGGAATGGCCCAGAGCATCTCATCCTTGGGCATCTTTTCTCTTTGATCTACATTCCTCCTTAGGTGACGTTATCTTCTGAGGGCTTAAATACCGTCTTATGGTCATGACTCCTGCATTTGTGTCTCCAGCCACACTTCTTTCCTGAACTCTAGATTTTGTTTCCACTTGACTTTTTGGTACCTCCACTTGGATGTTTAGTGAACATCTGAAAGTCAACATCTCTGAAACTAAACTCTTAACTCTTTCCACCCTTGCCCCCCAAAACCTTCTCTTTCTAGTCTTCCTATTTGAATGTCATTCTTCCCTCCTAAGTAGATGGTAATTTCAATCTTTTAGTTGCTCAAGCCAAAAACTTCGAGGCCATTCTGACTTTCCGCCTGTCACACTCACATCCTTGGCTCAACCACTTGTCATCGCCTCTATCACCCGGGCCTCTTATTTGGCTTATTACAGCAGCCTCCCATCTGGTTTCCTTATTTGCATCTTTTTCCTTTTTAAATTTTCAATTAAATTTTAATTTTAAACCCAGCTTTATTGAGATATAATCGACACTTAGCACTGTATAAATTTAAGGTGTACAATGTGTTTATTTGATACATTTATATATTCCCATGGTGCTTATCTTCATATTTACCTTATTCTGTGTCCATCTCTCTCAACTAGAATATAAGCTCCTAGAGGATACGGACTTATAGATTTTGTTCATCGCTGGGTGGCTAACTCCCAGAACTTAGCTGACACCATTTTTAAGAGTGGGTATTTAAATATATTTGCAAATGAATGACTAAAGGAATGATTTTATAAAACCAGGGTGTTAAGAAAGGTGATCTTTACGGTTCATTCAAATCTCCTTATCCATGATTTTGTACAGTTAATAAGTATTTTCTTTGTCTGACTAATTACTTGCAAATGCGTATAAAACCACTGGTAAGAAAGAACAACCTCGAATATGTTTAAGTCAAGGAAATTGGCCAGACCCTGAAATGAGTTTACGTGCTGGTAGTTGCGCTCAGATGTGAATAAAGAAAGAACAACCTCAATTGAACTAATTAACATAATTATAATAGCTATCTTTTAAAAAAGTTCTTTCTATGTGCTTTGTATTATCTCATCTATTCCTCAGAACAACCTTGTAGGATAGGCATTATTATTTTTATTCTCCAGATACAGAAATGGAGAAAAAGAAAGAAAGAATTAGCACCTAGCTTGAGGTTACACAGCTACTAACTGACAGAGCTAGCACTTGAACCCACGGCTATAGTTCTTTATTGCATATTACCTCCTAGGGAATACAAAATGAAATTCTTTTAAAGTCAATAGTACATAATATTTAAAATATAATTCATATCCACCTTCCATTGTAACATACTCTGTCATAAAAACATTTTAATATGCATCTTTGAAACATGGATATTATAAGCATTAATTCCATGAAATATTATTAATAGGTGACATTATAAGTAATGGAAATAAAAATATTATAATTTCCTCCATTTATTTTTTTTTCTGTTTGATTTTTGTTCTACTTTTAACTCTTAAATTGTTTGAGCTTTTTATTAGTCTTCATGTATGTGGTATATTAGAAACGGTGATGTCATTCCAACTAATGGAGTTTTCGCACAATCATGAGGGCGTTATTAACTCATCTGAAAATCAATGAGCCTTTCCAAGATTACAGGACATGATTATTTCCTTGTTTCGTCACTGCCTTCTTTTTAGCTTTGAGGTCCCAGTGATGTTTCATGGTCAAGAGCTTTTATGTTTTTGTGTAAACCTGTCCTGTCAGGTGAGGGAGTCAGGGGTCCTGCCCATGGGAGGAGCGAGGGGGACTGCAGGAGTAAGCAAGGTGAGCACTATGCTATGGTCTGTGGAATGAACCCCCTAGCATGATGCGAGGGAGAGGGAGATACACACCTTTGTAAGTAGAACAGTTTATTCTAGTTTGTGCTTAAAGCTTTACATTCTCGTTAATCTTCAGTTACACTGTGAGGAATGCGCTGTTTTACAGGTGAGGCTTAGTGACACATGACTAGTCAACTGCAAGGCTGAATTGAAAGCCAGGTGCTTCCTACTACACTGTTCCTTGTACATCATTGTATTCTTTAGAGCTGAACCAAGAGCTGCCCATGAGAGAAGGGTGAGGGCACCACTGGTATCTCAAGTTTCAAGCAACAACACCCATGTTCCATCCATGTGACTATTCTGTACAAGGAATAAAAAGCAAGTGCTTGGTGAATATTGCCTATAAATCCTAAATTCTGCGAATTTAAATAATCTGAATTCATTCTTGTGGGGAAGAAGCGGACCGTCTTTATGTAACTACTATTTTACTTAACGCCTAAGTAGAAATCTCATTTCGGTTTGAATTAAGAGTTGATTAAAGAGTAAAATGTCAAATTGAGTTGAGAAATTCCTTTTGAAACAGCATAAAAGGAAGTCTCCAAAGAGCATATTTGTCAAGTGTATATACAAGGAAGAGAGTGGTCCTTTCAAGAGCGAATGTTGGGCTAGACAAGCAAAGAGATTTGTGAGAAACTGCCTAGTAAGAGGGAAATGTAGGCAGGTGGCCTCGAATATGTGGGAACAAAAGTATCTTTGTTCTTTGAAACTGAAGAGGGCTGGTAAAACTGAAATAATCTATAATTGCAGTTAATTCTCTTCTAAGCATCTTTTGTGAATGCTTTTTCACCACTCTAACAACCAGCAAGTGTGTTTCTCAGGGGAGGGGAGGGGACAAGGGCCATGTGCCCCACCCCTTACTGGTGACTGAAGTTAGCAAGCATCTTCATACAGCAGGCAACTCTCCCCTCACATTAATTTTTCTGGGTGGAAAAAAAGATGCTTCCCCAGATCCCCCCCCCCTTTTTTTTTGCTGGATACTCACCTCAGATGGCCTTTTAAGTCAACAAAACCAAATTAAAATTCTCAGCGGCTTGAGGAGTAGGTGCCTTAATGAATAAGGTCTTTTCTCACTGAGTCTGGTTCTCACACAGCTGATCAAGTAAGGAGCAGTAGAGTCAGGCAGGAGTCAAAACTAAGCTAGAATTACCCAAAGCAGGAGGGTGTTTTCACGATAAGCCAACCGGAAAGACTGAGGAAAGGAGCAGTGGCACTGTGTATGACAGGGCAGCTGTGTGCATGCCTGCATGTGTGAAAAAGTTCATTCTTGGCAGTTATTTCCAGAGGAGGCAAGGGGCCAATAAAGCTTTGTGAATGCTGGCTCATCTGTCATTTCCAGCTGTCTTCCCTGTTCAAGTCCACCTGCAGGCTCATAGCAGCAGGCTGCCTGCACCTTCATTTACAGCACACCAGCATCACCTGCCTCAGGCAGTCAGGATCGGGTGAGGCCCTGGCAAGAAATGCTTTTGAGCTTATGGAATTTTAAATTCCCGTCGCCCTGGGCAGTGGAGACTAGCAGATGAGAAGAGCGGGATGTTCCCAAGGTTCAGCCAGAGGATGGATGGTAAAGTAAGGGTTGACAATGTCCCTAGAGCATTGAAATAAAAAAAAGAAAAAATCAAATCATTGGATCACTGCTTTATAACAGTGATATTTTTGCTTCTTTTAATATCCTGGCTTTGAGTAGTGTGCTGGAGAAATCAGCTGGTCAACGAGCACAAAGTTGACTAAATGGTAGTATTTCCTGGGCTCAGAGATGACTATTTAAATCAAAATTGGCCCAGGCTAAAGAGAGAGGAATATATGGGAAAGGGGATTCTCTCATTTCATGCATGATGAAGATGATTTCTCTGCCAATTTGGGAAGGGGTAGGAGTGGGGCCTGGAAGACTCCCATAACTATAACTAGCAACTGTTTAATATCTTATTTCTAGGAATGTTTCAGTGGGGGTGCACTTGTGCTGTGTGAAGCATGAGTCACATGATAGAGAAGGGGCAGGGGTGGGGATAGTCTAGTCCCTAGCTCCCTGAAGCCACGTGGATTAACAAGGACACGCACATTGGTCTGGTGCCTCCCAGGCCACCTCTCCCCTCTCCTCCTGCAAAATAAATCGGCTAAAACATAAGCTGGAAAAAAAAAGAAGTTGAATATCTAGACTATTTTGGCCTTAATTATGTAAATATTCAGATATAGTTTAACATTAAGAATCACTATCTAAAAATTATCTTTGAAAAGCAAATTCTTTTCATTCCTTTTGCCTCATTGACGTGGCAGTGATCAGGCAGCAAACAGAAACTTCAACAAGACAAAACTTAGAGTGCATTAAATAAATATAAATTTTATTAAAAACACTCACATAGCGTTATCAGGAATGATATAATAATAAACGCTTTCAAATAACCTGCATTCATAACATTACAATACTTACAGTATTTATAACCCTCCTCAGATTTTATGGACAAACCAAACATCTCATGAAAATGAAATGAAACTAAGTTTTTTAAAAAGCATAGAAAAATGCACACAGAGTTCATTATCTTAGTGTCAAACTGCAAAAGTTTCCTACACAAGTTGACCACTAGCTTTAGAAGTGAACTGTACACCACTGTGCGTCAATCAAGATGAAAAATTCATTCAAGTAAAGTTGACACCACTCAGAAGCATTTTCAAGTATGGCTATATAGTCAACCTGATATTCCTATATAAGCAAATTGGATTTCTGCTTTCCATTCATTCTGAGGCAGGTTGATATTTACAATTATAGATCTGATATTTACAATATGCCACTCAATTTCCTCTTCTCCCTACCTAACCTCTCCCCAATCCCCAATATTACACTTTCTGCTCTCGTAGGCCAGCAGTTTGACAAGTGACAGTGGGTGATATAGAAACCAAATATTCATATAGGGATGGCTGACTCAAAACCAATAGATGTGCATGTAGTAACCAAATATTTGGGTTAGATATAGAGTATACACAAAATATTAAAAACATGTGGTTTGACATACGGAAGGCAAACATTTTGAAATTTTTGTAAATTGGTCACAGCCAAAAACCAAGAACAAATTTTTTTAAAGACAAAAGCCATGTCATAAAGATTTGACCAATAAAACTCAAAGGCTTCCTCTGATTAAGAATTTATTTGAAATGTTAGTAAACAAAAATGTACTTAGACCAAAATGTAATTGTACAGTTGATTGTACACCACACCCCTAAGGGTTTTACCTGTTTGGAGAAGTCCTCATGGATCTGTACATATACTGATTACGGATCAAAAGTTCTTTATTTAGAGAGTTGAAAGACTTTAGCCAACAATCACTTGCCAAACTCCTGCCTTACAATTTTCCCTTTATCAACTCAGTGCATTCTGTTTCATGTAATTTTCTTCCTGCTAGAAACAATCAAAATATTCCCCAAACTTTTAAAATGCTTTTCTTTACAATAAAAAGAGCCAACAAATTTACAAAATGAGTTTAGTTACATTAGGACATATACAAGAAAAATAGAAGGGATTCAAAATAAGCAAGTTAAATCCCTGAAAAAGAATATATTTATTAACCTACAACAATTTTACATAAACACAGGTGACATGTTGGCATAAGGAGAACACGAGCTGAAATATCCCTGATTTTTTAGAACAAAAAGGTTGACGTTCAAGTTATACTTGCTAAGAAATCAAGTATTGAAAAAAGTTATGCTTTTTTAATAATAAAAAAGACTTGGAAAAAAACGATGGTACACAATGCTATAAGCTTTCACTCTCAGTTCAATATCCTATTGCCAAACTAGTGTTGAGGTATATGACAAGTAGGAGCATCACTCAAACCTTTAATGAATTCTTAGCTCACATTATGATATATTTGTAGCAGGCTGAGTAGCACCATCATGATGTGAATTCTGCTTCAAATCCATATATATATATATATTTTTTATTTATTTATTTATTTATTTATTTAATTTTTTTTACAGTACTAAAATACTAAAGCATTGCATTAAAAAAGTTTTGTTTACAATTTAATTTACTTACTATACATCTCTTTCTTTCTTCTTTATACAAATTAATGATTTAAAACCATCACAGCAAACCAGCTGCCTGTTTTCTCTTTTTAATTAACAGATTCACATGGAACTAACCCTGTTTATTTATTTTATGCAGGCATCAGTCTGCTCAATCTCTCTGGTAAAGAGGACACTTAAGCTAAGAAATGACATCGCAATGTACAATTATCAACACAAAGGCAGACTGTCATTCGGTTCGCTGAAGAGCAGACAGATCCATAAAATTGCTTCACATAAGTGAACAGCTTGGTTGAGTCTGTATAGCATGCAGTTAATTATTACCTGCAGTTGATAGAAAATTCTTAAAACTCTACATATTTGAGCAATGAACTTGTCATACAATTTTGTATAAAACTTTTACAGTATAGCATGTGAGATGAGCACCAGAAAACATGTTTTGTGTACTAATGTATTCCCTTGAATCCAGTAAGCCACCTTTGGATTTAACTGGCTGTGTTAAAAATGGACACTCTGCTCATCAGCAGATGCATGGCTAAAAGCAAAAATATTT
This sequence comes from Eonycteris spelaea, assembly GCA_003508835.1. Taxonomy (NCBI): domain Eukaryota; kingdom Metazoa; phylum Chordata; class Mammalia; order Chiroptera; family Pteropodidae; genus Eonycteris; species Eonycteris spelaea. The sequence continues at coordinate 7,944,704 of PUFA01000062.1, forward strand.
TAAAAGCTTTCCTTTCCTTAAAAAAATCAACTCTGCATTCTAAAATGAAAGTAAACTTTTTTTAAAACATCTCAGTACCTTAGCATTGTTCAAGTTGTCAAAGCTTAGGTAGGCAAAGTGCTTCTAAGACACCATTTAAAATATTTATACATATACATGTGTGTACATATACATATGTATGTGTGTGTGTTGTATATATATATATATATATATATATATGTACAAATATATGTTTATTGTCCTACAAGGACTTCACTGGAGGAGCAAAATCCAGAAGCCTTTAAATGTCCACATTTTAAAAACTAAGCTTGTGTAAGAATAGGTAATTATGATAAAAACTTGAATGAAAAGGAACCCCTATTATTCAAGGGCATTGGAGTACACTGATAGCATCTTGATGATATAAAGGCATTAAATTTTCAACTGTTAAAGACACCATTTTCTTAGCACCATTTCTTAGAACATCCAAACAAATTCAATGTTTTGCTGTCTATTCATTTACTCTTTTTGTAGCTATTTTGATAAATAAAAGTTAATATTAAGATTACAGTAAAAACTGCATGTTAAAATGCCATAATTCCAGTATTTCAGTATATATATTCAGCACCAGATGGTATTTAAGAGTCCTGCCACTGTAATACTACAGTACTTGTGTTCCATGACTATGCAAACTCGGTATTATTAAAAGTGGTCACAGATGTGTAGAGTTGCATGGGGGAAAAAGTCACATTTACATATCATCTCATCCAATAATAGAACCAGTGTTTAAAAATGTAAATGGTGGAACACTTTCCTCCCCACCTTCTTTTTGCATAGAATGCTTTGGTCTTTTGCCTAGATGCCATCTGTGACCACTTAGGAGTCAGTGGAAATTAAGTGCTATGGTAAGATGACCTCTTTTTTTGCTGGTGAGCTGAGGTTCTTCCTACCCCATTTGTCATGAATACTGTGTCCTTTCCCCACTGTCCATGTCACGAGGACTACACTATGGACAGGTTGGTTGTGGTCTTTACAAATGAGGTAACCAACGCAAGGGGCGATATCATATGTATCTGTTGTAAGGCCCTGTGACCCGAGTGAAGGCGTAGGGAGACGTGGTGACTGTGGAGTCTGTGGTCACGGACATGGTCCTTTCGGCAAGGGACTTGACGAAGCGCAGGTAAGTGGGCTCGGAGGGCTCGTGCGGCTCAGAGGGTTCCCGTTTCACTTTTTTGCCGTGGGTTTTCTGAGGCACATAGTCCGGGCCATACTTCTCACACTCCTCTTCTTTCTCGCGGGCTTTCTCGGCCATCTTGGCTTCCCAGAGCGCCAGGCCATGCTTGGGCTCGTTCATGCTCTTGTGCTGGTAGAAGACAAGCGAGATCCTGGTGGGGTGATTCCTGTTGGGATTCTTCAGGGGGGTGGTGGCGTGAAGCTCACGCTTTGCACACTCAATGAGAATCGACCCATGAGTCGGAGCCACAGCCACTCCCCCGATGTCGGGATCCAGAAAGCTCTGCTCGCTGTCCGACCAGACCTCGTCGTTGTCCTCGGCGGCAGGAGGCGGCCTTTCCTGACCGCCCGCCTCCGGGAATTTGGGTCCGTCTTCCTGCACCGAAGCCGTGCGGTCGTGCTGGAGACCCGGGAGCATCTTCGACAACCCGTTAGCCGTGTGGGAAAGCAGGTCATGCTCCTTGCTTTGGAGATGCAGGGCGTGGAGGGAGCTGTTGAACACGCCCGGAGCTGCAGCGTAGTTATGGATTATATGAGCGGATGGGTGATGGTCACCATTCTTATAGTCTACGTTCGGACTGCTCAAATTGGGTGGTAGTCCAGGGGTGGCTCCCACGAAGTGACCATCCATCTCATGAGTGGAATAAGGAGGAAACGTCCCTGCATGGTGTACGTTTGGCCGAATGGTACAACTGCTAAAGGTATCTCCCTGCATATTTTGGTTCCCGTAACCTAAGTACTTAGAAGTAAAACCCTGGCTATTTGCAAACCTTGGCTGGTAAAATGTATGAATGGGTGGTAGATTTAGCTTAGAGAGGGGGTTTTGGTTTGGATACCTATACAGATCCATGCGCTGAGACTGGGGAGAATAAGAACCCAGATACCGGGAGCAGTTGTCCATTGACACGTTTCCATTGCACTGATACGATGGATATTGGTTATTCTGATTTAAAAGCCTAGAGTAGGGGTTCATGGGATTAGAAGAATTCAAATATGAACCTGCAGCTTGGGATGAGGTGGAACAGAAGTTCATACGGTTGGCACCTCCGTAAGCATCTGAAGTGTGTGAAGAGCTCGGATATGGACTAACTGGATTGGGCTGTCTCATGTATAGACTGGAGGATCCAGAAGAAGAGTAAGAGTTGACAGCCTCTGACTGAGGGTTATTAGGCAAGGGGTGATGTGGTGGCAGCTGCTGCTGCTGGGGCTGCGGCTGGGGCTGCGGCTGGGGCTGCTGCTGGGGCCGCGGCTCCGGGCGCGGCTGGGGCTGCGGCTGGGGCTGGGGCCGCGGCTGGGGCTGAGTCGGGGGCTGCGGCTGGGGCTGCGGCTGCGGCTGTGGCTGTGGCTGTGCCTGGGGCTGCGGCTGTGGCCGTGGGTGCGGCTGGGGCTGCGGCTGGGGCTGCGGCTGGGGCCGCTGCACCTGTGGAGGCTGTGGAGGTTGCTTCTGTAGTTGTTGGGGTTGCGACTGGGGCTGGGGCTGCTGGGCCTGCTGTAAGACTGGTCCTGAAAGTCGCAAAAGTTCTGTGGACATGATAAAAAAGAGCCGTGACAAGTATGTTTAGTATTTTACGAAAGCGAGTGAGGATGCTTAAATGTATGTGAAGAACCACCACAAGGATTATGCAACACTAATCCAACAAAGACAACAGCGAAGTTAGGGTTCTGATCACTGTCTGGCATCATATTTTTATGTCTAAAGCATTAGACATAAAAAGAGAGACCTCATAACTACTATCTGGTGAGCAAAGAAAAATGTAATAAACATCCAAAAGCCTTTCCATTGAGAGCATCATATTTTCTGGAGCTTCTGGTTTCTGACCATGACACACATCTCCACTTGAAGTGCCCTCCGCCCTTCACTCATCTCCCTGCCCTCCTTTGGCACAGTCATCCCTTCCTAGAGGAAGTCTTCTACGACCTCATCTTCTAGTGCTTTTGCGGTAAATACCCACTGCAAACATTAAGTCAGACAAAGCAACAGTCATCATGTACTTTAATTATCCATTCCTAGTACCCTCTTTAACCTCCTGCAAAATAGTTCCTTGGGAGAAGAGACCACATCTTATTTTACTTTTTTCTCCATTCCCTGGCATGCAATGAAATTGGTTCAATCGTTAAAGTAGTATGAAATTTGTTATGGAAGATCCAGCAATCCTATGAGAATAAGAATGACATTCATTTAATCACCCAAAGCATCTTAAAGAATATGTGAGCCCTATTTCTTTAGCACACTTTGGAGAAAGGAAATTTACAGAGTTGTAGTTTTATTAAAACTTTAATGGAACTTTTAGCTTTGCAAGTGAAATTTTTAAAAGTCATACTACTGTTTCATGACCTCACTTACAAAAGTAATGTGAGGTAAGAACGCATTGAGCTGCAGTGAGGTCGTGACCAATGATTACTGCCGAAACTGGTTAGAAATGACTAGAGGCCAAGTTCTACCCAATTACACTGCACCGCTAACGTAAAGGAAGTGTCAGGGACTGGACAGGACTAACTTCTCATAGGGTGTGCCAACCAATCAGCAATTATTTATTAAGGATCTTTAGCATATCGTTCTAAATTACTGAGTTTCTTTGAGCTTCAGAATGAATCAGCAGAGAAATTTGACTTTGTGAAGCACAGATGGTTCATTCTAAGCAAACTGGGACACTAAACTTAAAAGATATACATTTTCCTTTTGTTAAAGGCCAGCCCAATAACATCTTTAAAATTTGGATATGGACATTATATTATTGTAGGATTTTTCACAGTAGTAACTGCAGACATAAAGCAAAGGGCTTTGGAAAGAAAATATCAGCTTAGTACATAATGTTCTGTTGCTACTACTATAGATGTGATCTATTTTGATGGGTAAAAGCTTTGTAAGAACTACATGTGGATCCACCTCCTAAACCTCAGACTGAATACAGCTAAAGAAAGGTACCTTAAAGGTGAGTTTTTATATGCCCTTCCGGTCCCAAGATTATGGCCAGAGGGATATCAAGTCACCAAGAATAATTTGGAGGTTGACAAGGACTTGTTTTAAAGCGTTTTCAAGTCTGAGCGAGAACGCTGACATTTAGAAACAGATAAGAAGATATGAATATTTAAAGTCATGTTTTCTTTTCAGGATTGATTTTAAAGAAACTAGTCCACACAGGAAAAAAGAAAAAGGAAGGAAGGAAGGAAGGAAGGAAGGAAGAGAAAGAAAGGTATCTTATTCTCCCGCCATCCCCCCATTAATCCTATTTCCAAACTTATCTCAATAAATTGTATGTCTTATTATCTAGGCTTAAAACTTTGCAGTCATCCTTAAATTTTTCTTCACTTGCATTCCAATGTTTTGTCACCAGCATATTGATATTCATTTTGGAAGAATCCGCTTCCATCATTTTTTGCTATATCTTAATTGCTACCAAAATTCAAGCTCTTCTTAGCTCACTCTTGGTTTACTGTATCTGTCTGCAGACTATTATTAGCCTCTCTACCTCTATTGTGGCCTACCTGCTATTGCCAGATTAACATTAATTTCACCATATCACTTACCTATCATAACATTTTGACATTTACTGCAGAATAAAATCCGAACTGTCCCATCAATCTAGGGATGATGGTACCATCTCCAACAGCAAACTGTAGCCCTTACTACTTTAGAGAAGATTCTGGTACAGAACTAAGACCATGATGAAATGTAACCTTCTGAAATTAACAACATTCATTTTTAACATAAGTATTACATAACACATATATCCACAATGCTTCACGTTAAGTTTACCTGCTAGTTGTTTAGCTTGGGTTGCATTTTCTGTCTGTTTTGTACGAGATGAGACTGACTTTTCCTTTTCGTTCTTACTTGCGCTATTCTCCAGAGAGGAAAGCTTTTCAGCTGCAGCTTTCCTGGCTTCTAGTTTCCTTTGTCGGCACGTCTTGACTGGCTCTGCTAACATCCTGACTTTCCGCCGAAAAGAACTCAGTACCTGAATGGCACCATTTCGCTTTTTCTCCTCCTGAGCTTCTACACTCCCAAACTCATCCACATCAGAGACTTTGTAGAGAGGCAGAACATGGAGCTGCTCATCCTCGGGGTTTCCTCCAATTTCTCGATTGTCTTCTCTAGTGAGGGTGCACACCTGGTAGGGAAATAAGATAGTACAGCCTCAGTTTCAGTCCAAAAGAAAAGGGTGTACATGTGCACATGTGTGCACGTGTGTGTATGTATCTTTATTCCTCTCAGTATTTAGATTTGTGGTGGTGGTCTACTGGATCGGATCAGTGACCATAAAACCATGCCTGTCTGTTACTAATGAGGATTGTTATCCAAATGGTGTAGGGAGATAGACAAGTTCACACTGAGCTTTTTGTGTACATGTGTGTCTATCAGGAACTGTTACCTGTGGTGACTCTGTTCTTCACATCCATTTCTAACTCTAAGAGAAGTGGCACTACTCCTACCAAAATGAAGCAATTTCCCACTTTCACACTTCAAAAATAGATGTGATAGATGTGAAGCCTCTTCGGAAAGAAGCTGAAAGTGTGCTCTACCAAATGACTTCCTCTGTTTTTGGTAATATCACGTTCGCCTTATCTCATACTTTTGTACACAAAGAAATTTTAAATCTTTCCTCATATCTGAGTCCTAACTCTCCTCCACTGTGTTTAAGAAATTTTTACAAAATACTTAAGTGAAATCTAAATAATATAAAACTGGAGATTTGGTTGACATATCGAACATGTAACCCAACACTGTTCCTATCTTCCCTTTTTCTCCTCTGTCCCTTTAAATCTAACTTGTTTCTCTTCTATCTCATTTCTTTTCTGAGCTATCACTACATAAACGGGGTACTCCGAGAAGGGAAAAAAAGCAATTTCTGTTGCTTTGATAATTTAATGGTACTTTTTTTCTTAGCTATGATCACATTGGTTTTGATGAAACATTATTTGTTGCTTCTAAAATACTAGCTTTTCATTTTTAGTTTTTGATTAGTGGGGAAAAAAAATGTGACCATAGTTATCTAACACCTAAGGTAATATAAAATTGGAAGATACTCTTGAAAAAGAATGTGATCATGATTATGACAGACTTACCTTTAGAAATAAGTTTATTACAAGATGGTATTAAAATTAAAATGAGTTTTTTTACTTCCTCCAGATAAGTCTTCCAAATCCATATCTGAGTATCGTTCACCTTTTCCCACACATATCTATCCCTACTCAGTTCTTTCCATTTCACCTCACAGAACCTGTGACCTATCAGAGGCAGATTCCCCTTCATCCAAAACATCTTCCTCATCCCCTGCCCACTCCCCCTCACCTTGCTGAAGTGAAACATGGATCTCTTCAGGGCCTACTACATCCCCAGCTATCATTTATTCCTTTTACTTCCTAGAAGCTAGCATAGCCTCCTAAGAATGAGGAGGTGCTCAATACATGATTGGTGATGATTTTAGACACTGCAGATGCGAAGCCTTATATTTGTTCTCTTGGATCAGAAATCAGCAAAACGGGGCCTGGGGCCAATCTGCCTCACATCCTGTTTTTGTATGACCTGCAAACTAAGAATGGTTTATGCATTTTTACAGGATTTTTAAATTAAAAAAAAAATCCAAAGAATGTGCCCTATAAAAACCCTATGTATTGCAAAGCCTTTGACAGAATATTTAGTACTTCCCTTTAACAGAAAAATTTTCTGACACCTGCTCTAGACCATTAAACCAATACCTTCTTCTCTGCTTCTCAACAAAAACTTTTAGCACCAGCCTCCTGAATTACTTCCAGTATTGCCGACTATATTTCTGAAGTCTTTTCTACCCTAGGATATAACATCGGTGCTTGTCTTCTATTTTCATCTTAAGTCTCACTGGTCATCTTCTTGAACTATAACGATATCCATATTGATGCCACATCAACACGGTTGATTACTGTATAGTTTCTTCATTTGAACACTCTCATTATTTCTACTCTGAAGCATTTCTACATAGGCACGGCCATAACCTGGACTTTGTCAGTATGGAATGTTACCCCACCCTAAGACTGTATCCATTTTCTCCCCTTATCATAAATCCAATAGTAAGGCCCCATGCATTTCACCCACTGTGATATGGAGTTCTAATGGATTCTTTCGCACTTTGAACCCTCTATAGTAGTTACTGTGATCATGACAATGCGTTTTTTCATTTGTACTTCTCACTGCAAGGTGACTCGGTACCTTGGCTCGTAAATGGCTTTTCGTTTAACTGATTATAACCTATCAGATATCTGACACTGAATTCTGAAATATTTTTGTTGGCAGCTAATTATAGCTGGCAATGCAGAGTTGCTGGTTTAGATTAGCACCAAGAATTTCCATGATTTTCATGGGCTTGTCAACACAGTTTTCCACTAATGTGCCAACCTGTTATGAGAGTACTATTTATGCCAAATAATTATGCAACAGGAGTTCATTCATGAAAACACTGTTATGCAGTATGACACCTGCAGAGAACATATTACCCTAACCAAATGCTATTGAATTCCAGCCCTCTGCTCTTCAACGGGATATGCTGCTAGCCTGTCCTCAGCCCCACTCACCAATGTGCTGCCATTCTGCATGTTGTGCAAGTCTCTATGGGCATGAGCACAGAAGTCCAAACATGCAGTGACCCCTGAGAACGGACGGCCTTCCTTCAGACCCAGGCGGCATTCTGGTGCTCTGTGTTCATATTCAATCTGAAAAATAAAAGTGTGTGTGTGACTGGGGAGGTACTTAGGCGTTTGAAATTCTTATGCATGTTTGATGAAAAAAATACAAGACCTATGTACTGAATAGATCAAAACGACACAGTATTTAGGTTATTTAGAACTTTTAGAAATGCTGCTTACTTTATATCCAAAAACCCGAATGATGAAATGACACAAAGCAAATACCCTTTCATGGTAAAGTTTTTATTTGACAGTGTTATTGAAGTATAACTGACATACATTAAATAGAATATATTTTAAGTGTACTATTTGATGAATTTTGACATATGCATATATGAAACTATTGCCACAATCAAAATAAAGTACATATCCATCACTCTGAAGAGTTTCCTCCTATCCCTTTATAATTCGTGCTTCCCTTTTGTTTTCAGGCAACTACTGATCTACTTCCTGTCACTATTGATAAGTTTTCATTTTCTAGAATTTTATATAAAGGGATCTATTTTTAGTTAATTTTTATACATGGTATGAAATTAAGAGTGAAGGTTTATTTTTTTCTGTATAGCTATTCAAATGTTCAAATATCACTGGATGAAAAGATTATCCTTTCTCCTTTGAATTGCCTTTGTTGAAAATTAATTGACTGTACATATTGGATTTATTTCTAGACTCTCTATTTCTGATCTTTTGGTAATAATGGTATGTTTGTGTGTGTATACCAACTGTCTTGATTACTAATAAGTGTAGATTTTTAGTAAATCTTGAAATCAAGGAGTATGAATCTTCAAATTATGCTCTTGTTTTAAAAACTATTTGACCATTTCAGGTCCTTTGCATTTCTATGTGTTTCAGCATCACCTTGTGAATTCCTTCAGAATGCCTGGTGATATTTCAGTAGGTCATGTATTGAATTCATTGATTAATTTGGGGACAATTAACATAATAATACCGTCTTTGTGACTCACGAACATGGTCTTCTACAATTACTCTTAGCAATGTTTTGTAGTTTTCAGTGTACAAGGCTTGTACATTTTTGCAAAATGTATGCCTAAGAATTTGATATTTTTGATGCTATTTAAATTGCTATTGGTTTCCATTTCAATTTCTGTTTATTGTAGAATTAGAAATCCAATTGATTTTTGTGTTTTGCAACTCTGCTAAACCATTTATTAGTTCTAGTAGTTTTTTGGGGGGGAGGGAGGGGAGAGATTCTCTGGGATTTTCTATGTAACCAAGCATGTAGTCTGCAAATAAGCACAGTTATTTCTTCCTAACCAATCTATATTCTTTTTACTTCTTTTCCTTGCTTATTGCACTGTCTAAAATTTTCAGCTGGATGTTAAATAGAAGTGGTGAGAGTGAAGTCCTTGTCTTGTTTCTTCTAATCTTAAGGGCAAAGTGTTCAGTTTTTCACCATTAAATATCACGTTAGCTTTAGGGGGGTTTTGTTGTTGTTGTTGTTGTTTTGTTTTGTTTTTTTAAATCTATGCCCTTTATCAGGCTGAGAAAGTTCCCTTTTATGGATGTTGAATTTTGTCAAATGTTTGTTTCCTATTTACTAAGATAATCGTACTTTCCCCGTTATGTTGGTTATTATGATGAATGATAGTCATAGATTCTGAATGTTAAATGAACCAAACATTCTTGAAATAAACTCCATTTGATAGTGATGTATTATCCCTTTTATATACTGTCACATCTAATTTGCTATAATTTGTTAAGAATTTTCACATCGACATTTATAAAGAACACTGGACTATAGTTTTCTTTTTCTTTAATGCTTTCATCTGGTTCTAGGATCAGAATATTTCCAGCCTCATAGAATAAGTTTGGATGTGTTTACTCCTTTTCCACTTTCTGGAAGAATTTCCTATTGAATTGTTATTACTTCTTCCTTAATTAATGGGTCAAATTTGGAAGGAAAATCATCTGGGCCTGGAGTTCTGTGGAAAGTTTTAACTACAAATTCAGTTTCTTAACAGATATAGGACTAGTATGATATATTTTTTTCATTACTAAACTTTGATAATTTGTCTTTTTCAAGGATTTTGCACATTTCAGCTAAGTTGTTGAATTTATTGACATAGAGTTTTAATAACATGTCTTTACCATTCTTTTAATGTCTATAAAATCTGTAGTAATGTCTCATCTCTAATTCTTGATATTGGTAATTTGTAGCTCTATTTTTCCTAACTGAATTGACTCAAAGTACCAACTTTTGATTTCACTGATTCATTCTCTTGTTCTCTGTATTTTATTTCATTAATTTGTTTTCTTTAGTTTTTCCTTCATTTTGCCTTTTAGAGCTAAAATTGCTCTCCTTTTTATGTTTCACAGGGTAGAAGCAAAGATTATTGATTTGAGACATATTTTTCTAATATCAGTGTTCAATGCTATAAATGTCTCTCTAAGCAAGGCTTTACAGCTTCATTCCACAAATTTCAATGTCGTGTCTTAATTTTCATTCCATTTGAAATACTTCAAAATACTAATTTCTCTTGTAATTTTTTCTTTGATCCATAGGTCATTTTGAAATATGTTGCTCAGATACCTGGGAATTTTGTAGGTATCTTTCCAGTATGTACTTTTAATATAATTTAATTGGCTTTAATTTAGTGAATGCTTGTTTTAAAGTTAATAGTGTATTCTTTAACTTATCACAATCTCCATTGAAGTACTGCTCAATACAGAAAATAAGAACCTTATAACAGTATCTCCCCCTTATCCACAATTTTGCCTTCCACTGTTTTAGTTACCCACAGTCAACCATGGTCCAAAACTATTAAATGGGAAGTTCCAGAAATAAACAATTCATAAGTTTAAAATTGCACACCATTTTGAGTAGTATAATGAAATCTCGCACTGTTCTGCCCAGCCCTAGCTGGGGCATGAATCATCCTTTTGTCCAGAATCTCCAGCTGTATGCACAACCCTGCTTGCCCTTTAGTCTATTATAAACATTTTGATATTAGATCAACTGTTGTGGTACCCAGTGCTTGTTCAAGTAACACTTATTTTACTTAATAATGGCCCAAAACACAAGAGTAGTAATGCTGGCTATTTGGATATGCCTAAGAGAAGCTGTAATGCTCCCTTTAAGTGAAAAGGTGAGTACAGGGTAGTAAGATATTTTGAGAGAGAGACCACATTCACATAACTTTTATTACAGCATATGTTATAATTGTTCTATTGTTTATTATTGCTGTTAATCTCTTACCGTGCCTAATTTATAAATTAAACTTTATCATAGGTATGTATGTATACAAAAAAATGTATATATAAAAACGTGTGCATATACATGTATATACATATGTACATATATATGTGTGTGTGTGTGTGTTTATATATGGGGTTCCATACCATCCATAGTTTCAGGCATCCCTGGGGGTATCGAAATGGATCTTCCAGAGACAGGGTGGGGGAGGTAAATACTGTACTTCCAAACCCAAAACTTCTTTGCTACTTTTACCTGTTATAAACCTCAAAGTTACACTGTTAACATATTTTTGGCAAATCATCTTTTAAAGAAAGTTTTAAAATAAGGGAAAAAAGTTTCTCCTCACATATCTACTACTTATATTTTTCACTCTTTTTGTCAATCCAGATTTCTATCTGGTATCATTTACTTTTTTACCAGAGGGCTTCTTTTAACATTTTTGATGTGTGAGTCTGCTGGTGGTAAATTATTTTAGCTTTTGTCTGGAAAAAAACAACAACAACAACAACTTTATTTTGCCTCTACTTTTCAGTTGCTTTCACTGGTTTTCTAGGTTGACAGTTTTTTCTTTTAGTACTTTAAAGATATTTCTCCTCTACCTTCTTTCTTGCATTTTTTTCTGACATGAAGTCTCCTGTGTTTCTTATCATTTTCCTCATTATATGTAATATCTTTTTTCTCCATCTGCTTTTTACATTTTTCTCTTTATCACTGACTTCAAGCAACTTGATTTTAATGTACCTTTTATATAGTTTTCTTCATGTCTCTCTCCCCGCCCCCCCTTTACTAGGGCTTTGCTGAGCTTCTGGGATTAATGAAATTATAGTTTTAAACAAATCTCAAAAAATTTTAGCCATTATTTTTCCTGTTTTGTTTTTTCTCTGTATTTCATATTGGAAAATTTCTATTGCTACGTATTCCAGTTCACTAATCTGCCAATTCCATCTAGTGTATTTTTTTAAATCCAGACATCATATATTTTTCATCCTTAGAAGTTTAATGTCTTTTTGATATCTCCTTAGCTTTATCATGTTCCTTCTTCTGTTGTCTTAAACAAATTATATATGTGATATATATTTATATATAATTTTAATGGTCTTGTCTACATATTCTTATCACATATCATTTCTGGAACTATTTCTATTGATTACCACACCCCTCCCCCATTATGGGTCATATTTTCTTGTTTCTTTGTATGTCTGGTAATTTTTGATGGGATGCTAGATATTATTAATTTTACCTTGTTGCTTTTGGGATTTTTTTTAAGTCTTTGTTCTGGGATGCTGCTAAATTACTTGGAATCATTACTTGGAATCAGTCTGATCCTTTCCAGTCGTGATTTTTAAGTATCTTCAGATGGGACCAGAATAGCCTTATCGACTCCTGCTACCAAGGCCGTAAGATTCTGAATACGCTATTTGTCATCTTGTATGTTAGGAGGTCTTTTCCTTCTGAGTGGTATTAACAAAAACTATTTCAGGTCCTGTATGAAACCAAGAGAATGTTCTGCCTTTTCCTTTTGATAGTTTGTTCCACAGCCTTGGTAAGCTCTTCATATGCATGCACTGTTCAGTACTCAGCTGAAGACTCAAGCAGAACTCTCTACAGATCTCTGGAGAGATGTAGATGATGCTCTCTCCTCCTTGGTACTCTGAGTAGTGAATTCTATAAGCTTACTTCCCCAAATTCTGAATTGTGTCTCCTTAATGCAGAGATAACCATGGAGCCTAATGTGCTCTTCAGGAACAGGTTGGGGTAATCATAGGTTCACCTTTTTTATTTTTATTTCTCTTTTCTCTGGTGTTACTGCCTTGTGCTTCTTCTTGTCCTATATATAAAAACAACTGTTTCATATATATATATATATATATATATAAAATTTCTTTTTTAACATGCAAAAGTAAATCCATTCCCTGTTAATGATAGCAAGAAGCTAAACTTATAACATGATAATATTTTTGATGGCTTGAATATTATTTACCACTGGGTTCACATAGTATATTTGTATATTGAAACTTATAAGACTCTGGCCAAAGGAAAGTGAAGGTGCTTAATTACCACTCTGTTTCATAGTTGTGTGTTTTGTGACTGTTTAGTCTTGCTGTGGTATAGTTAGCATCATTCTGTTCCTTGAAATGTATAGACAATCCAGTTGGTCATTAGACAGACATGCCATTTTATAAGAAATCCAATGCAGGGGCTTGTGAAAGGAATTACTGAAAATTCATCTCCATGTCTGGAAGGCAATTCTAAGTGCATGGCTTCCTGATGATGTAAAGATTTGCTGTTCACTATGGTAGCTCCTAGCCACATGTGGTGATTTGCATTTAAATTAATTAGAATAAAAAATAAAAATTCATTAACTCACCGGAGTTAGCCACATATGAAGTATGCAATCACCACATGTGGCTAGCAGCTTTGTACTCAACTTGTAGACAGAGAATGTCTCCATTGCCATAGAAAGTTCTCTTGGATAGCACTGGTCTATAAGTCATTTTTACATATGATGAAAGCACATGATTTTGAGATACAGACCTGCTAATTGAGGCCTAAAGTTTCATGGTAAGACAACTAGAGAAAACACAGAGTGAATGTAAGCTCATTGGGTAGATATGAAGAAAGAACATTTAAATTGAGAAAACATATGTTCTAATTCCATGGAGTTGACAGAAGAAATGCTGTAAAGACCCAATGAAGCTTAACTTTACCAATAAGATTTTGACTAAGAAATCAAGGAATAAAGCAAGGAAGCACATTTAGTTGGAAGGAAGCAAACTGAATTGCAGGCTTTGGCAGCATCCATAACCTCAAAAGGTCTTCCCATAAACTGTGTGGAAAGATCACATGGCTGTTTTTTTTTTTAATCTCAAAACCATATTAAGGCATCTAGATAAACATTATCAGTAGTACCTACCATCCAATATAAAATACACCTTATTCATTCACAGCCCTTAGTTGATTTTTTTATATAGACATTACATCTATTTTGCATGTATCAATGTAGTATTTAAATTTTATTGTGGTAAGAGCACTTAACATTAGATCTACTCTTCTAACAAAATTTTAAGTGTGCATTAATTATTGTTGGCTACAGGTATACATGTACAGCAGCTTTCTAGAGCTTATTCATTTTGTTTAACTGAAGCTTTATGCCCACTGATTAGCACATCTACACATTTATTTATTTATAAATATTGAAACACATCTCAGGAGTTATGTTAAAATAATTCTCATAGTCATTCACATACATTTCTTAAAACCTAAGTTGTGACACAAAACAACTTATAAACAGACCATCATTATTAAATTTGCTTCCTTTGCTCCCATTAAAAAAAAAAGTTGATGTTTAGGGAAAGTGTTAACGTCCACAATGGAAACAAGAGTAGCTAAATCATTAATTAGGATTGGTCCCCTGTATCTGCTATGTAAACTAATCTAATCCTATTAGTCTTCAGTGTTTGTCAATGTACTACTACCCTTCATGCTTCCCCTCACCCCTTTCTGCTGTGTGCTCTGCTCCATACCTTCTTATTATCTCTAGCCTTCCTCCATCTCAGTCTCCCGCTTTCTGTTCCATCTTTTAACTCTCCTACTCTATTGCTTTTACCCCTAGCACTGACTTCACTGGTTTCTCTTCTTCCACTATCCCCTAAAATGTTGATATGTTCCAGAATCCCATCAGTATCATTAGCCCCTCCTCCTCTTTATAATATCCACTCCAAAAAAAATGGTATTTATGCCTATGTATTCAACTTGAACTATTTCCTGCATTTTTGCTAATTCTCAAATCTACAGTACTAGCTTGAATTGTCTCCTAATTTTCCATCTATTATCCTAGAAGTACATCAAACCTAGCACATCCAAAGTGAAATATGTCATCCTCCCGCCTCCCCCCAACTTTTCCTCATTGATTCTGATACTAGGTAACAGAGCAACCTGTACAAGCCAGACATTTAGTGGATCTTCAAAATCCCTCTTTTTCTGATCCTCAAATCCAACTGGTCACTAAGTTCTATAAGTTCTACCTCAAAATATTTCACATACTTCCTTCTCTCCACCACTACTGCCATCTCTTTTAGGACCTTCACATCTCTTACCCAATGATTGTAATAGCTTATTTCTTCTATAAGTTAATCATATACTAACCTAAGTTATATTTCATCTATTAGGCTAATTGAGTGCCCTTTTTAAATTAAATCACTTCACCCTCCCCTATTCTGAACAAACAGTTAACACAGCCCAATGGTAGCCTTCTTACCTACAAGATAAAGTTCAAAGATCTTTATGTGGCCTCAAGGACGTTTGTGACCTTACATCTCTACTTTCAAGGAGAACCTTCATTTCTTCAGAAATGTGTGCATACCTCTCTCCCAGGTGTTATAGCATTATTTTGCAGTTGCTATTTTACATATGTCTCCTCTAAAGGAATTACATATACGAAAACCTGTTAGAAACCAGACACTGTCTTTAGCAAGGCTCATCTTTATGTCCACAATGGCTAAACATAGTATCTCATTTTAACAGGTTTTCATTTAATGCTTTTGTTGTTATTACTGCAACAGGAAAGACTTTATAGTCTTTTGTTTCCTTCATGAGGATTTCTGAACAAATCAGGTGGCCTTCTAAATAGGTACAGTCTAGAACACACATTAAATAGGGAAAAAAGCGCCCCCCCCCCAAAAAAAAAATAAAAGAAAAAAAAATCTAGATCTAGCAAAATATGGCCTATCTGGACACATATGTGTACACTTACAAAGCAGTACTCCTACAGCGTTCTATGTATAAACTCCCTGTAAAAACCATTATGAGGTGGTTAGAACCTATAGTTTGGCTCACATAATTTTAATCAATCATCAAAGTCTGTTTGCAGGAACAAAATTATTTGTATGAGAACAAGATTAGTAGATATCGTGAGCCTTAAAAACTCATGTATACATATTTTAAAGGCCAAAATACACTCTATGTAGAGTGTAATTTTCATAGACCAGAAACAGAACACTGCTGTGGCTTCAACAACTGGAAAGAGGAAAAGTTAGAAAAATAAAGGACAATCATTGTTTCAAAAATATTTTTGGAAGTAGGTAGCTAGGTCATCAATAATGAGTAAGTTGATGGTTCCAATCACTGTCAATAATTATTTAAACTTACTTGATTATTATATGCATCAGGTGCAAGTTTCTTGTACGTTGGCGCCATAAGAGTAGACAGGTTTTGTAAATGAGACTCCAGTTTCTCTTCCTGTATAAAATGAATAATTCTACATATTAACTTCTAAATCCATTCTCTGTATATGAGAGAAGCTATCAGATTCTCTCCCCTATCCCCATATCTTGGATCCAAATAACTATGTTCTATCTTTCTTATTAATAACTAAAGCATGTTAACATGACTATTTCTAAGTGAAAGTGTACATAATATATTATCTATTTTTGTATGTGTTATTAATCATCTATTTGGCAGATATTTGGAATTTTAAAATATAAGCCTATACTGACAGTAAGGTTAGGAAAATGAAGCCATCTGGTCTTAAAGAGGTTCCATTTTTCACTCCCTCTCCAAAGATCTGTCGAAGAAGATGGGCTATTGAAAGGGTTTGTTTGGTTTAATTTGTCTATTTCTAATCATTATACTTTTAAATATCTACCAAAATAGCATTTCAAAATTTGAAATACTTCCTATATATAACAACTAAAAATTACTAGACTAGACGCCTAAAATACAGACAACTTTCAGAACCAGAATGTGGTAAATATGAAGAACTCTGTAAAGTTCATTTGAAAGGAGAAACGTTCGGTTACTTTCTCTCAACAAAGAACGGATTTTTCAAAGTAATATGCTTTTAAGAATTGTTGGTGATATTTAGTTGTTCCATTCATGCTTAGAAGTTCTCATTTCACACTGATATTTCTCTAAAAAATCTTGAGAGGTGTAACCATCTGGCAGAGATGTACTCGTTTGCATTTTATAAAGTGAGAAGGTCTGAGTGGAGCCCTCCTGCCTAACTGAGGGAGGATGTTACTAGTTATGCCCTGGATTTGATTTGCATCAAATAGTGGTGCAAAAAGCTCTCCAGTGTGAAAGATAGAAGTGGCTGATGGACTGCAAAACAGCCATCCTTCATTAGGCATATTAAATATTCACGCTTTTCTTATTAAAAGAGGACATCAAGCATATTTAAGTAATGTTTAATTCATTTTTAATGTTTAATAAAATTATGATCCTATGAAAACAATTTATATCATGATTTTAAGAGTTTCTGCAGTTTATTAAATTTCCACTTATTATAGCCATAAATAATAAAGTTAATAAATTTTTCATTTAGAAGGACATATCACTATTGTAATATCCACAGCAGACTGCATATTATAAGGTGCAGAGTCACTAAAAATTTGGTCGTATCTAAATGCTAAATATACTGAGGTTTTCTGATTATTCAATTAGTATACTCTAGAATGCATACTAGCCCAAAGTTGTTAAATTTGATACCAACCTGCAAGTTATATTCTGAGGAATATATATTCTTGAGGAAAGACAAAAAGCTGACTTCAATGAGAAATCAGTGTTCATTTATTTCAATTATACTTTTATATTAAAAATCTAAATATATTTTAGTTACTCGAATCCATTCATTAAAGTTACTTTAAACTATCAAATCTCATGATGTGAAAACGTTACCAGAGATGGTCTTTTTCTAAATGTGGCAGTTATCAGCATGACTTCTATTATTCAGCTTCAAAAATGGAATTTTAAGGCTGAAGTGTTTACATTTAGATTTAATACTGAAATGACAGCTGTTTAAAACTCGATTTAACATAAAAGAGAAAGAATATAAAAGTCCACAAGTATGAACAGTTTATGTTGCTCAAATTTTATCTATTACTTTGGTGTAATACGGTTATTATGCTAACTTAATAAATTGTTATAATGTGTCTACAGTTTAGCAAAATTTTTGTTGCTTCATCTCTGAGATGAAATTCTTTGTTAATAAGAGAGCTTAATGGAGTATGTCATATTGTTCATCTGTGCTCATCAATTCTCCATGAAAAATAAAGAGATTATACATCAGGAAGTAAACAAACCTCTTTCGGGTCATCCCCAAGCAGCTTAAATTTTCTTGGTATCTTGCTTCTGGCAAACTTACATCCATTGTAGTACATGCTCCACGAACAACCAAAAGAAAAGGAGGCACCACAGGTCTCTGGGTCCAGCCCTTGACAGGCACAGGTTCTCCTGAGAAATCAAAGGACCAAATTTACAGCTATGGATAGCATTATCTAGGCCACCAATCTCACACTCTGGGTGTCTGCATGTAAAAATGAGTGCAAATTAGTTTTGAGTAATGCTCGATCTAGCTCTATATTAAGCTGTAACATAACCACATCAGAAAAGAACTATTTCAATTGACTTTAAAACACAAATTAAGCAAACTTTTTATTGTAGTATGATACACAGAAAAGTACATAATTTTACAGTTTACAGATGCTCACAAATGAAATACCCGAGTAATAACCAAACTAAACATATACCTGCACCCCAGAATTTCCTTAATTCTTCTTTCCAGGTATTGTCCCCCAACAGTAACTTCTATCAGAAGAGATTAGTTTTGCCTATTTTTGTTATAAATACATATATATAGCTCTATTTTATATATTTTACATTATATGTAGGATACTATATACCTACTGAATATGTGTATGTATACATATATATGTGTATATAGTTTTGCCTATTAGTATAAAAATACTATACTAAAAATACTAGTATTAAATATATCGTATATATAGTTAAAATAGGCAAAACTGTATACATAATACACACATATACATGCACACATATGTTTATGAGATTATATAGTATAAGCTTATTTTGTGTCTTGCTTCTTTTGTTCGACATTATGTTTGGGATATCCATCCATATAGCTGAATGTTTTGCATTTTATTTGTGTATTTTTTCACTGAGTACAGTTTTCCATCACAGGAACATGCCACAAATTAATCATTCTATGACTGATGGGTATTTTAATTCTTTTTTGTTTTGGGCTAAAATGTAGTACTATGACTTTATAGCCCAAGTCAAATATATCCTAAGAGCAATAAAGAGGCAAGCAAAGAAGCCAAAAAACAACAAAAAAAACGGTAAACCATCTACTAGGAAAACTATATCTAGCAAGTATTTTTCCAGCTTTATTGAGGTATAATTGATAAGTGAAATTGCGATATTTAAAGTGTACGATATGATGATATATGTATACATTGTGAAAGGATTTCTTTACCTTCTTTTTTTTTGGTGGAAAGAACATTTAAGTTCTCCTTTCCAAGGCAATTTCAAATATATACTACAATGTTATCAACTTTAGTCCCCACGTTATACATTAGATCCTCAGATCTTATCTCATTTTATAACTGAAAGATTATATCTTTTATCAACCTCTACCCTCAGCCTCTTGGCAACCACTTTTCTTCTCTGTTTCTATGATTTCAATTTTTTTGTTTCCAAATATAAGTGAAACTATGCAGTATTTGTCATCCCCTGTCTGGCTTATTTCTCTTAGCATAATGCCCTTCAGGTATATTGACTCTGCAAACATCAGGATTTCCTTTTTTAAGGCTGAATAATCTCTCCCCCCCCTTTCCTCCCCCATGCTTGCCTGCGTGTGTGTACCAAATACCACACCGTCTGTCTGTTGATAACATTTAGGTTGCATCCACATTTTGGTTATTGTGAATAATGCTGCAATGGACATGGAAATGCAGATATATCTTTGAAATAAAGATTTCATTTCCTTTGGATCTATACCCAGAAATGGAGTGCTGGATTATATGCTGTTCTGTTTTCAGTTTTATAAGAAATCTCTATACTGGTTTTCATAGTGGCCGTACCAGTTTGTTTTCACCAAGAATGTATAAGGTTCCCTTTCCTGCACATTCTTGCCAGCATTTGTTATTTCTTGTTGTTGTTGTTGTTTTTGATAATAGATATCCTAACACGTGTGAAGTAACCTCAGTGTGGTTTTAATTTGCATTTCCCCGATTAGTGAATAAAAGCACTTTTTTATGTACCTGTTGGCCCTCTGTATGTCTTCTATACAAAAATGTCTATTTAGCTTCTCTGCCCAATTGTTCTTTTTGTCTGTTTTGTTTTGCCATTGAGTTCTATGAGTTCCTTGAATATTTTGGATATTAACCACTTATTGGAAATGTGGTTTGCAAATATTTTCTCCTATTCCATAGGTTGCTTTTTCATTTTGTTGATGGTTTCCTTTGTTGTACAGAAACTTTTTAGTTTGATGTAGTCACACTTGTTTATTTTACTTTTGTTGCCTTAGCATTTGGTGTCAAGTCCAAATCATTGTCAAGACCAATGTCAAGAAGCTTTTTAAAACAGGTTCCCCCAAGATGTGCTACTTTGGCATATAAATTATTTTGAAAGGCAACAGAGATCCTGTGAGCTTATAAGATACTTTTAACTTCCTTAAAGAATTTAAATGAGGGGCTTTGCCCATAATAAGTTATTCTCAGAAATAATTTTTGTGACATATATAGGGCAGGGCAAACTTCTAATTACTGAACATCTATCTGTTCATCTTATTGTCTGTTGTGCAAATGTCCTTCCTTCCTTCTGAAGCCTCAAGATGTCTTAACTCAGAGTATTTATTATATATACCTCATATTTCCTATCTGTCTCTGGACCTCTCATGTATATAGGGTTACCAATACTTACTGATATAATTAAACTTGGTTACTTTCTTTTGTTAATCTGTCTCATGTTGATTTAATTATTAGACTGGCTGGAAGAACCTAGAAGGGTAGAGGTAAGTTTCTTCCTCCACCAAACCACTTATGCTTTCTTCTAAAAGTTTTACAGTTTCAGGTCATATGTTCAAGATTACGATTCATTTTCAGTTGATTTTTGTGTAATGACAGGAGTCCAGTTTTCATTCTTTTGCATGTGATATCCAGTTTTCCCATCACCATTTATTAAAGGTACTATCTTCCCTCATTGTATAGTCTTGGTTCCTTTGTTGAAATAAGTTGACCATATATGCATGGGTTTATTTCTGGGCTCTGTATTCTATTCCATTCATCTATATGTCTGTTTTGATGCTAGTACCATACTATTTTGATTACTATAGCTTTGTAATATAGTTTGAATTCAGGAAGTATGATGACTCCAGCTTTGTTCTTCATTCTCAAGATTGCTCGTCTAATTTGGGTATTTTTGGTTCCATACAAATTTTAGGATCATTTTTTTTATTACTATGAAAAATGCCATTGAAATTTTGATGGCGATTGCACTGAATCTGTAGATTTCTTTAAACAGAATGGGCATTTTAACAATATTAATTTTTCCAATCCATGAACATAGAATATCTTTCCATTTATTTGTACCTTCTTCAATGTCTTTTCATCAATATTTTATAGTTTTCAGTGTACAGATCTCTCACCTCCTTGGTAAATTTATTTCTAGGTATTTCATTCTCATATGCTGTTATGAACAGGATTATTTTCTTAATTTCTCTTTGTGTCAGTTCATTGTTAGTGTATAGAAATACAACTGACTTTCATATATTAATATTGTATCCTGACACTTTACTGAATTTGTTATAACAGTTTTTTGATGTAGTCTTTAGAATTTTCTATATCTATCATGTAATCTGCCAATAGTGATGGACTTACTTCTTTTCTGATTTGGGTGCCTTTAATTTCCTTTTCTTTCCTGATTACTCTGGCTAGATTTCCAGTAGTATATTGAATAAAAGTGGTGAAAGTGGGCATTTTTGTCTTATTCCTGATTTCAGAGGAAAAGCTTGTAGCTTTTGATCACTGACTATGATGTTAGCTGTGACCTCATATATGGCCTTTATAATGTTGAGGTAGGTACATTCTTTTTATAATCAGTTTTTTGAGTTTATCTTGAAAGGATGTTGAATTTTGTCAAATGCTTTCCTGCACCTATAAAAATGATCATATGATTTTTATCCTTCATTTTGTTAATATGGAGTATTGCAAAGATTGGGTATATTGAGCTATTCTTGCATCCCTGGGATAAATCCCTCTTGATTATGGCATATGATCCTTTGATACTACTCCACTTGATTTGCTAATATTTTGTTGAGGATTTTTGCATCTATGTTCATCAGGGATATTGGCTGGTAATTTTGTTTTTTGTTTTTTTTGTACTGTCTGTTGTTTTGATATCAGGGTAATGCTAGCCTTGTAAAATGAGTTTGGAAGTTATCCCTCCTCTTCAATCTTTTGGAAAATTTTGAGGACAACTGCTATTAAATAATTAAATGTTTGGTAGAATTCACAATTTGGTTCTGGACTTTTCTTTCTTGTGAGGTTTTTGATTACTAATTCAATATCCTTATTAGTAATTGGTTTGTTAAGGTTTTCTATTTCTTTATGATTTACTCTTGGTAAATTCTATGTTTCTAGAAATTCATCTATTTCTTCTAGGTTGTACAATTTGTTGCTATGTAATTGTTCATATTCTCTATAATCCTTTGTATGGCTGTGGTACACCAATACATTTGCAATTGTATATCTTTGAGATTTTTTTTCTTGATAAGTGTAGCTAAAATTTGACTAAGTTTGACTAAAGCTTGTTTCTATTTTTTTTTTAAGTTCTTAGTTGCATTCTTCTTTTCTATTGTCTTTTTAGTCTCTATTTCAATTCTGATCCTTGTTATTTCCTTCTTTCTACTAACTTTGGGCTTAGTTTGTTTTTCATCAAGTTCTTTGAGGTACAAAGTTAGGTTATTTGAGACTCCTCCCCTGCCGACTCCGCCCCGCAAATGTAGTATTTATTGTTATAAAGTTTCCTCTTAGAACTGCTTTTGCTGCATCCCTTAAGTTTTGGCATGTTTGTCGCAAGACATTTCCTGAGTAAGCTTTCTACTTCTAGCACCATATAATGGTCCTATAAATCATGGTGTCCTATAAATCTTTTAAGCTGTCTTCACTCTTTTTCATTCTTTGTTTCTTTTTTCTCCTCAGACTGGATAAATTCCACTGCTCTTTTCCCTGTCTTTGATTTTGCTAATCTTTTTTTCCCTTGATGTGGTCTACTGTTGAACCCTCTAGTGGAATTTTCAGTTTAGTTATATATTCTTCAGCTTTGTAATTCTGTTTGGTACTTTTTAATATTTCCTATCTCTTTGTTGAAATTCTCATTTTATTCATGCATTACTCTCCTGACCTCAATGAACATCAGTAGTCTCACTAGTAGTAATATTTTTAAATTACTTCTTTATATTGTGACAAGAAGAGACCCTGTTAATGTCAAAAAACAAGATTTTCAGTAAAAATAAAAGTGTGAAAGTTAAGTAAAATATCCTGTAATCTTAATTATAAATAGGTAATGATGGTATGAACTCATGATTTTAGTTAAAAAGCTCATTTCTCTTTATAAAAAATAATTATTTCCTATGTCTGTTCACTAAAAATGTCTAAAAGGTAAAAATATCTCAGTAGCAATGAGCATATCTGGATTCTTATTCTGATCTCTAAATATCATTTCTCTTGAAAATGAACATAGGTTAAAATCTATGAGTTAATAATGACAGTAAAAAGAGATAACAAACTAATTGATAATTTTGGGGTGATTACTAAGGCACCAAATCACTACTTGGAAATTTCACATCTAAAGATACCATGAATTTATTCTGTCTTTGTTTACAAACTATATTTAATAGTAACCTAACAGTTGGTAAGGAAAAGTTCTCTAAAGAATTCCAGTTAATGAGTATAGAAGGAATGTTATAATTAGAAATTATCATTTTATAGATGTCAGCAAAGATGGCCAAATAAGAATCTCTGAAAGTTTTCTCTATCATAAAAGCAATGAGAATACTGGTAAATGTTATCAAAATCAACTTTTGAGAAATCTGGAAATTAAAAGGCTTGCAGCTTTCCAGGAGCATTAATTCAAAAAAAGCAATGGAATTTTGATGAAAAGAATAAGTTTTATGGTGTTCTAACCTACCCTATTCCTACTGTCCCCAGAACTTCACAATAGCCTTGAAAACTACTAATCCACACTTATGCATACCAGCATGTGCATTATGGGAGTCCCTGAAATAGAGGAAAGAGTGTAAGACAGTATGAAGCAGAAAGATTGTTTAAATAAATAATGGCCCTCCAAATTGCCAAATTTGATGAACAACATTAACCTACATATTTGAGAAGCTCAACCAACTCCAAGTAGTAAACTCAGTGCTCCACTCCCAGAAGCATCATAATCAAGCTGTTAAAAGTCAAAAAGAAAGAGAATCTTAAAAGCACAAGAGAGAAAAGTAACTTTTCATGTACAAGAGAGTTTCAATAAGCTGATGTTTCAACAGCTGATGACTCATCAGAAACAATGAAGGCCTGAAGGCACTGGGATGATATGTTAAAGTGCTGCAAGAAAAGGACTGTCGACTATGAAATTCTATATCTTGCAAAACTATCCTTCAACAGTGAATGATAAATTAAGGTATTCCTTGATAAATAATCTGAGAGTGTTTACTGCTATTAGGCCTGCCCTATATGAAATACTGATGGAGTCCTTCAGGCTGAAAGGAAAGGAGACGAGACAGTAATCCACATGAAAACACCACCAGTAAAAGTAAATGCACAGTTGACCAGAAAAGACCTTACATATGTATTTTTTTTTTTAACCCATTTTTCTCCTATCAGATTGAAATTGCAATTATTATAGATTTCTGTTAATGCACACAAAATGTGTAAAACATAACTTGTATAACAATAATAGCACAAAGGAAAAAAGAAAATAGAGCTGTGTAAAAACGTAGTTTCTGTACACTATTATAATTAAATTGGTATTTCAAATTAGGTCATTATAAGTTAAGATGTTAATTGAAATCTCCAGGGAAACCACTAAAAATATAACTTGAAATAATAAATTAAAAGAAATAATAAGGGAGTAATAATGGTATACTGGAAAATATCTATTGAACACAAAATAAGGCACGAAACAAAGATATAGACATCAGTGATAAATTGGCAGACATAAATCTGACTTCATCAGTAAGTACATTTAATGCATATGGATTAAATAATACAATTAAAATGAAGAGGCTAAAAAATGGATTAAAAACAATCCAATTATATGTTGCCTACAAGAGAACTGCTGTAGCTTCAAAGATGCAAACAGGCTGAAAATAAAAGGGTGGAAAAAGAGATATGCAAATAGTGATCAAAAGTGAACTGCAGTGAGTATACTAATATCAGACAAAATAGAATTTCATACAATACTATTGTCTTAATAGTAAGTACTTAATAGATAGAATAAAGAATTACATTTTATAATAAAAGGCCAATCCATTAAGATGTAAAAATTGTAAACACATATGAACTTAAGAACAGAGCACCAAAATACATGAAGTAAAAAAAATGACAGAATTAAAGGGAAAAATAGATAATTCATACTTTACTTTCAATAATGGATAGAACAACTGTACCAAAAATCAAGGAGAAATAGAAAAGATGAAAAACACTATAAATCAATTAGAATTAAGAGACATTTAGAAAGCACTCCACTAAACAGTAAAATACACATTCTTCTCAAGTGAACATGGAACACTCTCTAGGACAGACTATGTCAGATTATAAAACATCAATATAATGCAAACTAGTTCTCTTAACAATGGAATAAAATTATCAATGAATAAGCAATGTTGGGTAATTAATAAATATGTAGAAATAAAACAACGTACTCCAAATCAGTGAGTCAAAGGAAAAATAAGGGAAATTACAAAAAACTTTGTGAAAAATTGAAAATGAAAAATGAACATACCAAAACTTTATGCAATGCAGCTAAAGAAGGCTGAGGAAAATTTGTAGTTTAAATGCCTACATTAAAAAATAAGAAATTTCTCAAATTAATAAACTTCCACTTAAAAAAAAAACTCAAAAAAGAGCAAACTAATCTCAAAGCAAGCAGAATGAAGAAAATACTAAAGATTAGAGTATACATTAACAAAATAGAG
This sequence comes from Eonycteris spelaea, assembly GCA_003508835.1. NCBI lineage: Eukaryota > Metazoa > Chordata > Mammalia > Chiroptera > Pteropodidae > Eonycteris > Eonycteris spelaea. Next base: position 7,970,788 of record PUFA01000062.1, read on the forward strand.
GATAAGCAATAGAGAAAATCAAAGAAATCAAAAGTTAGTTCTTTGAAAATATCCACAAAAATGACAAAAATATCTAGACTAAGAAAAAAAGAGAGAAGACTCAAATTATTAAAATTAGGAATGAAAAAGGACATAACTACTGACCTTATAAAAGCATTATGAGACAATATTATAGCAATGATATATCAATGTTAGATAATGTAGATGAAATAGAAAAATTCCTACAGAACTATAAAGTACTGAAACTGTCTCAAGAAGAAATAGGCTATCTGAATAGACCTACAACAAATTAAAAAATTAAATTAGTAATCAAAAAGTTTGTCACAAAGATAAGCCCAGGAGTGCATTGCCTTTTCTGGTGAATTCCACCAAACATTTAAAGAATTAACTCTAATGCTTTACAAATTCTTCCAAAAAATAGAAGGAACACTTCTCAATGTATTCTATGAAGCCAGCATTACCCTGATACCAAATACAAAGACATCACAAGAAAACCATAGACCAATATCTCTTATCAATATAGATGCAAAAGTCCTCAATAAAATACTAGCAAACAGAATCCAGCGACATATAAAAAATATGCATTAGGGCCAAGTTAGATTTATGCAATGCAATGTTGGTCCAATGTATAGAAATTAATCAATACAATATACAACATTAACAAAATAAAAGACAAGAACCACATGATCATCTTATTAGTTATAGAAAAAGCATTAGAGAAAAATCCAACACCCATTCATGATAAAAATACTTAACAAACTAGGATCAGGAAGAAACTTCTTCCACCTGATAAAGAGCAGCTACAAAAAAAGAAAATAAAAATACAGGTAGCATCATACTTAATGGTGAAAAACTGAGTTTCCCCCCTAAAATCAGGAATAAGACAAAGATGTTTTCTCTTGCCAATTTTGTTCAATATCTATTGTAAGTTCTAGCCAGGGAAACTAGGCAAGAAAAATAAGGCGCTCAGATTGGAAAGGAAGAAATTGAACTATTTCTATTTGTAGATGACATGATTATATATGTAGTAAATCCAAAAGAATCTACCAAAAAAATCAGCACTAATAAACTAGTTAAGTAAGTTTGCAAGATACAAGACTAATATATAAAAATCAAATTATGAATGTAAACTAGCAATGAACAATCCAAAAACGAAATAAAAATAATTCCACTTAAACTTGCGTCAAAAAAATAAAATACTGAGATATTTACAAAGTATAGGATTTGTACACTGAAAACAATATACCATCATTAAAGAAATTAAAGACCTAAACAAATGTAAAGATATCTGTGTTAATAAATTGGAAGAAAATATTGATATCAATAATCCTCAAATTGGTCTACCGATTCAACAGAACCCCTGTCAAAATCCCAGATAGGGAAATTGACAAGTTGATCCTAAAATTCACAGGGAAACGAAAAGGTCTCAGAGTAGCCAAAATAATCTTGTAAAAGAAAAACAGTTGGAGGACTTACATGTCTTAATTTCTAAATTTACTATAAAACTATAGTAATTAATACCATGTAGTACTGACTTTTAAGGACAGATATGTAGATTAATGGAATAGAATTAAGATAGAGAAAAACCCATACATCTTTGTCAATTAATTTTCACAAGGGTGACAAAACCAATGGAGAAAAAATAGCCTTTTCAACAAATAGTGCTGAGACATTTGGATAGCCACATGCAAAAAATAAAGTTGGACTCCTACTTCATATCATAAAATTAACAATGATCAAAGGCCTAAACGTAAGAGCTAAAATTATAATACTCTGAAGAAAACACTGACGTAAATCTTCACGACCTTGGATTAGGCAACGGTTTCTGAGCTATGTCACTAAAAGTATAAGTAATTTTTAAAAAACAAATAAATTTGATTTAATCAAAATTGAAAAATTTTGTGCTTCAAGGACATTATCAAGAAAGTGAGGGGACAGCCTATAGAATAAGGAGAAAATATTTCCAAACCATTTATCTAATGAAGTTCTAGTATCCGGAATACCTAACTCTTAGGATTCAAAAAACAATTTAAAAGTGAGCAAAGATTAAGTAGGCATTTCTTCAAAGAAGATATATGAATGGCCAAAAGCACATGAAATAATGCGAGACATCATAAGTCATTAGGGAAATGCAAACCCAAAACAGGAGATACACTTCACACCCACTGGGAGAGCTATAATAAAAAAGACAGACAATTACTAGTTTTGGTGAGGATGCAGAGATATTGGAACCTCCATATGTTGCTAGTAGGAATGAAAATGGTGCTTTGGAAGAGAGTTGTTTTTTTTTTCTTTTTAATGACTACAGTGCTTGGTCTTCCTGGTGGTCTCCCATCCAAGTACTAACCAGGCCCGACCCTGCTTAGCTTCTGAGATCACATGAGATAGGGCACATATCAGGGTGGCCTGGCCATAGACTGGTACAGTTGCTTTGGAAAACAATTTGACAGCTCCTCAAAAAGTTAAACATTAGAATCACCATATGATCAACAATGTCACTCCTAAGTATATACCCAAGATAACTGAAAACATACATTCACACAAAAACCTATATACAGGTTTTCGTAGCAGCGTTATTCATAAGTAAGCAAAACGTGGAAACAACCCAAACGTCCATTAACTGAAGAATGGATAAGGGAAATATGGCACATATATACACAATGGGCTATTATTCAGTCATAACAAGAAATAAGTACCAATTAATATAATATGGATGAACCTTTAAAACATTATACAAAATGAAAGATAACAGACAGAAAGGCCAAACATTGTATGATTCCACTAATATGAAATGCCCAGAATAGGCAGATCCACACAGACAAAGTTGATTAGTGGTTGACATTTAGGAAAGAGAAGAATTGGAAGTGAATGCCTAATAGGTATGGGATTTCCTTTTGGGAGTGATGAAAATGTTGTATAACATTGTGAATATACTAAACCACTGAACTGTATATTTTAAAAGGGTGAATTTTAGGGTATGTGAATTATATCTCAAAAATATTCCTCTATAACAAGTTGAAGTGACTTCAAGGTGATTTCTTACATGAAGTGACTACTAAATGGCATTTTTATTTCTATATGGGCTTTTCAAATATTGTCACAAATTAGCAGAGGGCAGCCTCATTTTAACATGGCACAGAATTTGGCTTATGGTTAAATGACAAATCAGTAGAGCAACTGTAATAAAAATAATTCATCTACATAACAGATTTTTAAAAACATTCTCCACCTTTGAGTTACTACTTGGACTTCTGTGAAAAAAAATTAAAAATTAGACTAATTTGAGGATTACTGATATCAACATTTTCTTCCAATTTATTATCAAACTTATGCAAACACAGAAAAACTAGTAAAATAAAGTGTATATAACAAATGTATATGACTTCAAAAAATAATAAAATTATCAATTTGTAAACTTTAACAAAGTAACAGAAACAGGCAATGATCATCAATGGATATGCTAAGCCATTAAGAGAAAGTTTTCTGGGAAACTATGATGGATAACTCAAGCAGACATATGGTCCTCCTGATGGGTAAGAACTAGGATTATTTCATCACCACTTATGAAGCTTTTTTGCCAGTATGTACATACATGTATACATATGTAACTCATCTGCGTCTCTAACTACCACTAGCGAAGATACTGGGGATGGAGGAACGAGTGAAACAAACTGTGTGCAATCAGCCAAATCCAGAATGTGGGAATTTTTACAGAGCAAATTATATAGTCTCTTTAACAAATAAATTCATAAAAAAGAAGGGGCGAACTATTGTGAATCATAAAATTTATCTTCCAAACTGAGGCACTTGTGAGAATAAAAAGAAATTCCATAACCAGTTATGCTAGACAATAGGTATGACCTGGGACCACCCTACACAAAAGCCTCAATCAAGTGCAAGGTGTGGACTTTCTTTTCTCAATATCTTTTTATTTTTATTTATTTTTGAAACAGGATTCAATCAAGAATTTGAACGTGGTCTGAACATTAAATGATATTAAAAAATTATTGGAAATTTTAAGATGAATGATAATACCACAACTAAGGTTGGTCAGAAAAAAAAATCTTGTCAGATATATATACTGAAGAGTAAATAGAGAGATGGTATGATACCTGTGTTTTGCTTTAAAATACTAGAGGGGGTAGAAAGTTGGGAAAAATATATGAAACAACATTGGTAAAATGTTTATCAACACTGAAGCTGTGTGATGGGCCCGTGGTGATTTGTTATACTACACTTCTCCATTTAAGTATGTTTGAAAATTTTTACAATATAAAGTTTCTTCAAAAGTTAAACATCACTTAGTGTGGCACTAGGCATTTCTGGCTTTGACTTTCTTATAATGGCAGATACACTCCCATAATTCTTACTTGCCAAAAAAATATTGGTTAGGCTTAGTCATAAAATGGAAATCTCAAAGGGAAATCTTTAAAGGAGAAACAGCTGGTTTGGCTCAAAGGAAATGTAAAAATCCATTTTTGAATTTCCCACTGAAAGCTGCTCTCAGAGTTCTTTTCTGGATGCATAGTGGGTGGTTATGGCGTGTGTGGGCATCGGGATTTGTAAGAACTGTGATGAGGTTCACACAGCTTCAAACATTAAACTGAGTCAGCAGTCCCAATTTGAGATAATCCTCTGTTCTTGCCAAAAAGTCATAATTTAACTTCTGCCAGACATAAAGTAACATTAATTTTATAGGGTAGAAGAAACTTCAAAAGTAAATATGAGTGAAGTCTCTATTGCCACTGGTTAAGCATCTTTTTAAATGGTGTAACTCAAGGATATTTTTTGTTTTGGTTTTGGAGAATTGCCCTAAGTATGAATAGCCTGAAACTAAAATTTCATCTAAATAATAACTCATCTTTACTTTTAAATTCTAGATACAGATTGGCCTTTAAAATGTCCTAACTATGGGTGGTGAACACACAATGCTATATATACATATATGTGCCTTACTGTTGAATTGTACACTTGAAAACTACTGGATTTCGTTAACCGAGGTCACCATAAAAAAAAGGTCTTAATAACTGAAGTATGTCTTTTAATAGTTTTGTACTTGCCTCCTATTAAGACCAGTTAAATTAAAATTTTTCTTATACTCTGGCTCAAATATCATTCATGGTTTTGCAAATGCAAAATAACACACTTTACGAAAATTTCTAACATAAAATTTCTTTCTACATGTCAGATTCCATTTTAGGTAATGATCTTTATAGAAATTTTAAAGAGGCCTTAAGAGAAAAAATACCAGTGATGTATATTAATAAAAATTAAATCAATTACAAAGAATGTAAAATATAGTTGGTATGATACTTCAAGATATTTAAATAAAACAATTGTCATTTTCACAAAATGTTCTTCAGTGGTTTAGAAGCTTAAGCCATCAAGTCTAAGGAAGTCTGCTTAAAAAAAAACAAGGCAGTGTTACTGAATTCCAGAGAAAAATGCTAACACCAGCATCAGCTCAAAGTGCCTTAACTTTAATTTTCTTTCTGATTAAAGGCATCTTACATACATTTTTAAAGGAGCAACAAGGGAAGTGAGGGTGAACTGAATAGTATTTTACACCTAACGCAGTCTATCATAAGTTTGAGTCATGTGTTATGTATGAATCAGCAACTTCTACCTTCCTCCATATCAACTGTTTAAGAGGATTTATAACACTGAGGTACACACCATGATATTTTGGATTATATCTACCATAGAAAGCCAAGTAACATTACCATAGAGAAAAAGTCACTTTCCTAACCAGATTATAGTTGATTTGCACTTCCCTCATGACCCAGAAAGAGAATCTATGTTAACATATAGTAAAACTGTACCAGTTAGAGTAACTGTCAGCAAAAGAATGAATTTGGTTAGCAATGGGTTGTTGCAATGAGCAGCATAGTATTTCCATAAGCTCAGTAAACTATTTTGTAGTTTGGTGGATAGAAAGGAAAGGAGACTAAAGGAAGAAGTGCAAAATTAAAAATGATTTTAAAACCAATTGTGAGTAAAATAAGTGCTGTAGGATTTTGGTGTAGCATGGTAAATTTTCTTATATTCTTTGAATGTTGTACAGGAATAGCACAGCAGGAGAATAATAAAAAGAAGAAGAAGAAGAAGAAGCAGCTTTCTCTAGGTGAAGATTTAAACTTCTGCAAGTGGAGGGGGTTAAAAACAAAACCCACAAAGAAAAATAATACTAACACTTGGATGCACTAAATATATTTACCTGCATAACCCTGCTCTTCTATCCCTAATATTTATTTGCCTGGAAAAGAATGCACATCCAGAGCCACTAAATCCTCAATTATTTAGTAGTGGCAAAAATGGAAGAAATTTTTATTATTGTTGTAGAAATAAACTAGATTAAACTGAAGTCAAAATCAGTGTGTTCTCTATAACTTCTATAGGCCCTGCATTTTTGTGTTTGCTACATAGATATTAAGGTCCTTGACCTGGGAACCCTAAAGTTTCTCACCAAACTTACTTTCTGTTTCAAATACTGCAATTTAGAAATGATGTCAATACTTTTAGTGTGGTGACCAGGCACATACAAGGGTTGTCACTTGCAGCAAGTGGACACACAAGTATTTTCGAGTTCATGGTATTACTGAGCTCATGTGGATACAGACCCTGACTTCCAGCAAGCTGCTCCTAATGGCTACCCAGCCTGAAAGTACAAAATATTAGTTAATGAAATCAACTCGACCTGCCCATGTTAGCAAATACAACCTCCTACTGCATGGCTGAAGCAGGCATATTGATCCCCATTTTATGAATGTAAAAATGCAGGTTCAGCTGTCTTCCTTCCAACCAACAATCAGGCTTTCCTAAGACGGAAAGAGAGGAGAGGCCCTGACTTCACTTACTCTTCATTCAGGGCACACCGACGGTTGGTGAGCGTGCCATATTTCCTCAGCGTCTCGGTGAGCTCCGAGTAGAGTTTGTCAGCCAGAGACAGTGGGATTCCTTCCCACACCAGGATGAGAATCACAATCACTGCAGCCTCACAGGTGTGGCCAGCTCGCTCCCGCACCAAACACAGTAGCTTCTCCTCAATGCAGCTTCTGCGCACCACCTGTGCAGGTCACCATTCCACCCCAACACCCCCCACCCCAACCAAAACAAAACAAGGGTCACTTGCAGCAGATGAGAGCATTGATTTATGTATGTATATGTTTTTCACGTCTGGGTCACAGTGAGGACAACATTTACCACCACCTGCCATTGCCTTTTGCTGCCCATTTACAAAGGGGGGGGGGCTTGCCCTGGGGTCAGAACCAGGAGAGAGAAAAAAAACTGCTCAATGTTTAGCAGACTACTCTATACCCAGTACAATGAGGGGCTATGCCTCTTGATTAAAGCCAGAGCTAGATGGAAGACATATAGATATTTTTCATAAAGTTCAAGATTTTCATAAAATGACAATATAAAGATTAACTGATTAAGGACCACTTCTTTACATTCTAGGAAGAATTATACTTTTAGCAGCCACTTGAATAGACCTCCCCCTCACCATTAAATTCTTTCAATTAAATATGGTTAGTGCATGATTTTAAAACTAATTAAATATTGTTAGTACATGATTTTAAAACTAATCTGCCTTTTTCTTGAGTAATTTTTTTTCTTACATTTATGATAAAATAAATGTAAGCAATATCTCTTTAGCTGACATAAATGACTCATCTGGGTAACCCACGTCTCAGGGTTAGATTAATGAATCAAAATACCCAAGACTGAAGACCAAAACCTTGTCAAGTCACACTTACCCATTTGGCAATAGGACATCCCTGAGAACTTTTGCCTTCTTTACCAGTATAGATGACTCTTTCAATCCTAATAGCTTTACCCTTCTGTCCAAACCTTAAAGAAATCCACAGAAACACACACATGTAAAATTAGCAAATGAATTCAAGTGGCATCCAAAATACCGAACATTTGAGCATAACTTTATTCTACAACCACATCCTGAGAAATGAATCATTTATTTTTTTTAAATAGCTCTAAGCCAAGCAAACTGGATAACAGACTTTAAGCCTTGTTTTACTTCAGTATCAAAATATGTTGATAATTGTAACAAGCCATTTTGAAATTATATGGTGGGTGAAAAGAATGGGAAAGCTTATTTTATACATAATATCCAAACGCAAAACTTTTTTAAGTTAGCTAAATTCAGTCTTTTAAGATACATACTATTTGATTTTTGTCCTTTACTAAATTTAGCTATTTTAAAATTTAGGGAATCAATAGATTTTAGTTAGAACTGTTCCTCAAAGATGCACTCATATTTTTAAAAAGAAGGCTGGCAAATAACTAGAATCTGGCAATTTTGAAATTATATGCTAGTTCTAGAAATAGTTTATATTTTCCCTTATGACCAAGTCACTACTTACTACTTGCTAAAAAAAAAAAAAAAAAAGGCACCAGATAATTATTTAGTGAATTTCTACATGCTAATTTAAAAATAAATAATTTGGAAATGGGGCAAGAATTATGCAAAATATGTCCTGCTGCCCAAAGTGTCTTCTAATGTATTTTAATTACACCCCCTACCTCTTAAAGAAAAGGCACCCTAGCACTGCAACAGCTCAAGAGCTGTGGATACCTATATGAAAGTCTCTGCATCAATTATCTGGCTCTTATGAGTCTTTCATGTGCGGAGTAATTGTGTAGGTTCAGGTAAATACTTGCATACCTGTGGCTGACAGTATAAAAGAAAATTCAGCTATAAACAGAATCTGTCTCTGTTTCTATTCAGTATACCACACTTGCCCTTTGTCCATACAAAGGGACAACTTTCTTAGAGATAACTGCTCCTTTATAATGCTAGGTGAATTTAACTCAATGGTTCCTTTCTTATACCACATCCTCCCCTCTTCCTCTTTGACACTTTATCATCAAGTGGAGAGCCGGAGTGGGCCACTCCTTGCAGTCCATGCCAGCACCCTTGTGTCTGACAGGCTGGCTGGCTGGTTCTTGTTCATGCCTGGGTTTTCTGGCATCCATCTCAAAGTGGGCAGCCTGTGCCAGCTCGCAGACTATTAGTCCTGTCAAATATTGTGACTCTCCGGTGAATAGCACAGTGTGTAGTGTTGGCAATCCTGGAATAGCTAAGCCTACTAATAATTACTCAATTTACAATTGTTTACTGCTTTGTATGTGAAAGCTGGAAAAATTCTGACATATACAAAAGGATAAACGTTAATCTGCCCTGTGCCTTTGCGTTAATTACCTTTCTTCCATGATTTCTCTAATAGCTGCCACATTAGGACCTGCTCCTAGATGGGTATAAAAAGGACCTTCATCTTTTTCAATAATTTGCTCTGTTGAGATAATAGAAGATTATTATTTTAGACCTCAATTATACTAAATATAAAGGCTACATCCACAAAGCTTATCCCCCAACTGCACATTAAGGGCCCTAAATGTGACTTTATACATTTTTTTCTTTAAAATGAGTAAACTGATAGACTAGTCTATTAGAAAATGTGCAAAATAATTAAGTATATGTACATGCTGGCTGTTGGATAAAAATATATTAAATTACATTTCAGATATGGGATAAGAAATTATTTTACACCAAATAAGTGGAACAAGGAAAACAGTATGGGAATTTTGATATATATTATATGTAATATCAACTACAATAAAGTTTTTTAACCTGAAAAAAAATTTTTTATGGCTAACTAGAATCCTGCCTGTGACTAGGATGTTAAAAGAGTAAAAATAAAAGTCCCTGTCTTATCTTGCCCCCAGGATATTGCTGTTTATTGTCAAGATACCTTTTTCTCCTCTGGTTTCTCCACAACATTCAATTACTGTTTTGAAAATATAACATTGACCTCAGACCCATATTTGTATGTACTTTAGAACAATTTACGATGAGAGAAATAATAGAGAGAGGGTCAGGTAAAAGGAAGAGGCTCTTGCAAAATATCAAAGATGAAAAAGGGATGGGGAGAAGGGTTAGGGTACTAGGAGAAGGGAGTGAAGGCGATTATAACTTACCTAATGTTATCTACGACATGTGTGGCGCTTTAGCCCGTAAGGCAACCTAATACTGACCACACAAAAAGGCAGTAGGCATCCTCCCTCCATTCTTCTATAAAGTGTGTTGTGTCCCGTTGAAAGAGGAGTAACATCAGGCGGGTGGACCATTAGCCACATTAGTTTAACATTTTTGTTTTCAAATGTCTTCTATCGTATCCAAGCTGAGTAGCTATAATTACGATCTCCATATATATATATATGTATAAAATCTGCATTTATCAGCAAAATGTTTCCCTATTCCAACAGACCTATCATGTATCTTCAGTTTTATCAAAAAGGTGTTTAAAAAGAGGAAATGTCATATTTTATATCAAAAAGATGAAACTTTAAAGAGGAAATAGAATCAAAATGAATATAAATCACATATTTCAAGTGTATAAATGGAGAAAGGACAATTTCATGAGTATTCAGAACTTCAGCATTACAATTTCCCCCATCTCACCAAGACTGAAGATAATTGCTCCTTTTCTAGAAATTAATCTTGTAAAACTATTAACACATTCAGCCCTGAATTAAAAAATATTAAAAGCTTCTATATTTGTTTGCATATGGCAGTTATTTTCTCATTTTAATAGATGTTTTCAATACCTGGCTGCTCTTCAGAAGATGATATATAAGGAGTTAAATAGATTGATTAAACATAAAGATATCTTTATATTTCAGAAGGTTTGAATGGGGGGAAATGAGCATGCACTATTGTTTCAATTTCTGGGAGAACTGAATACAGGTGAAGTTTTCTCTTGCACAGCACAAGCATTTGTAATTTAAAGACAAGAAATGTAAGCTTCAGATTTTTATGGGCCTTTACATTGCTGCTGCCAGACTCAAGATTTTTTTAAAAAAAGAAAAAGAAAAAAAATCCCATATCTGAAGATAAATTTGCTAATTCTGGATAAACACCATGTGTCTCGGGACATTTTTGGCACTTACCTACACATCTGCATGATGGGAAATCATATTGAGTCTTGACAGGTGTATCCAATAAATTTTTTATAGGAGTATCTAGTAATTTGGATGGTGACTCTAAAAAATTATTGAGAACAGAACCAACTGTTCTTTTGGTTGGTGTCTTTTCTGAAGAAGGAGTTGCTTGCTGCTCTAAAGCTGGGGTGTGGCTATCAAGCTCTGCAGCAGTTGTTTGTCTAGTTAAAACCGTGACTGGCCCTGACATCTCAACTTTTACTTGCTTCTGTGATTTGAGAGTAAGGGCCTTATGGTCAAATAATGATTTGACTGGAAACTGCTTCAGATGTTGCTCCATGGTCTCAAGGATGCTCCTTTGCTGTACATTATCACAGCTCGGAGGTGGAATCTCTTGCTTAGTTATCTTTTTCCATGATTTGTTTTCTGACATGGGATGCATACAAGCATGGGGCTTGGATCCAGGTTCAACCTTAATTGGCCTCTGAGTCTGATTATGGCAAGACTCAGCTTGGAGTTGTTGGGCTTGCTGCTGCTCTTGCTTCTGTAAGAGATGCCACCTTAGAGCAGCATGCTTTTGAATGTCCTTCTGGGGAGGGGTGTGAATGTGACTTCCTCCCTGGTCAGGCACAGGGAAAGCATTTGCTTGGTTTTGCATCAGGTACCTTTGCTGAGTGAGTTGTGCAGCTTGTTGGCCAGATGTATCTTGTTTTTACTTTTATATCCCTGTAGAACTGAAGCTTGTTGAGGCTTCTGCTCTTGTTCCTGAAAGCACCTGTGAAGAGCATCTTGCTTTGGGGTCACATTGTTTGGAAAATATTGCATGTGATAAAAGTTTTGAGTCTTGTTTCCTGCAAAAAGTTCAGAATTTATAGTCTGTTGTTTATTCTCTGGAACTAGGTGTGTATTGTTTGAACAAGAAACCTGCACTTTGCTTGCACTTGATTTCAAGATCTGACCATAGGGAGAATTTCTACTGTTCATATTCTGTATGTGCTCCAATCGCATTTGGGAATTATGAGTCTGGAACTCACTTGATTTCGAATACTGATTTTCACCATGAAAGCATTCTTCCACTTTAACCTGGCTAAAGAATGATCCTTCTTTTTGCTGATCATTGTTGCCTTGGGGATGAGAAAAAGTCTGAGGCATTTGTTCTTTATTCTTCATGTGTAATTTTTGCTGCTGCTGCTGGTTTTGAGGGAGATGTGAATTCTGGGATGCCTGTGTTTGTGCTGCCTGCTTATGAGGCTTATGTTGTAAAAGGTATGAGTTTGAAAATGGCTCAGTCTCTGAAGCCTGCTGATTCAAGTGCTGCTTTAATGTTAAGGGCATGAGTTTCTCAGTTTGGGAATCTGGTCTTTGTTGAAAATGAAGTCTAGGGGCACAGAGCGACTGCATGTGAGCTTCGGATGAAGGGTCTGTCTTGAAGTGCACCTGGAGTGAGGGTTTTTGGAACTGGAGATGCTGGTCCACGGTACCTTGAGACTGCCCTTGTTTTATCTCAACTTGGTACCTTTGTGGCCTCTGCTCCGGCTGCATTATTTTCTGGATATAAGCTTGCCCTGGGAGCCCCCCAGGCATGTTGGAATTTCCAGTGTATTGTTTGGAGGTCATTTGATTGGAGGAGTTGGACTGACACTGAAGAATTGACCGCAGTGATGCCTCATTATAACTTAGATGGGATTCAGCTTGATGAAAGTGAGGGGCCTTCAATTCAATCCATCCTGGTTTCAGATAGGGCTGTTTGGGGAGCACAAAATCTCGTGTTTGTTCCTTGTCTCGACCCTTCAGAATCTCTTGCTCTTTGTGTCCCATCAACTGCTGGCAGTGGTCCTGTGAAACCCCACTGCTACCAAGAATTGGTGAATTATGTTTCAGATGTTCTGATACTTGTCTTGTTTTCTCAGAATACAATGGAACAGTCATTGTTCCTGGAGTCCTTATGTCATTCTTGTTAACACAATTACTCTGAAGCCTTTCTGGAAGCATCAGAGAGGGGTTGGATATATGTGTAGATGGATTAGGACTCTGGGATGGTGGTGCCTTGGGCTGACCCTCGATTTTCAGTTCCCTTAAAGGAGTTGTATCACTTTGGTTGTGGTAGTGATGGTGTTCTTCCAAAACACCATCATTCAGGATGCTTTTTCCTTCTGAAGGAAGCTGAGGAACCTCTGGAAGAGGAGGAGGGGGAGAAAGAAGCAATTGTGATGGTGGTGGTGTGACAGTGGCAGAAAAGGAATCCTTAGCGAACACTGAACTTTGCTTGAAGTGAGCACCATTCATTTCATTTTGTTTTAAATACCGTTCAGAGCTGCCACCAGGAGCTTGCGAATCGCTGCTGGAACCTGAACAGGATTCTGCACCAGATAATAGCTTTGTGGTTCCTTGGATGTTACTGTTTTCTGTCGGAGGTGGGCAAATCTCAAACACCGATTTCTGGTTTTCGGTTTCTGAAAAGGACAGGTACCTAGCACTGCAGCTGGTTTACTGCCATTATCAGCAGCACAGGCCTCAGTCACCACTGCAGCTGGCTCTGGAGGCAGCTCAGAGTTCGAGGTCTGTGGGAAGTCGATCTGCCCTGAGGTATGCAATGGGTGAGTGATCTCACAGGACAACTCATTAGTAGCCTGACTGTTAATGGCATGTATGTGAGATGTGGTTTTCTGCACCGCAATGGAAACACGGTCTGGATAATATTGAGACAGTGTTTTTTCCAGGAGTTCACCATGTGTATTTTCCATGGAAGAGGCAGAAACTGTAGCACCATTAGGCATTAGCACGGATTTGTTTTTAAGAAGTAATACAATGTTCTTGTCATGGTAGTTAGCATTTTTCCCCTCATGCTCATTGAGAATCTGAAGCTCTGGATTTTCACGCCCACTGCAGTTATGTGTTGACAAACTGGTGACATCTTTAACTGCATTTTCTGGGGCTACAGAGCTCACAGATTCTCTCTTATCATTCGAATTGGAGACATTTGTTTGACTGCTGCCTTTGCTTGGATTTCCTTCTTGGCTTTCCCCGAAGTTCGTTCTTTCTCCATTAGCCTTTTGGTCTTGTTTCAATTTCTTGTTCTGATGGAGCCCAGAGAGAGAAGGTTCACTAACCGTGCGTTTTATTCCTCCATTTTGCAAATACCTGGCATACTCTCTACCTTCTTGTATAAAGTCTGGACTCACACGGCTGTTCTGGCTTCCTTTCATATAGGGTATCCCATAACTTCTGAAAGACTGCCACTTGGTGTCTCCGTTCACTTCTGGATAAGGTCTCTCAGTTAATGGGCTTCCATTCTGGAGCTTTATAGCCAGAGGGTCTGTCTGGCAAACAGGAGAAGGAGATGGTGTCAGGAATGGACTTAGTCTGTTGCCCTCAACATGGTTGGTTCTATCCTGTTCCATCAGGCTTGCTTCGGGGCCATCCACAAGGCTGCCCTCTGGATGAATTCTAAGAGCATGGAAACAAAAATCAAAGTGCATCAATCAACCAATACATATCTAACACTAATAATACATCTTAGAAAACAATCACGTCATTAATAGTACTGGAATTTCTAGACACAGCAAACTATAACACTTGTTTTCATGTTTCAGGGTGACAACCAGTAGCTACTCAGGAAATGATTATTCCTGTCTTCCCAGCAACTCTCAAATATTTGTGGTCATGAAGAACAAAGATGATCAGATTCACCAATTAATGTGACAAATAACTCCTGGCGTCAAAATGCTAAGAAAATATAGAAAGACGACCTCCTTTTCTCTCTTCTCTAGCACTTTACATACGAATCACTTCCTAAATTCTATCAATTCCATTTCCCATATATTCCTTGAATTATCGTCACTGCCACTCAATAGCCAGATCTACATTATCTTGCTTCATTATCGACTGCAGTAGCCTTTTAAAGGGTTTCTTCTCAGCCTGTCCTCTCCCCAGTCCTTAAGGCTCTTCAAATTGTCATCAAAGAGAAGGTTCTAAAATGCAAATCTGCTGCGTACCCTCCTCAGCACACTTTACTGGCTCCACGTTGCCTGAGTCAGTAGTTCTCACACTCTTTCACTCAAATACACCTGAAAGATGAGGCACACTCCCTGTAGTGATAGCATCCCAGGGGATGGGATAGGGGTGGAAAGTGGTGTTTATAAAGTGCGTTTTCTAGGTGATTCTGTGTTTTCTCCTATAGGAGCTGGCTACCCATGTCAATTGAGAATTCCTTCCTACTGGTTTTTCATATGCAGGTTCCTATTTTTCTCTCCTCCTACTTCCTCTCACAGTTTATGCTCCAACTGTAACAACAGCTTGTAAATATACAAACATGTAAACTGTTTCAGACCTCTATAATGTTGTTGTTTTATCTGCCCAGAGAGCTGTCTTAGTCCCCTTATTTGCCCAGTGACTCCTATCTGTTCCTCTAAAACTGTCTCAGATATCACCTCCTAGGATTCCTCCTTTGATTTTTCCAAGAGAATTAATCACCCCCATTTCTGTGCTGTTTGTAGGTCTACCACTGAACATATCACATTCAATTTTTTTTTTAAACTCTCTTACTGGACTTTGAACTCCTTAAGAATACTCTACTCTGTTCATGTTTGTACTTAGTATAGAGTGAGCAATCAGTTTAACTAGATTGATATAAATTTGCTCATTTTATCATCATTTAATCATTGAATTAAACATTTTTTTGGACCACTACTGATGGAGATTTCAAAGTCCAAGTGACAGAGAAAGCAGGAAGAAATAGGCATTAAAAAACATAAATAATCCATTATATAAAGTAGATGTTGCCCCATTCATGATACAGTCATGCTTTATTTTCCCACAGTTTTTCTCATTATATTTTAAGGATGTAAGGAGAAAAAAACCAAGACTACTCTGTCTTTGGGCAATAAAAAAAGCTCTATTAAAATAGTCAATGCTTACTAACTAAGACAAATAAAACAAAGGAAGAAATAAGATATAAACACTGGAAATCAACAGTGTTGATCATTATTATTATTATTTTAGATAATAAGATTTTATGCTGGTCAACCAAGAGAATCAATGGAAAAACTGTTACAGTTGATGAGAATTCAGTAAAGTAGCTGAAGAAAAAAAATCAATAGCCTTGATCTATAAAAACGCGTCAGAAGTTTTAGTGGAATAAAATACTACAACAGAAAAAAATATTTTTGAAACACTAGCAACACGCTTAAAAAGAAACATGGAAGACCTATTTGAAAAAACCTTTAACACAGTAACGAAGGGCACACAAACACAAACACAAAACAAGTAGAAAGGTATAATATGTTCTTTGATAGCTGTCAAATTAAACTATTCATTCAATGTACTTTCAATAAAAAATACGAACAGAATGTTTTGAGGAATTAAAGAAGCTGACTTTGAAGTTTAAGTGGAAAAATAAATAAATTAGATAGCCAGAAATAATCTGAAAAAGATTTGTAATGGGGCCTAGACAGGGCAATAGCCAAATTGAAAGATATTTAAAAGCAACAAAAGCTTTCATATTTAAAACAGCTTTGCACATCAGTAGGTAACAGAGTGTTAATAAGACCAATGGAATTGAATAGAATGTCCAGAAGTAGATACAAACAGAAATATGGTTTGAGGCAATGATGCCGTTTCAAATAAATCTGATATTGGAACAACTAGATAGTCTTTTTTAAAAATATGATAAAATTGTATCTATCCCTTACATCTCATACAAAAATGAATTCTAGATAGATTTAACATTTGAAAATGGAAAACAACCCCTCCACCCAAAATTAAAAACTCTGAGAAAACCTGAAAAAAATATACAATGACTAGATAAGTTCTTTGTGATACAAAATCTAAAAGCCATAAAAGACTAGAAAGTTCTGTAAAATTTATACGTGCAAAAATAAACTCATAAGCAAAGTTAAAAAGTCACAATAAAACTTTCCTAAAAACACACAAAGTGACAAGGAAAAGTCCAACCGTCCAATAGAAAAATGAGCAAAGGACATGGGCAGGTCACGGAAAACGAAATGCAACTGGTGCTTAAATATTTAAAAAGATATCCTGTACCACTCATAAAAATAAAGGCAAATTAGAACTGCAACGATACTGTTTTTCCTAAAATTGGCAAAGATCAAAAAGTTGATAATACACCATGTTGGTTAGCATGCAGGAAAACAGACACTCCCTTGTATGGTTCTCAGGAGTCAAAACTGGTATTAATACAATGAGGACAATTTACTGATACCTACAGAATTCCACAGAAACTTTCTTTGACCCTTCGGTTTTAAGAACTTATCTAACAAATATGCTATTATATGTTAAATGATGTATGCACAATCTTTTGTAATAGCAAAAAGAAACAACCTACATTTTTAGATGGAAGTATTTTCAAGTAATTAAATGAAATAAAGCAAGCTGCAGAACAGTATGTATAAAAATGCCACAATCTGTACATTTACAAAAATAAAGTCAGCTCTGCAAGAATATACAACAAACTGGTAATAATACTTTGCCTCCAGGGAAAGGAATGAGGAGGCTGGAGAATAGCAGTGGGAGGAGATTGCTTTAAACTGTTTGTTGTTTCTATAAATTTTATGCATATGTATTAGTTAATAAATAAAACGAATTAAAAAGTCATAACTCTTATTGGACAAAAAAAAAAAAGCAGACCAAATAAGTGTCTTTAGTTCCGCTGCCGGACCTCCTTCCAAATATTAAGGGATGGGCTAGATATGCATAGCCACTAGTTACATAAGGCTACTGAGCCCTCGACATGAGTTAGTCCAAATTGAGATGGGCTGTAAATATAAATACACACTGGATTTTAAAGACCTTACTGTGGAACAAAAACCCATAAAATAGCTCATTTTAACCATTATTTATTACATGTTGAAATGTACTATTTTAGATATGAGTAAAATATATCATTAAATTAATTTCATTTGTTTCTTTTTACTTGTTTTAATGTGAGTACTAACAAATCTAAAATTTCATATGTGGCTTATATGTTGTATTTCTGTTGGACAGCTTTGAGCTAGACTAATACTCTTAATTATCAACAACCCTTAATAAAAAAACTCTAGGTTTTAGAATCATAAAAATTAATTTATAGTTTTTGATGTAAAATAATGCTCCAAAATCAGGGGTACTACTACTTTTCAAAAATTAAGGAGCACAGAAATAAACCTAAATAAATCCTTCATAGACTAGGTCAATTAGTTTTCCAAATACAACAAAAAATATTTTCTTTTGGCAACTGTAAGATTGATTTCACACATACATCAATCAAAAGGTATTTACATGTACAGTGTACACTTGTTACATAAAACTTGCGTGCTCCGTGTACAATATATATTGTCCTACTTAATATTCTAGATATAAAATATTTTAAACATCTAATATGTTATGGTCTATTATGTCCACAATTTGGACATTCTTTGAAATGTCATGGCCAGAATTACAATAGATGGGAATTTTCAAATGTTTTATGAGCATAAGGGCTCCTAAGAAGGAACAAAAAATGAAATTTATTTCAATATGGAGTTTTTAAACACAGTAAGCATTTTTAAACACTAATTTAAACTAATTAGCATAACTATTGTGTGACAACAATTCCTTTATTGAGCACAACTATTGGATGTGGAAAATTAATGGTTAACTTTTTCAGGGAAGGCAGGAAATTTATATATTATGTTTCCATTTTAGGATGAGGATAATTTGTTATTCAAGGATTATTTGTTATTGGCTTATGAAACTGATTCAGAAAATTTTAAACCAATAAAGTGCCATTTTAGAGGGAAAAAATATTTTTTTTGGATTCAATGGGTCCTAAACCACACTTTTTGTGTATATATCCTAGAATATTACATGATCCTGTAACTCACTTGCACAGTACTCTTTTAATCGCCCAGTGCTTTTATACTGACATTGGCAAGCATTATTTTTTTTTAATAAAATAAAAAACATAAATGAGATCTGTCCATTGGGCTCATTGTAGAAATACTGAAAAAGCTTTTGTGTTGTAATTTTAAGTGTCATTTTTACAAAGTTTTTTCAAGTGTACATAGTCAATAATTTATGCATAAAACAAAAAAATCTTTCGAGATAATCTTTGCAGATACCTACCTGCTAATCAGTGAAAATAGAGTTAATAGGACATTTTTACAAATTTAGGGGGAAAAATTTTTTCCCCAAAGTTAAACTGGTTTGTGAAAAAATATAAACTTTTGCTATAGAGATATTTTCGTGTGACATTGCTTTTTCTTCTGAGAGACCAACAACTAAGAGGGTTGTTATTCATTCATATCTGCTCTTCTAAGTGACTGGTATCAGAAATACTTTGAATTCTCATAATTTGTTTTTTTTTTCTTTTTTGAGTTTGAGATTAAATACCCTTAATTTTTTTTCTTCACCAGAGAACATTTAATTAATATAATGTACGGTACCAATCAGGATAGTACTTCCTTATGCAACTGAATATTCAAAAGCTTTTAAAGTAATGGCAGCTATTGAAGATTTGTATATGGTAATTTATGCCAAATAAAATTGTATCCATAAAAATACATTATTTTAGAATGAGACTCAATTCTACAACAAGGACAATGACTCATCTAAGAGGACATTGGCCAATCAAAATTAAGGTGCTGATTTTTTCTTAAAACTGTTATGAAGTTTATATGCAAGAGCATAAGCTGAAGAGCCTTTGGCAAACCTCGAAAGGATGACTGGTTGTTTACCAGGCATGTTTTACATGGTGTCAGTACTTTACGTTATAGTATGAGATGCTCTTATGGGTCATGAGTGATTTCAAGCTATGAACTACTAGTTCATGAAATTCCTGAAATGTTCACAATCTGCTCTTACAAACTTACAATCTAGTTCTAAACACACTACTGTTGCAGCTACCAAAATATTAACAAATCATATTACTACCCCTCCCTTTTTTTGGCCAAAAGAATGAAAGTTCTCCGAGATCAAATACGTGCCACATTATTTTGGTAGCCTTCCTTTTCCCCATAGAATTACCAAACAGTATCTGAATTTCCAGAAGGCTAAAAATTTTAAAGTGACATATTCAAAATGAGTGATAATATGTGACAATGATGGTGCTAACAAACGTATTTAAAACATTCAGAATATAACAAAGGTCTAGGTCCATTATCTTTTTTTACAGATGTAAAATTTGAACAATTTATTCAAGGTTAGGCAACAAAATAATCACTCCCACAGGGGCTAGACTGGCAGCTCCACAGAGCTTCCTGCCACATAATACTAAGAAAACACAATTCAGGGAGTAGGTTAATAAATTCATACTTAGCGAACATTCGCGTTTTTTCCAGGCTTAGGAAAAAAAAATTATGATTACATGTCTGTAGGCCTGTAATTATCAGCATTATGAAAGGCATTTTGCATGTTATTTCATCAAAGTATCATTTCTTTGTGTGGACTGGAATAGATAAAAAAAGAAATGTAAACATTTAGTACAGGGAATTTGAAGTTACCACAGAGTTATTCTGATCCCTTCTTTGCTACCTTTTTTGATTACCTTTTCAATCAATGCTGGGCTGCTGAGGATTTTTCTCTGAAATATCTGAGGACAATTTATACAGATCCACTGATAATGTCTTTGAGAGAATTGGACCTCTGTGCTCATTAGTTCATTTGTGAAGCTGATAGTTCACAGTTCATTAGTCCAGCATTATTTAAGCCCCCCTCAGTGCAAGCACGATGGAGTAGAGCGAACACAAAGATGCACAGGTGCTACACTGCCCTGGACTATGGTTATCGTAAGAGAATGTGACTGTTCAAGTGCCACAGGAGCACAGGGAAGGGGAAAAGCACGTCTAGATGTCAGGGTCTGCCTACCATATCAACCTGCATTGCCTCCTGCCTTAGTAAAAAATATGTGTCCCATTAAGTCAAAGTTAATTTTAAAAGGATGACAATGAACATTCAGCAAACATATCCATTAATATCACTGAGGCAGAACTAGTGCCCTAAGTATCAGTTGTCAACAAGTATGGAGGAGACTGTGTTAAAAAAATAATAATAATAACTAAATGGCATACATTAAAAAAATAATATTCAACAAATGACTTATGAAAGTTTTTCTGATTACTGAACCCTTGACCTAAGAAAAGTCACAACACATTTATTTGCTTTACTCTAACAGTTATCTTTACTAATCAAAATGTAATAAGTAGGTCATTATTTAAATTGTACACACACACACACAAGTGTGCATGCGCTTTTTGATTACATGGTATGGCAGGAGGTTTCTTCACAGGTTTACCAAAAAGACAGCAAAATGACTTAAACTTCAGAATGGACAAAACATAACACTCAAATTCTCAAACCAGCTATGGCATTTTTTTTAAAGCCTAAAGAGGCAGTTTTAGAAATTACTTATGTAAATGACAGATGTTAATTAAATTACAATTTTAAATGTCATGATTTAGATCCCACAAGACATATAATTTATGTTTATCATTTTATTCTAATAGTCTAATATTCCCCATAAAGTATGGCCTTCTAAGGAACCAAAAAGAGTTGTATCAGTTATAAATACCACCAATATTTTTGGAAATTCTAAAGGTCACAGTATAGCCAGGTAATGTAATATAAATAGGATTATGCAATAATATGTTATGACCACTCTATTATTTCAGCTAATGCTCCAGAATAATTTTTCAAAAGCTGAGAGAAAGAGAAAGAGAGAGATTGAGAACTTTAAATAAAAATGCCATGAATGTAAACCTTCATCCTCTATGTCAGAAGTACACATTTATAAAGCATGTTTATCACAGTTAAAAATACTGGCCTTTTGACTAGTAGCTAACATTTAGGTTTCCTAAGCCCCAAACAGGTTTTAGCTGCAGCAGTTTTCCTTTGGTATTTGATTTTGCTCCTTCTCCCACCTCTTTGACAGTAATTTATTATGAATTCAAGTCACATCGGCAGCATCTGTGAAACAATTACTGCATCTAGGACTGACTCTGCAGTCTAATCCATCATAATTATGACAGGCCTCTTTGAAGATGCTATGATGCATGACTTAAAAATAGCACATTAGTGTGCAAATGGATCAGCATCTCATTTCACCAATATGCATTTAGGGTTGTAATTTAGCTCAATACCATTTGACTCTTTTTGAATCACTCAAGAATGCAGGCTGTATCTCTCACCACATAAAACTGTAGATGACGCTCAAAATTTGTGAAGAGGGTTTTTGTTTTTGCTTTTATTTTTTGGTTTATTGATTTTGTTGGTGGTGTGTCTTTTACTGCTCTAAGAGAAAAAAATACACATCATTTAAATCTTATGTCAGCTTTTTTCAAGGAGACAAGAGTCAATTTATAGATCTATGTAGTTGCCTTATTATAAGGCAATACATTTTTTTCTATAAAAAAATCTTTGATTTCATGTTCTAATGTTAAAAGTATATAAAATACTCTGCCATCATCAGATGAGTCCTGTTTACTGATTTATGCAAATTATTGGGGGGGGGTCAGTTCTTAAGACTAATTATTTGCAGGAACTGTATGTACTGAACGACCACATGCTCCAGCATCAGCTTTAGGAAATTACTATGTATGTCTCTGTCACCTCCACTGACAGACTTTGCCCCTGTTGGTAATTTGGGTCCTAGGAATTAATTAGTTCTTGACATAGAAAATGTTGAATAAAGATGATATATTTGCCAACATGTCCTGCATAGATGGCACTATTCTCCAAAACTATTCTAGAGTCATCCTACCAAAATGGCATACGATTTTGTGTCAATTATACATTTTTCAAGAGATGTAGAGGACAATAAGCCTCAGCATTGTCTGGTGAAATGTCTCTGTGGACAGTGCTCTAAAATGTCAGTTTCAATCCCTAGCTTCTGAATCTATCAAATTCCCTTTATTTAATTTGACTTTCTTTCTTAATTTATACATAATATTAGTATGGTGGTTAAGTCCCACTCTGGTAGCAAGCAAAGTGTTTTTTATAGGGCATTACTTATGGAATTAAAAACTTCTTTATTAATTTAATATTAAAGCTAAAATTTTAAAGGAAAACAATCAATTCAAAACATTTATTTTCAACAGCAAAATTAAGGTACCCAAGCTACAAGTTAAGTTTAGAATAGAATGCTTTATATATGCATTAAGTATGGAGAATATAAAGTGAATTAATTTTATGGCAAAACTGACATTTACATTTCTTGTGAGAAATTGCAATCTTCATATTAAGAAATCTGTGAAGGTGTATTTCACACTCTTGAAAAAAACCAATGTCAAAGTCTCAGAGAACTTTCTTGTTACTTCCGGAAGTGCATTAATTAAACAAGTGCATTAATTAAACAAGCACACACATGATGGGCACACACGCTGAGCACACCGGTGTGTTGCACGCTTACAGAGAAGAGGTTTTTTATAATCCTCAGTAGATACTATTTAATTCCAATGTTTGAAGTTTTAAAATTTGTTTCTTATCTCAAAATAACAGTAAAGACAAAATTTAATATTGTATAGATTGTTTGAGGGAGGAGTGTCAGGAGGAGTGTCACTGAAGATTACAGAAGAGGCTTATAGACAGAAGTCTGAGTTTAAGATGAGGAGACAACTGACAGTTTGGAAATAAATCCGCTTCTAGCCTGCAGTTCTAGTCAACCAGCTTTCCAACCGATAAGATGGGCATGATCCTTTTGTCAGGTCTCAACTATCCATATATCTGCTAATCCGGGATTGTTTTTCAAATTTGGGCTTGTTCCTGATCTCGCTTTAACTTTCATCAAACTAATATGTGCTGAGGAAAAACATCATCAAACATAATTAGAAAGGTAATTTGTCACAAGCGCATTATTTGTTTCTCATAAATTATGAAAATTACTTCGATTTTTCAGCTTCCGTCTACTCCATCATTACAATGGCTACTTGTGAGCTGGTTGATCTTATTAGGACACTCTCTAGGACATCCTTATTAGGATATACTCTATCCGAAGCTTGACATTTTTAATTTTTTAAAAATGTACTAGAGAAGCTGTAGTTGTTTGGATTTGATTTTGCTGATACCCTATCTGAGAATCTGTCCAGTGGGCAAGCAGACCCCAGCAGAAAGGCGGACTCTGCAGGCAAAGCTGAAGTGGGTCTGGTGATAGAAGAGATGAATAGGAGCCAGACTTTCTGTATCAGGGAGCTGTACCGTAAGAGGCCCCTGCAGGCCCCTCTGAGAATGCATGTGTGCTGAGAGAGAGCGAGTCTTTGGATGCCTGCCTCACAGAGGGCATCCACTGGCCAGTCTATGTCAGCTACTAAAATAGAAACACCCAAAGTCCCGCAGCCTTGTTTAGGTCCATATGGAGCTCTAAGCTTTTTTTCATTCTTTCTTGCCTTCCAACCTCCTAGTGTCTGGTGCTTAAAACAGAAAGGTGGGAGCAGGTATTCAGGATGAGACTTTTCTGCTCTCAAGGCAAGTGTTGGAGTCAGAGGTTTTCCTGCGCTGAGGAAGGAGAAGAGTATTGATTCAGGCTTGACTGGGAGTTTTAAGATAAATAGGGCTGAGTTTCAAAGACTTTAATAAAATTGTTCCAAGAACCAAAGGATGCTATAAAAATAATGGAATCTAGTCAAGAAGACACCATAGGGAGGGTGTGTGGGATGAGACCATCATGGTATATTTGATGGGCAATTATAGGACAAAAATATTTTATACATTGAGCTATGATTTTCTAATAAAACTGTTAATAAATCCCATAAAATGATTTCTAGTGATAATAGAACATTATGTAATTAAGGACAGGGTTCATAATCATCCAATGTTTTTACATGACACTGGAAGTCATAAAAACAACCTGTCAATGTATCCATTCTGTTATTCAACAAATATTATTAAACATATCCTATGTGCTAGACACTGCTGTAGCCAATAGCAGTACACCACTGAACAAAAGAGACAAACATCCCTGCCCTCTTAGACCTGATATCCTAGTGGGGAGAGAAACGATAAACATAATAAGGAATAAATTATATGGTATAGTAAGAAGACATTGAGAGCTACAGAAGGAAGAAGAAATAATAGGGCAGGATCAAGAGTACGGGGGAGGGGTTGCAGTTTGCGTCTTAAATACTATAGTTAGAGTAAGTCTCACTGAGAGAGTGAGATCTAAATAAAGTCTTGGAGCCAAATTATATAATAAACATCCAATTCACCAAGGTGATCTTAATCGCATTGATATTTCTATATTACTGGATATACTGTCTCTAAAATCAAGAATAGAAAAAGAAACAAAACTGTAAGATGTAGAAGAATTGTTACATCTCCAGAGGCATCTAAAATATTAATGGGAAACAAACTAATAACATACCTAACATTTTATTGAAAAGCTCTGTAATAGTGATCCTTGCAACACAGGCATTTTGGCAATTATGCATTGTAGTATATTCATCAAATCTGCTCCTTCTCAAACGTGTTTTATTCTCTACCATTGCCTCAAAAGGCATGCCATCTGTGTTTCTGAAAAGTTCTGTACAACCTTGAACAGCTCCATTTTCATACCGATCTAGTCCTAATTTGCTACAGTTACCATGACAACTAGTCATTTTTCTTTTTCTTATTCTGGAACAATTAGTGGTTATTGTGTTTTAGTTAACTTTGTAAGGCATAACAAAGTTATTCTTGAGGGTAAAATAAATATACTTAAAGATTACTAATGGATGTGCCATTAAACCCATTATCCATCAGTGAGTTATCAACTTAAGATAGTTCCATATGTGCCAGGCCTAAAGAAAACTGCCAACATTATTTCACAATATAAATAAAGTAATTTTAATCCAGAGGGAAAAAATAAAAGAAATTCTCTAGTGGGTAAAGCATTAGGGAAATGAGAAACAGCAACTACATAGATGTTTTAAAAGGACTTCATATAACCCCGTATTCATCAAAAATACATTCTCCCACACATTATGAAGAGTGCTCTCATCTTCTTTATCTTCTGTGATCTGTTAAAAAATCTGATATACACGTTAGATCACCTCAAATTATAGTACACTTTTAAAATGGTATCAAAAAATATATATAGAAAGACTATAATTTTGTTTTCCTTGGAAAAGTTTCTTACTTCTGGGAATACAATCTATGGGATCCAGGATTAATATCAAATACAGTCTCTATCTTTACAGATTTTTAATTTATTTAATTGGCACATAAGATACATATATGTTGGAACAGCTATTCAGAACAAGACAGCTCATTTCTAGTTTTGGATATAAATATTTGAGCAAGTTACAATCTCTGCAAATCACAACTAAAAAAAAGGAACTCTAATGTAATATGAGAGAAAGGAACAAGAATATATTGAAGGTCTTTATGAGTTCTAAAATGCGACAATTCTCTAAAATTGGCAATGATAAATATCTACTGGGGTGTCATTGAAATGTCATTACAAAGACTATCTTTGGTTTGGGAGGTACAATTTTTACCTCATTTCCATATAAGGAAGCAGAAGCTAAAAAAGTAAAGTAGGTTGGAATAGCTGATACAAGGCAGAGGTAGATATGAAATTCAGGCTTGTCCAACTTCTGAGCCAGGGCAAAGAAGTAGATTTGGCACTCGTTATCAATATTCTCCTGGGAAGAGAAACTTCAGGTGGGCTGATGTGAGTATAGTCACTAGGAAAGCAAATTCTTCTACGGTACATGGATGACTAAGGAGCTTTCTTCATCGAGGGCTAGATAATAAAATATCACTGAAGACACTCTGCCTCCAAGAAACATTGGGTGCCCTTAATGCATTTACTTTGGACAATGAACACAAATCATATTTTAATCACTGGAAATGTGAGTTCCTGATTAGGAATTGATAAATGCATAAATGTGTTTAAACACCAACCTCTTGTAGGTTTGATTAAAACAAGTCACTTTACCTCAACCAAATCAACTCTGAGAGAAAGATAAAGTTGGGTTTCTGAATTTTCAAATTAAGAAGCAGATCCTGGGCAGTGGTGTCCACCCCAAAGTGATATCTTCTTGACATCTCTATCAAGTCTCTTTATAAGTGCACTGCTAATAAACTAGACATGACTCTGCATACACAGGCACAGGAGCACAAATGCAGACCCACACCCCTGGGACAGAATCACATCACATGCAATCGATGAAGCTGTAATTCTATTGGATAGTAATATATATTTTTAAAAAGAAGGGCCAACTGAGGGAGAATAAGGAAAACTGGGTTAAAAATAAATTTAAAACTTTCATTAACAAAAGGCCTCAAAGCTTTTAATATGATTATGGGATCTCTAAAAGGGTGCTGTGATACATGGAATTTCACAGACATGGCTTGGGTACCGAACAGTTGTTTTACAAAGTATCCTGCAAAACTAACATTTCACGGAATAGCACACACTTGAAAACTCTAATTCAGATGTATATGATGATTGATTTTATACAGTTTTAATGTGTACATGGATCTTAAGGCACTGATGAGAACTTGTGGTCTGGAAAATACAAATTCATATCACTACTCATAACTTAGCTATAAAGAGCTCTGTGTCCACCCTCAAGAACAAAGGATGTATATATTGCAAATCTTACTTTAACTTCAAATTAAACATGTATAACCTTAAAAAGATGCTGTAGGAACTTAACTCTTGTTTACATCAATTAGCCTATGGTAAAACTGGTTTCTTTATCTGTCCTTCTGTTTAAAGTTGCTGAATCTGCCCACAATGTTAAGTGAGGGCTTGCTGTATTGTGAGAGAAATGAGTACTTAGTCTTAAGATTAAATCTTGTAAACTAGCCTTTGTGATCTCTACAGTTCCATCTGCCACATCAAGAAAGCCACTCCTAAGTGTAATTGTTCAATACCAGATCACAAGAAAAGTAATGAAAGCATAAGGATTGACATAAGGTAGGTTTTTATGTTCTAAGTATAAATAACAGAAATAAAATCAGATTAGAGTTGAGAAACTATTGTACTATAAGAATCCAATTAAGAGTAACATTGAGTAAAATAGGAATGGAAAACTTAGCTTTTTATAATTATTTTCTAAATACCAGAAATGCTATTATGCTCATATATTAAAGAGAAATAATTCTATCAAAGGTTTCATCAGCCTTGAAGTTAACAATTAAAATTTTTGATAACATGACCACAAAAACTGTTTTCTTCTAAATCCTTTCAAATATGCCATTATCAGATAGACTAGTCTTTAGCACTAATGTAGACAAAAAACAACCCTGACACATAATTTAAAAAACGAAATAAACAGGAAAATTCAGATTCCCAGCTAAATTTTCATTTATATTAAAATATCTTGTGTAACTCTTTACTTTCCCAAATTACACAGAAAATCATTAAATTTTTTGCATGCAGTAAATAGATCATTTAACTTATGTCTTTAAAGAGAAAGGTCGGCTCTCAGGGTGTAATCTGGGTGATTGTTCTTTTAATGTGTCATTTAACTGATGTATATCTTCACAAGACATGCCAGAAAGAACAAGAAGAAAAATATATATATTAAAAAAAGATTGTAAACTTACTAAATTTAAGCATTGAGAAACACTAAAAATATACTTCCACATGTGTCTGCATTAAAAATACCACTGAATTCAAAATAAGACCTAATTACCTGCAAAGTAATTTCCATATAACCATAGCATTATTTAGATGTCAGAAATTTACATGTCACACAAAACGGTACATTTAAAATTAATTTGGCCAATGGTCTGCCCAACTCACACAGCTATACGTCTGTTATCATGACTATAATTAAATCTGTTAAAAGATGAACTAGTCTTTTGTTTGAAAATAGCTTCAAATTAATAGATCAGTGAATGATAACAGTTTATGGCATTTTTTTCATAGTGCAAAATGGAATTTTCTAGAAAAATACAAGAAAATATAACTTTTCTGCTTTGTTTATCCTATAAATTTTCTTGTGTCAAATCATTACTTCTACATTTCAATTATATTTGAATGTGGTATATGCAATATAAGTTTGATACATTGTACACTTAAAATGCCACCAACTCTAAAAGTAGCTTTCCCTTGTTTCCTTCTGCTTTCCATCTTTCAGTGGGTATAAGAACTCTGATTTTAATTGTCATCTTAAAAATACTGCACCATAAGTCCACCAGTTATAACAAGCACTCAATAAGGATGAAGAAAAAGAACTTCTCAGATTAACTCTTTAAAGTTACAGAGCTCTATTAACCAGAAACACCAACATTTCCACGAAAGGACTTTGTTAAAATTCAAAACAGTATTTCCTTTGAACTCTCCTCCCCCTCATCTGTTTCAAAGAACTACAATGAAATAAACATATTTGAACTTGAACATTCACTTGTTTTAATCTTTAAAAATATTAATTTCTATTCTACTTATCCTCTTCCATCCCCCAGAAACTCTAACCAAACTCCAAGTCCACTACCTCTAATACTCACAGTGTGGAAATGTTTTACATTGTCTTCTAAACCCATGGTTAGCAATAAAGATTATAAAACACTCTGAAGTGAAATTAATTTTATTTGAGGGAAGAGTAAAGGGTAGAAGAAAATGGTGGTTAGTATTCTAATGAGAAAATTGCTTTAGTCACATATGAAGAAAACAGAATTCTACCTTGTCAGACATTTCTACTCTAAGGTACTGACTTACAGTTAAAATATTTCTCAGGCCACCCACTTATGGTATTGCATAAAAATTCAACACTGCTCTGCTGAAAGAGATTATGGTTAGAATCCAGAACTGAGTTGGTCCTCTGATCCCCCTTTCAGTTTCCTACAATTTAAGGCAAACTCTTTCCCATGTTTAAATATTCTCTTTGTAGCAACATGCAGCATGAAGAGTGGTGAAATCACTGGAGAGAGGGAGAGGGAGAGGGAGAGGGAGAGAGGAGAGGGAGAGGGAGAGGGAGAGAAAGAGAGAAAGAGAGAAAGAGAGAAAGAGAGAAAGAGAGAAAGAGAGAAAGAGAGAAAGAAGAGAGAGAGAGAGAGAGAGAGAGAGAGAGAGAGAGAAAGAAAGAGAGAGAGAGAGAAAGAGAGAAAGAAAGAAAAGAAAGAAAGAAAGAAAGAAAGAAAGAAAAGAAAAGAAAGAAAAGAAAAGAAAAGAAAAGAAAAGAAAAGAAAAAGAAAAGAAAATTGCCTGATTTTATCTTAACAACAGCTAATGCTTTCAAATGAGGTTTAAAATGGCATTATTGAAGCAATGCTGGGAAAATGCTATACTTCTTTCTGTTTCTCTGTTCAAAATACTTTAAAAACTCTCAATCTTTCCTCAGAACACACTCTGTTTCCAGCTTTGGGAGACTGCCACAGAGCTACTGATTTTATGAAGATTTAAAGTCCCTCCTAGCTAATGTAAATTTTAAATAATTGAAATTATAATTCAGACTTTTTGACAATAAATGTTAACTGTCACAATTTTTTTTAAAAACTCTTTCATTAACTTTCTTGAACATATATTTCACACCCTGGCAAGTGATCATTAGATATTATAGGGAGACACTAAAAAAAAAACATTCTTTGCAGTTTAAATGTTGCTTAGTGGAAGAAAATCAGATATTATAAAAATGTCTCATGAAATTTTCTGTAAGAATAAGCATTATATCTTTACTACTACACATGGTAAACATTTATGGTATACTTTTTAACACATATTTTCAAATCTCTAGTTCAGCTCATTGTTTGTTGAGCCTGCGAGCTGAGTACTCTGCTAGGTACCATCAGAAATACGATGATGACTGATCATAGTGCTCTCAGGGAGCTTACGCCTAAATTTAGAGGTAAATTAATGAATTATAAGAAGGTAAGTGCCATCAGGCTCATACAAACATGGAACTCTGAAAACATACATCTAAATTGAGATGATTTTGGTGAAGAAACTTAAGAATTTTTAGAATTTTTTCAGTTATAGTGAGAGAAGAGAAAATTAAGTGAAGGGAAATGCTTGAGAAAGTGTATAAAAAGAAGGCTTAAAACATAGAACTCTTAAGATAACAAGATATCTAAATGGTCAAGCACAGATATATGTAAAACCTTAGAGTGAGAAGAGTACAGATGTGATAGTAATTAGGATATCATTTTGTGTAGGGCTATTTGTGATTGCCAGTACAAGCTTTAATGCATAATCACACAACTTGATTAAAATTGGCTAAAAATATTTAGTATACTTCTTTTAGATTTTATTTCTGAATGTATTTTAAAAGCTGAGACTCTTCCTAAGTTCCACCTTTCTGACCTTAGGAAAACCAAGTAAGTACATTGTCAAATTTCAGTAGATTATGTCAGTAGCTTATAGATCTTGAGTTTTAGTCCTAAAAGGAATCACTATAGGCTATTTCATACTGTAGCTGTGCATTTCCATGTCAGGGGTAAGGGGTGAGTCGAGATTTAAACTCAACACTTGATGCAGTTGAAAAGAAAATATATGAGCTAATGCATTTTCAAAATAAAACTTCTATGGAGTCTTTTTGGTGGGGAAGGGTGGGGTGGAGAATAAATACATTTTTTAATAATAGAAAATTAGAAATGAGACTAATAACAGTAATTCAAATTTTAATGTATGTAAGATGGAAAGAACAGCACTAAAAGACACAGCCCTTAAAATTTTAGTTTCTAAAATTTCGGGAATCCTAACTTTGATTTAGTGTACACAAATGATTAATTTTACTCTAGCTTAAAGTACAGATGTGCATCCAAACTCAAAGCAGAAGGAAAAATAATAAAAATTAGAGCAGAAATAAACAAAATTAAGAACCAAAAAAAATTAGAAAAGATTCATAAAACTAAGAGATGACTTGTTAAAAAGATAAACAAAACTGACAAATTTTTTAGCTAGACTAGCTAATAAAAGAAGCAAGAAGACTCAAATAAATACAATTAATTAGAAATGAAAGAGAAGACATTATAACTCATACCACAGAAATAAAGAGGATCATAAGAGACTACTATGAACAACTATACACCAAAAAACTGGACACCATAGTTGAAATGGATATATTCTTAAAAACATACAAACTATCAAGACTGAATCATAAAGAAACAGAAAAATATGAATAGATCAATAATGACGAAGGAGGTTGAATTAGAAATAAAAAACTTCCCAACAAAAAAAGTTCCAGATGGTTTCACTGGTATCATTCACTAAACACTTAAAGAATTAGCACCAATCCTTCTCAAATTCTTCTGGAAAACTGAAGAGGAAGGAAAACACTGAAACTCATTTTACGAGGCCAGCATCACCCTGAACCTAAAGCCAGATAAAGATACCATAAGAAAAAACTACAGGCCAATATCCCTAACGAATATAGATATAAACACTCTTAAGAAAATACTAGCAAACCAAATTCAACATTACATTAAATAAGGGGTCAACAAGAGAAAAAGCCATTATTGCTCTTTCTTGTTCCCACCTCTTATTTACTGATGCTTAATGGAGATTTTGAGTAGAAGCTGGAGCATTTTTATTTTTATTTTAAAACTAAAACTTTCTCTGAAGTCAATTAAAAAAATTAACTGCCTTATATTTCTTGCTTTCATTTTTTTCACTAAAAAACAACTTTGAATCCTTAATAAAATAAAACATATAAAGAATTCATACAATCTAACAGCAAAAACAAAACAAAGCAAACAATCCTTTAAAATGTGGGCAATAGAACTGAATATACATTTTTCCAAAGAAAGCATACAAATGACCAAAGTGTGCTCAACATCACTAATCACTAGGGAAATGCAAATCAAAACCATAATGAAATATCACCTCGTACCTTTTAGAATGGCTAGCGTCAAAAAGACAAGAGATAAATGCTAGTGAGGGTGTGGGAAAAGGGAACACTTGCGCACTGTTGTTGAGGCTGTAAATCAGTGCAGCCGCTATGAGAAACTGTATGGACGTTCCTCAAGAAACTTTAAATAGAATTATCATATGATCCAGCAATTCCACTTCTGAGTATATATCTGAAGGAAATGAAAATACCATGTTGAAGAGACAGCTGCACCCTCATGTTCACACTGTTCATGGCACCATCATTTACAACAGCCAACACAAGGAAACGACCTAAGTGTCCATCAATGGGTGAGTGGCTAAAAAAAAAAAAAGTGGTATATATACACAATGGCAAATCATTCAGCTATACAAAAGAATAAAATCCTGGCATTTATAGCAACATGTATGAACCTTGAGGACACTATGCTAAGTAAAATAAATTAGATGGAGAAAGACAAATACTGTGTGATATCACTTATGTGGAATCTAAAAGCAAAACAAACAAAAAACCCATAGATACCAAGAACAGACTGGTGGTTGCCCAGAGGCTGGGAGTGGGGTGTATGTCTGTGTATGAAATGGGTGAAGATGGTTAACAGGTACACAATTCCAGCTATAAAATACATAAGTCTTTGGGATGTAATGTACAGCATGATGACGACAGTTTGTATTGTATATTTGTATATTTGAAAGTTGCTAAAAGAATAGATCCTAAAAGTTCTCATCACAAGAAAGAAAAATTGTTAACAATGTGAGGTAATGGACATTAACTAAATTTACTAAATGTTCATTTTACAGTATGTCTATCAAATTATTATGTTGTGCACATTAAACACACAATGTATGTCAATTATATTTCAAAACAGGAAGAAAAGCAAAATATAGGCATGTATACCCATAAATATGGCAAATATAAGTAAATGATCCACCACAAATTATAAGTAATTGATTTTGAATATGTAAGAAAACTGATTCAATACCTAAAACTGGCATAAGCTTATTAATTAATTTAATAGTTTTGTGATTAAATACAATCTTTTGAAAGTCTATTGTTCCTCTCAACATGTACAATCTTTTGAAAGTCTATTGTTCCTCTAATGTGAAAAGTTATCTACATAGATCATTTTGCAATACAGAACAATAAGAGAAACAAAGAGGTGCTCTTCCTCACACCTCTGAGTAAACCGGACTCCCCAGCCACCTGACCAACACTTTCAAATGTGTCTAATTTGGGGACAGATAAAGGGCTGAAATGGGAATAGTTAATTTTATCCTCAACTCAATTTCCCTTGAGGCTATAATGGGAATATTCAAAGTTAAGAGTATCTGTCTACATTGCCACCCTGCTAGTTGCACCTCATTCAACGGTTTACTGTTACCTTGCGAGGTGAACGTGAGGAACCTGTAGAGAATCTTGATGACTTAAGCTGGGGTAAAAATGCAGGCTTTGCTGTCCGCTCCACATTTAAATTCTCATTATCCCACTTAGCGTGTGATCCTGATGGAACCTTTGTTTCTTAGTCTAGTGACAACACCAACACTAAAGAGGTTACTCTCAAAATTAAATGATACGTGAAGGACGACTGGGATGACTACTCTCCTAACAGGCCTGTATCTTCTCTCTCTATGCCTCGCACCTCCATTCACATCTTCTTACAGGATTTCCTGCCTATCTTCCCCGGTTAATAAAAATTTGCTTCCTCCATACAGCTTTTCCCACTCCCTTTCAGCCCTCTTCTGAACTCTTTCCCTTTAGACCCATATTAGGGCATCTCACTTTAGTGACACCTGGCACTTAGTTGTCCTCTCTCTCTCTCTCACTGCTCCTTCAGTGTCTCATCAAGCTGTTCCTCCTCTGCTTATTCTGTAAATGCTGGTATCCTCAGGATTCTAGTCTAGAGTCATGCATCTAGTTATTCTTTCTATTTAACATGTAGCTATATTCAAGATATTGCTCTGAGTTCTAGGAATGTACAGGTGAATAAGATAGTCTGGGTCCTTCATTAGTGAAGTTTATTTAGAGAAACAAGTAGACAAATAGACAATAGCAGATTGATAAGTGCTAGTAAGGAAACAGATCTGAATGACAGGATAGAGAGGGACTGAAACGGGACTATTTAGCTAGAGAAGATAGAAAAGACTCTCTGAGTTGCTTAAATCTATGTGAGCTGAATGAAAAAGCAAGTGGTAGAATCAGCTGGGGAAAGAATGCTCTAGTGAGAAGGAACAGAAAGTACAAAGGCATTGAAGCATAAATGAGGAACAGAGAAACTATCTAAATGGTTCTAGGTGAGCGAGAGTGAGAGAGAGAGAGAGAGAGAGAGAGAGAGAGGTTTTAAGATGAGGATAGAGGTATTCAAAGGCCAGGGAGAGGTAAGTGCTTAGATTATTATTAAATCCAATGGAAAGCCATCAGAGCATTATAAGTAGAAGAGTTGTATGATCTGATTTGGACTCTGGTAGTTTGCAAAGAATGACTGAAGGCATTAAGAGTAGATATGTCAAGTTGGGGACTGTAGCAATCCAAGAGAAATGACATGATATCCTGGATTAGGGAGACAGCATAGAAATACAGAGCAGTTGATGGATTTAGGATACACTTTGGAGGCAGAAACAAAACAACTTGGTAATGGATTGGATGTGAGGGAGTGAATAAAAGGGAAGAAACAAGGAAAATGACTCCAGTTTTGGCTCAAGCCAAAAAGTTAAAGGTAGTGCCATGTACTAAGACAAAGGTGGATGGGAGGAACAAGATTGATGGGAAAATTATGAGTTCTGTCTTGAACAAGCTAAGTTTGAAATGCATATTATTATTCAACTGGGTATATTATTAGGAAGGTATCTGAATATAAAAGTCAAGAAGTAAGTAAGAGGTCTAAGCTGGGGATAACCTTGAGCTATATCAGCCTAAATCAATGGTATTTAAAGTCACAGGACTGGATGAGATCATCCTGAGAGAGAGTACAGTTAGAGAAGATGGCCAAGATTGGGACCTGGAAAACTCTAGAGTTCAGAGCTCTGCAAAGAGAAAGTAAAGAGAGCAAATTGACTCAACACACGGCCAGAAAGATAGTGAGATAACTGTCTTTTGCTGGATGACCTGTTTAACTCCCATGAACTTACACTGCAGATCCATCTCAGATCTCCACCTCCAGTCCTCAGCAGAGTTCCCAATTTGCCCTTAACAACCGTCTCCCAGTCATCTGTATATCCAAAACTGAATTCATTTTCTTTCATTCTAAACATGTCCTCTCTTGTATATTCCCTAGCAGAGTGAATGGTAATATCTACCTACGCAGTTACTTAAAAAGAAACTTTAATGTTTAATTCTTTCTTTCCTCTTATAAGCATCCCATTGTCTCTGGAACAGATAAATGATGCACATCCTCACTCTTACCACTATGTCTTTTGCTGTCACCATCTTGTTCCTGGATTACTACAACAGTCCATTAAATGGACTTCTTGCCTCTAATCTTGTTCATCTTCCATTTTGCATACTAAATAAAGTCCAGTGCTGAACATCATAACTTCTCTACTTACTTCCCACCCTTCAGTAGGTCTTCTT
The DNA here is from genome assembly GCA_003508835.1 of Eonycteris spelaea. Classification (NCBI taxonomy): domain Eukaryota; kingdom Metazoa; phylum Chordata; class Mammalia; order Chiroptera; family Pteropodidae; genus Eonycteris; species Eonycteris spelaea. Next base: position 8,007,036 of record PUFA01000062.1, read on the forward strand.
AGCCTTCCATACCCCTTAATTTGAACCTAAGGCCTTCTCTCTAACCCTTTTTTCTAACGTCCATTTACACCAGCCTCTTGTTTATATATTTATAATTTTACAGTTTCTTTAACACACCACATTCTCTCCTGCCCTGTGCCTTTGCATCTGTGGTCCCTCTCGCTGCAACAAATCATCCCTATCTCTCTCCTCGTTACTCTTCTCATTCTGGATGAATTAACTCTTACTTGTTCTATTCAGGTTTTACTATATTCAATACTTCCTTTAGGAAGTCTTTGAGGACTTTCCAAGAGGGTGTTAGATGCTCTCTTGGATGTTCCAAGAACACCTGCTATTTTTCCTAATCATAGCACTGAACACACCATGCTGCATCTGCCTATTTCCTTATCTGCATCCTCTACCCAGCTTAAACTTCTTGCAGGGTAAGAGCTGCGTCTATTGGTTTCATAGTCATAACCATAATACTTAACTCAGAACCTGACAGAAAGTATTTGTTGAATGAATATATGTACATATTCTCTTTTCTACTGGTTTATAGGAAGCTTAAGATCTGCATTTAGCAATTATATCTTTTAACACAAATTTATTTTAAGTGACTAAATGCATTAAGAACTGGAACACAAAAAATTCTAATAAAGAGAAAATGTATGGGATCACATATATGGTGACAGAAGGAGACAAACAGTGGGTGGTGAGACATAATGTGATGTATGGATGATGTATAATCTTGTATGCTTGGAACTTTATATAATCTTATTAACCAGTGCCCCCCCATGAATAAATTTAATTAAGAAAGAGCAAAAGTAGATACTATTAGATACAGAAAAGATGATACTTAGAAAAAATATATCTAGTCATTGAATTAGCAATTGAGGAAAAACAAATTTAAAGTCTCTTCCCATTCATGTTTATTTTAAGCCCAGGTCACAAAACACAAAAAATAAATCTTCATAAAATGACTGTGACTACAATATAAATGATTCAGTTTCTTTTTTAAGCATTTTGGATGAAAGTACAAAGACCTCACATAGGAATCTGGAGCCCTAAATTCTCTTACTGATTCTCCTTGTTATCACTAACAAGGTTTGTCCTTTGACTCATTTATTTCTGAACTACCTATGGGCAAATTCCATGTCTTGTCTGCCTTCCCTCTCTATCTTAAAGTCTAGCACAGGTATGCAGCAGGTACTCAACATTTTTCTGTTGATTGAATGAAAATAGGATATGATTATCCTTTGATAGTCTCCACTGTTAAACAATAAGCAAACAAACAAAACTTTAAATGTCTTTAAAATATCTATACTGAACATTTATACCAATAGGGGAGGGGAGGGAGCGGGAGGAGAAGTGTTGGGTGGTGTGGAATATTAGTATTGTGTGTTTCCAGTGAGAATGTTTCAGATATTATAAAGAATCTGAGTTTTCTTTTTATTTAAGATAGTTATTTCATAGCTGGCTAGAAGTTTATGATTTCTCAATTTTCTTAAAGGTATCTTCACTGTGAAAGAGTAAATCACATATTTCATTTCATTAAGAAACATACACACAAAAGAGAGAAATCTGTTGTCAGATTTCTGTTCTGTTCCCATTTTGACAAACTAACCTGGCCTAGGTACAATTTTAAATAAAAGACAGTTGTCAGTAGCATATTATGTCAGCCATTAACAAGAATCAATGGGCACAGTGTATTAAGACTTCAAATCCTGGAAATCAGTTTAAGCTGACTATTTAACGTAAACATCCAAAGTCAGTGGGTTCTGTGTCCAGGATTGTGCAGAGCATTTCCATCAGGGTAAGAACAGAAATTTCAAATTTCCACCCAGAAAAGGTTGAAGACTCATTTTGACCCAGAAACCTGGTATTACATTTGACTTATCTTAGAACAAATTCAGACTTCGAATACTCTTAATCAGATGCAAATTTAGAGTTATATTGTTACAAACTCAATCACCTTGGTTGAATAACTCATAACTGAAATGAACACCAATGGTGAACATTAAAAAACATTCACGCAGATATTCATCACGGTGTATCTAGTTTTGCCGGATGCAGCCACCACCCTGACGTACACGCCACACAAAAGGCATCTCTTTTATTTCTGCTGTGCAAGTCGTAACTTATGGAATTCCAAACTTAATTAAACTGGCATGCATTTTAATCATTTTCCAGCAGATGTTGAAATTTAATGGCTTTGTCTTTTTATTCCTGTTTCTTTTAAAACACTATCACTATTTGAATTTGAGTTTACATTTGCTGACATTTCAGTTCTTTAGTGGAAGGAGACTGGCTTAAATTGTTAACAAGCTTCTTGTTTCCTCTTTCTTATGGCAGGTCATTATGTCAAAAACAAAACAAAACAAAATACCAAGAAGACATCAAAGAATAGAATTAATACGAAATTAATCCCAAACTTTGAGATTAATTGGAAACACTATCTTCTCACCACTGTGCCTTTACGCCCTCAGATTTTATTCTTCTTTATCCTATAATCTAGTAAATGAACTTGTGCACACTCAGCAACTCTTCCATTATTGGTAAAGATTCAAGAAATATAAAAGGGTTAACTAGTAAAATAAAGATGCCCTGGTTAGGTTTTTTAACTTGTTGCACATAAAAATAAATCAAGTGTCTCTGTCCCTTATACTTTATTTAACAGCAAGAAGAAATAATTAGATGATAAAAATAAAAACGGAGTTTCCCAATTTGGAAAAGTGATTTTACAGATGACTCAAAATGTAATTTGGAGAAATATATGAGAGAGTCCTGCTCAGTGCTGGGCAGTTGATTAGTCACAAATTGAATAATCAACTTCTTCAATTTTTTAGAAAACTGTTCTACCAGTTCCCACCGAAACAAAAGAACATATGAAAAATACTCATGCATCTGAAGAGTGAGCGTTATTTATTCTGCTAATGGCTAACTGTATAACACAGGTATTTATAGTGACTTCCATAGACGAAAAGTCTGTGTTAAAGAGAAAAATAGCTGGGCTCTTTTCTCCTCTGAAATCACATAAATACAGAGTAGCTATCATGACCAATCATTTCAGTTTCTTCTTATGTTCCCTTAATACAGACACTGAAATAGAAACTAAAAACTTATAAGATAGTGAATTTTTGCTTTAGTTTTCTTATACATTTATAGCATTGGTTCCTTAGCTTTGCAGATCCTGTTAAGAATCTCATGAAAGCAACTGGTCTCCTCTCCCAGCAAAATTTTTTGTAAAATTTCCAACAGGTTTATAGCATCCTATAAATTAATGCTTAGAATTTTAGCAGCTAAAAACCAACTGAACATGCGTATACTACTTGTCTTTTTAAAACTCCCTCCCCTTCCTCCTGCAGCATACCAGAGGAACTACGCAATACAGGATCTTGCTTAAAAATCTCTTGGTTATCTGGATACACTTCAAATCATCGCAAATCCAGTTTTCTGCACTCCAGTTTCAGGCCTTTACTCTCCTTTTAAGGAGTGTTTCCATGCTTAAAGTGTTCATGTTGTGTTAAAGCAATCACTTATGGAATTAAATTTATTATCCAAACTAGAACTAAACTCATAAGACAGTGAATTTTCACTTTAGTTTTCTATATATATTTATAGCAGCATTGGTTCCTTAGCTTTGAGATTCTGTTAAGAATCTATTAAAGCAACTGTCTCCTCTTCCTAGCAAAAATTGTTGTAAATTTCCAATGGGTTTATAGAGTCCCATAAATTAATGCTTAGAATCCTTAACGCGCTAAAGATTTGGCTCTTCAGTTTCATTTGAAGAGTTCAAACCTGAATTGAAAATGTAAAAAAAGTTGACTCTAAAAACCTGTTGGTTTATTTGTCCTCATGAGACTGGCTGATAATTTATTCTCTCATCTTGAAAGCTCATTTCTTTTCGAATTTCCTCGAAAGCAGCATTGCACTATTAAGTCCATTTAAGGAACTAATTTTCATGTTCATGAACAAAATTAGGCTGGAAGACTTGTAGAGAAGTGGTAACACAAGAGCAGACATCCAAGCCCTCCTTCCAGTAAATGATTGAAATAATCAACGAAAAACAAAAATTGGAAAATACCCTGCATTAGCACTAAAAAACAAATGAATAGTGTCAGCTGAGAGGCAGAAAGTTTGAGGAATTTCTAAATAACATGCAGATGAATCCATATTAAGAGACATCACTAAGAATCTAATGACAACCCTTCTTCCAAAGCCAGTTATGGAATGCTGTGGAAAATAAACCTGAGCCAACTGCCTAACACCCCTTACTTGGAGGACATGGGTTGGAGTCGCCAGGGCTCACAGGAAAAAGGACACTTTGTAATTGAAGCCCTGCACTCCTGTCCCATAGCTGAGAGGGAACTAGAAACATAACAGAAACCCAACAGTGCTGTGGTTTCTCTCTGAGCTACATGTTCTTGTGACAGGCTCGCCATGACATAGGAGAGCTGTTTTCCCAACCAAAAGGCACCTTCCTAATGTAGAGCGGCAAAAGCTAAAGATGAGGGAGCCTTTGGAGAAACAGGTATGTCTTATTTAACCATGAAGCAGCCAAAGGAAGCCGTGTTGGGGAAAGAAAACATGCACGAACTCTCTGAACAGAACACTTCTGGGTGGCAAAACTCTTCTCCAATCTGGCTTCTCATTCAGATTGGACTGACCTCGATCAAAGTGCCCAATTTCCTCAACTGGTAGGGCTCATTGGGGGAGGGGAGCCCAATATGAGACTGTGCTCTTCCCTAACTAAGTGGGCTGAAGCACCAAAACAGAAAGTCAAATGAAAACAAATTATGAACCTGGACGAGGTGAAAGAGAGAGACAATGGCAGCGGCTGAGGGACAGGGGTGGGGGGTTAGGATCTGATCTCTTAAGCAGTATTTTCAGCAAACAGAAAAAAGTTTCATAGTGATAATGTATTAAATATACCAATAAAGGAATGTTTTCAACGATCTAAGAAGATTTTATCAAACATATATTGTAGCAGGTGAGTCGGTCTTCTTTCAAAGATGTATAAAAAGAGGGAACAAATCCAGAATAATATCTATGAAAAAACACAAAACTTCAACTAACAGAGGAAAATAAATGTACTTTCGAGAGTAGAAGAAGAGTATGCTTTCAGAAATGAACTGCTTCGTGTTCTAGAAATAAATTTAGACCTCCTGTGCCTTATCTTGCCAATGAAAGTTTTCATAGGTACTCTTTGAAACAGCTGAATAATTAGATTATTAAATAGGCTAAAATTAAGAAGGAAATTAAGAAGTTAAGGAAAATAAACCAGGTGACATAATTTCACAGCAAAATATAAAACACAATTAAAAAATGCATCCCCCACTCACAAAGAAATTAACATTACAAATAAAATTATGTCAAGTAGAGAATAAGCTGAAGAGATGTTTCTATTTCTAAATAAGTTTTTGCTCAAAAAATAAATTAAAACTTAAAAAATAATTTCTAATAAATGGTAATCAATTCAGCACATCTCAAAATGCATAGTCTGTAGCCAAATTATAATCAAAGTCTTAAAGTCCTTTTACTGAAAAGAGAAAATAGAACAAAAATAAATGACATAAGCATTCTAGCACAATAATTTAGGAAAACAAAACAACAAATTTAAGCAAAGGAGAAAAGTAATTAGCAATAATAAGAGAATAACAAAAACATATGCGGTAGGCTTAGTAAATAAATCCAAGAATTAGATTATTCAAAAAGAATTACAAGGACAGAAAAGATCACTACGGCAGTAACACACACACACACACACACACACACACACACACAAACCAGTGTGGACAGAGGTGTACATCTATAGTATAGAGAATATTAAAAGAATAATCAAATGGCATATATTTTAGACCAGTAAATTAGAAAACCTAGATAGATTAAATGAGGTTACAGGGAGATATATATTGCTAAAATCAGCTCAAAATAAAGGTAAACAAATATATGCCTACTGTTAAAGTGTACAGTGAAACTTATTGGATTTCATTAACCAATGTCACCATAAAAAAATACATTAAAAAAAAAAAGTTACTTATCTAAAATTCAAATAAGAAAAAGGTATAAAACCTAAGGCTATATTCAAATGCAGTATCAATCTTGCATTTGATGTAGAAAGTTCATTTACCCTCCTCTAAAACTATGGGTTTTAATAATCACTTTACTGTTTGGTTAGGGAACTTGAAGCTCAGAAGTCTTTCCTAAAATGCTCACTAGAGATCCACCATATTGACTTAGCCCCTCAAGCTTGCATATATTCTCAGCTATGTCCTCTTAACAGTGCAAAGCACTTGGATGGCAATGCCAAACATATGGCCTCCCCTCAGAGCCTACATTCTGAAGTACACCGACCACTTTCCTCCTCTTATCTGAGGGTGAAAAACAGAACAAAACAAAGCAAACGAAGGAAAAAAAAACTGCTGGATAAGAAAATCTATCACCAACTAAACTTTCTGGAAATTTCAAAATATTTCCTCTATTCCTGTCTTATAAAACAAGGTCTTGAGTGTGTTTATTCATCAAACGTATCACCCAATAAACATTAAATATCCACAACAGCTTTCAAATTTATTTTCTATAGTGAAACATTTATGTTCATCAGTACCACAGAAATTAGAACACTGACCACATCCCTAAAGTCTCCTGAAACAGCCAACAAAAGCTCAAGTTCTAGCTCTGAAATAATGTAACTTTGTATATGAGATTTCCATGCCTAGACACCTAAAGTTCCAACTGCCCACCTCCACAGTTTCCATGCCACCATACCCCTTCCACCATGGGCAGCTGTGGTATCCATTCTAAGAAGGAGCCAGAGAGGATAAAGAAAAAGAAAAGATATGAAAAACATCGCAAAGTAATTCATTCTTTTGAAGAGTGTGATTAAGTGTCTACCATGTAGTGCATGATATTAAGTATAAGGAGATAAGACACAGCCTTTGTCCTAGGGATTTCAGAGTTTGTAGAGAAGACAGCACAAATGACTACAGTAAGTATGATGTTGAGAACAACAGTGCCACAAATATAAGGCTTTGCTGATGAGAAACCTGAGCTGGGATTTTAAGGAGAAAGGGCAAGTATCTGAGAGGAACAGCAAATACATTGTTTTTTTGAGACCTATAGTTAGGAATAATTACATTACAGAATCTGAGGGACAATATGACAAGGAGGTTGAAGAATAATCAGGAGTCAGCTCAGGATATGAAGCCCAGAGTTTGGTTTCCTGTAGGCCAGCGGTTTTTCAAACCGAGTTCTTTAGATACCAAGGGTTCACAGAGCTGTTCAGGGTTGCACTGGCTGAAGTGAGGGAAGGCAGGTGGCCCTGTGCATCCCTTCATCATATCCATCTCTGCACTGACCTGATAAACTCCATTTTAATTGAAAAAACTTTGTGGGGTAGGGAGAAGGAGCTTCTACTGCACGTTTGGCAATGGGTATCCATTAAAGGGTATTAAGAAGGGCTGTGAATGGTTAGATTTGCATCAAGAACCAGCACACTGAGGCACTTTAAATTGACCATCAAAAAAAAAAAAAAAAAGAATAGAAGCAAGAGAACAATAAGGGCATGATTAATTCAGGGGAAAAGGAAATTTCAAAAAGTGATAAGAATGAAGGTGTAGGTAAGTGAGATCTGGGGGTTTGTGTGGGAAAGAAAGGTAGAAATTCTTGCCCAACAAGTCAACATTTTCAACAAAGTAAGAAACAAGCTATCTGGGAGAATTTAGGGAGGCTGTTGTGTGCACGTGTATGCATATGTGTGTGCACATGTGTGTAAGTGTTCAACGAGATTCAAGATCTCGAGAAGATGGCCAAGATTCTTTTTGTAAGTTCCTCCAAGATCCCCAGCAAAATTAAAAAAAAAAAAACTATACATGCCTTCATTCGAGAATTATGAGTTATACATATACATTATACAATCACAGATTCTCCCAGAAACCCATTACTTATTCTCCCAGTCTTCTCACATTAAACAAGTTAAAATAACACACTAATTTCACATGTTTTAGGAAAAAGTTAGGTCAGATTTACATCTATAAAGGCGGGTAAACATTTCTAGGGCCTTTATTTGCATTGGAACTTTCTTTCAGAATACAAAGTGTTTTCATTAAGACTTTCATTTCTGCTTAAAATATACTATGAGATCAACAGAGTCAACTGAAGCTTCATCTTTTGGTAAGGAAACTGAAACACAAGAATGGTGAAAACAACTTTCATAGGGTCCAGTCATGGCTTACTTGTTCTAAACTCAAAGTACATGTCATATATGGATAGGCATTAATACCAAAAATGCTATAGTGCTATTTGTGTACTTAGAGATTGCCTAAGTTCTCAGCAGAATCCCAAGAGAGTGTCAATAGTCTTCCATAATTCAGTCTCTTGGAACACAGAGACTATGAGGCCATTCTGCTTTAAAATACACACAAGATACCACATATAACAAAGGTTTCATTTTCACACAGTCCGGTAATGACTTGTACCATAATGTGGCATGTGTAATGGAGAGAGTAAAGAAATGTATAAAGAAAGAGTTGTAGTGCTGTTGTAAATAGAAAAATAAACATTTTCTCCTTTAAATACTCTTCTGCTCACTTTCTAGATAATTGTATTTTATTAAAAACAAGAAGACTCTTAATAACAAACATATGGGTAGCAGAATAGTTTGAAGAACATTGCATTTGATGATCTCTAGGGTCTATTTTTGCTTAAAGTGCTATGTTTCAAAGGTTAAATTTATGAAGCCTTTTAAAACAATGACCATGAATTTCAATTTATAAGCTTGATCTTTAAGAAAAAGACATTTAAAGCCTTAATTTTAAAGTCCAGGTGGTGATTTAAATTTGAGATAACTAAAACCATTTTTCTTCTGAAAGAGAAACAGGGAAAAAGTACAATGATAGAAATACTATCACATCTTAAACTACTAAAGAGATAGAAAGATGACTTATTTTCATTCAGAAAACATCAACAATGACTAAGTTAAAGAATCTAAGCATATACAAGCAATGACCCTCTTCTAGTCTTATCAATGTTTCTTTCACCCTTTCTAAACAAGGCAGATCTGTTTAATAAGAGGATAAAAATATCTGCATTAATTAGAAGAAATGCTACAAAACAGTGCTAATGGGCAAATCCAAACCTTCTAACTCTATTCCACACAAGCAAGCTGGAAAAATACAAACTGCTAACACTTCTTACAGCCAGAGCTGAGAGCTGGGCTGGGGGTGCTCTCAATATGGAGATCCGAGGCCAGTCCGGTTTCTGTCAATAGCTAAGAGCATGACCTTAGGGAAGTCATGTTTCACCTCTGGCTATCCTAACTTCCTTATTTCCTTTAATGCCAAACTTGAAAAGAAATTTCATTCCTCTCCTTTATCTCCCATGCAAATTCACAATTAAATCCTCATGATTTTTCCTTTAAGGATAACAAACCTATCTTTTCAGCCATATCTCTATTATCATAATCCATGTTTGCAACCTCACTCCTAAATCACTCCAACCATCTCCCTACTCTTCTAAATTTGTCAAAACAGAAATATTGTTAAAGACCTGAATTCATGTTACACATCTCCTTCAATTTTCCTCAATATGCGGAGGATAGCATGTAATAATCTTTAGCTTGGCCTTAGGGTTTTAGAAAATTTGGCCTCACCTGCTTTTCCATCTTCTCTGCCATTATTTGCCAACTCTACACAAGGCCAGCTGCCCCAATCCCTCCCCTCCACACACACACACCACCTTATATCTAGTGGACCCTGCCCTCAAAGCCAATCTTCACTTCACTCCATCTCATGCTGTTTCTCCTCCATTTCTCTCAACTGGGATGTCATTCCTGAGTGTGTGTGTGTGTGTGTGTGTGTGTGTGTGTGTGTGTGTGTGTGTGTGTGTGTGTGTGTGTTGTTTTATGGCAGGCAGTGTGAGTGCTCTGTGACTATACCATGTATAAAAATAACATTAATTAGAACTTTTTCCTTGGAGCGTTCCTTTTTTCAGCCTTACTGCAGTATAAATAACAAAACTGTAAGATATGTGAAATGTACAATATGATGGCTTGATAGACATGTATGTTGTGAATTCCCCTCAGTAAGTTAATTATCACATCATTTTGCATATTTAGCTTTTTTCTTTCTTTTTTTTTTGTGAGAACATTTAAGTTCTACTCTCTTAGAAAATGTCAATTATCAAATTTTAATACAGTGTTAGGAATTATGGCCACCATGTTATACATTAGATCCTCAGACCTTATTCATCTTACAACTGAAAGTTTGTACCCTTTTACCAATTATCTGCATTTTTCCTCTCCTTCAGGACTCAGGCTACAACCTGCCACTTCCCTTCGTGAAGTCTTCTCTAACTGTTTTAGTCTAAATGAAACTTGCTGCTCCTTGGACTTCCAAAGTTCTTATCTGTTATCACTTACTTGGGTACATGGGTCAATGTTTACTGGTGGCATAAGATGCTCTGATTCTCTTTAATTCACCCTGGAAAACCCTTTATTGACTTAGGGCTTTGTGCTTTTCCCCCCTACCTGGAATGCTCTTCCCCCATGTGTCTTTATTGTTAAATTTTATTTCTTTTTCACACTTTTACTAAAAAAAAAAAAAAAAAAAAAAAAATTCTCATGAGGTCTTTCTTGACTACTCCATCTTCAATTACTACCTTAACATACCCCTAATTTCCTTTTTCTACTTAAAATATTTGCTTAGTACTTCTTGGTATTGAACATACTATACATTTTATTTGTTTTTGTTTACGTCTGTCTCCCACTCTAGGTTCTAAGCTAAACAAGGAGAGAGGCTTTTGTGTGTTTTGCTCATTAATGTATCTCAGTTCTTAAAGACTGCCTGGTATTTGATAAGTGCTCAAGAAATACTTGATTTCACTATTAAAAAACTGAAAACAACATTAATAATAGTAATTGATTACAAAAAATGCTAATATAAAATTGAGACCTTACTATGCATCAGGCCCTGCACATATTATCCACATAATATTATATGAGCTCATTAGTTTTAAATATAACCTATTTTCCTCCTTGCCAAAGGAAAAAAAAAAGGCTTAAAGAGGTTAAATAATTTTAAAGAGGTTAAATAATTGCAAGAACACAGAGCTAATAAATGTTACTAAAATTAAGCCCTGGGCTTATTTGCTACTGAAAATAAGTTCTAGACTGAACTTATCCAACTGTAAAAAATAAATGCCAAAGTTTTTTGGGTATGAGGGAAGGACTCCAAGAGTTACTTTTAAAATCTTTTATACAAGCCACTAATATTTTAATTTCCTGCCATCTTTTCTTGTTCGTAACTTATTTTATACTTTTCCTAACTTTTGCACTTTCTTACTCACCCACCCTTCATTTCCAAGAAGAGAAAATCTTACGACTTCATTACAGAGATAAAAATTCCATTAAAAAAAATTGTCTCAGTTCTCATGTTAAGCCCAAGTACAGAATGAGTAGCCACAGTCCCCACAGTGAGAGGCAAAGTGTCCACTAAGGGAGGAGGGGGAAAGCAGAGAATGCTTTATTCATAATTAACTAAGATTTTCCAGCATGAGAGGGGAAAGAGGAAGTCTATTTTCAGTGACAATGATTATTCTAAAAACATTAACATGCAAGGGGAAAATTTTCATTCTGAGAGTTACTACAGTGCTGAGTTCTCTTTCCCTTACAGAGTGACTTAAAATTCCCAGGGCAGAGAGGTAATCTAGGCAGATGCACTTGCCCCATGTCTTGAAAATGGCAACATCCAGGAATCATGGGAGTTTAACTGAGGACACACTGGGAAGGATTTCTCAGCACCAGGTCAGACTCTAAGAAGTATCAGGTGGCAAAATGCATACTTATATCCTCAGGCGTCTGGAGTGAGGGCAGAGATTACAGCTACACAGGCTTTTTAGAAGATTTGTTATGCTGAAGGCATAAACAGGATTCAGGAAATCAAAGCTGAATTACCTGCCAGAGGAGTTATAAAGGGTGGAGGGACTCCCTTTTCTCTAACTTCCACTTTATTTCTTACAAGGCTTCCATAATTTTAATTGGCTTATAGTACAGACAAAGCTATATATATATATATATATACACACTACAGTTCATTCCAGTCTTCATCTTAAATATTTTGGACAAGATTATATCAGTTCCCTACTTCAATGCATCGACATAAGTGATAATGAACTGATAAATATCCCTTAGGTAGCGACATTCTTTAGGATGTCAGTGACTTTCAGAACAAATTGATCTTTATTAAGATCAACTTTAAGAACTTGATATATAAAGTATTTGGTGTCTCCCTCTCTGTCAGTACCTCTATTTGTTTTTTCAGAAAAATCACATAGGTTCTCTTGAGTTCTGTTATTCTATACTTTAGTTCTCCACTAGATTTGTGGAACCAAATAGTCATGAAACTAGGCTGCCTCGGCTCAATAGTTGCTCATTTTTCAGTCCAGCAAATAACCACAAACATCACCTTTTTGGTCTCCAGCAAGACAGAGATAAAATGGCCATAAGTGAGGTAAAATGGACAGGAGAAGTACTGTAACGAGTGGTTATAGATATCACATTTTTCCATGCTTCTTGCTATATTTGAATGGTTCTTATATCTCTTTTTTAAATTCACAGACATTGAGAATCTGATGAAAATTTTTTTGTCCAGAATAAAAATGTTTATATATATATATATACACACACACACACACACACACACACACACACACACACAAAAGCACACAACTTTAGGGAATTCCTAGATTTTAAAATTTAAGCTATATGTTCAAAGTACAGATAATAAAGATATTTGAAAGAGTACAGAGTAATTTAGGTTGAAGGCTGGAAGAGTCATTGACCATTAAAGTGGGAAGAAACTTATAGTCCTTGCAAATCAAGCACCAGCTGCCCCCATGGTCTCACCAGCAGCTCTTTCCTCACTGCTCCTCCTGGATCATGGCCTGTTGGCTGCTGCTGAGCCCATCTCCTGCTTCCACGCGTAACTCAACAGGAGCAAGGGCGAGTAAACAATCTTGAGAGGGGCTGCTGCTGAATGTTGGCCAGCCTGGGAAAGACACAGAGGTTGAACATTTTTAAGTTAGTAAAAAGGAACAAGGCATGTACATCTGGTATGAAAGCTATTACATATAGTTTAAAAGGTTTAAGATGCCTATAATTGGCTACTTCTACTACACCATTGGCTGCTAACAACAACAAAAGGATTCAAGGATCTTTCTCAAAGCAGCGAAACTCCCAGAAGCACCATTAACACTGTCTAACATGTATAGAGCACTTGGAATGTCCAAAGTGTCTCCACTTACATCGGTGCTCCTCACATCTTCATTGCAATAACCAATTGGGCTTAGGACCCACTGGGTTATATTCCTTCATCTGTTGAATCCAATGGCTCTCAGATTTGGTTGTAAATAGTATTACACCTCTGCTCAGAGATTGTGATTTGTTGGGCTAAAATGAAGCCTCATTCCCCAGGTGATTCTAAGGTGCAGCCGTTTGTACTTGTTGAGATGTAACACTAACTTAACTGATAAATAGTAAATGTTTATTCTCAACACTATACTACTATATATCAAGGCAATGTGCTAAGTGCTATGGAAAAGGTAAAGCTTATAACAAGCAGTCTGGGTGCTCAGGGGCTTAAATTTAGCTAGGGAGATTAGATACGAACTTTAAAAAGATCACCTGATTTAAAAAAAAAAACACTTTGAAAATATAACTAAAGAAAGGGTTCATTAGTCAAAGATGTAGTAAAAATCTTGGGTGCTACAAAAAAGTGGAGACAACCATGAAATAAAGGAAAAAGTTTAATGCATGAGAAAATTTTTCTGAGTTCTAAGGGTGACATTTAGAGAAAGACAGAGAAGAACAGGAAGAGAGCACTATTTTCAAGCAGACAGAGCTGCAAGAATATGTACAGCAAATTGAGGGAGACAAAAAGCCCATTCTGACTAAAGGGATTTCTATAAAAGAGCAGTAGAAGAATTTGGACAGGAAGATTTGAACCAGAACATAAAGAGTATTGGTAAAGTGGCTAAAGGAGTTGGGACATTTTCCCAAATATCTGGAAATAGTATCTGGAATAGTGCTGGAAACTCTTGAAGGCTGGTGTCCCAAAGGATCTTAGTAAATTTACTGGGTTCTTACTAAATGCCAAAAACTGTGCTGGATGCACTACATATGTTACCTCATTTAACACAAACAGCTGGTGAGGTAGTTATTATCATCACTATTATACAGAGTAAGAGAGGTCATTAATTTTCTCAAGGTTACATAGCTAGAAACAGTATGCTGAGACTGTGGCACGCTGTTTCTTTAGAAACATGGCATCATATACATCATGCATTAAGATTTAGGTTTTGAAAAATTGAGATATGATTCACATACCATACAATTCAGCAGTTTTTAGTACAGTTAAAAGTTATAACATTATTGCCACTATCTAATTCCAGAATGATTTCATCGTTTCCAAAATAAATTACGGGTCAGTTATCATTCATTCCTCCTCCAGCTAATTGATTCTATCTGTATGGATTTATCTATTCTGGATATTTCATATAAATGGAATTATGTAAAATTTGGCTCTTTGTGTCTGGTTTCTTTTACTTAACGCAATGTTTTTATGGTTCATCTACATTTTAGTGTGTATTAGTACCTCATTCATTTTTATGGCTGAGTAACATTCCCCTGTCTAGATATAGCACAGTCTTTATTCATATGAATATTTGAGTTATTTCTACTTTTTAGCAATTATAAATAATGTTGCTATGAACATTCATTTATAAGTATTTTTTATTGTGGTAAAATATATTACAAAAATTTTACCATCTTAACCATATTTTAAGTGTACAGTTCTGCGGCATTAAGTACATTCACATTATTGGGTAACCATTACCCTGTCCACCTCTAAAACTTTTTTGTCTTCTCAAACTGAAACTCTGTACCCACTAAACCCTAACTTCCTATTTCCTCTCTCCCAAGCCCCTGGTAAACACAATTCTACTTTTTGTCTCTATGAATCTGACTATTCTATGTTCCTCATAGCTATTTTATTTAGCATAATATCTTCAATATTCATATGTATTATAGCATGTGTCCTAATTTCCTTCCTTTTTAAGGCTGAACAGTATTCCATTATATGTACTACGTTTTGTTCCTCCATTCATTTGTTGACGGACACTTGGGTTGCTTCCACCTTTAGGCTATTGTAAATAATGCTGCCTTAAATGTGAGGATTTATTACTTATAAGTTTTTGTGTGGACATATGTTTTCATTTTCAGTTCTCTGGGAGTAGAAGTGCTGGGTCATATGGCAATTCTACATTTAACCTCTTGAGGAACTGTCAAACTATTTTGCAAAGTAGCTGCACTATTTTACACTCCCATCAGCAATGTACGAGTGTTCCAGTTTTTCCACACCCTCACCAATACTCATCGTCTATCTTTATTATAACCATGCAAATGTGAAGTAGAAGATTTGGGTGTTATGATTGTTTAATGCAAGATACTGGCTTATTGTAGGAATTCAGGTATAAAGGGATAAGAGAGCCTTTGCTTATCAGAGGAAATGAAATAAAATGATCAAGCAGGGAAATACCAATTGAGAAAAGAATAGATTTTAGTAACATTCTAGATATAGGGAGAAAAACAACTCGATTTAGTAATAAAGTTTTGAATTTGGTAGCTTGGAAGAATAATGGTATTAATCAAAGAAAGAGATAATTCTAGAAGGAATCTGAAATGATGAAATCAATTCTTGGCATGATATATTTGAGAAAGATACACATTCCAAATAAATAATTACCAGACAGGTAGAGTTCAGGAGGTCAGGTTGGAGACAATATCTCTTGCTTTTAGAATGGGTCAAAGCAGCATTGGTAAGACTCAACGAGAGTCAGTATCCGTATATGCTTAGATTCCTAAGGCTGGATTTAGCAACTTCTGGACCAAACATCGAGAAAGGCAGAACAACAGAACTATATACCTGCCTTCTTGTTTTCTGTTTAAAATAGCTAAACAAAACTTAAATAGTAAAAATAACATTCTTTACACTCAGAGTTTTATTGGAACTTTTGCTGTAAATCCACTGAGCATTGAGTTGGTGGTAGATTTTTTATCTATAGATTGGAGCATTCAGAACAGCAGTGCCCATGGCTCGGGATGGTATGAGCAGGCTTAATGGGACTGCCCTCTAAGGCCTGGCACAGGATTGGGAGTCCTAGAGGAATGAGTGTCACTACAAGCAGTTATCTGGTTGGCTGGGAACAAGCTGGCAAACTATCAAGGAGAAATGTGAAGTTCCAATTCACTATGCTTCTAACAACCCCCTTATAAAAAGAGGCTATCCCACCAATAGAATGTACACCTACATGTAAGAGACCATAGGTCTCTTGTTAGAACACAGTTCCTCAATGGTCAACAATCCTGACTTTGTTCAGTTTGGGAAAGTCTCCAATATGATAACATTCAGGAATCAATACAGTAATGACTCATATGCTTGGATAACTGTTTTGAAAGGGAAGCTTAATGATACTATTTAGGATGCTACAGTAAATATTCTCAAAGAAGGTGCAAAATATTGTCAGTCAGCTTATACACTGAGTTTTTCCTCTGACCTGATATACCTAGATTATAAGAAAAAAATCACTTAGAAGGCAAAACAGAATAAACATGAAGAGGAACTGCTAAAAACAGGTTAAGAGCCATAGAGAAAAAGATAAAAACAGGAAGAGAGCAGTATCAAAAATAAAAGGTTATGAGTACATTTAAATGTTCTTATTCCCATAAACACATCTACATTTTTAATGAAATGAAATAAACCTCACTATCAAAGTTGCAGTCTTTCTGAGAATAATGTGGTTGCAAAATAGATTTTTGTTTCCCTAAATTGAAACCTCTTCTAGTATATTTTATCTCCATGAACTGTTCACTGTTTCAAAATGATGATGTCTACTTTCTGTGATGTTTTTCAGAATACAGATGAAAAATAATAAAAAAAATAGCTAAGATTTATTGACTGTCCTAGTCATCTAATCTTCAAATACTACTGGTCGTATCCCCTGGCACACACTTTGTAGGTGGTAGGCCTCCAGAGCCTGTGCTCTTAGCCACCAGGCCTCACAGCCTCCACCGGCTTGCAAGAGAATCAATGAAGAAAACATTTCATTTGGGTGGAAGGTCGGCTATTCTATATTTCAAACTGAGATGCAGATATTTTCTCTCAAAAAGTAAACACAACTTTTCTATACAAATCAGTCACTCTACCTATAAACATGGATATATCAATACAAGTTATGCATCATGTATGAAAATCTTTCTTTAGGGCTTTAAATACATTGTCCTTTCAACAGATGGACCCATCAATGATCAAAAGCATTAAATACTTCCGTTACAAACAGGAGACTGATATCCTGCTGGATCTAGTCCTTCCTTTCCCCTGTCTCTTCAAAGATTACAGGCAATAGCTGTTTCCTTCTGCTGTGATGCTGCCTCGGCTGCTTCCCGCTCACTGGAGTTCACGCAACAGCAGGTTACTGACCTCAGCAGGACATGCCCACAAAACCGTTTTCCTCCCCCTTCTCTCTCTCCCTCCCTCTCCTTTTTCTCCTCCTTCTCCACCCCCAATACACACCCTCTTTCTGCAAGTAAATGATCTCAACTATACGGTGCCCCAAGGGAAGCGCTATTTCAGAACGTCAGATACTTGGCAGCAATGGTTATTCTATTAATGTTTTTTTTTTTTTAACATCACTACAGTAGTTAAGCTCTAAGAAGAAAACTAAAGGAAGTCCTCATACTTATTTACTCTCTGCACTTCCTAACACAAAGTGGTGACTCTAAGGAAAAATTCAGTAAGTGTTTACAGAACAAATTCCACTAAGATAAAAACAATCAAACACCAAAACAAGATTGTTTCTAATCGATTGTGTAGATAGAACTAAAATTGCCAAACAAGGCTGAAATATTAGGCAGTAGTTATAAACTGTTTGGCATAGTATTTCCATTGCACAAAAAAATTATTTAGGAACCAAACACAGAAATGGAGAGGTGCAAGTATGAATTCACTTGGCATTGTTTGCAGGTTATCAGATCAACTTATATACCTTCCAGAAACAACCAAAAAAAAAAAAAAACTTAATGAGAAAATGTTTTTTAAAAATCAAGATGGAAAATCCACATTAGAAAAAAATTAAGTAAAAATCAAGCAGAGAAGCATATATAAATTCTTGCATGTGAAACACAAATATTTCTATAACACTCTGTGACCTGCTAATACTTGACCTCTTTGATCGGAGACTGGGCTATTACAAACCAGTGGAGGTATATCCAATATCTTAACTCTGAAAAGCCAGTAGAGGATATGGTTTATTTTTCATTCACTAAAACAGGAAACATAATTCTCTACAAAAGCATTCTCATCTCTAACGTACAAGTATTTTGGGGATCCTCTCTAGAAATTTCATGTATAAAGGAGAAGAAAGGGTAAAGTAGAAGAAAGAGATAAAGTGTTTACAATGATTTTAATGATTCATTGTCATTTCCTTTTTCCGACACACAAGGAGCTTTAGGCATTGGCAATTGTATTTATGTGGTTGACTGCAGGGCAATAATTCTGTTGGGAGCTGGTTTTGAGCTGAATCTCAGTAGAAATTTCTCTACCATAACTCTCATAAACCCATAAGAAACTAAGGTAGTAGGCAGGTAGAAGAGATAGCCAAATTATAAATCCATCTCAGGTTCTAATTCTGACACTAATTCTACATAACTTCCTGACCTTGAGCCAATTACTTAAGAAAAATGAGGACTAGAGAAGTCTATAAAATGTTGAATTGTATTATCTCTGTTCCAAACCAGGTTTAAGGCTGTATGATTCTATGACTTAGATAATGTCTAATTTGATGCAGATAGAACAAACATATATGTAAGAAAAAGAGGCAATGCACAAATTAATAAAATGTAAAAACATGAGCAAAATACATTGGTAGATTTATCCCAATTTAAATATACTTATATAATATTAAAACTTTATAATGAATAACTCTTAAATTGTAATATGTAACTGTAACTGATAGTCACAATGCTCATTATTGATTCCAAAGAAATTTTTATAATGTCTATTCTTTTAGATTTGGAGATTTGGTAATTTCATATTATAAGTGATGTAATGGATTTTTCAGAGTAATGAAGTTATTACCATGGTTCATTTAGATTGAACTGCTAATTACATCCATTTATAACAGCAATATATTGAGG
This sequence comes from Eonycteris spelaea, assembly GCA_003508835.1. Lineage (NCBI taxonomy): Eukaryota > Metazoa > Chordata > Mammalia > Chiroptera > Pteropodidae > Eonycteris > Eonycteris spelaea. The sequence goes on from PUFA01000062.1 coordinate 8,026,261, forward strand.
ATCAATAACTTGGTAGACTGTAAGTGCTTTTTAAAAAACTGCTTCAAATCTATAACATTAACCTAGATATCTAAAAAATGAGTTCATTTTCCCTACTCTTTAGGAAAATTATTAGGTGTATATTAACCCCACCTCCCCATTTCCTTAAGACAGATAAGAAGCAAAAGAGTATATTTTTAAATCAATTAATTAAGATATAAATTATTCAACAGCTCAAAGAATATCTTTATGCAAGGATGCTGCAAGTTATATGAGATATATGAGTGAAGGTTTAAAGCCACTGCATTAATAACGTCAATACAAACACCAAAGGATCAATGAGAAAAATTCTAATGCTTGATGAGATGGCAAACTGTATAAAATGAAATTTTATGCCATATATAAAAATGCCAACATTTGATTTAGTACTGTTTTTAAAAACAATATTACTTCAGTTATAATATTGTTTACATTTTGCATTCTTAAAATGTAAACAAGGAAATTTCAACAAATCTCATTTCGAATAAAGAGGCAAAGGAAGAGAAAAACTGCAAATTTCCCACAGATTCTAATTTTATCTTGTTCCTTAAAAATGGAATATTATACTGAAAAGATTTCGGAACATACAGGAAAACTCCAGAGTAATATTTACCTGGATTATTAAAAAAAATAATGCATTTTGCAAAATTGAAAGAGTCATTAAGATGGCATAAATTACTTCTATCATAAGGTATTCCTAAAAATAGTTTAGTAAACGTCAAGTTAAGACAAATAAATGATGATTCTCTTATCATACACATGAGTGATAATCAAAATATTTAACAGCTGGCATGTCTAAAAAACATGGGTCATAGTGCTGAAGGAGGGCCCTAGAGGCCTCTTACAAGCTATTCATAATTATTATAATTGCAGGATTATGGGGAGGCCCACAGAGCAATGGGGAGACAGCCATAGTAGCTTAGAAGCAGAATCCTCCCGCTACCTCGGAAATATTTCAGTAACCATCAGCATAGCCACACTCATGTACACCTGCTGCGTATCAGTTCTGGTGTTTGTATGATTCTTAAATAAGGAATAGAAATGGACAGTAAGGAGTTGTTAAGTCTTTGCAAATCTACCACATGTTATTGGGGAAAATGTAACTTAATTTCAGCAATAGCTAGAAAGCACATCATGGAGAAAATTTGATTAGAGGAATAAAATATTAAAAATAAAAGATTGTTTATTTTCAAAATTAAACATGAAAATTATATAAAATATTTTATGACAATTTTGAAATTATTTAAAAATAAAAATATAAGGTTAAATCTTCAAGTAATAACTGCAATGGCAGAATTTAAATATATTTCTCCTTAAGGAAGACATTTAGTATAAAAAGATATAAATTCAATCACGCTTAAGACTACAGAGTCTTATAAGTAAATGAGAAATTGAAATAGATATTTTAACATAATTTTCACATTTTTCATAAAATTTTAATTTTCATATTAAATTGAATTTTTATACATTAAATTTCCTGGACATGCTGTCAACCATTGCTACTTAAAAGTTGATTCCTTATGAACAAGCATATTATAATGATGAAGAAATGTGAGCCTAATTAAAAAAGTATCTGATGCCATGTTAGAGATGTAAGGTGTAGTCTGTATAGAATTGCACATTTTTGAAAAATGTTTTAAACAATTTTTTATTTACTAGATCTTCTAGATGAAATATATAAGGTATATATATATTATTTAGGAAATATAAAGGGAACAGGAAATTGTTGTTGAATGTCTTCTTGTTGAAAGGGATTAAAGTCACCTAGCAACCTCTGTGTTGTAGAAACCAAAATAAAAGTGTTGGTCGTCTACCAGTTCTTCCAGAAGAGTACGGCAAGTAGAAAAGTACTATTTGTGTTATAGAGCTTTGAAATACATTTTTCACCGCATGACAAAGTAAAAATCATTAAGAAATTCTCAGGAAAAGAAATCCTCTAAAGGCATATTGATTGTAACTAAAGTGAGAATTTTCAAACCACGCCAGACACACAGACACACACAAAGACACACACACACACACACACTCTCTCTCTCTCTCCAAAAATAAAACAAACAAATAACAAAAGACTTGACCAAAGAGTACATAGATCATAGCTTGGGGGGATAGGGGAAGGGACTAAATGATGAAAAGTTTTGTAAGGTCTTTAAAATATTCTAAGTAGAACATAAATGAGCATAATGTTAATAATTTGTAGAACCAGAGACTTTATTTTTAAACTTACCTTTATGAAGGTAAACAAGGAATGAATATTAAAGACAGGAAGTAGTTAGAGAAAATAACTTTAACATAGAGGAATAAATATGAGAATTTCAGTAATAAAGAATGATAAAAGGACAACCAATTAGATGTGAAATAGTTTGTGATAACAGCAAATGATAGAGAATGTTTATATTTCAGCAAGTTTTTCTGAGTGTCATATTTCAGAGTGCAGAAAATAATCTCTGAAATCATCATAACTTAACTCCCTAGTAAAACAAAGCTACTATATATTTTAAAACGATAGAGCTCAATAATTTTAGCACTTGTATGCATATATTTTATACATGTTTAAGTGTGAGAACAGAAAAGAGCAGGCATGTGAGAATTTGTATTTTCCCCTATATATTGACTGAGGTTTTGGAATGTGAAGCAGTATTTTTAATAGTGAAAAAATAAAATCAGCATTTTTAAATTATCATTGAACAAAGTGGAGTTTGGGGGGAAAAGGGAGCCACTGATTGCCTTTAGAGAAGGATGTCTAGAAAAAGCTCTTTGTCAAGTTAACTCGGGTTCATAGGCCATGGAAATCAATATTAACGTCTTGATTCTTCATTGTCTCTGAGTGGATGAGAACTGGAGCATCTAACTTTTTATACTTGGGGGTATAAGAGCGTTATTTCTAAGAAAGATCAATTGTCAGAGAACCAGAAAAACATACCTACTCTTACCTCCAAGAATGAACCGGTGAAAGAAGGGAAACAAAGGAACCACCGTTAGTATGTGCATGGGTTTTTCCTGAGCTCAGAAGCCATTAAAAGCCAGATACTCTGCATGCTAGAAAAACCTTTTTCCTTTTGAGAAACATGAGTAAAATTAAAGAACCAATAAATGTGAAGCAAACTTAATCAGTTCCCACTAGGAATGCAGCTGCTTTACAGAACCTCACTGTAGACAGTCTTATAGTGGGAATTCACACTTCCCTCCAAGTGCCACTAAAATGACTTAACGCTCTAGGTTTATCACAGGTCAATGTACACAGGTCATCTCCAGAGCCACAAATGAGGTCATGCTTTTATCAGAAAGCAGGTCAGAGGTGACATAAATCATCTAAATAAAACAGCTATCTAAAAATAAGTTTCTATTATAAGCAGCAATTTCTTAAAGAGGATATATATACCCTTCATTTTTTGAGGTGTGATGAGGAGGGAAATCTTCATTTAAAACCAACCAAGACTTTTTCATCTTCAACATTCTGAGAAAAGACATGGAGTCTGTAAGTACATAAACCTGGCTTATCGCCTTTGGTGTACCATGGGCACTCAATGAAGCCCGCTGAATTCTGCCCACTGACTCCCTTCTGGAAATCCCCTATCCCCATCTCCACTCGTCTTTCTTCGAAGGACTGGTGCTAACTGTTCATTGCAAAAAAAGTTGTGGGTCAATTAAGAAGGACTGGGCTGCTTTCCTTAACCTCAGGTTGGAAAACTGAGTGTCAAAAGAGGATTTGCATTGAAACTCTGTAGCTACCCATAAGAAAGAGAAGCCATACTTTTATTGTCTAGTTTCTTTCTATAAGGGCTTTTTCAGAATTTTACATTTTTTAATGAATAAACTTTATTTTTGAACAAATTTAGGTTCACTTTAAAATTTAGCAAACTCTAAAGAGCTGTCATATACTTCTATTCACACACATGCATACCTTTCTAAACATCCCCCTCCTAAGTGGCACATTTGTTATAGCTGATGAACCTACAATGCCACATCATTATCACTCAGAGACCACAGTTTACATGAGAGGGGAATGTTGTACATTCTATGTCACAGCTGTCCCCAACCTTTTTGGGCCCAGGGATTGGTGCTCCTATGAGAAGCTAATGCCTGATGACCTGAGGTGGAGCTGAGGCAGTGATGCTACTAGCATTGGGGAGCAGCTGCAAAAACAGATGCTTTATTCGCTGGTCTGTTGCTCACCTTCTGCTGTGCAGCCCGGTTCCTAACAGGCCAGAGACTGGTACTGGTCTGCAGCCCAGGGGTTGGGGAACCCTGCTCTATAAATTTTGATGGATATAAAATGACATCTATCCACTATTACTGTATATTACAGAATAGTTCCAACGCCCTAAAAATCCTCTGTACTCTGCCTATTCACCCTTCCTATCTTTTACTCTCTGGAAACCGCTAATCTTTTTACTGTCTCCATAGTTTTGCGTTTTCCAGAATGAAATACAATGAATCAAGCAGTGGGTAGCTTATTTCACTTAGTAATATGCATTTAATGTTACTACATGTATTGTCACGGTTTGGTAGCTTATTTCTTTTGAGTGCTGAATAATATTCCATTGTCTGAATACCAGTTTATCCATTCACCTGCTGAAGGGAATCTTGCTTGCTACCAAGTTTGGGCAGTTGTGAAGAAAGCTGCTATAAACATCTGTGTGCAGGTTTCTGCATAGATTTAACTTTTCAACTCATTTGGGTAAATACCAAGGAGCACAAAAAAAAAAATTTCTGAATTGCAGGGTTAGAGTAAGTTTAATTTTGTTAGAAGCTGCCAAACTTTCTTCCAAAGTGACTATACCATTTTGCATTCCAATAAGCAGTAAATGAAGAGTTTTTGTTGCTCCACGTCCTCACCAGCATTTGCTGTTGTTAGTGTTTTAGATTTGACTATTCTGTCTGTGTAGTACAATCTTGTTGTTTTAATTTGCAATTCTCTAATGACATATTATGTTGAATATTATGTTTTCATATGCCTAGTTGTTATCTGCACATTTTCTTTGGTAAAATGTTCAGGTCTTTTGCCCATTTTTAAAATCATATTTTTCCTTTTTTTTATTGTTTTAAGAGTCTGAAAAGTTCTTTGTATAGTATATTTTAAACCGTCCTTTATCGTATCTGTCTTTGCAAATATTTTTTCCCAGTTTGTTGCTTGTGTTCTCATTCTCTTGACATGCATCTGAATGAATTCCAGCTTAAAAATTATTACTTTCACGTGTCATCTTTGGTGTTGCATATAAAGTGTCATTGCCATATCCAAGATGATCTAGGTTTTTTCCTATGTTATCTTCTAGAAGTTTTATAATTTTTCATTTTACATTTGGGTCCATGATCCATTTTTTGTTGATTTTGTGAAGAGCGTTAAGGTCTGTATCTAGATTCCTTCTTCTGCATGTAGATGTTTGCTTGTTTCAGCACCATTTGTTAAAAAGATTGTCTTTGCTCCTAGTTGGCCTTTGTCAAATATCAGTTGACTTAATTTATGTGGGTCTATTTTTGAGCTCTCTATCTGGTCTGTTCCACTGATCTAGTTATCTATCTTTTCACCAATATCACACTGTATTGATTGTTGTAGTTTTATAGTTAAGACTTGAGGTCAGGTTGTGTCTTCCAACTCTGTTCTTCTCCTTCAATACTGTATTTGAATATTAGGTTTTCTGCTTCTCCATATAAAATTTAAAATGTTTGTTGGTACTCACAAAATAATTTGCTGGGATTTTGATTCAAATTGTGTTGGATCTATAAATTAAGTTGTGAAAAACTGACATCTTAATATTGAGTCATCTTATCCTTGAACATGTACCACTTCTTCATTTATTTAGTTCTTTTTTGATATCTTTCATCATAATTTTGTAGTTTTCCTCATATAGATGTTATACATATTCTGTTAGATATATGCCAAAGTATCTCATTTTGGGGGATACTAATGTAAATGGTAATGAATTTTCGATTTCAAATTCTATTTGTTCATTGTTGGTACATAGAAAGTGACTGACTTTTATATATGAATCTTGTACCCTGCAACTTGCTATAATGTTTAGTAGTTGCTGGAGTATTTTTGTTGATTATTTCAGATTTTTTCCATAGAAGACCGTGTCACCTAGGAACAAAGACAGTTTTATTTCTTCTTTCCCAATCTCTTATTTCCTTTTATCTTGTTGCACTAGCTAGGACTTTCAGTACTATGCTGAAGAGCAATAGTGAGAGGGAACAGTCTTACCTTGTTCCTAATTTTAGTGAGAAAACTGAGTTTCTTATCAAAGTATGATAATTAGCTGTAGGTTTTTTACTGGTGTTCTTTTTCAAGTTAAGGGAATTCTATTCTTAGTTTGAGAGTTTTTATCATGCATGGTGTTGAATTTTGTCAAATGCTTTTTCTGCATCTTCTATTGATATGATTACATTTTTTTTCTTCTTCTTTAGTCTATTAACATGATCAATCACATTGATTTTTTAATGTTGAACCAGCCTTGAATACCTACCTGACATAAATCTAACTTGGTCAGAGCATATAATTCTTTTTATATATCATGGGATTTGATTTCCTAATACTTTTTTGAGGATTTTTGCATCTATGCTCATGAGTGATATTGATCTATAGTTTTCTTTTCTTGTAATGTCTTTCTCTAGTTTCAGAACTAGGGGAATGGCCTCAGAAAATAATTTAGAAAGTATTCCCTCTGCTTCCATTCTCTGAAAGAGACTGTAGAGAATTGATATAATTTCTTCCTTAAATGTTTGGTAGAAGTCACCAGTAAACCCATATGGGCCTAGTACTTTCTGTTTTGAAGGGTGATTAACTGAGTCAATTTCTTTAGCAGAAGATATAGGCCTATTCAGATTACCTAAGTATTGTGATTTTTGGCAGACTGTGCTCTTCAAGGAACTGGTCCTTTTCATTTAGGTTATCAAATGCATGGGCGTAGAGTTGTTCATAGTATTTTTTTATCCCTTTAATGTCCATGAGTTCTGTAGTGCTATCCCACTTTTTATGTTTCCGATATTAGAAATGTGTGTCCTCTCTTTTTACCTTAGTTAGCTTGGCTAGAGGTTCATTAACTTTATTGATCTTTTCAAAAAAAACTAGATTTGATTTTGGTGGTTTTCCCAATTATCTGTTTTCAATTTCATTGACTTCTGCTGTAATTTTTTATTTTGCTTCTGCTTACTTTGGATTTAATTTGCTTTTCTTTTTCTAGTTTCCTAACATGGAAGTTTAGATTATTAATCTTAGATCCTCCTTCTTTTCTAATACACACATTCAATGCTAAAAAATTTTGCGTTCTACAAATTTCCATTCTACAAATTTTGATAAGCTTTATTTTCATTCTCATTTAGTTCAAAATATTTTTATATTCCTCTTGAGATTCCATGCTTAACCCGCGTGTTATTTACAAATGTGTTGTTAAATCTCCAAGTATTCTGAAGTTTTCCAATGATCTTTCTGTTACTGATTTCTGGTTTAAAGCCTTATAGTCTGAGAGCAGACATCGTATGATTTCTATTCTTTTAAACTTGACGTGTGTTTTATGACCCAGTACATAGTTTCCCTTGGCGAATGTTCCATGAGAGCTTGAAAAGAATATGTTGGCTGCTGCTGATGGACAAAGTAGTCTATATGTCAATTATATCCAGATGATTGACAGTGCTATTGAGTTTAGCAATGTTCTTACTGATTTTCTTCCTGCTGGATCTGCCCATTTTTGATAAAGGGATGTTAAAGTTTCCAATTATAACAGTGAATTCATCTATTTCTCTTTGCAGTCCTATCAGATTTTGCCTCACATATTTTGATACTGTTGTTAGGTGCATGTACATTAAGGATTATCTTTTCTTGGAGTATTGGCCTTTTTATCATTATGCAATGTCCTTTTCATGCCTGATAGCTTTCTTTGCTCTAATGTCTGCTCCGTCTAAAATTAACATAGCTCTTCCAGCCTTTCTTTTGATTACTGTTAGCATGGTACATTTTTAGTTTTGGCAGATTATCCCTTTAGTTTTAATATGTCTTTATATTTAAAGTGGGTAGCTTATATACAATGCATAGTTGGGTCTTGTGTTTTGATTCCCTCTGATGATCTGCTTTTTAATTGGTGAATTTAGGTCACTGATATTTAAGGTCATTATTCACATAGCTGATTGAATATCTGCCATCTATTACTGTTTTCTAATTGTTGCCTTGTTCTTTGTTACTATTTTTCTTTTCCACACTTTCTGTCTTTTATGGTTTTAACTGAGGTTTTTATGTATTTTCTTTTTCTCTCCTTTCTTAGCATTTAGATATACTAGTTTTTAAAATTTTTTTTAGTGGTTGCCCTAGAGTTTGCAATATACATTTACAACTTATCCAAATCCAATTTCAAACAACACTATACTGCTTAATGGGTAGTACAAATACATTATTATAAACAAAAATTCCAAATTCTACCTTCCAGTCCCTATATCATTGCTGTTATTTATTTCACTTATACACGAGCATATATATAAAATTTAGTACACTGTTAGTCTTATTATTTTGAAGAAACTGTTATATAAGAGACCAACTAAGAATGAGGAAAATAAGTTTTTATTTTACCTTCAATTATTTATTCTCCAATGTTCTTCCTTGCATTATGCAATCCTAGTTTCTGGCCTATGTCATTTTCCTTCTCTTTGAAATACTTTTAACATTTCTGACAAGGAAGTCTATTGGCAACAAATTCCCTAAATTTTTTTTTTTTTTTTTTGGTCTGAGAAAGTATTTCTCCTTCATTTTTGCAGGATAATTTCACAGAGCATAGAATTCTAGGCTGGTGTTTGGTTTTTTTTAAATCTCAATACTTTAAATATCTTCCTCTAATCTCCTCTCACGTACATAGTATCACAGGAGAAGCTGAATGTAATTCTTATCTTAGCTCCTCTGTAGGTAAGGTGTTTTTTCCTTCTGGCGTCTCTCAAGATTTTTTTAAATTTTGATTTTCTGAAGTCTGAAAATAATATGTCTATGTGTAGTTTTTTGTTTTGTGTTTGCTTTATTTATTAATTTAATTTAATTTAATTTAAATTAATTTAATTTGATTTGATTTGATTTAATTTGGCATTTATCCTGCTCAGTGTTCCCTGAGCTTCCTGGATCTGTGGTTTGGTGTCTGATATTAACAGGAAAATTCTCACACCATTGCTTCAAATATTGCCTCTGTTCCTTTTTCTCTTTCCAATATTCCTATTATGTCTCTATTACATCTTTTGTAACTGTTCCACAGTTCTTGGATATTCTAGTTTTTTTTTTTTCTTTTCTTCTCAGTTTTGGAAGTTTATATTATCATATCCTCAAGTTCAGAGGTTCTTTCTTCAGTCATATCCAGTCTACTAATGAGGCTATCAAAGGTATTCTACATTTCTGTTACCATGTTCTTGACCTCTAGCATTTCTTTTTCTTTCTTAAATTTTCCATCTCTAGGCTTACATTGTCCATCTGCTCTTCCATGTTGTCTAAAAAGCTCTTAGAATGTTGTTAATCATAGTTTTAAAAAATTCCTGGTCTGTTTTTTATTCCAACATTCTGGCCATATCTGGCTCTGGTTCTGATGCTTGTTCAGTTTCTTCAAACTGCAATTTTTGCCTTTTAGTATATCTGGTTAACTTTTTCTTGCAAGGTGTACATGATGTATGGGGGGAAAAGGAACTGCAGTAAATAGGCCTTTAGTAATGTAGTGGTAAGATGTGGAGGGACGGAAGCTTTCTATGGTCTTGTGATTAGGTCTCATCTCAGCCTTCTGGTGAGCCCGTGTCCCTGGGCTAGAAACTTCACCAGTGCTTCTCAGGGTCCACTCCTCAACCCCATCCACTTCGGTAGGATAGGACAGCTGAAAAGGCGAGGGGTGCATATTTCCCTTCCCCCATGTGGAAGGTTAGAGGAAGCTGCAGTTGGGCATTTCCATTGCCCAGGTATTTTAAGCTCTGGTAAAACAGTTTCTGCTGAGGGGAGGCCTCGTGAAGAACAGAATGCTCTGACATATTTCAAAATGCTTCCTCCCTCCACCGAAGTACAGGGGAATTTTCTTCTAATATCTACCGTAAAGATATGCTAGAGCTTCTGGAGGCAAAACTGACAAAATGTGTGGGCTCCCTATAACTGAGTTCCTCTGAAGTTTTTAACTTTCTGATTTATCTACACTGAGTCTCCAGCAATTTGTTGATTATAGTTCAGGCTTTTCAACTTGGGCACTGGTTCCTGTGGAAGTTTCTACTCTTGGGTGTCCACTAAAATAAGTTGTGATTCTCTGTAGCTGCCTGTCTGTCTCTCCAATTTGGGGGACAGTGTTTGCCCTGTGGCCTCACTTCTCTGAGAAAGCTAAGAAGAGCAGCTGATTTTTTTACCCCCCAGTTTGTTCAGCTTTTTGCTTGTCAAGATTGTAGTACCTTACATGCTGAACTGGAAATTGGAAATCTCAGTATTTTTTGAAAAGATTTTTTTAAAAAAAAACTTTTAACCATAGTAATCCTAGTAATAGATCAAATATTTTTTCTGCATATGTATTAGGAAATACTGGTGACTAAAAATTCTGTGGTCATGGTGAGCTGCTTCTCAAAAAGAGTTTTTACAATGTCAAAATAAAGTTTTTTAGAAGAAAGCACTGGGGAAATCTTTTAAGGCTTATCGAATTAGGTGTAGGCTCACCATCGTTTTATATATGTGTATATAAATGTATATGTGTGTATGTATATATGTATGTATATATGTATACATATACATATATATACTCTTTTCTCTCTTTAATATCCCTAAAATTTATTCATATATGTTCTACAGTTACAAACAAATTGAATGGTGAAAAACAGAATTAGCATAGTAAGTACATGTTTATAATAATTTTGTCAATGGGTATGTTGACAGGGAGATGTGTGGTCTTTTGAAATCATTACTACCTACCATCCTACTATTAATAAATAATATACACTGTTTTTATTAGAATGGGTAAAATGTTTATATTTTAATGTATCTATCTACCCTCAGTCAATATTTTGTTACTTGAGGTCCTGAAGAAGTCTCGAGATTTTTCCTAATTCGTATTACTCTATATTTTATTGCAATCTTGTTTATACATCAGTTTGTTAAGAATTTTCCTAAAGATATTGGCCTGATTCCAAAAACATTTTAATTTACCACATAATTAATATCTGAATAAATGAATTTTGCACTGGTGAGGATAAAGAGAAAAAGGAACTGTTTGTGGGACTATAAATTGATGCAGCCACTATGGAAAACAATTTGGAAGTTCCTTAAAAAATTAAAAATAGAACTACCATACTAATCAGCAACTCCACTTCTGAGTGTTTATCCAAAGAAATCTCAAACACTAATTCAAAAAGATACATGCACTCCCATGTTCAGCAGGATTATTTACCATAGCCAAGATATGCAAGTAACCCAAGTGTCCATCAATAGATGAACGGATAAAGAAGTAGTACATATACAGAATGGAATATTACTTGGCCATAATAAAGAATGAAATCTTGCCATCTGTGACAACATGGATGGACCTAGAGGATATTATGCTAAGTGAAATAAATCAGACAGAGAAGACAAATACCACTTACATGTAAAATCTAAAAAACAAAATGAACAAACAAACAGAAACAAACTCACAGGTACAGAGAACAAACTGATGACTGCCAGATTGGGGGAGGCGGGGGCTTGCTGGTGGAGATGAGTGAAAAGGTAAAAGGATGAAGAAGTACAAATTGGCAGTTATGAAAACAGTCATGGGGATGTAAAGTTCAGCATAAGGAATACAGTCAACAATATTGCAATAACTATGCATGGTGTCAGATAGGTACTAAACTTATCAGGGTGATCACTCCATAAGGTACATAAATGTCTATCATTATGTGTTGTACATGTGAAACTAATATAATGTTGTATGTCAACTACAATTGAAAAAAAAATTTTAAATAATTAAAGTTTGGCTTATAGAAATATGACGAAAGTAACTTTGCTCTCTTTGTCAGAAAAGCAGTATCATTGTACAAGATAGTAGTAGCATAGGCAACTTATATATAAAAAAAAAAACCCTGCTAATTGCCCCTATCGATTCCATTCCCCAAAAATGGCATGTATTAGAACACTTCCGATGAATACATTTTCCCTCCCTGAAAGATCTTCTTTTAAGTTGGGCAACAAATTAGTAAGTTTCACCTCTTAAGGCCAGTAATATTATGAGAAATATTATAGGAAATATACACAGAATCTATAAGAAACCCTAAATTTAACCTTTATAGTTCTGAAATGTTTACACAGGCATCTGAATGTAATACTATTTTTGTCCTTGAAAGGAAATAAGAAGATCACTTACAAAATGCAATTAAACAAATATTTAACATTTGTGATATGCTACAAGTCACACATAATATATATCTAACTATGCTGAATTTGAAGTTTAGTGAAATTTCAGAAAATGTTATCTTGTCTAAGTCCTTCGTTTTATAGATGAGGACATGTGTAGCATGCATCCTGCCCAACATCACATGGAAAGTCAAAGATTTCATTTAAAGTCAACCATTCCTTTTTTGCAGTACAAAATATGTACTAATCCTGTTTGGCCTCTCTGAGAAATGCATGCTATGGGCATGTGATAGAGATGATAAGCCTTGAAAGAAATTTAGAAAAGAGACTCCATAACAGGTAAAGACAAGCATATGAAAATAAATAATGCAATCTGCAGGAAAGAGCTCAGTCTATTTCTGTAGGTCTATTCCCAGGTATAAATGCTGCCCTACCTGTGTCAACATCCCAGGTACCACAATGTACTTTCAACATTGTAAATAGGCAGATATAACTAACACTGGCAGCAAGGACCAGAATCCGTTATCAAGAAGCAGCTGTAGATCAAGAGTTGCATCTTGGTAGCACTAGTACAGAATTTAAAGATTTCAGAAGATGCTTCACTAAGTTAGACTGGTTATTAGAATTTTTTTTATCTGATTTTTAAAAAATTCTTATCTTCCTGCCATTTTTTATTTTAAAGAATAGACGATCAATGAGGGACTGCTTGGCTTTTTAAATCTAGTTATGATTACATATTATGTTCATAAAAGATATTTAAACTCGTAAATCAATTCTTTGATTTCAGAAAGTTCTCTATAGTTGGGGAAAAAGCAAAGAAAGAAATACTCTATCAATCTGTATTTCACTTTAATAGTATCAAGTAGAGGATTATCACTATGGGTTTTTTATGCTACTATACCTTTGGCATGAGATTTCTCTAAAAGTGTTGGTCTACAGTCAACAAACATTGATTGTGAGCTTACAATGTTCCAGCACTGCACTGAGCCAGACACTGGGAATAAAACTTTGAACGAAACAGAACTAGAACCCCCATCATGAAGCTTACAAATCAAACCCAAATGCTGCTGGATTTTGAGCCTTCAATAAGAAAAGAAAGAACAGCAGCAAGAAAAATGCATTCAAAACACTACGGAATTCTTGTAGCCACTTTGAAAATAAATAAAGTATTTAAAAACTGATGGAAAACTTGCATATGAAGAATTATCTACTTATGAAGATTTTTCACTATGAAATAAATGCCAAGGACACTCAGACTCAGAACTAAGGAACTAGATGAACAATAATATCTCATAATAACAGGAGATACTCAGAGATCGTGGAAATGGTGCTCTTTCTCCTAGCCTAAAAGGAAGGTGGTAGCCACACAACTGAAAGAAAGGATGCAGAATGAAAACCACAGGACGTGCTCATCTTTTAGGAGGCTTCGGTTCCAAAAGACCATTTATAAACCACTGTTAAAACTTAAAGTAGTTTTGCAAATCATGTTTATATTTGAAGTAGCCACAAAAGTCTTTTAAACACACATGTAACTGAAATACTATCCAATTATAATAACACCAGAAAAAGTAAAGTTGCCAGTATGTATAATACTTTAGCTACAAATGTTTCCTTGGCCCCCGGAAGCTCTTGGGAGATTGTCTCAGCTATGCCACATGGATATGAAAGCCTAATTTGACCTATGTGTGCTCAATAGATATTTTATTTATCTTTAATTTCAAATAGGGTGAAATAAGGAAAGAGAACAGAACACTGGTAGTCTTAAAGAGAAAAGCAGTTAAAATAACATTGTATCATTGCCATCCATTTTTTTTTTAACCATTTTCCTTCACACATACATTCACCAAAGACTTATTGAGAGCCTACCACGCACCAGCCACTGTTTTTATGTGCTGAGGCTACACCAATGATCCAGACAATGCCCGTTCTCGAGAACTCCAACTACTGCGGGGAGCAGACAATAAACAATTTTTTAAAGCTTAAAAAAAAACAAATACTCTGCCAAGTGATAATAAACCTTATGCAAAAACAAACAAACAAAAAAACAAGGCAAAGCAAAGAGTAGCAGTTGTGCTAGAATGGTTATGGGACGTGTCTCTGAGAACAACACTCCAGGAGAGATCAGGAGGAAAGGAAGAAATGACATGCGGATAGCTGAAGGAAGTGTGTTCCCGGAAGAGGAAACAGCAAGTGAGAAAACCTGGAAGAAAGAGGATGCTCATCTTCTTGCCAGGATAGCAAGTAAGCTTTGACTGAGCAAGATTTGAGTGAGGTAGAACAGTGGCCAGACATGGAATCGGAAATGTAAACAGTGGCCAAATCACCTTACACCTTGTAGGCCATGGAAAGGACTTTGGCTTTCACTCTGAATGAAACAGGGATCCATCGATGGTTGTAAGTAGAGGAGAAGCATGATCTGACTTTATTGATCTAAATGTTAAATGATCACTTGAATTTCTGAGTGTGGATAGAAGACCATGGCAAAGGGAAGGAGGGAGAACAAAGCCAGGAGCAGGGAGACTCATTAGCAGGCTACTGCAATATTCAAAGTGAGATATGATAGTGGCTTCAAAGAGTGTGGAAATGCTAGAATAGGAAAAAAATGGGAAGATTCTGGACATATTTCAAAAATAGAGTGAACAGATTTTGTTGAAGGGTTGGATATTCCTTGTCTGTCTGTTGTTCCTAGTGTTCCTTTCATTCCCTGAAGTTAGAGAAGTGAGGCTCTCAGAAAAGATTATGTCCCTGTGTATTTGCATTTATTTTTAGAGGTGACTAAGCTTTGCAAAATGAAATTTAAGTTTCATCTCTTTTTCTTAGAACCTGTTACTGAGCAGCACTATAGGAAAACAATATGAAGATAAGCAAAGTATCATCAGAGGTCTAAAAATTAGATAGTCAACCTTAGATCTGCATAGGATGAACCCCTACTGTTAGGACTAATAAGCAAAATCTATGCCTGGAGAATTTATCTGATGCATGATGGAGGAATAGTGAGGGCTTAGTAAATAACAATACACACCAAGTTTTGAAGATTAGTCAGTAATGGATTCTAGCTCTATATTATTATTTTTAAAGGAAGTATAAAGTACCAATGAAACTATATGTACATTATCTATGTACATATATAAAGGATGCACACACATTTTTAAAGACTGGTTAACTTGTTTCTTGGAGATAGTTAAGATAAAATTTAACTCTTTCTTTGCTTCTCGAATTTTTCTACAAAATTTAATCTGTTCCATAGGATTTGAGCTGCAAAACAGGCTGCCATTAAAAATAATCAAAGGATAAAAAAATTTTGAGAACTTAAAAAATTGTTAACTTTAAAAGATCAAGACAGTTGGAAAAATAAAGTATATAGAGAAAATAGATGGACAATATGAGGGGGAATTTAATAAACAAGAAAAGTAAACTGAGGAGGTCTAATGTACAGTTAATATGAGTTCCATAAAGAGAAGAAAGAAATAGTGGGAGAGAAACAACCAAAGATTTAATAGAAGAAAAAGTTCCTAACGTGGAATAAAGATACTTGTTTCCAGATTGTACAGGATCATTTAATGCTGAAAGGGATGCATTTTAAAAGAGCTATGGCTAGAAACATTTGGACTTAAATTTTCCTGTGAGCTTTTAATTTTCTGGTGGAATTTCAGAGCTGAAAAGATAAAGATCCTAATAAGCATTTAAATAAGAAAAAAGTTATCTAAAGAATGGAATCAAACTTATATCAGATGTCTCCTAAGCAAAAAAGGATGAAACACAGCACTGTCCCAATGTCTACCAAGTTCGGAGGGAAAATTACTTTGAATCCAGAGTCACATACAAAATAATTTATCAATTAACTGAGGAATAATTTAGACATTTTAGACATGCAAGGACTCAGTTTGCCACCTACACACTATTTCTTGAGGAAAAAAACCTGGGGATGTATGCAAGGAAAAAAAAAATCAAATACACATAAAGAAATGGGACTAAAGTAATTGTAAACCGAAACAGGAAAATAATAAAAAGAAACTCTAATTCAACATAGAAAGATTAGAGAACTTAAAGAACATTGACTTTAAGAAGTATATTTTATTTACCAAGTAGTATAATTAGAAATTGGAAAAATCATTGCAATATGATAACACATTTCTTCTCCCAAGAACAAAGGAGATCAGAATTTTCAAGAAAAGTTAAAAGTTTACAGGAAAAATCTAAGTCTAAATGTGAAAGAAACCAAAATGTGGCACAATTTTGAGGAATTAAAGAAATTTCAGAAGATGGAGTCCATTTTACCTTAAAGATTAAATATTATTCTTGAACATACCAAGTTTTGGTGCCCTGTGCTCATTTTTTTTTCTTACATGTTCAATCATAGTACTTGGTACTACAGTGTGCTCTGTTTATTAGATCATAACATTGTTAATGCTGGGGTTCTTTTTTTTGAACTAGCACTGAGCAACAAAGCACAGAGAAGTAGCTACAGATGCAGAACAGAATATTATAAATTTAGCAATACAGAATTGTAGAGAATTCAGAAGTTGGCAGAGGTGGGGGAAGAAAAGTAGATAGAAATGTGAGGAATACTAATTTTCGTATCTTACATTGTGGGAAGTTGGGAAACTATGGTCTAACACTGGCAATTTTGAAATTTAAATGTGTTACTGTAGGAGAGAATTAAGACATACTTCTGATTAAATTATTTTAAATTGTTTGGTGGTGTTGTTATATGTACTTGGAATTTTTGAAAAGTCACTGTAGAATCTGACCAATCAACATACATCCCCATTTTGGGTTATTTCCTTGATGACAGTTCAGACTTAAAATGATATTCAAGAATGTTTCCAACCTATATATGATGACAATGTATCAGTAAGTATGTATGTATATGTGTATGTTGAGGATCTGCTATGCATTTGGCTGCATGCTAATTACTGCGGGAGATTCAACACACACATACACAAGATGTGATCTTGGCTCTCAATGAAATTTCAATCTTGATGAAAGAAGACAGTTGCTGACACATAAATAGCTGATATATTTTAAACTGTTAACTAATTGGGAGACACTCCAAAACATCTTTAACATGGGCCCCAAATCCCATGACACCACCATGTAAGGAATTTTCATTCTCATAGGAAGCTTCTGGGGATAAGCACAACAAGACTATCATCTATCTTTAAGCAGGGCATGCCAAAGTATCTGTTCCTGTTCCTAAAAATGGGATATGAAACACAGTAAGAACAGTAACATCTATAATCCTTAGTAGTTTTTAAACTATACGTGCTACTTTATATTTCTATGGATAAGATCGTATCCTCCCAGTGTACCTAATAAAGATAGTAAAGGATGACTATGAACAGAGAAAACTATGTGCTCATAGTTTGTATCCTAATTGAAACCATACAAGAGATGGAAATCATCTTTTATCTCTTCCCCCTGGGGGCACTTGTCAGAGATTATGCTGTTAGACCTGTGTCATCTCAGTCAGGCCCCAGTGCTGAGAGAACTAAGCCAACTCTAGTACCCAGGGCCATTCAGGCAACTGACGTATCACATCTTTGAGCAAAGGGCTAGAAGCATCCTGGGAAACTCCTCACACAACCAGGCTGTGGGTCCCAGAATTTCCATTCTTTCCTATGAATCTGGGTGCTCCACAAGGACAAGGACGACAGTGCTCTTCTTTCCTAATACAAAGATGCTCAACATAGGCTTGATGAAGGAACAAATATTTATTCAATCATTGCAATTTTGCCAAGTAATACACTGGATGTTTTATTCATGTTAAGTCATCTGACCATCTCAGGAACACATGAGATAAGTTTTACTAACTGTTCCAATTTTACAGATGGGGAAGCAGATTCAGAGAGGTTAAAGCTACTATGTCGAGTAAGAACTACACAGCTCATAAGAAGCAAAGTCAAGAATTCAAAACTAGATCTTCCTAACTCCAAAGACCAGACGGTTTGATGGCATCCAGCAGTTTAGGAGTTGATTTTGATCTTTTAGAAAAACAATGCAGATTCCATTGGGGTAAAACTATGGTGAAAAACAGAAATAACCGGAAGTCGATGGGAAAGAAAGTCAAACATGAGAACAGCATGGGGGAAGAAATTAGTTACAACAGAATGAAGTGAAAAAAGAATAGTGCGAGGGAAGCAGAAATGGAAAGGGGCAAGGCAAATTAACACAGTAAAACATTCTACAGGGTGTAGTGGTAAATTTGCAAATAGGGAGATGTCAAAGATAATTTAAAATGTATAGGGAAGTTATTTAACCCTATATCCTTGTTTCTTCCTCAGTAAAATGAGAATAATAAAAGCACTAACAAACATAGAGGTGGTGTGCGAATTAAGTACAACAGTCTCTGGAAAGTGCCTAGCATGCTACTTAACACACTGTAAGAACTTATTCAATACTGGCTATTATTAGAATAATAATATACTATGCAGCTTGGGGCAACTCTTTCCTTTCCCAGGACTGCATTCTCTCATTTGTAAATACAACAGATAGTCTGTAAAGTCTTTTTCAGCCAGTAGCAATCTATGTGTGATCATGAACTACATTTTTGTAAATCTGATGAATTTATTGAAATATTGAAGTAAAGGTGGTGGGAATCCAGGTGGCAATATTTTACAAGTAGTTGGGAACATCGCTAGTTTACATAGCTAATCTAAAATACAACAAAAAAATCAAACACAAACATGCATGCACACAGAATTAAATCCACAGTCCAAAAATATTAAAAGTTCAAAGGAAGGAAGATAAAGAATTTTTTGATAGTTTTTTTTTTTTTTGATGATTTGTTACAAACAGGAAACAGAGCTTGGAACACATCTTTAAAATGTTCATAATTTGTAATAGAGCATTTATTCACTGAAAACTCTTCATAGTCTCATTTTTCACATGTTTTCCCCTTACTGTTTTAGGCACTTTTTTTGTGTTAAACATAATTGCTGATATTCAGTTGAATATCACAACTTTATTATTATATATTTTCCAAAATTATCAGTTACCTTTTCTTTTCTTCTATCAGGATTCTACCAGATAAGGAGCCTCCCTCCACCCCATCCCCATATTGCTGCAGACATAGGCTCTTAGAGAGATGATAGTGTTAAGCAAAGCAGTTCTATACATATTTTGTGATTTTGGAAAGCATTTCTATATGCGACAGGAAAGACGTACTTTCAAAAATAACAAACAATGGGTGAGAAACAATTTCAAAACAAGAAAAAACATCAGCTCTCATTCCAATTGTCTGTTTCCTTGCAGATATGTAGTTATATTATTCGAGATGGTTAAGTTGCCATAACTTCTAAAAGAGTCTGAGTCAGCTTGGTTATGAAAGACAGTGACACTCTTAAGAGCTTCATCACCTCCAGCCTTTGGAAACTAAAGCACTTACTCATTTGCCCTAGTTAAAAGCTACTATTTTAAGTTCAAAGTAAAAAAATCTTTTGGGGTGGTAATGGTAGTTTAAAATAATGTGGGGGATCACGGGAAGCCTCCTTTAAGCATCCACAATGTCACCCTCGCCCCCACCCCGTTAAGTTTTACTATAATCAGTGCTTCCTTATTCTGTATCAGTATTCATGATCCAGGTCATTAAGCATTTTGAGATACAGACCACTCCCCTTCTCCCCCACGGTTACATCACTGGTGTTCAGAACTCTGGAACAGTGTGTGTAAACATTACAGCCATGTGTGCTTGGTTACATGGGAGGGCATCAGGGTGATCGGGAACTCCTATGCAAGAAAGAACACACTGGCGCCAATCTTAACATCGCCAAGCCGACTGTTTTGATGTGTGAGCTCCTATGTGATTCCTCGGCTGTCGTCTTCTAAAGGGCTGTATGAAAGCAGTTTATACAAAAGATCTTAAGAACTTTGTGCAACTTCATGATATTTAGAAAAATACATGACATCCGTATTTTTTCATTTTATATTCATCGACAGAGACTTTTACTGTGGTTTGTTTAACCATTTCTACCAAGAGGACTGAACTCATGTAACAAAAGCCCAAAACAGGTGTGAGTGAGAACATGTGTGCATGTGCGCACGCAGACACACACACACACACACACACACACACACACACACACAGGTTATGGAAAAGAGATAATCAGCCTAAAAATTTCCACATTGCTTTTTGGTATATATATTTCACATTCAATCTACCATTTTGATATTTTATAATACAGAAACATCTGCAAGTAAGTTTCGTCTTTATAAAGATAGCCCAATCATTGAATAAATCAATTTTTTACCGAAGGCTTTCCACTTTATGTGAAACCATAGTCAAATAAAAGTTATATTTAAATCCCTTTCTTAGCAGAAATGCATTAACCTATAGCCCTTATCAAATTCTGAATACTTTCAGCTTATAACCATATATGGTTTACTATTCAACAAAGGTGTAAGAAAAGAAGACAATATTAATGTTCCAACACAGGATAAGATGATTGTTGTGAAAGCCTAAGAGTGTTCAGACATGGCACTGCTCTTAGTGGGAAAATATACCCATAAGCAATTTCATGCAAACTTGGACTATTTGGGCCTGGGGTGATTAAGATAAATCTGTCATCTTCAGGCCAAAACACCAAAAAGCAAGCAAATAAAACAAAGAAATGAAAAGACTCTTTTAAAGCCTATAACCTATGCTTACCATATCTTAATTTGAGGCATTAGAAATGTACAGTATCTTATAACTGACAAACACTAAATAAGTTATATCTTTTCAAATCCAGAACAAACTTTTACTTAGCAACAGAGATGAAAAACATCCATCCTTAGATTTAATTGTGGTGTTTCAATGAATCACTCTTTTGGTAATTTCTTTCCAATGAGAACAAATTCAGATGTTAAACAGCTAAATTTATTTAAATAAATTTAATAACTAAAAGTGACTTCTAAGTCTCATATGTAAATAATATATTTGGACAGGTAATTTTAAACGATTACAGATCTAAACTTCTCTTATACAAAATGGTACTTAAAACAGATTTGTTGCTTGGTTTAATCCCAAGTCTTGCTATGGAATTAAAAATGGAGGAGGGCTGAAAAGGTGTAATGAACTGAAAAGGGAGGAGAGGGGGAGGTAGAAGGAGGGGTCTATATATGGTGGGGGGGTGGAGGATGATGAAATCATTTTCTTGAGCGTTTCATGGTCAGAGCGTCTAGTTCAGTGTCTAGTTCCTGCAGCTGACTAATGCTTACGACTATAAAAATGCCCTTTGTAAAAGAGGCCTTGTGAGACTGTGCGGCAGGCATGTGCACTTCAGGCACAGCAGCACCGTGACTGACAACCCAGAACCAAGGCACAATCTGCACGTATTTTCCAAAATCACACACACAAAAAATTGGCATAATTGGTTTTGTTTGCTGCAGGAGGAGAAAAAGAAAAAAAAAAAAGAGAGAGAGAGAGTGTCCTGTATTAAGGCACAGCCTTTGAGGCTTTGGTAGAAAAACTGCTTACTGGGTGGGTGAATCCTGACCCAGACACCTTGATCTTTGGTTCATAACCCTGTCAGAGCCAGACAAGGGCTCCCTCCAGGACTATGAATTAAACTGTGTGATTCCTCCGCCCACAGACACACAAAGCCCTGTACTCTCTCAGCGGTTACATAAGAGCCTCTGGAATCCTAGGATGGTGTTTGTAAATAGCGCTGCCATGCTCACAGTACCCACGTGTCAAATGTTGATGTGACCACGTGTAATCAGAAGGCCCGTAAGCCTCAATGAGCTCCGAAGAGAAACCTCTCACTTCTTTGGCACTAAAGATGAGCATATGCATGTCGGCAAACTATCTCTAAGGGTATTTCTTTTTCTTTCCTTTGTGTTGACTTTTCTTACCCTGTCCACCCCTCAAAAGTAAAAAATAAATAAATAAATAAACAGTGGGAGGAAGAACTAGATGAAATGACCATTACATCTTTTTCTGTCTTTAAGTAGCTCCCGACTTGAGGACAGCATCAAAATTAACTGCCTTAACTGGAGTTAATTCAACGACACATTCTGAACGCACCTTCTACCTCTTCTCAACCCAAGACTTGTTTCAATTTGCTCATTTACTTCAGTATGTACCGAAATGTTGAGGCAGGATTACACACCACAGGATACACTAAGTTTGCAAAGTGGCAATTTACAGCCAAATAAACTTACGTGATCCTTTCAGCATAAAGTCATAAAGCATCCAATGACTTTGTTTGGGTGAAGAGAAAGAGAACTTAGTATATTACCTGTCTTCTTATTTTAAATTTACCCTTATCTACATTCATTTTCTATTTTACAATGGATTTGTGAATAGGAAACAAACTCCATTTCTTAAAAAGGCTGAATTTTTACCGATAATAGAATAAAGTAACAATGTCAACAATTAAGTTATTTTCCCCCAAAATGTGAAAAGTTTCCCATAACCTTTGGGATTATTTAAAGTATGACAAATTATAACAATGCAAAATAAAAATTAAAGCAAAACTGTCAAGAGGAAATTAAACTTGTGTTTTTAAAAATATCCTCCCTCACTTCAACAAAATCTCAAGAATGGCTTTTAAGTCATTTTAGAATGCTATGTCCTATATACCTCTTATACACTTGATAAAATTGTTTTTAAATTATATATTAAATATTTGTCTATAAAAAATCAATAAAATGTTCTACCTGAAATAAGAATCACATTGAAGAGTAAACAGGTTAAATTTTAAAATACTGAAAATTAGTTTCCAAAGTCAATAACCAAATGTCTTTTCCACCTTTGATTTTCAGTAGAAACACATAATCAAACCATAGCTATTAAAAGGTAAGTCATTAGCAAAATGTCTACTAGCCTTGTTTTCTGCCAATGTGTTTTTCTCCAAGCAACAATGTGGTAGACATTCCAAAATTAAATACAACTTTCTCCTAATGTCATATCTCCTATTATCATAGATCTATTATTATATTAAAATATTATAACTTTTTTTCTCCTAAAATCTGAAAACCAGTCCATCTTTGTTATAAAAAAATTTTTACAATTATAATTATATTGATGTTCATATTGTTTTAAAAAACTCATTAAATAAAGTAGTACTTTGATTTTACAACATCACACAGGTGGCTGGATTGAAATATGGATTCAATCTACAGAACAAAATTTAAAATACATGCTTTCCTGCTAAAATGTACCTGCTTCTCTTTTTACTAAAACAGGTAACTTATATAGTATTTTTGGTTTAGAAGATTTGCTCTTCCCTCATGTTTAAAAAGTATCCATTTATGGTATTTTCCCTTTCACCAGTTATGTTTGGTACACTGAAATATGAATGTAAATGAATTAATGTTTTAATAAGTGAATTCACTTTTAAAATGCTCACTCTAATTTTATAAACCAGCAGACACTTTATTTGCAGAAATAATTTCTTGTTCTGTCGTGAAGTATGCAGTAAAACAAACAAAAAGCTAATAATCATCTAAACTAATTAGAGGGTGACTAAAAGTAATCCTTTTAATGCAAAAATCTTGAAAGGTTATAAAAGAGCTGAGAGAACTTTATAGCCAATGGCAAATATAAAAATTCTATAACTTCAAAGTAAGAGACTTCAAACAAAAATGGAAAAAGTTCTGAAGGAACAAACAGATTAAAAAATAAATTAATAGGAACAAAACAGTATGTTAGCGATGGAATCTGGGTGTGATAGCATTGTATTATTGTCAGGGTCTGGTGCTTTACTTTAGAAGCAGCACAACCAATAATTACGGTTATTTTAATGGGTGCCCTTGTTTCTTAATGCAGACAGGGAAGAAAAAAAAGGAGTAATAACTCAGAGGCAGACCATGTTATATGCGCTGGGATCACTATCATTCTTTTAGCCTGTTTTCCTATATATTGCGAGACAAAGAATATATCAATTTAAGGGGACTACAGGAAAAACCCATGTTGAGAGTTGAGTTGAATATTTCCCATTAAAGTATAACCTGATCATAGAAACTAGATTTAATATTCTATCAAGAAAATAAGTGACTTGGTCAGGCAGGTTTTAGCAATAGCTAATGAGACATGACAACAGTCATTAAAATTACCTTACTTTGCAGAATCCACAGAATGAGCTGTGACAAATCTCAAAATAATAAAAGTAGCCAATGAAAAATATCAACACTACGTATGGCATACCTTCACGGGAGAGCTGCTGTGTCTGCGCCTGACCACAGACAACGCGCTCTGGAGTGAGAGCAGTCCATCAGCAAAAGTTCACAGCCCTGGGTTTTCCTTTTGAATAAAGTATGTCTTCTGTAGTAATTATTTATAAAAACCAAAGCTAGAAATATAAACAGCAAATCAAGATATCTTATTTTCTATATTTCTAATTTGTTTGAAAAGGATTATAATTTTTAGAAGTACATTTAAAAAGCAGAGATGGCATACTACACTCAAACCACTGAACAATGTTTTGAATATTATGGAAATACTAGTATAAAAATCTACTGTCAGCTGAGGTCATTTACAAAGTGTTACGAGAAATAAGAAAGGAGTAAATACAAGTAACCTGCTCATTTCTATCATAAAGAGAACCAGACCTTTATTCTACCTTATTGCTTTCCATAATGATCAGTCAACTTTTTGATGGGTTAAAGGTTTTAACATGAGGGCCTAACTTGTGCCTGGTTAGAAATACAAACAGAACCTACAAGAAAGACTACAATCATACTCTTAAAAAGTAGAATTCTGGGTCATTTCTATACCTCTTCCTTTAAAAAGTAATGATCACAGCAATTATGTGAAGCCAAGACATTTCCTTATTGAGTACAATAGCATGTATGCATTATTAAAGCCAATGCTTCCAGATCATTGAATCTCCCTCACCCCAATTATCAATCATGGCCCCAAGCTATGAGATCCAACTGGCAGCAATCCAACATTCTCATCAGAATAAGAAGGGAGATAAGTATTGTTCTACAAGAAGAATGTCTGGTATCTAGAATTACATAAAGTCAGAAATTCAAATAAACCAACCCCAAGCAATTCACCTTGTGTGTCCAAAACTACAAGTCCTAATTTCATAGGGACAAGCCCTAAAAGTCTGTACTCATTCCTTTTACCATTAATAAATCTGGAAAGATTCTGTTGGTGTTTGTAAAGGCTGTGGCAATGTACCTGCTAAAACGTGAGTGCTTCTAAGCGCTTCTCTTTTTTACTAAAAGAGAAGCCATCAACATTTTGACTCTTTTCCTTACTTTGTCTTGGCATCATAAACACTGTTGCAGAGCAATTCTTTCTGAGCCCTATTTTATATCTATAGTGTACTACAATATTAGTACACAGAAACGAATTCTTTGTTTAATCCAATAAGACATTTTGTCATTTTAATTTTAAAAACTGATAGATGATAATGAGAAGATATAAACAGTTAAAATCAAAATTTAGAAGCCTTCTCTTTATAACCTCCAGTGTCCTTCTGTTTTCGCTTAAACAATTTTTTTTTTAAAAAAAGGATCATCTAGGATTTGCTCTCATTTCTAGATTAAACTGCACATTTCACAGAAGTTTAATCAAGAATGGCAATTTTTATAGACATTCCTTTTAACACTTGGGTTACATCTCCTGAATTAATTGAAAATGGCTAAGTAATGGAATACATTTGAAAAAGTTTCTTGCAATTATATATTAAGTCCTTCTGTTATCTAACTTATCATCTGTCAATTGAATCATCTCCTAAAGTCCTAAAGGCTCTTATTCACTACAATGGCGAACTTTTGTGTAATTAAACATCCTTTTTCTCGTCTATGAGAGAAAGGCAACTACATAGAACTCACTGGTGCCATATTTCTAGAAAGATATGCTTAGCCTCATACAATTCAAACAGTGCCTACATTTCTTTGCATAAGACATGAAAGCCAAATATCTTGTCAATGCTATGCATTTTTAAAAACTTTGAGATATGATTCACATACAATAAAATTCACTCTTTTCAAGTACACGATTTAATGTTTCTTTAGATTTGTGCAACCATTACTGTCTAATTAGAGAACATTTTCATCATCCCTAAAACAAATCCCATATCAATTAGCAATCAGTTCCCCTTTCCCCTGCTCCAAGGCCCTAGCAATAACTAATTTATCTCTGATCTTTAAATTTCTTTCTTACTTACTTCTTTCAAGGTTCACCTATGTTGTAGCATGTATCAGTACTTCATTCCTTTTATTGATGAATAATATTCCATTGTATGAATATACACAGTTTATGCATTTATGAGTTAATGGACATTTGGGTCATTCCAATTTCCAATTTTTGACACTTATTAATATCTGAATACAAGTTTTTGCATAGACAATTATATGCATTTAAATTCTCCTTTTATGACTTTTCCTAAGTAATCGACATTACAGGTACTCTTTATTATTAATGGTAATGAGGCAGTATATATAGCACAATGTCTAAAAGACTGGGCTCCAAGGACAGGCTGCCTAAAATCAAATCTTTGAACCCATTCACTGGCTGTACGAACTTGGGCAAGTCATTTAACCTTGCTGAGCTTCGGTTTCTCCACCAGAGATAGGGACAATAATAATAACACCTATCTCTAGAGTTGTGATAAGAATAAATGATATAACTTACCATATCACACAACATTAAAACAACTTAAAGCATTTTGAACACAAAGGCTATTTTATGCAAAACATTTAAGTAAATAAAAACATATTTTGATGCACATTTTGATAAGGCATGGTAGCACAATCATGTGACCAATGAAGTAAAAGTGTGTTAAACATTTCTGTTTTCTAGAATAAAAGTTTAAAAATATCTGAGCATGTGATAAAGTGGTATAGAACTAATACGCACATACACACATATATAAGTTAAACTGGAGAAATCTGAGTAAGACTGGTAGACTGTCAATGTCAGTATCCTGGCTGTAATATTATACATGGCTGTAATATGTACATGCCCAATTTGCATTATTTCATATAACTGCTTTGAGTCTATAAATATCTCAATAAAAATTTAATTCAAAAAATGTGATCCCAGAATTTACCAAAAGGCATTAAGCTGTAGGTTTATAATTGATTACTTTTATGAAACAATTGCCATAGCCTTTAGAAATTACATTTAAAGAAAAAGCACCATCATTACTACCATCTTCACCATCACCAAGACCTTTTATATTATTTTTCTCTTATGAGGGAGAATAAAATACACAATTTCTAATTAAATGACATTAATTTTGTTAGTTCTACATCCTTCATTAAATCTTTTTTTCAGTTTTTATTGAGATGTAATTGACACATAACATGGTATAAGTTCGAGGTATACAATGTAGTGATTTGATATATGTATATATTGGGAAATGATTACTGCAATAAAGTATATACATCTATCACTTCACAGTTACAATTTGTGTGTGTGTGTATGTGTGTGTGATGAGAACTTTCAATATCTACGCTCTTAGCAAGTTTCAAATATGCAATATAGTACTGTAAACTCTCGTCACCATGCTATACATAACATTCTAGAACTCATATATCTTACAACTGGAAGTTTATACCCTTTGATCTCATTTACACCACTGCCCACTTTCCTCCTGTTCATTAAATCTTGACTGAGTAGAACGCTGTTATGATCTATTAGGAAATAAAAAGACATAGAAATCTGATTTCATACTCTATCAACAGATATAAATATAATTTGAAAGAAACTCTTATAGTATTTTCAGTGAAATAACCAGTTTATTTTATGACCTAACCTGTTGTTCCAAAACACTTTATCCCAATTTATTCACCTCTTAATTTAATTCTCAGATTATTTGGAGCTTGATTTCAAGTCAGTCTGATAACATCCCTTAGTAAGTATAAAATATTGAGTTCTAAATTCTTAAGACAGAGGATAGGTATACGTTATTACTAAATTTATTTTTACACAAAATATTGAAAATCCACCTACTATCTATTTCTACTTCTTGAAGCCTGGCACATTTAAATGCATTTCATGACAAGTGGAGAATGCATAAATCAAAACTGACAGAATTTACTATTTTGGAATGGGCAACCAAAATCCATTTTATTGAGAAAAGATTATACATCTATCTCAAGTCAGTGATTTTCTGCACTGTACAATGCAGGATCAGAATAATGCTGAACATAAGTAGATACATTGAATTCTTTTTGACTTGCAGTTACAATGATTCAAGTGCTCACTTTACCCTCTCCTCTTCTGGAACTCTTCTACAATATACCAAACCAACAGATGTACTAGATAACCTCCTTAAATAATGTCACAGTATTCACTGAGCTTTGGCAGTGAGTCAGAATAGAAATTAGAGATCTAGACCAACTAAATACTGTATATTTGGCCAAATCATTTGTAGTTGTGTTCTTCAGCACAGTTTCCAAGATAACCACCAGTTCCACTCAGCAACCTGAGTCTCCCACAGTTAAGTCTTTAATTGTAAAGTTGGCTTTGAGATATTTTCCTGCTAGTGGCTTTGGTGCCATTACTGGTGGCATAATAGTTGAGAAAAAAAAATGTTATTTTGATAAACCAACACTGATAACTGGTCCAGAGTTTTAACCTGTCCTCATGATAGGAAACAATGACAGTAAAACAATCTGTATGATTCTTTATAACACAAAGATTCCCTCTATGAGATGGCTAGATAAGACTATTAAATCTATTAAGCAACAGCAGCAACAAGTGAACTTGTAGTAGAAGCAATTAGGGCATAAAAAAGCAGATCTAATATTTTTAAGTACTATACATGCTAAAATGTCAAACATCTAGCTTTTGGAGACATTTTATTTCAAGGTAATTGCAATAAGAACTTATACGAATTCACCATTTGGATTTGGGGCAACTTGGAAAATAAAAATAAGAGTTTCTGCCTAGGTGTGTCTGTGAATCATAAGACAGGCTTTTTAATGAGGTCAGCAAGTAAGGAAATGCATTTCAATAGTGACATTTGGCTTACAACACTGTGTATGGGTGGGGCCTTGGAGGGATTGATAGAGATATTCTAACTTCAGCAAGTGAAACCAAAACATTAACTGCAGTTTTTATTACCTAATGCAAGTCCATTGCCCAAACAGGACTTTGGAAGTCTGTCATAACAACTTCTAGGCAGGTGTATTTCACTTGTTCTGGAGGTGATGCTGGCCTGCCAGTGCCTAGTTCATGTGCCACTGCATCAAAATTGCAGCAATCCCTCTGCTTCCTGGCATGGCCCAGCACAATGCCAGATCGAATTTAAGCATTAAGAAAAACAACAACAACAACACAACAACAAAAAGCTTGGTTAATGTGTGAATTTAAAGAAAGCAATGGAGTCCCCTCATTCCAAGTTAATTTCCCATTAACCATTAGTTCAATAAGAAAATAAGTGAAACAATATTGCAGTTTAAGAAAAACTAACACTTGTCTTTGTCCACCTGGACTCCCCTAAAATTCAATTACCCAAGACAGTCCTATCTATAAAAATTTTTGGAGCACTCAGGTGGTATTGATGCTCACAAATATCATAAATAAAAAACTGAGTTTATATCTTTTATTATAAACGATCCCATACTGATTCAAATAATTCTTCTTTTCTAATAAAGGAGAAAGTGGCACTCTTATTCAGATTGGTGAATAATACTCCCATCCTCCCCTTATAATCACTGAAGCCCTCATACAGCACTATAATTAGCAGCTATTTTTAGCATGCAAATAGGATGCATTAAATAACAAAATAGTCTAAACTTGATAGGAAAGAATAAGTCTTCATGGTCACAACCGGAATTATTAACCAATGCACATATTCTTAGATATCAATGTGAGTGGAAAATATATCTACTCTTAAACAGCTTGAAGATAGTATATACCATAACATTTAAAAAGTCCATAAAAAGTAGTTAGATACTAGTCTATTAGCAAAAAAAAAAAAAACCTTTATTTTTTTTAATTTGGAATTGCTGGAATAATTAACCATTGTTCTCTCAGAAATAGTAAGCATTTATGCTAAATTCCTAAGTAGTTTTTCTTTACTATTTTATGACAAATAACTAACCAAATGAGCTGTTTCTGTTCTGCAGAGATGAGTAATACTTCTCCCTTATAATCATGTGAAATAACCTCTAGTATCAATGATTAAAGTAAACTGCTTTCCCGGAGATCAAAATAGAGTTACAAAGTGAACTACTGGGGACAAATGGTTTCAGAAACCTGATTTATGGAGTAGTGTTCGTTATTTTCCTTCTGTCCATCTTTTAATCATCTACATACCTTCTAAATTTAAGCTTGACTTTGCAACCCTTCACTTACTTTGCTTAATAACATTAACAAGATCAGTATTTATTGCACTGAAATTTATATTCTACTTCAAACCTGCTATGAAACACACAAGGAAACATGGAAAAGAACATAAGTCCCTCCAGTATTTCAACTTTCCATTAAAATGCAAATATAATGATTTCATTAGCCAGGCAACAATACCCACAGTTTAAATGAAACAAAACCAATAACTTTTTTCTATACATCTCAACTTCCCCCTAAGATACAATCTTACTCTTACGTTGGATCATTTGTTAATGAATATTTTTGCATTTGGACTTGCATTATCCTTGATTGGAAGGGGAAAACCAAAATATGTGATTTGAGATTTTAAATTCATAGATGTACCCTACTCCCTAGACAGGCAAATATAAAAACATTTCACTAAAGTTAAGCAAACAGCTGGAAAATAACCCTTCTTTCAGTTCCTAAACACTGGATGAAGTGTGTGTGGGGGGGGGGGGGGGAGTCACTCAATGCAATTAAAAGTATGCCGTGAAGGCAATAGTCAGCAAATAACATTGTATTTGATATTCAACCTTCCGTGGAGTCTATCCAGGCCATACTTAATTTTGTCATAGGTAGAAAACTCTCCATGGAAACTCTGCTAGCTTAATAATACTATACAAGCAGCCCCAGTAAAGAGATTCATCAAGATTCAAGAGTGTGTGTGTGTGTGTGTGTGTGTGTGTGTGTGTGTGTGTGTGTGTGGAGAGAGAGAGAGGCAGAGAGAGAGAGAGAGAGAGAGAGAGAGAGAGAGTGTGTGTGTGTGTGTGTGTGTGTGTGTGTGTAAGAGGAGGAGATGGAGGGGGTGGAGTAAGAAAAGAGACACAGAGAAAGGCAGAGAGATAAAAGACCCAAGAAAAGAGAGCAGCCAAGAAAGAAATTTGGACGGGACTGTTAGAAATCTGCTCTTTACTTCTCTGCCTCTTTGCTGGGATTGGGTTTCATTTCTTTCGGCGCCCCTGACCTTGCAGTCTTCCAACTCTCCACGCTCCCCCTCCCTCCCGCCCCCTCCCCCGGCCTGCGCCTGCCTTTGTGTCTGCCTGTCACTTACCGGGGAGCCCAACGAAGCGGATTCGGGAGAAGCACAAAGCCAAGACACAGATTTGCCCACGAATTCTCTTACACACATTCGCCAGGCTGCAAGGCACAGCCCATCGCAGAGCTGATGTACCTTGAGAAAGTGGGTTCTGGTCTTGTTTGGGGACCAGAGAAACTATTTTTTCCTCTCTCACTCGGCACCACTAACAAAACGTGCGGACTCAAGGAAAAAACAAAACCTCACTTAGTGTACGCCAGTTCCACTCCCGGTGACATTCGCTCAGTACGCCCCCCAAAACGGGGACAGGGGGACAAGAAGGGGCGGACGCTAATCCAGAGGCAGAACCAGACCCAGACCGACAGCACATAAAAGGGTCGAAACCCCCCCGTCGCTGTTCTTTCCGGGGTGGGTTAGGATAGACCAGAGACTCGTCTGACTGAGAAGGGGAGTGGGAGGATCAGAGGGAAATGTAGTGCCCCCCAAAGCTGAACTACTTTAGAAAGGAAAGCAGAGAAAAATCACTTTCCTGGGCATAAAAGGCCGGGAAACCGGCTGGTCGGAGTCACAAAGGTAAGTTTTCCGGGTCCGGAGGACGAGAGCAGAGAGCCCAGAACTATAGGTTTAAAGGGGGAGGGGGGGGAATTAAAAGTATATTTGTCAGCCATGTTGAAGAGGCTCCAGTAATTTGTGAGGCTTCCCTCTTCCCTCTTGGTATTTGTGGGTGACACTGCAGGGTTTGCTCCCCCGTCCCTGGAAGCCCGAGAGAAAGCGAAGGGGAGAGGAAAGGGAGAGTTTCGCGGCAAAAGAGAAGCGCTCTGACCTCGTTCTCGTCTCGCAGCCGTGCAGCAATCCAGCAGTTGCAGTCAGGTCTCCTTTCTAACAAATCCTAAAGGGCAGCCATCTTGCTTCCTTCTGCTTCTCTACGAAAGCAGCCTAGCCTCCGCATCAATATTCATAAGGCAGTTTGACGTCTGTTCTCATCACTCGGGCGGGGCCGGCTTCTCGGGGCGGCCGCGCCGAGGGGGCGGACGTGACTCGCATGCGAGCCGGGCCTGGGCGCGCGGCGCTCGCGGGGAGGCGGCGGCCGCCCGAGCTCTGCGCCTTCTCCGCCCGGCCTCCTGCTCCTCCTCCGCCCCGCTGTCCTCCTCCCTCGCCCGGCCTCCGCTGCCGCCCTCGGGCCCTCAGCCCCGGCTCCCAGGGAGGCAGCCCCCCGCCGGGCCGTCCCGCACCAAGGCCGAGGCACCGGGGCCGGACACTGGGGCGCGCGGTCGCGGCCGGCTGCCCTGGCGCTTGGAGCTGGCAGAGCAGGGGAGCGGCGCGCCCGGCTGAGCGCGGGGCGGGGGCGGGCGCGGGGGAAGGTCCAGCCCCGGGCGACGCGGCCCGACCCGGAGCAGCCGGGACCTTCGGACGGGTCTCCAGGCCGGGTTAGGCGTGGTGCGGGCGCGCAGGGGGCGCTGGCGTGGCTGCTTGGCACCTGGATGCGAGACCCCGGGTTAAGCTTTGAAACTTTTCCTTGGTACTGCACTCCGCCACCTCCTTCTAGGTATCTGCACAGCCCTCGCCCCCGCGCGCACCCACCTCCGCCCTGCACCCTCGCCTCGCACCACCTCTTGCCCCCGCCTCGTTGCAGGCATCCCCGCACACGCCCCGCGCGCACCCGCCTCCTCCCGCAAAGGCCCGCACCCCTATCCCCTCGCAGGTTCCTCCGCCCCGCCCCGGCTTCGGCATCCTCTCTACACTGTCACTTTCATCTTGCCGAGCAGACGCACCCCCCTGTTCGCTGAGGGCATGCCCTTAGTGCATGAGGGGCCTGTAGTTTTAAAGACGCGACAAATTAGGAGACTGACCGAGTCCCGCTTCTCCCCGCGGTGGCCCACCTTCTGTTTACTTTGGGCACGTGCACTGGGAACCAGAGGGATCCTCACAGACC
Organism: Eonycteris spelaea; assembly: GCA_003508835.1. NCBI lineage: Eukaryota > Metazoa > Chordata > Mammalia > Chiroptera > Pteropodidae > Eonycteris > Eonycteris spelaea. The sequence continues at coordinate 8,059,814 of PUFA01000062.1, forward strand.
CAACGAATTGCTCACCAGTGACGCGGCTTGTCGCTAAATTCGGTTGTAAGAAATAAGCTTGCACCCTCAAATGCTTGAGTTTTCTCCCGTATGAGCCACTATTGTGGGGGGAAAAAATTCCACCCGTATAATTAAGTAACGAAGAAATCGACCATTAAGCACAACATTCCCAAACACGGACTCTCGATTTTCCGTGACAGTCGGACTCTACAGCTACGCCCGTCCTTTGACAGGAGTTTGTTTGGTTTTTTTTCCTATCGCCAACTAGTTTTACTTCGCTTTTTGATACTCTTTTTTTCCTAATCATATATTTTTTTCATTGGAAGATGAGATAAAAAACAAAGCCTATATGAATCATTATGTCGGACAGTAGTTTTTGAGATTTACCCTCTGTCTTTAAGTTCTTTGGTTACTGACATTGAAATGTTAATAGATATTTGGGGTACATCTTTCATGCATGGGATCGCTGCATTGTGATGACAATACTCTTAAGTCAACAGAGGTTATTTTGTGTATCCCACTGTTTCATGTCTGTTATTTCTTTAGAAGTAAAGTGTTTTGCTAATTTTATGAAATTGGGATATTTCTTCTTTGAAAAAGTTTTAAAAGGGACCTCTTTCTATGTAACACATTGTTGCTAAGACGAATGTTTCAAGTGCGTTCTAATGAAACATTGTTCATTCTGTTTAGAGACAAAGTTGACTCAGATTTCTGATTTTGCACAATCTAACCAAAATCGTTCATTTCCCCCTAAGTGTTTCATTCTGTGAAAATGAATTTCCATCTTTTCTAATGGTACACTAATGTGTCACCGAAAGTCTTGGCAATTGTTAATGAACTTTCAACTAGGAGGTTCCTGGATTTGCGTTTCAAGTTCAAAAAGTAAAGTTTCCAAAGACCGTGGCATATATTTATGTAGTGCACATTAGAGCAGAATTGTTGAAAGCATGAGTTTTGGAGCCCAACAGACCTAAGTGAATCTTGGCTCTCTATCTTGTATGAAAGTGTGACCTTGAGCATTGTACTGTCCTCTGTATGTATCAGCTCTCTTATTTGCTAAACACCTTCTAAAACAGCAGGGTCGTTGCAAAGATTAAATAAAACACTAGGTAAGTGCCTGAGTAGTTAGTACTATTACTAATCATAAAACATCTCCTTCCAAGAGTTTTGGGTAGAAACCCATAGTCTTCTTACATTGACTAACATGTGGCAAACATTGTATTCACACGTGTCTCATAAACGTCTGCATATACCTTCAGTTACTTATATGGTAATTGTAAAAATAATCTTTAAGGACATCTACTTATTTCATCTTTCAAATCTCTCTCTGTTATAACAGGTGGTTCTTGTCTATCTGGAATCATACTTGGCTTGCAGTTGGTTTTGCAACAGGCCCTAAACTTTTCCTTGCCAATTTCTTTCTCTGCACCCCCACCACACCCTTAACCACCATGACATTTGTTAATTTAAGAGAAAATACATTACTCCTCTTGGCTAATGTGACTTTTCAGCAGCAAAAGGAGTAAAATTCTTAAGGTTTCCAAGTATAAAATGTTTAGTGAGACCTTATATTGTTAATTAAAAAGAACTCTTAGTTGCTATTTCTGGGAAATTAAAGATGTGGTGCACATAATCAGTTGTTTACTGGACATGAGTGCACATTTGTATGGGTAATTCAGAGGCAGCTTTTATTAATTGTGTGCATTCTTCAGATTCTTCCTATAGGTGTGGATAATCTATTTTTAAAAGATAATTTGCTGTCTTAACAACAGTCAATTGTTATCAAATTCCTTACCATTTTTTTCCCTCAAACTAGAAATAGTACTGCTTCCACACAGAGAAATCCTTGCTTCTTTAACAAAGAAAAAAGGCTAATAGAACAAGTTCCACGACATGCTATTCTGTGTTAGAAAATTGACTTGATTGGCCTGGGCACCTGCTGTCTAACTCAGTTGCTCAGTCTCTAAGCCTCTTAGGGTGGAGGCAGCTTCCTGTCTGTTCTGTCCATTAAAAAGCTGACAACAGCAGCTTGCTTTACAATGCAAATTTCTTATACTAACAACAACAAAAAAGGTAATTCTTAATTTCCTTCCCACCTGCAGAATAGGGAATTTTAAGGACTTGATTTTCTCTTTAACAAAGAGAAATAGTCATGATACATACTGCTTTGAAATAATTATAGTGGTTTAACAAAAGCATTAAATCATACCCTGTTGTTTCTCATCTCTGAAAACATATTTCTGAAGTATGACAAGATAAAGATTCTCTGCATGCTTAAAAGACAATTGACCTTCAAACAGCACAGCAGACATTGCTGTGAAGGGGCTTTCTTGTTGCCTTTTGTCTGGTGACATTACTGCACATCATATGAAGTTACATATTTAACATAGGTAGAATACTAATTCAAAAGATCTCTAATAGATGAAACATTTAGACATAACATTTTAACTTATTGAGATAAATAATTACTAATAAAAACCATTACTGTCTAAAGACAGGGGTCATAATATTATGAAGGTCTTGATAGAATATGATTTCTACTTACTTTTCTCTGATCTTTTTGCATATTGTTAATTCCTCTTTCTGTAATTTGGAAGTTTTAAAGAAAGAGGTACAAATGTTATAATTCTAATTTACTTAAATCAGGAGCTATCCAATGTGTGTACTAATTTGATGGGGGCAAAATGAAAGTCTGATGAAATGCAGAAGTCTAATCCAGTTAAAATATAGCCAAAAGCATTATAAAAATAATATTAGGATCAAACGTCATGGAACAAACATCATGCAAATGTCTCCAGAAGTATTGTAAATATGTTGCTGATATCAATCTCTTTTCTTCTCATAAATTCTGACTTCACTATTTAGTAACTACTCTTATTCTCATCCAAATATGGTAATTCAAATAATATCCCATTTTCTTTTGAGAGAATAATGTTTCAACTTTAATGACAAACTTTAATAATGAATAAATTTTAACTATTAGCAATTACCTCAGCACCATTTTACATTTATGTAGGATTTTACAGTGTTAAAATATTTTGTACACTATTATGTTTTTATGGTAATGTGTATACTATTATGCCTAATATTGAAAACCATATGCCATATTCAAGATGGCATTTAATTTAATTTCCATCTAATAAATATGAAAAATAAGGTTAAGTGACTTCCTCAAGGTCATATAAACTGAATGGAGGAGCACCTCTCACATGTATGTTTTGTGATTTTCAGATCAGGCATTTTTATCATACCAAAACTATCCTCATATATTTCCCTGCTCATCTTCCTTTAAATTTTTCTCACCATCATTAGTATGACTGATATAAAAATCTTCCCTTAAAAACTCAGAATAATTTTTCGTTATTCTTTGTTATAAATAAATAAAAACAACTAAGGATCTATATTAACTTATTCTTAGTACTCCAAAGGTAATACTATTTGTTAAATACAGGCTCTGCACAAAGCATTGGGATAATAGTTTTACCTCCTTTTCCCCTTTAAATTTAATGCGTATTACAACCAAATAATGTAAGTGATATTTTTTGAGAATTAAGAGTTGAGTAAATTGGTGGAATTAAAGAGCTAGAACCAAGGCCTAAATTTAGGATCGTCTGATTCTAAAGCTCCTATCCATGCAAGTACACTGCGCTAGCTCCCCAGTTTAGCAGATATACAAATCTATGTGTACACCATGATAAGTTTTTCACATCATTAGTTTCTGGTTTGTTTGTTTGGGTTTTGTTTTTAGCAATAACATCAGTGTTCACCTTTCCTGACATAATGCAAAAGCAAAAGCAAAACAAAAACCTGTCTAAATCTCAAATTGATTTTTAATATCATTTGCTTTCTACCTTTTTTTTTTTTCTCCTTTTTAGTTTCCAATTTGATGCTAAAAAGTTGGCATGCTTGAATTCTTTGGAAAATGATTACATTTCTGTAACAAACAAATGTGATACCACACCTTTGACCCCTACACCCTTGTAGCCGCTTTATCTTAAGTCTTACCCCATTAACAAATTGTGTATAAAGATAAGTTCTATCTGTTTTCAATATGTTTGTGGCGAAGGGGAACTCTAGCACCCTTGATCTGCTCCTGACTTCCTTGAATGACTTAGGGTTCACTCCTGCCAAGCCAGGGAGCTAGCAGGTGGAAAGATCGCCACCTACTGAAAGCGTTAATAGGTCATGGATCTTTGGGGATAAAATCCTCAGAATGAGGATCGCATGAAATCTTTCCCTTGGGAAAATAAATTAGAATCCCTTGTGGAGCTTTCGAACCTATGCTCAACTAGCTTCTACTCCTCTACTCCCACCAGCCGTTCGGAGTTCTGATTAATGAAGTCTGGGGTGGGGCTGGAGTAACAACAGTTTTCAGAAGATTCACAATTAGATGTACCATTCTGCTTAAAATCACTAGTATAGCTTAATATGTAAAAATACATGAAAACAAGTCATTTTACACCTAGTAATAATAGGCACACAATGTTGTCACTCATGGAGCAAATGTTATCTATCACACCTTTCCAAAGATCTAACCCAGTTGCCTATGACTCCCTTTTTGTATTTCATGTTGATTAAACCCTTCTAAGTTCTCTCATGACAGGTAAAAAAAAAATAAATGTTTTTTGAGGAGGTGATAAATAATTAGCAACCAAAGAATGACCCCAGAATATTAGTAATGAAAAGCAAAGATTAGGGGGGAAATATAAGTGATGGGACTGATACACTGATGTATCGGGGAAAAGAAGTATAGTATTGGAAGTTGCCTGGGTTCGAATAGTAAAGAATATTTTGGGATTTTTGTTCTCAAGGCAAAATTCTCAGTTGAGTTTTACCACATTTTTCTATAAATTTTTAAATAATTCTTTAATCTAGACAGTTAGACAAATTGACTCTAATTACTTTTTCCCCCGCAAAATAATGGTCATGCAACAGTGTATGAGTGTACAATATAGCATCATATTAACCATTAGTGCAATCTTCCTGGAAGGAAGAGCTATAGAGAATAAACTAGTTTTAGATCTCCATGAGTTAAATTAATCTCTTTCTTAAAGGTACTCTTTGGAAAAGACAGAAAAAATTTAAAAAGGAAATAGGGTAACCATTATTTGGCATTCAGTTTTCGTCATATATTCTGAAGTATGTTTTCATACTTTCTAGAAATGTGTGAGAAAATCTAATGAGATCTGAGTCAGTGCCAACTCAGAGCCTGTGAGAGCATGAGAGGCCAGATAGTTTCCTGCAAGCCTCTGCTCTATCAACCTCTGTTTCACGTGTTTTCTTCTTTTCTATCCTGGAACACAATATTATAACTATTTGGCAGAAACCTCCTTGATCTGTCAGTCATTAGGCATGCCTCTAAATTGAACATGGGTTGATTGCCAAACAACTGTTCTGCATCTTACATTGCCTTTACTCCTAAGAGAATAGATTATATCTAAGCAGTGACTACAAAACAGGGGTTCCCAAAGAAAGGCTGGAGTAAAAGGTGAACTAAGCAGATATACACGAATGCACACACATCAAACTAGAACATCGAAAACAAATCCTAAAAGAGCTTTCATGGGGGGCAGGGATGCTAATTTTTGTTTCTTTGAAATCTTCTGATCACTGGCCCTAGTTAGACAGGGTAGGGAGAGATAAGCAAGTGAGAAATACTGGAAAAGAACATGTTTAGCATGGTGGTGGCGGCATGGTGGTTGTCAGGCAGGTGTGATCCTAATAGCGATACCAATATATTTTAATAAAGGAAGCTTTTCTGAATCTCCTTAAATTGTAAAACGTCGATAGCCACTGCCTTCTAGTGAACAAGGACTAGAAGAGTCTCTAAAACTCAGGAAATGGTAAAGTTATAATTTTGTTGGGCGAGGGCCACTGATAAAGGTAAAAGTAGTATGAACTCAGAAAATAGATATTTTTTAAAAATAGAGAAACTAATAAAAACATACTTATTAGAAGTGTTAAACTCAGACTGATATAAATAAATGACAGTTCAGGATTGTAGTCTAGATTCTGCTACTGAAAACTTCCCCCCTCCCCCAAATAATATTCATTATCTCATTTAGTATATATAATAATCTTAAAAATAGATAGGACCTTATGACACTATTTTATTTTTTAACACCAGAGAACATGTGTTTAACACATGAGGGGATATGTCGGAGAGATTAAGTAAGTTGTCCAGGGTCACACAGCAGGTGACACATTCTCAGACTTAAGCTTTGTTCAATATTCTCTCTATAAACCAAAGGGAAACAAACCAATTTTAATTCCTTCCTGGGAGTAGAAAAGAAGCTCTGAGCAACTTGTGACATTGTATCTTAGGCTGATTGCATTTTTATTTCTTGCCTGTGTAACACAGAGAGAACAGAATGCTACAGTAGCAGAAACATTTAGAAAAAGTGTGTTTAAGGTTTATGTGTGTGTGTGTGGGGGGGGGGTTATCCACTGTGGTAGGAAGTTTTTCATTCTAAATGTGAGATGAAAGTTAATATATTCCCTTAAAACATTTCTCAGGGAAAGAATAAGAATTTACTCAAGTCCTGAAAGATAAAATATTGGGCTCTTCCTTTATTTCTCTTTTCAAGCCACAGGGAAGGATATGTATGTGGGGTGGGGTGGGGGTGTGGATGTGGGTGTGTGTGTTTAAAGAAGCAAAATCATCGGACCAGAAGACATAGACACACATTTTTATAAAAAGCAAACAATTTTTTAAAAATATCCATAGTTAATTGAAATAATTTTTGTTGTTATTGAATAGAGCTGAGGAGGGTGGGGTTTGGTAGTTTTTATGTTAAGTCGGAGTTGCAAACTCACAGATTTTCTGATGAAACGAAAACTCAGAATGAAAAACTTTATGCTGAAAAATGTTTTTGCCCTAAAATATTTCATGAAAAGACAAGTTTCATACAATTTTAGCAAATAACAGTGCTCTCCGAAAGGGCTACTTGCCAAGCAGTAATACTTTATCACATATCCAAGTCGTTAGGAAAAAACTAATGCAGAATTGTTCATTCTTGGTGACAATACTTACTTTACTCAGTACTTTATGCTTTTACTTTTAAACTTTTAGAGACTTCACGTGGAGGGTGTGGATTTTGGTAGTAATGCATGAAATTTGAAAGCATAGTTTTAGTGACAAGAGAAATAATTATGGGTTCCACTTTTTAGTTGGTACATTTTGAATTGCTTTGTTCATAAAAGGATTGTACTATGAATTCAGAATTCAGAGGTTGAAGAGAAGCTTACCGAAGGATTTGAGATAAGTGAAAACTAACGTAGTCAGGACACCTTCTCAGAAATGTTTTCAGAAAACTTTAGAAATGAAGGATGGTTAGTCTCATTTTCCATTGCATAAATGGTTGTTCAAGTCTGAACTTCTAATTTATCATAGTTCATAGTGGTGCCCGAGAGATGCAAACGTGTCATTTGTGTTTCAGTTTTCCCGTCCTGAGGAGGCAGTTTCATCAATAAATACCCATAACCAAACCAAGTCAAACTGACATTCTGGGAGTCTGCTCAGGAAATCCTCAGAACGCAGAAGGATCAGAAGTAGATGGAAATAACTACCCTAGAACATCCCCGAAAGGCGCAGTCTGATAATGACATATCTGTTCATTCCTGTTTCGCATTAGTGGTGGCATTTCCCATGCTCTGCTTCCTCAGCGGTGTTCTGTGTTAAAATCAAACTTGTTGGGATGGCTCACTGCGTTATTCTTTTCTCAATATATTTCGTATGTATTCTCTTACTCGGCAATATAATAGGGAGTGAAATGTGCCTCCTGTCTTGCAGAGTTTATAGCCAAGTGGGAAAACAGTCATGTAGATGGACAATTATACATCATTGTAAGATATGTGAATAAAATGTGCTGGGTGCAATAGGAAGGGCGTTTAACTCATATTTGCAGGTTCAGAGAAAACTTCCCATGAAAGTAACACTTAAGCTGCAGCCTTAAGGATGAGTAGGAGTTACTCAGGTCAAGAAGAAATTCAGGGAAGAGTACTTGGTGGAGATAAAAGAGCACATGAAGAATAGAGTCACGAGAGCACATGACATGCTTGAAGAAATAAAACACGTTCCAGATGACTTCTACAGGCAGTCAAGAGGGAAGAGTGGACACAGTCAGGCTGCAGCAGTGTGCGGGGGCCGGATCATGAGGGTCCGTGTAAATCATGCTAAGGGATCTGGACTGTGGCTTGAGTACATGGGAAATCAATGACACCTTTTCAAAGAGAAGAAAAGAATCAGATTTGGACTTTGGAAAAATCTCTGTAGCTGTCGTGGCAAGAATGGATTTCGAGAGAGCACAGTAGCAGAGGCTAGGACGCCAGCGAGGAACGGGGACGTCACTCAGGGAAACTTAGAGTGTGTAGGTAAGAGACCAGGCAATAGGAAGGAGATAACTTGAGAGGTCCACAGTGTCACAGAGGTAGAAGAAAGGAAGCATAAAACCTCCTTGGAACCAGGGGTGGAGCAGTGGCAGGGCTCAAGGGTGTCACTTAGGCTTCTGACCTGGTCAAAAAGATGGTTGGCGGGGACCTTCACCGGAGATGGGAATAACAGAAAGAGATGAAGACCTGGAAATAGAAGTTTGGGAGTTGTGGGAGAAAAAAAAAAAAAAAAACATCAGTGATGAAAAATTTCAGTGTGAGGCACAGGATGGCCATTCGTCTGCAGCAGGCAGTTTGGCATCTGAGCCCGAAACCTAGTGGAAAAGTTCAGACTGGAGTTACACATTTGCGAATTATCTGCAAAAGGGTGGCAGTTGGGGAAGATAACCTTAGTCCTCGAGTGAGAAGAAAAGGGAAGCCGCAGGAGAGAAGCCGAGGAACGCCACGCTTGAGGTCTGACAGGAAGAGTAGCCCTGAAAAGAGGAAGCCCAGGGTGGGTGGTACTGTGGGAGCCAGCTGAGGACAAGCGTCACGCAGCAGGGCTGACCTGGCTTGTAGTGCCACACACTACTGAGCTGTCACCTGAAACAAGGAATGAGAAGTGTCCTTTGGATAGAACAGCGGTACATTCATCACCATCCTTGGCAAAAGGAGCTACAGTAGAATAGTGGTGACAGAAGCCAGATTGCCTGAGGTTGCAGGATAAACAGGAAGTGAGGATGTGGAGATAGGGAGTGCCGATGACTATTTCAAGAAGGTCAGCTAAAGAGAGGAAGAAGGAGATAGCAAAGTAGCTACAGGGGGAGGTGGGATCGAAGAATTTTTTAAGATGGGAGAGACTTGAGCATGTTTGCTGATGAGAGAGAGCAAACTGAGGCAGGGTGGTTAAAGACACAGAAAACTTATTGAACAAGTTCCCTGAAAGGTGGTTTTTGTTTGTTTGTTTGTTTGTTTTAAAAAAGATTATTCTAATGATAAGCTGAGGTAGAAGATAGGACTTCTATAGGAGTAGAGACAATCGTTCAGTGGAAAGTTTTCTTCGCATGTTTTTAAGGGTCAAGTTGGGTATAGCCCACAATAAGTGACACAGGCTAAAAGAGGTCATTTCGTTGTGGGCCCTATGAACTTCCTTCACAAGTTTTATCATTTGAGAGAGAGAAGAATGGGGCCTGTGAAATGTATTATGAATTAAATGCTGATGGTTTAGACAAGGCCAAGGTGGTGCCTGTAATACAACATAAAATTCTAGAAGTCAGAGCTTCCTTAAAAACACAGGGCGTATTATAAACTACTACAGGTAATAAATGAATAAAGGTCTTCTATGGTGGAAAGATCATCTGGGTGATATGCAGTGATAGCTGTAGTTTTAATCCATACTCCTTGTTATAGTGAAACTTTTGTGATCCAAGAAGAATAATCATAAGAATACATACCAAGTATTGATTGCCTACTGAGTGCTGGGCACAAAGTATATATTATTTTTATATTCTTATAAGAATCCCATATGGTAGATTTTATTTTCATTTTGTAGGTAAGTAAAGGCTCAGAGAGAATAAATAAATTTCTACAGTCAGTCTACAGCCATGCCACCCTGAACAAGCCCATCCCATCTGATCTTGGAAACTAAGTAGGGTTGGGCCCGGTTAGTAATTGGATGGGAGACCATCTAGGAAGACCAGGTGCTGTAGGCATAAAAAATTTAAAAAAAAATAAGGGATTGTAAGCTGACAAGGTCCTTGCAATCTGTGAGGTCAAGCAAGGGTTGCCTCACCTAAAAAAAAAAAAAATTAATTCAGAAAATAACTTCTACAATCAAAGAGCTAGGAATGGCTGAACTAACACTAGAACTCAGGTTCGTCTGTCTCAGAGTGTGAGTACTTTGCACTAAGCAACATGGTATATCCTTCGGAAATATTTAATTTAAAATTATTTTTGCTTCACATTTGCCTCACACTATGTGTTGCTCTTAACTGACATAGCTTCTCTAAGACATTCGTGGACACATTTGGGAAAAATTGATATCAGTGTATCAGGGAAAGAGTTGAAGGAAAACCGGATCTGGAAATGTAGAGATTAATGGGAGGAAAAAAGTTATCTTTAGCACCACATGTTCCTTTAGCTTGTCCATTTAAGTACTTCATTTCTTCATTTAATACATACTCTTAAAATTTATAGACAGATACATTTTGTCCTAGTATAGCTAAAAGTAATTACACAAGTAAATAATTCCAATATGACAAACACTATAGAGGAGAAATTTGGAGGCTGGTGAGGGGGGAAGATAAAAGGAAGGATAAAATTCAGTCTAGAAGTCAACTTAAGCTTTTCTTGAAGAAGTGATCATTGAACTTTGAAAAAAGTCTTTGAAAAATGAGCAGAAATGAACCAATTAATGGGGCATGAGGAGGAGTCTTGTCCCAGGGGGAGGGCTTAGCAGCAGAAGGCAGGTCCAGAAACAGAAAGAGAAGTGGCATAAGGCCAGTGTGGCTGGCGAATGCAGTCAGATGAGGTGGGGACGTAGGCAGGGGCTAGAACGTACAGGGTCATGTAGGTCACATTAAGTATTAAGCCATTTTTTGTTGTTGTTATTATCTATTGCGTTCACCTTTTGTCAGGTAATGACACTACAATTTACCTGGGGGGAACCAGCCTTCAGACCACGGCCAGGCTCAGGGAAAGCCAGTCTACCTTTAGCGTTAAGAGTGGGCACACGTTAAACTAACCTTGGCCAGAGAACAACCTCCACCTCTTCGCACAGAAATAATTAAGTAGGAAACGTAACAAGCCAGGCATATCAGAACCAATAAGGCTAACTAACTCTGGGCCTTTTGCTGGTGGGTGGTGTTGGGGAAAATTACTCTTTTTCTGCTGGGATTACTGGCGCTATGTGATGCAAACTGAAAGCTATGGCAAGCAAAATGGAAAAGCTCGATTCTTTTGTCGATGTAAGAAATGTCCACGCTTTGGAATTTTTATAATAGTTTATTTGAGCTCAACTGATGACATGTGCTCGGGAGCATGAGGTGAAACGTTCTGAAATGTTCTGGAGAATACCAGTTTGCAGCTTCTTTTATGCATTTAAAACTAAGGAGGGGACATAAAGAAGATTGGAGAAATCAAGGCAGGGATTGGATGGCAGGATCATTAACAAGATTATGAGCTCTTTTGAGGGTTACCACCCCCCTGGAGAGGCATTACTTCTGGAATTTCAAAGGTGTGTTAACTTAGATGCACAAGAACAATGGACAGGGCGGGTTTGAAACCTTCCACTAAGAAGTTACAGGCCTGGGGTGTGACTGCCCACCATGATCTGCCCAGTTAGGAATTTATGATCAGATGGGCCTGTGAGGTTACTTTCTTTAGAACCTTCCCCACCCTGTTTTGTTTTTTTTTTTTTTAAGTCTACACTTTCAAAGGAAATGTCTTTTCAATGTAGCCAACAGAGAGGGAAGTGGAGCTGAGAGATGAAGAAGGGAGTCCAGCTGACGTCACTGCACAGATCTACTCCATTACTTTCAAGTTTTGTGAACCAGTAAATTCCTCTTACCCAGCAAGCCTCTTTGAGATATACTTCAGTCACTTCGACCTGGAAGGGACCTTATTTATTTATTTTTTAAAACGGTTCAAGAATGAAAGTGTGGTCAAGTAACAGACTCTAAACTATGGAAGTAGCTGAATCCAGGTAGGAAAGAGCAATGAAGACCCCTTTTTCTTTAGCTGAGAAATAAACACAACAGTTGATTAACTTGCTGTCTGTGATATCTTGGGGCTCAAAGCATATGCCTACCGAGACTAGAGTTTAGAGGACATGTTTGGGGAACAAAAACAGGAATGCATTGGTTCCTCGTGAGGTTTAGTGAGTTCCTCTGTGAAAGAGACAAGTTGCAGTTAATGCTGGTTCCTCTGGACGCAGCGGAAACACTCAGAGCGGCCCTTTAGCCCTCACCCTGAAATCCAAAACAGCTGAGAATCAGAAGCATTTTAACCGTTTGGAGTTTTAAAAAGTCAAGCCCTCTGCTTCAATCTAAACGTGGTTCTAGCAAAGGTGGGGAGGGTAGAATACAATGGGAGAACAAGATTGAAACCAGGAGCCCCACTCACCCAGTGACAAGATAGCAAGGTCAGTTGTCAAAAGACAAACAACCTCTTTGGCATCCAGCTTCAAAGATTAGGCATCGATACTAACTCTGACTTTCGTTTCTAATTCAATGAATTTACTGGAAACAAATAGATTGTAGAGTTTACCAAACTTTTAAGGAACTTGTGTTTCCAGAGAAACTTTAACACCCATAACCTCAGGGCTGTGATTGCTTAACTCCTCAAGGCAACACTCAGGATCCTAAACCCACACTAGCAGAAACAGCATGTTAACCAGAAAGTGAATACTTCCTAGGGCCTTTCTCAGCTGTGGCCATGCAGGACAAATTACACGGAGAATCATCCCAGAAGACAGATTCCAGAACAGACGGAAGGGCTCCCAGAGACAGTCACTCCAAAGCCAAGATGAGCACCCCTTTGCTCCAGTCCAGAAGGATCATATATACGCAGATAGCATATTACATGCCAACCTGCTTTCCCATTTCCCCTTTTTCAAGTGGAAGATTTTATGGTAGTTATTTTGTTTCCTCCTCAAAAATGTATATTGTTTGTTGGAGGTAGTGAATGTATCCTTTTTCAATAGGTTTTTGAACCATGTGGAATGTACATTAATAAGAGAGTCGACTCAGACTTGGATTGGACATGGAAAGTGGAATAAACTTGAGTGGTGCTGATACATGTTTTTGGTTTTTTTTTGATCCCATATTATTTCATATGATACTATTAGTTGGGTTGGAGAATTTTGAAATTTGGGGTATAAAGAAAAGATATGCAGAGACTGTACAGCCTAGAGGTAAACTGGCATAAATATGTGTGTCTCGTCCTATCCAGAATCCATTTCTCCTAGGTCCACTCCCTGATTTTCACAGAGGGGTTCTTCTTCTCCCCCACTTTCATTACAGGTGACTAGGTGAATCTGACTTCACTTTCATCTTCAGAAGGTCAACATCCACACAGACCTGGCTAATGAGAAATTGTTTACCTCTGACTTCAGCGATTGATTCTGAACCACATGTTCATATCAAGGCCAATTAAATCAAAAGCAGTGAGACAGTTATGGGACTAGGGAAGAGGCATTTTACTTCTGTTGGGATTGCTGCATATGGACTATAAGCCTGAAGTTTCTAGCATCTATCATAAATGAAGAACCTACCTGACAATAGAGCTAAAATAGACAAAATGAGAGTAGAGAGATGTAAAGAGTGAGACTCAGTCCTGGTGATATCATCTGAGACACTTCATCTGGCTGAACCTAACAATATTCTAGCCTTGAAAATTTTCATTATGTAAGTCAATCCCCCCTTTCCACTTTCCCACTTTTTTTTGTAGGTGGCAATCTAGTTTATGTTGGGTTTATTTCCTTTCCAATTGAAAGAGTTTTTAACCCCAAGAGTAATGAGCAGTCATGAAATGGATTTAACCAGGGGAAGGATGTGAACACCACTAAAACCTTTCTCATTTCATTTCCCCAAAGCAATAAAGAAGAAGAATCAGTTGGATGACTGGTTATACCTATGTTTATACCCAATGTTTTTAGCAAGACCAAATATAACTGTGATTAGGGGCCATTGTTGGGGAGAAGATAAATGAATATTGTATGTACATCATTTTATTTACTCTTCTGTATTGTCTATCATTGAATTTCCCTTCACTGTGCAAATTCTATCCATGTATACTTTTTTACATTTACTAAGCCGGTTAGCATTTCATAAAAGAAATTATTAAATTTCTGGCTCATTCTAGCTGTGAATTGAGAATTTGAGAAAGTGGTTGTTAGGATTCCTTTTTCTTTTCCAAGATAGAAATTTATTAAGTTTTTTTTTTTCATGAAAAGATGGAGAATAATAGGCCCACCAATTACTATAACTTGTAGTAAGATTAAAAATTATTTATCAGCATTGATTATATCACATAGGAATACATTAATTAAAATTAAGGAGAAATGTTGGGAATTTCTTGGTGAAGTTAAAAGTGTCCTATCTCCCAGTATACTGTATAAACTAAGGTGTTTTTGCTTGTTTAAATTCTTTTTTCATTTCAGCCAGTGGGTAAAAGTAAAGTATACAATTTGTAGATCACATTTTTTAAAGAATTTTATTCCCCTCTACCTTATTTCTTTCCCCCACTGAGGGCTGGATTGTGGACATGATGTTAGGAGTGAGTGTTGACCGTAGGCCATACATAATGCTTTAGAGGAGGCAGAGCAAAAAGGTAGAGCTAACTTAGATCCCTCAATGATCTGGATTGGAGCCACCTACCTCCCTTGGACAACACATGAGAAGTAAACTCTTTTTTAGCTAACGTATTAAATTTGGATGGCTCTCAATTATATCAGTTTAGCATGTAACCAACCCAACTACACATCCATCAAATACAATGCATTATTATTTCCAAAAGTCAGGTGTACGTGCGTGCATGTGTATGTAGCAGATTAGGTGACCAAAAACAACAACAACAAAATTTTCAACTTTTTCTTTATTCTCATAACATGGAGGACTCTCCATAGCAGTTGTTGTCAGGCTTTAAGGTACATAAGAATTTCCTGGGCAGCTTATTTAAAAAGACGAATATAAATCTATCTGAGATATACACAGAACTTGAAACATTTAATTCTGCATGTTCTAAAAATGGCCTTGAAATATACTAAAATTATGATTGAATTATAGGAAGTGACTGGAATCTAAAATTTTATCAGAAAGATGTAAAGCCCAAGATTGCACTTCTGCTGCAGTATTCAGTTCTGTATGGAAGAAATAGAAATTCTAAACTTTAAATTAAGGAAATATTAATTTAAGGGTAGAATGACAAGCTTAGAGCTTGTTTCTTGGGTGTTTCTATAACCTTCTGAAGCAGAAAGAGGTAAGAAAACAGAAATGAAAAAAGGAAAGAAAATATTAACCTTAGCCTCCTCTCACTAAAAATCCTCAAATCTAAAAAAAAAAAAAGATTTAAGAAAACATTTTATTTGATAATGCTTTGGAGGAAAACAAGAGCCAACCTGGGGGTGGGAACGGGGAGGGGGTAAACCCCAAACAGTATACATTCAAACTCTTTCCTTCATTTTTGTTGAATTATGTGTCTTCTACCTCTAATTTATATTTGCTGTGAAGAAAAAGGGCCTATTTTTAAGCTGAGGACTTATTCCACTTCCTCAGAAGGCAAGAAAAATACAACATGAGGAAAATTATGACCTAATGCAAATTTTCCTTCAAGGTAACTATGTTCATTTCATGAAGGGAAGCAGCTGACACAGCATGGCCACAGCTGCCATGGAGAAGCATTTTCCTCTTCCAGACAAGTGGCTCTAAATGCTTCTCCCACTCAAAGAGGAAACAAGTTGGGCTTCACATCTATGCACCTCAAAAATGAAAAGGTGAAACTTTTCATGCATTAATATTTTTGGTGAGTTTTCCAAATAGTTAAGCAGTTGCCTTTAATGAACGTTTTAAAATACTCTCCCTTGTGTTTTCATTCCAAAGAAAGAATGCACTTTCCTTTTGATATTAACATTTTTCCCGAGTATAAACACTTCTCCCCAACGATCCAAGAATTACTTTATAAAATAAGATTTCTTAAACCTGAAGTCTTATTTGGTATAAATATAAATTTTTTAAAAATAACAATCAATATTAAATTTCTTGATAACTTGTTATGATCTGAATTTAGGTAAAATACTATTATCTACTTCTATTGCAAAACAAAAATTGAAAATTAAGTATTTACAGAAAGATACAGTATCACACCACTATGAGGAATAATTTTGTAGCAGAACGTCAATAATATGTTTCTATTTTTTTCTTTTATATATTATGTTTCTTATCGAAGACTTTTAGAAAAGATAATTTTGAGAAAACTGAGCCAGGTTTTTAGTGGCTGTTAGTATGATTTTAAAATAAATGCTTTTGATATAATTTTTTACTTTCAAAGGAAGTAGCATTTCTCTCCATTGAATGTTACCACCATGTTACTACCTTCTAGTTGTGAAATCTCATTATCATTACAAAATTTTAAAAAGTTTTGATGTTATAATGTCTTCCAGTGTCAAGATAGTCACCCATACCTGTATTTTGATTTGTTTCTTACCTTTTATCCCACAATGCTTCTAAGTCTTACACTTTCCTTCTTCATAACAATGTTTCTTTTCCCTCTATAATTCTCAACACATTTCACTGGGAAAGAGTAACCTAAAAATCTAGACCACTGAATTTTGTAAGTGAAATTTTGCTTAATGATTGACTAAGAGATATTTGTGTTAACAATTTTGAGAATATCTTGGGTAGTTCATTGGACCCATTCCCAGAAAATACTCTTCTTGAGACTCTTTATTTAACCAGTTCATCTCTTAACATTCTAAACTATTTCCCTTTGAGCAGAAACAGAATATTGTAAGCATGAAGCTGAATTTGCTGTTTGACAGAGTTTGTCATTTAAGACCAGGCTTCTCAGCCAAATCTAAGTGGCTGAGGTTTGGGGCAATCTTCTTGCAGTTTTACAAGTGATTGTCCTTAAAATCTGAGTATCTTCAGGTGAATCCATATATACATCAGTGAAAGTAACATCCCTACTCCCCATGCTATTTTAATCAATATCTAAGTGTAGGTTCGCATAAGAAAATTGGGTGCCCCCACACTTTCATGATGCTAGAGGATTCCTGTCAACTATTTCAAAACAAAGGACATTGGCTGGCATCAGTGAGACAAATGAAGTTCAGCTTTGAAAACCGATTTTATAAGTGTTTTTGTTTCCACTTTGCCTCCTGGAACCTCTTTCAAATATGTTTTGCAATAGTGTGCTTACTCTCATATTGTTCTCTGAAAAAAAGATAAGCACCTTACTTTTTAGAGAGAAGAGAAAACGTTCTCCCCACGTTAGATTAAGGTCAATTTACGAAGCCCAAGTACTTTTTGTTTCAGCATGGATTGCTCCATCTGTCTCATGACAAGGAAAATATCTACAAAAGCAAATATTTTATTGATATATCTGGATTTTTCTAGAGAAAAATACATAATTAAATTTTCTATTTCATAAAAATTTGATTTTGATCACAGTTTGTGATAAAAGAGACATCCATTTCCATAGTTTCAAAAGAGTTGTTCCAAAAAAGTCCCCAAATAGCTTACATGAGAGATTATACTACACAATTGGTTAAGCTTCTTTTCTTTCATAAAGGGGCACAGAGTAAGTTTTCTTTGTGCCAAAGATTTTTTTTTTCTCCAAATCTACATATTATTTACTACTTAGAACAATATGTATAATTCCCTTCTTGGAACCTGTTAACAGTCCTTCTTAATCAAAATAAACATTAGAAGTCAATAATATAAAACTAAAAAAGTCAGTATATATGTGATATAAGTGGATCTTTTTATTTTATTTGTTTCTCACATTCTTCTGAAAGAGACTATTTTGATCCATAAAATGTCAGGCCTGTCTGGACTTCCGGAATTGTTATTCTTGCTAGAATACTGTGAATAGAATTCCTGGAACATGGAAAAATATTGACATTTGAAGGTTTTTGATGGTTTCCACTTTTAAAAATGTAACAACTTTTCTATCATGCTAATTTTTAAATTAAATACAGAAGATATGACCCTTTTAGGCACCTTTATAATTACATTAAGCAATCTTTAGCTTATTAAATTTTAATTAATTCTGCTTGTTAGTATACTGTTTAGGTATGCTACCCTATTATTTGATAGGTATATATTCAGAATTGATTATTCCTGAAATAATACTTCCTGAAACATGGCCTTTCAACCTTTTAGAAGAATCCCAGTGAAAGAGCCGTGAGTCAGAAAAGGTCCCAGCAGAAAACAGAGTGCAACTAAGGATAATTTGAGAAGCGTTTAATAAAGAAAAATTGTAGATGTTTGAAGAAGATTTATAGAAATCATAAAGGAGAACATTATTATCATCCCAAAGTGTGAAGGGGAAAGACTGGGGAATGGTTTCCAGAACGCAGAAGGGAGCACGTGTAGACTAGGCCACCTTGAGAGAAGCTATGTCCATAGGATAAAGGACAAAGAAAGTCTAAGGTGACCCCACAGGGTAAGAGTCAGGGAATAAATATCCCTCTTTGCCCTCTACATGAGCCAATACCAGGCATTTTCATGGGCTAAAATGCACTGCTTAATATGCTAGCCTAGTTACATATGGCTTCTGAGCATTTGAAATGTGGTTGTAAGCATGAAACACACACCAAATTTTGAAAACTCAGTATTAAACATGAAAAATAAAACATTAATGATTTTATGTGCATTAAAAATAGAAGGACGATATTTTGGACATATACACTCAAGGCACATATTAAATACTAACATACTATTAAATATATATTTATCAGTACAAGTAATATTTTGTAAATAATATATAAGCTATATTAATACTAATTTCACCTGTTTCTTTTTAATTTTTAAAATGTACTACCGGAAAATTTTAAATGTTTAGAAAATTATGAAAATTTAAAATTTTTATATAATATCTTAGCCTATCTCATATGATTTCTCTTGGAGAGCACTGGGATAAACCCACCAGAAGTTAGAGGATTTTCAGGAGTCTGTTGACACAATTAATACAGGCCAACTTCCTATAGTAGAAAGTAGGATGGAGAAGGAAGGGAAGTGGACCTGGACAGGCCAACAGAAATATCTGGCTTAGCCCATTAATAAAGAAAATTAACATGAAAAGGTTTATCCTAGGTATGAGGACATTTCTCTTGGTGATTTACATTGTTGGCCTGTGAAATTATTTGTTACCATGTTTGTTAGGACATTCCACATCAATGAAAACTAACGTTTTTAAAAAGTAGCATTGGGGGTGGACCAAATAATCAGCTGAGTCCTTTAGAATTATGTTTTCATTTTTATGCATGTTCCATCTTGCTAAACCCTAATCATAAATTGAAATTTATATTATGGAAGTGTATTTAGGTCTTTAAGGGACTGCTACAGCAGGTAGAAGACATAATTAAAATGGTTTTTCAGAATGGTGTTTTGATGAAAAGTTTTTGATAAAAATGATTTGATGAAACATATTTGATATAATCTTCTTTAAAAAACTTTAAGTTTAGGTATTTATTAATTAAACAAATATTTGAGCACCTTTTATACTCACCTATGGAGCTTATAGTCTAACCTTAACAGAGGGATATTTAGACAGTAAGTAAGCAAATAAGTAACATTAATTTCATAGACTTTCCTATATTACAAAGGAAGCAAAGCAAACCAATGCATAAACATTGACAATGAGTATAACAATGACTGAAGTGTGATATTTTCAGATTAATTTTTAGATTAGAATGGTGCATTAGTTTTTTATTGCTGTGTAACAAATTACCATAAACTTAACAGAGTCAACATCACCAATTAATTATTTTATGGCTCTGGTGGTCAGAAGTCTGGCACATTGGGACTGGATTCTCTGCTCAGGGTCTCGAAGGCTGAAATCAAGGTGTTGACTGGGATTCATTCTTGTCTGAAGGTCCTGCGGGATAATATGCTTCTGTCAATGAAAGAATGTTCAAATTAAAGAAAAATTTTGTGAGAGTTTATTTGAGACAAAAAACTGAGGACATGCACAAAAGCAAGATCTCAATGACTGAAAAAGGCTTCAGAAAATGGTAGTTTTGCCATTCATTTTATACATTTAGAGCCAAAGGAGAAAACATAAGGAATATTACATGAAGTCCACTAGTGGTAGGTTAGGAGGTGGGAGAAAGCAAAGTGGGGGAAATCTCTAGAATTGGATAAAAAATAAAATGGAGAGACACTCCTTTTACCTTGGTGGGTACAGGATAGCTAACACTGAACATTAACAGTAAATGGAGATGGTATGCAGGCATCAAGATAACAATGAGTTTCTTGGTCTCATGCTCTGGTGCCTGCAGATGTGCCTTTGAGGGGTCTGGAAAAGAAAATTACTCTGACATTTCAAAGGTATGTTGTACTGATGCATAAGAACAATGGATAGGGCTTAAGGTAAAGACTGACCTTTGCTAAGAAAGCTATAGTCCTGGGACGTGACTACTCACTATGACCTGCCGAGTTAGGAATTTATGATCAGTCCATCCTATGTAGATGCTTTAAGTCAGGAGCTTGTCAGTCCTACTATGTAGCCCTTTTTTGGGCTCGTCCTTCCAAACACAATGCTATTATTAGCAGAATTTAGTTCCTTGTAGTCGTAGGACTGAGATCCTTGTTTCTTTGCCAGCTGTCAGTGTGGCCACTCTCACCTTCCACAGTTTGCCCAAATTCTTTGACTTCCTCCATCTTCAAGTCATCAATGGCATGTGAAGTCCTTCTCATGCTTTGAATCTCTGACTTCTGCTAGTAGCCAGAGAAAATTATTTTTAAAAGGCTTATATGATTAGGTCAGATCTACTTTGTTAATATCCCTATTTTAAGGTCAGCAGATTTGAGACTTTGATTCCATCTCCAAAATCCCTTTATAGCAAGAGCTAGATTAGTGTTTGATTAAATAACTGGAAAAAGGCATATGCATACACCAGGGCCAGGAATCTTGAGGGGCTATCTTAGAATTCTGTCTTCACAGATGGTCAGCGAAGAAAAACCTCCTGAGGAGTTTCCATTTGAACTAAGGCCTGAAAGATGAGAAAGAATCAGCAATAAGATTTAGGGGGAAGTATTATAGTCAGAGAAAATAGCAAAAGCCAAGACTCCAAGGCAAAGCAGAGATTTAGTTGTTCAAAAAACAGAAAAAACCAGCAGGACTAACTTGTGGTGTGGGAAAGTATACAGAGTTGAGGTCAGAAAAGTAAGCAGACTTGAGACCCAGAAAAGAAATTTGGAATTTAGCCTAATTGCAATGGGAACCATCTACTGAAGGGTTTAAGTGAATGAGGGACATTTTCAAATGACTAAAGATTTCTTCTTTTCTGTAGCACCCTCACCAAAATGTTCATTTGACCACATTCTGGTATATGGATTCTTCCGAGGTATCCCCATACTTTTTCTTATGTTCTTGGCTTAATGAATGCAAGATATAATGAAATCCATTTCACTGAATTTGTTTTTATCGTTTTGAGTGCTATGATACATGCTGATTATAGTTTTATAAAGTAGATAGAAATAAACAAATATTGTAGAAAGAACATTGAAAATTTAAGTCCTTTATTTCTTGATTATACAGTCTTTGATTAAAATAAAGTTTAGTTCAAGTAATACTGGAAAGATTGTTGCTTAAAATCTTTTATTTTATATAAGCTTGAGGGAAGAAATGATATTTTCTCTTCCATGAGAAATGCATATGCTATATCTAGACTTTGAAATTCACTGACGTAAGAGGCTACGTTATTTGATATTTGGATAATCATTTGGGTAATTTTCTCCTTCTTTTCTGCACCCAGTGTGCTGAATCCTCGGCATAGTATACCAACAACCCTGATTTTCGAGATGATGTACATCTCAAATCGGGAATTCCTCAAAAAATTACAAAGGAAATACCATTTCGAAAATTCTGAAAGCCTCTGGAAGCATATAGACCATCAAATTCTACAAGTCAAATAATATAGCTATATCCATATGTCCATTGTGCAAATGATGATTTTTACTATTAGAGTTTACCTGAGAAACATACAGTGAACGACATCCTTAGGGCCTTATACTTTCTATGATTTCCAAAATTTCTGCTCTTTTTCTTTTTTGTTGATGCTCCAAACTCTTGTTTATAACCATCACGCATCTCTTGTTCCATCCTCCTTTCTTTACTGTCACATGGTCTTAATCATTACATGCCTTTGTACTATCTTTCAAGGGATCCCACATATCTAGATAAAGCCTATATTTTATCTACATTCTATCATTAAATGAAGTTTCAGGGAAAACTAGAAAAAAATCAGTGCCCACTGTCCCTAGGAACCGCCCTGCTCAGGAAAGGAGCACCAGGTTCTCTGTGCAGTCTTTGCACAGAGTCAGACACTAATTTGACCAGAGTGGATACCTGGTCAACTAAGGTCCACCCATAAAAATGCCAATAACCTATAAGGTTGATGAGTACAAAAA
Organism: Eonycteris spelaea; assembly: GCA_003508835.1. Lineage (NCBI taxonomy): Eukaryota > Metazoa > Chordata > Mammalia > Chiroptera > Pteropodidae > Eonycteris > Eonycteris spelaea. Next base: position 8,082,319 of record PUFA01000062.1, read on the forward strand.
GTTCTGCCCCCGAGGGTGAGATAATTTACTTAGCCAGTTAGCCTATCTCCTTTCAGCGTTTTGTCTGAAGGTTTCAGGAAAAATTTCTCAGTAAGTGTGCAAGAGCAGAATGAGCAGGCCAGTTAGGAAAAATAGAGATAGGAGAAAGACTGTAAGTAATAAAAGAGAAAATAACCGGTTGCCAAATATTTTGGTTATCTATTGCTGAATTACAAATTACTCTCTAACTTAGGGCTTTCAATAATAATTTTATTTTCTCATGATTCTGTGAGTCAGGAATTAAGCAAGGATTTAGTTGGGTGGTTCTTCTGCTCCACTTGGCATCAGCTGTCTCATTCACTCATTTGTACTCACTCGGTAATTGAGCTGGACTGAAGTTCCAAGCAACCTTTACTCCAGTATACGGCTCTTGGGTGCTCCTCCACGTGGACTCTTCCTTCACGTGGTTAGCGCGGGCCTCCTCATAGCATGGTGGTCTCTGGGTAGTTGTACTTCCGACGTGGTGGCTGACTTCTAAGAGAGAACGTTCTAAGAGGGGCCGAAGCAGATACACAGATCTCTGAAGACCTAGCCTTGAAGGTTATACAGTCACTTCTGCCACATTCTATTTGTCAAAGTATGCGGTGGAGCTAGTCTAGATTTAAGGGGAGGGGAAATAGACCTCACATCTTGATGAGAGGTGTGGCACGAATTTGATGATATCTTTAAGTCACCATATCAGGTTTACCTCAGAGCCATATGGCTTTCCAGTTTTGAGTCTTTGTACTACGCAAATGGAAGTTCCCAACACAGATTTGGGTGGCAGTGGTGAGACTGGGTGTTGCTCAGTGCCACTTAAGTCATAATTTGCTGATAATCACTATGCTTATTAGTAATGTTTTGCTTAAATCATGTCAAATCCACAATATCTATCTTTTAACTTTATTTAAAGCTTTGCCAGCAATTATTTTCTAAAGAATCCCCTTAAATGTGCTAAAAAACCCTCTCATTAATATAATAAAACAATACAAACATAAAATTGAAAAATACAAAACAGATCTTTATTTTTTCTTTTTAATATTATTTAAAAAATTAAGTCCATTGAGGTGACATTGGTTAATAAAATTATATAGGTTTCAAATGTACACTTCAATGATATCTCATCTGTATACTGCATTGTGTGGTTGCCACCCAAAGTCAGATCTCCTTCTGTCACCGTATATTTGACCCTCTTTACCCATATCTACCTCCCCTGCTTTCCTTTTTCCTTTTAGCAACCACTAAACTGTTGTCTGTGTCTATGAGATTTTGTTTGTTCACTGTGTTCATTTGTTGCTTTCAGTTCAGTGTCCCACATGTGAGCGAAATCATATGGTTCTCAACACGTTTCCGTCTGACTTATTCTGCTTATCCAAGGTCCATCCATGTTGTTGCAAATGGCAGCGTTTCATCTCTTCTTATGGCTGAGTCATATTCCATTGTATCTAGGTACCACAGCTTCTTTATCCCATCATCTATCAAAAGATACTTTGGTTGTTTCCATGTCTTCGCCGCTGTGGATAATGCTGCAATGAACATCAGGGTGCATATATCTTTACAGATAAATGTTTTCGAATCTTGTGGGGAGGTATCTAGAAGCGGGATTGCTGTGCCATAATGGCTTTACCAATTAACATACCCACTAGCAGTGTATGAGGGTTCCTTTTCCCCCACAACCTCTCCAACACTAGTTATTGTCTTGTTGATAATAGCTTCTTACAGGTGTGAGGTGGTAGCTCATTGTGGTTTTAGTTTGCATTTCCCTAATAGTAGTGATGCTTAGCACCTCTTTATGTTTTTGGCTGTTTGTGTGTATTTTTGGATTTTTTTTTTTTTTTTTTTTTTTTTTGTGGTTGAGTTGTATTAGTTCTTACATACTTTGGATATTAGCCTCTTATTGGAGGCATTGTTTGCAAATATCTCCTCCCATTCGGTTGGTTGCCTCTTTGTTTCATTGATTGTTTCTTTTGCTGTGCAGAAGCTTTTTAATTTGATATAGTCCCATTCATTTTTTTTTTTTTGCTTTGGCTCCCCTTGCCTTTGAGGTTTAATTCACAAAATTCTCTCTAAAACCAAGGTCCATGAGTTCAGTACCTATGTTTTCTTCCATGTAATTTATTATTTTGGGTCTTACATTTAGGCCTTTGATTCATTTTGAGTTAATTTTGGTGTGTGGTAGGATAACAGTCTAGTTTCATTTTTTGTGTGTGGCTTCCAATTTTCCCAGCACCATTTATTGAAGAGGCTTTCTTTTCTCCATTGTATGTTTTTGGCTCCTATGTTAAAAATTACTTGCTCATATATATGTGGGCTTATTTCTGGGCTCTTAATTCTGTTGCATTAGACGGTCTGTTTTTCTGTCAATACCATTCTGTTTTCATTATTGTTGTTTTATAGTATAATTTGGAGTCGGAAGTGTTCTTTTTTCTCAGGATTGCTTTGGCTACTTAAGGTCTTTTGTGATTCCATACAAATCTGGTGATTTTTTTGTTGCTGTTGTTGTTCTATTTCTTTAAAAAATGCTACTGGGATTTCAATGGGGATTACAGTAAATCTGTATGTTGCTTTGGGTAATCATAAAGCTCATATATTACAAACCTTCAGCTACTATTATACTTAATGGCGAAAAACTGAAAGCCTTTTCTCTAAGATTAGGAATAAGACAAGGATGCCTGCTCTCACCACTCTTATTTATTTATTTATTTATTTATTTTTAGGTGAAGCAATCCTTGGTTGACCTCACAGATTGCAAGGATTTGTTAATTTACAATCCCTTATTGTTTATTTTTTTACACCTACAGGTACCTGGTCTTCTTAGGTGGTCTCCCATCCAAGTACTAACCAGGCCCAACTCTGCTTAGCTTCTGAGATCAGATGGGATTGGGCTTGTTCAGGGTAGCATGGCTGTAGACTCACTACTTTTATTAAATATCGTACTGGAAGTCCTAGCTAGAGCAATCAAGTAAGAGAAAGAAATTAAAAACATCTAAATTAGAATGAAGTAATCAAATAGTCACTTTTTTTAGATGACATGATTCTTTATATAGAAAACTGTAAAGATTCCACCAAAAAACTATTAGAAACAATAAACAAATACAGTAAAGTTGCAGGATATAACATCAATGTGCAAAAATCTATTGTGATTTTATATACTAATAATGAAATTTCAGAAAAAGAAATTTAAAAAACAATTCCTTTGCAATTGCAACAAAAAGAATAAAAAACCTAGGAATCAGCTTAACAAAAAAGTGAAGGACCTATGTGCTGGAGACTACAACACATTCTTAAAATAAATTGAAGAAAACACAAGGAAATGGAAAGATATTTTATGTTCATGGATTGGAAAAATCAACATAATTAAAATGACCACATAATTGGTGTCTCCAAAAATTTGTGCAAAAGAGAGAGAGAGAAAAAAAGACATCTGGCCTGGTGTTTGAGGCATAAAAGGTGTGATTATGTGTTGAAGAGGGAGTATGACAAGGATTAGAATTTGACTGTACCCCATTAATCAAGTAAGCACACGGGTAATACATATTAGTAAATTCTTTTCGGATCTATCTGAAATGGCAAGGGCTTTTCAGAATAAATGCTATTTTTACATTTCATGGGACAGAAGTGTATTCAGAATGCATAGAGCATATAGCATACGTTTCAGGCAATTTGCAGAGTAAGGTGGGTGGGAGGGGGGCAGAAGGCACATGCAGTGGCCAACCTGGAATGACCCAGGGCGAAAAAGATTTCCCTGTTAATTTGTAGGAAATAAAACCCAAGGCACTTGAAGACAAGAAAAAAGTCACGTTAGGGCTAGAAGATTCCTATCTCGGCATGTATGTATGTATGTATGTATGTATGTATGTATGTATGTATGTATGTATGTATTTTTACAAATAACTCTAAGGCAGTTGAGAAACTTATCCAAAGTTTCATAATTACTTGGGTACAGCCATTTGACTTTATGTAACTACCACACCACACATGCAATGATATTTTGGACCTTGCAAACATCACCTTTGGTTCTGACACCATTTATGAGATCTACTTCCCTTGTGTTTTCTTTTAAAACAGGCTTTGACATTAATTTTAAAATGATTTCTTTTGTTTTAAATCAGGTTTTCTCAAACTTTAGTGTTAAGTAGCTCTGTGGTTCTCATAAGCTCCCAGGTGAGATTGATGATGCTTGTCCGTGGGCTGCACTTTGAATAGCAAGTAATTATGCTATTCGGGTATCAAAACTTGTCCCTAAAATACCAGTGGAAATCACCAGGAAATTAATATTAGGTATAAACGCCAAATGAATTCTACTTTCCCAGGATAGCCAAAGATTTATTCATTTGTTCAAGAAATACTTATCAAGAGCTTGCAATATGTTAGGTATTGTTTTAGAAAGAAAAAATAAAATGTTTACTATCATTTCTATTATTATAATGAAACAAAGCACCAAATTTGTGCTTGCTTTTAAGTCACTTTTGATATGCCTAAACAAGTTGTTTTTTAATGTACTTTGGACATTCGATTATGTGTACCGAAAGACCTTTACTAGGAATAGGCTTTTTACTCTATCAGCATGTTGATCAAGTTTCTAGAAATAACTTTTGGAGACTACTTTCAGTGAAATTTTGCTCCAAAACAAAATGTTTCACCAAAAACAAGTGGAAAGACATGTTTTACTTTTAGTCCACAGAGGAAATACGGCTTATATCGTATGGTCCTTGAATTTGTTAAATGTTCACAGAATGCTTTGTGTGACCCTTATGCTAGAATCACTGATTTGCTTCCACAGCTGCCCCCTGTGGTCTTTTGTGACATAACCTAAGTCAGGTTGACCTGCCAAATAAATAATATTGCTGAATGTCAACCAGAAAAACGAGCTGAAATTATTTGGTACTGCCTTCCCTCATTGCAAGGGCAGCAACCTTAGCACTTTTTAATCCAATGAGATGCTTACTTGATTATTAACCTGTGAGTTACATCAAGTGTCCAATTACACCACTGATAGCAAAAGCGTGAGCTTTGCTGAGCCTTGGAACTCTCTCAACACATTCTTAGGAGGTGCTGCTTTGTAACTATCAGTTGGTGGCTGCGAGAGAAAAAAAAAATAGCAGTCATGCTATTGCAACAGTGATTGCCCCAACCTCTTCTTTCAGTTAATGAAATGTCGAAAGTTCAAGACCTAAGTTATTGGTGAAACTAACAAGAACCTAAAGAATACCTCTTGCTGGAGTGAAGCCTTTAGGATTTAAAGCTTATTCAGAAATATGCTCTGAGGATCATATTTTGTATGCATTTACTATTCACTGTAATTTATTTTTCATGAATATCTTTTTATCACATAAAGTGTAAAATATTAGTGAACAAAAATAGTGCCAGCTGTTTGTCCACTGTGCCCTTCTACAGACTTGTTCGTTATAAATGTTCAGAACTGCTTGGTGAATAATAACAGGACACAATCTACATACTTATCTTCTTTATTAGCATTAAATGATCTCTGCTTATTCCAAAGAGGTTTTCTTGGTCTTCATCTTGCCTTCCTGATAATGGCTGGATTAGAAAATTAGACCCTCAAAAAAGTTTAGGTGAATTCCTATTACTCCACAATTGACTTTTCTGGAAAGACAGAAGCGCAGATTACATAAACTGTCTGAATATCTTCTGGGTAATCTAAACCCTGGTTGGTTTTGGGAATTCGAAAGGAAGTGTTAGAGAAGTGAACTCTGTTAGCAATGGTTTCAGGAGGACTTAAATTTACTCTTCAGTTTCCCTTCAATTGCTTATATTCTATGGGACTCACGGAGTAACGTATCTGGATACAACTCCGCAAAGTTTTTCTTAAAAAATTTCCCACACCCTTATGATAGAACTAGGAGACCAAAGATATCTTCAAGGAATATTATCCATGAATATTCTGGCCATAATGAAAATGATTCTAAATATAGAACCAAGCCCTACAGTATTAAAAAATATGCCTTATTCTGACCACCCCTATATCCAACTGCCTGTTGGGGAAAAGTGTCAGGGTTTTGTTTGTTTTTTTAATGCCTACATCACCTGGTCTTCCTAAGTGGTCTCCCATCAAGTACTAACCAAGCTCGACCCTGTTAGCTTCCGAGATCAGACAGGATCAGGCACGTTCAGGATGGCATGGCTGTAGAAAAAAATGGCAGATTAAAAAGAACCAACAACAATCTCTAATGCTTCCCTAGCATCACTACACACCAGGCACTGTGCTAAAACTTTGTGCTTATCAACTCATTTAATTTTCATGATAACTCTATAGAAGATATAATTTTTGTACCAACTTACAAATGGAGAAACTGAAGTACAAAGAGATGTTAAGAAATTTGCCCAATGATACTCACTAGAAAACACAAAAAGGATCCACACTCAGATTTACCTAACTCTAGAGTCCTATTCTAACCCTTGGTATACTATGTGGCCCTTTTTGAAATGGCAAATAGAAACAGAAGTATTGTCAATTCTAAAATCACACTGTAAAGGTGAAAACCTAAAATAAATGAGCTCATCAAATTGGCATACATAGTTTTTCTAGTCTTGTAAATATTATTTTTGTGCCTTGAAAAGATTTTTTTTTAGCAGAATAGTTTGAGGAACAATGAGGATTTAACACGATTTCATATGGACAGTCTGCAGCAGAGGTGAAGAGAGAATTTATATTCATTGGCACCCCAAAAGATATATTCACTATAGTAGATTTTGCTTCAGGCAAGCCCTATCCTATTGAGAGAGCAATTAACATAAGTCTACTCTCATAACAATAGCAATGAGGATTTTAAAAGGATAAACACTACTTCCTGATTTTAGTTCAACAGATTAACTTCTTATTGTGCTTCATGACTGCAGGCTTGAATCATAATGTAGATGCAATATTTAATTCTATATACTTCACTTGAATTTATATAGTAGAATTTTCCTTCTCATATAGCCTTATGATTTCCAAAATCTTTTGTGTACTTCACGTTTTTGTGCATTATGCAAATATTTCACCATTATTGAGCATTTTTTCTTTTTCCCTTTTTTTTGTATAAATATCTGAAATGACTATCTTGTTATAGACAGCTCACCTATCCTTTTCCTTTCTCCTTCCTCCCTCTCTCCTTCTCCCTCTTCTTCCTTCCTCCTCCTCCTCTCTCATAGTGTCTTTCTTATCTTATCATAAATTGTGAGAAGTAATCAAAGTAATAATATTTTTGCAACTCTTGAAGCTTCTTGCCAAATTATTTACCAAAAATGTATACCAATTTGTGCTGAAATCAGAAATGTATGAACCATATTTTTCATCTTTACAGAATTTTTAAATGTTAGAATGATTCCTCATTAACACAAATTTTACCTATTGGGGAAGTTTTCTTTTAGAGCTTTTCATCATGTATGTTTTAGAGAACTTAATCTTTTGTTACTGAAAAAATTCTTAAAATATCTCTCTTTTTATAGACTACCAAAATCAGTCTATTCTTTATCATCCATGTCTGCCCAAGAGCTATGAGTCACATGGCTCTGTTAAAGTATCTCTCCTTGTTTGTCCACTCAAGACTTTAAACTGCTACCTCAGTCTAGGAAAAGAAATTCCTCAGGACTAGCTTTTTTTTTTTTCCCCCACCACAAGCTGAATTTGCACTTAGAGGTTCCCATTTTCTTTCTCTCGATGTTACCCAATAGATACCACAAAGTAACTGCAGTAGAAAACTCTTGTGCCTCTAATTATAAGAAGAGCACTAACCCTCAAAGAATACAGGTTGTTTTATGTGTGGAATAATCAGCTACTAGTACTGATTGTGTTTCACACATTCCCCCTTTGATGAAGTTCTAGGAGAGGAGGATGATGAACAAGAGTGGAGCATGGCTGAAAAGTCATTTTTTTTTGTAAACAGTATCACTACTTATCTATTCAAAGGTTATCTGTGGAAGGTTTTTTTTTTTTAATTTGAGAACTTTTCTATTTTGAAAACTTTGAACCTACAGTCAAATTATGGGAATAATACAATGAACACATAGATTCTTTATCTACATTCACTAATTGTCAATATTTTGCCACATTTACTCAGTCTCTTTTTTTTCTATTACATTTTTCCTGCACTAGTTGAGAATAAGTTGAATCTTATTATTTTTCTTACCCTTAAATACTTCAGCATATATCTCCTAATAATAAGACATTCTTCGGCGCAACCACAATGTAATTGTCACTCTCCAAAAAATTTATCATTGACTCAATACCATTGTCTAATATGCAGTTCATATCCAAATTTCCCCAATTGTCCCAACACCCGTAAAACTTTTTTTTTTTTAAATCTAGGAAGTTATCAAGAATCATGTATTTTTAAAGTCTTCTTTAATCTAGAATAGTTTCTCGGTCTTTTTTCTCTTTTCCTCTTTCATAACATTGACATATTTGAATATCTTAGGGCTGGCTCTCTCCACCCTCCCTCCATTTTGAAATATGAAAGATGTTTTTTTGACTGCCATATCAATCTACTTTTGATGTCATTTCTCTCTGTGTGCCTTTCTTTTATGTCTCCCCTCACTCCCACCCCAAGTCTCTGTACTGTCCTTTATTTATCTAGAGAGCCACTTTCTTCTCTTTCATCAGTTTTTGGGATACTTTTTTGTTTTACATTATTTTTTTTTTTTTTCTTAACCAACTTTTCCCCTTCCCTCCATGCACTCATCTGTTTCCTTCAGATAATGCTATTTTTAAAAGTTATAATTGGCTTGGTATTATTTGTTTTTTCTGACTTTTGGCACCTGCCTCTAAGACTGTGTGTATTGTAAAGACAATTTTTTTTTTACAAATATTTTCTAAATTGTAATTTAAATTATCCTTTTAAGTTATACTTGTTTTTTCATCTTCCAGCTCACTTTCCTTTATGTAGGTCTGAACTTATTTTAAGTTGCACTAAACTAGAAGTTTTTTATTATATAATTATATTTTTAGATAAAGTATTATGATTCATTACTCTTTGGTAGAAAAATGCATTTTGTCATATTTCTGGTTCAACATTCCTGAGATTCTGTCTATTTTGCTCAACACAAACCTTAGATTTAAAGTTTAAAAGAAGGAAAATAACTTTAACATGCCTAAATAAACATATCTATTGAAAAATAGCTATTATAAAATAGCATTCTGATTATATAATGATAATACTATTAAATACAGCTTCATTAAAGAGCATGTAAGTTCTGGAGGAACCTTAGAGTTAATGAATTTATTCTCCTTGGTTTGCAGATGAAGAGACTGAGAGTCCAAATTATTTAAGATCACAATTGTTTGGTGGCAGAGCCAACCACCATATCCTGATTCTCAGTTCAAAATTATTTCTTTTGCTCTCATTATGTTTCAATTCAATATTTTCCTAGAATATTTTGATACACAATCATTGCAAAGCACTTGGAAATATGGAACAACAAAATGTTAAAAGGCCCATCACAACGTCATCAGCTGTATCTTATTGTTTTAAAAATATAGTCTTGCTTTGATACTTATAGCTACAGATCCAACATTTATTGAATTATTGCTTTGTACTGGGACTCTTCTTGGTATTTTGCATTCATTCATTTAATCTCTTCAATATCCCTAAAAGTTGGTATAGTATTATCATCTTCATTTTACAAATGCAAAAAATGAGGCACAGAGAGCTTGAGTAATTTGTCTAAGGTTATTTATAGATTGTGTCACAATGGGCTGCAAATTCATTCCGTATGTTTCCAAGGTTATTCACCTAACTGTTATGATATATTGTCTCTCTTGGTCTTAGGAGCTTCAAACACAAATGCTACTCATTCTCTCTCACAGAAGTAGAAACTGAGGCATAAATATGTTTGAATGATTATTTATTATTACTCAGTCAATGAAATGCCAATAGCTATTCAAAACTGTTTTTGCCTCAAATTGGAATTTTCCCAGTATCACAAATGTGCTGTATTCTCCATTCTGAGGATTGCTGATGAAACTTCCAACAGGAGTTTTATTTAGTTACATTAATTTGTCACATTGTTTCTTCTTGCCACTGTGAATGGCAAGATGGCTGTCTATAGTTTATGTCCTGTCATCTCTGATTATCAAATTGTTTTTTTCCTTTGCAGAACTAAGTCATTTATATCTGCTAGAGACAAGATATTAGTAACTAATTAACACTCTCCTTCTAAAAATAGAAAACACTAAACTGAACTTAGCATTCATTACTAGTTTAACCATTTCATTAAAGTGTTAATAATATTAATTTGGCTATTACTATAAAATAATTTTTTAAACAGTCATAAAGACTAGGAAAAACTTAAATATGGTCAGTAACTAAGTGGATAATAGAAAATTGAATTTTTGGCCAAGAGTATGATATATAAACTAAATTGTCAATTAGAGTTGACCTAACAACGAGATAAATTTTGAACTGATGACCTAAGTCCTGAAAATTTCAAACACCTCTGGAAAGACAAACTGTAGTATCTTGTATTTAATGAATAATGTATGAAACCATGGAAAACTTTCACTAAATTTTAGGCAAGTGGGAAATGATACTTAAAAAGTTGGAGGAATTGAGCTGAATTTCATGAGGTTGTGCTTCTGTCTGCTTCCTCCCAGGCATGTGTTGGCTCACAGCTGAAGAATACCTTAGATGAGGAGAGGTTGACGGCCTCTTGAGATTCTCTAGAGACTGAAGACTTAAGGCTTAGCTTAAGATAGGTTTGACACCAACACATAATTTCCTTGAGAGAGTGAGAATGGCCACTAACAACTTGGAACGATGACTTATACAAAAACCCCTGGTGTCTTAAATAAAATTCCCCTTGCTGTTTTGGGGGGTAGCCTACACAGCAGGTCATTACAGCAAAGCCAGAATGTAAGTTGGCCGAGACCTTCTCTCGATGGCATAGCTTGCTTGAAAAATAAAGTTCAAGAATGTAACTCAGGTAGAATGCATGGCTGAGCAAGTTTCTGGGGAAAAGACTTGGATAGAGAGAGGAAGAGGCATAATAGGAAAGAGAAACCCTAAATACAATCTTTTCTGGTCTTCTATATATGACATAAAATTTCTAAGTCTTATACCGCATGTCTATTATAAAACAAACTCTACAAGGAATCTTTTTTTTTTTTTTTAACTTTTTCCCCTCTTTAATTCCCCCTTCCCTGACTTCCACCTCTGACCTATGGTGGTTGCCCTTTCCGCATGCACCAGCAGCTTGATGCCCCCAGGGTATGGTTTGTGGCTCCACCTGGGGTGTGAACCCAGGATCTTCTGCGTGTAAAGCAGACATGCTAACCACTACACTATGGAGCAACTCCTATAAGGCATCTTATGTATGAGTCTAAATACATAAGATGATGCCACATTTTTGTTGAGAGGACTAATAAATTGATAAGAGGATAATAAATTGATAAGTTGAAGAGCATCAAAATGTAAGTTTGATATTTGTAGCAGAGGTTGGGGCTATACCCTAATATAAGTATTAAGCAGTTCACTACATTCGAATAAACCGTGGTTTCAAATTTTCAGGAACTGTTTTTTAAGGGAAAGGTGATAAAGGAGACAGAAGTAAAAACCTCTGTTAGGAAAAGGTAGACAAAAGTAATGGTTTCTTATGGGGACATGTGTTATATTGTGTGTCTTATCAGTGGAGGCCCTGAAACACCGTGGAAAACTATTACTGGATTAAAAGCTCTATATTTTAGTTTTAGAAAGGAAAACAATGTTGAGATAGAGCAAGCAAATGGAAACTTTAAATGTGAAGCAGTTTTATTTAAAGTTAACATTAATGTTTTTCCATTTATCAATGAAATGGCATAAACTTCAGGTGATCTATGCCAGTTTGCGATTTAGAGAGCATGTGCACTCTACTATACATCTTGATGATTCTTGACTAATGAATAGCACTTTTATCCAGGTGTATTGTCATAAGAACCATCTTCCTGGGCTTCCATGAAAGCTGGTCCCCAACTTACACAGTTCACAGTGGCTTAGGACTGAAAGACCTAGGGGCATAGTACTCAACATTTGGATGCTTCAGATTTTCAACTGCATAATTTTAAGTAGAATTTCTCAGATTCTCCTGGGAGCCTAAACTATGAATTTAGTGAAGAAGAAAAAAAAGAAGGTTTAACTGCAATAAGCTAATTTACAAATGCATTTGGAACACATTCTATTTTTAATCCAAGTGTTTGTAAAACTTTCCTCCGTGTGTTTATGACAAGCATGTAATATGTTGTTCACTATCATATCTAGTTTTAGGGACTGTAGACACTGTGTTTGTTTGGGCCTGTGGAAGGGTGTTTATTTAAAAGCAAAACTTGCTCTCTTTACCCCTGGCTAACACCAAAGGAATTATATCTCTCACTCCTAGCATTTGACTTAATATCTCCCTTTGGATCAAATGAGACAATTTTAAAATATATGGATTTGCTAAAAGCAAACTTTCCAACTACTTATAATTTAATGAGGAGATTTATTACTTTAATTTTTTTTAAAAAAAGTCCCATGGAAAGTTCCAAAAGCTCTCTTAGCCATTGTGATCTCCTCAGACACTCCTTCACCTGTCACTACGACCCCACCCTCCTGGGGCCAGCACTGATTTCCCCACTGTGCTCTGCTGGTACCCTGATGGTGAAGTGACACAGGATTCATTCTGTGACATTGATGACTTCACTGAATTTCCTAGTGTAGCTCAATTTCTTTTAGATGTTTCAAGTTTATGTCTTCACCTCTCCTTTCTTGTATTTACTAGTTACTTAGAACTAGGTACTTGATCATTTTTCTAATAGCCAGCAGATGAAGAGAAGGAAGGGGAGTCAGTCCCTGGCTAGATTTCAGGCAACATCAGAAAGCTCATATTCAGCATCAACCATTGTTACTTTATTTGGTGTCTTGAGTGGGAACAAGGATTAGGAAACAGTTTACATATATTATCCTGTAGAACAGAGGCCCAAGACAGACAATAAATTCTGGTTGCAAAGTTTCTGAAGCAGAGAACTAGTACCATTTCCCTGATTACATGAGCTCACCAATTAGGGCAAATGAAGGAAAGATGCTCCATTCTGGGTATTAAAAAAAGAAATTCTTGGATGTACAAAATGTATATAGATGGCTATTGTCATGGGAACCATCTTCCTGGGCTGCTCTTTCTCTAATTTCTCACCTTCAATGTTCTCAATAACTTGATTTAAACATACCTGGGACTTACTTGATTTAAACATACCTGGGACTCAACTCCTTCTCATCCTACATGCTCTTTTGCAATATATTCTTGCTACTTATCCATCAATAGGTAGAATGTGTTTCTCTTCCCCTTGAATCTTGGCTGGCCTGTTTCAATTTTGTCCAACAATTAGTAGGTTTTTAGGTACACTACGAGCTGATTAGAATTTCTTTGATTCACAGAACCTAACCACAGATATTGTGAAGATATACATGCCACGCTTTAAATAGTTTTATCCACAGAGTTAGTCATAGGAATTGGACCTGGTTTGGTGAATCCAGGGCAAGTGACAATTTGTACAGTTCCTAATGCTTCTAATTCAAAGATGTTGGGAACAGACTTTTTATTTTGCTTAGGGCTTATGAGGCAAAACTAGGAGAAATGAAAGGAATAGAAGGATCAGGGTAGACGCTGGAGTGGGTGGAGAATATGACAAATGTGCAAGCAGGGCAGTTTACAAAGATATAGCAAACATGATGAGGTCTTGGAACACTCAAGTCAAAAGAGAAGTTACAACAAACTCCAATAAGACAGGAAAAAGAAATAAGAGGAACTATGTTAAAAAGGACAAACCATAGAGATGTGTCCCCAGGAAATGAGTAATTAAACAAAATCCTTCTGACTGGGGCCATGTGTTTTTAAAATAAATTCATTGAACAGAAGGGACTTGTGGGGACCTTAACGGTTCACAGATTCACAGATTCTCAGAAATGGAGCGTTTTCACTTTGTGTTTTATTTTTCTACTATACATGAAAATATACACTGCTGATTTATGTTTAGTAGTTATTTCTACACTCTTCATGAAGTTTTGTAGTACAGACTTGGAACCAGGCTCAAGAACCTGGCTACTAGCCAAATTGTCATATTCTTCACATTTGTTCAATATTATTGTACTGAGTATTATATAAAGTGATGAAACTAAGCATAGGCCTTGAAACTCAGAAATTTAAAATTTGATTCACAATAGTAAAGCATCCTATGACCATTGAAGATATAAAGTAAACACACACACACACACACACACACACACACACCCAATGCAGTCCTGAAACATGAGACTTCATAACAGCTGTAGCCAGAACCAACAAAATGCCTGTGACTGTGCACCCATGGGCACATGGGCATGGTGCACATCATGAGTTGGGAATGCTGGCTCTGACCCAGGTTGGAGCACTCAAGGCTATAGGTGAAGGCATTTGTGTTGTCCAGGCAACCTAACGGGGCTGGAAAGAAGGGTAGGTGGTGGGCTGAAAATTCTGTCAGAAGTTAATGTTGTGGTCTTCAGTCCTAAGGCAGTCTGGAGGCAGAATCTCTTCCTTTTCCAGAAAACTCAGTCTTTTCTCTTAAGGCTTTGAACTATTTAAATAAGGCTCACCCACCTTACGGAGGGTATTCTGCTTTACTCAAAGTCTGTTGATTTAAATATTAATTACATCTAAAAAAGACTCATAACAACATCTAGATGAGTGTTTAACTGAACAACAGAAAACCATAGTCTAGCCAAGCTGATGCATAAAATTAGCCAACATAATTATTCTTTTTATTTTCTTAATGGTGACATTTGAAAAACAAAACCTTTCTTAAAATGAAGTCCAATTTGTCATTTATTTTAATCACTTGTACTTTTAGTGACAGATCTAATAAATCATTTCCTAAGCTAAGGACATGAAAATCCATCCACGTTTTCTTTTAAGAGTATTATAGTTTAGCTCTTTAGGTCTGTGATCTATTTTGAGTTAATTTTTTATGTTTGGTGTGAAGCAAGAGTCCAAATTCCTTTTTTTTTTTTTTTTTTTTTGCATGTGGATATCCAGGTTTTCCAGAGTTATTTGCTGAAAAGACTGCTCTTTCTCCATGGGCTTTTCTTGGCACCTTTGATGAAAATCAATTGAGTATATACATGAGAGTTTATTTCCGGAGTCTCTATTTTATTCCATTGATCCTTTAATCTACCCTTGTGCCAGGACCATACTGTCTTGATTACTATAGTTTTATGGTATGTTTTGAATTAGGAAGTGTGAATCTTCTAACTTTGTTCTACTTTTGCTAGATTATTTTCTCTATTCTAGGTCTCTTGTATCTTCATATGAATTTTAATATTGTCTTGTAAACTTTCATAAAACAGCTGGTTAGAATTTTAATAGGTATTGTTTTGAATATGTAGATAAATTTTGGAAGTATTGCCATTTTAACAATATTAAGACTTCTGATCTATAAATATAAGATATCTTGCTGTTATTTGATCTTCTTTAATTTCTTTTCAACAATGTTTTCTAGTTTTCAGTGTACATATCTTGCACTTCTGTTAAATTTATTCCTAAGTATTTTATTCATTTTGATGCTGCTGTAAATGGAATTGTTTTTAAATTTTATTTCAGGTTGTTTATTGATAGTGTACAGATATACAATAAATTTTTACATTGATCTTATATTATGCAACCTTCAACTTTCTTAGTTTGAATCGTTTTTTGGAGTTCTTAGAATTTTCTAAAATGCAAAATCATGTTATTTTCAATTACAGGTAGTTTTACCTCTTCCTGTCACTCTGGATATGTTCTATCTCTTTTTCTTGCCTATTTGCCTTGGCTAGAATTTTCAAGTACAATGTTAACTAGAAACAGCAAAAGTGAGCATCTTTGTCTTGTTCCTGATTTTAAAGAGGAAAAGCATTAAGTCTTTTACCATGAAGTATGATATTAGCTGTAGTTTTTCCATATATGCTCTTTACAAGGTTGAGGGTGTTCCCTTCTATTCCTAGTTTGCCGAGTACTTTTATCATAAAAGTATTACCTTCTTGTCAAATGCATTTTCTGGATCTATTGAGATGATCATGTATTTTTTCTCTTTTAATGTGTTTGTTACGTTATTTTTGGACATTAAAACAACCTCACATTCCTGAGATAAACCCTCTTGCTCATGTATAATCTCTTTTAATGTTACTGTGTTTGGTTTGTTAGTATTTTGTTGATGAGAAGGGTTGTTTCTTTTTCTTTTTTGGAAAAAATTATAAATTATTGATATTAATTATCTAAGAATTTGGTAGAATTTGCCTGTAAAACCACTGGGTCCAAGATTTTCTTTGTGGGAAGTCTTAAAATTACTAGTTTAACCTCTTCTTGCTATGGGTCTGTTCGGTCTATTTCTTGTTGAGGCACTTTCAATAATTTGTGTCCTTGTAAGAATTTGTAGATTTCATTAAGTTATCTAATTTGTTGGTTTACATAATTTGTTCATAGTATTTCTATAAAATCCTTTTCATTTCTCTAAGGCTGATAGTTATGACCTCTCTTTTATTCTTGATTTTAGTAATTCCTTTTTTTTTTTTAAGCTAAGGGTTTGTCAATTTTATTGATCTTTCGATTAATCAACTTTTGATTTTGTTGATTTCTCTTTCTTTTTGCTTGCTTTGGAATTATGTGTTCTTTTTTCTTTTTTCTAGTTTCTTATGGTGGGACTTTAAGTTATTGATTTGAAATCTTTCTCCTTTTTAAATATAGGTGTTTATAGCTATCTATTGTTCTGTAAGCACTGTTTGAATTTTTCAAGCAGGTCATCACTGAGGGCAAGTGGTGCCTAATCCACTGTGGAACTCTTTGAGATTTTGTGATACAAATTACTTTGATTTTATCCCACTTAAGGGCTAAGGGATGTTCACTAACTCTCATCAGTTACTAGTTGAGGGTTACTCTGGGGAAGCATTAATTACCTGATACTTCTGGCTTTCTCTCCACTCTGGTGGCTGTAAAGAGAACCTTCAAGCAAAACTTGCAGTGCTGGCAGTTAGAAATCAGGTCTATATGCACAGAAATGGGAAAGGATAAGGTATCCTGTGTAAGGCACTGAGAACATCTGCTTTACTCATCAAATGTTGTGATTCTTTGTTAATGGCAGATTTACTAGGTACAATGGCTTGTCCTTTATCTTAGAGTGCATGAGGACATGTCCCAATATATATCATATCATTGGTTCCCTAAAAATCTTCAAAATATGTGGTTTTGAACCTGGTAGCTTTCTCTCTGACTCTCTGGCATGAATGATCTCACTATAGCAATCTGACTACTAACCACTTCCTATTCGTCATATATTGTCAATGTAATAGGCATAATGTTCTGCAGAATGTCAAGATAGTCGACTCCCATTGTAATCCATTCCCTTTTGGTAGAAAACAGGAGAAATAATATAGCTCTGGGACAAGGCAGTGAATGTGTACTATTGTCCCTTCCACATCATGTGCATTCCTTTAAACCTCATTATTGATGGAGATTGCAAAGAATATATTCACCAGATTAATAGCTACATACCAGTGACACCATTTGATGAACAAGGAGTGTTGATCAGTTCCAGTAAAAATACTACATGTCATACAGACACACAATTGTGGCTCTTATTTACTCATTTTATGATAATCAACTGTCATTATAATGATGTTAACTAGATAGCGATGTGAGGACCATAATACTTGTGTCCTTTACATCTTGATTGTAGTATTGACCTTGCATTTTCATTTGGATTGTAGTATTGCTTCTGATTTAATACCTTGGCTGAACAGGGGGTAGTTTCAAAGCCTTATCCTTGGCCTTTCATGTAATAATGATTCTTATTGTACAATTCAGGGAAGCACGTGAGTGTTTGTTAGCTGCTGAGTATATCTATACCAATTATACACTCAGGGACAGGGGAAATAACAACAGGATGAGTTTATGAACCATTGTGAGGTAATGTTTGGTCAGACTTCATCTGACCTTCAAACGCCTCATTCTAACTACGGTAGCAGGACATGAGGGCATTTCACATCTCCCTGTATTTGTGTCAGCCCAGAAGTATATCTAATAGTCCTTGAAAGGTCGGAGTGCTCCTCTCTCCCCAGTACACAATTTACTCTGGTAAATGGCCGTGAGTCCTCTCAGTAATAAATTGGAGGATGTTATTTTATATGCTTATTGTAGCAGTATAGACAATATACTGTCCTTAAGGAAATCTTTAAGGATCTTTCTTTTAACAAGGCTATTTTCTTCAATGATTGGCTCTTTGAGAATAGGATCTCATCTTAAAGCTGGATGAATAATTGTATTTTCTACTGTGGAGGTTGATATCAGCCTCTGCTTCCCAGCCCTAGATTTTAGTCTAAGTCAACTGCCCATTAGTAAAACCATGGTCAAGGTACTCTGATTGCCATTCTGGATGTGATTCCCCTTCCGGTAATCTGCCACTGCCTCTAACTAGTAAATGCTACCACTTGATTTTCTTAGAATTCTATTATTCTCATTGACACAAAGGAAATGAGTCCCGCCATGGCATCATTTCCTGCTACATATACCCTGGCCTACAGAGGAGAGCTACTACTGAAATTCTCAAAGATATAATGGTATCTCATTTAAAAAGCTTATTCCTTATTATTTTAGTAAAGGGAGTATCTTCAGGGCCCTCCTGAAAAACAGTTAGAATGAGGTTTTCTCCCACTTTCCTTCTAAATCCTTCCCTAGTACTTGCCAAGGCAGTTCCAGGAGTAGCTCCATCTTTATTCCTATAGACCATAACTCTGACTCAGCTTCAAGGAGACATTCCAGCTCTGGGTTAGGACCAGTTTCAGACGTTCTTGCTTAGACAAATGCTGAGTTATGGAAGAGTTCTTCAATGACAACAAATTCCCTTATTTAGGTTTATATACTGCCTCCCTATCTTAATTATCCAAATCCACTCACATGTGTTCTAATTTCTTTCTTTTTTTTTTACATATTAATTTTTATTATAGTGACATTAGTTAAAATCCAGTAAGTTTTAAGTGCACACATTCTAATTTCTGACAGTACATATAAGTCAGTACTGTATTTTCTGTAAAAAAAAGTATTTCCTTTTGGGACAAGGACTGCATTTCTCTACTTAGCAAGTGCAGAATCCTGGCCTTGTTATTGGTTTGTATACTATAAAGGGAGGTGATGATGAATCTTAAGGAGGCAAAAACATCTTGCTAGGCATCTGCCTTAAATGAAGTTTTCACAAGGTCTTTGGGTAAGAAAGATGTAATTATCATTGCCATATCATTAAGTGCAATGTTTTTCCTTTCCCCTATGCTGCATTACATCTACTATGGGTGAGAATCTTAGTAATTAATTGCTATAGCGTGGTAGGTTTTATCATCACCCTTCTTACCACCAGTAATTGGATTACTGGTATCATCTAACTGGTGACAATCCGTCTATAGAATCGCATTGAGGGTCTACTTTCCAGGGCCATTCCTGATATCACATGCCTTTGGGATTTCTTAAAAGCAATGCTTGAAACAAGGACTTGGGTATAGGTAGTTTAGTTTATTTGGAAAGTGATCCCACAAAGCATGAGTGGCTAAGTAAGGACAATGGATAGCAAAAGAGGAAGATCCAGAGTAAGGGTACTTCATTGAGGTCAGAGCTCAGGGCATTGAGGGACTTATAATAAGAACGAAGAATGCCTTTAAGAATTAGTCATCTGGAGCATTTATTTACTGATTCTCTCCTTGTGGGCTGCCCTGTTTTTTTTGTTTGTTTTTCTTACAAAAGTTTTAACAAATATGCCCTTATTGTCTGCCACATACTGTTTAGTTCCTCATCTATTCTTTTTCATTTAAAACACAGTATGCCGGTCACAAGCCATTAGATTGATTTCATATCTCTGTAATTTGAGAAACACTGACTTATTGGGAGGCAGTTAATCAGGTCTGAACTGCCCTTGTTTAAGTGGGCAAGCCAGCTCCTATGGCATTACAGAAGGCCCTGGGGGCAGAACAAGGAAAGACATGAAGCAGCGGGTACTTGAGGTGTGAGTTTGGCAGCAGGAGCTGAGTTAGAATTGTTCATAATGGCCACAGCTGGCTATAATCAAGATGGGCAGGTGAAGACATAAAGACTTAGAAAGGAAGTATAAGATAGAGATACGGATGTGACAAGTATGTAAAGGTAATATTTAAAACATAAGGATGAATGAGATCATCAAACACACACACACAAAAGAACATCTATTTTTAAGAGGACGGGGGAAGGGAATTCAAGAAAGAAGACTAAGAATGAATCTGAGATGTAAGAGAATTAGGAGAGCATGGTATCACGGAAAACAAAAGAAGAAAATTTGTCAAAGGAGAAAGTGGTCATTTTCTTCAAATACCATAGAGAAATTTAGTAAAACAAGTACTAAGAAACATTTCCTGTATATACTGATAAGTCGGTCATTTTGAGCACTGTCTTTGTACAATTCAGCAAGGTAGTAAGACAGATTACAGTGGGTTAACAAATCACAAGAGAGGGAGCAGAGACACTGAATTGGCAATGCTTTCAAAGTGATTCACTGAGGAGCTAGTAGAGGTACAATATTCAGGATTAACAGGAAAGGGGGAGATTCTTGGGCGGATGTTTAAGTTCCAAAGCTGTAAATTGTACCTCAAAGATTTATTTTTTTTCTTAAACTTGTTCAGTTGCCTAATTCTTTATTGAATTTATTAGTCACTTAATAGACATCGCAGATGTTTTAGGAAATGCCATCCTTTTATTTATCCCATCATTTCCTCTTACGAAAGGAGAGACTTGGGTTTTGACTTGATGTTCTACTCTACTCCAGCCACCAGAATGTGAGTGAGGACTGGGGTTGTCTTGAGCTTGGAGACAGGAGGAAAAAGTGATTAAAATAAACACGCAGCTTGTTTATGTATTCACAGGAAACTTCCCACGACATATTAAAATGGAAACAAAAAGATCAAATTCAAGAAAGGGATGCAAAAGTTGAATTTTTCTGAATCCATGAAGGCCAATTTTCTTTACAGTAAAAAGCCCCGATAAAGAAAATTAGCTGAATGCACTACTGTTTTCCCCTGCTGCCAGCTTTTCAGCATCCGGTCATATTGTTGCACTGATTTCCCCCCTTATTAAAGGCAGGCAGGAGCTTGAAATTCCCTGCTGAAGCCGAAGGCATCCGTGCAGATGCATATCATAGGCAATTGTAGTGTGACTCACACGGTAGGGCTGGGAATCTTGGGAGTTGAACTGAGGACAAAATAGGAGGGATTTCCTTTCCCTAGGCTGGTCTCCAAGAACTCAATTTTCACACACCCCATTTTTAATGTAAGTTTGCTGCTTGGTTAAAGTGCCTCGTGGAGAAAGATTATGAGGCCTATGGGGAAAATTAGTGCTTGTTGCTTTCTTTCTTATCTAACTTTCTTGACTCTGTGCTCTTATTGTTGTTATTTTTTCCTGAAGTTCTCTAACTTTATATATGAGTTGATAAAACATTTTATAGCTAAGATTTGTGATGATGATAATACTACTTAGAATGTGTGAAGCAATTATTATTGAAGAGTCCAAAGAACCATGTGGCTCTTAATACCTGAGGCGCTTGTCAAGAGGTATTAGGAGATATTTTTTAGGATTGAGACTGATATAGCTGAACAGGCAGTTTTCCCTCTTCCCTTCCTCTCCTTCCTCTTTCCTTTCTCTCTTTCCTTTTTCTCTCTTCTTCCTTCTGTCCCTCTTCCTTCTAAATACTACTGTGTCTGCCCTAATACCTTGCTTTTCTCACAGGGTTATTATGTGATTAAATAACACAAAGGAAACTATTTTAAATTTCATAAAGCCCTATGGTGTTGTTTTGTGATTATAATGATCACTACTGTGTTATTTTGGAATGAAGATCAAAGACGATCTCAATGTTGGAAACAGCAACTGACTTATACATACTTTTTTCTTTTACCCTGTACTTAGAATTGAAACAGAATAGTGGATTTGTCATATTGTTTTTTAAGTAATTGATCGATAATATTAGTCATACTTTTGTTTCAATTCTGCCTGTATCAGACCTTGTGTATTTATCTATGTCTATGTCTATGTTTCTCTCTCTCTCACACTCTCTCTCTCTCTCTGAGATCATAGTAGCTACTTTTGATATATTTCTGAACATTCAATCAGTAAAATATTAGTGCTTTGTATATACCCACTGGTCTTGAACTAAAATTAAATAATGAATGGAGTTATTATTTAAATGTTGATAATCTTCTCATAATATCACTCCAGTAATGAAACAAATCCCTTGAACAAAATTCTGCTGTAAAGCTAAGAGTGCCACAGTTAGGTTCCAGCTTAATAAAATTGCCTAGCATTTGTAACTTTAAATAGAAGAATTGCTTCTTGTTTGATGTCAGAGAGGAAAAGAGAAAAGAGACTGTCTCCTTCTCCCCAGTTTGGGCAGGACCATGACATGTCCTATGATTCTATCACTCCCTTCCCCCATCAAAATCATCTTTGTTTAATCACTTCATGTTTATTGTTGTAGAGATTATAATATCAGAGGTTTAGAAAATGGGGTGGTGATTTTTTTCTGTAAAAAGCCAGGCAGTAAATATTTTTCACTTTGCAGGCTGCATGATCTCTGTTGCAATTGCTCAGTTCTGCCATTGTAGAATGAAAGCAACCCTACTTAGTAGAAAATAAATGAGCATGGCCATGTTCCAATAAAACCAGTGGTGGTGGACTTAGCCTACTGGCTATAGTTATTTGACCCCTGGTTTAGAGTATAAGAAAATGACAAAGGTCATTGTCTAGGGAGAAGATTATAACTAAAGTTTTGGATATGCCAGGTTTAGGTGATGAAGAAACATCTATGTTCAAATATGGAAGTTTTAGAATTGGATTTTGGATGAGAGCTTACTCTTGCATTTGGATTTGAGTTATTCACTACTAAAGTAAGAAAGTAGCTGTGCTTTAGAGTCAAGCCAGGAGCACAGAAACCAAAAAGGAATCTAATAAAAAGAACTGATTAAACAGGTGATAAAAGAGCTGAGGACACGAATAGGAGAAGACCCAGAGATTAGGGGGTAACATGTGGCTAGAAGCCTAAGCTGTGGCTATGACGGAGGTGGTATTTCTGGAGCTTAGGGGATGGGTGAAGTAGACTGTTAAAATAATGGCCCTTAGTGAATGATATTTCTTCATGTCCAGACCCTTTGCAATGTTGTATTGCTGTTCTCATCAGGAAGCAAAGTCTGTTTTCCCAATTGAATAAGGGCTAGCCTTGTAACTTGCTTTGACCAATAGAATGTGGTGGCCATGAATTTGTGTGAATTCTGGAACTATAAGATCTTTGGTTCTTGTAGTTTGGTTTTTGCCTTCTTAAAGGCTTTAGACCCACCATGCTGTGAAAGAAGCCTGGTCTAGTCTACCAGAAAAATGAAAGATCACATGAAGGAGAACACAGTTAACGGCTAAAACAACTTGCCAGATGTGAATGAAGCCATCTTGAATGAGCCAGCTCCAATCCAAATATCAAACATGGCATCCGAGACAGAGAGAAGGACAGAGGTACCCTGGCATCTCCCATCCTTTGTCCTTCTGCCTTCTTCAGTGCTTCCTGACTATGCCTCTTTTCTCCTTCCAGCACCCCCATTTGGTCTGACTAAATGAAGCTAGCTGATAGGGGATCCTAGGAAATGCACCTGTAAGTGAAGTAGAATTGGGGAATTGAACACAATATTAAAAGCGAAGGAAAGCAAGCATGAAGTTGGAGAGAAGAGCAGAGAGTTTAGTGCTGTTAAAGCCATGAAGAAGGAAGAGGAGTTTGTAAAGAAAGAGTGATGGACCAGCCAGATAGGTTGGAGAAGCAAGAATACACTGTTGGCCTGAAATAAGAAGTGAAAGAAATGTAAGGAAGGAGAGGTCTGATAAATGGTATAAAGTAATGCAGAGACTTCAGAAAAAGTGACTGGCAAAGAAACAGTTTTCTCTGGTGACATGCACAATTAGTGACTCTTGAGTGACCTGTAAATGTTAATTTGTAAATGTTAATTTTTCCTTCTCAAATTGTAGTTTGAAAATCTTCAAAGGTTTGTGAAAGCATCATAAGGGATTCACCATTAAAAATGATAATGGTATGTGTTTGGCTTCTAGTATGTTTTAAAAATTCTTTATTTAGATGGTAAGTTTATAAAAGATTTTCAAATGTAATAAATCTCTACCTAAAAAGGAAAACCATACAGAGATGCATACAAATTAAGTTAATGATCTCCAATCTCTGTTTTAACAATGTCTAAAGTAAATAATGATATGATATTTTTCTTCCAAAATTGAACACTTTAAGAGTCTTGAAGAGTGTATTGAGTAGCTGTGCATACCAATCACTGGATATAAGATGATTATATTTGTGATTTGTTTACCAGTTGAATACCTCTAGCCGCTATGTTGATTTTGATTACTATAAGCTAAAAATTCTTTTTATCTCAAGCATCTTTTAAATGTAATTTATATCATGATGGGACCTTTGATAAAGACAAAAAAACCCAAAATTAATAATGAAGTTAAATATGTTAGTTAAAAGTGAAAAATGATAATAATTCTCTAATTTGCTTCAAGATATCCTGTAAAAGGTTCTTACATTTTATTAATTTAATAACAATTATTAGTTTAATAACAATTTAATAACAATTGTAAGGTTCTTACAATTTATTAATTTAATAACAATTCTTTTATAGCATACCAAATTCTCCCCAGTACTTCCAAAACCAGTATAAAAAGAAAAAAAAAAACCAGAAAAGCTAAATATATCCAATTTAGCTTTTTCACTTATTGGAAATAAAGATAATTAATATCTGTAATGTGACAATTTTTTTTGATGTTTTAAAAAATTTTAATTAAGTTATTGGGGTAACATTGGTTAGTACGGTTATATAATTTTCAGGTGTACATTATTTGACATCTGGATTTTCTATTGTGTGTTTACCACCCCAAGTTGTTTCCTTCAGCTACCATATATTTGATCCCTTTACCCGCTTCTCCTTCCCTCTACCCCCTGTATTTGACCCCCTTTACTCATCTACTTCTCCCCTGCTCCCCCACCCCACTAGTAACCACTACTCTATAATCCTCTGGTAACCACTAGTCTATAGTCCATGTCCATGAGTCTCTGTTTGTTTGTCCTGTTTATTTGTTGCTTTTAGGTTTATATCCCACCCCACATATTAGTGATATCATGTGATTTTCAACTTTTTCTGTCTGGCTTATTTCTCTTGGCATGATTATCTCGAGGTCCATCTATGTTGTCTCAAATGGCAGTATTTCATCTCTTCTTATGGCTGAGTAATATTCCATCGTATATATGTACCACGGCTTCTTTAGCCAATCATCTATTGTAGGACACTTCGGTTGCTTCCATGTCCGGGCCACTGTGAATAATGCTGCTATGAACATCGATGTGCAAATATCTTTTCAGATATGGGTTTCCAAGTCTTCGGGATAAATACCCAGTAGAGGGATTGCTGGATCATATTAGATCAATTCTTAGCTTTTTGAGGAACCTCCATACTGTTTTCCATAGTGACTGTATCAATTTGCAGTCCCACCAGCAGTGTATGAGGGTTCCTTTATCTCCGCATCCTCTCTAAAATTTGTTATATAATGTGACAATTTTAAAAAAGTGCTGCCATAGATATTTTTCTTGCCTTGTAATTTAAAAACAAATGTAAATATTGTATGACTCCATTTATACGATGATGAGAAAGGTCAAATTTGAACTATAATTACAGAAAGCAGATTGCTAGTTTTCTAAGACCAGCGGTGGGTGGGCACCGATAACAGCAAAGGAACACAAGGGAAATTTTGGGGATGACAGAAATGTCTGTATCTTGATTGTGAAGGCTGTTACATTGTTAAATTAATTGAACTATATATATTTTATAAAGGGTGCAGTATACTGAATGTAAATTAAATCGCAAAACAGTAAGTTAAAAAACATATATAAATTTCATAAAAAGAACTTAGTTAAGTTAATTTATTTTTTGTATTTAACTAGATAACACCAAATATTGGACCACAAAAGCAGATATTTGGGGTGTGACAAGAGAGGTACCCAGACACAATATCGAAGGAGAAGCTCGATGCCAGATTTCTGTAAGGGTCAACTTGGCACTTGCATGTCCCTAAATTTTCCCTCCTTAAATTTTGTGCCTTCCACACCTCACTTGCCTCACTGTTTTTGATTATTTAATAGAAGTTTAAATTTCATTCCATCTTTTAAATGCAGTTGTTGTCTAAACCAAATGTGATAAAACACATTGCCATTAAATTTTGTAATTGTGTGTGTGTGTGTGAGAGAGAGAGATTTGTTGGGCTTCCTGAGTGTGAGGATTACTGCCTTTCAGTTCTGGAAAACTCTCAGCTATTATCTCTTGGAAAATTGACCCTCTCTCTCATATTCTCCTTCTGTAACGCCAAATGAGTATAGACTTTCTCTCTCTATTCTGTATGTTTTATAATCTCTTATTCATATTCTCCATCTCTTTGTTTTATTCTGGATAAAAGCTTGCATTGTCTCTTCAGTTATTTTTAATCTGTAGTTATCCTTTTCACTGAGTTTGTAATTTTTGTGATTATTATTTTTTATTTCTTAAGTTCTATTGTTTATCAAATCTGTCTAGAATTTTGCCATCCTCATTTATTTAAAATATTTAAACAGACATTCTTTATATTTTAAACATTGGTAATAAATATCACCAAACTGGCAAGAATTCAGTTTTACTCATTGATGTGCTTGATCCCAAACCGACAATAGTCTGGCACAAAGTAGGAAATTTATAAATATTTGTTTTTAAATTCATTCCTTGTAAACTTCACAGATTAGATTCTGATGTTTATTGTTTCTGCTGACTCTTAATGGTGACTTGTTTACTCAGGTGTTTTGTGATTTTTTTTTTTTTTTGAGCTCATGTTTCTTGGAGCTTTATTCGAGAAACTTTGTGTCCTGGGTTTAAGGTGCTTTATTTGGGGAATTTTTATATTTCCTTTCTCCAGATGCCTCAGAGACACTACAACTGTGGGCTTTTTAAAATTCTCAGCTTGGAATTTTATGGCTTACACAGGTAGAGTGCATGAATTCCAGTTCTACACAAAGACTAGCTATGATTAAAAACTCATGGAAGATCTTTCTGTTTTTTTCTCACAGGACCACAGCAAGAAGCCTTACCATTTCTCCTGAGGGTAGAAATGGACCCTTAAGGAAATTAGTGTCATATGGCTACAAAAGAAAAGAGTTACCATGAGTACATAGATTTGTAAGACTTAGAATCCCACGCTTACCTACTAGAGGACTAGGAGAATTTAATAAAAATGTACATGAATGCATAAAAAAGGAAAAGAAGCCCATACTTTTCTCTAATACCAAATGTTGTCAGATGACTTTATTGTGTTGATGTATGAATCTTATTGAAACCAGCTCTCCAGTGGCTAAACAAATTAGAGCTTTCAGGAAGCCAGTCACATCCAGTTGCTAGAGTAAAATTAGAAATGCAACTGGACTAGAATTCTACAAAAGGTTTCTTGTTCTTTGTGGCCAACACCTCTGTGAATTCACCATAAAGGGTTTGGTGGTAGCCTGGTGTTGCCATTGATGAGCAGAAAATATAGTCAGGTAGGAAGCTGGACACAGATCAGGGAGAGCAGGACAAACTGGAACCTCTTTGTCTGTCCCTAATCTGAGCAACTATGATCTGAACATGATGGATACTTCTTTACTTCACATCCCAAATCTCATGCAAAAGCCTCTGTTGCTAACACTTATCCAGGACTATACAGGGAAGGGGATTCTGGGAAATGTAGTTCCAGCTTATCTAAGCAGACACAGTATACAATCATTAAAAGAGGAGGGGGGGAATACATACAGATGGCAACACACCTGAGCTAGTTGCATTTTTCTCCCATCCCGGAGTAGAGAAACTGTAGTGTGTACAGACTTTTCATAAATGGCCACCAGTTACCTTACTTTGTCACCACACAGCTTATCACCTGAGAGTGTGGGAAGTTGTCTATGTAGTATATCCAGCATTAAAAGTGTATTTATTTCCCTGTGATGTTGGTTTCAAAAGCAAAAATATATAGTAGTTTTCAATCCATAATTCCTGCAACATTTTTAGAATGTTATTTAAAAATGTTTCATTTCTGTAACAATGAGACACTATGAGTTCTGGAGCAGAGATATGATAATGAATGCTTACTATTGACTGGTGACTTCGTGTAAGACTACACAAACATGTGGGCAATTGATCTATTGAGAGAGAAACGCGACCTTGGCAAGTTAAGGTGATCTTCCTGTTCTTTGGGCAAAGGTCATTTAAAATCCTGCAAGCTCTTTGAAGACAAGGATCCTCTATCAGCCTACCCTTTCCTTTTGAAAAAGGCTTTCAGAAAGATGTGACTTTAATTCAAGGTCTGCAGAGTTTCTTTCAAAGAACATGTGTTAATGTGCCTGGAGTCCACTTCAGTCAGAATAGATTTCACTTTTTTTTATATATAGAATTATAAGGCCTCTGTGTCTCCTTTTCCTCCAGCCCAGAGTGTAAGAACAACATAGTCTGAGCTGCACCATCTACCAATTTTAGTGCTTCTGGGCAAGATTCACTATTTTTGATAATAATAATTGTCATTGTTATATTTAATAGTGTTATAATTATTTAAAAATTGTTATTATTGTTACTGTTATAATTCCACTCGCTCCTTTTCTTTCTGATGCTCTGAAAATGTTTCACTATTTGCAGAGCTCTTCACAAACACTTTCCCATTTCCTGCTCTCAACAGCCCTTTAGGGGAACAGTTGACCATTTCTGCTCTATAGATGGGGAAATGGAAGCTAAGGGCTGTTAAGTGATTTGCCTGGGCTCTCGCCATCAATGTTGGAGCTGGGCTCAACCCAGCCTATTGTTCTACTCCTTCATACTTTTATCATTCTTTCTATTTTTAACAAGGCTGATAATATTTATTTCCGATGTTTGGTCACTTTTACAGTGAGACCTTTTTTCCAGTAGGAATTATGGAAAAGCTACCAATTTACTCAATATTACCTGTTTAAACAGCAAACATATGACAATGACTTCCTGGACAAATTGATGAATTTGTACCCTTTGTTCATCCACTCTTAAAAGTGATATTTCAGGATCAATCTTGTAGGTAAAGTAGATATTCTCAAGGAATAGATTAAATATGAGAATATTTTGGCTTCTTAAAATGACCAGCACCAGAAATGGGTAGCGAATATTTTATTTTGCCCACTTGGAACAGAATAAAAAATGATTTTTTTCATGCACTGATAATTACAGGACAAAAGAAACGTGACTATTTTTAAAGCACCATTTTTCTCTATAAGACCAAAAGCTTCCCAACCTCTTATAAAAATCCATTCACCTGATATTAAAAGCTTCGTTCCCTGAACCAAACCTCAATCTCTGACCTGAAACATAATGGCAAGTTCCAAGAAAATGATGCAGCTTCTGCCACAGTCGAAGCCTTTGTTGTTTGCACTTATCCTCACACGCAGGCATCTCTGAATAGAGAGGCAGGTGCTGTTTGATAAAAAGCTGGTCCCCACAGTAAATGTGAACAGCAGTCAGAGCACATTTACTTTCACTTATTTATGTTTTGAGGGAAATGTTAGGTGAATTTGGAATTTTGCAATATCCTTTGACAGTTTTTGCCCAACTCCCTTCAACATTGACTAATTCTAATATTTTAAAGCTGTGGTTAGTTATAAATGCATGCAAGTTATTCAGACGCAGGCAACCCAATAGATGACAAAACAATGACAGAAAGAAAAATCATTGTATATTTCAACTAACACCCTGGATATAGAATTAAAGAGTATACTCATATATTCCCATTTCTTATCATTTAGAAAGGTTCTTTGGAGTTGCTTTTTGTAGACATAGCAAATTCATTGACAGGATTAAAAAATTTGAAGCTCAATTTCCGATGGAAGTGTTGCTGTCTGCATATCAATGCCAGCTACAAATCAGCACAAACAATTGTTCCGTCATTAGCAAAAGCCTGTGAACAGGAGCAGTCCTCATATTAAGCCTTCTGGCGCTCTCATTGGATTTGTTTGACTTGATTGCATCTCGCTACATTTACAATCTGTTTGTGTTATCGGCACATAGACTGACAGACTTTTAAATTCACATTAGAAAATTTGAGAGCGATTTTCGAAAAACAAACACCCTCCAAAAGAGTAATATATCAGCATCATTGACTTACACTGCCAATAAATAATATTTAGCCACTGGAAACAAATAATCTGGTCCAATTAAAGAGGAATCCTAGAAGATGAGAAATCTAGATTCTGCTAAGGGTTTACTTGGTTTTACTTTGTGTATTGTGGAGTTAGTTCTCTCTCCTATAGTTCTTTTTAATAACCAGGCCATTGTATGTGCTCCTGCTTTACTAGTATAAATAAAGTAGACAGGAATTAATATTTTTTCAAGGCTTTGGTCCTCTGAGATAAAAGGTGCTGTGGAAATGCAAAGATATACATGAAATTGTGAGTTCCAAATGTGGTTATCACTCAGCTCAGACATGCGAATCAGCTAGTTGCATGCATAGTAAAAATAATAATGAGTATAAATTCCTATTTAATGAGTATTTATCAAGTGCCGGCCATGTGGTAAGGGCTTTACGTTTACTTTCCCTTTTCATTCTCACAACTCCATTATTATCTCTGCTTTACACACAAGGAAACTGTGGTTAGAAAGGTTCAGCAACTTGTCCAAGGTCACACAGCTCAATGTTACAAACAGAATTCAAACTAAGGATGGTCTGTCTCAAAAGCCTGTGCTCTTCACTGCAATGTGAATTCTGAAAACCACTGCAAAGGCCCTATTTTCTGAAGTTCCTTCATAATCTGTTCCAAATCTCATGAGCTCTTTACTTTTATGCTTCTCATTGGCCATCTCTCCCCAGAGCGGGGACAGTCAGTGTACGAGTTCCTGGGATAAGGAGTCTTGTTGATTAATCCTAACCTACATGACTGTTTAGCCAAGAGAAAAGCTAGTTAAACAACTTCGATTTCTTAAGAAATAGAAGATTTTCAGGCTTTTGAGAGGGCCCTTCCGTTATGATACAGGTCCCATAGAATAAAGAAGAGGGTGTGTTTTCTTCTCTAATATTCTAATTTGTTAGATGAGAATAACTGAGAAGTAGCAGAAAAACTAATTGCATTGTTTGAGATTTCCTATTTGGCTCAACATGCACAAATTAAGTATGAATAATATTCAGGCTTGTTCTAGTTGATTCGAGGTGTGATCAATTAGACAAGATAGTTGCCCTCAAGCAGTTTACAATTCAAGTGAGAGAAATAGATCTATGAATAACTAATGACTTAAAACGATGTGGTGTTAACAGAGGTAGGGACAAATATTATTATAGTTTTTGAACATATAACAAAACAATTTTTTATATCAGAAATAATATTATTTAAGCTAAAAAATGCTGTAATTTTGTATAAAGTCCATTTTACAGATAAAGTTGGATAAGTGACTTAACTTTGATAAACCTCAATTTTCTCATAAGATGTGGATAATAATTCCAACTCCAGAGTGCTGTTATAAGAATGAAACACAAATACATTTGTAAAGTCCCTAAAGTGGTACATGGAATAAACCATGCTCATTATAGGTTAGCCTTATCTTACCTCTTATCACCAGCCTATTTTTTTTCTTTCTGATTAAACAATAGGAGAGATGTATTTTAGTTAGTAATAATGGTTATACAACAGAATACATTTTAAGTCATTTTTACTTAAAACAAAGTGCTTAACACTTATTTTTGTGAGAAATCTGGGTTGTAAATGAGAGAGAGGCAGCCTCCATGTCTACCTGTCTACACATGGAATTAGAGGCACTGTATTTTTTTGAGGAGACTCAGGGGCTCTATTTATCAATCTCCTGATTTTTTTTTCAGTGAATGTATAACTTGACAGTTGTTAAGAACTCCTTCTGTCTGAGAGGACTCTGAGCTAGGCCTTTCCATGCACATCTATCTTCAATTCTTGTAACAACTTTGTGAGCAAAAGATGAATAAATGGGAGAATTACAGCATTAGAGATTGAGCCAGGATTGAAAACTTTCTGTTTCTCCTTTCATACATGTCAGTTCCTCATTGAGGTTCAAAGGCTCTCCTACTCCTGCTTCCTCTCTGTCATTTACAGGCATTTCTCCCAATAAATATCTTGCATGTAATCCTGTCTTGGTTTCTACTTCTGGGTTGACCTGAAGTGATACAGTTTATACCAAAAGTTGTTCTGATAAGTCAGATGGTAAGATTGGTTTCGGGTCTGGCTCACTCACTGCCCAGCAAGCAAGGAGGAATACATTTTGAGAGAAATTGGGACACAGATAGTCCCTGGCATAAGACGGCAATCAAATTGCTGAACATTCCATCAATGATGACTTGCAGAAATATCCCAATGGAGAACATTCTTGCAGGTGTGATGATTCAAGGATTTAAAAGACATGGGGATGGGGCATACAAAGACAGCAGAGTTAGTTGGTTATTACTAAGTTATTTTGATGCTCTTCAGTGGGATAATGAGAAACTGAGGGCCATTAACAAACAAACAAATACAGGCATACCTCGGAGATAATTGTGGGTTCGGTTCCAGACCTCCTCAATAAAGTGAGTATAGCAATAAAGTGAGTCAGTGAGTCATAATCTTTCTGCTTGTGGAGGGTCTTGCCTTCAATTTGTAAAATAAATAAATAAATAAATAAATAAATAAATAAAAAAGCAACACCTGCGAAGTACATTAAAACAAAGTACAGTAAAACAAAATATGCTTGTACTAAAACTGGGAGCCAGAGAGGCTATTCGGTTGCTTATAAGATACCCTTATCTACTGCAGTGGAATAGTGAACAGCTGAAGAGTAGATGTAGAACTCCACAGAGTTCTAGAAGCTTCAGAGACATTTAGATGCTCAGTCAAGGCAGGTCTCTTTTGGACCCTGATCGGGAAAACTTGGGATCTTGAAACATATGGTAGAGACATCTGGATAGATGCCTACAGTGATTTTGGCTTTGTGGACATCCCTGAATGTTCAAAGTTTACAGGACTAGCCCACTCCTCTACAATAAAAGTTGGCTATCCCTGAATGTGGGAGATGCAGATTCAGGGACCTGCCGCTTCAGTGAGGTTAGTAGATGCCCAGTGGTCAGGGACATGGTAGACTATGCCTTCCAATGTAAAAGTCACATTGCTACAACTTGCACTCTCAAAACAGGGAAGGCAGTATGGCTCCTGGTAGGTCTCCTCAGGTTGTAGAGCGAACACTTTCTACATCTAGGAATGCTGCTCTAGCCCACACACTTGATTACTCAGGAGGCTGTCAGCTTTGAGTGGGCACAGAGCTGGAAAGGGCTCTGCATCAGGTCTAGGCTGCAGTGGGGTTTGGTCATTGGGCTATGGATCCATAAGACCTTATGCTGTTGCAAGTGTTTGGAGTTTATGGCAGCCTCTAGTGGGAGACACTTAAGGCAGGCCTTTGGGAGTTTTGAGCAAGGCCACACCATCTGCAGTGGAGAATTACATATTTTTTTGAAAAACAGCTCCTGGTGCAATATTGAGTTCTACTAGAGATGGAACTCTTCACCATAGGAGGCCAATTGAGCTGCCCCATTATAAGTTGGTTTCTATCACATTGGTCAAGTCATAAATTGGATAGGCCCAGCCACAGTCTATCATTAGATAGAAATGTATATTTAGAAATGTGAGAACACAAATAAGCTACATGGGCAGGTAACCCAGACCCCCACCTTACTCACCAAAGCCATACTAGTTATACTCTTTTAGTTTCTACCTATAACGAAGGGAGATACTGTACAACAATTGAAGGAGCATGAAAACACTTGAGCTTGGTGTATAGGTTGACTCAGTATAGGAAAACAAAAAGTGACTGTATTTCAAGTATATTTAGCATAGCTACAGCTTATAGATAAAAATTTGACTGTAAAAGTAGACACTTATTTTTACTTAGGTATATGTGAAAATGTATAAATATATATCTTTTGAAGTTTTTATTCTCCTGAAAGAATTTTTAAAAGTTTGGGAAAAGTACAGATTATTTGGGTTACAGTTACAGTCTCATATTTTCTCTGACCACTTAATTTAAGGAAATAAAGTTTTTAGTCTTTTACTTATAAATTTCCATCTGCCTAGCAGCTGGAGTCCTTCTGGAATAATGTATTTTTATCAAATTGTATGGGTAATTCAAACCAGGATCACTCATCTGAAGAGAAAATAGTTGTTATTTCATAGGTTTCACACATGAGCAAATTGATCTATAGCTGTGAAATGAATAATAGTGTTATTTGACTATATAGTTAAATGAAAGTCTTGGAAATTATATAGTTGAATATTTTGCATTATTATTGCTATTTTCTCTGAATTTCTCCTTGGGAGAGTCTTTATACTTAGAATTTTTCTTCACTTTTCATCTTTCTATTAAACAATAAAAAGGACTGTTTTGTTAGTGTAGCATTGGTGAGCAGCCCTGGAATGCTCCACAGATGTGATAAAACTATGGTAAGTGTCATACCTCTTAAAGCAGCTTTATAAGTTTAAAGTTGGCGAAGTGCCTTTCCAATTAGTGATTGCTTCTGTACCCCAGTGGAATCAAAACTGGATTCTAGGATGCAGTTTTTATATCATCTCCCGATCAGTGCAGAAATGTGAAACAAGCTCTGATATCTAGGTGCCTGGGTTTGGCTTGTCATTGTCCATGTTTAAATGCTGTGACCTCTAGAAGTCACTTAGTCTGTTTGTGCCTCAGTTTCCTTTCCTGTATGATGAGAAAGTTAGAGTAGATTTATTTTATTACAGCTTTGATTTTGAATTTCTAGAAACCAGATTTTTTTTAAGGCAGTGAAGGCTGAGAAGAATGTCCAACTGACCCCCAAATATTTCCTTCGTAAGCAGTCTCTTAAAATGGTGTTTGAAGGTTACATAGATTAATAAATGTATTGTGAATTAATCTTCTAACTAACAATCAATTGTGCTAAGTCTTCATTATTAATTCTTTATTCTCTCTCTAGCAAGATGATGTTAAAATGTCCCATTGTATTATTTTTAATTCTTTTTTAGCAGGGTTAGACCTTGAGAGATATTGATCATACTTTTAAAAAGGTCAATTATCTGAGTAGATAGCACGTGACATCATTTATATAGCATATTTTATATAGAAATTTCAGGAGATAAATGGACAGCATTTACCATCTACGTGGTCCATTCTCTGTCCTTCTCCATTTTACTGACAATAGTGGTCCTGCCTCAAAAAGTATTTAAATATTTTTAAAATCCATTATATTCCTGAAATTTTAAAGATAATACATTTCTTAAACTCATTACATGCTAATAAAGTAGTAATTCTGGTGTATTTGTCTAAAAATTGCCTCATTTATTTCATTCTAATACTTGCTTGTGTTCTTTATATTCACTGAATTGAGGATTTTAAAAACTCTTTATACTGGTGATAAATAACCTTTGTTTTGAGAATTTACCATGGAAAAATAATATCACAGAAGCACTGACACTTGGCAACCTTGAGGAATTACAAGGAAAATCTTGGTGTAAAGGGTTATAAGCAAGAAGGGAATATGCTATGACCATCACAACCCTAACACTTACAACAGGACTTGCCCTAGTGTAAGCACTCAATATATATTTACTGAATAAATGAAGGGATTAAATAGAACATCAAGTTTTTTTTTTCTTTTTAAGCTCATTGTGGATGGTATTGTTGGGCAGAAAATATTATCTCAAATATTTCATAATCAGCAAATGTCATACACCCCTCTCCTAATTTTGAAGATTTTATCATGCCTAGCATCAATATTGTAGATCAAGACCTACAAACCACTTCATTGTTTATAAGGCCCTAAAAACCTGATAAAACATCTGGATGCTCATTATTTCTGTTGGAATTATACTGATATTATCATTTCATTTCTTTTTGTTTTTTCATTTTTCATAACAGCATTCCTATCTTGGCACTTAAACAGAATTCTTCACTTGTTATGGTTGTTTCACAGTTGATTCCATCCTTTGACTTCCTGTTTTCACAATTTCCCAGCCAATCAAAGATATCTGTGGTTTTAAAGCATGTGTCAACTGAACAGATATCAAGAATAAAATGCACATATACATCCCAAAAGACTTGTGTCAAAATCAGTAAGATTGCATAAGGCAGGAACCTCAGATAGCATTTTAACAGAAGAAAATGGTAAAAAATTAGTTCATTCAATATAGTATCTGAGCTTTAATAAACCATGTCTTATCTCCTTTGGCCAGTGGACAGCTTCTAATTGGTAAGGGTCCAAGGTAAGGCAAACAAATGCAAGGAAACCTGAAGCCTGGCTTTATACATCAGCAAGATAGCCCTATCGTACATCAACGGACAGGCTTCCAGTTGACAACAGGAAAAATGTGACTCAGCTTATGCAAAAGGGGAAGTCCCAGCATTGAGCTCAAACAATGGGCCTGTCATTTTTCTGCTTTTCTGGTCTGTCTTACCTTTTTAAAAGATATGTAGGGGCAGAAGACTCATTATTCTTTGGGTCTCAAACTGGGACACTGAATTTAGTATCCAGGGAGAGATATTATTTAAGGGGAGAGTAGAGCAGAGGAAGCAACGTGAAATCCTGGTGTCAGGCTTATAAAATGACATTTTCAATTCCAGGAGTGCTTTATTTGGGTATGGAACAGGATAGGCTCAGGGACAAAAACAAAAGCAACTTAAACTCCTCCGTAGGATGATGGATCAGTCTTATGAATGAATAAAACAAAGGAAACCGTCTGTGAGGATAGGCTTATTTTCTCCTCCCATTCTTACATATCTGCAGTTTCTACTGCAGAAGACAAATCCCATTTCGAAGCTATAAGTACCTGCTCAGACACCAAACCATATACATGTGGTTTATATGTTCTGTTATTTGAATTTGGGGACAGTTTTTAGTTAAGACCTATAATGCTGAAGAAAACTTATTTCTCTGACAACAGAGCTCCGTCTTACCTAAAACATACCACTAATGCCCAAAAGGTAGAACTTACTGGAGTCAAGAGCAGAAATAGCATGCACTCCAAATGAGCTGCTCCAAGAGATCTGTGGTCTTCAACAACCTGACACACGTGATCCTCTGTGTTTAAATTGTCCTTAGTTCCTGTCTCAAGGCTTTGCCTCACTTCACTGTCTCTGGGTGTTCTTTATTAATTTCTGTGATGCTTCCATCCTCTTCCTTTTTGCGGTATAGTGATAATACAGTAAATGTGTATGATTAAGGACTTTCAGTGAAACGTAGACTTACTAACAGGAACCAGGAGATTTGGTTAAATTTTGCTCAGGTTTCAGAGATTTATGGGAAAGACAATGAAAGTAAAATAATCATTAGTAAGAGCATGAGTTTTCTTAAGTTCCACCCCTTTAACTTCTAGAGTATGACAAACATATATTATTTTCTTGTGATCATGGTCATTATGTTTTGGCCTGTGGTATAGCAACACATCAAGAGGTTATTAAGAATGGCCTATTACCACTGGTAGAATCACATCTTCTCATCTTTGTGTCCTTGGTACATCGAATCTGGAAACTGTCAATCACTTCATAAACATATTTAATCAAATAAATAAATTTTCAACTATATTTTGATCACCTATGTTGAAAAAAACTCCAAGGAACAGAAAGATATGATGTGATAAGCTAGTAAAGAGCAAAGATTAAAACAATAAAACTGACATTCCCTCTCCTGGGTCAAAAGTTGTAGTTTTGATTGCTCTCGTTTGGTTGCCAATGAAATATAAAATGAAAGAAATAAAACTAGTTTAAAAAAGTCTTTGGTGGGAGCAAAGAGACTGTGAGTTTTAAATGTCAGATTTAGATAATTTAAACTCATTACAGGGAAGAGCATTTAGGAAATAGGAAAGATTTGACTTTATACTACCCACAAGATTTCCAGAGCCCTCCCTGATCTCAAATTAGAGTGGAGCCCAGCCCACCCCTTTCTTGAGTCCTGCACTTCTTCTTTTCTGTTCCTGTTCTCAGTCTCTCACGTCACCCAACAGTAACGAAATGACTAAAACCTTACAGAATTCACTGTGTGAGCTAAAAGCAAGTGCTCTGGCAGCTTGGCAAACTTACCACATCTTCTGAGTCCCAAGGCAGCCAGCACTGGCTAGAAGTCCTCTACTGAATTGGGAGAAGAAAGTGTGAGGCATCTCTTCTCAAATGTCCACTTGGTTAACTCCATCGCCTCCTTTAAGTCTAGTCAAACCTTACCTTCTCAATGAGGCCTACTTTGACTATTCTATCTAGTGCTACAAACTGCCTGACCTCCAACCCACTTTTGATCTTTTTTGCTCTACTTTTTCTCTTTTCTATGGCATTTATCATCTTCTAACACACTAGCATATCTACTTATTGTATTTATTTTTGGTTCGTATCTCTCACTTGAATGTAAGCTCTGTAAGAATGGGGATCTTAGTTTGTTTACTAATGTATCCCAAGCCTCAAGAACAGTGTGTAGCCCATAGCAGACACTCAGTAAAGAAATAATGAAAAAATGAGTTAACTGCCCCTCCTTTAGCTAAGATTCCATTTAGAATCTCAATGGAATTTCCTAAGGTTCTGCAGAAGAATTATAACCTAGTCCTGATATGCATATAGGATGGCAGGCTACAAATAAAATATCAAGGGGGAATTCAGTTAAATTTTATTTATTAAGCATTTTAAAATGCCTGTTATGGTCTATGAACTTTGCTGGGTGATAGAAAAACAGAGGTGAATAAACTATTGCTTCTGCTCTCAAGGGGTTTACCATCTATTAGAGAAACATGCACAAACAATGTATCATAGTACAGTGTGATCCGTGCTAAAATAATAACATAAACCAAGAGCAATGGAATGAGATGTTCCATTGAACATAGAACAATTTTACAGAATAGTTCCTTGCCCTAGTAATAGAGCCAAAGGGGATCATAGGAGAGGGCTGAAGGGTATGGAGGCATCAAGAAGAGACCTGATATGCACTATCGGCTTCTCTTCCCTTATTGAAATGGAATCTTCTCATTAGGGTCTTTTTTTTCTGCCTTTGGTAGGATGAGTCCAGCCAGCAAGTGAAGTTGAAATAACGAATGGTAAATTGGAGTTCATCCATTGAGTCTCTTGGTTTCCAGTTCACTGGTTGGCTAAAGTATAAGTCTCCTTCCCTTTTCCATATCAGTTACTGCAGGTTTTAGGTTTCACAAAACCTATATTTGTCCAGCCAGCTCAATGAGGTTCTGAATAAATCAGTTTCCCTGTGATAGCTTCTCATTCACGTCATCTTTCCTTCTATCATTCTAGAAGAACAGTTAATTTTACATGTTTTGGTATTGCTTTGCTCTTTATTATCTGTACCTTGACTTATCTTTTCTTAATGAGAACCAGATGGTGAATGACTCATCAGTACAATCATTAGGACTTTCTTTGCTGCTCATAATTTAGATCCCTGGCCTAGATGTTTCTTACCACTTCTGCTTCAGATGAGTCATATGACTTCAGGTGGTGGATTAGAATCACTGCTTTCTTTGCCCTGACTGGTTCCAAGTATCTGCTTTTAGGTCTGGTGACTATTTAGACGTTATGCTGCTGAGCAGGCCCTTTCCAGTGAGAAGAATGGGGAAAAGTGCCATTTTTGTGACTTCTTATTTCTATTGATTGGCAAAAGTTTGTCGTAGTGATCATTAATTATCCTAAATACTTAAAAGCCATCCAAAGATTTCATGAATGAAGATTTAAAGTATAGCTTAGGCATCTGCCCCTATTTACTATGTTCTCTGTTGCTTTGGAAACTGAGAAACAAGTGACTTAACATCTCTTCTTTGTGAAGCTTTTACTGATTTCTTAAAATAGAGGCTGAGAAACAGAAAGGAAATATCTAACTATCTGCCTACAATGTGCTAATAAGTTCCTTTGGGTTAAATTTGTTTTTGCCTACCCAGCTCCTAATACAAGAATGCACATACAGTAGGTATGTAAGAGGTCTTGTGAATTAGTGAATAAAAGAAGGCATGAATTGACCAGCTTAATGATATGAGGAATAGCATGGAACCTGACAATTCAATTTCTAAGTCTGTAGGAAGGAAAAATTATGCCAGTCAGTTATCTTTTAATGAGAATTATTGCAGGGTAAATTGAACAGCTGAGATTTCTAAGTTTAACAAAGTGTGTAAATATCACATTTCTCCAGTTTTATAAGAAGGGAAGATTGCCTTAGAAGTACATTGAGTAAGTGCTATCTACAAATTACAA
This sequence comes from Eonycteris spelaea, assembly GCA_003508835.1. Lineage (NCBI taxonomy): Eukaryota > Metazoa > Chordata > Mammalia > Chiroptera > Pteropodidae > Eonycteris > Eonycteris spelaea. The sequence continues at coordinate 8,122,641 of PUFA01000062.1, forward strand.
TTTGAAGGGTTCTATATCAGAGTCTCTTGGATGTACCTATGACACTGTCTTCCCTCTTACCTGGCCAATAATTCTTATCAATAGCACCAGTCTTTAAAGTCAAGAATAAGTAGAGAGCACATAGCAATTAGAGAGAGTGTTGAGGGTTTTCTCAAGCCTTCTTCTATTGTAGGTCTTTTTCACCTTGGCTAGCATATGAGTATAAATCTAAGGCTGAATTTCTCAAATTATATCCTGTAAATTTCTGTACCACCCTCAGCTGTCATTGTTTATCTCCATATGCTGCTTAATTTTTTTTCATGGTGTTTATTACCACCTGAAGTCATATATTATTTAGTCTTTACTATTTGCTCTCATTGCTAAGAGTATAAACTCCTAGAGGGGCAGGAACTGGTTCGTGAAAATAGTGTTTGGCATATAATAGAGGATCCATAAATATTTGTATAAACAAGTATCATGATGTGAAAAAAGGCTTCTGGGGACAAATTCATTTGGAAAATGTTGGATAAACAAAGATAAACAGGTTTATCTACTGCAGGACTCATTGGGCATTTTGATAAACTAATATGTATTATAAATCTCAGGAGGGGGAAAAATATACTGTGGTCCTTCAGCTTTGATCACAGAACTTTTTCTTTTTCCGGCAGTATTGTCCTAATGTAACGAATTACGTACGTACATGTCAGTGGGGAGATTACCCAAGTAGGAGAAAAGTGACTGGAATGCTGGTTGGAGTTTAGAGGATAGGTTTAAGAAAGGGGGCCATGAGTAATGAAGATCTAAGGAGGAAGGAGGTTTTGATGAAGAATGATAAAAGAGGGGAAGATCTGCAAAGATAGGTTTTGGCTGCCTCATTTGTTATACTCCCTTTGAATGTACCGGAAAGATACTACAGAATGTGCCAAGAGCAGCTTGGAAACAACAATTCCTACCTATGTGCCAAAATTATGTACATATATTTTCCTATGTAAACTTTTACACATACAGAAAGGTGAACAGACTATCAATGTAGAGCATGATGGTTTTTCACAAAGTAAACACACATGTAACCAGTATTCAGAAAAAAAAAAACAATATTATCAGAAGTTACCTTTTATCAGTTATCTTTTGGTATTTTGATTTTCTATATTTTACACTTAAAAAAGTATCTTCTGTTATATTTTCCATTTGCTGTTTTTCTTTTTATTATTTTCTATTTTTTGAGATAAACACTAAGAATCATTGTGTTAAAAAAATAAACTGAGGCATATTTAAAATTTTAAACAATTTGTTGAAGCAAAAAATCAATTCCAATTAGGCAGCGCCAAACTGGGAATGGTTAAGAGCACTCCACTGACAAAAGCTAGGGAAAAACTTTTATGTGTAGAGAAAAAAGCAGAAGCAAAGGAAGGGAATTATTTATGATTGGTTTATCTTATTGACTTCTTAACCTTGATGCATTTATACTCTTAAGTTTTGGTTTGCTTACATAGGCTACTAAGGTATTAGAATCCCCTCAGTTTAATGACCTTGTTTAATTAACTATTGCTTTTTAGTCCTTTCCTTCCTAACGCATACACTTTAGGCTATAAAATTCTTAATACTTCTTAAACAACATTCCATATGTTTTAATATATCATATTTTCATTATGAATTCACTAAAATATGTTTAAAATTTTAATTGTGATTTTTTTTCTGGACTGTAGGTTCTTTAAAAATATCGTTTACTTTCAAAAGTGGAGGATTTTCTAATTATTTTTCTCTGATAGATTTTTAATTTAATTCAATTTGTCAGGGAACATGCTCTGAATTATTTTGATCCTTTAACATTTCTAACACTTAATTTATAAGGTCAATTTTGCTTATGGTTACGTGTAAATATGGGAAGATTATGTAGTATGCAGTGGTTAGGCCCAATGTGATATACATATCTCAGTTGAGTTAAGTTTATTTTTTCTTTCTATGAGGTTTTGAGATAAATTATTGAAATCTCCAACAATGATTATGAATCATCTACTTATTTCTATAAATTTTGTGTATTGTGATGCTATGTTATTAGGTGCATACAAATTTAGAATTTTTATGTCTCTTTCCTGAAATACGGCGTTATTTTGAAATGCTTCTCTGTATAGCTAATAATATGTTTTACATTATTTACTTTAATATGAGTTTAGCTACATCAACTTCCTCTTGTTAATGTTAATATGATATACATTTTTTCTATTTAACCTTCCTATAGTTATAGTTATAGTTAAAGTGTTTTTGTTTTAAGAAGAATTAATTTTTTAAAATCAAATCTTCATTTTTGTCTTTTTAATTGGTGGTTTTAGTCTATTTATGTTTTATGTAATTACAAATATTTTAGATTATTTACTATCTTGCTATTTGTTTTTTATTTCATTTTTATGTTACTTTTCCCTCCATTGCATTTTTTATGATTGTTATAATTATTATATATATTACTCATATATTATAGTACTATATGTATTTACATCTATAATCTATGTCTATAATCTATATCTATAATCTATATCTGCCATTTTTATAATAGTTACCTTAGAGACTACATGCATGGTACTTTTGTCACTTTCCAAACAATGTTAGGACGATAGAAAACTTTAATTTATTTATCCTCTTCCTACCTTTTGTGTAATTGTTATCGTTTTAACTTTATATATATTCAAAATAGCACAGGACAGTAATATAGTTTTATATATCAATATATATTTAGATTTATACATATTTTCTCTCTTTCTGTTGCTCATTATTCTTCCCTGTATTTCTGTGTTTTCACTGAGATATTTTTTCTTTCTTCCTGAAAAATTCTCATTAATACTTACTATAGTATGAGTCTGCTGGCAAAAAATTTTTCTCAGTAATTTTTCGATTTGAATGTATTGATTTCACTTTCACATTTGAAGTATATTTTCACTGCATATAGAAACTTTAGTTTGGCAGTTATTTTCTTTCAGTACTTTGAAAATATTATTTACTGGTTTCCATAGTTTCTGTTGAGAATTTACCTAGCATTTTATTATTCTTTTTTAAAAGAAATTCATCATTTTTTGGGGCTTTTAAAAGATTTTTCTTCTTATCTTTGGCTTTTGGCATTTTTTACTCATTTCTCAGGCATGACTTTATTTCCATTTATCCTGCTTAGTTCATAGAACCTTCTGAATCTATATGTTGATACCTTTAATTAGTTTTAGAAAATTTTTGACCATTCTCTCTTAAAATATTGTTATATCATATTATTTCTCTTCCTCCCTTTATGAGACTCCAATGTGTTCCATATGTCACTTAAATCCCTTTCCCCCAATCTTTGCTCTTCAAACTTTGCATGGGTATTTTCTACCGACATTTTTTGTTTTACTACCTTCTGTTGCGTATTTCTGCTTTTTAAAACTTTGTAGTCAAACTTTTTAGTTTTAGAATGCTCGTTTGATTCTTTTTCTGGATTTTAGTTCTCTGATGACATTTTCCATTTTAGGATCTGTTTCCTTACATATATGAATCGCAATTATTTTAAAAGGCCATTTCTTATAATTCCAATATCTGTATTATCTGTGGTTTTGTTTCCAAAATCTTTTTTCCTTCTTGGTCTTGTCTCTTGGAATGTCTAGTAATTTTATAATTAAACGATGGGATTGTTTACGAGAAAGTATATAGATTCTTTTGATCACATCCTTGTAGAAAGGATTATCCTTATCCCTCTTACAAGCAGCTAGTGTAAAGGCCTGTCACCTTAATAAAAACAGGATGTGAATTGACTTGAGGCTGGATTGGAGTTTGAATAGGGCTTGGTTTATCTATGGTTTTCCACCATTGCTCATGTGTAGCTCTGTAGCATTCTTATCCGAAAGCCCTGGGTACTTACCAGGAGTCTTTCTTCTTGACTAGTCCTAAACTCCAATACCTGTCTCCTCTGCACTATGAGATTGCCAATGTGTCGGCTATCCTTTTCAGTGACTTTCTTCTGCTTTGTTTCTTGGGAAATTCTTTAGACCTTGGGCATGTCGGATTTCAATTTTCGGTTCTTCACACTTTAGATTTCTGCAGGCTCTGCTGGATTCTTTGCCTCTTAGCTGGAGTTCTTTACCACCATCACTTTCCACCCCCCTCACAGTTACTGCCCAGTATCAGGCTCTGATAGGATAGAGGTTCTTGAGAATGTCAGATTCTCTGTAGTTCTCTTTTCTGTTTCTGTCCGTTCAAGTCTTGATTGCTTTGGTAGCTCTTAAATGGCATGAAGTATTATCTGCAGCTCATAGATTTCATTTCTTTTTTTAAGCTGAAGGGTGGCTCTGCTATAGCTATTCCATGATACCTAGAGTAGACATGCTACCAAATTAAATTTTTTTACCATTCATTTGTTTAACACTTAAGTGCCATAAAGTGTGAAAAATGCTTTAGATATTCAATAATTTATTAATTAAGCATTTATTGAGCATCTACTAAGTGCTCATTACCTTATAAGCACCTGGGCTACATCAAGGAATACACCATCAAAATAACTGTCCTCATACACCTTCAATTCTGGTGAGTAGGATTAGAGATAAGCAATAAATATTATTCATCTTCATTTATAGGTGACAAAACCGAGACACAGTGAGGCTTTTAAACTTGTCCAAGGCCAAATAGTTAATGAGTGATAAAATAAGTATTTACAGCCATGTAGCTCTCTGAAGCTTTGTACTATTTCATGTGAAGAATATTTATACTTATTTGACCTTTCCCAAGAATGAGATCTTGGCTATTTATATACTTTGAAAATCTTGGGAGAATTGCCTGTATAGACTAAAGTTATTACTCATGAAATACTTTAAATAGACCTATTCTGCTTTCAAAACGAAAAAGTGAGGTGGGCAAAAGTTCCTGTGGAGAAGTGTCCTCAGTTTGCAGCACTCAGCTCCATAACTTTTTTTATTTTTTTATTTTTTTATTCTTGAGCCAGCTCTTTGTTTCTGGCTTTTATTTTCCCTAATTCTCAAACTATACACCATGGCCCTCTGCAATCACTGAGAAGTGGTTTGGTTGTACTTCTCTGCTTGACTCATCTCTGCTTGACTCAATGTACCACTAAGGATATACTTTTGGTTTTTGCCATTCAGGTTTACACACCACAGTGAAGGTAAGAAGCCGATCTCTATGCAGCTTTCCCACCATTGTGACTGAATAGCATTAGGTTGATACTTAAATATTTCAGCTGCTCACTTAGTCCATAAGTCAAATTCTTTGCACTTGAGTACCCTTTGGCTCTCTAGACACATAGAGTAAATTGTTTTTTAATCTGGCATTTATTTTCACTTGACTCATTTTTAAAGTCTTCTTCATTTTTTTTTTTTCTGTTCACTTATAACTCTATTAGCTTGAAGACACCATTCATTTTGTAAGCAGTGCTTTAAACACATTTCATCTATCAGGATTAATTTTGTTGAATGCACCACCAAATAAATATATTAAAAACAACTGTAACACTTCATTAATCAAAATGCCAACTTCTACAGATATAAAATACCCCCCACCTTAAAATTATCTTCCTTTGCTTATGAGTACTTGTTTGTTTGACTAAAATATAAAAAGTGATATAAAATGCTGTCATTCTATTAGAATATGTATTCAGGATTTGAAGGTGCAATCCATTATAATTAGGCTAATTAATTATTATATGGTCAAATGAGCAACAAATGCACATGCAAAATCTAAAAAGTTAATTATTTGAAAATTGGTTAATCAATTGTGCGTTCAAATGCACATTTGTTTTAGCATGCAGACACTTTTCACTTTTACAAGAGATTAGTCTGGATAAAAAAACCATTAAAGTAAAACATTTTCAACATATCTCTGCTCTATGGGGGAAGAAAATAAATTAAGATCAAATGGAAAGGATTCTTAAAAATCAAAACCATTTTTCTATAAGCAACCTTAAAAAGAAAAAATATTAGTGTGAACATTCATTTACAATAAAAAAAATACATCAATCCGAAATTACCTACTCTGTGGGAGGTATTCGACTTGACCATAATTAAAAAGAAATCTCCGTCATGTTAAGTGACCTGCCACCTGCATAAAGTCCCTTCAAAGGCCAATATCCAATGGAATTGTTCTCTTTTAAAAACAAAACTAGAATCATGTAAAGATGTACAAATCTCCAGCAGCTAAGTGGTTTCAAACAAGCTGCTTTCATCTTCAAATTTCATAATATGCATAGCTTAAAAAAAGAGCAGGGGGAAGGATGGGGGCCCAAGGACAGTCACAGTGTCAGCAAAAACAAAAACCCTAACAAAATATAGAGAAATTATGAAAAGAATGGTTGTTAAAAAGAACACATAGCACATGTTACCCATTCTTTTGTACATTCATCAGGGAGTGAAATCTACTGAAAGCAGAGAAAATGTTTCAGAAATAAGATTCTGTTGTTCATTCAAGATGATTTCTAGAAGTCCTCTGTGGGAGAAGCAGGAGAAAAGATGCTAAATGGCAGAATAAAGCACAGAGGTGAAATGTACTTATTCTACTATAACTATTATTTATTTTGGGGAATAGACATGGATACATTGAGAACATCAGATTAGCACCGGCTTTGAAAGGCAGTCTCATAAATATGGACTTTATGTGATGGGTAGTGGATAGTCATGGAAGGTTTTCAACTCAAAATTATGACTTCATTTAAATTGAATGTTTAAAAAAAGTTTAGTCAGTTTAGGAACAATTGGAAAAAAGGGTATTTGTGACAGAGAATTGTTTGAGATTCTTTAGTTAATTGAGGTATGTTTGAATTTTGAAAAAGTAAGAAAAATGAAAGCAATAAATTAGAGTCATTTCAAAGATTGAATCAATGTGACAGGAACAGGTAGACATACCTCAAATTTAATGCTCTAAGGCTAGAACAATGATGTTACCATGGAAAGAAACAGAAAAATTAGAATAAGTAATATGTTTAAACTTAAGATGATAAGTTTAGTTTTGGAAATTTGAGCTTGAAATGACAAGGCAACAAGTACAGATATTAGTAGAACTACTCTTGTTGCTTTGGGGAGTCATCTAAACCAGAATGGATCTGCTCAAAAGGAAAAAGTTGAGGAAAGGAGGTCTCAGTATGAACTCTCAGTAAGCAGAGAGTAAAAGGATAAGACAACTAAGGTGAAAAGAGGAACCAGCAAAAGAGGTGGGGAAAGGAAACAGGAAGACAACCAAACAGCATAGAATCACATAAGCCAATGGTATAGATGGTAACATATAACAAACCTCACGATATTAAGGGTGAGAAAGGACAGAAGTTCTGTGTAAGGGTAGTTAATTAGTGTTTAAAAGCAGAGATCAATAAAATTAAGGTATAAAATAGGGTCATGGGATTAAGGTTTAGGTAAGTGTCAAAGATGCAATGTCGTTAAGCAGAAGGAGTTATGGAGAGCGTAATGAGGCAATAAATTAGTCTTTTAGTAAAGACAACATTGAGCATATAGTATGTTCAAGGTATGAGGCTGGGCAACATGAGACATGATTCATACTCTTAAGGAGTTTATACTCTGGATTGGGAGATGGAAAGAATAATATAATGCAGCAAGTGATCATATAAGAAGGAAGATGCACTCTATAATAGCTGTTAACCAGTTTATACATGGAAAGAGAGCAAACCCCGTGGACAGAGGATTACACCAAAGGCCTTAACAAAAAGTAGCCCTAAGCATAGATATAAAGGACATAAAGACATATATAAACAGATAAAGGGAGAAAAGAAAGCACTCTAGATAGAGAAGGCTAGATGTTGAGAAAGTGTTAGGTGTTATGGTAGACATAACCTAATGCCTACCAAAGTTCATTCTCCAACTCCCTATTGTCTGCTCACAGAACTCACATTTATTCAGGTAGCAATGGAGAACTTCTGATTTCAAGAGAATTAGGGTCTTATCCTAGCTTCAGGGAATGGATTGTGATTGGTGTAAATTAGAAATGGTGTTCTCATGTACCTTTGCCATTGATTGGTCCAAGGTAGCCAAGTAATTCAGTTCTGCCATGAGAAATAAGAGAGTATTGCTTAAAAGGTGGCAAACTTAGTTGGCCCAGCCTTTTGTCCTTTTGACTTTTCCTCTTTGTTCTGCTTATAAAATAGACTAATTCCTTAAGGAGTAGTAGGTAACTTGTAACCATGTGAACATGCAATGAACACAAAAGTTAAAACACTAAATGTGGCTGAGCAGAAAGGTATAAAGAGTCCGAGTCTTTGTTATTGTCACTGAGCAGCTGTATTGTCTCATGAGAAAAAAACAACTATTTGTAGCAACTATTTAATCACTTTTTGTTACTTGCTGTCAAATAATTCACAACAGACTTAGATTTTAAGCAGTTAGGACAATGGAACACTGACAAGTTGTTTGCAAAAGGCCAAAAGAGATTTCTAGAGAAATGTCAGATTTGATCTCTAGACTGACTGTCCTCCTGAAAACGAAATGCTGGGTAAAAATTATTTTTAAAATACTCTTTAATTGCATTCATTAATGGCAAGAAATAAGAAATATACAGGTCAGAGACTGTGGTGTACCTGGGTACCCAGATAAGTGCATAAAGAACATTCAGAACAGGCCCCCTCTATTTTTTTTTTTTTGAGAACATTATCCATAGCATGAGAACTTGAGTATTGATATTTGTGAGATTGTGAAATTCAAGAAGTGAAAAAACAAAAACGAAAACAAAAAACATTCTGGAAGCTGCCTAAAGTGAGAGTCGAATAAATCCTTTACATAAAGTTGGGGCCAAAAGGAGTGTACATCGAGTATCTATTGACTAGAAATACTCTTTGGGGAAGTATAAGAAAAATTGCCAGTGCCAAAACCTGGTATTTAGTAGAAAAATTTTAAAAAATATATGCCGTGATATTTGTAGCCACAGTTCAATTTTGTGATCTAAACACATGCTATGTGGATGGGGAAACATCCAAGTTGAGAATTCAGTTTGAAGTGCTCCCAGTCACTTGATGGAACAGAGACAAATTCTTTGGAGAATAACCCACCTTCAAAGCAGTCATTAACACTTTCCACAGGTAAAGTTCCAAGGCATACGAGCAGCGTATGATATTTTTTTCATTAGATCCAAAAAAATAAGCTGTCCTATGTGAGAAAGAAAACAGAAATTCAAACTACATATTTTTGAATTATAGGACACAGAATACAAAATATGCAAAAGTTATTAATTGAAAAAGTTTATTTCGATAAATAAAATATGAGAAAATTTGAAAAAGCACCAAACAGAACTCCTAGAAATGAAAACTGTAATTGTTAAAATGAAAAACTCAGCGGGCTAGTAATAGATTATACGCATCTAAGAAAAGAATAGGTCAGAAAAAAAGCTGAAGGCATGATCTTAATAGCCTAGAAAGATAAAGAAATGGCAAATATCAAAAATGGTCAAAATATAGGGGAAATAAACAGAAAAGGTCAAACACATATATGCATGTATGTTTATGTATGTGTATATATACATATATGTATAATACATATTTAGTTGAAATTTTTGTTTGATGAGAGAGAGTGGAGCAGAAGAAATATTTGAAGATATTACAGCTGAGAACTGCACAGAAATGATGAAAGATACCAATATCATTCAACAAATTCAACAAATCCCAAGCAAGGAAATAATAATAAAAAATTCACACATAGGTTGAACTGAAGAACATCAAAAATTTTCAGACAATTATATGCCTTTAAAAAAAAAAACTCTTAGCATGCTATTGGGAAATAGTGGAAATGAAGTACATGACTATGTGTTGGGAACTGCCTGTCATGAGCTGGGGTCTGTCAGACTCTGAGATGTACAATTGGGTGGGCCCAGCAATAATCCATTGTAAAATGGAAATAGTACATTTGAAATTGAGAATGAGCAGAGGGCAAAAGCAAGCTGGCTTCCATTTCGTCTGCCGTTATTATACCAGCAAACACTTAGCTCACAATTTTAGTTGTAATTTAGTTCCAATAAGATGATTGAAGAAAATGAAGTCAAAGCTTGGTTTATGACTAGGTCAGCTTGGTACATTGGTGCCTGCCCATATAATAGCAACTTCACTACAGCCGTATTCAGTGGATTTGAAAGACAGAGGTGAGAGAAAAATTCACCCAGTAGGCAGAGCTGGTCCTATACTTTGTGTAAAGGAGTATATGGGCTATGGGCAGTGGCATGAAAGAAAAAGATGGGATGGTCAGAGACAAAAATGTATGGGGTAGAGGCAAATGGATGAATATATGGAAAGGGACACACAGTTTAAAGACCTTCGCATTGGTTACTAACCCCTGCCGGAGAGCAACTACTACAGAAAAAAAAAAACCCACTAAAAAACAAAGTATATCACATAATTTGGCTGATTGATGTCACTAGAGTGCATTAGCGACCCCAGTGCTGGAACAATAGGCACATGAGCAAAGCGAACATGATACCAAGATGGAGGTTCTGCATGGAGAATTTTCACTTTAGTAAGACTAAGCTTGCTACTACCTTCATCAAATTTCCAATCTGTCAGCAGCATATACTAACATCGAACTTCCAAAATACACCATTTCTTGAGGAGTCCAGCTGGCCACATGGTGGCTTGAGAGAGTCAGGTGTGCACTTCACAGCATTTCAGGGCAGGGCAAGGTGCTGGCCATCCTAACCCTGGGCTGACTATGCCCACGGTTCTTTTTGACAGGCAACTCTGTTGGTGCCCTTTGCCCACTCTGCATCAAGGTGTTGTTTCTTTCGGGGTTGTGCATCCACCATGGGCTTGGATGGTGGGCCTGTGGGAACAGGTGATTGACTTCCCTGCCCCAGACAGCTTTGCATTTTTCATTTCACATTAGGCCCTGCAAATTATGAAGCTGGCCCAACCTGTAAGAATAGACAGGATCAGGCTTCCTATACACATATTGTTGATAAAGTAAGATTACAGTTATATGTTGTTTAACAGCAGAGATACATTCTGAGAAATGCATCATTAGGTGATTTTGTCATTGTGTGAACATCACAGAGTATGCTTACACAAACATAAATAATATGGCCTACTACATACCTAGGCTATGTGGTGTAGCCTATTGCTTGTAGGCTACAAACCTGTACAGCATGTTACTATACTGAATACTGTGGGCAATTATAATACAATGATAAGTATTTGTGTATCTAAACATATCTAAACATAGAAAAGGTACAGTATAAAAGATAAAAAATAGTACATTGGTATAGGTCACTTACCATAAATAGAGCTTATAGAACTGGAAGTTGCTCTGGGTGAGTCAGTGAGGAAGTAGTGAGTAAATGTGAAAGCCAGGCTATTACTCTACACTACTATAGACTTTATAAACATTGCACACTTAGGTTACACTAAATTAATTCAAAGAAATTTTTCTTCATTGTAAATTAACTTTAGCTTACTGTAACTTTCCCTCTATACAAATTTTAATTGTGAAAACTTTTCAGCTCTTTTGTAACAACACTTAGCTAAAGACACAAACACATTATACAGCAGTACAAAAATAGTTTTTCTTTTTATCCTTATTGTATAAACATTTTTCCACTAAAATTTTTATTTTTTATCTTTTACTTTTTAAACTTTGTGTGTGTGTGTGTGTGTGTGTGTGTGTGTGTGTGTGTGTGTTTGAGTGAAAAACTAAGACAAATCACATACATTAGCCTAGGCCTACATGGGGTCAGGAATATCAATACACTGTCTTCCTCCTCCACATCTTCTCCCACTGGAAGGTCTTCAGGAGCCTTAACACACACGGAGCTGTCATCTCCTATGATAAACATGCCTTTTTCTGGAAATTCTCCAAAGGACCTGCCTGAGAATCTTCTAGAGGAAGTGTCACTCTTTTCGGAAATATGTCTATAGTGATTGGCTTGATTTTTTTAGCATCATAAATTTGCTTGTAAACAGAAAACATTCCATGAACATTTTTATTAGTGAAAACCTTTTGGTGTTGGGGTCCATATTTTCAAACTTTTAGGGAGCTTTTGAGGTCTACAAAAGATTTTGCTAACCCCTTCGCAGTATATTTTCTTGGGTATTCTTTTTATTCTCCTACAGTTTTTCTTTCTCTTGCCTCTTCTTCAGTTATATATTCTGTTCCAGTTCCAATAACTCTTCATTAATCAGTTTCTCAGAAATCACCTCTAGGAGCTCCTTAATGCCATCTCCATCCACACATAGCTTAAAGTCGTGTGCCATCTCAAACGTAACCTTGTTAATTTTTGCAACCTCCTTATCCTTGGCAAATCCTTTGAAGTCATGAGCAGAACTCTTGTGTGTCTTCTTCCAGATGCCATTCATACACCTTGTGGTGACATCACCCCAAACCCAAGTCAGGTCTTGATGCAGTTATTGATGTTGTAATCTTTCTAGAACCACTTCCATATCTTTCCATTGCCTTCGTCAGCTGCAGCAATAGCGTGGGCAAGGGTCCTCTTCAGGTAGCAGACTTAAATCTTCTATAGGTCCTTGATCTATTGTTTAGACCAAAGAAGTGGTGTCCAGAGGAAGCCACACCACTTTGATATTGTGATGAAGATCATCAATCAAAGGAAGTTCTCTGGGAACATCATGAGCAATGAGCAAAATCTTGAAAAGTATGTTATTCTCCAAAAAGTACTTCTCCATTTTCTTGCCATAGCTATTCAGGAGGACATCTTGGAAAAAGAGCTTGGTCATCCATGACTTCTTATTGCTCCTGTAGTACACTGGCAGTATGTGCTTATTGATACGCTTGAGGGCCTTGGGTTTTCACTGCGCAAGATCACAAAGGGTTTTCATTTGTAGCCTGCAATATTGCCCCTGAACAACTGTTAGCCCATCCTTAAAAGCCTCGAAAACCTGCATTGACTTGGCCTTTTTATGGTTGAAAATCCTCTAGGCATTTATTTCAAGACTATGAAGTTCTCATCCATATTTAATATTTGCTCTGGCAAGTAATTTTCCTCCAGAATCAGCGTATTTAGAACTTCCAAAAAATTTTCAGTTGCTTTTACATCAGCACTCCCAGACTCACTATTTACTTTTATATCATGTAATGAATAACAATTCTTGAATTGTTTAAACCACCCAGAGCCAGCAGTAAATTCAACATTATAGTTGAATTTAGCATTTTTCTTTCAGCATAGCAAATGAACATTTTGCTTTGGCTGTGATTGTCATGGTGCTGAGAGGGATACACTCCTATGTATGGTCTTCAATTTGGATGATTAGAAGTTTCTCCAAGTCTGATACATTCTCATCTTAAAGTTTTTAGTCTCATTATCTTCAATGAAGTAGATCCTTTAACAGCTTCCATTTCTTTGTTTTTGATCTTCAAGATCATAGTTATGGAGGGATGGAACATACCTGACTGTTGAGCAACAGCCATCACTGATTTTCCATCTTCGTAGTCCTTAATCACTTTTACTTTTGTTTCCAGGTCAGTCACTCAATGTACTCTTGCTGGCAACATTAGCAGCGGATTTTGTAAGCTTAGGGGCTGTGACAAACAAACAACACAAGATTAAATCAAGCACAAGAGAAAATGATGCAATCGAGAGATAGAAACCCTGAGATGTATGAAGCTGCTGGCGCAACATGACATAGTGTTTTGTTTTGTTTTATTTTAGTTTATATTTTATATTTTCAGTCTTTAAATTTATTTTTCAATTGTAGCTGACATACAATATTACATTAGTTTCAGGGGTACAACATAGTGATTAGACATTTATATACCTTATGAATTGATAAGCCCAATAAGTCTCATACCCATTTGACACCATACATAGTTATTACAATATTATTGGCTATATTCCATATGTTGTGCTTTATATCCCAGATCTACTCTGGCTTTGTTAATTTCTCAATTGTTCTTAGCTTTTATTTTTTATTTATTTCTGTTTTTAAAAATTGTCTTTCTTTAACTTTGGATTTAATTTTATCTGTTTTCTAGTTTCTGGAGTTTACAACTTAAATTTTATTTTAAGTCTTTTAATTTAAATTCTTAATAGAAGATAACAATCAAACCAAAGAGGTTCTTTTATGCAGCAAGCAACATCACAGTCCTAAATTCTGCAAGCGAAAGATCTTTTCTCTCCCCAGTTAGTGTGTTTCCTTCTTGCTCTCAGCTAGGCTGTAGCCAGAAGGATGATCATGAACAATGTGTGTGCTCAAGGTCTTTTCTTGCTAAAGCCTTGATGTACATTGTGTTTTATTTCTCAGAGCAGTACTCAAGTTCTGTTTTATCATATAGGGTAGCTGAAATATTATGGGAAGAGGAAGTAGGATTGATGGGAATGGTGGGAAGAGCAGGAATGGTAGGGAAGGAGAGGAGGGAGAGGAAAAGAGAGAAAGAGGGAAAAAGCAGTGAAGAGAGACGAGGCAGAAGGAAGTAAGGAGAGCCTCGCAGGCAGGGAAAGAAGACAGATCAAAAGAAAATTATAAATTAAACCGATTCTAGTTACTGGCTGGTTTAAATGGGAATTGCGGGTCATCCAGGAGTCTAAACACTCATTGTAGCAGTCATTGTTAAATATTTGTTGAATTAAAACAATTTAAATTAACTTTTGGATTATAAAGAGGGAGAAGAAGGGTAGCATTGCTGAGAATAAAAAGGAGCTGTTGCAAAAGAGATGATAGAAATCATAAAACATTATTGATCTAAAATAAGAAAACAAATCATTTATAATAAATGAAGTGAAAAGCAGGAAATCTGGAAGAAAAATGTTAAGGCTCAGGAAGCTGCACTGGCTGTGTTGTCTGTGACATTTAATATGCCACAGAGGAAGTGTAAAAAGTAAACTCTCCTCCATAGAAGGCATAGCTATACAATGTCACTGCTGTGATTTTAGTTCTTTTAGATGCTGTTCCCCTGAGTGAAATAATTATTTCAGTGCTGATTTACTTTTGTTTCTCATTATGAGATCTAAAAGCTAATATTTAACTGTATCATGGATGAGTGAGATCAGAGGTGGCCATGGTTTTAAAATATACACAGTTACATTTCTGAAAGACTGCATACCCAGTTGTTAACAGTGGCAATTTGTGGGAGTGGGGATGATGATGAGAAATACTTTCACTTTTCACTTAACAAATATTTGTAGTTTATGGCAAAGTTAATTTTCAACATTAAAATTTTCAACATTTTTCTCTTCCTTCCCTATCTTACCCTTCCATATTTAAAGTTTCTCTTGAAATTACAAAATAGATACATGCTTATTGTAACAATTCATGGTAATTTATTTAACCAATTCCTACTGACAGATTTTTAGGTTGTTTATAAGTTTCTGCAATGACGAACACAGTAAAGGTGATCATATTTGTATGTTTCATATATTTCTGTATTACCATAGGATGAATTCATAGAAATAAAACTGCTGGGTCAGAACAATTGTGCATTTTTATTTTGAGAAATGCTACTAAATAGCTGTCATAATGTAGTAATTTATACTTCCACAAAAGTGCATGATTGTGCTAATTTTCTCTTACATTCATCAGCACTGGACATTATTATAATTTTTAATTGTGGCTTGTCTTACAAGTAAAATTAATTTCTTCTTGTTTAAATTGAATTATTAGTAATGGGAATAGTTTCATATGTTTAATGGTGGTTATGTTATTTAAAAAATGATTTATAAGAGCTTTCTATATAAAGTGATTTTTACCTTCTACCATACATGTTGAAAGTATTTTCTGCCAATTTGTAGTGTCTGTTACCTTTGTTTATGGCATATTTTCATGTAAGACTATTGTGGTTTGTGTAGTCAAATACATCAATCATTTTCTTTTGGGTTCCTGGGTTTTATGTCATGATTAGAAAGAATGATAGAAATATTTTTATCTACATCACTGTCATCTTCTTGGTGAACAGTAGTACTCAAAAATTGGTTCTAAAATTCATAGAACTATTTTACAAAGCTTTAGGTAATCAAGTTGATGGAAAATATTAGCCACCTTAAAATTATTTAATAAATTATTAAAATTATTTTAATAAAAGCCTATCTTTTGTGTACATTATTCCTTCTTTATCTTTCTAAGTGTTTCTAGAAACAATTGCATGCTACTCGGAAGGCTAAATGAAGGTTAAAAGATATTTCTACAACAAAAAAAAAGAATAAGTTCTCATTTTGCAATTCCTATTGTGACTAGAATACAATGTACATTCATTTTTTTTTTCCTTAGAGAAGAAATCATGTCGTGCTTTCCATTTATTGACGTATTAGTTTGTTCCCAGGTAACAAGCCAGTGGAGATGGAGATGCGTATCTGTGTTAGTACTGCTGTGAGAAACAGCTCTTGATACTGAATTCCTGCATCTACCATCACCATGAAGGCATTTGCTGGATGTTAAGCTTAATATTGAATAAGCCACACCATGCTTTGCCAAATGAGTGTGAGATCACCAAGGCTTGAAGAGAGAAGAGAAATACAAATTACTATCATTTACTAAATTTGGTCATCTCATACAGTTACAGTCTGTCCATTTTTCTATCTCAGCATGTGTAAGCCCTAGCTATCCTTTAAAGCTCAACTCAAACATAATTTTCTCTGTGATGCCTACCTTAACCTCGCTATCCAGGATTTATAGATCTGTTTTCTGAATTCACATGGCTCTTTAAGCACACCACTCTTCCCCAAGTATCTATGTCTATCTTGCTTTCTAGTTATTTAAGTAGCCATGATTTATTCCTATTAGAATATAAACTTACTGGGGAAAAGGTTTGTCTAAATGAACTTGGTATTTACTCATAGTAAATACTCTTCCAAAAGGGTAAAAACAATTAAATTTGATCAGATAGAAATACGGAAATTCAAAATTAAAACTCAGGAAACAAGTTTCTGAATAAGAAAGAAGGACCAGGAAAGTTATTGAAAAGTTGATAGTTACACTAGTTAATGCAGTTAGAATGGCTGGCAAACAGGAAATAAATAAATAAATAAATAAATAAATAAATAAATAAATAAGTAAGTAAGTAAGTAAGTAAGTAAGTAAGTAAATAAATAATCAAGCAAGCCCAAATGTAGGCTTCCTTACTTTTTTTCCTCAGAGTGTTAAAACTTATAGTGGTCTGTCCTGTTATTTGAGGGACTATTTAATAACCAAAAAAAAGTTTATTTCATAAATTAAATTTGAAATCAAAACAAATAAAGACACAAAAAGGATTATTGAACTAGAAAGACAAGAAAATTAACATACGTAACAACTAATCTATAGTTTGAAATTTACTATTAGTCTTACCATTTGGATGATATTTATCATTTACATTGGTATGATTCAGGCAATCCACATTTCATATAAATATAACTAATCTTTACTGATTTTCTTTGACATGAAATTTTAGTCTAATATGTAACTGTAGAGCAAAAAAAAAAAGATTTTTGAAAACAAGATTTAATCTTCTCAAATGAAATGATATTTCATTTTATCATTTTATTTAAAATACAGGGGTTGGCTTTGGGATTCTTTGAGATCTACATTGAAGCCACACACCTGCTGGATAGCTTGTCTGGGTGTGCTTGAATCAAAGCAATATGATTTTCTTCAATGGAAAAATAGCTAATTAAGTTGCTATCATTCCTTAGTCATCATCAGAGAATAGCTGACAATTGATTTGGGAAGGTAGGGAGTATCTTATAAAAGCTGGCACTGATTTTTTGAAAAATTTATTTTATTGAATCTGTATCCTAATGATTAACACAGAAATTCCTCTAGCAATTATGGACTCTCTTATAAATGACTGTCTCATAATTTACAGCTTGCCAGGAGCAGCTTCAATTCAAAACATGTGTGTAATTCACTCTTCTGGCTCATTTTCATCCCATCTCCCCACCCAGTTCAGACTCTCTCACATGTATGAAACGCTCCATGCTGAGATTATGTGTTCCTCTTTACCAGAAAAACTGTCCTACCACACAGAGAATACTATAAAGAATTCCATAGATCAGGTTTCACACTTTATTTCTAATCACTAATTTCAGCCTCCTCTTTCTTCTACCAGGTTTTTTCTTTTCATCTTCAATTAAAAAAAAAAAAACAAAACTATCAGAGTTATAGAGAAACAACTCAGTTTATAAATTTGAAGTTTAGTTCCTTTTTAATTTATATTTGTCTTTCTCTGGTTGGGATGCTGATGATATGTGAAATTTCCAAATTATGAGTATTAATAGATAAAAGAAAAAAGAAAAAAATGATTTGTTGACCATATCAGCCAAAAATTCCTACCTGAACAATAAACACTTGAATAAAGAACTATATTAAATTTTCTCCATCCCATAAAAGATATGTAATTTGGCCATAGCTCACATCTTTATTAGTAACAATATTTACGCTATTATTAAATGGGTTTATTTCTTTTCTATTGTGTATGATAATGAGGGTTGAGAAAAAACAGATAGTCATATTAAAAGCTCTGAGCCTATATAGTGGTGGGTTACATTGCCAGGAGGATAAATTTTTTGCTAAAAATGTATTGAATTTTTTAATGCACTGTACCTTGTCAGGTTTCCCAACAAGGAGACAGGGTAAGGAATGAAGGTGGGGAAAGACTTAAATTAATAGACAAAGCTGCAAAAGATATTGTATCACAAAGGGCTAGCCAGGGAACCATAAAAATGGAGACAAAGAGATGGATCTGGGACCAATACTATTCATTCAATTAATATTTTCCAACCACCTATGATGGGCTGGACTATGGAGCAAAGTTCTAGGGACAGTGTAGTAAATATGAGAGTCACTGTGCTCTAGCACGCCACCCATCTCCCACTCCCCCCCTCCCCACCTAATTTTCAGTCTAGTGTAGGCTGAAAGGGGCTAGGAGGAGGTAGCAGCAGCAGAAGAGATAGTCAGTCATGAGGACAGAATGGAGTGTACAAATTGGGAAAGTATGCTTCAGGTCTAGGGCCCTCATGGCATAAGTGTTTCTTTGAACTGTCCTAATGTGGTTTTATCAAGCTGAAGTTAATAGGCTGAAAGATACAGAGATAACTAAGACAGTTTTTGAATACAGGCATGTAAATTTAGCAGGTGCCACATTTGGTATACACAAATTATGTATTACGAGGCAGTATGTGAACCATGCCATTAAAGAGGAAAGAAATAATTGAAAATTTACTGAATGTCGTAACACCAGCTATGTACATTGTCTCCAATGCCCCGTGCTCCTTCTTTGATAAAGCTGCCTTGCCGTCAACTGCCAACTCAGGGAAGCAATGATGGGCTATATTTTGCCTAGATGCGGCCAGTGTTTGGACTGGCAGTGTAGTTCTGAACCAAATCAGCTATAGTCTATAGCTTGGTGAATTATACACGATGTAGCCAGGCCTGAAAATATAAATTGGCCAACTTGATTATTTTTCATTAGAATTGAGCTCAGAGCCACTAAGAAAACAGAGCAATTAGCATGGGAAGGTAAAGGCAAAATCATGATTCAGAGAGTTGAGCGGAACTGTGCAGTCCATGAAAAAACCAGAATATTGGAGTCAGGTTAACAAAGAAGCTTTAGCACAGTCCTGGAACTCCGGGAGTGTCCTGGGATCCCCTCCTCTGCCTACCTGATAAGATTACTTAACATTTCAGGGTGGTACGAGGATGACAAGGGCAGATTAGGGAGAATAATGCTGGTGAAGAACCTGAATTAGCTTAGGAAAGAATAGGAGAAAGGAAATTCAAAGCCTCAAATACAAACAACTGCTTTGAGGAGTTTTACCGTGAAGGGAAGGAGAGAAAAGGATGGGGCAGTGACTAGAGGAAGGAGTTGGTCAGGAGTGGAAGTTTTCTGGGGAAAACAGTGAAAATAACACTTTTATGTTGATAGGAAAGATTCAGAAAAAAAGGAAAACAACTGCAATGCAGGAACGAAGGGGTAGAGTTGTTAGATTGACGTCCTTGAGCAGGTGAGAGGCAGGCAGTTAGAACTTTGTGATGAGAAGAAGACAGTACTGGCTCCGGCTGTTTGTAAATAGGTAGCTGTGGCCATGATAGCTTGTGGAAATTCCCTGCTGATTGTTTTTATGTTCTCAGTGAAACTGGAAAAGGCATGAGCAACTTGAGAGGAAAGAAGGAGTGGAGGTACAGGAAACTGAAGGAGGGAAGGGCAAAATGTGACACTTTTGAAAGAGAGAATGAGGGACTGCAGAGATGTGATGGTAAGGCAGCATTTGGGGGCCCGCTTGATGGTCAGGAAACAGGAATTTAAACTGAAACCAGTCAAAGTCAGTTGCTTCGTGGGTCTGGGGTAGGCGTAGACTTGAATTGAATAATATTGTGATTGGCCAAGTGAGGTCTACAAAGAAGCTAGAAATAGGGGTATAGTGGGGCATGAAAGAGGATGGCTATAGTAATTAGCTATGGAATTTAAACTTATCAGGGGGAAGTGTGAAGTTGTGAGGGGGTGAAAGAAAGTGAAAAGGTGTCAGGTGAGGTACCCTAGGTGTAGGAATGAGTGGCTAAGACAGGACAGAGGACGAGGTCCCTAGAAGAGAGAAACACAATGAACAGTATTCTAATTCTATTAAAAAGAGCTGTTTATGAGTCTTTTTCTCCTAAAAAATCAGGGTTTCGCAACGTTGGCACTATTGAATTTTTAGACTGCAAAATTCTTTATTATGTATAGAGAGAGCTGTTCTGTTTACACTGTAGGATGTTTAGCAACATCCCTGACTTCTATCCACTCGATGCCAGAAACACCTTGCCAGTGGTGACAAAACAAAACTATCCCCGGGCACTACCAAATGTCCACTGGGAGACAAAATCAGCCTTGAGTGAGAACCACACCAGTAGACCATAGGCTTCTTAACAGGGAATGTACCTTTTTCATTATTGTATTACCAATGTTTAAAAGATACTTGGGCACATAGTGAAAATTCAATTAGAAGTGCGACACACAATATTTTTAGTAAAAGTCAATAGGTGCTATGTTGACTGTCTCTAAGGTCACTCCCAGTTGTGGTGATTTCGTAGGAGAGCTCACAAGATCCAGCATATAGTCACATTCCCAGTGAAGATTTACTGCAGCAAAAGGCACAGGGTACAATCATCAAAAGGAAAAGGCATGTGGGTTAAGTCTGGGGGAAGTCAGGTGCAAGCTTCAAAGGATCTGTCATAGTAGACTCACAGGGGGTGCCCTTAATTCCCCCAACAACAAGTTGTGACAACTTACTGCTGGCTGTTCCCACCACTGAAGCTTGTTAAAAGCTCAGTGCCAGGGCTGGCTTTTATTGGAGGCTGGTCATGCAGGCACTCTCTGACTGGAACCCAAATTCCAGAGTTCCCCCTTCCCCCCCCCCAAAAAAAGCAGTATTTTTTGTACAACTTAGGAACAGTGAACCAATTGTGTCAGTTCTAGAAATAGTAGGAAACTTCCATTCCAAAATTCAAGTTCCCAGACGCCAACCAAGGGTCAACTTTGTAAGCAAGACTTTCAAAGGATAGAAGTCAAGTCTGCTGTGTGACTCTTCTCTTTGCAAGGGATTTATGTAACATCACATAGTGAAACAACACAATTTCCACCTAATTCCTTTCTTCAAGATTCTTAATCCCTGCCCAACTGCCTCATTTCTCATCTTTTTTTCTATACCAATTTGCAAAAAAAGAAATGTCTATAGTTCAGTATTGCACAGCTCTGTGTACCCCATTTCTTTGGAAAGTAGTTCAGGGGTCACTTCTTGATTATAAGGAATGATGTCAGGAGATCCAAAACTCTCTACCTCTCACTGCAACCTGCCAAGAAAACAAGATATTCTCCATGTTAGTTAATAAAGAAACCAAAAGAAGGGCTTTTATTCATGTAATATTTAAGAAAACTGTCACAGCTACTTTAGAGCAAAATATACTTAATAGAAGGAACTTATTCTTGAAATCACTGCAGCAAATTACTGCAGCAAAATTATCAACACTAGTTGCTTGATCTGTTGGCCAGATAAAAAATATTGTCCAACTAGGTAACACAGTCTCAAAAAAGAAGTAATTCATAGATAATTTACAATTCTCATAACAATGAAGTTTTGATAGTAAAAGTTACTTTCTACAGGCCACAGCAGAGAACAGAGAAGCTGCAGGAATGAGAAATATTGAACTGCTCTCTGTGACTCTACATCTTGCTTAATTAAAATGCCCTCGTAAACAAACTCTAATAAAAATTAAAAAGTGAAACTATATCAAAGTAAAAGTCTTCTTTACTTCAAAGAAAACTCAACAAAATGAAAAAGTAACCTACCAAATGGGAGAAAATATTTGCAAATCATATATCTGATAAAGGGTTGATATCCAAAAATGTATAAAGAACTCCTACACAACTCAATAACAAAAGAAATTTGATTAAAAGCCGGTAGAGAGTCTGAATAGATATCTTTCCAAAGCAGACATAAAGATGACCAACAGGTATGTGAAAAAAAAAATGCTCCATATTATTGGTTATCAGAGAAATGAAAATCAAAACCACAGTGAGATAATACCTCACACCTGTTAGAATGACTATTATAAAAAAAACAAACAACCGAACAAAAAAAACGAGTGTTGCTAAGGATGTGGAAAAAGGAAACCTTTGTTACTATTAGTAGGAATGTAAATTGATACAGCCACTATGGAAAGCAGTATGAAGTTTCCTTAAAAAATTAAAAGTAGAACTACCATATGATCCAGCAATTCCTCTACTGCATAGTTGTCTGAAGAAAATGAAAACACCGACTCGAAAAGATATCTGTACCATCCACATTCATTGTAGCATTACTTAAAATAGCCAAGACATGGAAACAACCTAAGCTCCTTTGATGGAAGAATGGATAAAGACAGTGTGTGTGTGTGTGTGTGTTGTGTGTGTGTGTGTGTGTGTGTGTGTGTACAATGAAATACTATTCAGTCATAAAAAAGGAAATCCTACTGTTTGCAACATTATGGATAGACCGTGAGGGAATTATGCTAAGTGAAATAACTCAGCGAAAGTCAAATAATGGATTACATCACTTATATGAGAAATATATTACAAAAAAAAGACTCTCTTCCCCAAATAAAAACAATCCAAATATAGAGGAAAAATTGGTATTGGTGGTTGCTGGAGGCAGGGAGTAGGCGAAATGGGTGAATGGAGTCAAAAGGTATGAATTTCAGTTATAAAAAAAATGTTATGAGAATGCAATGTACAGCATGGTGACTATAGTTAATAATACTGTACTGAATGTTTTAAAGTTCCTGAGAGCCAATCTTAAAAGTCTCAGCACAAGAAAAAAATTTTTAACTATGTGTGATGATAAATGTTAATTAGACTTGAGATCATTTCATAATATATACAAATATTGAATCAAATTGTAAATGTGAAATTAATGCAATGTTATATGTCAGTTATACCTCAGTGAAAACAATAATTGAAAACTAGAAAAAAATATGCTTTAATAAAATGCAAGTGAATGACAAAGTATATTTTGGGAAAACCTTGAAATAACTCTCACACTTATCAACGTAATTAATTTGTTAGCTCCATAGTCATTAGGAGCATGGAATCAGGTAGACCTTGGTTAAAGTCCTGCATCCTTCATCTAGCACCCATGACTTCTGGACAAGTGACAATTTCTATAGGTTTCAATTCCCTCGTCTATAAAATGGAGTTGTAATGGGACTTTTACTTCCTAGATTTTGAGTAGCAAAAGGAGGTAATACATGTAAGTAAGTATGTAGTCTGTCCTCGTAACACTGTTTCAGTGCCACATTATTTGCTATTGCTGTTTAATTATTCATGAATTCATTCAAAAAACTTTTGATTTCTAGACCATGCTCTCAGTAGTAGGAACATATCTGTGAATAAGATAACACCGTGAGGATAGAGGCGTGACTAAGAATCAAACAGGCAAATAAGTATGTGATTAAACAAGTGATTATTATGTTAAGCAAAAATAACAAAATAATCAAAACAACCCATAAATTATTGGGATACATCAGTGTGTTAAATGCTGGCTTTAGGAACCTATAAATTAGTGTGTAGGGCATATGCATCTATCTACTTTGTTTAAACAAACAATAAAAATAATTCTATTAATGACAATGATATGTTTGATATGTGAAAGATAGATATTGGTTTATTCACATGGCTTTGGCAGGAGGAAGAGGTGGTGCTTTCTAAATCTTTCCCTAGATTCATAGATTGGGGTTAACATGTTACTTTAGAGAATTTTGAGAAAATTTTAAATTAAAAATGTTTTCAGAAACATCATTTTTATATAGGGAGATTATTTTAAAGTGTTTCACAAAATCCTCATAAAAAATGTGTTTGACCAAGGTATCAGAGGAAGAGAAGAAACAATAACAAGATAATTCTAACTTAGCAATTATTATACCTTTAACTGGTTAGATGTAGATAGCAAGAAAGAGGAGGAGGAGCCAAAGAAAATTAAATTCCTGGTTGAAATAACCAGATACTCTTTAGTTAACTGGACAACATAAGAGAGGAAGTAGGGTGCTCAGAACTGAAGGATTATGATTTGACCTTTGAGCATGTTGACATTAGGCATCCACAGGACATCTGAGAGGAAACAGCTTTTTGACAAGAAGGTCTCTGCCTCAGGAAAGACATCAGACTGTGGATCGTATTGACTGGGAAGTCAGTCAGTTTATCATTCATTCATCCAGTGTCTGCTCTGTGGCAGGCACTTACTAGGTCTGTAAAAGCTGTTAAGTCAGAGGTACCTCCTGGTTTGTTTTCTGCTCTCCACTCCTTCATTGATCTTGCTCTCTATTCATTCTTCCACTTAGTCCCTGATTCCTATGCCCCTACCTTATACTTTGTCATTATCGATAACTTTGAGTAACTCCACAATCTCAATTTCAAGCTTTCTAATCTCTGCTTACCACCTCCTGTCATCCTAGTTTGCTCCATCTGGTACTCTGACTCCAAACATTCCTTAGCCTCATTGGAACCTAGAATTTTACAACTTTTTCATTGTCAATTCCTAACCCCCTCATGTTCTCACTTTGCCTCTTACGTAGCTTAAATTACAGCTCCTTCTCCTTTGATGATTCCTACAGAACCTTACTTTCTTGGTCATCTCTTCTGTACTAGGGGTTTTCATGTGATTCATTTCTGGCCCATAAACTGATAGTAGAAACCTGGTGGGGTTTGTGTGTACGTGTATGAGTGTGTTGTGGGGGATGGTTTTGGGAAGGCTTTGGTGCATTTCCTCCTTCTCTCCTTTGTCCTACCTTCAGTGAGTTCACAATGGCTAAAGCCTCGGCAGCTATGTTGCAATTGTGAATGAAAAGCTGAAAACTGCCAAGATATTGGCTGGCTTGACACATTGCAGCTTGACCAAAGAAGCAATTGCATTCCTCTGATATCTTCTCATGCAAAATGCAGTATCTATTCAAGGTTGAAAGCATGCCTAAGTCATGTGCCCTTGTGAATGTTTTGCTGAATCTGTGTCCTTTAGAGTGTTTTGTGTTAGGATGAATGTTTTTCCACCAATATTCTGCTATAGGCAGTGGGAAAAATTGACAATGTTTAAACAAAATAAAACAGAGTTAGATCTGTATTTTAGAAAGAGTTCTCAGTTGAATGTGTGGAAGATTACAAAAGACAACTTTTTCCTTCTTTAAGATAACTCTTCCTTATTCCATGTGGTCTTGGTGGGGCTTAAACATAGTCTCTGATTCCATGGCCCTAGTAATTACTCCAGGGAATGATATGTGAACCATGTAAGGTCAATCAGAATCCATCCCTAAGATTGTTCTAATCAGAGCCAGAGGGGGAGACTGAGCCCTGATTCTAGCATCACAGAGCCAAGATGCTGTGAAGTGTCTCATTTCTTAGTCCTGTCACCCACTATTTCAGGCTTAGTTCTCTGGAGTTTGGAGTAAGGTGTTTATTAGGGATCAACCCCTGTAAAAGGAATGGAAAAGATACATAGAAGATTGTGGTGAAGGTTTGGCAAAGCCTCAGCTAACCTGGCAGGGAGCTCTAGAGTAAAGAAAGCCCATTGATATCCTACATGGGGCCCAAGTGACTGGCCAGCCTCAATCAGTCACCAGATGAATGCTACTGTGAGAACGCGGTGACCTTGAGTAGGGTGGCATTTGACAGCTGGAGGCTGTTGGCTCACTGCAGTCCCTACAGCTGGCAGCAAGTCCTGTCCGGAAGGGGGATTTGGCAGGTGCATCTCCATGTCTGCCATACCTGCCATGTGGTGAAGGTCTGCCCACAGTGGTGCGAATGGGGTCAAGCTATTGACAAAACTAAAGCTGAGGGAGGAAAAAAAAAACCTAAAAAGAGACTTAAGTCTATAGACCCAGTTACAACTGAGGCCAGAACTCTTCTTATCATTCTTAGTTACTAGAGCCAATATATTCTCTTTTTTGGTTTAGCTATTTGATTATGTCAGTCAGAATTGAAAGAGTTAAGACAATAATTGATGTGGAAAAACAGTAAGTGGTAGAGAGACCTTTACAGAGATTGGGGAGATGGGGAGGGACTGAGCAGCAATGGTGTTGAAAAAATGTTATGTGAGAAAATTGACAGGCCACAATGATTTAATGCAAGGGCCAAGGAGAACAAAAATTCTCAGATAACTTTCCAGTACTTGGTGTAGGTGATGTGGGAGGATAAATGCTATACTTCAAGACAGGAAAGCTTAGAACAGCTGATCAGTCGAGGAGTCTTTTTGGTTAGAAGGACCTATTTGTGAAGGTAAACTTAAATCAGAAATTTGCTTGGGTCAGGATAAATTAAATTAAATGATGCTTCATTGTCATGATGTTAGGATGCACATCTTCACTACCAGGATAGATCTGTCCAGAAAAAAACTGAACGTTTTGTAAGTTGGCTGAGATACTTTGGACAATAGTAGCAAAAACCTGGAAAATGTTTGAATCTTATTTATATAAATCTCCAATTTTAGAAAATTATGCCCAATGACCTTTCCCCTGGATTTTGTTGTACATCTTCCTCTGGTGTCAATTACTCTCATTTTACCATCCCATACAGGTACGTGAGTAGTGGAGAGGAGAGGAAGGAAAATATCAAGAGAAGTCCGTGGTAGTCTGGTACTTGCTTTGTCAGATTCCAAAACCTAGAACTGAAGCTGTCACATGCTATAGATGCGTTTTAATACCTTCATTTCATTTTCCACATAGTTTTGGGAGAAATGAGTTGATATACACGACACCTCTGATACTCGTGAGATGTAGTCATTGTACAATTGACATTATCCTGAGTTAGCTGCTTCCTGAACTGTATACCTGTCGAGAAAAATGTATAATCCAAAGGTGTAGACAAAGAAAAGGGGGTTGCATGATTGTGGGCACTAACTATAGTTCTTCATACCCTGTATCAGATCCTCATCATACTACCTCTACCTCCTATGTTTCCCATTTCTCCTTTCCCTCTGAAGTCATAGCCCCTTATTTGTCTTTGCCTTACACTGTCTGAAAGCACATTGGACCTCTGGTCACTTACCACTTCCCAATTCATCTAAAACATAAATCCTCAATGGGAGCAATAGCACCACAAAGAGGCAAGCTATTAAATATAGGCTAGGCAAAAACATCTTAGATAGAATGTTTTGTCGTCCTCCAAAAGGCCAAGGTACATAGGCAGATGTATAGTATATATTTGTGTTCAAAATTCATGGGGAGGGTGACTAGGAAAAAAAATGCTTAAAAAGGCACCTTAGGGAATGATAATGGGAAAAAAAAACACCCAAATCTGAGAAACAGTGACCTAAAACAACAATGTGGCTGAAATATTCAATTATATCTATATGACTTCATCATTTCCCTACATTTCCTTATCCCTGTCATTTTCTGTAGTGTCTGGTTCAACACTGTTTAATCGAAATACTGTGACCTCATATGCAATTTTAAAATAACTGCATTAAAAACATATAAAGAAATAGGTAAAATTAATTTAAATAATATATTTGGCTTAACCCCAAATATTCAATATATAAACCAATATAGTAATTAATGACATATCTTACATTCTTTTCTGTGTGGATAAAATCTTCAAAATCCAGTGTATGTTTTACATTATAGCACATTTCAATTTAAATATTAATCTTTATTGAAATTGCTTGATCTGTTTTTTGATTTCATAAAATTTATGGTTAAAAGTAAAATCACATGCCTAAGTTACTCAAAATATATTTAAATATTGCTAATAACCAAATGCAATATATGATGTTTTAATTTTAATTAATTGAAATTAAGTGAAATCAAAATTTCTATTTCTCAGTCACACAAGGCAGATTTTAAGTGCTCGAAAACCACATATAACTAGTGGATACCATGTTAGAAAATGCAGGTTTGGTCTATTACTCCCTCATAGTTCTCTTTCATTTTTTTTTTCTTTTCTGGATTGCTGGATACAGATGTGGTGAAGATATAGAATTGTAAGGCACTAGCTATGTACAGGTGTATGATATAAAAGATCATTTGAGTTCCCACTGTTATTAGGCAATTGGATGGCTCACATTTTGTGCACTCCCTTCCACAGGGATAGCTACTAACAAGGTACAAGTATCAGAACTTCTCCAAGCTGACATCAGGGCAGACCTCACAAAATGAAGATAGTGTTGTTTCCACTGAACTCAAATGCAGCCTCAGAATATTTTTATAGGGCATTTCAATTCATATAACTCCTCTAAAGATGTTTTAGTCAACTACAAGGAATTAATTGAAATTACCATAAAAGTTGAAAGCATCCTGTCATCCTTGTCCTTGTTTGTCCTACCATATTCCTTTTCAGTTTTTAAGTGAACGTAATGGGTTTTAGACTAGGATATAAAATGATTCACGAGCAGCAAAAGGCAAGCACCAATAGCATACAGGTTAAAAGCAAATCCCCCATGGTGAATCAACTTGGCATTCAATCCACTTTTACTACTTACCATCTGTACAATCTTGGGCAAGTCACCTAACTTCCATGAGTCTTAATCCCTTTAAAAGAAATTACCATGAAATAGAAATATTTTCCCCTGAATTTAAAATAAAATAAAATAAAATAAAATAAAAAACAATATTAGCTCTGCAGGCTGATTATAATAATGAAAAATATACAATGTATCATGCATTTGGCACAATGCTTAGCATGTAGTAATCATTAAAATTAAATCAATTTATATCACCTCGAGATAATTAGATTATTAGATAAATGTTCCATGTTTATATTCTTTGACTTCCCAACCAGCTTAAGTTCTTGGGAGGAAGAATTACATGCCATTTGACAATTTTATCCTTTCAGAGGTTAGCAGAATTCTAAGCATAGGGCTAACCTTTGATAACTAGTGAATGAATGGATCAATGTGACTGTAAACTTATAATTGCTCTTATGATATTTAAAAGATGAATTTGCCTACTTAGGTCAAAATAGCTATTAAATATAGGTTTGGCAAATTTCTATGACACCAGACCTCAGTCTAAGAACTATAGGTCAGGACAGATTCAAAATTCTAAGATTTATGTCAATGCATCTTAGAGTCCATGCTACTGCCAGTGTTTTAATTGGAACTTAGGTCATAGGGAGAGTAAAGCAATGTGGTAAGGACTTGGAGAGCAGGCAGTTTCACAGAGGAATGACAGCAAATTGAAAGGCCTCAGCATCATAAAATATGAAGTAGTTAAGAAGGAGTTATTTAGGGAACGGTCTGTAGTAGGCAAGAAATACAAGTCCCAGTTGATGAGTATAGCATGGCATGGTTGAAAATACATGGTTAAGGTAATCAGCAGAGGGACAGCCTTACAATCAATTACTTTCAAGTATATTTGGTATTATGTATTATAAATTAAGCTATTGAGACTAAGTTGGAGTAGGACTTTAACATTTAGAAAGAACTGTGAGGGGCAAATTAGGAACCCAATTCTAGATGAAACTCAATATAGCCAGTAAAACCAGAGAAAGACTCATCAGGGGTCCCAGTCCCAACGTGCTTCCCCCCACCAGCCCCATAGTATACAGATCATTATCCCCTAATTATCCCTGCCTGTTAGGAACCAGACCATATAGCAGTAGGTGAGCAGCAGGCGAGCAAGAGAAGCTTCATCTGTATTTGCAGCTGCTCCCCAGTGCTAGCATCACCGCCTCAGCTCCACTTCAGATCATCAGGCATTAGATTCTCATAGCAGCACTGGTCCTTGGTGCCAAAAAGGTTGGGGGCTGCTGGGTTAAACTACTATTATTTGTTACTTGAATTATGGCAATAATCTTTCATATGGCTCTTCCTGTCTTTCTCTTTTTCCCTTCCATTCTGCACATGGTGTCCAAAATGAAATTTCCAAAATGTAAAATGATCCTATCATTTTCCTAATTTATAGTCCTCAATAGCTCTAAATTACTCTTAAAATGCAAAATCTATTCCTTCTTTATTCTTTGACCTCATGTTTTATGTCGCTCAATGATGTCGTTTAAAATCTAGCCACATCAAACTCCTTTCAGTTTCTCTAATAGGACACCCGCCATGTTCTTTCTTACTTTCAGGTTTCTCAAGCTTCTTCCTTCCACTTGATGACTTTACCTCTTTTCTGTGCTAGGATAACTCTCTTAGCATCTTTTAGGTCTTGGTTAGAAGCCATTTATCCTGTGAAATTCTCTCAAATCTGTCAAGTTTGGATTAGTTGCCCCTTAATTCCTTCCAGGTACATCTCCTCCTTGCATTTCCTCTTCCCTCCACTCCAAAACTGTATTGGGTTAGGGATCATGTGTGTTTTCCTCGGTTATGTCTCCAGGGCCCAACATAATAAGGTGTTCAATAAATATTTGTTTAATAGATAAGCATATTCTGGAAGCTTGATTATAAAGAACAAGGCTGGTTTCTGGTTCTGCACAATAACATCATAGGGCAGGCAGCTAGACTGGCCAGATGCTGAGCTTTAAATTACTGGACAAAGGTTACAAGAGATCCTGATTATAGTCAGAGGTTGAGAATAGGTATATTATGAGACCTATCCCTGAAGGCTGAAAAGATGAGCAAAGAACCAAGCAGAATTTTATAAATATTTTATATGTTCTAGTTGTGGTTAATATGGTAGTTAGATGATTTTTCTTTTTCCAAGCTACTAAAATAATATTATTTTGAACTATCTTAACATAGTATTAATACCGAAAGGAAAGGGCACATGATATTCATCTTATAATTTTCAATACACATTCCAATTGTGAATGTTGATGGTCTTTCTCTGATCTAGATTAGTTTATAAAACACAAAATGAATAAGTATTTTAGCCATTGACTGACAAATGGAATTAATGTGTGGAAAAAATGTAAGCATCATTAAATACATAAACATTATCTTTTCTTGACCAGAACTACCCAGAGCAATTGTTAACTCTGATTTACTTGATCCTGCTTCTCTAATAAATTTCACTCTAAAGTTTAATATTTACTTATATTAAAAATTGTATTCATAGTTACTTTTTAAAAGTTTACTGATGATCCAAATCCTTGAACGATATAGCTAATACGAAATATTTTGTCTTACTACATAAAAACAAAGTAAAGTTTCTTATCTCTAGGAGATATTTATTGTCACTGACACATTGTAACCCCTCTTGTGATATGTCATCATATCATTACTATTTAGATGTATCAACAACATTGAATTGATCATATGCTTCCAAAGATGTTGCCAGATTTCACTAGTAATGTAGCATTGAGTTACTCTTGATTTTCTTTCTTCCTTTCTAACTTGATGGCAATGGTGGGGGTCTACCTATCCCAACTCTTTCTTATTTTACCCCTTTTGAAATAAGGCCTCTTGTTGGGCTATCTCATGCACTCTATAGTTTTTTTTTTAAAGCACTTGTCACAATATAGGTATTTATTGGTTTATTATGTTTTATAATATATTTCTCACTGAGTTTATTACAAATAAGCACATAAAGGCAGAAGTTAATCTATTGGGCTTGTCAATTGCATTCTCTAGCATCTAGCATAAGACCTAAGATATCAGGCACTGAAAAAAATATATATATTTTAATAATCTTGACTTCAGGTTTTGTTAGAAAACAGAAATTACTCTAGTATTTTGGGAAGGAAGAAAATTAATTCAGAGCACTGGAATTGCTGAGGGAGAGAAAGCCTGGAAGATTATTTTTTTAGCAGATTTGAAAGCGCAGGATTGCAGAAGATCCACTATCAATGACCTTAGTTGCATGGAGTACTGAAGAGGATTATTCTCAGGAGGATGGTTGGAGCCACTGGAAGCTTCTGCTGATGATCTCAGCTGCCTGCTTTCAGCAGGTGATTCCTGGGAGAAGCACTGAAAGACAAGGAGTGCTGCCAACCATGATCTCATCTGCCTGAAAGCAGCTGCTGCTGAGAAAAGTGGCTTCTCTTCAAATCTTTGTGAATAATGCCTCATTGGCAGACTCTAATCCTGACTGATACTGAAAAGGAATTTTGGGACATGTAGTCCATGGCATAGATAGGAATGAGAGTAAGGGTGATAGAAGGCTATTCAGCACACTGAGTCATAAGGAGGGAGCTCCTAATTAGAGTAAAATGGACGAGACTATAAGCTTCACAATGATAGGGATATTAATTAAAAAAAAAAATCAATCTATACCCAGCCTCTGGGTGCTTATGGCAGTGATGGTTAGCTGAGCAACACAGAATCACATGCCTTCTTTCATCGTGGACATTTGTTTCCAGAAAATGTCTATTTAGCTACTTTTTCCAGCTTCTCTTCCATCTAAGTGGGACCATATAACTAGTTCTTGCCAATGCACTGTGGGCAGAGTGATGTGTATCTATTCCAGCCTGAGGTAGTTAATTATCAGACACTCATATTCCCAAGGTCTTTTTTTCTCTCTCTCTCTCTCTGTTGTCTGGGTGAATGTAAAACACCCAGCAGATGATTCTGAAGAGATCCTAGAACATGGCAGTCACTAAGAGAAGTATCTGAGATTTTATTTTTGCTTGAACAAAAACCTCTGATCAGTTTCGAATCAGTCTGATGGGACCTTGTGTTCAAGAACGAAAACATGTAGTGTAAAACTGATGCAATTTCAGTGCTGCTTATTATAGTAGTTGATTATTCCTAAGTGCTTAAAAAATAGTTAGTGAACATATGAATAAAACAGAAAGGGTTGCCATACCCTTTCCACAGTCTGCTGAGGTCATTGCTTAAGGATGAGAGGCCTGATAAGGAAACTCCATTCTGTCTTGATATGTGTTTCTTCCTCTTGACAACTCACACACATGCTAAATGTTGTTCAGAGATGTGACAAGACTAGTTTCATAGCTAATTAGAAAGGATCTCCCATCGTTAGAAGTTAAAAATTTTTTGTAACTCAGCTTTTTGATCAAAACTTTTTAGAAAAAGAAATTCTAAAAGAATCGGGTAGTGGAAATAAGTCAGATTACTATTTTCTGAAATGTCTTTGAATTCTTTTACCAAATCACTTCAATCCCAGCAGCACAGACAAAAATGATAGACAACAACAACAAATTGATAGGCACTATATTAACTGCTTAATGTGTTCCACTGGCTATTTATTTCACACATATAACAATAAGTCTCATTATTATGATCCCAACTTTACTGATGAGGAAACTGACACTCAAGATTAAGAAAGATTCCTAAGGTCGTATAGCTAATACTATATTTAACACTTTTCTTTGACTTAGGAAGAATTTATGCATTTGTTGGTAAATTGCTTGATACACTCAAAACCAGCAGTAGAAAGTTTTTATACACCTTTTGCCAGGTTGTGTTGGGTCATTTTCTTTACTAAACATCCTGTGAAAGGATAGGTTATTTTTTCATATATTTGGTAGGAAATTTCTCTTGATTTTAAATTATTTCCTTTTATACTAATTTCTCCATGTCCACATAGTATACTTATCATGAAATTGATATTCTCATTGCTTTAAAAACCAGAGACAATTTGATTAACATTTAAGGCCTAAAAAAATGTTGTCTTAAACTTTCTCATATTATGCTAGTATTTTAAAACCAGAAATAAAAAGCACTTTCTTAAAGAAATTTTATTTATAGCTGTTTCCGTTCCATATCTATAGATATTATTCATGTCAAACTTTTACAAAATAAAAACTTAAGAACTGAATAAAATAAAATGAGAACTCTTGGTTTGGGATATAAGCTAACTATTTCTCTGTCAATATGGTCCAATAACAACTACTGCTGCTATGAATACAATTACTATGATTATTCCTCTCGTTGCCATAATTATTTGTTGAGTTTCTATTATTTCCACTCACCATACTAGGTACTAACATATAAGACACTAATCTTTAAAACAGCCTTGTGAGTTAGATGTTGTTGTCCCTATTTTACAGTTAAGTAAGCTGAGGTATAGGGAATATTAAAAATTCCTTCCATAGCACAGATAGTGCTAGTTAGTGGCAGAGATCAGATCTGAACCCAACTTCAAGTCCTGCTGTCTTTCAGTACACCAATTTGCCTCTCCTCACTCATTTATAAAGACACATGTGAAATAATAGTCCAATTTGCTTACCCAGAATGAAAGAGAAATGCTGAGCTGTATATTTGAGTGCTTTTGGTATAATAGCGTAGACTTCCAAACACATGTTATGGTTTCCTACCTTTGTGTTTACACCTTATGTGCTGCCTTCTTAACTCTTTTCTGCTACCCAGGTCCTAGCCATCTGATAACAGTCAGGACATACCTTTATTGAGGTGGTAATAGATAAATGCTAGCCATGTGAAGGCTTCTCTTATGAAGCCTCCCCAGATTCCGTCCATGCACGTGACCCCTTATGTGAGCTTTGATAGAAGGAAGTGCTGGTCTAGGGGAGTGGAAAGGAGGAACCAATGGATCAGGCAACCACTGTAGTGGACAGATGGAGAGAGCACACATAGTTTATTTCAGCTCCATGGGTTCACTGAAGCCTGTTGAGAAAAGGAATGACATCCACTTCTGATGATTAAAAGCACTGATCCCATTCGCATCACTTTAGCTCTATAATTTTGTAAAACAGGAAAGGAAAAAAAAATCTAGACAAAAAGCAAAGGTTGACCCAATAAAATTAGAGGATTTATTTTAAAATTAAGGTGTGACCTTATTCTCTATTGGGCGGCTACTTAACTTTTTACATTGCTGCCCTCTCTCACACACAGCTGTTTCCCACCCAGAAAGCTGATATACCAGACGACTGGCCTTAGAGTCTACGAGAGGAACTATCATGTGGCTTTTCTGAGAACTGGGAAGCAGCGAGGCTATCTCTGGGAGCCTGCGTCTTCACGCTGAAAATCCTCTGAATTCATAAGGTAGGATGACATTAACTAGCCACTTCTGTTACTTTTCTTTTATAATTTCTTCACAGTTTATATTTGTTTCTTCTCTTTCTCTTTTTCTCTTCAAAGGACCCAAGACTGTCCAATGAGAAAGCAAATAAGCCTCAAAAAAAGAGTTGTCCTGGAAAATTGGGCATTTTGAGACCAGCTAAACTAGGTAAGAATTCATTCTTTGGCTTGGCTGTCTGGCTGGGAAACGAATAGATTAGAGATGGTGGAAGATGGATTAGAGAGTAAGAAAATACAGTACAGTGGAAAAAGTGAACTTGGAATTAAAATACTTGGATTCATTTGTGGCTTTGCTACTTACTGTGTGTAACTGGGTCTTTTCCCTTATTAGTAGAATAAGAAAATTTGACTATTTGATCCCTGAGGTATTTTCCGGTGTAAAAATCTTTTATTATTAGAATAGAAGAGGAAGGAATATAATTGAAGTTAAGCAATGCTAGGGTAAGGCTCCAGACCTTCTCTGACTTATGTTGGTTTGCAGAAAGCTGGAGGAAATCCTGCTTCTTCCAAAACTTTCCTAGTTTCAGAAGGCATCATGGAGCCTCATGAGAAAGGGTCTCTGATCTCAGGTAGTAGCTGGGGGAAAGGTGGGGCTTTCCCATTACTTATTTTTCCTCTCCCTCTGACTTTGTCCTGGCTCAAATAGATTTTCTGTCTCAGTGATAACTACCCCCTCAAGTGATTACCTTCTCTATCTACTTGGCATTTCTCTATTTCCTTTCTTACTTTCAGACACCTACACTTTCCATTATTGGTTCTGAGTGTGGTCTGGTTAATCCCAGTGGGATGCTTTGCCCTGGCTCCAGAGAATGGAGAGTTCTGCTGCTTTGTCAGAGGTGAAGGAGGTGCACTGGGGTGGAGAGGGCTCTGGGGGTCTTCAAAACTATACAGTTACCCGGACTGTTAGACAAATTAAATGGGAGTGCATAAGGAAGAGAAGACTAAGGGAAGCAGATCTTCTCTGAAAAGACTTTTTCCAACAACACTGCTAATAACTGATGATGATTACGCTCATGCTCTTTGCAGGCACTGTGTAGAGCACTTGGCATATAGAGGCTCGGAGGTTAATAACTTACTGAGGATATAGTTCATAAATGGCCGAAGCAGGACTTAAATCCAGCTACATCATTAGACCCTGTGCGTTCTCATTCACTGCACAAAATGGTCTCTAAGCGTGGTGAGAAAATGCCTGATCACCTTCTGAGGTTTGGAATGAGAGAATGGTTACAGGAAGGAGTTAAAGTGTCCAAAATCACTTCCTGTCAGTGAACAGTGCTTAGATTCTGGCAGGAAGAAGATGGAAAGGCAAAAGGATTCAGGGCACACTCTTAAAGCATGCTCTGTGTACTAGCATATCATACCACCTGGAAGCTTGTTAGAAATGCAAATTCTTGGCTCTCACCCCAGACCTATAGAATCAGAAACTAGGGGTGGCTTTGCAATCAGTCTGAATAAGTTCTTGAGGGAATGCTAGTGATCCCTAATGCCTGAGAACACTGTTTTTGAAGAATGGCCTGACTTCTCCACCCCACTCCAGGAGCAGATAGATTTCTGTTGTGAAGGTCCTGTAACAGGAGCTTGAGGAACAGAACAAGGGGTGACTGTGACCTTGAGCTGCTGAGCAGGAGGTAGAGCACCAGGCCTTGGCTTTAGGAGACAGGGGAGAATGGTATATGACTGTTCTCCACATGTTCTCCACATCTGTATGGGGAAGGCCCTATTTTTTCTTCTCCACTTATGTAGGGGCTGACTTATTTCCCATGGCTGGTGTCTCTGGGGTCCTGTGTGTGCCTTTTTGTTCAATGGCCCCCTCTACCCTGCTAGATGGAATGCCCGCAAAGGTTGTCCTTGGTTGAAAGCTGGCCCCTGTACACTGGAGAGCAGGGAGAGACTGAAGAGACAGACTAACCCAGATCAGTAGGTAGCAGTTTGGAAAGCAAATGAACAGACCTAGGAGGCTTGTCTCGGGTGCTGCTGGAGGAATAGACTCCTCCCCACGCCCACCCCCAGCTCCCCAGTCTCTTGAAAGTTTCTATAGAATCTTTTTAATGGGATTCAGTTACATAGACCATATACCATCCAGACCATCTCAATGACACACTGCTCTCTCGAGGCTGTGTCCTTGAAAACAGCTTCAGCTATGGAAACGATACTGGGTGGAATGTGCATTTTAAGGACAGGGAAGGGGTGAGGAGCTTCCAATTGCCTGGGTCCAACTCACAGGTCAACTAGCGGTCATGGGTCATGTCCTCTCAATAACCTCCAACAGTTACTAATCAGCCGGAGGGTTGCATTGTGAGCTGGAGAGGGATTAGGATCCGTCACAGCCTGAGCAAATGCCAGAGAGCTGTGGAATGGCCAGGGAGGTACGTATCTGGAGGTGAAGGGAAGCGTTCCTGGGAGAAAGTGCCTTAATGTCCATGGCACCAATGCCCCATGCACCCACCACCCCGACTCGTCTCTGTCCCCATCCAGAGACTGACATTCTCAACAACCTGAAGCTGTCAGACATAAGCAGACCATTTGGAAATTTGGCAAAGCAACAGCAGGTAAGGGTCAGGTTGTGGGGGTTGGGGGGTGGGGGCGAGGTGGAAGGGAGGGGTTAGGGTGCAAAGGCTCAGAAGAAGTGATGTGGAGTACTTTGGTGAGTTTTGAAATATTTGTTTCCCTTTCTCCTGTTCTGTTCCATCTCCTGGAAAAGAAGGAGAGTTGTTCCAGTTAGTGGTGAGGAACCTGAGACGCAGAAGGCAGCCGTTTCCAGGGAACATGAGGAACTCGGGCAGTTGCTGACCATTCCAGACAAGGACGTGGCTGGACTCCTGCTGCCCTGGGCACAGTCCCATTGTGAGTTTTTTCACGTGGTGGAAAGGGAGAGGGTCAGGCTCCTGATGGATAAATAGATGTTTTTCAAATGCTTGGTCGGGGTGAGGAGGGAGAGGTGGGTGCTGTGTTCTTTAGAAACTTACCCTGTTTAACAAGAGGCATCTGGGACAGTCCACTTTCTAGAGGCTTCTGCTTGGGTTCTCTAAAACTGCAGGTTCGATGGATCATCACTGAAGACACACCCAATTTTCCCTTTTCCTTCCCACTTCGTACCACCTTCCCCTACCCAGAAAGCCCAGGTGATCATAGCTATACCTTGTGGTGCCTTGTGGAAATTAAATACTGGAGGTGGAAAAGGTTAGCTTTTTTTTATGTTTCAATATTGAGGAAAGCTCTCTTCTTTTGATTGTTCTGGCCCTCAGTAAAGATGAAGCCTTTTACTGACAGTTATGGGCATTATGGGTTAAGTGTATTGGTTTTCAGGAGAGGATGAGTCATGGAAGAAAATCTCTTGAGACAGGAGAGCGAGAGTTGGGAGAAGGAGAGAGAATTGAAAGAAAGAGTATGAAGTCCTCTTCTCCTGTAAAAAGAACAAAATATTTTACACTAGGCAAAGACAGAGAAATAATGGACAAAATTCACGGGCTCTCTTTACAACTCTACTCTTTACTTCTTTTTTCTACATTCATTAACTCCTTCCTTGACTGAATTCAGAGGAAATAATTGGTGCTCTACGGTAGAAAGGGGCTCCTTGTAGGAATTCAGGGGAAGAGGGTGGGACAGGATGAAGGACCTGGAGAGTTGAGTTAGGCACGTAGATTTAAGAGTCTTCAATGCCATCCATTAATTTTCACACTTGAAAATAGAGTAGGGGGTTGGAATGAGGAGTGAGCACAAGAGAAGTTTTCTATAGGTGATAATGGAGAGCCATTTTAACTTGAATGGGTCCCCTCCTTCTCCAACCCGGGGTACTTCTGTATAGGTTCAACTAGCTGTCTCTTTGTTTCCCCGTGGGACAGAATTTGTAATTGAAGCTGGGACATTCATTCCTATTCAGAAGGCTTCCTTCTTCCTCTGGTTTAGTAAAAACCTTTAAATCAGGCCTTTTTGTACTACTTCTATGCTTGTTTCCTTTTATTAATGAATCATTTCTCTCTCTCTCTCTCTCTCCATGTTGGAGAGTTTTGCTGGGTTGGCTTTGTTCTTGTCCAGCTGTTCTTCCGGATTATTTCTCTCCCTGGAGTTGGCAGAGGGGTTGAGGCCTAGACTTACTTTTCTCACTTCTCGTGGTAGTTGTGAAAAACACTGATAACCAGTGCAAGCTCGGTGCCCGAAATTGTGAAAACTGTGGTGATTTCCTTGTGGTGCTGCCTGAGACAGCAATGAGGATGGGGAGTTGGAGGAATGCTGAAGTAACAGGATGGCTTTCGGTGTATTGTCTAGATCTCTGTTCCTGTCTCTTAATCATTTCCAAGGGCTAGCATTACACATTTTGGTAATGCTCCCTAACAACAAAGAAAAGGGACTTGGGAGGCGGGAGGGACTATTTTCCTCATACCTTTAGCACTTCCTAGGACCCCCATATTCTCTTTCCCACCCCTGCTAAGCCCCCTTTTGATTTTTGTTGGTGTAGTCTGAGTTTTGTCTGGATATAATACATATTTAGAAAATAATATATCTCTTTTAAGAACTAACAGCAAATGTTTTGCAGAACTTTACAATAACTAATTATATTTTAATATCATGGTAGACTATATACTCTTGGTTAATAAACATTCATTCCCCCTCTTTTTTACTCTGAGACCTGGTCTATATGACACTGTCTAAAAGTGACAAATACTTTCCTAGCTTCCCTTTCAGTTAGTGGCCTAGTTCTGACCGATTAGATATAAGGAGATTTTCTTAGGAAACTCCTGAGAGATAATTTTTTATTAAAAAAGAGATGTATGTATTAGAAGGCTCTCTTTTTTACCATCTTTCTCATGGGGTTTGTGAGGAGTGATGTCTGTCCTGGTAGCAACCATGTACTCAGAAGGTGAAAATATTGAGGATGTAAGCCAACTTGCCTAGGACAAGGAATGAATGGGTGGAAAATACCTTGGTCTTTAAGGAAATTGTTGCACCAGTTCACTGAATCAAGTGGATGATCATGTACACCTAAACGTATTATATGAGGCTACAAAAGATCGAGTTTTAGAGCTAGTTTTGGATAAGTATTCTGTGACTTGCTCCTGATTGGTAGTCTTTTATATTACAGCCTACTTAATTTTAAAATTTGTTTCTTATTGAGTTGGTTGGTTGACTGAAAGATTTCTTCAAATGCAAGAGATTGCAAGAATGATATGCAAAAACTTAAGGAAATACATCTGAGAATGTTTTCGCCTTTACAGGTGAACAAGGCATCTCAGTGTAGAATTCTCAGCTCATGATTTTTCACCTGAAATCTTCATGCACATTGTTCCATTACTTTCTGTCATCTAATATGCTCACTAAAAAAAAAAAAAAAAAAAAAAAAAAAAATACTCATTTTGCATTTTCTTTCCATCCCACAATATTTCACCTTAATGTAACATAATTTGAGTTACTTTTAATGATTTTTTTTCTTTTTCTTTTTTGAAGTATATTGTGGGGCCTTTTTATCTGCTTGAACCTTTTCTGAGTTTAGGAACGTTTCCTTTGAATATCTTTGTTACATAGTATATTTTGTTTTACACTAGGCACAAAGATGTCCAAAAACATTGATTAAATGGATACTTATTAGTCTTATCAGATGTCTGGTCTGTTTTTTGTGTGTATTTTATCTACTTTATTGGCTAATTCATTACCTAATTCTGAAATATTCTCTGCAGTTTATTTTCTGTGGCCGAATCCAACCTTTGCTGCTTCTAGTGCCATTTAAAATGCTACTATACCATTATTTGTTTCTTTTTTTTCCTCCTTAGTGTTCTTTTCATCTCTAGTATTCTGTACTCTGTCCCTATCTCTTGTCTCATTAATTTTTCTAAATTTCCCTGAAGGTGTTGCAGATAAATGCTGACTTCTTTTTGCCATTTTATGTGTCTCTCCTTACGTGTCCATTCCTGAACAAGAGCAGATCTGTCCCTGATTACCGTTTCCTCCATATGGTGAGTACTTACATGCTATAGCTAGACTGACTCTTCCTTTTAGAACTTAAGGTGTTCATCTGAATGAATTCAGTTAAATCATTAGTCATTTTTCAGTCTGAGGGGAATGGGGAGGAAGATGAATACATCCACAGGAGAACACGGTCTCTACATTTTGGTTGTTTGAAACCGCTGTCCTATGGTCATGTTTATTTTATTCCAGGTGTATAATGCAGCTAGGGCCAGCCTTACCTTGTTGGTAGAAATATGAACTGTTCTTATACTTTGGGAGAGTATACTTCCAGTAGGAAGAATTCTGCTACATTAGTGAGAAGCCAGATTATAAAATATCCTGTTGCAGGTTTCATTTGGTATGGCCAAAATTCCTCTCTCCAATGAGAATATCCTCTCTTGCATGTGCTGGTGACAGGACACCAAGATAAGTGGTATTGACCTCGCCCTGCCTGTCCCCTCTAACTTATGTATTTTCCCCTAGGATTTCCTTAGTTCTTTCCTGCGTCCCATTACTACTCCTGGGAAAGGGGAATCGTGGATATATTCTTAATGAGTCCTCCAAGCTAATCTCCTTTTCATTATATCTAGTAAAAATCTATAGCTTTTGCCATGCTTTGGTGAGGAGGTACTTGCATGTTTGTGGATGCTCTGCTGGGCTCCTGTTCAATATCTGTTTTCATCTATTTCTAGAGTACCTTTCTGCATGCAAGAGCTAAAAAACTAAGTGCTACATTTTCTAGCCTCTCTTTCAGCTAGAGTTCTAAATGTGATTTAGGTTTAGTATTCAGATGCACTTGCATGAAATTTTGGAAGAGAAAAGTGAGGTGCAGACTCTTTTGGCTTTTGCTGGCAAACACCATCCTGGAGTATCCCATTTTGTTATGGCTTCCTGATTATAGGGTGACAGTTTCCAAGTTTTTCAGGTAGGTGCCTAATTATAGAGCTGCTATTTTCTTCATAGCTTGTTCTGTAGTGTGGTTTTCAGTGATTTGTGAAAGCTTAAATTAGAGTTTGTTCAGTTTTGTAATGATTTTGATAGCCAGCTAAAATCATATAAAAAATCTTTCTGCTTAAGTTAACCAGAGTAGATTCATTATCTGCACCCAGAATTTGATCAATGAGAACTCTGATACAGGATTTTCCCTATTCTAGTTTTTTCTTTATGGTTTAGGTCAGTTTCTAGGAAATACTTTGGATATTTTCTACTATACCTCCTTTTCTGAAAGTTTGTTTATGATATATTTCAGACCAGTTATAAAATTTCAGGTAGTTATTTAATCAAATCTGTCTCTGCTTTTCCTCTTATTTCTACTTTTAGGAGTTTGTTCGGAAGTAAGACAATAGTATTTTTGGAGATTTCATATATACCTTATATCTTCGACTCTTGTTGGTAGTATAAATCTCAGTCATTTCACTATAAACCAGATATGTTCTTTATGAGTCATTTTCTGCTGGACTGTATTTCATAAAATGTTGTAAAAGGAGGTTTAATGTTATAACCACTCTGAGTTCTTATGCCATGTGTTTCTCCTCTCCTAGTTTCGCTTGAGACATTGTTCATTTTCTTGCTGTTCACCATCCTGCTGTCATGGAGCTCAGTGTGGTGAGGGAGGCAGAATTAAAGAGACTAGTAAAGCAGACATGTGCCTTCTCTGTTACCCAAATGTGCATCATCAGACCTGAGATTGTAGAAGGAGTGGGAAGAAAGGTTTCCTGAACGTGACTATTGAGGCCAACTTTGAAGGAACTGTAAGTTTTCGCCTAGTGTAAAAGAGGGGGTGATGGCGAGTGTTCTAGGTAGACAAAGCAATGTTTGACAAGTGAAAAGACTTAGATATGAGAAAAACATGATTGGCTCTGTGAACTACCCGCAACTCACAGAGCCAGAATGAGTGTGGAAGGCTAAGAAGTCATAGTGGCTAGACTGAAAACAAACAAACAAACAAAAGATTTGTGAATTTTACTTATGTATCCAACTAGAACCCCGGGTCTCACACAGCCCCGTTTCCTTCTAGAGAGGCCAGTAAGAAACAGTCTAGTCACAAAAAGTCACAGAAAGTTCTGATCCTTACTTGCATTTCTCGAAGGACATGAAAATTCTCATTTCCCCTCTCCAAAACCTATTTTTTATTTCTGATATCTTCTAACGCCTCCAGACTGCTTCCTGCACTTGTCATTCTCTAGCATTTTCTTGGCACCCAGCACTCATCTATCTCTCTCCTCCTCCCCCCTTTCTCTCCTATCTCTTTATAAGTTTACTTAATGTCTCCAAGACTTTTTCCTTCTCTGGTCCTTTCTTTAACCAACAGATTCTACATGTCAAAAGATCTAAAATAGGCCTGCCAGAGGGCAAGGAAGAGGGAAAATATGTATGTGCACTTTTGGGTATCTAGTGGCCAATTATATTTAGGAACTTAGACTTTATTGTGATGTTTTAGTCAGGGAGTGACATAGGTTTGTTTTTAGGTTTACTTTCATAGACTTATTGAGACTAAACAAATAATTATTTCAGTTCTATAAATATAGTAAGTCCTTAGCATTTATTTATTAAATTTATATATATCCTGATTCTATACTAAATAAGATATAAAGGAACTTGCAATTACAGATAACTTTAAACAACTTAGCTAAATATAAATATAAAATTAAGACCAAGGAAAAATCTCTCTGCCAAATGAGTGTTATTATGGTTTCTTTGATTCAGCTTCAAACTTACCTCAGAGTTTCCAAGCTCTCAAAGTAGAAGGAGGAATATAAGGGCAGAAGAAATTAGTTCCTCAGAAGAAATGTCTCCCAGCCCTAAATCTCATGCGAACATTTAAAAAATTATTTTTGTCTGGAGTACTGGGTCATATAGCTATCGACCTTAGCATGTTATAGCAATTATGGTAATGGATTTAAAAGAAGATTTTTTAGGGATGTTTTTGAGAAGTTGAGGAGCAAACAATAAAATATAAATCTGACGTAAGAATCTCTAAGGACTGAGTATAGAAGTCTCCCCTTATTTGGAAGAGATATGTTCCAAGACCCCCAGTGGATGTCTGAAACTGCAGATAGTACTGAACCCTATATATATGTTTTTTTT
This sequence comes from Eonycteris spelaea, assembly GCA_003508835.1. NCBI lineage: Eukaryota > Metazoa > Chordata > Mammalia > Chiroptera > Pteropodidae > Eonycteris > Eonycteris spelaea. The sequence continues at coordinate 8,166,882 of PUFA01000062.1, forward strand.
TCCTATACATACAGACCTATGATAAAGTTTAATTTATAAATTAAGCATAGCAAGAGATTAACAACAATAAAAAATAGAATGATTATAACAATATACTGTAATACAATTACATGAATGTAGTCTCTCTCTCCCAAAATATCTTATTGTACTATATTTACCCTTCTTGGGATGATGTGAGACGATACAATGCCTGTGTGATGAGATGGAGTGCGGCGAATGATGTAGGCCTTGTGAGTAGCATTAAGCTCTTACTGACTTTCTAACAATATGTCAGAAGGAGATCATTTGCTTTGGCGATTGTGGATCATGGAGCTTTGACGATGTTGATGGTTGGATGTCAGCAGCAGACAATGTCAATGGTTGGGGATCCTTGAAAGCTGGAAGTGTTTTTGACTATCAGGTGGGTAGCATACACAGTGTGGATACCCAGATGAAGAAATGACTTATGCCCAGGGTGAGACAGAGCAGAATGGTGTGAGATTTCATCACACTACTAAGAACAGGGCAATTTAAGACTTATGAATTGTTTATTTCTGGAATTTTTCATTTAGTATCTTCAGACTACAGTTGACCACGGGTAATTGAAACCCCAGATAAAGTCAGGGGACTACTATATACTGCTCTCTAGGGTGTAAGATTCAGGGATATAAATTAGATTCCTAGAGCATGAATGATTAGCATATCCATAGCTATCCTTTATCTATTATTTTTCTCAGAGTTGTGATAGGAGCCACTATGGAGGGGCAGATGTTATTTTGGTGGAAAAGATTTTAAAGCCAATGTTTTTTATTCACTTTGACATAGAAAACCGAATCTTTGTAGAACATCTTGATTCTAAGTATCATGCTATTGAAGCATGCTGATGCCATAATATGCTTTTCTAAGTAACTGCTTTTCTACACAGTATGATCTTATTGTGACTAATGGAATTTTGTGAAAGTTTGCCAGTGGCGATGATTTAGGGTATATTGACCCTTTCTTTCCTGCAGCAAATCAAGGTGTCCTCCTGGTTTGTAAAGGAGTGTTTAGTAAGGTACAACATAAAGACGTCATTTAAGGGGGTGGCATCTAGTGGGCAGAAGTATGGATTAAATAAGACATGCAGGAAGTACCTACACATAGTAACATACAGGAAACTCCCTTTTTCTTCTCAACAAGGTACTAGCTATCTGACAACATTTGTATTGTCATTAAATGTGATTGTCACGATGAACATAAAAGACAAATATATCTAACATACCAGTGTGGCCTCTTTTCCACTTTCCTTTCTCATTGGCTGTGGTTTTACGATTCTAGTAAGATTGAGGGAGAGGAAAAACAAATTTGACAGTTGGAAAGGTCTCATGGAAGATGTGACACTGGAAGGAAGGACAGTTAGTTTTAGAGAAATAGGGAATGATGAGGTTGAACAGAGAAACATGAACAAAGGCTCAGAGATGTGCCATAATAGAGTTCCCATTAGCAGAAAGAATTCATCCTTGGTGGGGAAAAGAAGATACTCTACTATATCAATTAAATCTATTCTTTTTTGAAATTTCAATGGGGATGCACAGCTACTAATCTACATAGTTTAAAGTGAAGGGTGAACAGTTTGATGGCAAAACTTAGTGATTCAGAAAACAATTACGTGTTTCACCTTTATTCATCAGGATGAAATGTTTTGCTGTTTTTATAACCCAATTCTGTAACAGTTCTCCTTTTCACTATACTACAATGTTGAAATGTTTTTTATTTTTAATATTCAGCATCGACTAATTAGAATTCCCTCAGTTTTACACATGAAGGGACTGTTTCACAAATATAAAAGGAGAAATTAAAAAATATATTTTTGTTGTAAGAAAATAGAATGCCTGGTTATTTTTGTTCTTTTTGAAAGTCGGAATATTCTAAATGCAACTTTATCTGTATCTTAGAATTTCAAATAGGAAACCTTTATTTAAAATTAAGTAGTTTAAAAAATACTTAATATAAATTTAATATCATCAGCCACTTGGCAACAAAGGTATACTTTTCCTGAAAAATTACATTTTTAGAAAGACTTTTTTCATGCAAAGCATCTATTTTCTTTGTAAGTCATGCTTTCCCCAGAAGCCAGTAATTTCACTTCAGTATTTTAATCAGTATTTTTCTTTCTTACACAATCTATTGATAGAGGTGGGAAACTTGAACCTGAAACTCTATTTAGCCATGCAGATCTCGAAATTAGTGTGTCTTTCTCAATGGGGACATCATTTGAATAGGGAATCAGTGGTGATTCAGTATAGAAACACTGAAGAAGCATTTCACCATGACATCACATAAATTCAAAATGAAAATTATCAGGAAGTTGCAAAGGAAGGAAGACATCTTAAAGTCCAACCCCCCAGAAGCATTCACTAAACCTAGAGATGTAATTTCCCGCAGATCTAGTAACAACTCCAGTTAAGCTTTACACTGGGAAGAAAGCAAAACTGTGTTTTTTAAAAATTCCATTTGCAGTTAAAAAATCAACTGTGAAAGAAATTAAATGAAAAAGATTTTTAAAAAAAATGATTCTAATGTGTTTCCATCATTGAGGGATCTTGTTTTCTTCTTAATAGATGACCTCTTTGATTCAGTCAGAATTCCTGAAAATAAAGCCTTTCTTAATTTCATATTAAGCCAATATTAAGCATGGGGAAATGTCTCCTAGGAAACAGGAGTTCTTAGCTACTGTACCCTTGATTATTCTATTCTACTCTGGCAATTTTCTGTGAATTGTTCCACCTCTTTTGTAAATCATCCTCTATTCTTCCTACTTCCAATCTCTTCCTAACTCTTGACTCTGTAACTTTATTATTTGACAACTATTTTTTTTTTCGTTTCATTTTGCTACTTCCCCTCCTTCTTTTTCTTTTCCTTATTTTTGGTCTCTCTTTCAACTTTGATCATCCTCACTCTCTCCATCAAGCAACATTGCTCCATCACAATCTCAACAAGCTTTGCTCTGCCCACTCATTCAAACAGTTTGAGCTGCTGCTTGAGATCATAAAGGCTTGGCTCCTGCTTGAAACAACTTCCTTTTTTCTTTCTTTCTATTAATCCTGCCAAATCCCTGTCTACGTGTAAAGTGCAGTGTGAATTTTGCCTCCTGATGAAATGGTAAAAATACCAATTACCCTCCCCTATCAAATGAAAACCAGCCTTGATAAAGAACACATTTCTAGAGAATATGACTTGGCTTTGTAAATTTTGTAAGGGTACTCTATGATGACTTTAGAAATCCTGTATGGAGACAGAAAATCATTTAAAAGTATTAAATAATCATATAAACTTTCTGAAATCTTTAGGATAAACACTATGACAAGTGTTGGGCAACTGTATTATATTTTCTTCAGCAAATTTTATGTAGAGTTTGGTTCCATGTCTTTCTCTTGTCAGTCTAGGCCACTCTGACAGTGAGTTAAAAAGTTCTTTAATATTCTCTAACGCCTGTCGAAAGGAACACGCCATTTATAAATGTAAGAGTGGGCCACGTGGCTTGGCTTCAGCATCTCTAAGAAAGACTTTTGGTTATTAATGGAGAGCATCGGCTATAAACCCAGAATGGGACTTAGATATAAAAAATTCCAATAGGAAATAAACATTAAGAGGTACTATCAAAAATGAAACAGACCATTTTTCTCTCCCCTCAGTTTTGATTGAACTTTATTTGGAATATCACATTTACTTCTGTAGAGTACAGAGTTCAGAAAAAGATGTAGAAATCTTCAGGAGTTCAGGGGAGAGTAACCAAGAGGAGGAGAAGGTGTCTCTGAGGAACAGATCAATGAATGGAAACTGTTGCTGCAAAGGAAGGAAAAAGGGGAGATTTTACTGACCAGTGGACCTCATCACCATTTTCAAGTACTTGAGGGCCTCTTATATGGAAGATGCACGTGATTTGTTCTATGCCATTTTGCCTGTTAATTTCTTAGTTAATTTAGAACTTAATAGTGGGTTATTTATTTTTCTTTAGAACAAATTCTATATCTTAGGTTATATAACTTTTCTTGAACTCAGTTTCCTTATCTTAATGCGTACTGAGTCCTATGTAAGTGTAAGATGTTGTTATTGTTGTCTAGCAGAAACCCACCAAAAATTGTTAAACCCTTAACATGATTTACTAAGTTTTAGAAAAGAATACTTTTAACTATGTGGAATAAGTTGTTCTAAAAGGTGGGTGAATGATGGGGTTAATTTTCCATTATCACAGCTTTCTTTGGACATATAATAATTTGAATGGACTGCCTTTACCTATTCAAATATTTACACCTGAGAAATTATTTCAGATCAATATCAAATATCATCACTCAGGACAATTGGAGGAACAGGGGCAGTTATTCCCCTTGAAACACATAGCTGAATTTAGGATGGGTGCCTTCTCTTAAAAGTTCATTCCTTTCCTGTCCAAAGTGAAGCAATCAAAAACAACAAAACAAAACAAAGCAACAACAACAACAACAAAAAACAATTTGAAATCGATTGAACTTTTTATGTCTGATTTTTAAAAACTTTGCGAATAAGAGTAAATACTGATTCCTTAAGTTAAGAGTATCTTGGAAAGCATTAGGTATGGACAACACACAAATAAGTATTAAGAAAATGCTTAAAAAATGTATACAGGAAATAAAGAGAAATCTCTTACTAGGCCTTGCAATTTTAGAAACATTTACAAATGAGAAAAAGAAAACTTGGGAATGTGCACATAGATGAACATAATTTTCTTTTTATTAAAAATGTTTGTCCAGACTAGATACCCTGAAAGACCTTCCCAACTGAAACAACTAAAGTTCTGAATAAAAGAAAAAATGATTCTTAAAAAATGGAGATTTTAGAAAAAAGTAAAATACCAGAAATCTTACACAGATAAAATGACTATTGACATTATTGTGTATTTTATTTATTATCTCTATAGAAAATGCTCTAGAAAATGAGGTTGCTTCTTAAAGTGCAGGATTAAGAAGGCTGGTTTAAAAGTGTTTATATGTCTAGAATTTTCATACTTTTCAGAATCTTAATTTGGTAAAAATACTAATGCCATGGTCCCAGAGAGGCATATCTACTTGGTCTTGGGGTGGAGCCCAAACCCCAGTAATTTTTAAAGTTCCTCAGTCTTTCTAATGTCCTGCCAATACTGGTAAACCTGCTCTAGAGTAGATTAATTTTTTGTTTTGATTAATGACCTCCTCTTCAGCTCATTCATTTTGGATTCCTGAATAGAACTGTCATTGCTCTTCTTACATTTTATCTTGGGGTGCATCTCCATTCCAGGAATTTATCTGTCAAATATCTGCTGATGACTCTCAGATCACTATAATCCTGTCCTTGCATGCAGCTCCGAGACCATATTGCTAATTGCTTATTGGGGATTTTCATCGGGATGTCTCAATTCAAACTCCCCACGTCATCCACCAATGGTGTTAGCAGTCACACCTGTGAAAACTGTCACCTTTGACATCGTCTTCTCCTTTAGTGCTCTTCAGCGTCTGCACGTTTTTGCCTTTTTTTTTTTTTTTTTTTTTTTACTATAATTGAGCTCTTCATCCTTTTTCCTTCTCTTGAATCTATCAGTTTAGCCCAGGTTGTCACTATATGGCATGACTATTGTTATAGACTTCTGGACTTCTCAAACTGAGGCCTTCGAACCTCTTGTGTATCTTCCTTATGTCTCACATATGAATTTCTCTTAAGCATTGCTTTAACTTCGTTCCCCACCTTTTATTGCTCCCCTGCCCCCCACATCAAAGGTCTGCGTAATTTGGCCCAAGCCTGTCCATTTAACATTGTTTAGTACTACTATTCGTTGTTCTTTGTTTTTTCTTTTTTTTCCTGGCAAGTCTGTCATGTTTCCCAAAGTCAATGCTTTCCACTACTGGTTTTTGGTGGTGAACAAATACACTTCAAAAACATTCAGTTACGTGTTTAAATTAAATGTAAAGTAGAAATATACACATGTCCTTCAAATCCATGATTTGACAGATTTTTATTTCTTAGACTGAGGCTAAAGTAAATATGAATAAAATTTTAAAAAGTTAATTTAAATAAAATTTTAAATATGGAATATGGAAGAATTGTGAAGTTGCTATATGAAGAGCTGATATCCATAAAAAGAGTGATTTAAGTTGTTTTTACCTCCAGAAATAATATGGGGGCAGATTCTACTCATCCTTTCAGTCTTACTTTGGCTTCAGAATTCTCCATAACGTCAGTCCATGCCAAATCGGCTGGAGAGATATAGGAGAACGAAGAAAGAGAACAAAAGCCACTGGCTTTGATGGAGAACACTGGCCATGTGTGAGTGCAAGGTTTTACCAAATGGCGAGAGTGGATGCTGAGGTGACAGCTCCCAGTAGGGGATGCTTCCTTGAATGGTGAAAGGAAGAAGAAAGCTGCGGGCAGTACTAAGGCGGATGACCCAGGTGGGCATGCACGTTGCTGTCAACTGCTATCTGAGCAGGCAGCTTCCTCTAAAAGTTGGACAAGTGCAGGCTGAGGGAGAAACACCAGAGCTCTAGTCGTGCCATCCCCCTGTCTTCATGCTACCACCACTTCTTCCTCTCCTACTGACATCCTGCCCTGTTCTGTGCCCTCTGAACGGAGACCAGAGACTGGGAGCTCATCCAGGGTGAAAAAGATTCCAGGCCCTCACTGATATGGGATGTGAGAAAATGTGCCATGGGCTGTTGTAGCTTGTCTGGGCCCTTCCTGCATGCTTGAAAAACTAATCTTAAGTACTTTGGGGAAGAAGCCCAGAGTGCCAATTAATGTTACTCATCCTCCTCCCACTTCATAAACAGAGGCTTTTCCCATAGTTAAGTCGTGGTTAAATCATAGGATATTTTTTTTCTCCTGTACTTTTGCCTCAGGGATCTCCTGCACTCTCATGTCCCCTCCCCTCCCCCCAAATGTGTTTGACTGGGTGTTATTCTGGTAATCATAGTGACTCTGAGGCAGCCTTCCCTCTCCTCCTAGAATTAAATCAGCCAACTGTGAAACCAGGTTTTCACAACAACTTTTAGTGGTTTCACTCTTTATCAAACAAGAGAAAGAAATTCAAGTAAAATTGAGGGGGGTGTGTGTGCGTGTGCGCGCACGCAAAACTGAACTAGGGTTGGGTGTCAGGTTTTATTTTAAGCTCAGCTTTTAACAAGCTGGATGGTTGGGCATAATTTGGTTTCCTTATCAGTAACATGAAGGGCGGGACTAGAACACCTATAGTTCACTCCCAGAAGTGAGAAAACCTTTCTCTTAAGTTTTATTTGAATGTTTTCCAGTATTTCCTTTCACTTCTATTGACCCACTGATAGATACCCTGGCAGCAAGCATATCAACTGATTTAAAAGTTTCATTTACGAGACAGATAGTTAGGTATACTTTAACTGCTTACAGTATTCTGAGTATTGAGGGGGAAAACGTGGCTGGTTTTTATCAGCTCCTAGTTTGAGTAAGAAATGATGAGTGTTTTGAGGAGTTGGGACGAGCAGAGGGTAAAAAGATGCTTTGAAAAGTGGAGATAGACTGCTTGTTTGTCAAAGTTACTGAATAATAGTCATCCCCAGATTGGATTTGAGAAAATCTAAATGGAATTAAATGAAACTTTTAAGCTAATATCTGAAGAAAACTTGGAGGTTATCCTTCTGCTTCAGGAAACATTAATATTTTACTATCTGAAGCTCCACCTTCTGCTGAATAATTCTACTGTTAGAGAGCTCCCAATGTCATACATCCAACTGTTCTATTTCCAGACAGTGCCTATATGCTTTACAGGTGTATGGTGTTTTCCAGGGAGTTGAAAAACACTCTGATTATGTACTATTGGGGTGTGTGTGGGGGGGGGGGGGGGAAAGAGAGAGAGAGAGGAAAAAAGTTTGCAACTCTCAGTTTTTTTCCCTTGGGAAAGCTTAGCATTTAACAAAAGGATATTCTAGGTGGTAATTCTGCTTGTGCATCTGACAGGTTAGAATTATGCTATGAGATTTTTTCATGTGTTACTATTGATTGTTTCCCTAAATTTCCAGTCTTGACATGAGATCCTTTATGATACATCCTTGTTCTCAGGAACCTGAAAGTTACAAGAGTTCTCACAATGACTGCTCCTATAGACTTCTGTACCACAGGCCATTCCCCGCGTTGATGCTCAGAACACACATCATTTTCCCAGGAACATGCCACAAAAGGGTTCATTTCAAGAACAAGTAACATTATCTAACATTTTAAGAGAGGAAAAAAAAGTTTTAATCTCCTATATCATGTCCTCCATCTCCAAGGAAAATTTTTAATGAATAATGCTTCTGAAGAAAAATAATCTTATTATAAATCCAGGGTTATAATTCTTCTTTTCAAGGCGTTTCATGCTTCCTCAATATAAAAACAAGTTCACATCCCAGGATCTTTATTTTATTCCCTATTTATAAAAACAGCAGCAGGAATAGTGGATACCATTTGTTGAGCATAGGAATTTGGCATGTTAACCCATGAAGTCCTCCCAGCAAATTTATAGGATCGTGATTCTCATTTTAGGGGCTGATGAAACTGAGGCTCTGAGAGAATAGGCATCCTGCCCAAGGTAATACAACCAATAATGCCTGGCCTTCCTCATTACAAAGCTTACAAACCTTTCTTTATACCACATATATTTTTTAAAGTACTATATATTTTTCCATTTATTAAGAATTTTACAATTATTTAAAGAACAAAAAAATCTGCTTTTAAGTTCTTATCAGAAATGACTTTTGGAATTAATCTAGAGCACAATTAGAACAGCCACATGCATCCATGGTTTGAGAAAACAGTGGACAGGTTTGGAATAATAATTTAGGTTCTAGTATGATCCCCTGTTTGGTTTTTAAAAAGGCTTTTTAAAATCTCATCAAAACATCTGGTGTAGGGATTCCCTGTGACACTGCCCTTGGGGGAACTACTTGAGCTCATTCAGTGATGGAACATGCAGATTTTTTCAGGCAGGACTTTCCATTTTTGGACAGTTGAACGATTAGTAATAATACACATTTACATACTATTTGCAGTTGACATGTTACTCAACTCTCTTGTACATCTTGTTTCATTTATGAAAGCTTGCTCTTATTTTGAGTCCAAGTCTGTTCTCCCATTTACTTTAATTCATAGAAGCAATGGAAACTTTTTCTTGTATAGAAAATAACAGTGTTGGGATGAATAACTTCTAATTAATATTCATGATATGGTATCTTTTTGCTAAGGTTATTTTGATGAACATATTCCACACAGGTTTGCCAATGAGTATTTCCTTCCCCTTCTAAAGCTATAAGACCAAGAGCTTTGCTGAGAGCTCTGTTTTTCCCCCTCCTCTTTCTACTGCCCTTGAAAAAGAAAAAGCGACACTGAAGGCAAGAATTTTTCTGACCAAACAGCAATAATTTGCCACCTTAGCAACAATAAGTCTCTCTGTGGATGGAGAATTAAAAGTAAACCCTGACTAGCTAAGACTGTTGCTTTAGTTCTAGAGGTTGACATTTGACTTCTGATTTACTTACTAATGCTAATATGGGTAAATAACAAAATGACTTTATATTACATATCCTTAATTGTACTTTTTTTGTGTGCCTTTTAAAAAATAGATTTTGAGGACTTGATGATTAGAAAAAACATAAACATTGCTTTTCTCTTCTTCTGATTTGGGAAGGTGGCATATATTTTTAACTTGGGTCCTCTGTGTATAGATAAGATGCATCCTTGGTTTTTGACTTTCCTCAATCTTGTGTGTAAAATATAAGTTTGCAAAAGGGAATGTGGTATCAGATATAGTTCAGAAAATACATTTGCAAGACTCACATGAATACAATCATGCAATTTCACTAGACCCAGATCTAATTCCTGCATGAGTTAATTGGCATTATTCCCATTTTATAGCTGAAAAGGCTGATGATCAGAGTGGTTAAGTAACCTGCCAGTTTATTAGTAAATAAGAGAGCTGTGTTCAAGTAGTGAAAGTATATATTAAAGGAAAAGGGAAGGGTGGTGGGTAGAAGTTAATATGAGGGACAATGAGGAGAATTGGCCATATTTAATCTGAACCATATTCTACTGGGAACATGTTACTTATCTTCAATTCACTGAATATTGAGGACTAGTCATATCTATTCTTGTATAGTTTCAAAGGGAAGAAAAATGGTGAGGCATATTTTTGCTTAACTATTATGATATGGAGAAAATATGCTTCTAGGAAACAGAATTCTGCCTTCAGCCCCATCAACCTTAAGATGCCCATATATCTGAGTTCCTTGAAGAAGAATTTATCAATTAGAATTGTTATAAGATGGATGGAATGGGGCTATCTTAAATATCTCCTCTCTAAAAGTGTTTAAATAGACACAGAACCAATTGTCAATGATCCTACAAACTTTCTTAGCATTGGACACTGGATACCACAAAAAAAACAAGGTAGTTTTCCCCCTTTCCAGAGCTTATAGTACGAGCAACATTTAGAAGAGCTAGAAAGTAGAAGAGGTAGCAAAGGAGAACGTTTCCATGAAAGAGACACTCAGAAAAAGACAAGATTAGAGGAGAAGAGAAAGGATAATTCAGAAATGCATCTGGGAAGTGACAGTTTTATCCAGGTTGTGCTGGTACACAGTGATGTATGACATGCCATCTCTGCTCACGAGTAGCGTCCAGTCTAGGCAGCTGGCTCACACTTTAGAGGGGAAGAAGTGATGATTGGTCTCAGCTGGGATTCATCCCTTGGGAACTGACTCATGTTACTCTGTGGTGGTCTTACTGTGGACTGTCAGTGCTTTTGGTCTGTCTTTCTTAAGACAGGGCCCCCAAACTTGGGATGCCCACAATGTGACACTTCTTAGGCAGGCCAGCACTTTATTCACCCCAGCATTTTCTGTAAAAAGAATAAGCCAAAGTCTTTGAGTAAATACTTCCCAAAGTGTGCCAACTCTGTAGGAGTCCCAATATTCACATTATTATTCATTTGGGATAAGAAATGTATGTATAATAAATGTGACACTTATTCAGTTCATATATTTGCATTAGAAATTAACCCCTTTTTCAAGTTATAACCAAAATGTAATTTGACCTATTTTAAACATTTTCTACTACCTTTTTACTTATACACTAACAATTAAATATTTCAATTTTAATTTCCAGTCCACTGGGGTATGTGGCAAATGTCCAATGGAGCACAAAATCAGTAAAATTCCTTTTATTATTGTTGTTATTTATTGTTGAGACATGCTTCATTAAACAATCCTTGTCTCATTACTGAAACAAGTTAATATGGTTTTGCAAAACTAGTGGTTTTCATCAGCATTCATCGCTGAATTGTTCTCCACCTATGAAATGGGGTTAGTATTCTAAATGTTGTCTATGCTCGGATAAGGAATCTTATTACCAAAAAGGTACACAGAGAGTTTAGGAGGAAACTAATGTAAATCAGTCAGTAAAATAGTCTCTTTAGAGAGTTATGTGACAATTACAATAATGTACTATCTATGTTTTTATTTAGGAGCTTAGATATCTACTATTTCCACTGCTATTTGCCAAGCAGAAAGAAATGACACAGGTTTTGGCTTCTGGTGGTTAGAATGGGTATTTTCATGTAGGAAAGAGAACTGAGCTTAGTCTCGGGGGCTGTGTAATGCCGCTGAGCTGTGCCATCTCTCTGGCCCTCAGTTGCCTCATTAGTAAAAAAAAGGAGGGCTGGGATTGTTTTCTCTAATTTTACTTCAAAATCTGATGGTTTATGATTAACACATTATCTACTTGCCATCACAAAAAAAACATGTTAAAGAAAGAATGAAGAAACATACAGAATCAGCCCACCAAAAGAGCACTAGAAGGGAGTCTAGCATAACAGAAAGAGAGGCCAACTGAGAATGAGAAGATTATTCTGTCTCTAGCTTTGTCAACAGAAAGCTTTGTAACCTTGAGCAAGGTGTTTACTCAGTAGTTCATACAATTATTTTCATTTTTGTGATTCTGGGAGTTGAACAGTGAAGTAAAAGTCAGGATAAAGGTGTATGACCATCCCTGATGTTATCATAACATGGACTTCCAACTTAGGAGACTGACAGAAACTCTGACTTGCAGAGGGTTTTGTTTGTATTATTAATTTTTCTTTAGCACAAAATAGATGTTAAAAGAAACATTTCATGGCTTTTTAGATAACCTTTGATGGGATTTTGTCAAGGTTTAAAGAGGTGGAGAATCATTACTTCTACCTCATGAATTCTCTGGGTTTGGAACTAATTGAGAAATAGGCAGAGCCAGATAGACCAGGATCAAATGATCAACTATTAAGACTGGATTTGTGTTTGGAGCTTAGGAGTTCCCTTTGCTGGAAAATTTGTTTCTGTTTTCCTCTAAGCATGCGCTTTGGGATGATCTACTAGAATTATATAAAGAAAACATACTCAGAATGACTGCCTCGCCTCTGCTGAACTCCAGCCGTGGACACAGGGGGAGATGGTGCTCCAAAAAGGAATGTGGGGCACTGACCCATGTGCATTTGCCATGTGATGATTAGGATCTGGAGAAGGCCAATGGCAATGATGGCAGTAGGGGGAGGGGCAGAAGCCAGTGCAAATAACTAGGGCTGGTGGTCTAAAAAGGGTGTGGTTCTGAATACAAAGCCCCATAAAGATTTTTGTTGTTCTACTCTTCTTTAAGGGTCCCCCAAATATTTTTCACCTGGGCTTGAAGTGTTCTTTGTTGCCCTAATTGAAAGCCTGTTGTCCTCTGTAGATCTGAAAGAGTGAGTGTACAGGCACTGAGACACACACAGTTCCTTGTTCTAATCTCCACAATCACCTGTGTCTTTCCTTCTCCTTTGGAAAACACAGAGGGGCCTGTGGGGGAGCTGGGGGACGTGTTACTCTAGAAGTCCTTTCTTGGAAACATGAGGCTGGTCATTGGCAGTTTTCCATGACGGCCTTGTTTATCTTTCTACTCGTGGTGACAGATATTTATTAGAATTATATCTTTTCTTATTAACGTGAAGGCTGAATCTACACAAGGCAAAACAATTGTACGTTAATTAGCCTGAAACCCTTTTTCCCCATCCCTGACCTAGGGCAAATGTGAGCTGTCTAAGAATTCCATATAAGTATTCTGATCTTCCCAGGGATCCTTGGGAGAATGAGTTAATAGAAGGTTTACTCATGGAGGACAAAGGGTTATATTTAGAGGTCTGAGATCACACTGAGATCTATTCTCTGGGGGCAACTAACCTCATACACTGATCATTAGTTTTGCCCTGGTTTTTCTTTATCCATCTTCGGGACTATAACATCTGGTTTTACATCAGATCATGCTAGATAAGCTTACTTGGTGTAGCAGAAATCCTGGGAACTATGATGATGGTGGCGGTAAAAATACTTATGCCTTGATGTAAAGGTGACTTACATATAATATATCTCTGTGCCTCGGTTTCATCATCTCTAAAATGAGGTTAGTGATGTTCTTAGAATGCACTTGTTAGATGTGATCTAGCAATACTGGTACAGCCAAAGGAGGGAGGTTTGGAAAGAAAAAGTTTATTTGCTCACAGGTCCCAAGATAGAGCTGCAAATAGCACACAGAGCCATCACAGAAGTGCCAGGTCTTGGTCAGGTGGCAGGAGTCAGCAGGGAGGGGCAAATCTGTGCAAGAGCCTTTATTGAGAATTCTGTGGGAAAGTCAGGGCCGGGCAAACAGCTTCGGGTTGGCCAGTTTGAATAATACCCAGTAGGCTTCGGGCTATAGAGCTAATTTCTTGTTGTTTGGTGTCTGGCCCTGGGGTGATTTAGGGCAGGGGAAATATGGGTTTGGTGTGTGAGAGTTAGATAAAGAGGTAGTTGGGGCTACCAACTCAGGGTTGGTTGGTTTGTAAATGAGAGATGTGCTCCTGGCTGAGACTTTTGCTAGCTCTAAGAATTGGCTAGCCCTGGGAGGGGCCCTCTTACCAGGTATATGAGGCCCCCAAATGCCAGTGCATCAGAAATACCGAAAAAATGGCAATATAATTAACCATATTACCACTGGATGCCAAATAGACACATACGGAGTCTAAGAAAATGCAGAACATCTACCTTGGGAGGTTTAATGATCTCACACACATGTACTCCACCAGCCCAAGCTGGTCTCATGTCCCCAGTCTGACTGCATGGAGAATGAGGCATGGAAGGGAGCACAGCTGTCTCTGTCTATGAGGACAGGGCCCAGGACGAGTAAGACCTTACAGAGTGTGTAGGAGAGTTTAGAAAGCAATCAGAGAGTTTTAAACAATGGTCCATGGTGAGTGGCATGTTGGGATTGTACAGAATAATTAAGATGAAATGATTTATGTGTGGAATGATTTTTAAGCAACTAATTAATTTTATAAAATATAGGTCAAACTGTATAATCAGAGTAAACGTTATTTACAGAAATTTAAACATTTTAACTGTTTACTGGACATTTTGTTGCTATCCAGGAAGAAAAAAAAACAGGATAGAAAAGGAAATATACTAATAAGAATTTTTTTTTTTTACCATAAAGATAGAGATCAGCGATTACTTTGATGCATATTTGAGACAGTCACACTGTTTGCACTGAGGGTAATGTGAACCTTTAGGATGCTGTGGGTGTGACACTGTGAGGTACAGGTTTTGCCATCTCTGCTACCATGTGTATGAACCTGAATTAAATGGCAAGAGTGCAGGACTTGGATCGACCTGAGTGTGAATCTCTCCCTCTTCCTGGCTATGTGACTTTGAGTCATTACCACCTGTAAATGGGAACAACAGTGACGTGGTTGTGGGTTTCCAATGAGCTAGTGTTTTTGAAAATGTTTCCACTGAGAGCTCATTCTCACAATCCTAGCTCCAGTACCTAGTCATAACAGCTAACCCGTGAATAGCCCCTCAATTCTTAAAGAGTTCACTAGGAGGGTAGACCATTCACTCCTGCCACTAAGGGAACTCAATTATTAGATTCTTCCATTGTGTCTGTAAATGGATAAGAGTTCAGACTGTTGCTTTCCATCTGACTTTACTCCCCTAAGCCTTAGTTGTCTCATCATTAAAATGAGAATAGTAATACCATCAACCTCATGGGCTGTCATAATAATTAAATGAAATTGCACATGTAAAACACTTAGCTCAGTACCTGACACAATAATCACTCAATAAATGGTTCCTATTTTTAGTCTCATTTCAAGTACACATGAAGGAGTTTGATCTACACGTTTAGGATTCAGATACAAACTAATCTATGCCTCAGTGGAATCAATGAGAAAGTAGAAGGAATTAACTAGTGTTGTTAAACAATTATTGGTCAAAAGAGTTGTTATGAAAAGACAAGTGTATCTACTATAACTTTCAGCAAAGGTCTGCCATAGCTCAGGTGTTTTTTTGAGAAAATACAACACTAATAAAAATCTATTGATACTTCATAATTTGAAAAAAACAACAAATTTCTTACATGTCTTGATTAACAGTGAATTTTTATTGTCAATATTAGCAACTTAAAGTAATGTTAATGACAATAAGAAAACTACTGTTTAACTTAGGTGGAACTTATTTAAGAAAGAAGAACTATGATGACTGTTTAGTCATATAAGTAACAAGATTCTGTTATTTTCTGGGCACTAGGGTAGGTGTCTTAGGAGATAACAATAGTCAATAAGAACCAATATTTACCATGGGAAAACATATTTAAAACAATTTGACCAACCTGATGCTTAGTAGGAGCTTAAAAATTAATTCTTCTTTAGTTCTCTCAAGGAACTTTTAAGTGGGATAGATAAGACACATGGAAAAGAAAATTTATACCACAAATGGTTTATAAAAAAACTATCACATAAGTAGTACCATTGGTTCTTCATTAAAGAAAGCTTCAAAGGGGAAGTGAATTTAATGTTTGTGTGTGCCGCAGAAGTTGTGAGATGATGCCTAGTAATTAGCATAAGCTTGAAGCCAAATAGCTGGAAAAACATGTTCCAGGACATTGCAGATCAAATCATATTTCTATAAAAAGAAACTACTGTATGTTCAGCTGACAGATCATCAACCATAAAAGGATAGTTTAATGGATTTCAATCATTATCTAAAGACAAAATCACAGAGCCAAGTTTATGTGCATCATTAATCATATCTTGTGAACCTGGTAAAAGAAAGTGTAATAGAAGCATCAGATGAGATGTTTTTCCTTTTATGATTTTTATATTGCAATATTCGATTTTTTGAGACTCACTAGAAAAGAGTGGTTTTTTGGAGCAATCTCTCTAAGAGATGTGCATGCTCTTAGTGGAGACACAAAATGGTGCAGAGGAAGACGTTAAAACCAGTGAGTGCTTTATAAAGCTATTGAATTTTTTGCTCTTGCTAAGATTTAAATGCTAGAAGAAAGCATATCCCAATCTAGAGGATAGGTATGTAGATATGTGTAGGGGTGTCTGTATACATATTTTAAACCACAGTCTCTTCCTTCATTTGAAATTATACTAATCAACCCAATTGTTTCCTCAACTGTTTTAAGTTAACTGACTTATTGGAAAATATTGAAAAAATGATATATCTAGCAGACATATGCGTCTTTTCTTATTTTTAAGAAAAACATGTTTGTTAAGGTAGTTTCTTATGAAATCAGTAGCTTTCTGATATGCCACACTTTTATAAAGAAAAAATAAATGGAAAATATTTCATTTACCTTTACAACTAAATAGCATTAATATCTAGAATAGCCTTGAGAAATGTGCAGGAACTGGATGGATAAAGTTATAACATTCTATATAATAGTATGTTAAAAACCTTTGAGAACATGGCAAGAGCTTTAAATAACTGGAAATATATGCTTTAGAAAAAGTAGACAATTTTTTTAAACAGGTCAATTTGGTTTATTATCAATAAAAATCCCAATTCGTTGTGGATAGGGTGGTGAGGAACTTGATAAAATGATTCTAAATTTCACTTTGAAGAATAAACATGTGAGGATAGATGGAAGAATTCTGAAAAACAAAAATACTAAGAAGGAATATTGCCTAATCAGATGTTAAAATATCATAAAATTGCTGAAACAAAAACAATGTGGTACTGGCTAAGAAACAAATTACAATGTCCATCCGAAGACCCAAAAATGTATTAGGATTTAGCATCTGAGAATCTCGAATCAGAGAGGAAAATGCACATTAGTAAATATTTCTCCAACATGTAACCATTTGAAGAAAAATATTCTTACAGTGCTCTTTATATTATTTATACTTGTTAAAAAAAGAAACTATAAACATAACAAGAAAATATGGGCAGATTTTTAAATGTAATATTGGGATTGGAGGAGGCCTTTTTAAAGTAGGACACAAAAGCCAGAAATAATTTAAAAAATAAAATGGGTAAATTTGAGTGTAAAAAATTAAATACTTCTGTATAGAATAAACATTCTAAGTGAAACTGAAAGACAAATGACCAGTAGGAAAAAATATTTTACATGAGAGTCAGAGGTCTACTATCCTTAATACACAAAAATCTCTTACATATTAATAAGAATATACACATCAGTGGGAAAATGGCCAAAATTAAAAAAAAAAAACTACAGCACACAACGGAAACAGTTTTATTGTTCAAGAAAATTAGTGGGAGACCAAGATCAAAAGAGGAGGACAGCGACGTTAAACTTAAGAGATAAAAGTACAAAACAATTCTCACTCATGGAATGTTTTTGTTATGGTGCAAGGTATTTCAAACTTACTAAATTGCTTGTAGAAATATTTGTGTTATATACTGGATGTAATTCTGATCTTTTCTAAAGTTCTTTTTAAATTAAACTTAAAAAAATCTTAACCAAAAGGGTATGTATTGATTCACATACCTGGCAAGTCTAGGGGATATATAAGCTTAAGGCATGGCTGGATTAAGGGGCACAAACTTTGTTAGGACTAGTCTCCATCTTTTGGCTCTGCTTTCCTCTGCACTGGCTTCATTCTCTGTTTGGCTCAGTGTAGTGGGCCCTGTTGCTTCAAGCTTTTTCATTTATAAAAACCAAGCAACTTCAGTAAATAGAGCTTTTTTCCCTCCACAGTTAAGTATCACTGTACCAACTTGAATCATATGAGCATTCCTGAACTAGAGTTAAGGAGATAAACTAGACCGATTGATCAGGCCTGACTTATATATCCACCCATGAAGCCCAAGGTTGGGTTATACCATCTGCACTGCATGGACAGAAAATAGAGGTGGTTCCAAGAAACATCTGGGAATTGTTATAAGGAGATGAAATGAATGCTGGGCAAAAATTAAACTTTTTATTTTGAGATAATTATAGATTCATATTCTGCTGTTAATGTTTCCCTGTTATAGCCACACCCACTTCCTCTCTGCCTTTCCCCCACCTTTAAGCCAACCAACCACTAGTCTGTTCTCCATTACTATAATTTTGCCATTATGTAAATGTGATCATAAATTTGTAACCTTTTGGGACTGGCATTTTTTGTTTGTTTGTTTCACTCAGCGCAGTTCTCTGGAGATTGATCTAGGTGGTTACATATATAAACATTGCTCTTTTCATTTCTGAGTGGTATTCCCTGGTATGGATGTACTCCAGTCTGTTTAACCATTCACCTGTTGAAGGAAGGACATTTGGGTTGTTGCCAGTTTTTGTCTATTAGACACGAAGCTGTTAGAAACATTAGTGCACAGCTTTCTGTGTGAACATAAGTTTTCATTTCTCTGGAATAAATGCCCAGGAGTAAAACGATGGTGGTTTTAAATGAAGACTCATCTATCCTAAAGAACTTTTCTATGCTTTTTAAAAAGAGTTTTTTTAGGGAGTTCTTCTCTAGTCTTCAGCTGTTGGGCTGATTATGAAAACAAAGTTAAGTAAGCAAGGAAAAGTGTGTGATATGGATTCAGAAATAGAATGAATGAGCAGACAGGTAAAATGGCAATGGGAAATTATTGTGCTTTAATAATTCTGTAGGTGATAAGCTATGGCAATTTCAAACAAAATTTCATGAAGCACAGATTTCTTTGGAAATTTGAGATATGACAAATGCCAGAACTTTTCTTTGTGTGTGTCAAAAATGTTGATAATTATTTTATATTTTTTAAATTTTATTTCTTTATTTTAATTAGTTTCAAGCATACAGTACATTGGTTAGACATCTATATAGTTCATAAAATGATCCCCCCTATTGCTCCCTCCCTTCCACTTAGTTAGCATATTAATGTTAACTGCATTCCCTCTGCCGTGTTCCTCATCCCCGTGACCTTCTATCGCCCCGTGACCTTCTATCGATTACTAATTTGTACTTCTTTAACCCTTCACCCTGCTCTTCCAGCTTCCCAACCTCCCTCTCCTCTGTCCATAACCAAATTGTCCACTATATTTGTGAATATGTTTTTGATTAGTTTGTTCTTTTTGTTCCTTAGATTCTGCATGTAGGTGAAATCATATGTTATTTATCTTTTTCTGTGGCTTATTTCACTGAGCATAAGAATCTGTAGGCTCGTCCATGTCATCGCAAATGGTAGGATTTCATTTTTCTTTTAATGACTGAGTAATATTCCATTGTATATATGAACCATAATTCCTTTATCCAATCATCTATAGATGGGCATTTAGGTTGCTTCCATATCCTGGCTATTGTAAATTTTGCTGCCATGAATATTGGGATGCATAGATCTTTATGAATTATTGTTTTGATTTTCTTTGGATAAATACCCAGAAGTGCACTTGCTGGGTCAAAGGGTATATCCAGTCTTAGTTTTTTGAGAAACCTCCATACTGTTTTCCACAGCGGCTGTACCAATTTTTAATCCTACCAATAACGTATGAGGATTTCCTTTTCTCCACATCCTCGCCAACACTTGTTTTTTGATTTATTGATGATAGCTATTCTGCTAGGTGTGAGGTGATATCTCATTGTGGTTTTAATTTGCATTTTTTTGATGATTAGTGACCAAGAGCATCTTCTCATGTGTCTGTTAGCCATCTGTATTTCCTCTTTGGAGAAATATCTGTTCAGGTCTTCTGCCTATTTTTTAAATTGGATTGTTTGTTTTTTGTTGTTGAGTTGCATGAGTTCTTTATATATTTTGGATATTAACCCCTTATCAGATGTATCATTAGCAAACATCTTCTCTCAATTAGTTGGTTGTTATTTTTTTTGTTTTGTTGATGGTTTCCTTTGCTATAAAAAACTTTTTAGTTTGATGTAGTTCCATTTGTTTATTTTTTTCTTTTGTTTCCCTTGCCTGGGGAGATACATCCAAAAAGAAGTTAATCTTGGTAATATCAGAGATTTTACTGCCTATATCTTCTTCTAGAAGTTTTATGGTTTTGGGTCTTACATTTAAGTCCATTTCAAGACTTTTGACTGTACCCTTTAAAGTGATAGTTATATAAATGAGTTTGAAATTTATTTTTCTTTAATAATTCTATGTCCTTTCTAAATGCAGTATTTTCAAAAATGTTTAAAACACAATCTCTCAGGAATGCTTTGAAGTAGAGGTATGACTTATGTTTACTCTTTATTTTAAAAATCATTTTTACCATACTTTGATTTTTCTGGAGGAAAGAATGATTCCTTTCCCCCACTAGAATTGAGAATAGTTGCAGTCTGATAATAAATGTCTTTGAGTGTAATTTCTTATAGTAAATTAGGAACATTACAATCCTACAGTTGTATTACACCAACCAAGAATTTTAAAACACACCTTTATTAGAGCCCAACATGTTCCTAATGTGACCTGGCTAAGCTGACGGACAAACTGTATGTAAAGTGCATTCACTGCCATAAAACATTTTGATTATAGGGTCTCACACACTTCACAAACACAGTAAAAAGTTGTAACAATGTCAGAGAACCTGAATGATACCATAGCAGTATTATTATAATTCAATATTCATTGAGTGCCCGCAGTGAGCTAGACTTTCTATAACACATAGCAGGAGAGCTGATTCTGTCCTCTAGAAAAGCACCCTGTATATCAAACCAGTATTGAGACCTTTTTTTTTTTATGATACAAAGCACAAGAAGTCATTTTGAATGGATCAAATGATTCTGATTAAATGAAGTTCAAAATTTAAATGAACTGTTGTACCACATCATAGTGAATAATTTTTGATTGATTGATCTAATCATGGAGCATTTATTTAAACTTAAAGTTTTATCAACCAGTTCACATCATTCATTTTACAGCACTTTTTATATGCTTGCCATATGCAAAACTAAGTGGTAAAAAGATATGAAGGTAGAAAAGTATGTAAAAGTGTTCAAGGTAAAGATAAAT
Organism: Eonycteris spelaea; assembly: GCA_003508835.1. Taxonomy (NCBI): domain Eukaryota; kingdom Metazoa; phylum Chordata; class Mammalia; order Chiroptera; family Pteropodidae; genus Eonycteris; species Eonycteris spelaea. Next base: position 8,188,115 of record PUFA01000062.1, read on the forward strand.
TGCTTCATTGGGACTGCACTGCAGGCATGAAGCAGAAGTTACCAGACAGGCTGCTTTGAGCTGCAAGTAATAGAAAATGTGACTAATAGTGGCTTAAAAACATAGGGGTTTATTTTTTTCTCATGTTGCAAGAAGTAGGAAGATAGGCAATTGCTGGCATTATTTTCATTGCTCACAAGGCTGTCAAAGTATAGGCTCTTTCTGGCTTTCCAGTCTATCTCCCTTCATTTTCTGGCTTTTTCTCCTCTCCTTAAGCCCCCATGGTTTTAATATGGCTGTCACAACACCACACAGGAAGAAGAGGGAAGAGGAAGTTCCAGCCCCATCTGTTCCTTTTACAGGGAAATGTGATCACTCCTGGTTGCACAGGTGAGTAGAAAAATAGCTAAAGGCCAATAACATTATGGTTATTGTCTTAGAATGATTGTAATTCATCCCCTGCTCATGGACACATACAGACTGGGTTCTGATAGTAGAAACAGGGCAACTCACAGTATTCCACAGAGAAGGAGGAAAGTAAGGTTGGCAGCAAAATCTTGGAAGCCTTTTAGGCAGGTTTAGAACTTTAGGTTTTATCAACAAAGGTATAGTATTTACTCTGAGTCTCTAATTAATAGATTGGGTGCTCAATTGTCATAGACCATGGAATACTTGTAGGTTGTATTGTGGCCATGAGAATTTTCTTGGTGTTCCAGTTTTATGTCCTAGAAAAAAATATTTACAAGTAGGCCTTACAGAGGGAAAATTTAGCAATGTATTTAGCAAAATAACCGAACAAATAAAAGATGGGTCTATCATTTATCCATCAGCAGCCGGATTTATCCTGGAGCAGTCTATATGGTTTCAGATGTCCACGAAGATCTGAAAGAGAGAGATGCAAGTGTCCCCTACAACCTGGCAGTGCCGAAGGGACTGCCTGTCCTAAAGAGGATGTGTAAATACTGTTAGCCAACACATACCTCAGTGCCTCTAAATATGTCTAAAAATGACACAGAAATAACAATGGGATGTTTTTGTAATGCCAGCTGTGTACACAGAATTTGCCTATGTGTCACTGTGTTCTTAAAGTGTTCATTTCATTAACTCTCTCTTAAAATGTGTTTAACTTACCTTTAAAATACGAATCATCTTTAACCTAACATGACAGGTAGTGAGAGATCTAAAATACCATGATTCATAATATTTTGGGAAAAAAATTTAAGGAAAATGTTAACGAAGAAAATCTCTGAGAGTTTAGGCAGGTATTTTCCTATTTAGTGAATATGCACGTATGTGGTATGTGTATGTGTTTGGTGTTGGAATTACAGATTTGGTGGTGAAATTGCATCCAGATTTTTCAGTATCACTTGGTGCTAATTTTAAGTGATTATGTAAATTAGATGATGCTTTAACCTTTGGGAGGTTTGTTTCCTTTTTGTTGTTGTTGATTTTAATGAGTTTGCAATAAGTTCTAGATCTTTGTAAGAAATGTGACCAATGTTGGCATCGTTTTTTAAAAGCTAAAATCCATAGTTGCTTTCTTATTTACAAATGGAAGGCTTTAGGGGCTATACAAAGAGAAGATTCAGAGACTTGTTCAGGATGGGAGAGGGGAGAGATCATTATGCCTCAACTTCTTGCTAATACACCATGTTCCTTTCCTGTGGGAAAATATAAAAATGTGGTGATTCATTAAGACATGTTAAGCAGAAAGTAGAGTCTCCATGGCTATTTCATATCTAGAAGCAATATTATAAAACCGTTGCTAAGACAGATTTAATCAGCAGAAACCAAGGCTTGAGGCAATGACAAATAAACAGAGATATAAGTGTTGGTGACATTGTAATTAAAAACATCTGGTGATTCTTAATTGACCTTAAAGGCCATTTAAAAGCCTTTTATCTGGATTCCTGTGTTGTCATTCTCACATGAGCGATGCCACCATTTTACGCAGTCCTGTTCTGCTATATCCACTGGAAATAAGAAACCGCAATAGTTGGGGGCTAGCTAATGCAGCATAGGTCCAGAACGTACATTTTTGGAGCAATCATACAAAGATTTATCTATAAAGATTGCAGCTCTAGATGAATTCTGTAGGTCACCTCGAAACCTTGGCAGATCTACCTTGCATGTATGATCATTTTATTTCTGACTTTGAGATTTCTCTTTATGATTATACTTACGTATTTTTTTTTACCTATTTTTTTCCTGTGGTAAAGCAATCTGCAAGTTGCCTATTTCAATGTCCAGTAGATTGTTTAAAGATTTAAATGCAGATGTGTTTATTTGTGAATAACGATGACCATAGTTGGGTTGTTAGAGATCCACACGGAGGACAAAATCACAGGGTCTTTCTTTGGTGTTGCAGAACAGGACTCCAGTGGATAGTCCCTTCCTCCCTCTGCCCTTCCTTCCTTCTTCCCTCTGCCTTTCCTCCCTTCCTACATAGCTTGAATTTCTCTTTGGGTGGACATTTTTGGCACCTGCTTAAGCCCCTAGAATTATGCAGTGTTTGGTAAAAGGGAAAACAACATCGAGAGGTGCATAGCCACAGAATCAGCAATAGCAATCAGATCCTTCCACTTTTCACTCAATGAACTTTCCAGTGCTACATTCCTTTAGGTACTAGGTGACAAGGTGAAACAATATAGCATTGTTTTACTGACATGTAGTTTCAGAAAGTATTCAATTGAATTACAGAACATAATCTAAGCAATTAAGAACATTTTGTCTGAAAGAACATTTACGTGTGTTCTTTATCTTGTGACTGGTTTTAATGGGTCTAGCCAAAGAATAGCTCCATTCAGTGATAATTCCTGTTAAAAAGATACCACCATATTTTTAGCTAAACTAAATAAGCTAGTTCTCTTTTGAAAAACACTGGATTGTTTATAAAGGGTGTTGGCACATCAGAATTAAATAACAAACACAGTGAGAATTTTCAAATCACCTTTCTGTTCAAGTAGGTAAATGCCAAAACCCAGCACAAGGATCAGTGCCTCACTCTGTGGGAAGGGTGGTAGGCAGAGCTTTCTTAGGAATAATGTGTTTATTATAGAGGATCAGTTGCTTTCTGGAGTCTATGTATTGTGTAAAGCAAAGAAAAACACCTTGCTGATAGATAGAAGAGTCTGATGTTAGAATTTTATAATGTGCCAGGGGTACACTGATGAACCTTCCACCTGGAATAATGAATGGGAACTATACATTTGGGGAAAAAATCACACCAGTTATGGGATTCTCTAAGTTGCTTGATATGATATGTTCTAACTTATACTTTCAGCTTGTCTGCCTTCAAATATCTCTTAAATAGCAAAGCTACGTGTAAGTGAACCAATTTATTTTAGAAGACTTGTTACAGTAATAATGCATGTCATTTCCATCATATATATATCTAATTTATTAGGACTGAAATGATGTTTGTTTGTTTGTTTTTACTGGGATCAACATTTGGAGGCTCTGCCAGTTACCTGGGACAGACATTCTGTAGCTTCTAGAGCCTATAAAACTTGCCCCTTCTTCAGGAGAGTTAGGCTTGGTTTATAGTGGTAGCCATATCCAAAAAGAAAAATAAACTCCAGATCTGGTTCACTCTAGACACAGTCTGCCAGCTAATGTGTTTGAGAAGCTAGTTGGAAAGGACGGTGGTGCTGGTGTGTGCGTGTATGTGTGTGTGTAGGGGCACTTTTGGCTATCACAGGTGGCTCTTGTTTTCTTGAGCTTTTGAATCTCTTCAGAAAACAGCCATGTTCTCTTTATCAGGTTTCTTTAAAATCCTTCTTCTCAGTGCTATCCAAAATGCATTAGCTATTCTGAGTGTCAACATGCCTTCTTTCTTGAGTATAGCAAAGAAATGTAATTCAACACCTTAAGGGCAGATTTTTTGTCATCGTTTTTGTGGGTAATTACAGATATTCCTGCTGTAATTTATAAAATTATAGGAAGTTTAATTTTTCTAAGTTGTGGATTTCTGTCACAGAAAGTTGTTTGACTAATTCCAGTGCTTCACTCTCCAATCTGTTGTAATATATTAACTTTTGACTTTTAATTGTAGCTCTGTTGTTTTTCTCCACCATGTGGGAGTGAATGGTTAGATGAGGTAGAAAAGGTGCAACTTAAAAAAAGGAATGAGGGTCCTTCAGGTAATTCTGATTTTAGTCTAGCTGAAGTGTTTTGTTTTTGATTGATTGATTTAACCACTGAGATTTGGTACCTGACTAGCAGTTTACCACTGGTCTTAAAAATATGTGTTGTGTGAATAAAGTTTAGACTATTTCTCCCTATTTCCTCACAGGGTATTAGTTTATAAACAGATTTTAGCCAAACACAATTGAAATATAAGTAAAGAAATAAGTGGTAAATTTTAATAACATGCTTTGTTCCAGAAATAAGATTTTTCTTTAATATTAGTCACATTATGTTTACTTTCTCTGGAGCAGTTCATACGTTTTGTTATCAGAATATCTTCTTCAAAAAGAGGTTAAAATAAATCATTGGATGGCTTTATGGAAATCAAAGTAAAATTGAATGTACTATTTGAAACAGTCTATGGGCAAATTCTTCATGTATGTGTGTATTTAAAATTCCCACCGATTATTTCATATAATAGTAATGAGAGTCTTTGGCAATGAATATTTTGAGTTGAATAAAATAGATCTTTATAGGGAGCAACAGTAAAGAGAAATTTCAAACATACATATTTCGAACCCATACATATTTCACCTGGATCTGTCATGACCAACTTAGGTGACTGTAGGATACAGTTAACAAAAAAATTGTTTTTTTCCTAATCAAAAAAAGACTCTCTCTTTGGCACCAATATAAATGAATGGTATCTTCAAAGTGACCCAAGGAAAGAAGAGGGAGGTTGTTACTGTTATTATAATTATTAACATTCTCAGGAAGAAATCTTCAAAAGTACTTTAAATGGGACCAGTCGTTTAATAAACAGAAAATATTTACATTCTTCCTGCCTGAACCTTTCTGTAGGAGATAAGCTGATATGTATCATGATCAGGGCCAACATATCCTCTAGCAACCTTTGTTTTGAGGGGTTTTTTTTGCCTGCTTTTCTCTGTATGTTCTAGTAGCATCTAATCTGTTTTGTACACTGAAGTAATATTTCTACATGATATCTTTGTGGCCTGAAAGCATTAATGTGTTTTTTTTCTCTAAACCAACATATTCTTTAATTACTCAATTAGCATATGTAATTTAATACATATCTAATTAATATGATTTGTCATATTAATAATTTTAAGCTAATAATGTTAATTTTTAATGTAGTGATGCACATCCATTGCAGATAACTCATAAGATGAAAGGCATGAAGAAGCAATGGCTGCACATAGTTTCAAACCTCTTATTTCTCCAAATGAAATTGGAAGAGGATCAGATGTTCATATGCTGAGCTAGTATCTCTCCCTTGGGAATCTTCCTCTCCTAGGAGTCCATTAGATTTCAGACCCAAGCAGGAAGATCTCCAGTGTTGATTCCATCTGTGGTTATTCTTGCTGCCATTACCTGCCATACCCCTGTGGCTCTGAAAACTGATGGTCTCGCTTTGGATGACCACCACTCTTTGACACTGTAGGAGAGCCTTGCTCTTGCTGCCCTTGCATCTGGCATGCCTCATGAGGTATTTGAGTGTTAATTTCAACCCTTTGTCTCTCCTTGTAATCCAGCATATACAGTTCTTATTGCCCAGTAACTTGACTCCTTCAATTATCAATTTTTTTTTTTGGAAGGACCTTAGACCCTCAAAGTCCTGGGATAAGACTGGTATGTGGCCTACAATCACATTCAGTTTTTCAACCCTGAGAAGTCCACTTAGCCCTCAGATGTCTTTCCTTCTTAGCCTTCAAAGTACATGAGCCTTCCTCAGATGACTTAGCCTCCATGGGTGACTCTCTGGTGTTTGTTTTGCAGGAGAATAGAAAAGCAAAACATAGATGGAATCATGATTGTGGCATCTGTATAATCAAATAAACATCACCCAACATCATCCCTTCCACTGAGAGATAATATCACCATCAAATTCAATGAGTGGGACAATAACAGAATGTGCTCTTCTTCATGGAGTCTATGTGACTGATTCATCTCAGGGCTGTGCTGTGCACTGTAGCCTTTGTGGCTCTGACCACTATTTAAATGTCATTATTTCCTTTTAGTCTATTTTTCTATGCACATTTGTAAATATACATAACTCTGTAACATATTTTTATACAAGTGACTTGGATTCAGGCATCCAAGAGACAGACAGTTAATGACCCTTGCTGGCACATCTCTTGGTACATAGGGCTTTTTACACAGAAGTTACATAGAAACAGAGGGATTTCCTAGGAGGAAATCTCTTTCTTAAGATATTTTTTCTTTTTAGTTTAAAAGCTATGAAAGCTTGTAGGATGGACTAGGGTGATGCTGACCAAGTTCAGATGTCAATAAAGTACAAAGAAATATTGATAAAGAATACATCAAGATGGTGTGAATAAGTTAAACTAGTGGATAAGAAAATGTATCAAGGAAGGTTAGTTCTAGTCTTCAAGGAGCTTGATTCAGAGCCTTTTTGAACCCTATCATTTTGGAATGGAAGTAGATGTGAGTGAATCCAAAGAGTTGCAGCTTTGGGAGTTAAACCAGTTATGACATGAGATATTCTCTTCATAGTTAAGAACTCTTTTTCCTTGGCCAAAATCTAACATGGAAGTCCTGGCAAAGATCAGAGTAGGTGTTTCAGTTCAAGCCCATTTTGGCGGGCTACCTCGGCTAACTGCTATGTATATATTGGTGAGCAAGGGTGTCATGTGATCCATCAAGGAGGCACCTTCAGGATGAGTCTCCAACGCTGAAGACAAAAGAGCAATACAGAAGGAGGTTTTGGTACAGCCAGCATTAAGAGGAACAGTCATTATGGAGATGTCCAGCCTAAAAGGGAACGTTTGGTTTTGGACCTGGGGGCAAGCAAACAAAGTTGATCCTTTGGGCTGAATAAACACCATGAAAATAATTGGACAGACTGGGAGAAGAACTCGAAAATAGACTGGGAGATTGGGAGTTGTACTTTGAAATTTTACTATTGTGTCACACTGTTTGTATCTCAAACTGAGGATGAAGATGATACCAATTATACATTCAAATGCGATGGTCATATGCAAAACTTTGTATAGTGGGTGTTTCCCAAGTCATCTAAGGTTTTGCAGAATTATTAGTTTGAATGACTTCATGATAGCCCATTCTATGGATGTAAGAAGACATATTTTCTAAGGTGCTCAATACACAACAAATGAGAAAAATAGAGTCATCATAAAATCTAGTCTCAAAGGTGTTACTTCAATGTACATAGTGAACAGAACATAAGCCCTGGGGTCAGAGAGACCTGTGTTCAAATCTCAGTTCTCTTATTTTTGATTGTGTGATTTTGCTCAAATTATTTATACTTTCAAACTGTTCAAATTGTTTGAACTTTCTGAATCCCAGATTCTTCATCTACACAATGTGTTAATCATATCTGCCTTGCAGGTGGCTTTGAGGATAATATAGTATTTATTAACCTAAATAAAGATAGATAACCAATACAAGGTAGCTATTGTAATGTTTTCAATTTGGGCGAATAAATTCTTCAACTTCTCATTTTAGCACGGTTTAAATTTATACCATTAGTGCAGTAGTTAAATAAAGCATACATTTTTTGATGATTTTTAAAAGCTCTTCCTGTTTTTTAAAAAAATGCCCAAAGGAAAAAGAAGAACTGAAAACCAGCTCCTACTGTGATATCATTACTCTCTAAATATCATGGCACACTTGTTGGTTTGCAACAAAACATTGCCTTGAAAATTAAATAGAAATACAACATGTTAAAGCAAATATGCTAAGGAAAGAAATTGCATTTATAACTCTTAGAAGTCCATGTAGATCAAAGCACAATGGAAAATTTTAGAAGATAAATAAAACTTATTTTAATAATTTTGCTTTTTAAAAATTTAGGTTTAAGTGTATACACAGAGTATTTCTTTTAAGCTAAATTTCCAAATTTGAAAGCAGAAAACAAAATTAAAGCAATTATTTGAAAAACAAACCTCTTAGGATAAGAGTATTCATGGTTCTTAGAACTGTGGTGTCTTTTAGATTGGCATCTGTGAGCTAGTTCATGGCGTGGAGAGGGCTTGCTTGTCTTTTGTCTAGGGTTTTGTTTTGCTTTAAGGACAATGAATTTAACACTTAAAATACTAAACAGTTTATTTTTATTGACTGGGATATATTAATATTTGTTTCAAAACTTCTCTTGATACATCTAAAAAATTATTATAAAATGTGTGTATTCCTGGTAGTAAAATCTGGAAAGTGTAGGTAAAAAAAAAAAAAAAAAAGAAAAAAGAAAAAAGAAAACCACTCATAGTCCCATCAGTCAGAGATAATTACTGGGTATATTTGAGTCTTAAAAAAAAATGCATTTATACTTGCCTTAGTCTGGCCTGCTATAACTACCATTTCTTAAGTGAAGTAGTTGTATTTTAAATTACAAGGAACTGAACTTGATTCAACTTGGAAGTTTAAATGGTAGATTAAATTTATTATTTATGCTATTTAGAAAAGGGCTTGCTCAAAAAGTTAATAAACATACATTCCCTCACGTTATTCCTTCACCTTTCATCTAGAGATCAGGTAGGATTAAACATGAGTCAATGCAAATATTGTGATTCATCATCAGAGTCCTAGAATGGTGAGTGGAGCGGGCCTTCAAAGTTCTAGTTTAACAATCCAGTCAGTTTGCACAGAGTAAGATGCTAAACTTGGTGAGACAGCTTGGGGTAATGGGAAATCTTTAGACTTTAGAGTTAGAACCTGGGTTCAAATCCTGGTTCTGTCACTTATCAAATGTATATAGGAAAATGTATGCAGTCTCTTGGAGAGTTAGTTTTCCCATCTCTCTCATATACGGTTGGTGCTAACTGGTCCACTGGACTATTGTGAAGTCAGTTCCTTTCCTGTCCTTCAGTGACTTACCTGGAGTCACTTAACCAGTTAATTACAGCATACTAGAGCTCTCATCCCCTGACTATTCATCATATGCTCTGTTCACTAGATCCTTTTCTAGTTAAGGTTTTTGAAGCATTACATATTAAAGTACAACATTAGAAATAGACTAGACTAGAATGAAACAAAGATGTGGCAAATTCTCGTTTGGTTGACTCAACCTTCTCTGTCAATGTTTTCCAGTTAAAGACTACCAGGAACATATCTGTGATTGAACAAGTTGGGTTTATTACTGGTTACAAAAGAGACCTCACACATGGCAAATGTGGAACATTTCAATAGAAGGTGTCTGAAAAGATTATTATAGGATCAGGGCTCAGGAGATTTGGGGGAGGGTTTAAAAAAATGGCTTTGTTCTGGTTGGCTGCTATCAGGAACTGGGGATAATTTCTGGATATTTAAACAAAATATTATGTATTACGTGGAAAAAATAAAGCCAGGCTAAAGCTGTAATTGGGAAAGAAGCAGCGGTTCTCCATAGTAGCCAGGATATGGAGATATTTGAAATTTTTGTGGCATGCACAGAGACCTTGTTTCTGATTACGGAGTTGCCTTATTTTTCTCCTTTCATCATGGTCACTGATGGGGATTCAGAAGCCTATTTATGGTCAATAGCAGAACACTAAGGCTATTGTGAGTGCTGCACTAGCTCCTAACGACGTTGAGACCCAGCTATAAGTATGTAAGTTTTTAAATGTCAGAAGCTGCTTCCCCCCACCCCTCTCTCCCATCTATCTTCTCTCTTGCCACCTTTAGGCCAGCAGGGACTTTGGGAGAAAATTCTGGCCAAAGAGATACAATATTTTCTGGGTGCTTCCTGATAAAACATTTACTTTCAGGTATTGGCACCACTGCTCCTCACTATCTCATTCTTTTTCTTCCCAGTGAAGAGGGGATATAATTGTAGAAGCCACAGCAGCCTTTCGTGATTATGAGGGAACGGTCAAGGAAATCTCACAGTCTTAGGCATGATTAATCTGCTGAACCAGTCTAGTACTGGTAACTCTAGGTTTCTTACTATGGGAATGAAAAAATACTCCCTAAATAAAAAAAAAAAAAAAAAAGAAAAAAGAAAAGAAAGAAAGAAATCCACTCCAGTTAGGCTGTTTGTTACCTATAGCTGAATGCATTCCTAACACATTACATATTCATGTTCATTATTTACTAAACTAGACACTCTCCAGGCAGCCACATTTTTTAATGGTATTTCCAGAGCTTGGTAAGACCCTATCTTTCAAAATTAGGCTTATGTTAGGTGGATTAATTATTGCTTTTTCTGCTTCATAAGGTTTGTCATTATTACTTCATTCAGATGCAATTGTTTCCTTGGTTTCGGAAAACTGCATGAAGATGAAAGCTTTAGAAATCTTCTAGATTAGGTTCAGCAGAAAGAAGTGTGGGCACATTTTTGTAGACTTGATTGTTGAAAGGGTGACTACAGCTGTAAACCTAATTGCCAGATAATTGTGACTCCACCACTGCAATTTCCGTGCTCAGAGAAATGGGTTCCTGTAGCCATTGTGATTTGTTAAACTTAATGTGTTAGTTGGTTTTAATGGTTTTGGACTTAAAGGTAAAAGAACTCCTGCCCTCCTGGGGGATAAATCCCTGGTTCCCTTGTACCACCGTGGTACTCCATGGAACAAAATCAATTCCCACTAGAAAACTGGTAATGTGTTGGGAGGTGAGGGTGAGGACAATAGCTAATTACTATTATTTGGTGTGCAGAAAAATCAGACTACAGGTCCAGCAGGAATTTAATGGCCACTAGATGCTGGATGAAAGTTCTTATTAAATAAGTGAAGATGTTCAGGGAAATGTTGTGTATTCATAGCTGGGATTTGCATATTGAAAATTATGTGCCTATGGTCAGAATAAATTTTACTGTATCCATCAACTGGCAATTTTTTTTTACCGGTGTTTCTTTTATCTCTCCCTTCACCTTACACATAGTAGGTGCAAAATAGTTGTTCACGAAGTGATTAAAAATGTACTAAAATTTGACTCTGCAGAATGGTTCTGTAATGATAGTAAGAACTTATCAAAATATTCTTTGTAAATAATAAATTATTTAGCAATTCTCAATTCATATATTACAGATATGTCACTGAGTTAAATATATTAATATTCACCATGATTAGCACAAAATATCCAAATGCCAGGAAATTTAATAATTGATGAAGGAGATTCTTGTCTATTCAATTAAAATGAATGTGAATCCTGCATGGAATCGTTGACTATACTAGGAAAATATGTCAATGCATAAAACAGACCAGTGTCTTTTTTTCTAGAAAAACTTAATAAATTGCAACAAAATCATTTCACAATATGTTTAGTGTTCTGTACTTGAATGTTTATAAAAGGCAGATTTTTTTCCTTTCAGTTTTCAAAAGCAGATGGAATAAATCCATTCAAATGAAATATTTCATATAAGCTTGTGACTATGTTGCAGGTATATGTTGAAATTATAGGAACTACACACATCACAAATTTTTAGTAAATTGCAGAAATATATTAAAAGAGAAACATGTAGAATTCTAGTTTTGTAGTAGCCATATTTAGACTGATTGTCACCATGTAGAATTTTCAGAGTTTCTTTCCATCTTGAGTTTCTCCAGGAAAATGCTCTTTGAAATGGATAGGAGATACATGTTGTGAAATATATTGCAAACTATTTTTAGAAGCTCGTCTGTATTTCTGATTTGGGGATTTTTTGGTGCTATTGATATTCCTGCAGAATTAAGCTCTGGTGAAGTACATGTTTTGATGAACTTACTTTGAGAGAACAAATAAATGAAAGAGCTCCCAGCCTTTATTTAAAAAAAGTAAATTTACTAGGAGCTTCTCTCTGAATCTGTTAAAAGCCATAAGGAGGGCAGGAAAAGGGGCAGTTGTGATTCAGTGAAATAAGTACCAAATTGAATGAATAAACTCTACAATAAGAAGAAGAGGAGGGAGTCTAGGAGGAGTGATGCTATTTTCTGGAGTGATATTTGAGATACTCTTAAGGAAGAAGTAGGAGTTTTTCAGGTGGACAAGGAGTAAGGAGAGCAGAACAGCTTCATACTATGGCCAGAGATGCTCCTAAATGGACCATGGAATACTATGGAATCATAGAAGAAGTTTAATGAATACATTATATTAAGACTTTTAAGTCTTTTTCTTTTTCTTCTTTTTCTGGCATTGAGAAATGTCAAGAGATGATGTTCTATGGGTTGTTTAGAGTTAGTTCCTGTAGGCATTGAATGACTTGCTAAAGAGTTTAGATTGGGTCCTGTGGTCACTCTTCCCTAAGCTTCATTGAAGTAACAACCATGTCTGCCTCACTCAGTGCAGTGGTCTTGGTGGCCCATGCCTGACACATTGTAGTTGCTTCATGTGTATTAATGAAAAGCATGAACGAGGAGCTAGTAACGAATTTCAAGAGAAAAAGCAACCAATAATTTAAATTTGGGGAATAACATGGATATCAGTGAGAACATAAAAGAGAAGAGTGTATTTATTTTCTACTGCTGCTGTAAGAAAATAGCATAAAGTTAGTGGCTTAAAAACTATAAATATTTATTTTCTTATAGTTCTTTTGGTCAGAAGTCCAGTGAGAGTCTCACTGGATTGAATTCAAGCTGTTATTAGGGCTTTCTTCCTTTCTGTAGGCTCTCAAGGAGAATCCATTTCCTCGTTCTCCCCAGCTTCTCGCCCCCAGCTTCTGCCTCATGGCAACTTTCTCCATTGTTCTTCAGCTCTGTTGCATCTCTTGGACCCTTCTTCTATCTTCATGTCTTTCTTTGCCTAGAGAGGTTCTCTATTTTTTAGGGCTCATGTGTTTATATTGAGCCCAGTTGGATGATCCAAAATAATATCCACTGTCCAGGTCCTTAACCTTAATCACATCTGTCAAGGTCCATTTTGCCATGTGTGGTAAGATGTTCACAGGTTCTGGGGAATAAGAAGCCCATATTCGGACTACCATAAGGGGCATGGAGTTAGTTTACAGTACTTAATATAAAAGACTAGAAAGAAAAGTGATTGGGATGGATAAATCTAGTTCATGAAATCATTTTTGCTTTTCCTCTTCAGCAGAAAGACAGGCTATGTTTTGCATTTTCTTTAAACTGAAATGTGACCAATGTGACTAAGTTCTGGCTAATAAGAGTTCCGTATGCCTTCTCCAGGCCTAGTTCACAGAACACCTCCACTCCATCCTCCATGCTCTATTTTTTCACCTGCTGGCTGGATGTGGCGGGATCCTGCAGTGTACTCCAAGGCAGCGAGAGGTCCCTAACCTTTTTTGCAGCAGGGACTGGTGCTCCCATGAGAATCTAATGCCTAATGATCTGAGATGGAGCTTAGGCAGTATTGCTAGCAGTGGGGAGCAGCTGCAAATACACATGAAACTTTGCTCACTTGCCAGCTGCTCACCTCCTGCTGTGAGGCCTGGTTCCTAACAGACCAAGGACCACTACGGATCTAAGGCCTAGGGGTTTGGGGCCCCCCCCCCCTTCTAAGGCTCTGAGGAAGTGTAGAGTCTCTACCTAGAAGCAACTGGGTTCCTTTGAGGAACAAAGACCCCTACCAGAGCACTTTGCACTATGATTTGCATAAGAAATAAACCTTTATTGTGTTAGCCTCTGAAATTTGGGAATTGTTTGTTACAGGAGACAGCTTATCCCAGTTAATATTGAAATGTGTACTTAGCAGTGGGGTGCTGTTGCAATAACAAAAACAAATATGACAGTGACTTAGAGTTTTTCTAGTAGGCAGTGAGGGCCCTAACATTAGGGGCTCGAAATGCTTTGTTTCAAAACCCATGTTTTGAAAAGGAAAACACCTCGAATAATTCCTTGCTGGAATAACTTGAAAGGCAGGATTCATTCTTATAGCTTTAGGACAGTGATTCTTAACCTCTGCTACATATTAGAATCACCTGGAGAATTTTAAAAACTGTTTATGTTCAGAACCCACTTCCAGAGATTCTGACTTAATCTGTGTATGTTGGGGGAGGGGAAGGGGTATTAGTATTACTGTAACAGTTTTCCAGATGATTCTAATATACAGCTAGGTTTGAGAACCAAAGCTCTAGGGCTTTTTTTTTTTTTTTTTTTTTTTTTTTTTTTTTGTAAAGGGACAAATAGTAAATATTTTGGGCTTTGGGAGCAATACTATTCTGTTACAAGTATGCAATTCTCTTATTACAGCGTGAAAACAGTCATGACTACATGTAAACAAATGGATGTAGCTGTGTTCCAATAAAACTTTATTTATAAAACAGGCAAGAAGCTGGATATTATCTGTAGACTTTATCATTGTATTTTCAAAAAATTTAGTGAAAAGAATAGTGTTTTATGTTTTTGCAAAACTATATTGTCTAGCTTCATAGAACACATCTGGATACTCACTTACTTCTTCATTCATTCTGTTGTGATACATTGTTTTAAAGTATATGAAGAAATCATTTTATCTTCATATACTTTAAAACAATGTATCACAACAGAATGATATATAGGTACTTATTTTATTTTATTTTTATATTTTTATTTTATTTTATTTTTTTATATTATTATGTTGGTACTTCTTATTAGGGTACCAATCTTCTTCTTTTTGAAGGAGTATTTGAATAGCCTTTTCAGATAATCATGAATGTTCTTTGATACTACATAACTCAATGAATGATAAGTTTTTAAAAAGTTGACCACAGTGTGGAATCTGAAACCGTATCAGTGAACTTCTCACATGAAATTACATTAAAATCCATTGGTTTACTTTCGCTTTAAAGGGATCCTTTACCTATACACAATTTTGTAATATCTTGCATTGGTTGCTCTGATAATATTGTTTCAGTGAGTTATACCATTGGCACAATTCATTATATATTTTTTAAAAATCACATTTGTTAATATCACCACTGAACTCTTCAGAAAAGTCTTTAAGAATTCAGAAGCCGTCAAGCTTATGGTGGTGGATGCAAACTTTCCAAAATTCTAATTTTTACTTGAAAACTTACGTTTTATCATTGGCAACAAATACCGTCAGATTGTTCTTGAAGTGACAGGCTCACTTCATTTATTTTTCAAAAAATGACTGCCAAATACCAAAGTCTGAATAACCATATTTTGTTTATCACTTGTTCCCTCAAGTAAAAATGGCATGCCATAAAGAAGAGATGACTGCAGTTTGCAACTTAAACCATGCATATTGCTTTTCCTCCAGTAGACCATTGTATTTTGGTGTGCAGAAGTACTATTTGATGTGGTCTTTCCTTTTGGTCCCACAGAATATTTAAAAGACATGTACTCAAGAGTTTAAATTTAATAAAGTAAATAATTTTGATTGTTTCGTGAAGGACATTCTTAAGCCAAACTGGCTTTTTTTTTTTTAAACTCTAAGTACACGGTGGCAAATATTACACAATACAATGACATGGTTTAGTAATATTGCCTTGATTTGTGCTAAAGCCCCAACAGTTTTACCCACCATTATTTTTGTAGCATTGATGTAAGTTTCAACACAGTGAAAAAGGCAAATAACCTCCTTGTATTTTTATTAAAGTATTTTTGACCTTGTGGATCCACTAAATGAATCTCTGGGATTCCCAGGGTTGTGCTAACCACACTTTGAGAACCATTGCTTTTGGGGAAGTATTTTAAAGGAATTAGAGTGTTCACATGTAATAGCTATTATTGGCTTCCTTTGTTAAAGTGTTTCAAAAAAAAGAGATGTGCTCAGAAAAAAACTGGCCAGTTTTCAAGCTGAATAGGAAACAATAGAGAGAGTCCAAAGACTTGAGATGAAAAATGGTTGGAAAGTCACTGCTTCCAGATCCCAAATGGAGGCACAAAGGGCCAGTAAAACTTCTTAGCTGGTCAATGTGATTGCGTTCTACGGCAAAGATTGGGTTAAAGGTGTGGCCTTTCAATAAGAAACAGTAATCAAATAACTGCAGCAATTTAGCTAGAGTCAAAGAGAGAAGGGGAGGAAGGAGGAGAAGAAAGATCTGAGCATTATAGATAGAAGCGAATACAACAGAAAGCTACAAAACTTTTGAAGAACTTGTCAAGAATTTCAAAATGTCAGACTAAATGTACCTTTGACTCTTTGATTTGTAAGATGACCTTTGGCTTGCAAACTTTTGGTAACACTCATTTTAGCTGTGCCCAGAGGGAATGAATTGACAGTGAGGACGCCTTAGAGCCGAAGACCAAGGAAGAAAGGAACAGGGGAATTATTCCTAGGGAGCAGAATTAAAGTATAATGAAATAATTCTCTCCCAAGATAGGGGACTGCATAAATCCTGCCAAGCAGGATTTCAGAACTGCAATGGACTAATGCACACTATTGGTCTGCCATTATTTCCCTTTTTGAATGAGAGTTTTAATGGCATTTATTCTATCCCTGCTCCCATTGCATGTAGATTAAACCCATAACAAAATCCCACCCTCTCAATTCTCTCACCTGCCTGCCAGGTACAGGTACACAGGTCTGGCAGAAGACTCCAGGCCACGATGAGATGTTGTGGCCACTAGCTAAGAGGAGCCTGGTTGCTTAATAGAGAAGATCTTGCCCAACAACTTGCCCTGGATTGTGACACGAGCTAGGAAAAAAGTCATCATTGTGCTAAATCACTGAGATTTTTGTTACTACATTTGTTACAAATGTCCTCTGCTACAACATTTCACCTATTCTGAATAATGTAGACGTTATTTTACTCATCTAAGCATAAGCAGTGGCAGAAAGAATATGAAGAAATAGTTTAAGGAAAGAATCTCAATAAGCTTTCATAAACTGGGAGATATGAGGACAGGATAAGGGAGAACAAGGAATCTGGGATAGGTTCTAGGTTTCTGTCTTGGTCAAAATAGGTAGAAGTTTTAAATGGTACTAATAGAACAATCAGTGAAGTTGTCCAAAGTGCAGTAGCAATAAGGGGGCTAAGAGCTTGAGACAGAGGTCGAAAGGAGGCACATAAGGGCATCATCAGGGTATATAGGTGGTGTTTGAAGCCATGGGAAGGAGCAGTGCTGGATGGAATTTGTTGGAAAGACAATTCAGAGGGAGAAGAGATCATTTAGTTAACAGCAGAGAGACTAGAGTCTGCAAAAGAGAGTGATAATGAACATCCAGAAAATAAGAAAAATGGCAGAAAAGGGTAGGTCACAGAAACCAAACAGGAAAACAATTTGGATTACGAAATGGTAAACGGTCAAATATTGTAAAAAAATCAAATATGCCAAATATTTATAAGATTTTAAAATTAAGAGGATATTGATATAAAATTCAGATTGTTGTAGGATAAGTGCCTTATGATTTTATGGATGAAAAAAAGCAGGCTGAAGGTATTAAATCTTGACCAAGGTCCACAGTAAATGTTAAAGCTTGGCTTTTAAATCTTGCCTATCCAATATTACAACCCATCCTCTTCCACAATTCAAAACTGTTTCTTAAGTAATTTCAGTTATAGTGTTGCTAAAGCATGATAAAATAGAAGTCTTATAGAAACCATAAAGATCAGTATTTTCAGAGAGAAAGGTGTAGAGAAGTTACTAATTTTCTAAAACATTTTCTGAGAGAGGTTTCCTCCCTGATCACCTTCCTTTTCCACTTTCTTTCTCTTAAATTGATTGCACTGATTTTATTTACAACCAAGAATTAAATTTTATAATATGAATGAGTATATCAGTGTTATTTTTTAAAAAAAAAATAGGATAATTTTGGTTTTAGAACACAAGGTGTATCAATATGCTAAAATAACTTTACCCTAAAACTCCAATATTTAAGTAAGATGACTGATAAACTTTTTCTCTCTAAAGTCTTATAAACTTAATTGGCAAGATCAAAAGTTTGATAGCCACCCTTCATTTAGTATTGCCCTGTTAATAATTCGATATTTAAAATATAATCCCTTAATAAGCCAAATGTTTTTTATGATTTTTTCTTTAATAAACATCATGAAAATGCTAAATTTTGTCATAGAATGCTATTTCAAAATAAGCTCCTTTGCAAAATAAATAAGACATGAATCAACCTGAAGGAGCATTTATTCTTGGGAGCCAAGGTATCTGCAAATTTTGTGTAGGAAATCTCACTTTTTAAATTTCATATAAAGAAATTTTGTATAAAATAAAGTAATTGGCATCACTTGAATCCATTATTCATCAAGTTTTGCTATTTTTGTACAAAGGAATCTTTCTTGGCATATACTGATTTTCTAATCTGGAATGCCTGCTAAAATATTTTCATTAAGATGTGTTATTTTTAGTAGCAAAGGACCTTCCAATTTGGGATTCAGAGCATTCAATTTGGAGTATACATAAAGTCAAGAATAAATAGAGTCAGCATTTCAGCATTATTAAACATAAACCTCGATACTGCCCTACTTCAGTTGCAATTTTGGCTAGCATAATTCATTATTATTTATCCCTTTTGAATTTCTATAGCAACTATTTCAGTGGAATTTTTGCATTTGGATGAAGTGCCCTGGTAGAACAGAAAAGAAGTATTTGCAATTTTTTTGAATGCTGTGTGGTGGGAATGAGAAATTGAGAAATGATCTGCCTTTATGTAAAACAATTCAAAATATATCTCTTTATATGTGTGCGAATGTTTGCACACACACATTTGATGCTTGTCCCATTTTAAGACATTAATTAAGGCCCATGTGATTACCCATGGTCACCCAAAACAGTGGCAGAGGGTAATCGTCTCCTAAAAATTAGTTGATTAAAAAGAAACAAAATGAAAGAAAATCCCACTGCAATCTGAAAAATCCATGTTATTTTAAAGTTGCACATGAGATTTTTGTAAAATATAAGTAGAAAAATATGGCTATCAAATACCAATTACACCTGATACATAACAGTTGGGGTGTGGATATGCTCAACATTTAAGGGATACTACTTTACAATGTACACAGTCACATACAAAGTTTAAAGAAAGCGAATAACAACAACAGAAACAGTTTATGAAAAACCAAACTAAACTAAGTTTAGTGTTGTTTCCAGACTAAACTTCTTAGCAATTTTAAAACATTTTGTTTGGTTGTTCTCATCTAGACTTGAGTTTATTTTATTCTAACAATTAGTCTGAAAGATCCTCAAACTTTCTGCTTATGAAGTTGAATATATGAAGAGGTGTAGATTTCTAGCGAATATTTTTTCAGAATTTATTATATGTTGGAAGAATAGCATTGCAACTTTTGAATCTCTTATCAAATATCAAGGCTTTTTAATACATGTTTTAAAGACAATAAAAATTGAAAAATTACCTATCGATTTTAAGTCAAGCATTTCTGAAATTTTAAAACAATAAACATGTTAGTCTAACATGCAGATGAAACAACAAGACGAAATCTTTGACTGTTAAAATTAGAATAGAAATAGCTATCATTTATGATATTAATTTTATATATAATAAAGTCAAATTTAACAAATTTTTGGTATTTTTATTCATTTATTTAACAAGCATGAATTATTTATTCTGTGAGGTATTATGCCTATATCCCTAGATGCATAACAAAGATTTAGCCACTCAATGCTCTTTAGAACTTAAGGACTAATTCTTACTGTCACTATGAAACAAGATCTTGGTGCATATGCTGAGTAAAAGGGAAAAAAGCAAACAAACAAAAAAAAAAACAAGAAATCTACACCAGTGAATTACAAAAACTACTATTTAACTAAGTTGGGATCAAAGGTTGTTAGTGCTGCTGGCCACAGCTATCTGAAAAGAACCCAAAATGTCAAGCTGACCTCTTAATAGTTACTGGGTGAATCCCAAGGCTCAGTGGTTTGTCCTCGACATGCATCAAAACTTTGGAACATTTGCCCAACATTTTTAGTTAGAGCTCTTTCTTTCGTTAATATAGTTTAGAAAAGTGTTTAAAGTGTGACTTGCTCGGAATATTTTGGGTTCTAGTTTTATCATTATATTAAACCAATTAAAGCACTCCATATTTTGAATGCATTCTCTTTCCTTAAGTTCGTATGCGGCTAAAGCAACATGATGTTAGTTATTTATGAATCATTGTTGATAGCAAGAATACGGGCATTGTACATTCAGAACTTGAGAGTAAGAAAATAAATAAGATCATTATGGGCTTGTGACGCGCTCTGTGAAAGACAGATGTGAGTAGTGGTAGACAGGATGACAGTAACCAGGGCCCGAGTGGGGTGGGAACAAGGCTAAAAGGACCTCTCTATGGAGGTAACATGCAAGCTATTGTCCATAGGATGAGGAATCGTGGGAGGAAGCAGGGGAGGAGTATTATAGATAGAGAGAACTGGAAGTATAGAAATCAGAGGTGAAAGTTTATTGGGTAGACAGGAAGGAGGGTAGCTTAAATTCGCCTAGAAAGGACTTTTCCGACTTAGATTATTTTATATCTAATGGAGAGTGCCCTGCTATCAAGCAGGATAGCCTCAGTTATGCTACACTAACCAACCATCCCCAATCTCAGCCCCTCTAAGCAACTAGATTTATTTTTCACTCACTCTCTGTGTCCGTCAGACTGGCTATGTGCCATGGTCTGTGTCCTCTTCCTGCCAGGATCCAGCTGTTTCGGCAGCAGAGTGAAAAGAGAAAGCATAGCACGTGGAGTATAAGCTCTTAAAGCTTTCACACACATCACTTCCACTCGCATTTCATTGGCCAAAGCAGTGACGAATCTCGTCAGCAAGGAAGTGTAATTCTCCCGTGTGCCCGGAGGAGCAGTAATGCTCAAAATATTCATGAGCGGCAGTTATATGTTTTATGGGAGTCAGTGAACGACCTGGAATTGTATGTACAACTTGTGAGTGTGTGTGTGTGTACATGTGTACACACCTTTTCCGTGTCTCCAAGGAAAAGGTCCATTGCTTTCATCAGATTCTCAAAGGGGGCTGTGACACAACAATGATTAAAAATTGCTGGACCAGTTGAAAATTGTCATGTAAATAGATAATTGCTGTACAAGGCAATTTGCAGCATGAGTGAGAGGCTGAAATGATTAAAGAATTACGTGTGCGTGCATATGTGTGCATGGTGATAAGAAAAAAGTTGAGCAAATCTGTAGACTAAAAGGTAGAAGCCAGGGAACAGAAGGTGAGGAATTAAAGACATGGAGATGTGAAGGGAAGTGTCCCAGAAGACACTTCAGGAGATGGTGTTCAGTGTTCTCTAAAGCGGTAACTTTGAGGGTTAGAAAAGATAATTCTACTCTGGCAGGAGAAAGAGAAGGACGAGGTGGGTGTCCTCCAGGGTCAGGCTGCAGGTGGGGGGGATGGAGAGGACCTCGATATTGTCTGTGATACATGGACAAGGGCATCTACTTAAGATAAGTGGATCGTTGAGCATGTTGATAGTTTGAAACAGCTGTAAAGGAAATCTGAAACAGAGTTGACTGGGGACAAATAAAAAGACTGCCAGTTCCACCGAGGACCCAGCTGACGTTGGAGAACAGAGAATTTTCACAGTGCCAGTAAAGAAAGTTAGGGGATTTTCCCTCGTCCATGCTCAGCTGCCTGGGAGCAGGAGCCGAGAAGGTTGCAGTTGGACTGATCCTGGGCTGGAGAATTGGCAGAACAGGTGCAGCAACATGTTTTGCTGTTAATTTGAAGTTCAAGAATCTCTGAATAGGGAAAAAGGCATACTTTTGCTTGTAATTTAAAAAAGTAAATCATCAGTAATGTGAAGAAGGTGCTTTACACTTATAATTCTTTCTGGGTTGCATTTCTCGCTTCCTACATAACTTGCCTTCATTTTGAGCTCACAACTAATATAATCAATGTAACCAATACGGTTAAGGGTAAGTAGCATAGCTTATTTCTTACTGTTTAAGTAAAAATGAATCATGCTAACCTACATAAGATTTTATGTGTTCCTGATTCTCTCTCACTCCACTAGTAAAATCTGACAGCAGAAAGGTGAAAGAAAAAACATTAAAGCTCTAAAAATATAATGACATACTCAGAGACAGAATTGCTTAGCTAGCATCTTGCTATTATTAGTATGTTATAAATTTTGCTGCCTCGAGTGATGCTAAGACATTGTATTCAGAGAAATCATTAAATGAAGACAAAAGAAAAAACATCTGGAGTAGTTTAGCTCAGCACAGACTGCAGTCTGAAATAGCATTGTATTGCATTTCTCTTTTCCCAACGGCTTGCCAAATTCCTGATTTTGGTGAGGTCATATCACAAGCATTTGGTAAAAAATGGTGTTGCTGTTCGTCAAGGCTGCATATGCATATTGAAGGCAAACACAGCCATGACAGTGATAATTCTGATTTCCTGAATGACTTTCATTGTGTCACTTTATTTTCCATTTCCTCAGAAATGGAAATGGAGGTTTCATCTCTTCAGCATCGATTGATAACTTACAGGTGAGGTGAGCAAGCCACGTCAGATCATTTAGGATAATATTTGAGGCTGAAATTAAATGTGACTTTTCACATCCTTCCTCAACAGAAAGCAGTTAGCAGGAGCCAATCAAGATAAACTGAGATTGTTGCTGCACATGGCTCTTCTCCAGAAGACCCTCTTTCAGAATTTCAGTTGTTGATAACTAGCAGGTTTTATCTCCAGGAACTAGGATAAGTTTCTCTTCGCTCTGGCTTGCCAACTTGTAGGCTGTCTTCAGCTGAGGCAGTGCTGCCAGAATGAATAGCTGGAGAATGTACTCAACTCTCTATTTATTTTAAAGTATGATAATTTGAGGGAAAATTAAAATTGTCAGTTTTCCATTACACCCTACAGTTCTCAGTGCTGGTTATCTCATCAGACCACACAAATACACTTCTGCAGAGAATTGTGTAAACAGATGGAAAAGCCAAGAAAAAGGGGGATTAACATTTTGCTAAAGGCCACACAGTATGTTCAGGGCCCCACTGGGCACCTGAACCCCATGACAGATCTGACTGAGGTCTAGGACAGGGTGCACATGGATGCTGAGATCACAAAATAAACACTGAGCAGAGGGCTGCTTATGCAAGGGGCAAGGACAATAGATTTTAAATATACACAAACAAGAGACAAGCTATTCTAGAGGCCCAGGGACCATGAGCACTCAGAGGACGAGAGTTGTCAGTTCATCTTTGCATACTGGGCACCACGCTCAGTACCCAGCATATCAGTCGATGCCTAGTCAATGGTGAATAAATTCTGTCAAATAAATTCAGAGCCTTTAAAAATGTACGTCAGATAATCATTTCTTTGCTCAGAATGCTGCAGTGGCTTCTCTATTCCCTCAGAGTAAAAATTCAAGCCCTGACCTAGGCCATCTGCTCCTTGCTACCTCTCAGGCTGCATGTCCTACTCCCCCCCTCCCCCGCCCACCCCCCACATGCACACTCTTCCTCATTCCTTTTCCTCATGAGGCAGCTGCCTTTGCCCTGGCTCTTCTTTATGCCTGAACTCTGGCTCTCCATACATAAAAGGCCACCTCCCTCACGTCTTTCAAGACTTGTCCAAATATCATTTTTTTATTAAGTCATAGTGCCACTGCCCTTTAAACAAGTGCAGCCCTTTTTGCAGCCCCCTGCCCACCCATATGCCCGATCTCCCTTCGCCTGCTCTGTTTCTGTTATAACACATCCCCTTCTAACTCTAATTTACTATGTCATTTACTTATTATGTTGATTTTTGTTGTTGTTGTTATTTACTTTCCTCTTGCTAGGATGTTAGCCTCCAAGAGCAAAGATTTTATCTCTTTTATTCACTGATATCCCTAGTGTTTCATACAGTGCCCAGCAGATAGAGGATGCTTCGTAAATAATTGTTGAATGAATAAATTAATAAAGCTAGAGGAGTGAAACCATCTAGTGAGTAAATGAGTCAAAGAGTAAAAAGGCTATACTGTTAAAGCCAGGTGTAAAGGTAAATGGACCATCATTCCTGGTAAATTTGTAGAGGTAAGCATTCATTTTTATATTCAAAAAGCTCTTGCAATTCATGATGAACTTGGCCAACCCTCAGAGTGAAAGCTACAGACATTCGACCTATTAACTGTCAAGTTCTCTTGTTAACAATGTGTAGTTCAATCTCTGATGAATTCAGATAAAGAGCACGTGTGTGAATTGTTATCTCTCAGCATGGGTATGAGGCCCTCTGCTTTAGGATTGCTTGGTAAGTATTAATGTTCCTGAGACTTATCCAATTTACAGAATAATTTGAGGATTTGAACCCCAGGTGATTCTAATGCATGCTAAAATCTGAGAATTACTAGTATACAGAAAGTCTATAGAAAACAATGGGACTACAGCAGAACAGGATCTCCCATAGTATAGTATATTGTTGAAAAGATTGCAGTTTAAAAAAGAAAAAAAGCGTTGCTTGAATTAATGAATTAGGGTAACACCAAGTTTTAAATAGATTTTAAAAAACGTATAACAGGAATTCTTAGAACCTTTAAGAGCCAACATGATTGTAAATTCTCAATAGGAGGATTGTAAATCCTTGAATATAGCATCCTAGCTTTATTTTACCATGGGTGTCTCTCTTTAAGTATCTCTTATTAACTTTCAGGGGAGAAGATTTTCTTTGAGGAAAAAGTCTGAGAATTTCTGTTATAAATAATATCTAAGATTCATCCTTGATTCTAACAATCTATAATTCTCTATAATTTTTTTCTCTCTTGTTACCTCCCTTTAGTTTTTAAACTAATTGGGGCTTTTTATACCCCTGAGAAAAAAGCATGAAATAACATATTTATATTTCATGGTTCCCAGGACTTTGCAAATGAAACAGGTCTTTGTATTTTGTATCTCTCTCTCTCTCTCTCTCTCTCTCTCTCTCTCTCTCTCTCTCTCTCTATCCCCGTATGTGTGTGTGTGTGTGTGTGTGTGTGTGTGTGTAGAGAATGCAAGAGACAGACAGACAGACAGACAGACAATAGGAGGAATGCCAGTTTGGGGAGGGTACACAGAATAGCCTATATAGAGTATACCTGACTAAGTGCTTCTGCTTGTTAAAGTCAAATTTGGTAGATTAGTAAGTGAAGGGTTCTGTTCTTTGTGTGATGCATATGTGTTAGTGGGATGCACACCTATAAATATCTCCCTGGGTGTAAGTTCACATGGGGCAGGTTCTTTTGCATTGATCACCAGTTATCTATTCTTTACGTCGCTTTCCATTCTTTTGGCATGGCCCCTGGAAACACGATAGGTATGTGCCTGGAATAAACAGCCTTCTTTCCCTTTGAAAGCCATTCGAGGTCTACAGCACATTACATCCTTCTGTGAAATGGAAGTATCCACACATGGGCAATCGCTGTCTACAGACGTAATGAACCAAGTGGGAGGTAATGAGAAGTGGCTGTCACGCCATCTCTAGGGCCCCGTTCCTCCCGCCACACAATTACACTGTGACCCTAGAGAAACGAAGACTGTAACATTCTCTCTCTTCCTAATGGTCTTCAAATCAGCCCTAGCTTATCAGGGGGAGCTGAAGTGCAGCATTATTCATTCAACAGTCCAGAGGATGTCCAAGGAAATATAGGATTGTAATACGCGAGGCAGTTCTCTACATAATCATACACTGTTTCCTCAGTGCCGACTTGGCTTCTTGCCTGAAAGATGCCAGCAGACTAAGACAGTCCTTTCCTGCTTTCTCCTGGCATGTGTTTTGGGGTGAGAACTGTTACTTCTTTCATAGCAGGGGAGTCTAGGGAGCAGGGAGGCTGGTGGGCAGAGCTACATTTCTGTTAGATGAATACAGGCGAAGCTATAGAAAAAAACCTTTTACATAATGAGGATAAATTCAGTGATAACAGCTCCTGGATGCTATGTCTCACCAATCTTATTTCTGAGTTTCATTTCACAGAGAGCATTGATTACAGTGACCATTTCCACTGACTTATTCTTGCGTTGAAAGGGAGAAGGCAGGGTTGCGGAAAAGGTAGTGGGTTGCCTGCTGAGTCAACTTTTAGAGAGAGAGCATACAGAAAGTGCAAAAAGGTGGAAGCCTTTTAAAATTCCTTTCATTGTCTTCATTTTGCTCTTATAGCTGAGGCTTGCCCATGCTAGGAGGGAAGTCTGCCAACTGCTTGCTGAATAGTGAATGGGAACAAGCTGGGCTGCTGTGTTGCTTGGCAAAGAGAGAATAGCAGTGCAGGCTGGCTGCTGGCTGGGGGACACCGTTTCCCACTCCTCTGTGCCTCTGCCTGCAGGAAGCCCCCAGGTGGCATTAGGGAGAATTAGCGTGTAAATCACAGGGCCTGCTAATTTCTCACCACTTCATTAGCTGACAGTTCAATGAAAGCACTCTCCTGCCATTCACCTCACGTCTGTGGCGCTGGCACTTCTCATCAGTGGAAGCAGAGTTCAATCGTGTTGTGTTGACATGCTTGTGACTTTTTGGTACCCCCCCCCCTCCGCCCCACAATTAGGGCATGCTAGTTTATTCTCTGACCCTGCTACTAGCAATTACTTCTTTGGAACATCTGCAACATCTGTCTCAAATCTCTTTTTGGTTCAGACTTGGTTTAGTGTCACCAGGAAAAGGTGGGACTGGTTCCTGATTCTCTTCATGTCTTTTTGCAGAATGGCTTCGAAGATAGGCCACAAAGAAAAGAAAAGTAGTACCCTATATTTTGAAGGACTTGTTCACAACGTTATGAATAACTCATATTTTTTGTGACCTTACTGTGTGCCAGGTATTGCTTTAAGCACTTTACAGGTCATTAAATACTGTTATTTCTATTTTATGCAGGGAGATACTAAGGCACAGAGAGGTTGAGTTTGTCGCTTGGGACACACAGCACTTGAATACAGGAAGTCTGAACCAGAGCCCACACTCTAAGTACTAGGGTATTTTGCCTTAATTAGTTAATTGCTTAGTTAATTTTTGGATTAATTCAACAACCATTAATGAAGCACAAACTATGTGTCACTATGCTAGAGTTTAGCATATTAGAGTTTAGCTCTCAGTTTTTTGATTTTCATTTCCATCAGTCAGAAGAAGGTATTTGTCGAGCACCCTCTACGTCTCCAGAGCCGTGCTCATGTAGACACAAGAGATATATGGCAAGGTTGCATAGAAAGCTGTATAGCCATGTAGAATAGGGGTTGACGAACTTTCTTCGCTAATGGGTGAGATGGTAAATATTTTTGGCAACGAAGGTCACATGGTCTCTGTCCCAGTAAGTATAAATGTAGCCTTAGCCCATATGTAATTGAACAAGATGTCTATATTCTAATAAAACTACAATAATAAGCAGCAGGCTGTATTTGGCTCATGGGCTGGCTGCCGTAGAGCAAAAGGAGCCCTAAGAGGACCATATAGAACAGTAAATAGTGATAGTGTGACTAAAAGCAAAGCGGTGTGGTACTGCCTGTTCCCATGTGTGAGGTGCACAGATGAAAACAGTATCGGGAGCAAAGAGACCTGTGTGCATTTAGTGAATAAACAGATGGCTTCTGCAGGTGGAGCATGAACCTTCACTAAAGGAAGGGATGTGTGTGATATACACCTCTGAATCTGTTAGGTAGGTTTCATGAACCAGTTTATAGTTCTTAATATCATGTATAGCAGGCAAGTTGTTTCCTTCGTCCTTTCCTTCCTTGCTAACAGAAGCCTGAATTGTTTGGTACTGCCACGTGTTCAGCTCCAAGCAATGACACATCATTGATTAAAGTCAATCTTAATAATTGTATTCTCTAATTCCTCAGCCACATGACCCAATTCTGACTAATTAAAAGTAGGGATGCCTGCTGGGTTAAGTGGGATGGAATGTTTAGGAAACCTTTTGCTTTTCTGGTCAAAGGGACAGATAAAGTTAGTGCAACACACCCCTCATTTTTTTCTGCCACAGTGCAAACATGAAGGTGAGCTGGGACAGCCATCTTGGGGCCTTGAAGGAGCAAAGCACCATGCAATGGAGGGTAATAAGGGTAGGGAGAAGAAGCCTTAGCTTTTGATGATGCCACTGAGCTGCCCCTTTGGTGTTAGGCGGCCTGCTTCAGCCTCCTTGCTAAGAGTTAACTGAAGGCTTTTTTTTTTTTTTTTTAAAGTTTGTTTTATGTTTTGCTTTAAGTCACTGTCAGTTGAATAATGAATGTGTTATTAAAAATATTCCAGGGGAACTAACTAGAAGTTACTTCTAGAAGTTTCCAATTCTCTTAGATATTTCAGAAAATTGTGGTAAACCAAATGAGAATTATTTCTAATACTTTTCACTTTCTTCATTAGCTCCTTCTCCATAATATACTAATTAGGAAAAAAACAACATATTACAGAAGAGTATTAGCCCACTTTAACTTAAATGTTAGTGTACATGTCTTACAATATGTACGACAAGATGTTGATAAGTAGTTGTACCTGGATAACTGATTTTCTCTAGATGTTAGAAACAAGAATGTATTTTTAGTTTTGTTTTATTTTTCTATCTGTTATATATACATTAAAAAAAATTTAAATGGCACTGACAAAAATCAACTAATTTTATTTTAAGCCAAGTTTATTTTCTGACACTGTTTTCCTTTCCTATTTTCCCTTTGGCTTTCTAAACAAACCTCCTAATCAATTTTCTTTCCTATCTTATTGGTTTTTATTTATTTTATAAACACTTTCTGTAAATTTTTAATTTTAATGCAGTCTGTAGCATGATGTTACAAGTATGAAGTACATCCTTGAAGTCTGAGTCATGTTACTAAATTTCATGAAATCTTCCTTTATAGTCATTTATTTATTTTTTATTTTATTAAAAAAAAGTTATCAAAATTTATTTGAGCCAAACACAGGATATGCCTGAAAGCAAGATCTCAATGGACTGAGAAAATGCTCGTGTACTCATTCATTTAGTAAATGTCATTGGTGGTTTTTATGTGCCAGCCACTATTCTATGTGTGACAGAATGAGGAAGAATGAGCATTTGAAACTTTGTGCTTTTCTCTCTTACTCCTTGTCACACATCTGGGTTGTCACACATCTATTCATTTTGTAACACCAATGTAATACGATTTCCTCCATTTCTATTACCCTATTGTTTCTACCAGTCTTTGGTTATTTTCATATTGATGGCATATTATGTTTATTCGCATACATCCTTTTCTGGGCTCCGAATTCATTTAGGAGAGCTACCGTGTCATTTTAATCTTCCTAGTGTCCATCCCTGTGTTGCTCCTTGAAATAGCCATATCTTTATCTACAGTAAGGGTGACAGGCCACATAAATTGCTTGCTCAGATACATGCTCTCTGTGGGAAAAGTCTTGAACTTGACCTATATCTTATGACACCTTATCCTGTCAGTCAATTTTCCAGACACCAATAGATACCAGTGCCACTTATTGTTGTCGTTCTCATCTTCTCTTTATTCTTCCAGTATGCTTCAACCCTTGCCTTTTTAGACCTGCTTAGCCATGTCACTTCCTCAAATTTCTTTCTTTGACAGGGAGGCTCAGATCCTGGAGAGAGAGTTACAGACTGACTATATTTTATACTCAGCAAGCCCTCAATTAATAACATATTTAAAAAATAGGTGGATGAGCAAGTGAATGTTCATAGAAAATATATATTTAGAAGCTTGATGCTTTTTATAATAAGTTTGGAGTGAAAGAAAATCAAAATACCATTGGCTGCTGGTGGTATTTATGGAAATGTGGGGAGGCACCATGATGTGGGTCTGAAAACACCATTGTGACACATGAGGCCAGCATTCTCTTGGGCATCAAGTCCCTCTGCATCACATTCTTGTTGGTGCAGTAACCTTCTTTAAATAAGGGAGGAAATAAGGAAAATAAAAAACACAATTCTTTTCCAATTCAAGTTAGATCAGGAAATCATGGCAATTTTTAGAATGGCAAGCGTAAAAATAAGAAAGAAAAAATTAATCCTGTTAGCCCAAAATGGGAAGCTGTCACCACCGTCACTGTAACTCCCTAAATGAATATAACACCTCTGAAAACTCTCACGACTGTGCCAAGTATTTACATGTTCTCTGTGAATGTGGCATCGAACAGCAAGCAGTTTTGGTTGAGAAGCATGCCATCTGTGTGATTACCAGCCCCGTGCTAGAGTACTCTGAACTCAGCAGTTGTACAACAGATGCATTTCAATATACAGTATTCCTCCTCGCATAGTTCAGAATGGGTGTTAGGAACTGAGGGAAAACAACCAGCTTCCGTGAAACTCAGACTCCATCTGACATCTTTCCAGACACCTTTTATGAAAGGTGTCTACACATCACTACATGCACTCTTGGAAGATAAGTGTATCCTAATAGATTTACAGATAGTTAAACAGGTCAGCTTGACCCAGAACATCAGCAGCTGCCTTCACAATCATTCGTGAGTCACTCAAACGGGAAGGTGAAACCAGATCACTGTTTGGTTTTCATTTAAGTGGAAGTCTGTGCAGTTGTGGGAAAAAACAGTCTACAGAGGTCAGATGGTGTGTACTCCAGAGAGATGAATAAAAACGCTTTCACTATAATTCACCACTACTGTATTTGATGTGTCTCTGGAAAAATAACACTAGATAATTTTGATGAAAATATAAATCAAGAATGAAAGATGACATTTCATCTATCCTTCATATTTTGCTTATTTAAATATTCCATGGGCATTCACCTAGGAATTTTATTTGGGGATTAGTTGATCCTAACTGCAGAAATGAGATCTAAAGTTGCATTTATCAGAGCATACGTATTAGGAAAGACTGTTTACTCCTTCCAAATCGTGTCCTCACTTGCCTCCAGCTGATGAGGTGATGTCACGTTCTTTCAGGCTGGCCATCAGGCATGCTGGGAGAGGGATGGACATTCTTTACATGAATGGGACAGCTTCATTACTTTGCCGACAGTCCCCTCTCCTGTTTTCCCTAGTGGTATTGGTGTCTAGGAGGTAGAGGCATGGTCAGCATTGAAAAAGAGCGCACTCTGGAAATGAAGTGATATCACCTAAAGAATTTAAGAAAAGAAATGAATGAAAGATGTGTTATTCTACATTTATGTGATAAAATTTAGAAGAGTAAATTTAACGTGGCCAGAAAGTGAATCGTCATTAATAATTTCCTGCAAACTTTGGGTAAGACTTGCTTTGTGGCCATCATCATGAAGCACAGTAACAAGCTTTGGGAAAGTCATTGGAAACTAGTGATCATGGGTTACATGATGGCTGAGGAAGTCTTAGTATTGATGTAACCAGCATCATACAAATATTATTAGGAAACTGCAGAGGCAAGAAGATTTATATTGTATCAATACAAATATATTCCAAAGAGCCTCAGCCCTGTGAGTCATAACAGCATTGCTACTTTTTTCTCTCAGTGAGAAAAATAAGAAAAATATAATTATTTTTGCATTCACATTAGTCAGGAACTGGCAACAATTCTTGGAATGTCAAGAGTGAAAACAAGAAACGTAGAATTAACCCTGTTAGCACAAAATGAAGCCTTATTACCATCAAAAGATAATGACAAGATGGTTACCAGACCTGAACAGGAAAAAATGGAGCCTGGACACTATGAAGAATCTTTATTTGTACCGACTGGATGATAAACAAGTCCATCTTCTCGACTTATGGTTTTAAGCCTTTATCAATAAATCACTCTACCTCACATAGGCCTATGAATTCTTAATACATTTTAAATAGAACTGTTTATATAGATAGACGCTCTGCACAAAATATTTGCCCAGCTCCCCACATGTCCAAGAGGTGGCCCTGACCTGGAGAGCCAGTGACCTTGAATTGTATTTGGTGGTCAATAGGTAAATGCTGAAAGGTCATTTAAAAATGTAACAACCATGTTTTATTTCAGATTTTTAATAGGCAAAGAGACCATGTAGAATGAGTTAGTGGGTGTGAATGGAACAATCATAGGCCTGGGAAGGTCTGAGAGTGAAGCAGTTGTGCACATGAGGGCTGGCTCACATCCATGGCTGTACACCCTGAACGCAACTGATCTTGTCTGATCTCGAAAGCTAAACAGGGGCGGGCCTGGTTAGTACCCGGATGAGAGGACTGACTTACAGTGTGAGTAAAGGGGCCGAGGTTTCAAACTTAGAGCGAAATTAGAATACTTATGGCGTTAATAGAATTAGTGACATCTGAAGAAGAAAGATATTTTTTGAGGGGAAAAAATGCGTTTGGAATTTTATGCTTTGGAACATTTGTTATTTAATTTGAATTTCAAGAATGATGACACTAGTGGAATGTCTAAATTTTGCTGGCATTGAAAGCCAAAGGTCTTTTGGCTGCAATTTCTCAGGAACATTACTTTAATCTTTGATTAATCAGAAAGCTTATTTAAACATTCAGCAGAGTTCTCTCAGCCTACCTTTATCGAAGCATTTCCAAATCAGTTAAATCAGTTTTCCAAAACAAATAGAGAAAGAATTTGGATTTTCTGTATTTAGAACTACTTTCATCCTCCTCTATCTACAACACAACTTTGAGATACAATAGGAGACTCTTTGTAAAAGAAATACAGAAATACAGAAATACAAAAAGAAAGAAAGAAAGAAAGAAAGAAAGAAAGAAAGAAAGAAAGAAGAAAGAAAGAAAGAAAGAAAGAAAAGAAAGAAAGAAAGAAAAGAAAGAAGAAAGAAAAGAAGAAGAAGAAAGAAAGAAAGAAAGAAAGAAAAGATCTATCTATCTATCTATATATCTATCTATCTCCAGGCAATTTTGATGTTTCAGGGTTCTTTCTGCTGAGGAATATAAAATTCACACCGCCTCACCAAATGATTATTCAGTCAGCACTCCTTTACCCTTCTGCTCCCCAGAATGGAAACAGGCCCAATTAATATTCATGCATGGAAAAGGAACATTGCTAAGAGTGAAAGAAAGATATCTAGGGTTGTATGAGTGTGTGTGTGTGTGTGTGTGTGTTGTGTGTGTGTGTGTGTGTGTGTGTGTGGTGGGGCACAGTGCCCCAGATTCTCACCAAATGGAAGGTGCCGACACTGGCAAACAATTGAATATAAAGCAAGGGCATGGGGGATAGAAATGATTATCAGTGATTATCAAGATTTGACTAATAGTTATGTTATTGTAGTAAAGGTCTCAGACTTGGCTAAGATTCTCCTATAACTTGGTTTCTTACCCGTGTTGCGAGTTTCATCTATGATGACTGATTTGGCAAAAGTCTGTTAAGTACTGCGAACTGATTAGTGTGGCTTAGAAGAATAGTAGTAAAAAGAGTCTACTCAAAAAGAGTCATAATGTCTTGGGTTATTTTGGATTTTTTAAATTTAGAAATAGACTCATGCATTAAAATTAAAATTTTAATGTTGCTTTGTGAAGAATTCCCAAAATAATGAACTATATAACTCTTTAAAGTGTATAAAAATATTTTATCAACACTTTCCCCATTACATATCTATTACATGGCAATTAAAAATAATAATGCTTTGATGAGGAGGACATTGAAGCACAGAATTTAAATTTTCATATAGTTATTTAATATTAAAAGCATAAATGATAAGTAAAGCCTCTAGAACCTTTCTACTAGATCACACTTTTACTCTATTCACTTTGATTCTTAATTCAACTTTAAAAATATTTATATGTAGTAAGTGACATTTAGCAAATAAAACATCAAAATAAATTTGACTTTAAATATAGGGACCCTCGAGGAGAATTAGTTGTCTCACTGTTTAAATTCTGTAATTATTTAGAACAAAACTTTTGTGTGTGTTTATTCTGTTTCTTTTTTACTCAAAGGAAACTATTCTTCGAATTGGTTTAAAAAAAGCATAAATAATTCAAAATTCATTATACTATTGACAGTAAACTATGATATATAATGGTTGACCAGATATCAGGACTAATTCTAGACATACTCTAGTTAATTGTTTTAGGGAAGTCTCTCTACTTTCATTTCCTTCTCTCCTCCCCTGCCTTTCTTCCCTCTTCCCCACCTCCTGCCTTTTTTTCTTAATGAATCCCACTGTCCTCATCTGACAAAAGATTGGGGATCATAAGGCCTACCACATAGCTGCCTCAAAAACTATTGGGACAATTTATAAGACACATAAATAGTTTTACTTCTTTCTTTCTGTCACAGTTAATAGTACCATCAACAAGCCAGCTCCTCAGTAAAATCTTCAAAATCTTCTTGATTTCTTTTCTTCTTCCCCCACCCCCTGACCTATTTCACTGTCAGTCCTTCTCAATGTCCTCCACATTCACTCATTCCTTTCCTTCTTCTCTGCCCCCATTCCATTAGGGGTCATCCAGACAACTGTACTAGCTTCTAACTGGCCTCCTGCCTTTCTCTCTTGTCCACATTCAAAGTATTTTCTCTCTGTCAGCCAAAATTATCTTTAAAAAGAAAATAAAACCATGTCATTTCCATCTTTTAAAACCTCCAATGGCTTCCCATTGTAGTCAGAATAAAGTGCAGAATATTTTCCAAGGCTTCTGTGGTAGCTTCAAGATGGCCACAAATTTTTTGGCATGTCCCTTAGAGAGGAGGTGTCCAATTCTCCCTTTGAAATTGGGCTAACCTTAGTGCCATGTTTGATTAATAAAAGTGGCAAATGTAGTATTCAGAGACTTCCAAGAGCTATCAGGAGGCATAAAGGTTGGGTCAAGGCTTGTACCCAAGGAAGCCGGTCTTTATGTAAGTACCATAAGACAGCCATGATGCCACCTTGTGGAAAGAACAAGCCACTTGGAGAGACCCTGACTGTGAGATGACACGTAGAGAAAAGAGAGGCCAGCGAGTACTGAGGCACCAGACATGGAATGAAAAAATCCCCTGGCAAGTGGGGGCTCCAGCTTTAGCTGCCCCACGTAATACCACATGGATCAGAGATAAATTACCTGGAAGAAGCTTCCATATTCCTAATTTCCAAACAGTGAGCAAAATAAAATCGTTGTTTTAAGACACTAAGTTTAGGGGGGTGATTTCACAGAAATAGATAGCCCCATAGTTTCTAATGAACTAAAAATGTGGTTCCTGCCTCTATTGCTCAGTTTATCCCCTTCTGTTTTGATTTTTCCTTACTGTTTAACAGCCACAGTAGCTTCTCTGAATGCCACGCGGGTTCCTGGTGCCAGCATCTGGGCACTTGCTGTACCCTTTGCTTGAACTCTGAACCCACATCTTTTCATCATTGTCTGTTTCTTGGCATGGAGCTCATGCCTCACAGTTTCAGTTAGGCCTTCCAGATCGCTCACTTTAATTTAGCCTCATCTCCCCACATCACTCTAGTTCATCACTGTTTTTTGTTTTTCATAACACTTGTAATACCTGAAATGATTTTGTTCATTTATTTTCTACTTATTGATTCTTTTGCTAACTAGAATGTAAGCCCTTCAGACCAGAAGTCTATCTCTGTTTTTCACAAAGGTGCCCCCAGTGCCTTTTATATTCAATATATTTAATGAATGCATGTAAAAGTGCTTCAAACCTAAGGGCTTCATTATTATCGCACAACAAACTATCACTTTCTTGTGTGCTAGAAAAATGCGGAGCAGGATGTACACAGACATAAACCAATAAGATATAGAAAATTATAAATTCTCTAGAACTAGAGATCAGAAGCATCCTACAATATCAGTACCTTTAAGCCCACTTGATTCAATGATAGCAGTATATTACCATGTTAATACAGAAAACTGACAGTTCAGTTGTACTATTTTTCTATTCTCCCTTGACACCTGGTTCAATTTCAGTTTTTCAGTGTCTGTTCTTCAGTAATAAAATGAAAAAGGGTTGGGTTTTTTTTTTTTTTTTTTGGTTTACCCATCTTTAACGTCATTGACCAAAGGGTCCATGAGAATGTCAGATGTGTTGCTCATTTAATGAGGAGCCATAGGCCCCTTTCAAGGAAGTGAGAATGAGCTCACAATCCAAGTCATGTAAATTTCTGTTTTGCTTTACATTTAACACTCAGTGATCACTTAGGGAGAGGGCTATTGCTAATTAAGAGTCTGGGCTAACCAAGGGAAGAAAGAACATAGGAAACTTAACAAATTTGTAAAAGAGCATCTCTACAGGGGTTTAAGAGACAAGAAGTTTGATTTGATTGGACTTCAATAAACTTATTAGCACATTAAACTATGTAATTGTCAGCATGTATCAGGACGGGAAGTTTAATATATATTACTATATTACACATTTTAATATAGTAAGCTCACTGACTTGCAAGGAACTGAAATGCTGAAATGGAAATCCAGGCTTTGAGATTCCTAGAATCTCTGAAACCATCTTGTATCTTTCTCTCCATCTGCCTGTCAACATGACTTTCTGAAATAACTAATCTCAAAGGAATATTTTAGAAAAAAAATCACGTGGATGTGTCCCCCCTCCCCAATAAGTGCCAATCTTAAGCAGTGTTTTTGTCAGGAGTCTCTGTTCCAGCTTTAAAAGCCAAAAGAAAAGATGAAAATGAATATACCAAAATGTAATTTAAAATGCAAATGCAGATTTTGAAGACAAGCAGCAAAAGCTAATTGTAGTTTTTCTTCATGCTTGACTCTATAAACAAAGTATGTTGTCACCTTCCTCCTGCTGGGAATGCCCAGACTGCAGCTGCACTGCCACACTTTGACCTCTTAGATAAAATACATTTGACCTGAAATAAACCCAGTCACAGAAATCAATAGGCACTTAACCCTATACTGTACTAGGTGGAAAGGCAACCATATGTGACAGTGTGGCTGTTAACTCATGATAAATCCCCAGAATAGAAACAGCAGTTGCATGTTATAAAGAAAGGGCAGTAAATCTAATTCTCCAAGAGCTCACGTAGTACAGATTCAAAAAAAAAAAACCAACTCTTGAATTAAGGATACTATTTGTTTTAACCTATCAAGGCTGCATATCCATTTCATATTTAGACTAACTTGGAGTCAGTTCTAAAATCATCAATGTGAAATTTTAGCTTCTTTTTGTTTTTATTCCTGTCATACCTGGATACTAGTAGACTACATGTTATGCTGAGCTTGGATAAATATAGTGTTTGCCGCAAAACTTTGTCCACTCTTAAATCTTAGGACTTGTCAATGAAAAAGTACAAAATTGTAGATCCCATTTTTTTTCTTTTTACTCTGTTTCCTTTTTTCCTCGAGTGTAGTGGTGTTATAATAAATTCAATTAACGTTTTGTCACAAAATGTGAGTGATCTTGCACACATGCATAGGAGAGCTTGCTCAAAGGTATTTTTAGAGTCCAAGAGAAAGAATGAATTTACCAAATAAAATAACTGCTAGGAAAAGCTTGAGTCTGTCACACAATCAGAACTTTGAATTTTCAAAAATGACTCTGGGATTCCAGTGGGGTCCATTCTCCATTATTTATATTTATTAGGACCATAGACCCTGTGAACAAAATAAAGGCTTCTTAATCCTGATCCTTCACTATCAAAATCTGAAGAACTCCATTAGTGTTCTATTGGTTCTTTGTGCCCTTTCCTGCCCTCTAGTGGGGGTGCTACTGCGTTAAAGAATGGTTAGAAACAAGGAGGCTGCCGAGACTTTGGATTATTGTGTTAACCACACTAGGGAGTGGTGTGGTTCTCGGTGTGTGCCATAGTGATTGTTTGTCCCAATCTCCACCTCTTTTCCCGAGCTTTGCCATCTGGTGTTATTCTGCCTGAGAGCTCATGACTCCTTTTAATAATACATATTCTTTCTGGTGAATGACAGAATCCTTTGTTCAGCTCAATCGATTACCTTGCACAAGAATCACATCTACCTGTATGCGTGTCTGATGGGCTGGGTTTGAGGCAGAGAGCACACAGAGCGGAGGAAATGGAGTCGTAGCTCCCTTCCGAACTTTGTGGGAAATAACAGTTTATGTGAAGGACAAGTTTTAAAGCAAGTTTTGCAATATGTCATATGTGTACCAATCTTAAAACTTTAACAAATGAGTCAAAGTACACTAGGACTCCTTATGTGTAACTGCTTTTATTTTTTTTCTCTGTAACTTATTGCTTTTAGTGCCAGAGATTTTATTTTAATTCCATTTTTCTTCCCTTTGGGGGTTTGGGAGTGGGGAAGAAGTGAAGTCTGAGGTCCCCTCCTTAGAAGGCTTATACCTGAGTGTATCTGTGTGAAACTAGTTGGAAGAACACATTTTGTAATACCATTCAGAAATATTCTTTTAGAAATTATTTTTGCATGAATATTGTACTTTGTTTTATAAAGTGAAGACTGTAGTTGTTTTATTTCTTGCCATACAGAGAAGGGAGTTATATTCTAACCTTATTTGTTTTTCTTATTATTTTATGGAACATTTAAACAGGATATGTATGACATCAAATTAAAAATATAAATTGAGAGGTAAGGGAAATCCAAATGCAAGAGAGTAACAGAAGGTTGATCAGAAGTAGGAAAATGCTCAGGAAATCCAACTTAGGGCCCACCGTGATCAGGCCTCTGTCTCCGATGTGTGGTTCAGTTCCTCTTTTAATTTTTCTTTCCAGTATTGCTGTACATGAACAATTCCCACCCCACCCAAATCCTACCTTCTTGCCTCCAGTTGTCATATTTCTAATGTCAATTTCTAATGTGAGCCTGGCAGTTTGAGTAAAACGAAATCAATTATTTTGCTCAGCTCTGCAATAGTTGAATAAAAGAAAGATCAATTTCCTTTTCTCTATTGCCAGCTAAGGACAAATCTCTACCCCAAATAAGTGATGGATCTGCAATCATATTTGATTTAAGGTCTATGTAATTCTTAAGTGCATTTCCATTTTCTATGATTTTCTGAAATCCTTCTTTAGGATTCTAACACTCCCATTTATGAAAAATTGCTCCTTTCTGCTGCCTCTATAGAATGACTATAATAATATTAATATTAATAATACTACTCCTAATAACAATGATAGCAAACACTATGGAATTTCTATGTGTTAGGCCCAATTTAATTGCTACAGATTTACTCGTTTATTTCCTAACAACCCTGTAGTATAGGTACTATTATTATCTGCATTTTATAGATGAGGACCTAGGGCACAGGTTGAATAACTTGATGAAGATCACACAGTCAGTGAATTTGATACTGCGATTCAAAACCAAGTCGTGTGGATTCAGAATTAATGTTCTTAACCACCCTGATAGGTTGTTTTTCTACAGTAATTGTAAAACTTGTATATTTGCCATCAGCAATGTAAAACATTACACCTCCTTCACTGTAAATGGTAGAGTAGCACTCATTCTACCTAGTATTCATGAACCATGCCTTGAAATTGAGATGCCAAGCAAAACATATCCATTTTTTTAAGCCATTAGGAAATGTATAGGATTTCGTGGCTATGTAGGATGTTAAATAAATCCCTAGGTCCAAAGAACTGACTCTGTGCCAAAAGGGCTTTGCACAGATGTCCGGATCACTGTGCAGAGACCCAAGGAGGCATAGCACCTGCAGAGGGTTCCAGCCCTAGGTTTAGTTGCATGACCTCAGGCAGGTTGTCTAATTTCTCTATACCTCAGATTCTTCCTCTGCAAAAAAGAGATAATTCTGATCCTTCAGGTTGCTGGAAGTTATACTAGAAATTGAAAACTGTCATTGTGTGTTGTGAACAAATGCTTTACTAGTTTTAGAAGAGAAAAATAGCGATAGAACCAAGTTATCATTTTGCATATAAAAGTTTAAGCAAGTAGAACTCAAAATCACCTTACACAGGAATTAGCATTTTCACATAGTAAGTAGATGTACAATGTATCGGAAAATCACCCTGTGCATCTCCTTTACTCACGCATGCAATGCTTCTACACCAGATGCATAGTTTTTTCCTCGCCCCAAACACTTTGGCAATACCATCTGGGCATCCTAGAGTTCAGTTCGGTTTTGATATTCTCTACCTAGAGTTAGCATCAGAACCCACAAATTAAGGGCTCAATCCCACAAAATTGCCACCACTATGGATGTCAATCGCAAGTCTCAAGTCGTCTCTGGTTCTTCTGACTAAATGGTGATAAACCAGCGTTCCTATTACTTGTTCCTTGGGTTTGATACTTTGCTAGAATGTTCACAGAACTCAGGGAAACACTTATGTTTATGTTTATTTATCAGATTTTTTTGTATAAAGGACACCAATGAATAGCCAGATGAAGATAATATAGGGCAAGGTACAGAAGGGTCCCAAGCACAGGAGTTTGTCCCGATAGAATAGGGGTGTACCATTTTTTGCCGCATGGATGTTTTCAAACATGGAATTTTTATGGAGGCTTCATCATGTAGGCATGAGCGATGATTAGCTCAATCTCCAGCACCTCTCCTCTTCCAGGAGGATGAGGGGATGACACTGAAAATTCCAAACTTCTAATCAGGGCTTAGTGTTTCTGGTGACCAGCCTCCATTCTGAAGCTATCCAGGAACCCTCCAAGAGTAGCCTTAATAGAACAAAAGTCACTCTTGTCACCCAGGAAATTTAGGCTTTAAAAGTGCTATGCCAGGAACATGGGTCAAAAACCAAATATTAGGACAAAAGAGGCTCTTAGTGTTATTGCCACGTGAGAAATTACAAGGGCCTTAGGAGTTCTGTGCCAGAAATGGGGGGCAGAAACCAATGTATTTTTTTATTATTACATACAACCCAGTGGGTGTCATCTTGGTGTGTACCAAATGGCAATAGTTTATTAGCAGTAAGTTTAAATGTTCCCGATTATATTAAGAACTGCATTAGATTTTTAAAATGCAGACATTACAAATATAACATGTGACAGCATCCATTTTCTTCTCTTAGTAACAAACCTAGGTATGTTGCTACCTAGAAACCTACTTTGCAACTAGGTGTGGCCATATGGTGAAAAGTTTAGGCAAATGAGATATAAGTGGAAAAATGTGGCAAGACTGTTCAAAGGGAACAAACTCAATGGGAAGGAATCCTTTTTTTCTTTACATTTGCTCTCCCTTTTGCCTGTAATAAATATGATGATTGGAATTTCAGCATGAGCTCCATGGACAATGGGGTCACCTTAAAAATGTAATGTATGACTTAGGACAATGAAGCAGAAATATAGGAGCCTAGATTCTTGATGACATAATGGCTTCCTGTATCAGTCATGGGCTGCCTGCTTCTAGACTTCTTTTATGATGAGAATATTGAAAGAAAAAAACCTAAAATTTAAGCCACTGTATATTTCATCTCAATTACCGAACTGATCTTGTGTGCTATAATACTCATCATCAATTAAACTAGTCACTTTTATAGTTATTTACATTGGATATGAAAATTTTATAGCTTGATTAACAATTAGATTATCCTAAAGTAGTAAAAAAAATTCGAAGTTATTATATACTGCATACTTAAGTTAAAAGGGCATTTTTTTCCTGCATTGATATTACTGAATTCAACATACAGAAACAGTTAAAATATAGAATCAAACCTGAAGTATATATCTACCATTTACAACACCAACACTGGTTTCAGTAAAATAGCATCTATCACATTAAATTAACTTGATAATTTGATTATATTCATAGTTTTGACTAATGCATAGATTTACTTATTAATTTTATTTTTTCCAAGTATAATAAGTTTATACCTAAGTAACATAAAAAAAAAAGAGGCCCCACAATTATATTTTTCTTTAAAAGGGAAGAATAGATTACTCAAGTTTGAAAAATAACACTTTTGAGTACATTCATGTTGGTACTGTCCCATATATGACAATGATTTCATAAAACTCTAGTAGGGCTGAAAAATTCCTATTGCTTAGTGACATCCTAGACATTGTAACATTGTATTGCAACGCATTACTCACATGTTTGTGGTGATGCTGGTTTAAACAAACCTACTGTGCTGTAGTCATATAAAAATATAGCACATACAATTGTGTACAGTATGTAATACTTGATAATGATAATAAATGACTATGTTGCTGGTTTATGTTTTTATTATACTCTACTATTTATTGTTACTTTGTTTTTAAGTTTTTTAAAATTAAAAATATTAGATTACATTGGATAATAAAAGCAAATAAGTTTCAAGTATACAATCCAACAACGCATAAATATATATTTCATTGCGTGTTCACCAAATTAAATTTCCTTCCATCATCAAATATTTAACCCCTTTTACTGTCTACCTCCCCCACTTATCCCTCTGATAACACGAATCCACTGTCCATGTTCGTGAGTCTTTGTTTGTCATGTTTGTTTGTTGCTTTCAGTTTTATATCCCACATATGAGTGAAATCATATGGTTTTCAACTTTTTCTCTCTGACTTATTTCACTTAGCATGATTATCTCAAGATCCATTCATGTTGTCGCAAATGGCAGTATTTTATCTCTTCTTCTGGCTAAGTAATATTCCATTGGATATATGTACCACAGCTTCTTTATCCAACCATCTGTTGTAGGACTCTTTGGTTGCTTCCATGTCCTGGCCATCATGAATAATGCTGCTAAGAACATTGGGTGCATGTATTTTTGCAGATAAATGTTTTCAGGTTTTTTGGGTAAATACCCGGAAGAGAGGTTGCTGGGTCATATGGTAATTCTATTCTTAGTTCTTCGAGGAACCTCCATATTGCTTTCCAAGTTGTACCACTTTACATTCCCACCAGCAGTGTATGAGGGTTCTTTTATTGCCCACAACCTCTCCAGCACTTGTTATTACTTGTCCTGTTGATAATAGCCATTCTAACAGGTGTGAGATGGTATCTCATTATGGTTTTGATTTGCATCTTGCTAGTGGCTAGTGAAGTTGAGCATCTTTTTATATGTCTGTGGGCCATTTGTATGTCTTTTTGGCGGGACACATCTAGTCAGGTCCTCTGCCCATTCTTTAGGTGAATTTTTTTTTATTGTTGAGTTGTATAAGTTCTTTTTATATTTTGAATATTAGGCCTTATCAGAGGTATTGTTGAAAAATATATTCTTTCATTTGGATGGTTGCCTCCTTGCTTTGTTGATGGTTTCTTTTGCTGTGAAGAAACTTTTTAGTTTGATATAGTCCCATTTGTTTATTTTTGACTTCCTTTGCTTTGAGGTCAAGTTCATAAAATCCTCTAAATCCAAGGTCCATGAGCTTAGTACCTATGTTTTCTTTTATGTAATTTATTATTTTGGGTCTTATATTCAGGTCATTGATCCATTTCGAGTTAATTTTGGTGTATAGTGATAGACAGCAATTTAGTTTCATTCTTTTGCAGGGGGTTTTCTAATTTTTCCAGCACCATTTATTGAAGAGGATTTCCTGTCTCCATTGTATGTTTTTGGCTCTTTTGTCAAAAATTATTTGCCCACATATATGGGGGTTTATTTCTGAACTCTTGATTCTGTTCCATTGGTCTGTGTGTCTGTTTTTCTGTCATTATCATGCTTTTTTGATTTTAGTCCCTCTGTAGTATAACTTGAAGTCGGGCAGAGTGATACCTCCAGCCTTGTTCTTTCTTCTCAGGATGACTTTGGCAGTTTGGGGTCTTTTGTGCTTCCATACAAAGCTGATGATTTTTTGTTCTATTTCTTTAAAAATGCCTTGGGTTTCAAAAGGGATTGCATTAAATCTGTATAATGCTTTAGATAATAAGGTCATTTTAATTATGTTGATTCCTCCATAGGTGCAGTAGGCTGTATATCACATAGACAATATGTGTGGTAGGCTATACCATCTAAGTTTGTGTAAGTGTACTCTATGATGTTCACACAATGCCGAAATCACCCAGTGATGCATTTCTTAGAGTGTATCTCTGTCAGTAAGTAGTACATAACTGTATAACAAACTTTAAATTAGTCTGAAGACAATAGGTAGAGAGAATAGATATAGAATCCAGCTTTAGGAGTCTTTATTGATTTCCGTAGGTGTCTAAATCTCTGTGGATCTCTTGCTTCAAATTTAGAGTTTCTTTTCTGACTTACTGAGAAATTCATATCACTTAAGTTTAAGCAATCTTGAGTCTTGGATTACCTGAGAAATGTTTCCTTCATAGTACCATTAACTTTTAAAAGTATTCTCTATTCTCATATAACTGTCCTTTTATTCCAATTATATCTGGGCTCTTACAGTCTATGTTGTCCTCAGTTCCAGAACCATTTCTCTGGTAAGGAAAAAGAACATGTTCAGTTATGCATAGGTGTTATTATTATGACATTAACAAACATAATCATATTAAAATAATTAGGATTCAGAGTCAATGGTTGGAAAGGGCCACTTGTATCATTAAAGCAAGAGGTAGCAGGAATGGGGAATCATGCTGACTCTTGGAGAAAGCTTGCAGCTTTTATAACTTTTCTAGAAGGAATAATATAAAACATAGTAGAATGAACACTGGCTTTGGAGATCGACAGTCCTGTGTTTAAAGCTGTGCTCTGCTCCCTGATACCATATGTTTGTTGGCAAATAATTTTTTTCTCTCTGAAGCTTAGTTTCCTTGCATGTAAAATGGAGATAATAACACTTATCTTGGAGGGAGGATTGTTGTGAGGTTATAGGTTTTGTGGACTTCTGGGAAAATGCTAATATATATTTTGCAC
Organism: Eonycteris spelaea; assembly: GCA_003508835.1. Classification (NCBI taxonomy): domain Eukaryota; kingdom Metazoa; phylum Chordata; class Mammalia; order Chiroptera; family Pteropodidae; genus Eonycteris; species Eonycteris spelaea. The sequence continues at coordinate 8,232,468 of PUFA01000062.1, forward strand.
ACAGTAGATGTTCAATTCATTATTACCAGCCTAGATTGTGACTCTTAATGAAGACATTCAATAAGGGCCCATAGGTCTTAAATGGTGATAGAAACAACAATAAAAAAAAAATTAAGAAACAGGGAGCAAAGTTATTACCACAGATGTCATAGTCTGAATGTTTGTGTCCCTTCAAAATTCATTGTTGAAATCCTATTTCCCCATGTGATGGTGATGGGGCCTTTGGGAGGTGCAAAGGTCATGGGTGTGGTGCCCTCATGAATGGGATTAAACTATTACAAAAGAGACTCCATAGTACACTCTAGCCTCTTTCTGACATGTAAGGACACAGCAAAAAGAGGGCCATCTATGAACCAGAAACCTGGGCAGACATGTTACCAGGCACTAGATCAGCTGGCACATTGAGCTACAGCCTTCAGAGGTATGAGAAATAAATATCTGTGTATAAGCTACCTAGTCTTTGGCATTTTGTTATAGCAACCCACAGGGACTAATCCAACAGAGAATCAACTTATGTTCTCATCAAGTTCCTGTTCTCTGTTTTCAAGGAAAGATTTCTGCCATTTTCACCCCTTCATGCAGTCCAGTCCATGCCAATATGTTTACTAAAGAGGCTCTTCAACTGTTGGGGAGGAAGACATTTTGCTGTACCTTCCTAGGTTCTTCCAGATGGTTTAACAATTAAATTAACATGAGATAGATTTACAAGAGAAAATAATCAAATTTAATTACATAGATATGTATGGGAATGTCACATATATGAGAGAGTCAGAGACCTCATATAAATGAGAGATTCAGAAACAGAAAGGGAAAATTAGGTATAGATGGCATTCTGAGCTAAGGATGAAGTAAAGTGCCCTGAGGCTTTAGAGGTAAAGAGGGTCTTTTGCAGTATAAGAAGAAGAGCAGATGTTCAGTACTTAGAATTTTTCCCTGCCTTAGAGTTAGGTCATAAAATGTTATTTCTGGTGATAACTCTTATCATGGGAAAGCCCCTAATTTAAGTTTCCTATGCGCATGCAAGTTCTCGATTGCCTTCAGCTCAAAATAATTCATGTATCCAAGTGGCATATCTTGGGGAGGTCTTCTGAACCCCTTAATAAAACAGCACTACAGTAAAAAACAAAGTGCTATTAACTTATTCTCAATTGAAGCTTATAACCTGGGGTAATGTTAAAAATATATAATAACCAAATAACAGAGGCACCTGTGTGTCATATTCTAACTGATAGTCCATATCAGTTTCCATTTCCTGTCATAAACAGTCAAAATGGATGAAGACTGTTACTATGTGTACTTTCTAACTAAACAGATGTTTTTATATATCAGGAAATGCATGAATAAGAAGGAAAGTGGCTCTTACTGTATGATTTCACTACTCAGTATGAACTGCTTGAAGAAATATACTCTGTGGAAATATACCTTTGCTTGATTTTCATTTTCAAATATTGTTTTCCTTTTTCATGTCAACAAGGAAAAAGTTCTAACTTTTAAACAAATGGAATAATAAGTGATGTTTTAATCCTGTACCTCAAAGAGTAATAGCATAGCGATTAGAGCTTTTTTTTTTTTTAGCTTATACAGCAAATATTTTTAAAGATACTTGGGCACCTTCACTTTAGAAAACACTTAATAAAAAATAATCACAGGAAACAAAGAGTATCCAAATATCCAAAATTCCAATTTAGTTTTAAGATAAACAGTAATTTAAGTAAATGTGAATTGAACAGCTTCTTAAAATATTAAGATGTGAACTAGTGTCTAAAGTTTAGGTTATAGACATGTTAATTTGGTCTGGAAATTTCTGAGTCCTTTCCCTTCAGGCTGAAGAGAGACTTTTAACAAACTTGTACTGTCAGCACCAGAAAGGGAAGTGGTAAAGCTCATTTGTTGAGTAGCACTATGCTCCTGGTATTTCTGAAGGCACATTGTTTCTATCCAAATCCCTTGGCTGGTAGGAATGCTGGGAAATTTGCTCATTGTTGATATTGTGTTCCTAGGAGTAGTTTTTACACTGAAAACCCAAAGGATGCTGGGAACCTGGGTTAGTCATGTATTTTATACCTTTCAAGGGGCTTCAGATCACAAAAGAAGAACCAAAAACTCCACAGGGGAGGACAGTTGAGGAAGAGTCAGGACTTACATGGATGCTGATTTCCCATTTCACATATATTGGCAAAGGTTGAAAGCGACGCAGAACCTCTAGGTTCACTTCACTGTTCATTGATGGAGTCATAATAGTAAAGCTCTTGGTAGACTGATTCGCAACCTGAACACAAGGGTTCAGCTGCAACTACTTTTCCGCTGCCAGTGCAATGAATTAATCATAGTGTCACTGGCAGGATTCAGCTCTGGGTCAACTGTCATTACAAATTCTGTTGTCATGTCTATCAAGGGTTGTACAAACAGCCTATTTGCATATGTGGTAAATACTCTACAAGGACAGCACTAACTAGTATAAATGGAACTGCACTTGTGCTAAAGAAATGGCTACATACGCTGCAGACATCTAGGCTTTCTTCTGCTGCTTCTCAGGTGGTGAGAGTTCTGGCAGCAGCCAAACTCCAGGATGGAGACAGGGTTCTTTGGCCCACCAGCTATGTCAGGCAGCCTCACAGGGCATGAGGTGGTTCCAACTGGCAAACGGCCCTTCCTTTTAATAAAGCCATTGGCACCTTCCTTAGGGGAGAAACAGAAGTGAGAAAGAGCTGGTCTTCACTCTGCACCGAGGATGTCAAAACTGCTATCTTTATAAAAATATCTTAAGTTGAACTGATCTGAGAATATTAATATATTGCAGGAAAAAGTCTAATGCTTTATCATCATTATCATCAGCAGCATTAAGATACAGGGCAGAATTAAGTAGTACCCTGGGGGCTCTTAGGCTCCCAGAGCAGAACCATTATGACTTGGCACCTGTGTTGCTAGAACATCTTGTAAGCAAGTAGAAAGCCAAATGAGCACATGTGAACAAGAATACTCAGCAAGGAAGAAATGTTTTTTATTAGTGAGTATCAAATCTAACTAGAAGAACTGCTCCATCTGCTCCATGGACAGAGCCATCCAGGCTGCAAGACAATAGATCACTACTGGGGTAGAAGTCGTAAGGAAAAAGAAAAGATGTGCATCTGGCCCTTTAATGCAGCCTGGTAAATAAGCATTTTCTAAGGTATAAGAACATTTTACCAGCCCACCTTCCTTGAAAAAAAAAAAAAAAACACATTGTAAATCAAATCTGTGCACTTTGCTACTTATCAAACATTGATTATTGTTGTTCTCCTGGGTAAGTGGGGTGAGTGGCTAATTATTTGGCTGCCTTTTGTGTGTATATTATCCATGAAGACTGCACACTTTATTTATTAGTTCATAAATTTGAAGATAATATAAGGGGGAAAAGGAGGTTCAGTGTGGGCCAAGAGCAGACAACTTGATTTTTTTCACCTATATGGTGGCTTAACATTGCCTCTGGAGAGTGTTTTTTTCCTTTCTTTTTTTTTTAATATAGCTTTGTGAGGTATACGTAAATTATATTATTAAACTGTACATATATAAAGCATACAATTGACAAATTTTTATGTACATATGTGTCCATGCCACTATCACTAATAAGATCGAGTTTTCTTGTGTTCCTTTGTAATTCCTTCTCTCCTGTTCTGCTCTTCTTGTCCTTCCCCACCCCAATCTCTACCCCACTGATCTGCTTTTTATTACTATAGATTAGTGAGCATTTTCTAAAATTTTATATAAATATAATTATGCAACATGTACTCTTTTGTTTCATTCCTTTCATTCATTATACTTCTTTTGAGATTCATCTACACTGTCATGTATCAATAGTTCATTCTTATGTATTGCAGAGTAGTAGTCTATTATATGAACAAAGGGCCATTTGTTTATCTATTATCATGTTGATGATTTTGGCTTGTTTCCAATATTTTAGCTATTACGCAGTAGACAGATGCTTCCATTTCTCTTAGGTGACTATCTAAAAGTGAAATGGCTGAATCATATAGTAGGTGTAGGTTCATTTAAGAAACCACCACACTGTTTTTCAGAATGGTGGTTCAATTTTACAATTTCATCAACAGTGCATGAAAGTTCAAGTTTTTCCACATTCTTACAGACATTTGATATGGTAACTATTTTAAATTTTATTTTTTCAGTAGGTGTACAGTGTTATCTGTATCTCACTGTGGTTTTAAACTTGCATTTCTTTAATAACTAATGATGTTGAACATTTTTATCTGTTTATCTGCAATCTGCATGACTTTTCTGGGGTTATGTCTGTTCAGATTTTGGCCTATTAAAGTTTTTTTTCTTCTTATTAAATTTTGATATATGTATATATATATGTATATGTGTGTGTGTGTGTGTATATATTCTTCAAACAAGTCCTTCATCAAATGTATGATTTGCAAATACTTTTTCTAAGTATGTGGCTTGTCTTTTCACTCTCTTAATAGTATTTTTAAAAGGAGACATTTTTAAACTTCAATGAAGTTCAATTTTCAATTGGTTCTTTTATGGATCTTGCTTCTTAGGCAAGACCTAAGAAGTCTTGCCTAACCCATCACAGAGATTTTCTGCTGTGTGTCCTCATTTTCTTTGCATTCTTTGGTGCCAGAGCTGAAGTGATGGAGCTGGTTTCTAGGTGTAGACTCCTGTTTTCCGCATTGATCAGCTCTGTGCCATCTGGCCACCTGCCCTTTGGACTTGAAGCATTAGAAACAAGGTGGGAGCACGAGCCTTGAAAACTTGCTGTGAAATCTCACATTCTAACTAAGAAAAAAGCCACAAATATTTTTTATGGAACTTGTCATGAAGCTTTCCGATATACTCGGTAGGTGTCTCCAAGAAAAAGCAAAAGCAATTTTATACAGTATTCTGACATCTTAACCAGTGGTATTTATTATTTGACAAAACTGGGAAATGAGAAGAACTTTCTTGGCATTTTAATTTTAAGGCATAATTAAAATATTCTTTTAAAAATTTGTGCTGTTCTCTCTAATTTGGATTATATATTTCTAGAATGTGAACTTAGTAATGGGTCAAAATGCATAGTCAATGTAGGTCTTAAATGAAGAGTTCTAAGGACTTAAACATTTAAGTTATAACAATGCAAACTTTCATGTTTCATTTGGTCACAATTTTGAAAATATTTCTTATGAATTATGATTCTAGTCTGAACTCTATTTGCTGAAATTGCTTTAATTCAAGACAGATTCTATTTGACATTTTCCTAATAATCTTAGTGTTTTAAGTCACCAAATATAGAAATGAAATCTCTCTTTGAAGTCACCCACTTTAAATAAACCTCATGCCTGTGAGAACAAAATTATTTGAAGAGTTTCCATTTAATTAAGTTAATTCTTATAGACCAGCTAATCTAAAAGTTTCTTAGTTAATACCATGTGATCCTTTCACTGGAAATCTATTCTGATATTATTGCTGATACTGTTCATTACTTTTGGGACTTTTGAGATCATTTTGCAGAATTCATGGCTGCTCTACATGGAGGTTGTCTATCGCTAAAGTCGGTTAAAATAGCTTAAAATTATCAGAAAAGTTGTTTTGCATGGGCAGTATGAAAGCTAGCTGAAGGGGTTGGAAATGCTCTCATAGGAGGATGGGAGAAGGATTTGAATTTCTTGCCATGGGCCACCACTAGAGCAACTGTTAACAATTTAAACAAGGATTATTTTTTAGAGCAAAACTGTGCATGTAGGGTTTCCTTCCTTAAGGGAGGCAAAGGACATGGCTGTGCTCATACATTTTTAGCAGCTGACATGTTAATGAGACCATTTCCACTGAAATGAGCTAAATACTATTACCATTTGTGGACTTCCCACTGATTTCTAATGCATTTATTGAACTTCAAAAAGTGCCTCCGGAATCAATTAAAAATAAATTTTAGATTCAACATATGTGTTCCCACAAACAATCAACATTTATATTTATTTAACTTGGCAAATACCACATCTAATTTTAAAAAAGAGTTAGTATTTTGATAACTAAACAATGATAGAAATGAAATCTAGTAGAGGTTGTAATCTAATTCAGTGAACTTTTTAAAATTTTAATTTTATTTTTTATTTTTTGGAAAATAATAACTAAAACATCCATTGACCAAAAATCCATTCATTATCTATCAATAGACAGCCTGCAAAAGTAGGAAGTATTTGTTTGGCATTCCTGGAAAGCAACTGCCCCCTACAACAGTGGGAAGAAATGTAGTTCTTCAGTTTCTGAATCCAAAGTAGCATTATTACTAGAAAGGAATTATAATTTTGGAGTAAAATAGTGAATTTGTCAAAGCACTTACCTATTCTGATTTGGTTATAATAGCTTATTTTTTTTTCTTTTCCAAATTACTTTTATATAAGTTATCTAATTGAGCTCTCACTAATATTGCTATACTTGTCAGAGAAGCTAGAAACAGAAAAGTTAAGTATTCTGCTCAAGTAACTTTGCCAGTTAGAGAGACCAGGATAAAGATACTGGCTTTCCCTAATAGCTTTTCCTCTAAAAGTTGCTGCTACTTTTTTTTTTTAAGCACTTCTTTTATTTAATATACAACTGCATCTAATTCTGCTTCTGTTAATATCTATCAATAGATAGAGTAAAAAAATGAATGTCAATGTATGAAAACACTGAGGGAGTCCATGTGTTATCCAGACACCCAGTCTCCTATTTTCAGAACACAAGGCTATTCTGCATCCCAGCGTTTAGGCTGAAGACTTTGACACAGCACTGAGGTGTGTGTCTCTCACTAAAGCTGCACTTTTCAAGAGATTCCACTGAGAGGAGGCCTATCTGTGACCACTCTACTATTTGATGAGCATATCTCATGGTTTGTGTCTGGCCAACCCACATCTTTCATCATATATTCTTCTTGTAAATGGGAAACTTATGTCCTGATTAAAACGATATAACTAAATGCCTAAGACATATGGAGGGCAGCAGGGACAGGAGCTGGGGAAGAAATACAGCTGATGTTTGCTGAAATAGAGTCTATCTGTGCTCCAGTGGGTTGTGCCATGTGACTCATAGGCTTCTAAAGACAGAAAGATGCTCATTACTTCTTTGGAAAAGAAGTGTAACACTTATTCTCATGATCTCTAGGACTACAAATAACATTAATCTAACCAAGAAGTTTTCTCATCCATGATAATACTAAAAAAAAAAAAAAAATCACTTCTTTTAGCACAAAATGCTTTTTAAGTTTTTGATCTATTTCAGATGACAAAAGAAATGGCCCCAGTTTTAGTCTGCCACACATTAATAAATGGCTGATGTATTAGGACATTGTTGTAGTAAAATACTAACTTTCCTTGAGAACAAAAAAGATTAAAGTACACCTTGGTGTTTTCCAATGTGTAACCACATTTTAGAGAAGAAAAAAGTATATTTCTGATACCACAAATCCAGTGACTTTCATACTTGATTCAAGGCTTATATTGGATATTCGTTGTTGTTTTGAACTCTCCCTTTTTTTTTTTTGTAGTGGCAGCTTGATGTTGTCATACCGTACTACTTCTCCCCATGTTTACAGTGATGGTAAGAAGGTATATCAACATGCCTTTGTCTAGCTGAGTGGTCATCATGTGACTCAAGTCAGTCCAATCAGATTCTCTACTCGGACTTTGAATTATGAGAGAGCGGCGAAAGATTGAACAGTAGAAGCTTTGTGTAAATTTATTTCACTATCCTGAGAATAGTGTCTGGAGTTCTACAACCAGGCAGGCTCCAGAGCTCCTGTTTTGTCTTTTTATAATCCTGGTTTCTCGTTCTTTAGTCAATTCTCTAAGCTACCCCAGGTAATTTTAATAAATCTCTTTTCTGCATCAGGGTTCATGTAGGAGGCTACTAAGTAAGCTGTAGAAATGTCAGGGAACATTTTCTGAAAGAGATGATACAATTCTGTAGTCTGTGGCATTATGGAAATGTTCTAGGGCCAGGATGTTGTCATATTTTCTTGGTTTTGAACAGGTAAACTAATTTTTTCTTTCTTTGAATGTTTTTTCAAAGAAAAGTCTTTGTAAGTACTGAGAGAAAATACAGCAAGGATTGACTTCATTGCCTATGCCTGGAAATTCTTTAATTTCCCAGGAAATTTTGGGGGCTTTTTCTCTAAAATACACTAAAATGTTTTATTAATTCTCAGCAGTGAGTCAATGTTGCCATCAGCATGTCCATGGAAGCTTGTGTTAAGCCTGTTTATTTGTAACAGGTGTTAGAATTTGACATTTGGCGTGATTTATTCATATTTTGGGGTATTGTAAAATAAGAAAATATTAAATATGCATAAATTTGTTGTGTAGAAAGATACAGATATATGGGTAGAATTTTAAAAAATGATTTCAATAAAACTGTCCTTTTTATGTTAGGTTTGAAAGGGCTTGATGTATTTTAGTGGGTCTCAGCCAGCTGATTTTAGTTTGGGAGGCTAAAAGGAATATAATAAGAAACCTGTTCTTGTGAAACATTCAGTCTGTCTGAAACAAGTTCGAGCAGGAAGTGTTTGTGAGAAGCCTGTTCTCTCAGAGTCTCCCTCCTGGTTCTTCATTCCAGACAGCTTTTTCCACATCCAAATGAGTATCTGAGATTTCAGTGATCTTTTTCCATTTAGTACTAAGACTATCAAGTGGGTCCAATATTTCACAGCCTATTGACCAGCAATTCTATTTGCTTCTGATGATACTGTCTAGATCAATTCAACATGGTTTTGTTATTCATTAGAGCTGAACTTTGATCCTTAAAGCTTAGGGATACTGCAAGTATTTCATGGTCCTCTCACCACTGCAGACCCCATGTACTGATTCTATACTCTGAGCTGTGAGAATGGAACCACATTCTGTCTTATTCTCTGCTGTATCCTCAGGGCCCTGAAAAATGCCTACTACATGGAATGTGTTCAATATCTGAATGACCAGCAGAGAACAACTGTCTGTCTGTGGCATCCAGTTTGGAGAATGAAAACCCAAACCAGACTCTAGGAACTCTATCCAGAATTTACTGTCTCATCATGCCTCCAGCATTTATTCAGTATTTACCCTAGGAATAACTTAATTACTCTTAAGAACTCTCAAAATATAGGAAACAGGTACTTTTATAAAAAATTACTTTTCCAGATAAAGGTAGTAAAACAGAAGAAAGTCACATGACTGTTTGCAATACGATAATTATATTAGCATTAATTTTACATTCACAAGAATTATACTGACAATGATATTGGTAATAATAATAATAATAATAATTAATCTTTAGTTCTTATCATTCAAAACTATATCTTAAGGAAACATTATATATTAAATGCCATAATAAATGAGTATGTATGTATGAATACAGAAGAATACAAGGAAATAGGTATCTAATTTTTAGTCATTTAATAATAACAATACTTATTGAGATAGCCTGTGCCAGCTACTGAGCCAAATATACGATCCTAATAATAGGCCTAAGAACTGGGTAGTACTGGTTTCTGAATTTTTTAAAATAGGAAATTAAAGTTTAAGAAGTTTAAATAAATTTTCCATGGTCAAGCTAACAGGAAATGGTAGAATTAGGATTTGAACTTGATTTCTTTTGACATTACAATTTATACTTTTTTTTTGAACAATTAACTTTATCATTTGTCCTTCAAAGTTTACATGCCATTTTAGAGTTCAAAACATACACATGAAATAGTACTTGCTAACCAATACGCAAATGACTATAAGTAACTATAACCCAAATGACTAAAAGCAACAGGACAGTGTGCCCAAAGAAGATACAATTCACATTGGAAGTATTTTCTATAGAAATGAACTTGAATCTATATGGGCAACTGCGAAAGCATATATTTTCATTAAGATAAGATTTTGAATACAACTAATTATGTTAAAAAGATAAACCTTTTTTTAATAATCATTTTTTTATCGGTGTGACGGATGTGTAACAAACATATATGAGTTTCCAATGTCCATCATAATTCAATATTTGTATATATTGTGAAATGAGCACCACGGTTAAGTCTAGTTAACATTCATCACCATACGTGGGTATAGGTTTTTCTATTTTCTTGAGATAAGGACTTTTAAAATCTACTCCCCCAGCAACTTTCAGATATACAATAAAGTAGTATTAACTATAGTCACCAGGTGGAGCCTCACAACTCATTGATTTTGTAACTGGAAATTTGTACCAATTGACTCCCAAACCTTTCTAAATTTATAATTCTGGGCTTCTAGTTAACTAATAGTAATAAAAACAACAAAAATAATACTATCTTATGCCTGTATAATATGCAAGAGTTTAAGAAACATAATTTGATTTATTCATAGATTATTAGTTCTAATGTGAGAAGATTGATTTTAATATAAATAAAAAGGAAGTAGAAGAATTTTCATCCTGAAAACAGTACAACCTCAATTTGAAAACCTCAACATGCTAAATACATGCTAAAGTCATAGACACTCCAGTGTTGCCACAAATTCCTTTTAAATTATTTATGAAATCATGAGAGTTCTCATAACCTCTTCCCCACTCCGCCCAACCCCACTTCACCCCACTCCAACCACATATGCAATGGTCTTTGTGCTAAGAAAAAAGAAAAAAAACATATCTCTACATTATAGGTGTGGTTTCCATAAGCATGGACAGGACTGTTCAGCACATTCACCAAGCAACTCCATCCTATGGGAGTATATCTTTTTTTCTTTTTTTCTTTTTTTTTTTTCTTCTTTTTTTTTTTTAGTTTTAATTGGTTTCAAGTATACAATACATTGGTTAGATATCTATGTAGTTAGTAAAATGATCCCCCCTTTTGCTTCTTCCCTCCTCTGACCCTCCACCTAGCCAATGTTTAATAGTAATTGTATTCCCTATGCCATGCTCCCAATCCCCATGATCATCCATCAGCTACTAATTTGTACTTCTTTAACCCTTCACCCATTCCCCATCTCCCAACCCCCTTCCTCTGTCCATCACAAATTGTCCACTATATTTGAGTCTGTTTTTGATTAGTTTGTTCTTTTTATTCCTTAAATTCTGCATATAAGTGAAATTATAGTGTTTATCTTTCTCTGTCTGACTTAAATACCTTCTAGGTCCATCAAAGCAATATCTTTTTCCATCCCCTTCCTTTTCATATGTGGGGTCTTGTTTTCTTATCCTTTCAGCCACTCTATCTTTTGGTTGGAGCACTTAATTCTTTTCCATTTAAGGTACTTATTGATAGGAATGTAGTTGTTACCATTCTTTATTCCTTTTTTGATACATTTTTTTCTTCTTAAAGAAGTCCCTCCAACATTTCCTGTAATACTGGCTTGGTGGTGATAAATTCCTTTAGCTTATTTTTGTCTGGGAAGCTCTTTATCTGTCCTTCAACTCTAAATGATAGCTTTTTGCTTGGTTGTATATCCTGGGTCTTCATCCTGTGAATATTTTTTGCCAAGCCCTTCTGTCCTGCATAGTTTCTTTTGAGAAATCAGCTGCCAGTCTTATGGGTGTTCCCTTATAAGTAATTATTTCTTTTTCTCTTGCTGCTTTTAATATTCTTTCTTTGTATTTAACCTTTGGCATTTTAATTATGATGTGTCTTGTGGGCCTCTTTGGATCCCTGATTTTTGGAATTCTCTGAGCTTCCTGGGGTTTTATGTCCATTTCTTCACCAGTTAGGGAAGTTTTCATCATTATTTCTTCAAAACTGTTCAACATCTTGATTTTCTTCTGTTATGCCATCAGATGAATATTTGGAGCCTTAATAGTGTCCCATATCGCTCCTTAAATTATTTTTATAGTCTTGGCATCTTTTTTCTTGCCATTCTGATTGAGTCTCATTGCTTTCTGTCCTCTAGATAGGGCATTTGATCCTCTTCTTTATTCACTTTGTTTATTCCTTTGTTTATTCCATTTAATATACTCTCATCTCAGATAATGTGTTCTCCATTTCAGACTGGTTCCCTTTTATAATTTCCATTTCCATTTTTATCTCTTTGTTGAGTTCTCTACACTTCCCAAAAGTTCATTGAGCATCTTTAAACAGTGTTTTGAACTCTGCATCTGTTAGATTACTTGACTCCATTTATCTGGATCTCTGTTCTGTTCTCTCATATGGTTTCTTTCTTTGTCTTCCCATTTTGGCTGCCTTTCCATGTCTGTTTCTATGTACTAAGCAAAGCTCCTAAGTCTCCCGGTCTTATTAGTGTGGATTTGTGAAGTAGGTGTCCAGTGGCACAGTCCTGAGAGGGGTTCAGCTGCAGGCCAAATTTACCCAAGCTCACCCCTCCGGGGCCACCTGTTAAGATTTAGCAAACAATCCACAGATCCTGTGCTTATTGTTGCTCAAAAGGCCACACCAGAAACTGAGGCCAGCTGCCTTCACCAGTGTGAGTCCAGCAAGGAGCACCTGACTTGCTGAGGATACACCTGCATGTGGCTTGGGTGGGGCCCGAGTTGGGGGAAGTGGAGTTTCAGGGAATCCTCTGGGCAGAGCGACCTCTGTTATCCAGTGTGATGTCGTCACAGCTATGGTAGCACTGTGTCTGGCACACAGGTAGGGGGCAGGGCTCAACAGGGAACAATAGATCCCGCTGGTACTTCCGTACCAAGCGAATCTGCTTAGGCCCTTGCTCCAACAATGTCTCTCTCTAAGTCCCTGGTGCCTCCTGCACACAGTTGAACTGGCACAGGTGCTCAGAGCGAGCAGGTCCATTCTGCGGAAATCCACTTGCGGACACAGCCCCTTTGAGAGGCGTCTGCTGCTGCCACTGCCGCGCCTGCGTCTCACTCAGCTGCTCAGGACCCGGCAGCCCCGCGTCCTCGCCCGGTTCTACCTTCTGCTGTTGCAGGATGATTTCTCGGATTTCTCCATAGTTATGGCTGGTTCATCTAGATCCCAGGAAATTTTTCCTTGCTGCTGCTCCTTGTTTTCGTCACGACTTTGGTTTGGTCGCAGAGGGATGAACAGAGCCTCTATCATCTACACCACTTTTTTTCTCCTCTAAGTATATCTTAATTGCCTGTTTCGAGTTAGATCTTTGTCAGTAGGAAGCTCTAATGTTATTTTCTATTTCCTTCATTGTCACAGATTGTACTTCCATTTTCTCTATTTTATTACTGCATTTTTCACATTCAAGAATTCCAATCTTGTATTTGTTTTAGAGGAAGGGAGTATGTTTGTAATACAGAGATAAAGTAGTCAATTCATGAGGATTTCTCTTGTCTACTTTCCCCCTTTTCAGAAAAGTATGCTTGGATTATTTAACTGAAGAGAAAATTGGAGATAAAGCAAGATAGAATGTTCTAGGCAAAGAATAAAATAAATTTTTTAACGGAAGGTGATTGGATACAGACAAGAATGTAAGGAACAACAGAGACATGCATTTACAATCATGTAAATGCTACCAAAGTTTGAGTACTCATATTCAGGAATTAATGGATTTGAGTGACAGAATACATTAGTGTCATAGATTTCTGCATTTATCTGTAGTAAGTCTTAGCATTTTTGTACATTTTACAATATCCAGGGAAAAATGAATGTAATGTTTTAAAATAGCATCTCCTGAATTTACTAATTAACGAATTTTTTAAAAAGAAGCAATCATCTAGCCATTTCCTCTGTAAGAGATAATGAATAATAAAAGCCTTGTGACGCTACGAAGAAAGCTATCACAAGAAAAGAGTAACTCCAAGCCAGAAAGAAAAAATAGTGAATAAGAAAACCAAGTTTTATCTAAGGAACAGCCTGGATTTATGCTAGGAAAATTATTTGTTTTGAGATAAATATCATGTCTTTGAGTCAACACCTTTTCTAGTAATCTGGATTAATTTAACACCTCTTTGTAATGTAGTTTAGTGTTCTCCATAGTGCTAAAAAACAAATAATTTACACACTTGCTAGTGTGTGGTTTCACATTGTGGTGGGATAGAAATAAAGTTAAGAATTATATGTCACTTCTGAGTTCTGCGTTCCCCGTAACATTTATTCTTGAGCCTATATAACTACTGGAGTTTACAGAAAAATAAATAAATAAAAGCACAGAATCCCTTTTTAATGTTAGAATCATTTTTATCTCAAATATGTGACATATTTAATAAATATAAATCTCAGAGTTATTTCATCATACATATATATATATACATATTACAATTTAAATTTGCATAGTGTTATGGTACCTTTTATTGGATTAATAATAGTTGCTCATTAGTAATTAGTTAGCTATTTAAAAGTTAATATTGAAGCTGAGGACAGAAACAAACACAGAAAATAGATATTGAATAAATACTTGTTCTTCCCCTATATTAAAAACAGAGTAATACACAGCTTTCAGTCATATTTGTGTCAAGCATTTTTTTTCTAAAAACAAACAGTAAGATGGCAAACTTCAATGCAAACCTTCAAATATTGTCTTTATATTTGGGGAGCTTTAGAACCTGAGAGCAAGATTTCTGTGCATTTTAGAGTGGAGCTTAGTTATTCCTAGCTGTCAAAAAAAGAAAAACTTTATAGTAAGACTTCACAAATTTAGGATAGGCTTGGTAGTAGATGAGTAGGTTAATGCATGAGATACAATAATCTGAATTCATCCATTCATTCAAAAAATGTTCCATGAGCATTTTCTAAGGTCTAGATCTTTTTGCCTAAGTCCTGGCAATGGAATGAAACAAAGCCGGACTTTATCCTTGCCTTCTTGGAGCTTGCGGTCTAGAAAGAAAAATGACATTAGTTCATCAACAAACACATAAAATTTTAACTGTGAAACGTGCTCTGAGGCAGAGATTCTTGGAGAGCTCATAGGAGGGGATTTGAAATAGAGTGTTAGGGAAAGCTTCCTCAAGGAAGATGTCTGAGGTCTGCACCTGGAGTAAACAGATAGGTGAGCAGTGAAGACAGGAGGGAGTGCACAGTGAACTGGAGATCAACATTACTGGGGAGAGCAGAGGCTGGAAGGTCAGTAGGAAGCTGACCATACAGGTCTTTGTAGGTCATGTGAAGAATTCATCTTTATCTTAAGAATGGTGGGAAGCCATTAAAAAGTATGAAGCAGGTAAGTGACTTAACTGAACTTTCACCTTGCATTTTGAAAGATCTCTGGCTACCTTGTGTAGAATTGGTTGGAGCTGGTGGAGGTTGTTTAGGTTAGAGCAGGGTGTCTCAGCAGGAAATTATTGGGGAAGTCCAAGCAAGAGATAGAAGTCACGTCACCTGTACCTGCCTGGTGCTGGACATGGAAAAAAGAGAAATTCAAAAGATCTGTAGGGAATAACTGGCCTGATAATAGAGTACGTACGGGCTCTCTCTTGATTATAGCACACAAACAAGGATACCTCAGAGATATTGTGGGTTTCAGTTCCAGACCTTTACAATAAAGCAAATATTGCAATAAGACAAGTTACACAAATGTTTTGGTTTCCCAGTACATATAAAAGTTTTGTTTACACTATTCTGTGTAACAGAATCATGTCTAAAAAAATTAATATACATACTTTAATTAAAAAATACTTTTTTGCTAAAAAAATGCCAACCATCATCTGAGCCTTTGAGTCAATCTTTTTGCTGATGGAGCGTCTTGCCCCAATGTTAAAGGCTGGTGACTGATCAAGGATGGTTGTTGTTGGAGGTTGAGTGCCTGTGGCAATTTCTTAAAATAAGACAACAGTGAGGTTTGCCATGTCAATTGACTTTTCCTTTCATGAACAATTTCTCTGTAGCGTGCGAAGCAGTTTGATAGTGTTTTACCCAAAGTATATTTTTTTTTCAAATTTGGAGTCAATCCTCTCAAACCCTGCCACTGCTTTATAAACTTATAAACTAAGTATATGTAATATTCTAAATACTTTGTTATCATTTCAAAAATCTTCACAGCATCTTCACCAGGAGGAGATTTCACCTCAAGAAACCACTTTCTCTGCACATTCATAGGAGTGACTCCTCATGCATTAAAGTTTTATCATGAGATGGCAGCAGTTCAGTTATATCTTCAGGCTTCACTTCTAATTCTAGTTCTCTTGCTTTCTTCACTTTCTTGCTTTACTTCCTCCACTGAAGGCTTCAACTCCTCAAACTTATTCATGAGGGTTGGAATCAACTTCCAAACTCCTGTAATGTTGATATTTTGATCTCTTCCCATCAATCATGAGTGTTTTAATAGAATCTAGAATGTTGAATCCTTTCCCAAAGGTTTATAATTTCCATCCGTGGAATCATTATGGCAGTTGTAGCCTTATAAAATGTGTTTTTTAAATAATAAGACCTGAAGGTTGAAATTACTTCTCGACTCAGAATTTTCGGAGTGGACGATGTGTTAGCAGACATGAAAAAAAAATTAATTTTTTTGTGCATCTCCATCAGAGCTCTTGGTGATCAGTTAAATTGTCAATGAGCAGTAAAACTTTGAAAGAAATCTTTTTCCTTTGAGCAGTAGGTCTCAACTGTGGTCTTAAAATATTCAGTAAACTGTGTTATAAATAGATGTATCGTCATCAAGTCTTTGCTGTTCCATTCATAGAGCACACAGAGTATATTTAGCCTAATTCTTAAGGACCCGAAGATTTTCGAAATGTTAAATAAGCATTGGCTTCAACTTAAAATCACCAGCTGCATTAGCCCCTGACAAAAGAATCAACCTTTTAAGCTTTTTGAATTCAGGCATTGACTTCTCTCTAGCTATGAAAGTCCTAAATGGCATCTTCCTCCAATAGATCACCTGAGTAACTTGCTGCAGCTTCTTCATGAGCGCTTGCTTTATCTTTTATGTTATAGAGATGGCTTCTTCCCTTAAATCTCATAGATCAACCTTGCTAGCTTCAGAGTTTCCTTCTGCAGCCTCCTCACCTTTTCTCAGATTTCACAGAATTTAAGAGAGAGCCTTGCTCTAGATTAGGCTTTGGCTTAAGGAATGTTGTGGCTGGTCTGATCTTCTATCCAGACCACTAAAACTTTCTCTATTTCAGCAATAAGGCTGTTTTGCTTTCTTATTATTTGTATTTACCAGAGTACACATTTAATTTCTTTTAAGAACTTTTCCCTCTGCATTCACAATTTGGCTCACTGGTGCAAGTGGACTAACTTTTGACCTATTTTAGCTTTTGACATTCCTTCCTCACTAAGCTTAATTATTTTGGCTTTTGATATATAAAGTGAGAGACATGGTACTCTTCCTTGCACTTGAATACTTAGAGGCCATTGTAGGGTTATTAACTAGATTAATTTCAATATTGATGTGCCTCAGGGGGCAGGGAAGCTGCAGGAGAGGGGGAGAGATGGAAACATCCAGTCGGTGGAACATCAGAGCACACGCAACATTTTATCAGTTAAGTTCACCATCTCGTCCGAGCACAGTTTATGGTACCCCAAACAATTGCAATTATAACATCAAAAATTACTGATTACAGACCACCTTGGCAAATATAATAATAGTGAAAAAGTTTGAAATATTGTGAGAATTACCAAAATGTAGCTCAGTGATACAAAGTGAGCAAACGCTTCTGGAAAAATGGCACTCACAGACTTGCTTGACACAGGGTTGCCACAGATCTTCAATTTGTAAAAGATGCAATATGTGCAAAGTACAATAAAGTGAAGTGTAATAAAATGAGGTATGCCTGTGTGTGTGCGTGCGTGTGTGTGTGTGTGTGTGTGTGTGTGTGTGTGTTCATTTCAAAGTAGTGCTTTTTGACAGATGCTCAAGTATAGCAATTTGTATGGTTAATTTCTTTTTTTTAAGCAATTCTTCACTTTCTTATTTTCCCAATAGGCATGATGGTCAGAATTTTCATGTAAACAGAGAATTTGAGATGATTGAGTAAAAATGGAAGGTGAAATTTTCTCTTTATTAAAATGATTCCTGACCATCAGTTTAAGATGATTATAGCACATGCATGACACTATTTAAAAACTGCATCATGTCAAGCTTTCAAAAACCACTAATCAAAGAAGTCATTTAAATAATGACTAGATTATAACAATATATATATATGGTTTAAAGTGACAATAAAGAAGTATTGGAAGTGAAGAATGCTTAATAATGCTTAATTGTCATGATCCAGGTGAAGCATGAATGACTTCAGGTCAGCCTGAAGAATATTGGGAGAGTGACTGGGTTAAGGAATTGAGGCTTAAACCTGCTAGGTTTCTTTGGTTTATTGATTTTTTTTCCTGTTATGATGATACCATTTTTTTTTGATGAATTTTGAAACTTTTATAATTCCAACTTGTAGAGTAGTTTTTAAAAAGTGTATGTTTGTTATAAGTAAAATTTCAACATGCTTTTCATATTCTTATGAGTCTTATTCAGCTAGCAGTTAAGTGATACCCATGGAAACGTACCTTTAATGGCCTAGTCACCTGTATGATGTCTGCCAGTGAATGCTTTATCTAAGAAACAAAATCTTGAGGATTCATATTTGTGTAATATGAGCTGATTGTTTATTACCTAATTAGTGGTGGGTTGTCTCTATAGAAGGCATCCGATAAATATGAAGCATGAACATTTAGATCTTTTAAATAACATTTGGACATAAATTTCTTTTCAAAAATAATGAACAATGGGAAATGCCATATGTTTTAAAGAATGAATCAAGTTGTTGCGAAGCATTGAGACATGTTATGATTTTATGAAATGATTGGACTTTGGTGTACCAGATCCTGTCACCATTTCTGCTTAGGGTTTTGGCGGTTTTGCAGGGTTATTTCCTAAAGTCTATCACTAATGTTCCAGGACTCTAAATGAAGCCAGTGTACTATGCATCACTGCATTACCTCAACCTGCTCAGAGCAGAAGGAACGTTTTAAAACACATTACAAGAGCTCTCCCACTCAGTCTTTCATCTTCCACATCTTTTTTCTTTTAAATTATATGTCTATCATTGAAAATGAGCTACAGGAAATCATATGGCAATCTAGAGAGGTTCTGAGAAATATTTAGCTTTGACTTTCAGCCTGTACAATTTTCCTTATAATTCAAATAGGCATTTTAGTTGATGTTTTCTATTCTAAATGATAAATACACCTTGGACTGCCTTTATATAAGTTACTGCTAAAATATTTTTTTTTCTTGAACAAATATGAAATGTAAATGTCATGGATAGGGACTTTTTAAAATGGTTGCCACTGTGACTCACAGCCATTTTAGATTAGGCTTCCTATTTGTGTTATCTCTCTGACAGCAATATTTCTTTCTGCCTTTCTGACAGCATTATTTCTGGAAAATAAAGCTAATTTCTATTTTTCTTTCCTTGTTGAAAGAATTACTCATACTCCTTCCCCACTTCTGTGTGTCCTTGTGTCTGATTAAGATAACCTATAATAATAATAATTCATGTGACTTTGAAATTGTTTTTCTCTAACAAGTGCTATCAACTCTCCCCCTCCCCCGCCGCCCCTCATTTAACTCCAGTTATTGATGTTTGGCTCAGATTCTATCACCTCTATGAATTATTTTTTTCTAATTCTTCATTTACTTTGGAATTTTTCTTGATTCTAAAAAGAGAAACAGTTCTTCAAGACTTGGCTTGTAACGCAATTTGTGTTATGTTTTTAAAATTCATAAAGTAGCTCTAAAACGATCTTGTATTATTTTCTTAAGACAGTAGTTGTAATTGTCTTTATTTTATAGTTTAAAAAATCAGGGTTTAGAGATATTATGTAATTACTGTTCCCCTTGGCTATATTTTTGAAAAGTGAAAAAGTCAGGTCATTAACTTGGTAACGTTATTTTAAAAATATATACTTCATATAAATATAAAAGTATAAATTAAAAAATGTCTATTACATGTAAGGCAGTATGCTAGGTGTTAGGGATAGGGCAGTGAATAAAAATATAAAGTTATCGCTTTCATAGAGCCCGAATTTCGTGATTGAATGTTTGGACTCAATTTTTTTCCACTCTAAATACAAAACCAGGATGACATTACTTACATACTCAAAGGAGCTTTTATTTTTTCTTTTTAAGAAGACAGCTGACCACAGAACTACTATACAGACAATACGCCCTTGAAATTTTTCTTCATATGAAACTAAAATGAGGCTTGCAGTTTTTCCATTTGACTGATAGTGTGCATTTTCAGAACAGTTGGTTGAGCTGAGGGGTGCTGTGGCAACCACTAAATGGAGCCAGGCTAAATGATCTGTACACGGAATGGCTTCCTGGTCTTGGCTGAGCATTGAACCTCAGGAGTGGGCCAGCTAATAGAGCTTACCAGGAGACCATTTCCCAGGTGTTGCTGCTGGAAAGCTTATACTGACTTTGCTGACATTGATGTGATTGTTTTGTTAACTTATTCAAGAAATCCTTCCTCTTTGCAATCCATAACACAGAGCAAGAATTCTAATAATATCTATGTCATTTTAATACATAACATAAAATAGCAAGTCATATACGCTGTCAGTTAACTGTTCCATTTCCTGTGATCGCTTAGTTGCAGGGGGAAAAGGGGCTTGGTGATTCCAAATATGCTGGAGGAGGTCTTTTGCCCTGAGCTTTTCTATAAGAATTCTTAAGAGACAAAGTTTATCCATAATATTCTACTGACACAGTTTATGACACTTTTTCATATGGAAAATAGAAGGGAATTTTCACTAAGGTTTAAACTCTGGGATAATAATAGTATAAACAAAACAATTACTTAAAATTTTAGTGTTTCTCAGATTTTAAGTTTCTTAAAAAAACCCACTATATTTTGGAAACAGTGAGGCTATGGGGGGGGCATCTAAGAAATAATAGAGAGAACCAAAATTTAATGATAATCAGTTGTTGCCTAAAATTTGAACCAAGATAGTGATAGAAATGTCATATTAAAAAATATAAGGCTATATCATTGGAAGCTTTAATTATCTTGGATTCATGAAGTATTCTAAAAGTAATCGTTGCAATTAATAAATTATTATGCTATTGGCATATAGGCTTCTTTATTGTGATATATTTTGATATATAGGCTTCTTTAAAATAAACAAGCAAATAAACAAAACACAACCCTTATGCTTGGCACATGCAAATAATAGTTTAAAGATGCCTTTCTTTCAGGTAAAATTTGGCAGGAAGGGAAAGGACTGCAGTTCTACACTCTTCCAGCAGGGGTCAATATGCTTTCATCATTACATACTGAATGCTCACAGAGCAAACAGCGAAAAGTGTTGATCCTAATTGGAGCAGACACAAGGATCTTCTATAATCCTCTGACATCCTTTTCAAATAATAATTCTCAGGTGGGTGGTGGGCTGGTGGCTGCAATGCCAGTGCAGGCTTCTCTACAATGAAGCCTAACCATTGTCAATTATTTTTGATGTATGCTAGCTTAACTTAGGTCTCCTTCTTACTGGCTTTCCCAACCCACAGAAGGGTATTGCTCCTCCTAATTATTGAGACACAGTACTCAGAATGGTCAGGACAAGCATGTTATTTTGGCTTAATGTGCTCTCTAAAACCCGTTCCCTCCTTTTTCAGCCTCCCCGTGCTCTTCCTATTCAGCATATAGCGCAAGCATATACCTTCAGTGAAATACCTTCAGAGTATTTTACTTATACCCTTAATTGCCATAGTCATTTGACTTTAACTCATTAAATGCCAGCATTCGGAGGCAACTGGAGATGTGATAAGGAGCATATATGATTATAGTTGCATGAATATAGTTTCCAATAGGTTAAAAGTCGAGACTAAACCCTCCCCCATCCCACACATTTTCTAATAATTTGTTCAGGGTCTCTATCAGCCAGCGGCATTCAGGGAACAAATTGTCATCCTTCATGTGCATTTTAAAGAATGGCGCTTGCCTGAGTTTCAAACTGTCACATAGACGCTTAAGTTCTCTGAGTCAAAGGAAAAGAAAAAAGAAAAACACATGTCCTGCCCCACATTCGTAAGCTCATTTTTTCCCTTTCCTCGGGCCTGACTGCAGCCTTTCTGTTGAGCGGGAGAGTGAATGTCTCCATGTAGAGACATTTTCAGAAATCCAATTCTGGAGAGCTGAGGAGTGTAGAGGCAGGAATGTATTACCGGGAAACTGGGAAGGTGTTAACTGCTTGAGTGCCACTGCCTGCCCTGGAGATAGCAGAGTGAACAGCAGTCCAATCGAGCTCTGCCCCACAAACTTAACCAAAGTGGGATTTTAAAGTGATGCCCTCATATATCTCTGTAGGTAGGGGGAATGTCTTTTGGAAGGTGAAATATGAGTGGTAAAGATGAAGTCAGAGTTAGCCAGGCGTAATCAGCAGGACTGTCCTTGGTCTGGGATGCTTTTCCACTAATGACACAGAGCTTGAGAGGTACCTAAAATTAAATACCACAGTCCAAAGCTTCAGTGTCAGATAGCAAAAGACATTTATTTATATATGTAGGTACGTTTTAAATATTCCCTCTAAAAATATGATTTCTTTTACTTTCAAAGATTTCAAGTACCCTTTAATGCATCAGTAATAAAAACAAATCCAGTCATCTTATTATTTTTACTAAATCTTTCTTTTAAGCCTATGTTGGCATATTTAAGCAAAGCAGGTGATAAAAATTTTTAATGGGATGACTCTATCTCTTTCATTTTAATTCCATATTTACTTAAAAAACAAAACTTACCATTTTCAAATTCAGGGACAGGTATGGGGCATAAATGCTGTAAGCTGATGAATAGGACAGCAACAATTTCGACTTGTGTCTGACGGCCACCTGACACATGATACTCACTTCTCTGTAGAGTAGTCAAGAGATGCTGTGAGGAATTTTGCGCTCACCCTTGACTATTGCACCAGAAAGATTAATTTCTTTTTTTTTTTTAAGGTCAAGGTTAGCATTAATGGGAAAATGATTTAGCTGCATAATAATGCATCCCTTAAAAGCAAAATATATATTTATTCATTCAAGGAATGTTTATCGAGTGTGTACCAGGCACTCATATAAGTATTAAGGCTACCTATACCAGGCACTCATATAAGTATTAAGGCTACATTAATGAATAAGGCAAAGACTGTGTTCTCATGGAGCTTACTTTCTTGCTAAAACATGTGTGCTTTGAAAGTATATTTATTCTAAAAAAAACCTCAGTGTATTTTTATTTCTTCACTTCACACATTTGCTTCTTCATATTTAAAATGTAAGCTGAAGCACTCCTTGTATTCTTTGAAGGTGAAAAAAATATATGTAAGTACAGGGTGAACTATGGGATTTCAGTAACTGCAGAATTGCTTCAAAACCTAAATTGGGAATAGAGTAGATATAAAATGGTTTACAAATAATTAGAAGATTAGAATGCTTTGTAGGTAGGGTATTCATTCATAAAACCGAGCAAAATGCTTCTGGAACAGCTGACACTAGAGTTCGAGCTTGCCTGTCTCCCCTGCGGGAGGTTGTGACAACTACACATACCATTCCTTGTTCTCACAGCATGGCTTCAGAAAAACCAAATGGTCTCTGCCCTCGAAATGCTGATCTCGTGAATCAGGAGAAGTGAGAGGAGAGGGTTTCCATATTATTTTAAGACTTGTAGGGATTTTTAACTCTATCCATAAAAATTATCAGGCACTGAGGCAACCTTGAAACAGGATCTGTTTCATTTATTTATTCAAATGTAGCTTTTGCTCAAAGAATGACCCCTTACATCTAATTATTTTTTTAAAAACCCATAATTTTGAAAACTTAACTGAAACCCATAATTTGAAGTTATACTGTTTTTGCTTATTATTAGGATGGTACAATTTTCAAGTTATTTGGGAAGCAGAGCTTTGGGAATTTAAGTGTTAAGCCTTGGGCTTGCAGCTCTTTTACAAGCTCAACTTGAAGCCTTTACCACTGACTCATCTTGAGAAGAAAACTCCAAGACCAAAAATAATACCCAGTCCTCTTTCTCCCTCATTGCCTTGGTTCTAACATTCATCCTTCTTTGCTTCCCCCACCCCCTCCCCAAATATGTGATGACCAGCATCTTTTTGTTCACATTTATCTTAAATTAACGAGTAATCATAAACTACCAGGTCTTCCTGCCTTGAAGATTTTCTGAGTACAAGAAATAACGCCAAATCTCTAAAACAATTGACATTTTCTTTTGGAAGGCATCAGAAAATTAAAAGAATCTTGCACTTTTGAGAGCCCTCAACAATTTTTAGAAAGAGGCTACTGTTTCCTAAAGCAGATTTTCTGTTTCTAGAGTTACATACAACTCCTCGTTAGATAATTAATAGAGAACAATTAATAGAGAATGCCTCAATAGAGAAAATGTTATTTTTCCTCTTGAGCATTGCCCACCCCTCCTTTCTCTCAGGTTGCCTCAATGTTTGGGTATTTATTATATGTGAGTATTTCTCTGTTCTTACATGACTGTAATTTTCTCGGTTACTGCAAGGGTATTAAAAGTTATAAATAGATTTTAAAATAAAGCAGTTGGGTATGTTAGAGCTTTTCAGAACCTGCCTAGGCTGATTATATTTTCAGGATGCCAATATAACCATTTAAGGAAATAATCATTGCAAGAAATTATCATGGTAGACGTTTAAGATTTTTTTTTTTTTTTTTTTTTTTTTTTTTTTTTTTTGGTTATCAGTTGGAGCAGATGTATATTTTTCCCTGTGAGAAAACTCACTTTTATCATAATGAATTCTTTCCTTTTCTATTAGGTGTAAGATCAAAGTGTTATGAAAGTTGAGTACCTTATTAAAGCTTATTAACCAGAGGTAGTGCACAATAACTCAGAAGCTTAGGTTATATCTTGAAAATTCAGTATCTACAAGTTCTAATTCCTCTCTTACATTGTGCTATTACTTGACTTTGAAGAAAAAATTTTTTCTTGGTCCTTAATGCCAAGTGACTTGTTTCCTTTTTTCCTTTATCTGCTGGGAAACTCAAATCAAAATTGGGACTGCCATCAGCAAATATAAGTATCTTTAGGAATATGTTTTGTGTCTTAACTTTAGTAACTGTTTTATTTTTTAACCTTTTTTTCCTGACTTTATTTTTTTTCTTTTGAATTTTATGTTTGATAAGCCATCTCCAATAATCTTGGAAGAAAGTTAGATCATAAATACTGATATAAATAAATGATTAAATAAATGGAACAAGTAGACAAATCTGTATTGAACAATTTCAAATAATTATGTACACGTTCCATGCTCTAAGAAGTAAGGCATCTCCTCATTCCTTAAGTGTGAGGTGAGCATGGCGACTTCCTTCCAAAGAATAAGTATGGAAAACAGAATGAAAAAATAACTTGACTGATACTATCTCAGCTAGGTGATCAAATTACCATTGATATTCATAAGTCATACTGAGAATATGTACCCTTAAAATTCTTCTGTAATTTTGATATCACAGAAAAATAAATAGTCACAAAATAAGGCCTGCAGGTTATTTGACCTCTGTGTACTTGATATTCAAAATGTGGTCCATGAACTGGCAGTATATCATCACTTGTGAGGTTCTTAAAAATACTGAATCTCATGCCTCACCCTTGATCTACTCTATCAGAACTTGCATTATAACAACATGTCCAGCCAGTTTTTAGCACACATTACAGACTAAGCAGCCTGCTCTCTAGGACTTTGTGTGAATGTATTTAGCACCATCTACAGGTGTTACAGAAATTCAAGGAGATTGGTTGTTTATCCTTTTATATCAGCAGGCTGGTCCCAGGGATGTATCAGTCCTATTCCCGTTTCCCTCCTTAATTCGTGTTACTCTCCTGTGCATGGTGCAAATGATACATTCAGAAATTTTTCATTCAATAAAATCTGCCGAATATATCTCCTGTCTATACTCTACCTACTACCACTCAAGGCTCAGTTTGGCCCTCACCTCATCCATGAAGACTTTCCTAAACTCCTTGAACATTTTAAAATCTCTATAATAGTCTTTAAGAAACAATTTGATATTTTACTTTTTATTAGATACTATTTTTTTCTTTATGAGTTCCAAACAAATTTTATGTTTCTACTGTTATAGACAAGATTTTATGGACTAGAACCTGTCTTCCATGTTTTCTCTTATAACTGTCTCCCAAATATAATTTTTATTCTCTAGAGTATTTGAAAGAAGATTCATTAGAAATGAGAAAACTATTAGAACTTCTGGTTATTTATCAAAAACTGAGGAAAGATAATAATGTTTTTATTAATATTTGATAACTAGAAAGAATGTATATAATTTATAATTTTATATAACATATACGGGAGATGCAAGCTCAAAACTTTTTCCTGAGGTGGGTATGCAATCAGAAAAGTTTGGAGGCCATTGCTTCAGACAGCCATAGAAAATGCTCAATATATATATTTTTATTCCGTTTAGTAATAAAGGGAAAGCAGAAGGAAGAGACAATGACAGTTTGGCCTAAGAATCCTCACTATAGATATGTTGGGTTCAGAAACTAACTCATTCCTTATTGGTTAGCAATATGGTTATGGAGATCATGATTAGGTGATGCTGTTCCAGGAATTACTGTAATAAATAAAGATTCAAATTCCTGTTGCTGGTCAGTGGTTTCTCATTTGATTGATAGAGTGGGCATCCTAGGACAACATGATACTGAGTCCAATAATCTCAGAGAGTTTTGACTGTAGGAAAGATGATAACTGTATTTTTCTTTAAAAAATCTCATTTCATATTCTTTTTAAGAAAATACTAGCTCTTAAAAATAACATGCTAACTCTAAAATTCTGTGAAACCTTATTTAATGAAATTCTGATTTATATAGCTCTTTTGACCAATAAATATAAAGTAAAACATCTATGTAAGTATCATGCCTAAAGCCTAAATAGATTAGAAGAAATAATTGAGAAGAAATGGAAACAGCTGATCTATAAAATATTTGATGTTTTAAGACACAAAGTAAGTTATACTAGTTCTAATTGTAAGAATAGAAGTAATTTGAAAATCACTGCTAACTCACTACAGTGATGACACTCTAATAGAACCTACTCCTCAAAGTGCATGCTATTTAAATAATTTTCTATGTGGTAAAATATTTGCAAGTCATATTACAAAGGATTGATCTTGCTAATACAGAAAGAGCTGCCAGAAATTAATAAAAAGAAAGACCAATTACTCCATTGAAAAAATGGACAAAAGATATGAAGAAAGACTATTCCCAGATAAAGAAGTACAAAATTATACATTAAGATATATATATATGTTAAAACTAAAGAAACACTATTTATCTCTCATAATGTTAGTAAAAGTTCAAATACTCGGTAACACATTTTGTTGTTGATACTGCAGTACAAACATTGTGTTGAGTGTTAATTGGCACAACCTGTGTGGAGGCTAATTTGGTTATAGATCTTAACAGAATACTTTTACATTTTTATCTAGCAATATCGTGTCTGGAAAATTATTCTAGACATACTTACACAGGTTGAACATCATGTATAAAATAAACATTAATGTAAATATAGACTTTCACTGCATTCTTTTAAAATAGATAATATATTCATGAGATTTACAAATTTAAATATTAAAATTTAAAATGTAAATATTAATATTAAATTATGATTTTGTGTCCTTCTCCATACATTACATCAAATAGCTCATGCCTTATGTCAAGCGATGGGTACCTTTATCATGTGGTTAAATTGGTGTGTATCAAATTTCTCCATTGCAAAGTTATTTTTTCTTTTGTAGTTAATAGCCTCTAGGTGCAGATACTTTGGGACTAGGCAATCCTGTTTCTCTTCAAACTTTTGCTCAACTAATTTAAGCATCCATTGGTGGACTTTGTCAGCCATAATCATTACTATGGTGTTTGCTTAATGTTGTTTCTCTGTTCCTCTCTTTTAATTCACTAAGCGGAATTAGCAGAATTTTATTTTAAGAGCTATTCCCCTGCCCCATATTTATTTATTCAAATATAGATTTATATTATTACATAAGATTATTTAATTTATTCTACAGATTAAAATCCAATACAATTTGTTGTTTTTTTGTTTTTGTTTTTGTTTTTGTTTGTTTTTCTCAAATTGATCCAGCATTGGTCATTAGGACCATTTCATCTTAGGTCCTAAGTCTGTCATCTTGTGTTCATTCAAAACACCCTCTTTTTTTTTCCCACCACTTTCTTACCTTCTTACACCACTAGGTAGTCAGATTTACCTTGTATTTCCTTGTCCCAGCCCTAGAATCAATCACTTCTTCAAGCGTCCCTAGAGGCATCATGTTTGTGGTATTCATTCCAGAAATGCATTATCTTATTCTAATTATGAGAAAACATTAGCTAAAACTCTATTAAGGGAAATTCTATGAAATAACTGGTACTGTTCAAATATCAAGGTCATGAAAGACAAGGAAGGACTGAGTCGGAACTCTTATAGACCAGAAGAATAAATGAGAGCTAAATGTAATGTGAAATCCCAGATGGCATCATGGAATAAAGAAAGGACATTAATGGAATATTTGCTGAAATTAGAATAAGGTCTGTGGTTTAGGCAATATCATCATAGTTTATTTTCTATTTTTGATAATTATACTATAGTTATGTAAGATGTTAACATCAGGGAAAGCATGGTGAGAAATATAAAGAAACGTAATATTTTTGTAGTTTTCTGTAAGTCTAAAATTAGTTTAAAATAAAAAGCTAAATATATTAAGTTAAAAAGAAAAAAAAAAACATTGAAGTAGTCTAGAAAGCCTTCCAAGATATATATTCTTAAATCTGGGAAAGAAAAGTTCACTATTTGTGTGTGTGTATGTATGTAAATATATGTGTTTCTGAACATGTATAATATCTTTGAGAGGATACAATAAAAATTATCAATATTTGTACCTCTATAAAAATTTTGGGAGACAAAGAGTGAACATTAATTTTTATGTATATTCCATTTCTTTTTTATTATGTACATGCGTTACCTATACAAAAAAGCAAAATAAAAAATCTAAAAGGCATATATTGCTAAAGTAAGTGTAATGATTTACAGGGTTAATATAAAGTGCATAGATGATTATTTGAACATATAATTACATATATATCAATATTTCTCTTATTGATGAGAATAATTCATACATGTTAATATCAAAGCTTACTTAAATTTATTTCATGTTTCTTTAATTTTTTAAATCATTCGTGAATGGAAATAGTTGTCTTCAGAGGATTGAAGGTTTTGGACTCCACCCAAATGGACTATAAAAAGCGCTCGACCACTGCTCCTGTAAGACTCTGTTCTTTCTCAATAATGGTCTTTTTCACATCTGTTCTCTTGTCTAAGAAGCCTTTCTGACTTTTTTCTTAACTGGCTACATCCTTTTCTTTGAAACTCAACTTAGATGTTGTCTTCTCTAGATAGCTTTTCCTGATCCTTACTCACCAAGTTTGGGCTTGCCACCTATCCTAAATGCTTCCGTTATACTCTGTGCTTATCTCTGTCATCACTTCCATTTCATTGTAATTTTTTAATTATAATTTAAATTTATGAGAAGAGGCTAAGTATTTGTCTTTGTACTGTTTATGCACCATAAAATGACAAACATGGTCTAAAACACACACACACACACACACACACACACACACACACACACACACATAGTGCAATTAAAATGTGAGTACAGAGATATAGAAATCTCATGCTTCCTTCAATGTGCAGATGCACACAGGATTAAGTCATCTATATAAAAACAGAGTGAGATCATAAGATCTAAACTCTGAAATACAGTCACTAAATTTAAAGAAAATGGTAGATAATAGCACTTGAAATAATTTAGGAGGTAAACAGAGACCACCTTTTACCTTTCTTCCTATGCTCTTTTTTCAAATTGAGATATAATTGACATATAACATTATATTACTCTCAGGCATACAGTAGAATAGTTCAGTATACGTATATATTGTGAAATGTCACCACAGTAAGTCTAGTTAACATCCATTACCACACAGTTACAAATTTTCTTTTTCTTGTGATGAGAGCTTTTAAGATCTTAGCAACTTTCAAACATGCAATACAGTATTATTTACTGTAGTCACCGTGCTGTATATTACATCCATAGGACTTATTTGTTTTACAATTGGAAGTTTGTACCCTTTGACCCTTTTACATTTTGCTACCTCTTCACCCCACTGCTAGCAACGACCAATTTATTCTCTATCTATGAGTTATTTTTAAGATTTCATATAAAAGTGAGATCATGTGATATCTGTCTTTCTCTATCTGATTTATTTCACTTAGCATAATGCCCTCAAGGTCCATGCATTATTGCAAATGGCAGGATTTCTTTCTTTTTTTGTGGATGAATTATATTCCATTGTGTGTATCTATATATCGTCTTTATACATCATTCATCAATGGACACTTAGGTTGTTTATATGTCTTCACTATTGTAACATGCTGCAATAAATATGGAATATATATATATATATATATATATCATATATATATCTTTTCAAATTACTGTTTTTGTTTTCTTTGAATACACATCCAGAAGTAAAATTGCTGGATCTGATGGTATGTCTGTTTTTGATTTTTTTAGGAAAACGCATACTGGTTTTTCATAGTGGCTGCACCAATTTGTATTTCCACCAATAGTGCTCAAGTGTCCCCTTTTTCTTCACATTCTGCTATCTGATAATAGCTATTCTAATATGTGTGAGGTGATAGATATCTCATTGTGCGAGCCTACTTCTTCATATACATGAGGAAAAAAAGTAAGTTACTGTTTAGGTTGGGTTCTTTTGACTTCAAAAACAGATTCAATCAGTAAAGGGGGGTTCTAACAGTTGACTTGAAGTGGTAAGGACAATGTACATATACATTCTACAAAGATGTTCCTTTGTCCAAGTCACCACAGCTTTGAATGAAGATTGAGTGTCTTCCATCTTGGGCTCAACTTTTATAAAAGCACAACCCTTGCAAACATTCACTGTGGCCCTGAACAAGAGAAACAAAACCTCACAGAAATCCCAGAACCGTTATTTATCTACAAAGTTAGCTCTAAATCCACTAGAGCCTGGGATCCTAGAAGAGATGCCTAGATATCCTTCCTACATCTTTGCCATTAACGTGACTCTGTGACCCGCCCCGTGTCATCTCACTCATTGCATCTGTTTCTACCCCCTATTATCAATAAGCTCCTTCTGCTCTATGTATATTAAAATCAAACAAAAAGCACTATTTAGCTTCTTCTAACTGTATGCTTTACTATAACTCTGGCTTTTAGGATCCTTTATGGCCTCCACTCAGAGTTTCTCTTTATGCATTGTTTTATTTCTGCTTTGTTTTTTAGTACTTCATTGTCTTTTTATTTTCCAGTTTAGTTTCTGGAGACAGTGTCACTATCCCAGATCATGTGTGTGTGTGTGTGTGTGCATGTGTGCATGTGTGTGCGTGTGTGTGTGTGTGTGTGATAGATTCTTGTCTATCTTTTGAAATAGCTTCCTTTTGGATATTAGCAGTCTACACTTGATGGACTCAGCTATGACTGGAGAAGGACTTGGAAGTTCAGATGGGGCTCCTTTTCTTCAAAATATATACTCCTAAAAGTGAACATCAGCACTCTAAAAAAATCAGTGTCAGAAAATATAATGGACAAAATTATATTGTAGTTCTTTAGGCTTTGTTGGTTTGTCAAGCAAAACCAAAATATGGGTTGGAAATAAGACCAAAATGCAATATTAGATTAAAAAAACTCAATTTACATAGATGTTGCACTTGTTTATTCTTATACATAGTAAAAAGTAAATTCTAGGCATCATGATCTGCTTTGGATGTGTTAAGTTTAACACCTTATCACTGTGGACATTCTACCAATATTAAACAAATGTGATAACAGCTGGAGATATTTCACAAAATGCATTTTTTTCTCTTTTTCTGTTGGTGTTTTCAAGCTTTGCTGAGAATAATTGTTTGAATGAATGTTCTGCATGATATTTAAACATCTGAGCCTCATTTCAAACATTTTTGATTAGTTCTTCCTTAATTTTTCATTTACAATAAAGTAACATTATTTTTTAGAGTTATTGTTATTTGAAGACTAGACTAAAGATATGACTAGACTAGAAGAAACTAAAGATAATGGTGCTATTTTTCTCTTAATGATCTTAATATTTTTAAAATATAATTTTTAAAAGAATATGCTAAATCATTCCTTTTCCTTCAGTTTCTCCAAGATCTGGGACAGAATTCTTTTATGACAGATCTTGCTAGTTTTTCAACAATCTTCTTTTCTGTCCTTCTTGTTCTCATTTGTCACAGGAAGCATAGATATTGTTTAAGTTGGGTTCACATCTATAATACAGTACACTTAAGGTATAAAGGTATTACAGAAAAAAAAACTCCATATGTATAGAGTTGATACTTGTGACTTACCAAGTTCAACCCATTTAATAAAATAGTAATAGCTGCAGAATATTTATATGCCATTGATTCCCACATTTTACTTCCAATCTAACAGAATTTTCTAATCTCCAGACATACATACTCAAGTGCTTACTGGACATTTCTATTTGGATATTCTACAGAGAGCTTCTAAATGTATCAAAATGTACTTGTCATTTAACTCTCCCATTTCCACACCACCTTCACCCAGGTTTCTATTTTATTCAATGGCACCAGCATCTCCTTACCCATTCAAGGTAGAAATATATTAATTTCCCCTTTTTTCATCCTCATGTTGGGTAACTTCTCAAGATCACCAAATCTTGGTTATTCTACCTACAAGATATTTCTAGAGTACATTTATTTCTATTCATCTTTATGTATAGTTTCCTCATTCAAGCCACCAATTTCTTTCACTTAAAATTGATTTTTTCCCCACTAAGTGTTCCTAATATTACATTTTGGCCCTTTCCCCTCTCTAAAGCAAAATATATTTTCTAAAATATGAGCCCAGGCATTCTCTTCCCTGCTTGCTTCTTTACCACAATTTGTCTCTTTTCTTATTTTCACATTACGTTCTAGTTTAGTTTCTAGAGATAGTGTCACTGTCTATTTCTAGCTTTCCTGAATGTCTTTTTGTTTGCTGACTATACCACATTCTTGTTCTTTTCTATAGGCCCTTGAACTTACTGCCTCTTTGCCTTAGAGATATCTGTTCAATTTCTTTGCCTGACTAATTCTAACCAATGTTTTGGCTGTGTGCTTCAAAGTTTAGTAGAGTAGAATTCCTCAGCTTCACAAAGTTAAATATCTCACCTAGCAGCTTCTGGAGCAATATGTACTCCTTCTATTCTAATATTATTCTAAGTTATAATTGCTTATTCAGTTAATATCTGCCTTGTAAGCTACAAACTTCATAATAATAGAAATTATGTCTATCTTCTTATTTCTCATCACCCCAACATCTACAAGAAAGTCAAGACTTAGTAGTTATCAATGAATTATGTTAAATTAATGAGTAATTGAAAGTACCCTATTTTAACCTATTTTATTTGATAGTATATTGACCCTTTCCCTTGCTTAATGATTATCAGATAACATAAGTATTCCCATAATTGTTATGCAGAGAATACTTTTTTTTTTTTACAATCTCAATAATTTCATGTAGAGGGGAGTCAATTCACATAACAATTGTTGTCTGTCTCTTTACCCTCACATGTTTTTTTTTTTTTTTTCTGGGGCTAGTGGGTGAGTTATATGACTTATAAATTTTGGAAGAATAAGTTGATTATTCTAGTTCAGTTATTATTATTATTATTTTTTATCTTTCTCTTTGAGTCTACACCTGTTCACAGAGAGTGTGCTTTCTATGTATTAAATTTACAAACGCAGGCTCCCGTGTGAGAAGGTCTGCAGTGGCCTAATACTACCTGTGCCTGGATTGGTGTCTGTTTAAACCTGGATTCATAATTAAGAAACATGCTACAGATATAAGCCCCATTCTTTTGTTATTAGATTTAAGTATTAAAGGAAATGTTTGTATCAGGTCTTCTTAGTCTGTTCTCACTTCTATAACAAGATACCATAGACTGGCTGGTTTAAACGACAGACATATTTCTCACAGTTCTGGAGGCTGAGAGGTCTAAGATCAAGGTGCCGTAAGACCTGGTGACTGGCAAGACCCCTATTCCTGGTTTGCAGGTGGCTGTCTTGCTGTATCTTCAAGTGGTAGAGAGAGAGGAGGAGGGCTCTGGCCTTTTTTGTTTTTTGTTTTTTAAATATAGGCATCTTAATTCCATCATAGAGCCACCACTTTCATGACCTCATCTAAATCTAATTACCTCCCAAAGGTCCCACTTCCAAATATTATCACATAGGACTTTAACATATGACTTTTGTGTGGATTCACTTTCAGTCCATAGCACCTTTCACTTACTTTTCTTTTCTTTTTTAAAAAAATTTTTTTTTTTAAGCTGTTCAGAAGAAAAAGAAAATGGAGTGTACAACTTATCGGGTCTCATTGAATCCCAGCATTGTCACCATAGCATGCTGCATGCTAGGTTATTTCTATTCATTCGTTTAGGTAAAAATACATATTAAGTGTCTACTATACAGTAGGTAATCTCTAAGAAGATTAATCTTCCACCTGAGCTTTAAAAACTAAAAATAAGCATCAGAAAATTTATGTCTCTGTTCCCACTAGATTCTAAACATCATGTTAAAGTTGGTTGAATAGTATTTGGAGTTCATATTATTCTAAGTGGATTTCAAAGTGTATACAGTTTATTTAAACATATTCTGTATGTATTGTTCATTTTAGGATACCAGTTTATGTATTCTCTTTTCTGTCACTCTCTTCGGTTCTTTTAGGTAAGTAGAATAAATTATTCTCTAGACTTCTAAATGTTTCCAACATTGTACCCCTGCCTTCAATTAATTTAATTTGTACTTAAAGAATATCTATAACTGCATTTAAACAAAAACAGTTTCCATAGTAACATCACAGATTTCTAAATCCAGTATGATGTAATCAACTAAAATGACTATCATACCCAAATTCTTATCTATTTCATCTGCAGCTTTCCTTATTTAAATCTATTGTACCACACACAGATTTTCCTCATTTGAATTTAACTTGGAAGTTTAGGACATTTTCAAATTGCTTCTATTTTAGAAATTCTTGTTTGATTTCACAGTATTATGGAATTCACATTTCTGCTAGAGTTATGATATCGACCGAATAGGCTGGATTATGTGAAGTATATCTATATGATGTTGACCTAGTTTTTATAAAATTATGGAAATTTTCTATCCATGCTGACAGCTTGTGGAGTATCACTGTAGTCAAAATATTACAGAAGAGTGAATTTTACACACTAAATTGATGTTACTGTTATGTCTATTAACATATTACATTAGGAAGTAGTTGAGGATTTTTCCCCTCAATTTCTTAAAGTATATAATCTAATAAGGTTGTTTTTGCATGTATATAAAATTTTGACTTAATTACTTTTCTTTTAAGTAGTAGTTGTGAATGTCTATTCTGTATATTTGTATACAACTGAGGTTACTCTCTAAAGGTGAAAAACTCAGGATCTTTGCTTTTAGATTTAGATCAGATATTTATTTGAATAAACCTAACCTTTTGAACCTATAAAATCTGGACAAAGAATTTTTAAATGTATGTTCTTCACTCATATAAAATCTTTCTTTTTTGCTCATTCTTTCCTTTGTTCCTTACTTATAGCCTTAGTCAGAAACATAAAAATGTGCAAGACAGAAAATCAAGAACATCTGTTTGTGGACATAGTTGAGTTATATCATAGAGTTTATCAGAAACAGGAAGAAAGAAATAAAAGTCATTATATGTTAATACTGTCCAAGATGCCCCATGTACTTCTTGGAGGTCCCAGAAAGGTTCCATATAATCAGGGTATTCAGAGGCAATTTTTCAGGATAATTTTCCAAGACAGATCCAGTTGCTTTTTTCTCTTTACATTCAAAGAAGTTTGTTTCTTTTTATAGCACATATTATTATATTTGTAAGTATCTCCTCTACTAGTCTCTAAGTTCAATAAGGATAGTAGTTCCAAGAAAGCAGTTGTCACATTGGCAACAGTTTCAGAGATAGCTAATAAAGATGGAAATATGCTGGGTTCGAGAAACTTGGAGATTATTGGTGATATTTGCTGGACTAGATTCAGGGGGTGTTAGGGTATGTAGGTCATCATTCATCCAAGTAATATATGCCATTCTATGTATTCTGTGCATAGAGGGTTTAATATAGGATTAAGGGTTTACAGAACCTGGAAAAACTGAAGGAGTGAATTTCAGAGAAGCTGCCACTAAGGATAAGGGGAGATGTTGCTCAAAGGTCAGAGAAATCGACATAAAAGGTCTCAGTTTAAAATAGTAAAGTAAGTCTGTTTCTAAAGCTTTCCAGAAGCTATTTCATGCCTCTACAATCTGTAGAAAGTCCCCAGAAACCCATTGCATTCTGTGGGGGGAAGCGGATGGTTCTTAAAAGATTCCCCCAAAACCATGATGATGTTCTCATGTCTCATGTCTCTACTTCTCTCTAGATGTCAACTGCTTCCAGAGAATAACAGCTTCTGCTTTTGCCCAGCTTAATGCTCTCCTGAGTTTCTCACATTGATAAACTTTAACCTAGAATCATGTTGAGTAAGGGTTTCTGAGAAGGCTTGGATAGGAGGGTAGTGTGCGAGTTGACAACAAACAATCAGGGCTGGACTTCGTATGAGACTGGTTATCATGGCTTAAGAAGAGAAGTAGGCCACAAAGCAGAGACTTTTCTTTTTTAAAGGCAATTGATTGAGAAAAGACGAAGGGAGGTAGGATGTATTAGAGGAAGACATAGGATTTAGAGATTTCTTTTTTCCTTTTTATAGGGTGGTAGTACTTGGCTAGATTTTTAGCAGGAGGAAAAAGCTAATAGAGACAGATTGTGGTATAATAAAGGGAGATGATGGTTAAGAAAGCAAGTCTCTGAACAAGATGGGAGAGGTTGAGAGAAAAGCATGATTTGAGAGGTTAGGAAGTACAAGGCTTTCTCTGAAACTGAAAATAAAATACATGGAAGAAAAATAGATAGGGTTTGGAGTGGCGAATTGAGGGCATTGATGGGTGATGACTACTTTTATTTCTCTGTGAAGTAGGAAGCAATGATGCCTGCTGAGAAGGGGTCTGAGTGGGGTTAATTCTGAGAAGGGTGCATTGTTTGAATTAATGATCAGGGTAGTGGGACAAGAGTTACTCAAGAGCAAGCAAAATATTGCTGAATTCACTGAGAGCTTAGAGGTGTCCGGAGCCCATACATATGTGGTGGCACCAACCTTCATGGCTGCTAGATTTTCCCTACCCATACTTATCGTCTTTGATAAATGTATAGCTCACTTGAGTTCTTCTTTCCCGTTATTTCAATGAGTGCCCTGTGCTTATTTATCCCTGCCACCTATCTAGGTACAGTAAAAATAATTTATTTGTGCCTAGTTTAGGGTAGGCATTCAGTAGAATGTGTATTGAATAGATCTGAACCGAACTGGCCATTGTAGAGAGACTTGATTCAGGTTTGATAAGTTGTAGAGTCCATGATGTAAAAAGATTTAGAACTAGATAGATAGTGGGTATTATCTGTGACAATATTCCTGATGTGATTGACTAAGGACTTTAGGCTGGGAAGGGAAAAAAAAGGAGGCCAAGAAAGGAACTAATAAAGGGATAAAAATGAAGAGAACAAAGCAATAGAAATCTTGAGAGACCGAAGAACAGATTTAGTGGGAATAGAGGAATAAGAAAACTAGAAGAAAAAAAACAACAACAAAAATTGTAGTCAAAGAGTAGATTATTGGAGATACTTTCAGAAATTTAATGTTTCTAGATGACAGAGAAGAAGATTCCATTTATAGTCATAGATTGGGTGAAGGGCCCTAGAACTCAGAAAATGAAAGAATTAAGTATATGGTACTGGGCAAGGCCACTATGTACAGCTGTACACTTCACTAGTCTTGTCTACACCATGATCTATATGGATGGTGCCTACTAAATGCATGCATCACATGCCAATATGGCCACCCATAGAGTGTCAGACTGGGTGATACTTATGTGGGTTTGTGTTCACACACAACCGTAGAAGGTATTGTCATATGGTTTTTCTAGTTATCTAAGTGGGAAGTTACATCACTGTGTGACTGGAGGTTCTCTGGACAGAGCAAGAAGAGAAATGAAATCTATCTGAGACAGATTTTACAGTGTAGAGGAGTGGTACCTTGAGATATGAGGAACACTTTGATCTACAGAAAGGGATAAATGCTTTACAGATGGAGAGACCAGCAGGAACAAAAACCTAAAAGCAAGAAAGTGCTCTATTGTATAGACAATACATTTTGCACTTTTCAGAGTTGTTCAGTAGATAGACCTTACTGTGATACACATCATGATGGTGGCCTTGGCATTATGATGAAAATGGAAATCCTGAGCAAGAGAGTCTTTGACCCTTGGAGAATATATTCCAGTAATGGGAAGCAATTTTGGACCTAGAAGAGAGAGTCAGAACAGGAAGTTATCTACTTTTAAAGGATGAGCAGAAGTGCAAATTTGAGCCAGAAATTCTGTGCTGCCTTTATAAGAAATGAAGCTTGTTGGATTAAAAAAAGAAAGGATTAGTTTTCTTTGTTACTAGAGATAATCATTAGTCTTTTCTAAGCACTTTAGCTTTGTAACTATAAAAATGCAAGAGGACAAAATAGATAGATTGTACAAGTACTTTCTTAATTTGTTCCATGAAATTATTCTGATATATTCACAGTGAAGTGTTTACTTCAGAGAAACAATTGTCTTCTCAAATAGTTGTTTTGTATTTATAGTATGTAATATTATTCATTAAAATTATAGTGGATAATAAAATTAACATCATTATTTTGCTTTATATGGAGGCTTTGCTCCAAGGACCCCTGCAAGATTTATGAAAATAGTGTAATAATCCCTATAACATCCTTGTGTAAGAGGTAAATTTTACTAAAAATTTCTGTTGGTAGTAACTCTCAAAACAATGAACTAGTCATCCACGTAAAAGCAACATTAGTAGAGAAAAAAGGTAAGCGGCAGTCAACAAGCAGGGTCCTTTAAATTTCTGTCATTGTATTAGTTACGATGGGCTGCTATAAGTAAACCCTCAGTGGCTGAACACAATGGAAATTTATGTTTTGTTTTCTCAAGTTCAATTGATGGCAAATGGTGAGAGGTAATGTAGAAGTGAAGAAGGCAATCATATAGGTACAGAAACTTCGGGAACCTTTACCATTTTCTATATATAGATTCCAAAATTATCCAAGACATTGTCAAATAGACTATACATGCTAGAATTGAGAGACAGAGAATTATGAGGGAGATTATTATAGGCCATCTATTTTTTATAGGTCACTGCATAATCACATGACCACACCTAACTGCAAGGGAGCCTAGGAAATGTCACTGTGTAGCAGGAAGAAAGGAAAATGGGTTTGATTAATAATTTGTCAGTTTCTGCATAATCACCAATCAACGGTTCACAGCAGTTCAAATCAAATATAGCCTGAGTTTCTTTAGCAACTATTTCACATCTTGACATAGGCTACAGTATAGCAAAATTTTCTAGGAAATAGATTTCCGTAATAGTCCTTCTGTAGTAGCCTAGTAATAAAACTCTCAAGCAAATATTTCTGATATGATATAACTATTTGGACCATGTATATATGAGTTGATGCTGCCATTTTAAATGAATCCACAATAATAAAAAAGAAAGCAAGAAAGCACACAATTATCCTGAGCACAGTAATAGACTCAGATTTGTTTGGCAACCAAAGATGAAAGTGGGCTTGGTTTTGCTTCAGGAAAGTAGAGGCAAAGACTATTTTGCTTATCAGGAACAGGAAACTTCTCAGCAGCGATCTGTATAACATGGGAATAATGACCTCGAAGGATGGAAGCAGCACCAGGAGGAACACTCATATTAAACTAACATAACAATTTCCAGTTTTAGTCACAACTGTAGTGGACCCACCCCATCCCCTTTGTCCCTCCACTCTCAACATATAGGAAGCGTGACAAAAGAGATTGCACTTCTGAGTAATTATCCAAAGAAAACCAAAACAATAATTCATAAAGTTCTATGCACCCTTATGTCCTGGCAGCACAATTTACAATAGCCAGGATATGGAAGCAACCTAAATGCCCATCAACAGATGATTGGATAAAGAGGTTATTGTTCATACAAACAATGGAATATTGCTTAGCATTAAAAAAAACAAAATCCTACCATTTGCAACAACATGGATGGACCTAACGGTTATTATGCTGAGTGAAATAAGTCAGACAGAGAAAGATAAATACCATATGATTCCACTTATATGCAGAATATAAGGAACAAAAGGAACAAACTAATCACAAAAAGACTCAAATATAGAAGAGAAGTTGGTGAGAGACAGGGAATTTTGGGGGGCTGGGAGAATAGGGTGAAGGGTTAAAGATGTACAAATTAGTAGTTGACAGAAGATCACGAGGATGGGGAGCATGGCATAGAGAATGCAGTTAGCATTAATATATTGACTAGGTGGAAACCGGAGGAGAGAAGGAGCAATTGGTATCATTTTATCAACTATATAAATGTCTAACCAATGTACTGTATACTTGAAACTAATAAAAAAATAGTACAAATGCTGATTTTAAAAATACCTAGCTATAAGTGTATTCTCGAAGAAAACAACTAAAAATAAAAACAAGGCTTAAAAACAAAATTAAAAATAAAACAAATTCAAAGTACTCTTATATACTCTCTAGGTAGCTTAAATGCTTTACCTTGAAGGTCAAGTTCCATATTCAGTTCTTACACAAAGCCTTCAAAACCAGCTCCATTTAGTTTCAGTTGTCCATATTTCCTTTACAGACTTTATTCTTTCCCTGAGAAAATAGTAATTAATAAATGATATGTGTATATGTTTATACAAATATATATTAACTAGCAAGAGATCCAACAGACTAGTTTATATAGAACAGAGTAGCAGTTTAAAAAATAATTTATTAAGGTTCTATTTTTGTTTCCATTAGAAAATATAAACATTTGTTAGCTTAAGAAATTTTATGCCTTAGAGAAAGACAAATACCATATGGTTTTGCTTATGTATGGAATCTAAAAACAAAACAAAACAAAAAGGGACTCATAGAGAGACCAAAGGATGGTTACCTGAAGGGAGGGGATGGGAAA
Source organism: Eonycteris spelaea (assembly GCA_003508835.1). Lineage (NCBI taxonomy): Eukaryota > Metazoa > Chordata > Mammalia > Chiroptera > Pteropodidae > Eonycteris > Eonycteris spelaea. The sequence goes on from PUFA01000062.1 coordinate 8,273,474, forward strand.
ATAGGTGAAAAATGTGAAGAGGAATATAGTCAATAATATTGTGATAAGTTTACATGGTGACAAATGATTACTAGAATTAGTGGAGTGATCACACTGTAAGATAACAAATGTGGAATCGCTATATTGTGCATCTGAAACTGATATAACCAATGTAAGATTATATATCATCTATACTTAAATTTTAAAAATAGTTAAAAAAGAAAACCTCTGTGCTGTGATAGCTGTTTTTCATTCTGTTTTAGTAAAATTTGAAAAGTCAGACTTCACACCTGAGCAATTTAATAATACTGAAAACCTCAAGGACACTAACTTATTCCTAAGTGACAGTGATGTCAATGAACCAAAAAACTCTGAAAATGAATAAGTTGACATGTAAGTATCAAGTGACCCTAATGAAAACATTTTGTAATAGTTTTCCCTAATCAATTAGCTCAAATTTTAGATGGGAGTGTTATATAAGCACTCTGTAGAGCGAGAATACCATCCTGGGGATAAGAGAATACTCACACCCTACAATTGGCATAAGTATTAAGTGGTATTGAATAACAGTTTATTCTTCTCCCCCCTCCCCTGCCTAATCCACAGTGAGTACTCCTATTGGCTTTATTTTGCTTGAATTTCTTTTTCCAATTTATTATTGAATAATAAGTATTAAAAATGACAAGTATTCCAAGATGAAAATAGCATAAATAAAATATTGGCTTTTATTTTTGATATGCTGATATTTTCTAATTTGACATTTTGCAAATTGTCCATCTTACAGAAACATTCTTTCCCAATTATATTTGTCATATTTCTCAATGAATCACATTAAGAAAAGAAACTTCTTCAATTATCTTTCAAAATTCTGGAAAAACAATATCTCCTTCAGGAAATTCTATGGCAATTGCTTCTATCTATTGGGAGAAAAAAAAGAAGCCAGTCACTGTGACAAGCTAGTGCTGTCTATTATTTCTCCATCTATTTCTTCCCTCTTTTGAGAAATTTACAATCTAACCCTTATTACCATTAAAATTTCAAGTACTCCACCTAAATATGAAACTTGCTGTAATTTCAAAAAATTTTCCAAATTAAGTTAGTGCATTTTAATTCGATCAATATTTATCAGGTTTCCAATTTGTGTGAGATATTTAAAAAATACATAAAATGCAAAGGCAGTTGCTCATCTGAAAGAATGTACAGTCTCGCTGGAGCTATTTCTAGTTTTTACTTGCTTTTATGCATATCCTTGTAGTTGTTAATGGCTTTACAATCTTCACAGTCTGCAAATATTCCAACTGCAAAAATTTGTAAATGCCTTCTTCTTTGTTGCTGTAGAGGGAGAGTTTTAAAAAGCCCATTGCTTTTGGAGGTAAGCAACATACTTCTAACACAGATGTTATCAGGAATCTTTGCCTGCATTTTTAAAAGATCTTTACACGATGTTTACTTCCTGTGTGATGTTATCAATTTCTGCACTGCTTTCGGTAGCTAAGGTTAAACACTATTCAATTTCTGTTTCACTGTGGTTTGGCTATTTAACTCTTTCATGCTTTCTTATGTGTGCTTACAATGAATCTAAAGTAGTAAGGAATTTTGAAAATGTTTAGAGGACCTAGAGTTATATTTCAGTAAACAGATTTTAATTGATTCTGCTTTATTTTCTATAATTTCCCCAGCTTCACTCTTGGGGTTACTCTTCATTAGGCATATATACTCATATAGATATCTGCTCTGAAATTCTGAGTTACAGGCAAAAAACACACAGAAAGTAAAAAGAGATGAGGCAAGGAAAGGAGGGAGAGTGGTCTCTCTACTAGGGAGGAAATAAAATTCAATCAGATGAAATAATTTGAATGTTAAAACTGATGCCATATTTTATAAAATTAAAAATTCAATACTTCTTTTACAGTTTTGAGAAGCTCAGACATCTGATCTGGCCATGAGGGAACAAGATGGCATAGAGTTAGTCGCCTGCTACAAACAATTTAAAAACTGGACTGAAATACAAGAAGCAAATGTTTAAGGAATTGGAAATAGGAAGCACAAAACTGGAAAAAGTGAAACAAAGAAAGTGAATTCTCAACTAGTCAGGTTTTATAATTTGTAGTCATTTCTAGACTGTGGAACAGGAAGGAAGAACCCAAACATGGTTTGGTGATCTCATAATTTGAGAAGACAGAGATTGCTATTTGGAAAGACTGAGTTAGCTAGAATTCATGGGATGGAGAACTTGAGATTATGGAGCTATAAAGAGAACCTAAAAGGAATTTAACTATTTGCTGGAGAATTTAACACTCCTTAAGAAATCGAACAATATACAGATTTCAAAATTGTAAAATTCCTAATGTCCAATATCCAATAAAAATTACTAGACAGTCAAATAAGCAGAAAATGAAAATCATATTAAGGAGAAAATATTATTATGGAGGACATGAAAATGTACTGCTCAGACATCTTGCAGCAGGGAGCATGCTGTCACTCTGGGTTCACTCTTGTTTTTGTGCTAAGGGTACATTGCCCTCGGGCTGCTCACAACCCAAGCCTCAGCATGGGAAGGACACTAATGTGGGCTTATTCCAATAAGCTCTGGGAATCTCTATTGGATGACTCTGGCTGAAACACTCCTCATTGACCTTGTTGATGCTTTTTTTGGAAATACACTTCAGTCCAAGATTTTTCTACCTTAATGTTAGCTTTCCTTCTATAGATGTCAGTCAGATCTGCATCATGGCCTAAAAGGCTCTCCACATTTTCTATTGCTCCCTCACTATTAAATCTCGTCTGCACCTAAGTCCCATTATGACATTTACTTTTCAGTAGACACTAACACAGGTGGCACAGGCATTGTTCAAATAAACAGCTGCTAATAGGGATTAGGGACTGGCTTCTTCACTGAAGGGCAGACAAAATGGAATTTTTCCTGAATAATAGGTTGGGCATGAATAGTCTCCGGCACAAGGTAGTGGTACAATTGATAAAGATTTCACCATTGTTGAACTAAGAAAATGTACCAGTGGAAGAAAATGCCCTTGTAGCTTCAGTGAGTCATTTAAAAGATAAGGAAAAAAATTCCTACAAAGATAGTGGGCTTGACTGTTCACTGATGAGTTGTACTTATGCTACATAAGAGAGAACATGAGAAACTGAGGATTGTTAATAAGTAGTTGAATGCTAAAGGTGAGAGCAGGAGGCCTCATCTGTAGCTTTCAAAGAGATCCTTCTTCCATGAAGTGGAAGAGCAGACGTAGCTGAGTGGGCAAATGTCTGATAGAATTGTAGAGTTCCAGAGTCATTGAAATGTTCATCCAAGACCCATCTCTTATGCAACTGTCAGCACCCTGACTAGGACAATCTGGGACTGACCCTGAAATATGGGACGGGAACAGTAGTTGGATAGCCTAGAGGATGTACTGAATATGCACTCACCCTCCTCCTTCACATCCTCAGACCCTTCACAGGCAGCCCACTCTTCTTCTAGTATGATTTAGTACTCCTCCTGAGTTGAACAATAATGCAGAGGACTGTCTCCTACAAACCCCCAAAAGGGGTTGTCCCTAGCTTCTCTCTTGCCTACCAAGATGATAAGTTCTTGAATGAGAGACATGGAATGAAAAATTAAATCAGTGAAAAATAAATAATTTGGAGTACTTTCTTCTTAGCACATGGGATTTATCACCCTAGCAAGGGCCTTAGGAGAAGGGACAAACTCGCCAATAGTATTGCTGTAAAGAAAAGCAATGGTCGACACTGAGTGAAATGGAAGTGTCAGAATTGTTCTGGCATACTTGAAGGAAGGAATAAGAATGCTGAGAGAGGGAGGAGGCTGGTTTGGATGTGTGAAACCAGAAGACCCATCATCACAGGGTTATTCCCATAGGAGGGCTCAGAGGACATGCCATCCATTAAGTCCATTAGGGATGTGCTGGTGAGAGAGGCATCAGTATCACTAAGTTCTGTGGTGATTTTCTTATACAGGACAGGGCTGGAGATAGGAGAGGTAGTCACAGACCTGGGCTTGTTAATATACTCAAGGATGTCGGGGCCTGATATAATGGAGGCCAATAAGTGACACTTAATTATCAGAAACAAGGAGGCTGCAATTACCTTAATTATGAGCAAAATCAAAGGGGCAGCCAAGGGGACTCATCCCTTGGGAAATTATAGAGATGGTTAACAGAGCGTGGTGTCCCTTGGAGCAAAATAGTTTGGCAACTGACAAGCACACTACTTAATATCTCTATCCAAAAGGTGCAAGAATGGAGGAGCAGCAGGCTGAGGATGGTCAGCCCAATGAAAAGTTACTTCTCCTTGCTCAGTTTCTGAATCTGAGCCAATTTTTGGATCCAGAATCCATCGACGGGAAAGGGGGCTGAGTCCGTAGGAGTATAACTCCACAGCACATGTAGGCTGTAATATTCTTACATTTCTTCCCCAAAGGGGACCAATGGCAATTTACTTGGGTGACTGCACATTAAGGAAAAGGGATGTATTCATTTCTTTTTGCTGTTGTGTTGTGCTTTTCCATAACATACCACAATGAACTTAGCAGCTGACAACAACACTAATTTATTATTTCACAGTTTTGTGGGCTCGAAAGTATGACTCAGCTGATTCTGCTTAGGGCCCGACAAGGCCAAAACAAAGGGTTGGTAGGTCTCATTCCCTTCTCGAGGCTTCTTTCTGGGAAAGAATATGCTTCCATATCACTAAGGCTTTCAGAAGATGAATTCAACAGAATTCATCTTTATAATTGTGATGCTGAGGTCCCCATTCTTAATAGCTGTTAGGCAGGGGACTCTCTCAGTTCTTTTAGGCAACATTTATTACTCATCATGGTGCCCCCTCCATCCTCAAACCATAACAGTGCACTGAATCCTTCTCACAGTTAAAATCTCTCTTATTTCTTCTTATGGATCTTTCTGACCCCAGCTGGAAAAAGCTCTCTGCTTTTAAGGGCTTCATGTCATTAGTTGGGCCACCTCTGTAAACGAGGCTAATCTCCCTATCCTAAATCCCATATATCTGCAAAGTCTTTTTTGCCATGTAATAAAATATACCCACAAGTTCTAGGTATTAGGACATGTGTATCTTTGGGGATACATTTTGTTTACCACAGAGGAACACCTAGACTTTTGAGGACTTTTGGACACAAGCTATTAATAAGTAAAGACTCAAAGAATCATCATTTTTTTCTTAGGTTATGGGCTTATAGAGGCCAGATAATAAATGGGTCTTGGGTAAAAAGGCTCATGGTAGGCTCTGTGAGTCCACAGATTCGCCCAATAGTTATTTTCACTATTTATCAATGTAGAATTGATATACTTGGTAGTTGGAGCAAAGCTCACATTGCCTGTGAACTGTCACAGTAGGGACACCTAGTGGAACCTCTGAAATATCTTCCCCGTTTCTCTCCCCATACCCCGTATCAGACTGAAATGTTCAGAGCTGTCTTTTCTCCGTTTCATTCCAGTAATACATGGGCCATTTTCCCATTATGGTTGGGTATGAACCCTGACTGAAATAGGTATTGTTTATTTTATACGGTATATTTAACATTTGCCTTTATTAAAACAAATGTATATACTTAAAAATGTACACTTTTAAAAAACGTGTGAGCAGGCTAAGGTTGTCAGTGTTCTTCAGATTAGAGGTTCAATTTCAATAAACTGAATGAACATGTGTAGAAACAGTTTACCTCCCGTGAGATCAGGAGTGATGCAGAGGGGAACAGGAGACTTTGCTTGGGAGGCTGAGGACCCCGTTAGTGTTAGGACCTGGGAATTACTCTAGGGCCAATAAATAAATTTCTGCATATGCATATAGGCAATGTAGTCTTCCAGCACTGGTGTTAGAGCCTGCACCCTCATCGTGATGCTCTAAGTCCCATCAAGTGAGCTGATCTAAATGCTCACACTTCTTTGATGCTGTCTCCTGGGAACTTTACCTTCCTTGCAATCACTCTCCCTCTCTTCTTTGTGCCCCCTCTCTTTACTTCCTTTTCAGGATGGGTGGCCACCTCTCTAGGGGTCCTGGCAGTCAAGGAAGCAGCAGTTCTTTCCTACTAAAAATTCTTTCTCACCTTTCACCAAAGTCGTTTCTTAATGTCAGAAAGGTAACTCATGTGGAGGAGGCTCGCCCATGACCATGCACAGTATTTTTAAAGACCCACATCTGGATCTTTTCTATAAGCCTGTTTTTTGCTTGTTTGTTGTTTGTTTTTTCTAATATCAACTCTCATTTGCCTAGTATGCTTCACTCTTCCCCGTACATTCAGCAAATGGAGAATTCGGGATACAAGAAGTTTGAGAAGAGCCAGTTCAGGCTTCCGTTCTCTCTCCCCGCTGCATCTCCTTTTCATGTGCCTCCACCTTTTCATATCTTCTATTCTTTTTATAATCCGAAGTAGATCCCATCAATCTTCCTGTTTCTTTAGCGCTCCTTGCCCTCAACCTCACCCCGCTGCTCTTGCAAATCCTCTGACAGCCACCCATGTAATCTGGTTTCCTGGGAGACAACCTTGCTTATTCCTTGAAAGCTTCAGTTACCCATATTTACACTACCATTCTCACCTCTTATAGACTATATATTCATCAGTTCCAAAAAGGAAATAATAAGTCAAAGCAATTTCTCCTTATTATACTCAACACACTCATAATTGTAGTTAAAAGCATTTACTGGAAACAGTGATAGCCTTGTCCTAATACCTTTCTTTTTACAAATAATATTTAAAAAATCAGAAAGAAGAGTTAACCATCATTTCTTTTTCTTTTTCTCTTTTTCTTTCTTTTTTTCTTTTTGTAAAAACAGACAATTTTTCTTTATGTCACTTCTCTCTGAGGAGCTTTGATACTGCTTGTGTTCCCTGTTCTTCTCCCCCCCTTCCCCAATGGATTCGTTTTTATTATAATTTCTCTTTGTTTGCATTAATTCTGGTTTCATTGTCACATGGGATCTGAAGACTTAATAAGCGCGCCATCTCCTTAAGATTATTAGGGTTCAGAGTTGATGATGTTCAATTACATTTACTTTTTTGTTTTACTATATCAGGTCAGTAAATTCATTTCACCTGCCAGTTAAAAAAGCCACAGTTATAGAAGTTGAGAGGCAGAAGTTCTTAAGATTAATTAAATTAGTTAATATTTTGTGTTATAATATAAACATTTCTCAATCCTTAGCTTGTGGACAGAAAGCTAGATTATACCACAGTGTCTGAGATGTTATAGGGCTAATTAACATCTGTTGACTTGTCCTTAGACATTTTCACCATGGTTAATATGTTATTTTTACTGTCTCTAATTTGAAAGAGAAGTTTGTACTGAATATCTGTTACATAAGGAAAATTATAGTAAATTTCTTGGTCTTTCCTATTATGTATCACTGGTCAAAAGAGCTAAGAGAGTCTCTTAGCCTGATTTCCTCAGAAAGCAGAGCAAAAGCAAAGGGCTATTGTGCTGCTACTTTATAGGTGGGCTGATTTCACAGAGGATGAGTGAAGAACACAATGAGTTCAGAGAAGGAAGTAGAGCCCAAATGGGGCTGTGGTATTAAACTGACTGCATTACCACACTCTGGAGAAGCCCATAAATGCTATCTGACCAATTCTGGGGAGAGAAGGGAGAAAGCAAAACAATGTATCCACTGGCTCTTGTAAGCCATTGGTAAATTTTACCCCATGACATAGTAGATCCCCAGAGTTGCAGGTTGTGCACATAGGATATGGGAACTGAGAATAGTCTGGGCTACCACCAGCAAGATCTGCCTTGGAAAGGAAGACAGAAATATATGGACAGGGTAGAAGATGGGGCATCACCTATTTGCGTCTGGTGAATTTGGTCAGAACATATGGAGAGCTAGAACAAGGATGCTAAGAGGATCTGAGGAGAAGGATAATTGGTGTCTGATACAAAAGGTCTTGATTTGCTTCTGCAAATATATACCATCTAAACATATTTTGTAGTATGATAGATTGAGACCTTGTGAGCTTAGTCTCTGTACTGCAGATGACTTCCTTCTTATTGGATTATGTCCCTATTGGAGGTGGCTGATGAGATTTCTGCTACCAAAGACTGATGCATGGGGGACATTCTAAGATGGGATAGAGAGGATCTTGTGGTCCATACCTGTATAGGAAAGAATTGTGAGAGCAATGTTGGAGCATTCTTCACTCCTTTGATTGCTTTCTTGGGAGTAATCTTTCTGGAGAATTTCTGTTCTTGTTACAGGGATCATTCAAAATGTGAGGGCTGTCTATTAGCACACTTGGAGAGTGGCCTAGAGCAGCTAGTAGTGTAACTGCCAACATTATAACGGAACAGAAATAGGATGCTCTGAATTAGCGCCCCACGAGGATGTGGCAGAATTGTCTGAGGGAGATAAAAACATGTTGAAAATAATGCTGAGAACAAAGTCCTGGTTCATAAGGGTCAATACTGATTTTAAATTTCTTTTAAAACACTCAGCTATAGATATTAACTTTTATTGTACTTAAAGTATTATTATTCCTATGTGATTACCTCATTTTCATAAAAGAAGTTTGAGTAACAGAAAAAGTTAAACAGATAAGTTAGTTTTCTATTTAATTTGATTCTAGGGATAGAATCCAGTCAGATTTTGCCTTGGGGAGGAGAAGAGAAGCAGAGTTTCATTATGAAAGCTATTAATGTTTTTTTTTTCTAGAAAAATGCACTTTGCAGGTGTACTCTTATGCATATCGGTGCACATATACAAGTTTGCATAAAATTTGCATTAAAAACCTTGAAATCTCTTTCTCTAATAAAGGCAGAAACAAAAGAATAATCTTACATGGTCTTTTATGAAAACGTGAATCAGAATTAACTTTAAGCAAACCTTTCCAAATAGAATTTTATCCTTACTTTTTAACAAATTACATAAATTATACAAAACACTACTTTTTCTCATTTTCGGGAGATTACTGACTTTTGAATGTATTTTTCTCCTTATGGACAAATTAATATAATTCAGAGGGAAACCACAAAATATGAGAAACTCAGGAAGGATAGGATATATTGTAAAAGGTTAGTAGATCTGGGAATTTCCCAATCTGGAGAAAAGAAGGCTAAAGGGAGACATGATAGCTGCTGAAAATATGTTAAGGGATATTACCAGGAGGACAGGGACCAATTCTCATTAGTCAATGAGAGCAGAACGGGTAGAAATGAGCTTAAACTGCAGCTGGGAAATTTAAGTTAAATATAAGAAAACTTTTTAACCATGCGAACAATTAAGTAATGCTGCAAATTGTCAAGAGAAATACTGAATTCACCTTTACTAATAATATTCAAGGTAGCACTTGACACTTACTCATCAGGGATAAGTTAGGAATAATAAAAATCAATTCTACCAACATTCTGGGGATGGATTAGATAATCCAAGAGGAAATACTTTTCGAAATCTCCACCATGTATGAAAATAGCCTTAATGGAAAGAGTGCTTCTAATGTGTGAGAGGAACAAAATATTAATTCTACAAATAGTTATTGCTTTTCTATCACATACAAAACTTAAAGTTAGTCTCTAGAAAGAAATAAAGATAAATCTCAAGTGGTTGCTTATTTGCTGGTAAAATGGTGCCCCCCATTTTTTTATTACATATTCTTATTGGGAAAAATATTTTGAGGACTTGACTTAGTAAAAGTAGAGTAATTGATTTATAGATGCAAATATAAAATAAATGCAAAATAAATGAAAAGTGGTGAAATAAAGGTTAAATAAATCTCATTTAAAAATATTTTGCTAATTGTGGTACCTTCATTATTATGTTTATTATTTAAAGCCACAGTTTCTTATTTAACAATAATAATTGTTATTCTTTATACCAAATTATCTACTTGATAATTTTAAGATTCTTGGTTGACGTCTTGTCAAACCTGATTAGACTGTCATTTTTACCTTGTACAGTGGCCAAACAAAGCACTTGTACTAGGAATAGGAGAGCTCCTTTAGATTTTTTCTATACTACTATTAGTGTTACTTTCATTCTGTGATTTATCTACAAAATTATTTTTTAAGGTTCTTGTCCTTTATGAGGTTTGTTTCATTGAACTAGAAAAGGCAATCCATAAAGCTACTTAATCAACCCATGTTGACCCGAATATTTATCAATATTTTAAACAACAAATGCCCTCATGGAGGCATCTTCATTGGCCTCTGAGTTGGACAGATCTCTGTCTTTCCTCAGGACTTATGTTCTGCAGATGATTTGTGGTCTTGGAATCCATGCAATGAGTGATCATTCATGGGTTAATTGATATTGAATATTGGTAAAGCTTAATTATGTTTATAGATAAAAATAGATATAGACTACTACTTCCAGAATTGTAGCTGCTACAATTCCAAAGCATTCAATGCAAATCGATTTAGAATTTAAATGAATACACTTTTAAATGCATTGATGAACTCACAGGAAAATTTTAAGATCTTTAAGAATTCTCCTCCTCATTTTTAAATCTTGAAAAAAATATTTACAGTATATGGACAGTAGAACTATATTTTCTAGTAATAAGAGAGACTTTATTATAAACTTATCCTCATTAAAAGAACTTCTAAAGGATACATATGCTAAATAAGAAAAATGATCCTAAACTATCTGAAATGTAAAAATAATGGTGTAGAAAGATATTATTAAGCATGTCAAAAACTATAGACGTACATTGTATAAAAAGTAATGATTATATGTAATGTATGAAGTTAAGATTAAATAGAAAGTGAGAGAACTAAAATACTAAACAACAGTATGAAGTAATTTTAATAGAGACAATCAGAGTTAAAGTATAAAAGTTGAAATATTCTAAGATCTTTATAATGTTTAGAAGGTGGGCTAAAAATTGGATTCTTAAATAGTAAGAATGTACAGTGAATTTTCGAAGATAACCACAAAGAACATATTACTACTATATAGAGCTAAATCATGTAATAGAATAAAAAAATTATTGATTAATACAAAAGAAAGAAAATGAATAAAAGGTAGCTTTAAAAAGTAGGACAGATAGAAAATACAAAATAAGAAGTTAAATATATAGAAATGTATTAGCAATAACAACAAATGTAAGTGAACAGACTATTCAACTCACCAATTAAAATACCAATATTTCTAGAATGCTAGAATGCCACATGAGCAAAAGCTGTCTGCCAAGGACACACCAAAACATAAAGGGAAACAAATATTTTAACATAAAAGATGGCAAAAGGCAAATACTGGCTTAAAAAGTAAATAAGGATAATAAATTTAGACTTTTAGGTCAAAAGAAATGTCAAGAAGGAAGGAACTCACTAGATAATGACAAAATCTCAGTTTACTGGGAGCATACAACAGTTCTAAACCTATATGTGCCTGTGAAATAACCTTAGACATATAAAGAAAAATTTGACAGAACTATAATGAAAAATGAACAAATATATTATTAGAATGGAAGATTCAAACATCTCATATTATGTGCTATCATTTAATCTGAATAATAATCAATAAATTAGTTTAGTAAACTTATTAAGAACTTTGCACTCAATAATGTTAGAATACCCATTCTTTAAGTACTATTAAAAAACAGATTTTAAAGGATACAGTCTGTAGACAAAAGACAATGGAATTAAATTAGTAGGTAAAGGACTTCTCATACATTTGGAAAAATAAACTCTATTTATAAATATTACATGTGTCAAAAAAGGAATCTTAATAAAAATTTGAAACACTTAGAACTTGATAATAACAAAAATAACTTTTGTCAGTTTGTCAGTTTGAGTCCTCTGACAAGCAGACACCAATACAGAAGTAGATGTATAAGAAATACTTTGGGAAAATGGCTTTGAAAGATAAAGGGAGGGAGCAGGAGTAGGCTTTGGGAGCATTGAGAATATGATACAAGGCTGACATCTGTAAAAAGAGAAAAAAGAGAAAGGAATGCAGAGAAAAAATTTCAGACAGTTGAACAGTTCAGAGAAAGCCTTAGCCAAGCTAATGGGAGTCCCATATCAAGGCTGTCCATTGGAAGAGTTCCACATCCAGTAAACATGGCCCTGCTTTGGCACCCTTGCTGTACTCAGTCACTGGCTATATGTAGCCTGAGAAAGTGTGACCTTGCTAAATGCCACACTGGATCAGGAAGGTGCAACAGCTGGAGCTGTCAGTCAACTATGTCCACATAGCTTATCCCTTTGAAGGAGATGCAAGGAGATGTAAGGAGATGAAGGAGATGTTCATGGCCAGCACAACACAAGCCATACACACCCACACTTCTGGAGTAAAGTAACAATATTTTGAGGGAAGTGTATAACAGCAAGTATTGATATTAGAATAAAAACTTAAAGTTAATGGGCTCTGTGTTCATCATAAGCTAGGAAAAAAGTCAATAAGATTAATCCGAGGAAAACAGAAACAAGGAAATAATAAAGATAATAAATTAATGTGACATAAACCAAAAAATATAGAATACACATGTTAAAAATAACTTCTTAAAAATTTGGCAGTATATACAAACCATCAGCAAAATGGATCAAGAAAAAAAGGTATAAATTATTAAGCATAAAAATGAATACAATTGCAGTTATAGTGAATACTTAAAATGATAAAGGAATATAGGAGGAACAATGAATAATAAATATGAAAAGATAAAATGGAAAAAATAGCTTAAAAATATACTCAAAGTGACTGAAGAAGAACAGTAATACCAAATAACCCTAACTAGTCTAGAAATCAATTCAGTATTTTAAAGTCTTCCTACTAAGAAAATACCAAGTCGACTGATTTTTAGGTGAGATCTGCCAAACATTTAGGAATATGATTATTCCAAACACATATAATTTTTTTCAGAAAATATAAAATAGCAAACACTTCCTACTTCATTTCATATAAACAAATATAAAATTATAAATTAATATTATATATAGCACACATAATACATATGATGTAATATGTATATGTAAATATTTATATATACATAGTATAAACTTTAGTACCCAAACTAAGCAAAAAAGTACAGAAAACAGAGCTATTTTATCATGAATGTAGATATTAAAATCCCATCATGAGTATACATCCAAATGTATGAATCTCATAAGTGTAAGTAAAAAAAAAACCTCAGAAATTTAACGTGGCATGATATCATTTTAGGAAGTTCAAAACACAGAAAAGTCAACAATATATGCTTAGAAATGAACGCATTAGTCCATGAAAACATTTGGAATCACGGACACTTCTGTGTGGAAGGCAGGGAAATGCAGTCTCTGAGGCACGTTGCAGAGATCCGTGTTTTAGTAACGTCCTCTGTGTCTTTGAAATTATTTACAATGAGAAGTCTGCTAGGTGAGAAATGGAATTAAAGGTGGCAGGGGAACAGACAGGGCAAAGGAGAGAGAGAGAAGTTCCAGGAGAAATTCACCCTGTAAATAGGAGGACAGCAGAGCCCTTGTATTCTAAGTGTCATGTAGAAACAGCAGAGAAGCTGTGGATGCTGAACATAAAATGTAGGCTACGCATGGGGAGATCTTTTAGAAACCTCTGAGGTTCAGTGGGCTGTACTGCTTCCTTCCCATCCCAACCCAATGCCTGTGACCCCAGGGCAGCAGCATCACTTGCAAGGACAGCCAGAAGGACTAAAATTTCCTTCGATAAGTCTATAGAATAAAATCTCTGAGATGAGGTTTAAAAGGAGTCCAAATTCTTAACTATCTGCATTTGTGGGTTGTTTCATACCCACAAAGGAGTGATTAGCATGATGATATGAAATTGAAGCCATGGGAGACAATGAACTTGTGACATGAGAAATAGAAGATGCCAATGGCAGAGGCCTAAGGGACACCAGCATTTAACGAGCAACAGGAAGCAGAGAGCTTGCAGCTGCAGCTGAAAAAGCATCCATGGAGCTAAGGGGGAAACCGGCGAAGTATGGTAATAAACTAAGAAGAGATAGAGGATTTCAAGAAGTTAAGGTGAGGTCAGGAGGGTCAAACATTGCTGAGAGTTTAGTAAAGATAAAGGTTGAGAACTGCACCCTGGATTTAGTGACAATGAGGTCACTAGTTTCTTTGAAGTTTTGGGGAATAAACAGATGACAATGGGTAAAGGAGTGACAAATAAGTGAGGAAGAGACAATTGGGCACACAGCAGTTTCAAGAAGTTTGCTCCTGAACAGATGATAGAGATAGGCTGATAAAAGGAGCTGTGCGGAGGAGAAAAGGTTTTCTTTGGAATGTATGACAGTAAAGCATGTTAAGTACAGTTAGGAAGCAGACAGAGGGAAAGGATGGGAATAACTGATGGAGTGAAATCAAAGAGAATGTGGGAAAGGACCAAGCCGGAAAAGAAGTGAAGAGACTAAACCTGAGAGAGGAGGAGGTCTGTCTACAACTTTGGTGGCAGAAAGAAAGAAGGATAAGAGGTTCTTTTCTCAGAGATTCTATTTCCTTTGTGAAGAAGCAGGCAAGATCATCATTTGCTGTGAGTTGGGAGGGGAAGGTTGGATGCCTGAGGAACAGTGGCTCTAATTAGTGGGTCTTACCTTGTCTGCACGTTGGAATCACCTGGAGACTTGTCAAACACTCACACTATACCTCAGGCAAATTAAATCTGAATAGGTGAAGGCAGAATCCAGAATCAGTACAGTTGACCCTTGAACAACACAGGTTAGAACTGTGCGAGTCCACTTATAAGTGGATTTTTGCAATAAATATATTGAAAACATTTCTGGATATTTGCGACAATTTGAAAAACTTGCAGGTGAATTAATTGCATAGCCTAAAATATGTAAAAAACGTAAGAAACAGGTATATCATGAACACATATTATACATGTAGATACTAGCCTATTTTATCATTTACTATCATAAAATATGCACAAATCTATTATAAAAAGTTAAAAGTTTTATCAAAACTTACTCACACAAACACTTACAGACCATACATGATGCCATTTACAGTCAAGAGAAATATAAACAAAGATGTGATATTAAATAACTGTATAAAACTATTGGTAGTATATACTGTATGACTGTAATAATTTTGAGCTACCTCCTGTTGTATCAGTGATACTAGGCCATAAAATAATCATGCTGCTGCTTTTTTTATTATCAATGAATTAATGGTTATACCTATAAATAAATACGAATTTTGTTTTCATATTGTCTTTTTACTTTTGATGTCTAGTGTTAGTAATACACATAACATCTATAGAGTTTTGTATCAGATAAGACAATATTGATTAGGTACTGACAGACAGACTCATTGTGTAGACAGACAACATAAAGTTATGGTATTGATAAACCCAGTACAGTACTATAAATGTATTTTCTTTTCCTTATGATTTTCTTAGTAACATTATTTTCTTTATTTTACTTTATTGTAAGAATACAGTATATAAAACATATATTACATACAAAATGTGTTAAATGACTTTATTTTATTGGTAAGACTTCTGGTTAACAGTAGGCTATTAGTAGTTAAGTTTTGGGGGAGTCATAAGTTGTATGTGAATTTGTGACTGCCTTGGGGTTGGCAGCCCTAAGCCTTGCATTGTTCAAGGATCAATTGTACTTTGAATGGTTCTCTAGATGATTATTATGTGCTATCAAGGTTGAGAACACTGCCCTAAAATCTAGTCATGAATTATTTGGGAAAACTTTGAAAATTACTGATGTCTGGATCCTCCCACCAGAGGACCTAATTTTATTGGTCTTGGATGAAGCCCAGGTGTCAGGAGTTTTAGAAAGCTCCCCAGGATTCTAATATGTGGCCAGGCTTTGAGAACCCCAGATGTAAATGGTAGTCAGGCATCACTGAGGACTCAGTAGAGACTAGAGACCTAAGGTTTGTAATAAGAACATGTGGCATTCAGTAGTACTGGTACAGAACTGGAAAGGATGAATAGTGAGAGTCATCTGAGTCCAGGTTTTGTTAGTTATTACTCTCTTGGAAGGAAATGAAGAAAGATACTTGCAGATTTTGACTATAGAATGATTTATATGATGGATTAAGAAGTGTAAGCTTAATAGAAAAGGAGATAAAGGTATGAGCACATCCATAAGGAAGAAGTAAAGGGATCCTAAACAGGAGTTTCCTGTGAGGTAGAAGAACAAATATAGGGCAAGCAACTGCCTGAAAGAACTGGTAATATTTGTGGAGGATAATCTAAGATTGACTTTATTTTTAATCTTTCTCTTTATTGTTTATCGACATCACTGGCACAGGCTAATACCAGTGTTACTAGCTTTGCAAAAATGAATAAACGGATGAGCATTAGAGGTGATTCTTACATAAAATACTGTGCTGTTTTAGGATAATATACAGTAGCCACGGAGTCTTGCATTTCTGGTATATGTTGGAAGTGTTGACTCATTTGGCCTTGGCAGTTAGAAATGACAGTTATGACAGATGCCTGATTCTGATGCTGTTTTAAAAAGTTGTTCTTCTTTTGGATTCTGCCATTTGCGACAATACGAATAAACCTGGAAATCATTATGCCGAGTGAAATTAGCCAGGCAGAAAGAAAACACTGCATGATCTCGCTTATATGTGGAATCTAAAAAAAGTCACACACCTAGCAGCGGAGAGTAGAATAGTGGTTATCAGGGCCAAAGAGGTGGGGGAAAGGGGGAGATAGTGGTCAAAACGTGCAAAGTTGCAGTTATGTAGGACGACTAGGTGCAGATCTAATTTATAACGTGATGACGATGGTTAATAATACCATATTGAAAACTGCAATTTTCTAAGAGAGTAGATTTCAGGTGATATGATCACACACAAAAACAATAACTATGTGAGGCTAAGATATGTTAATTTCACTATGTATATGTATGACAAATCATCATGAGGCCTGAAATATATTAAATTTTATTTAAAATATAAAAAATTAAAACAGCCACAAAAACAAGTTTGGCTTTCTTTATATAACCTCTCACAGAAATCCCTAAGGCTTAAAATTTTTCTGGCAAGGTCTCTAAGTGTCCTTACACAAGGCGTGTAGCTGGACCCCTGTCCTCTGTGTACCCCAAAACTCACCTTCTTTTTGGGAGTGCCTTACCTTGAGGTGCTGCTTTCACCATGCCTGGCTCTTGAGGACACTTTGCTATCTTATTTACACTTCAGCTCAATGATAACACTATTGTTTGCAAAGGTTAACAAAACAAAAAATTCAAGTTATAAAGGAGAAGGAAAAATGCAGAAAACAAAAAAAGTGAGAAATATTGATGTTTCCAAAGCCCAAATTTCTGATTTGACAATAATTTGATTCTAAAACTTTGAAGGCGTTTGTTGGTCTTGATTCCCTCCCTGCTTCTTCCAGGGTTTACATGTTCTTAACTGTATTTCCTGCCACATGGAGGAGTTTCTAGAGAACTTGTACCCTTTGGAAGCAATTCTTAAGCATTTGAGGTAATGTAATTCTACTGTTCTGGGCTTCCCTGTTCTGTTTGGGTTTCCACTCTCATAGAGTCAATGACAGGACTATAGTGAGAGAAATTCAATTTGGGGGTAGATCCTTCTATTACTTAATCACCAGGAAATAGCTTTGTCCATTATAGATCAACTGAACGTATGTATTGTATAGTTTTAATTTATATATATTAATAATAGCTAATGTTTATTGAGCATGACTCTGTATCAGAAACAACTCCAAGTACTATTATAATCTTTATAACAACCCTTTATTTTATAGATGAGGACATTGAAGTGAATAAGTTTCTCAAGGTCATATAGATAGTACATGGTTTAATTTTGTTTTTGATTTGAAAATTAAAGTATCTTCCTGCTAAGACGGGCTAACTAACCCAGGCTGTGGTCTCCCTCTTCAAACCCAATGTGGCAGGTTGCCAGGGTGAGTATGAGAAGATTAGGATTGCTGAAGTAACAGAGAAAGTGTCAAGAAACCTTGAGGAGATAGAATGTGGTTTTATACACGTATGGTATTAAAAATCAGTCTAGTTGGAGAGTCAGGCACCATAGCTTGTGACAGGCTGAGGGAGTCCTTTACAGATAGGTCTTTTATCTTCTTTCCCATATTTTCCTGAAGAATTTTTTCTTCCCATCATCATTGCAAATCAAAATCTCTTGGCTAAGATGTAAGATAGCAGCAAGGTGGGGTGTGTTGATCTTTTGGGTTTAACGCCATTTCTTGTTTTAAGTCTGTGCATTCATGAATTACCAAATAAAATAGCAGATCTCCAGTTAAGAAACTATGCTTCCTAGTCTTTCCTCTCTGGTCTGGCCTAGATTTCCCAGCAGGAAAGGATCTGGTTGGAGATAGTTTGTTTTGGGAAATGACCTCCTGCATTTTTGCACTTCCAAGCTGTGCTTACATTACTACCTAGTGGGTCTCTTTAAACAGTACATTAGAAGCCTTCTAACCTGCACAGCATGACTTGAGTTGATAATTGGCTAATCTGAGGTTATCTTTTAATTTTTCAAGATTTTTAAGAAGTAAATAATAGGATTGTTAATGGGACGTTATCTCCCTTTCACTTCTAGTCTGCTTACTTATGAGTGCCTGGCTGTTCCCAAGTGCCTGGTGTGTTGCTGTGGAGTCACTGAGCTCCTGTTATTTGGAGTAGGTGAGATAAGGTGCTTTCAGGATTCATCCTGTGTTTCTGATTACTGCAGCAAAGGGTAAAGTACAAGAGGCCATTGCAAGGGCACAAGAGAAGTCCAGTATATTGTTTTTTCAAATGCTTCTTAATAGAGCCCTCCATTTTTGATGCTGCTATAAGTGTTCCAATATACCTGTTCTGTCATAGAACATCAGAGCAGAAAAGCACCTTGGGGATTTCCCTTCATGACATTCTCAGGGTCACCTGGAGTAGGGCTATAATGCATCGGAGGTCTATATCTGTCCAGTTCCAACATACCAAAATAATCCATTGGTGAATTGGGTCCACATTATTTTCTCTTCTGCCACTTGGGTTACATCTTCTGCCACTGGCAATACCCTATGAGGCCTTATGTGTTAGCTGGGGAAAGCATGGGTGCAACAAAGGCAGGAGAAATGAGATTCTGGGCCACGTGCTCATAAAATTTCCTTGTACTCTCTAGACCTGCTTGCACACAATCCATCATGCTGTGATCACTGCTTAATTTATCCAAACTTATGGCTCAATAGTGAGTATAATATTCAGCTCAGGATTGACAGCTTTTGGTGATATTTACTGTACCCCATGGTCAATGTATTCTTAATCTACTAAGACTTAGTAGCAAGTCAGGAACTGCTTTTCAGATGGAGAAGAACCATTCTCTGCATTAAGACTCTCCTATTTGAACCTGATAGACACAATTCAGTATCAGAACCCATCATCAATACCTCTAGAACTTTTGGATTTACTGTGTACTATGACCCATGGGCCAGGGCAGCTTGTACTGGAGTTAGGAACTGCCATTATGCCAACTCTTGCTTTAAAATCCACTCAAAACTGGCAACCTCTGTGCCAGGGGGTCCCAACCCCCAGTCTGGGAACAGGTCCATGGACTGCGAGGAACAGGGCTGCACAGCAGGAGGTGAGCGGGGAGCAGGCAAACAAAGGAAGCTTCATCTTTATGTGCAGCCACTCCCCTGTGCTAGCATCACGGCTTCAGCTTGCCTCAGATCATCAGGCACTAGATTCCCATAAGAGCCCCAGTCCATGGTGTCAAAGAGGTTGGGGACTGCTGTATCTGTGCCATCAGATATATGGGTTTAAGAAGTATTCCCAAGTGCACTGTACACTATCTCCAAAACCCAAGTAAGCTTTACTACATGCTGTTCCCCACCTTAGTTAGTGAGGGTATAAAGTCCAACACTTGTCTTTTATTTTACAGGATTAGGTTAGGGTTTGGGATATTGGCTTGCTCCAAGATATCTTTCCCTTGACCACAGAATTTTGTTGATGTGGCAGGCTGATAGGCATAGATTCTCTGGTCTCACACTGAAAAAAAAAAATCATCCTATTATTTCTTTTTTTCTGAAGCTCATGACTCCTTCCTCAATCTGTTGCTAAGGCAGTTATGATATCTCTATATTATTTCTTGTAGACCAAGCTTCAAGGCGTCATCCTAGGAGCATATTGAGACTAGTTCTGAGTTTCCTTGCCAGAATGTTAAATCCTGAAACATCAATGCTTTGATGTCAATAGATTTACAGTCATACAGCTTTACAGTCTAACCTCCTGGTACAAAAACGCCTCCATCTCTGGTCTTGGAATGCCACTGATTTTTCTATCAGGTCTTTGACATATAAAAGCCATTTAACCCTTCCATTCAGTTTTTTTTAAATTGCCCTTATAATTAAATCTAGGGCTTAATTTTTACAAAGTCTGCCTTGCACATGCAGGAGACAAGGCCTTCTCTAACTGTTTCCTTAGGTTTCTTATAATTTTTACACCCTCCCAACTAAACTCTGGTGCTAACCTCAATAACTGTGATGGTATAGCATGCCAGGGGTTACCTGCTTCTATAATGATGGGGTCTTTATCTCAGTGTGTTTGGTGACTGGGCCAGTTCCAAAATCTCATTCTGAGGGGCTGCCTTCCAAGGCCACTTGTTTCTTAGTCTGATCTACCAATAAAATATAATTTGAGACAAGCGCTTGTGTTCAGGTAGTTTATTTGTGGAAGCAATCCCAAGAAACAGGAATGGTGAATTAGGAAGCGTGAAACAGGGGACAGACAGGGAAAGCCAATAATGGATGCGATCTTGAGTTGATCACCACTGAGGGGAACTGGGGTTTTATCCTACCAGGATCCTCTGAGAAGCCCTGTAGAATTGCCTCAGAATTGTCTACCCGAGGGAAAGAAGAGGGGGAGTTTTATCCATTGGATATTGGGTTGCATTGATGGAAGTTTTCCTTATTGGGTTTTAACTTTCTTTTACTCCCAGGCTGCACATGTGTGAATGCCTGATGGTTTTCCCAAGGCGTCCACATTGTGGGGTGAGATTAAAACTGAGGGAAGCTGGTTGCTGCAGTTATGTCTGCAGTTAAAGCTGGATCAAGAGGCTGTAAGTTGGGCAAAAGATATGGTGAATTATGTTCCTTTCTTTTTTTCTAAAATTTTCCTCAAATCTGGTTTTGTATTTTGGATACTGCTCCAGGTGTCTCTTTTTTTGTCATTTAACCATAAACCTCAGGGAACATTATGCGTGCCCCATTATACAGATGATGTTACTGAGGTATTAAAAGGCTAAAGAGTTCTAGCAAGTTTCACAGCAAGTTGGTGCTACAATTAAGATTGGAACCCAGGACTCTTGGTTACCTGCAGTTGGTATCTTGCAACTTTCAACCTCTTAGAGTCCAGGAGATAATACAATTGCTAATGTGGGAATGAGCTTTACATTCACTGTGTTGTGCTTTTTGTCTCTGAGAATACCTTCAGTAATGCTACTTATATTTATCTAGTACTTTACATTCTGCCAGGCAATTTCGTGCACATTAGTCCATTTAATTCTCACAGGAACCCTATGAGAGCTGTTTTCTTGTGACTTCATAGATTAAGAAATAGGTTTGAGATTCAGTCTTCCTATGGTCTCAGCTAGAAAATAGAACTCTATTTTCTGAAATAGTTGTAGTTCTGTCCTCTGAATTCATTTATTACAGGCTTTGGGAAAATGTTTTATAAATGCTGAAGGAGTACACACACATAAAATCTTGTCATTACTGAACAATCGTAATCTTTTGTGAAAATGTTCAGCGTCTAAATATCCTCTGTCTCTCTGTCTCTCTGTTTCTGTCTCTCTGTCTCTCTGTCTCTCTGTCTCTCTGTCTCTGTCTCTGTCTCTCTCTCTCTCTCTCTCTCTCTCTCTCTCTCTCACACACACACACACACACACACACACACAGAGGAAGAGAGAAACAGAGAAACAGAGAGAAGAATAATTATTCATTTAAAATATATAAGCTCCTGGTGCCATGCACAAAATTATTGTTCGTAATATTCATTTGTTTATTCATTCTTTTAAAAATTATCAAGCACTTATTGTTATAGGCATTGTTATAGCACTGCAGATTATAGACATAACATAAAGCCTTGCTTTCTTGCAGAGTATTATTGATATTAAAATCCATGTAATTTGTTATTTGTGCCCATGGCTAGAACTCAAACTTACCTCCTGTATACTGTGATATTTTTGTTGAAACAAACCATTAAAAAAAGATTCATTTAGTACCTAGAACGTTTTGGTGAACTGGAATATGCATTCTTTATATTGTAGGTTATTTTCAAAATTGTTCCTCTGTGAGTAGGGAGACCAACAGGAGGGAAGAAGATAAAACAAAAAACTTCTGCTTCCAACTAAGAGGTTCCATACTCACTGATACCGTTTTCACTTAAATAAAATTATCTTACCTTCATCTCCATTCCTCTTAGACCAAGTTCCCAATTCTGCTCAGCCACCAATAAAAGCATTGTCCTCATTTTTAACTTTCAACACTTGCCTACTACTTTTGCCAGCTTGTGGTTACCTATGGAAAGGCATTTTATGGACTGAAAATGCCTGGCTTAAGAAACTTTTTTCCCCCCAAATATGCATAGAGAAACTGATGGTAACATATGGCCTTATATTTTTTCTCTTCTTGCCAGTTCACTAAAATAAATTTACTTTCAATTTACATATTCTTGTCTACATTTCAGAGCGTTAAAATATATTTGTAAGGTCTGTCCTGTCTATCTTTTTCTGAGATTATGCAACAGCTTTGCATGCTGTTTAGGAAATAACAGGAACTTTTATGATTTTTAGAATTTTTCATTTCCTAAGAAATTTTGAAAAGTTTATGAGATCAGAAAAAGGACAGAATATCCTTAGAAATGTAAAATCATATAAAGGGCATAATAATTGTTTCTGTAAGATAGATAGTAATATACCATTCAAATTTAAAAATAAGTCTACTGCTTATAAAATGCTAATAAAATTCTTTTAGACAGGTTTCACTATCTTTATACAGTTCTCTTTGGATCCTTTAAACAAAGGCCATTTATTAAAACTTGTAGATATATGAAATAGCTTATAGTGGGAATTTTTAAATGAAGGAGAAACATCACAGACCTTTGAATTTGCTAAAATGGAAATAATATTTTCATGCAGAAACAAGAATACTTTGTTTTTCTGTGAGAAACACTGGCAGGCTCTAAGAGAATGTCACAAAAGACTGGCTTTCCTCTTTGGGGTTCCAACCTCAACCATTCTTGAGTTTTATTCCACGGACTGTTAATATAAAAATGAATGGTCTTGTAGACAAAGAGTCCCATGGGCATGTAGTGAGTGTCCCAGAAATATGATGTGGAGACACTCGACCTGCTTTGCTTGTGTACCATCTAGATCTACTGTGGACAACAGAACTGTGATGGGGTCTTTATAAATCTAAGACAAGGCTGGGTCATCAGCCTCCTTTTCTGATCATGTGGCTATCTAAACACTACTTAACTCTGACTCATGGGTCATGAGTCATGGATATGAAGTGTTTAACTAAGGACCCTGAAAAATGTATAACAAGTGATAATAGAGATGCTTGGAAAGTCAAGAGTAAAGTGAGACATTTAAAGATTTTTAAACAGCGGTTCTCAAATGGGAGAAGTTTTGCCTTCCAGGCAGGGGACATTTGGCCATGGTTTGTTTGTTACAACTGGGTGAAAAGCTACTGGCATCTGGGGGTAGAGGCTGTGAATGCCACTAAATATCTTATGCTGGATAGGACAGCCATCCACAGACAAAGAAACCTTGATTTAGGGATTTGATATGTTTTGGCACAGACATTTTAATATCCTAAATAGTCACATTAAAATATAAATACAGCTTATTGTTACCAAGTATATATATACATATATATACATGTATGTGTATATATATATATACATAAAATATATATACACACATGCACGTATGTGTAAATATATATATACTTATATACACATTTGTGTATGTGTGTACATACACATATATACATATATGTATGTATATACGTATATACACACACACACATATATATATATATTTTTTTTACAAAAGCACTCATTTTATACCATTTTAGAGTTTATTCCTCTCTTTATTTCTGAGCCTCACGGCATTCCCCATAATATCTCCAATCTCTCTCCATTCTCGATGCCTGCCATATGTCCTTCTCCATCACCAAGCACCATTTCACACCAGAATTTAAACTGATGATTTGGATTCAAGTATATTGCCATTTAAAAAACAAAAGCAAATTATTTAGTTCTTCAGGGTGCAAAATGGCTTCATTGAATACGATGTGCCTATGAAGGAGTGCTCCTCAACACATTTTACCTACAATAGCCATGTGACTTCTGACCCCTTTTCGTTCATGGCACTTTGCATTCATTGTAGGGTAGGCATTTTCAGACAGAAGAAATGCATACTGCTGCCCCTGATTTGCTGCATGCATTCATGCCTACATAGGCCATAAAAAGGAGATAAAAAATAATTCATAATGAAAATTATGAGTGATCATTTTATTTAAAGGGTAAAGGAATATGGTAAGGGATCACACAACGTTTTTTTTTTCTTTTTGCACAACAGAGTAGATAACATAATATTATTAAGAAGAGGAGTAGGATTCGCTCTTCAAAATTTCTGAAAGGCAGATATGTCTGAAATGAGTAAAAACCGTCAGAGGCATGGTCAAGAAAGGTAGAATTAGTACAAAGTAAAATAAAAATTATAAGGCTGAATGGTGGTTTGACATTTTTTTAAGTTACATTTAAATTATAGAGATACAGAGAGACAAGATTGAAGAGAGAGCAGTATTGCTGCATGTGTGCTCAATCACGAAGGTTTAAAAACAGTCTAAGCTTGTGTTTTCAAAGACAGTAGCGTGTCTGATTGTGGGGAAGGGTCTTATTGTGAAAGATGGAGCAGGTGTTCATGCTTGTGAGACACCTTGGCAGAGATGTCTGATCAGAGATCAATACTTTATGATTGTGGAGTTTGACATTTGTAATCTGATAACAAAATCTCTCACACAGTACAGCAGTCTCTTCTCTTGAAAAATAAACTGTACTTAGAATGTTATTTCCTTTTAGGTAGGGAGACAGTAAATGACGATCATATGAAACTATTCCTTTCTAGGCATTTTCACTAGAAGGCATCATAAAAATGCAGAGAGAAAGACAAGAATATTGAGAGCTAAGGGTCCATGCTGCCCTGCAAATCCTTTTGGAAGGATGGTTCCACCTTCAGATCTCAGTGGCAAATCACACACTTTTTTTTTCTCCATTCCAAATTAGAGTCTATCATCTATGATAGCCCCTTTCGACTACTCCAATCTCCACCCCCAAACACTTTCTCTCAAAAGGGAAAGACAATACATGCATAGCAGTGGAGTCTTTTTAGTTTTAATTTTACTTTAAAATTTCTCTACGCCACTTTTTGTAATCGCTTACTTCAAACAAATGAGCCCAGCCAATTTGCTCAGGGAGACAAGAAACGCTTCATGTCCTGAGGACTTTCTGTCTTCCATAGAGAGTTGAAATTTGGCATCACACAGCCCTGTCATAGCCAAGAAATTAAAGGATTTTCTATTCCAATAGCTTGCTGCATTCCGAGATGTTAGCCTAATAGGAATGTGTGTGTACAGTCAATAGCGCCTAAGACTGATAGGAAATGAGATGTATCAGAGAATTCTCTCAAAAATTGCTGCAGCTGCTGGATTT
Source organism: Eonycteris spelaea (assembly GCA_003508835.1). NCBI lineage: Eukaryota > Metazoa > Chordata > Mammalia > Chiroptera > Pteropodidae > Eonycteris > Eonycteris spelaea. Next base: position 8,299,080 of record PUFA01000062.1, read on the forward strand.
CTGCTAGAAAGTAACTAACAAATATATTGACATGCATTTTCCATAGAAGAGCACTGCACTGATCAATGCTGTTAGAGCGGCTGCCTGGTCAAGTCCGAAGTTGCATATAACAGACTGAGCTGAAGCCGCATACACTGATACATCCTTGTTCGTCTAATTTGTCAAAGGAGAGCCCCAGGTTTCCCAAGCCAGTTTCTCTAGACACCCTTCTAATTTGACACTAGAATTATATACCATTTAGGGAGTGATGATGGGTACCTCTCCTGTATTTTCTCACCACCAACATTCCTGCATTGAACCGTGAGGGAGGCCCTCTCTCTCCCTCTCTGTTTCTCCAAACAAGCAATGAAAACACTTTGCATAAACAAATTCCCAATCATACCTAATCATATGAAAGCTGACAAAAGTATGCTATCTTACACTACGAAAATACTAATCAAAGCAGCTTGTCAATTGTTAAAGTTAATGATTTAGATTTGCAACACTCTGACTAAATTTTAGTAGGTAATTACATAATTATACACAGGTTAACACAATCAAAAATAGCAATTGCCTCCTCAGTCTTTAGACTATGTCAGGGTGCCGCAGTCCTGTTCTGGGAATGGCTGCTTATCTCACGGTGCTTGAATGTATGCGGCATAGCACAACCGCTTTGCGTAGGAAGGACTTCTGGGCATCTGGGTTCAACTCCCTAGACGTTCCAGATCAGGAGGAGATTTGTCTGTTAGTGCTCAGTCAAATTCGTTATTAAAAATACTATATTTATACGTTTCTATCTCTTCTGTAGGATGGGCGGGCATATTATTAGTTACACAACAATCCTAATTCCTAGTGCCTTTTCTCCATCTTAAACTTCAGGATTTAGATACAAATATCTGTTACTTTATGGATCTAAAATGTTTCAGGACAATTTCTCTCAAAACAAATATCTGGAAAGCAAATCTTTTTTTTTTAGTTGATTTTCATTGTACTACTGATGCTATGTTTCAATAATAAAAAAATAATAATAATTTCCAGAAGATTGACTTAAAATATTTTGTGGTACAGAGCATTGAAGTAATTGAAGTACTGAGTTTTTTTTTTTTTTTTTAGGACTTTCAAAAATATGCAGCATTATTTTAACTTTGGACTCTTTTCTTCAAACCCAAAATCTGGAAAAAAAATAGAAGGAGACCTGAACATGGACATTCTTGTGTTTTTTTCCTTTTCCCTTTTGTTCTCTCTCTCTCTCTCTCTCTCTCTCTCTCTCTCTCTCTGTCTCTTTCTACTGAGTCCTTATCATGTCTCAGGAGTCAGAAAAAAATTGTGGATATAAAAATAAAAGCAACACAATCCGAAAAGTTAAGGAATTCTCCACATAGTTGAAAAAGACAAGTAGACAAATAGGTACTGCCTATGAGCTAGGTGTTGAAGTATGAATAGGAGATTATAAAGTGGGGACAGGAACAATTAGTTTTGCAATGAGACGGGATAATTGAGGAAGCTCACAAAAAAGTTGTTTTTTTTAAATCTGAATCATGAATATTTAAAGTAAATACTGTGTATGGGGGTGGGGTGGGCAGGGCATTCAGGGGAAACACCTGCAAAGACACAGACGTCTGAGAGCTTTATAGTACTGTATTTGGAACTTTGATATATTCAGGATCTATGTTTGGAAATGTTAAAAGAGACCTTTGGAGAAATCTCTTATGGAACCTAATACTTTTGGAACCACAATGTAATGGCTTTTTTTTTTTTTTTTTTTTTTTTTACATCTTACATGAACATATGGGATTAATAAGCAAGGCTTATTTTCCTAAATTAAGATATATCATGTCTTCTTGACTTTCCTAAAGATAAAGTCAGTATTTGTACCATCTGTAAATCCCCCACTGAAAGCCTTATATTCATGCATGTTTCCTTTTTATTTCTATGAAACAACAGGGGTACACTTGTTTTGTAGTGTCCTAAGTAGATTAAAGACTTTCACTTAGATATTATTAAGGGGCAATCATTTCTGGTCATGATGGCATTCACTTAAAACAATAAAATTTATCAGGCATCTTCTCTCAATTTAGAAAACAGAATGAATTCTTTATTTTAGAGTACGATTCAGGGGTGGCAAGAATGAAGGAAAAAGAAGTGAGGAAGGGACAAAGGGAAAGCGGATGCAATGTAGTGTGTTCTTGAAGAGGCCACCGCTTCCAAGGAAAACACAGACAGTCTTTTGGGATGGCTCTGGAGAACCATATGGAACTCCTTCACCTTCCAGGTTGTGTTGCCAGCCCATGCTTACATGGCCATGCTATAGCCTGTGGTACCAGAAGGAGAGGAATATGGCACATAGTAAAGCCCAATGCATATGGGAAGAGAGTTTGTGAGCGAGAACTGGTAGACTATGGAGTTTTAGATATAATTCTTTTAGCCAGAAGTAGTATGTTGAATGCTATCATGGACAGAATGGATGGCTCAGCTTAACGATGTACTTAACTTACTAAACATATGTGTTCCAAAAGATTCTAGGTCAAATTTAGTCCTTGGAGAGTAGTTGTAGATTAAGTCAGGCTGGAGGAAATGTAATTCTCTGAACAGACCTAGTCACCATAGGACACTGGGAAGATCTGAACTATGTCTCGCTGCCTATGACTACATGTTGTATGGCTGAAGGTCACTTCCAATTTGGTAACTAACATTAAGAATATTTATCAGAATGACCTTTTCCCTCGTTAACAGAGGCTCTCCCCATTACCTCATCCAAAAATGACCTTTCTTTTTAAATTCCTGTGAACAAATGTTAAAACTTTCAAAATGTACTTCTAAGTTTCAAAAATGATGGTAATTTTGTAAATGCCATTACAAAATGAAGGTGTTTTCAATGCAGGCTGATCAATTTCTTCTAGGTACAATTACTGCAATGTAGGTAGTTGATCCTAAGTAGACAGGATTGGCTATCGATTGTGGAACTCACATTGAATGTGTTATTCTTTTCCTAGTATAATTACTTGAGATAAATAGAAAAAAATCACACTTCCATACTAGAATATGAGTTATTTAAAAAATATATATAAACATTTTTATATGCATACACACATACATACACACGATGGTATAAACATATATATGTGATATATTTATTGTGATGTCCCTTTCACTATATTTTAATTTTGACATAGATGATAGGAATATAATTTCTGCTTTGCAAATTTGTATCTTAGATTTGGGAGGCAAGACTGAAAGAAATACCAATACCTATATACAAATGTGTTTTTAATCTATTTTTAATTTCTGTTTCAGTCAGACCTGAAATGTTGATCCATTGTCCTTGTTTGCATTCCATTGAACTTATTTGATGCTCTTTGCACAAATGCTAATATTTCTGTGACTTGGAGAGCCTGGTTCCTGCAGCTTTAGCTTTAGACATCACTTCATTATTCTTTTCAGCTCGTTATTAGAAAAAAGCCACTGACCTCTTACCTCGGTCTCCCTCTCCAGTTAGTACTTGTGAAAGGGCAACTCCTCTCAAGGCTTCTAGATGCCTGCTGTGTTTCTAAATCACCTTATATTCTAATCTTTTCCATTCAATCTCAGAATAGAAATATGTAGACAAAGTACTATCTTTCTGCTCTTTCTTACCTAGTTATCAAAGATAACTTGCTTCCATTGAAAAGATGGCTACCTTCACAGTGTTCTTACTGATGAAGAGAAATTTTCCTAGTATTTATTTTTTAAATCATTTATCTCACTTTTTTTCTCATTAATAGCTGCTGATCAGTATTATTTAAAAATGTAACTCTGACATTGTATTTCCTATGTGCTCTTAGGGAAGTCTGGTTTTATCCACCCAATTCCCAGTTTTAAATCTGAGTTTTTTTGTTTGACCAAACTTTTTCTTCTTACATTTGACATATTTTGAACATAACATGTTAGAACTGTTTTTAAATGAAGTGTTTGGTCACAGCAACAACTACTGAAGTCTTCCTATTAATGGAAACCTTTCCCAGAGTTCGTACCTTCAGGCGATTTAAAGCTGATGGAAGCAAAACATCATTCTAGAACCTGAACTTAAGATATTTCCATACAAATTCAAACCAAACAGACAATTTTCACAGATGACACCAAATTTCACAGTTCCTCTCTCTCTCTTTTTTATTTCTGTAAGACTGATTTATACAAGACTTTTACTTTGATCAATAATCCTGAATAAGGATCCTACCACTTGACATCCATGCTTTTGACCAGATTTGAAGATAGCGTCAAAGGTCTGTGTACCATGTGACAATAGTTCCACAGTGGGTGCTCTATCAGAAGCCAAACTGCATATTACAAAGAAATATCACTAAGAGATGAGATAGCAGTTTCAAGAAAACAAGAAAAAAAAGTTTTTGAACAATAACAGGGTAAAAGATTTATTATAAGTGATTACAACAGAATTATTTTTGGATACTATATATTTCTCAAATCAACATAATCTTCCACTTTTGTCATTCAATAACAGGATAAAGGCAAGAATTAAAAGCTGACCAGGTAGAACCTTCTATTTACATGGGAGGAATAGTACTGCATGCATTGGGGACTTCTTCTCTTGTTTCATTTTTTTGAAGCCCGTCCTTTTGTCCATAGGTTTCTCCTCATTTTTCAGAATGCTGGGAATGACAAAGGAAGAAAAGTTTACAAAGTCTCTGCATAAATGAAAATTTAAAATATGTATATTTAAATAAAAAAACTTTACATTTTATTAAGTTAATATCAATTTTTATATGAAAGGGCCAGAATATTGAAAAAATATTGATTAAACATTTGGGAAGGGAGCTATTTTTATTAATGGCACTGATATATAATCCTTGTGTTTGGGTTTATAGCAGTGTTGGTCATCAACTGACTTATTTAGCACATAATATTGTAGAAGAAGACTGAAGAGAATCTTGTCTTTGATAAGCATGAATGAAATCAGAAATGGGAAAAATATGCATAAAGGAAATAAATTTGAATTGCTGATTTTGATTCCCAAGGCTAGTATATCAATATTTATCAGAGGTTTCCAGACATTATATATTGAAAATCTGAGGGACACTTACTTTCAAGTGTAAGAGGTACCAGAATAACTTCTTACCCACTAAATCATGATGAGTCCTGGAAAAGCCAGAGAAGTGGAGAAACGATCCCAGACTCTTCTTCTTCACCCATATAAAGTCCAAACAAGTCCTCACTTATCCCTCATACTCCTATATAATTGGTCTATTTAATGTTACTTGCCTACTTAAAACACTTCAATAAACACCCATTATCTACCAGATAAAGTGTAATTTCTTGACTAGTATATAACTTCTTTCATTATTCGGTGCTTGAAGAAATAAATGTTCCATTTTGTCAAGTCAGTTCGCCAGTTACACAATGCACTGCAACTGTCTGTGTGTGTTATATATAATTCCCTAAACATGACTTTTGCATATGTTGTTTCCTTAGCTTGGGTGCCTTATCATCCTACTCTGTATGTCTGTCAGACACCTACTTAGTTCTTAAAAATCACCTCAATGTCGGTCAACTTCTGAAAATGCTCTCAGTATGTACTGCTGTGTATATAGTTTTTATTCTCTGTATATGCTTTCATTGTTTTTGCTCTGTCATTTTACTTATCTGGCTCTCTCACTGTAAGCACTTTGAGGGTGAACTCGGCCTTATTCATCCTGCACACCAGCGTATAGCTTGATGAGTCCTGCCAAGAGTTGCAAGATGGAAATTTTTGTAGGAGAGTGAATGGATGAATCCAGGAAATATAATTAAGTCATAAATAGTTTCTGGGCACTATTTAAGTTCATGACTTTTGTTCCAACCATTAGTGTTGCTTGGTGTGTTTCTTTGGAAGAAACCACTGAATAAATATTTTGTAGATTACTGAATTTTGAATTGGTTATATGTTCTAAAGATATGTTTATTAAATATAAAAGTTAGACACTTTAAGGTAGCACTTCTGCAAAGCCCTGAACCTGTTTGCCAACCACTGACCTATATCAGATAGTAAGTATAAATAAGGAAGATGGAGTAAGTGGCTATAAAATGAAGATCAAATTTATAATGAGAAGAAAAGAAGTGTTAGGAGATGACTTATTCATCTTGCATTTTCAGCACCTAGAGAAGGGCTTGATACTGGTAGATGCTCAATATAGTTTTGTTGAATAATTGAATGACTGAGTGAATGAACAAGCCAGGCAGACAGAAGGAGGGAGATATGAAAAGCTGCTATATTTGGGTGAGTTTTCAGTAGAAGATCACAGAATGAAAAATGTTCTACTCTGATCATGAATAAAAAGCAGAGAAATATAGGAAGTATTAGCAAAAGGAGAATAGAACAAACCTAGATTTTTTTAAAGCTCTACACTTTGATGAAGTTTTATTAAATTTATAGTAGTTCAATCCCCAACAAAATATAGTTTTAAAACATTTTCAACACCCCCAAATTTTCTTAATGTCCATTTCAGCCAATTTTCTCCCATCACTAGCCCCAGCAAACACTACTCTCAATCTCTATAGTTTAGCTGTTTCTAGAAATTCCCATAAATGTAATCATACAATACATAGTCCCTGTGTGTAGCTTCATTTACTTAGTGTAATGTTTCTGAAGTTTTGTGTTGCTGCATGTATAGTGATTCATTCCATTTTCAGTGTTGAGTAATATTCCATCGCATGGATATACCATGTTTGTTTTGCTACTCATTGCATGATGGACATTTGCATTGTTTACTTTTTTTTTTTAAATCATGCTGCTATGAACATTCACATTCATTTTTGTGTGACCATGAACTTTTATTTTTGGAGACAGGGGCAGATACCTTGGGGTAGATTTGCTGGTTTGTATAGGGAATGTATGTTGAACTTGAGGAAACTCCAATCTATTTTCTAAAGTGCAAAACTACACCTATTGTGAGGTTTCTTTCTTTTTATTTTTGGTTGTTTATCATTATTATTAAAGTTGTTTTCTGCTGCCATGTATTGGTTAAGTAATTAAACTAAAAAACTAGAGTTAACTGAGTTACTTTTTCCAAACTTTTAACTAGAGATGCGAGAATCACTGTTTTTCTTTTCTTTTTTCTTTTTTTTCCAAACAAATCAAAGCAAAAATAAATCTCAAGAGCAAGAATATAAGAAGGCTTACACAGCTATATCTGTGCAAACTTTAAAACCAGAGTTGTTTTCACTTGATAAATCTGATAACTGTCATATGAAAATACACCTTACTTACTTACATCTTATGTATTCTTTTTTAGAATTGGATTTCAAATATTTTTGTGTTATTTACATTGTGCATTTAAATTATACTGTTGAATTGTGATAATTTTAGGAAGGAGGATACTTGATTATACAATCTACATTATATTAAATTTTAATTGTCTGTGATAGAAAAAGTCATTACTACTAATCCATATAACTAAGTGCTAAATAATAGCAGTTTCCTAAATTATAAGTAAATTTACAGGAGATGCTAAAAAATATAACAACACTTGATAGAATAAGTTTCAGTTTGTGAAATGAGACAATTTTATCATTTCTACTTAAAAATCTTTCTTTTCAATTTAGATAATTGTAGAATAAAGTTACTTTTGAACATTGAATGTTCAACTTGGAGCAAGCTTTGCAAGAATAAAGATGAAAATGATGAACTCTAAGCTGCAAAGAAATACTTTTTTGGTTGTTGCACAAAATAGCATGATTCATTATGAGTATTGCATTTATATGGGCATACGTGAACATCCACTTAAACAAGAACCATTCATGTTTTCTGGGTTTTGAAATCTCTTAATTATATGAAAGTGAAAGCACTGTCAGAGAAAGGCATTTTAAAAGCTTCCTGAATAAAATGGCTGCTTTTGGTTTGAGAATCTATTCTCTTAAGTCACTCTGGTTCCAGAGGGTTTGCATTTCATTTCTTATAGTCATAGTACACATGGTATGAGACAAAAGGGGTTGAAGATAAAAATCAGGCATGAGAAACTAAGAAAGAAAGGAAGTGACTTCTTTGTTTCCATTCTTGGACCTCTCTCTTTAAAGCACACTCTGCAGTGGAAAGGGGAGAGGTGGATGAAGTGGTGTGTGAGCGTCTCAGTCACACCTGGTGGTGAACAATGAGGCCAGGATTAGCATCCCCTCCTTAGTACCACTTCCCTCCTAATGTGTGTGAAACTATAGCATCTCTGCAGGAAGTCAGCTGAGTCCTGGCTCTGGTGTCTCTCAGAATGTCTTGTATTTGTTCCTTTGTTGGGCTTACCTTCCTTGTTCCCTTCCTCAGTAATACGAGTAACCTAAATGACATGAATTTTGAAACCTGTGCTTCCATTAGGCACTCATGTTTCTCTTTACAACCCAAGAATAAACGTCCTCATCCTCAAAATGCTTTAAGGTGAATCAGCCAGATACAGAAATGAAGTCACCACTGTCCAAAATGGAACACACTTATTTAAAAAAATATATTAATGGACTAGACTATGCATTATGTAAAGCAAGGCCTTGGCTATTTTTATATTGAGTGATCTAGAGTTAAGACCAAAATAAGCATGACTAAATGACTTTGGCAAGTAACTTTACAAAATGAAAAAGAAAGGCTTACAAAGGTTGACAGAGGTGACAGTCTGCTCACAACTGTAAACATTTCTGTTGTTTTTGTCTGTGTTTATTTTATTTGTTTTGTCTAGGCAAGGACATATAGAAAACATACAGTAGTAGCAATTTTACTTTCCATCACTCATAAAAATTCTTTATTATGATAATTCCTAACCCTACTGGTTTCTTCTGATTTTTTAATTAAAAGTGAAAAAAAAAGTAAAACTACATTTGCTAAATTAGTATTTTTGCTTTACCTTTATATAAACTTTCCTTAACCATCCCTAAATTCCACTCTCCACCCCCAAATTATCTTTGTTTAAAAAATTATACAGAAAACCATCTTGATTAATAAAATGTTTTAGAAGCCACACTCAGTATCAATGGAAAAGAATATAAGGAGCTCATGAGACCTTATGACATGCTGATTAAGACCACTTGGATCCAAGCCCCTACTCCATCACTTCCTATCTGGAGATCTTAGAACAGTAACTAAATCTCTCTGTACCTTGGTTTCCTCATCAATAAAGGTGATGAGGAACGTAGTATAACTTACCACACAGGTTCATTAAACAGAGCCAAGGACTGAAGTAATTTATCAAAAGGTGAAAATTTCTGGATTATTGACATTTTACCAAAGGTGTATATTTGTTGTAAGCACTTAGTATTCTTATAACATATAAAAAAGTCAATTTCAATTTAATTACCCCTTGTTGTTCTAGATTAGAAACCTGAGGCATAAGGAGTTGTTGGCTGACAGGTGTATGTGACCCCTCTGCTCAGTGCAAACACCATGAATGTGGAAAGTATTCGAGGGACACCCCTTGGCTCTGGCTTCAGAAGGACACCCCTGGAGGTCCTCTGCTTACTGCATTTCCTTCTGAGAAAAGCTTTTCCAGTGCACAGCACTTTTCAATTAGACATGCTAAGAGCTTGACTAAAACTCCAAAAACTTGTCAAACTAGGGATTATTGTCCCCATTTTCCAGATAAGGAAAATGAAGCTCAAAGAGGTTAACTGAGATACACAAAATCACATGATATTTAACAGCAAAATGAGGATTAGAACCCTGTTCCTGTGATTTTCAATCCCAAATTCTATCTGCTGTATTAGCAGAAAGCCAGGAAAGGTTATCATCACAACAGAAAGAAAGTTAATTCAGCTGCAGATTGATTAACCTAAAGGCGAATCCAATCAATGTTGGTAAGGAGCCAGGAGAAGCACTTTTCTGTCTATACAGACGTTTTTACCAGGACAGCAAAATCTCTCCCATCTGGATCAGAATCAGATCTGCAAATATCAGAGCAAGCTAAATTACTCTTTCCCCTCTGTAGCTGCATCTGTCTGTTTTTGGGGAATATATATATATATATATATATATATATATATATATATATATATATATATTGCTAAAAATTTTTAGCTGGCAGCTTAAAGTAACTCTATTGCACTGATTTTTGTGGCTATCCCCAGTATCTTTCTGGATTTGTGATTGTAGATAATGAATCTAATAAAAGACTAAATATTCATATGATTCAAACTGAAAGCATGAAGGTAGCTTAAAATTTCTGTTAGGTCAATTACCATTCAGGAGAATATCTCTGCAGCAAAACTTCCTCCTTTGAGTGGAATACTGGCTCACGTTCAGGAAATGGCATTTTAAGGGTAGCCTTACCGACTTGGACTGGAGAGCTTGCTTTGCTTAACATCCCCAGGGAATCAAGATCTAGGCAAATTCAAGAGGGTGAGATTTTATGATTACTGTAGGAATATAAAATATGTGTGTTCCCTTTATTTTTCATAATGAATAGTCACTGTTTTAAGCCATCTATGTGTTGCAATTTTGCTTTGTGTTGTCGTGATGACCTTTTATATTATTCTCATGTTCAATTTTCCTTTGTGAAAAGAAAAGACTGAGTACTCATTTTGTGTTAGTTAGAATACAAGTGCTACTTTTAGCAGAAATGTCTTTATTTTTTATTTATTGTGTTAATCGATTTTTTCTCATTAAATCAGAAAAATCATCCCATCTTACTATGTAATATTTCTAAAGCACTTTACAGTCTGTGCTTGTGCATTTAGGTTCTCATTTGATTCTCACAACAACCTACGAAGTAGAACTTTGTAAAAGACATTGTTTGCCACTGCAACCATATATGAGAATGCGACTTTTTTGCTTTGGGAAAAATTTTATTTTGACTTGATTATTACATAGTATGAAAATATGGGAACAACTGGAATAGCCCTTTGATACATAATTTCCTAACTTGGCATGGTTTTTCAAAAATGTTTACACTGTCAAGTTTAAATTAATTCTCTCAAGTTTTAACGAGCAATTGGAAAATGAGTAAGTAACAATGATGATTTTATTTAAGAGAAAAATCGGGGCAACTTTATAGTTTCATCAGTTTCCTAGAAGGTTACTCATGTTTAATTTGAAGAGATGAGACCTTATATTTTCTGGTTATGCAAAGTAGGTTCGAGTTCTAATTTCATTTGGAAATCATCTATTTAACAACTGCTGCCTACTATCTAGCAACAGAAAAATGAAATAATTCTACAATCTAACCTGTCTCTTTAAGATGTGCAACAAGGGCTGGGAGCAAAGAATCTGCAATATTCTTTATAATTTCATGGGGTCTTCTGAGGAAATGTGCCAATTTTATGGGGACTCGTAGGGAAAAATTTTGATTTCATGTGGATTCGAGTGAAAAGGTAAATTTCATGGGATTTCTAAAAATGGCTGGATTTCTCAGGATCCATGAAATCTATGACAGCCATGGAGAAAATGCACCGCTCTTGTCATGGAGTAAATTTTAGTGCAGTTTGGCAAAACTTTATTTCTTATACATCTGCTATGATGTATATTCACATTTTAAGTCTTTTTTGATCATTTACCTTTTTACAGATGTGTGTGAATACTAACGGTAGCACTTTGTGTATGTAACAACAATTTGGTTATTTTGTCATTGCTTAGAGCTTATTTTGTGTGGTTACTCACACACATGTGACTCATGCGGTCACTTAGGTTGGAGTCCAGGTGAGGATGGTGGTGCTTAGAGTCCTGGTGGGTCTAGTCAGGGAATGGAGAGAGGCCTCTCACTCCTACTTGCATAGTTCCATGGGGTCATAGAATGTTAGGTTTAGAGACCTCAGACTTCACCCAGTGTAATGGTTCTCCAAGGGTATTCCAAGGTCTAAACATGTGCACAGTTTCCCTGTGGAAACTTGTTAAAAAATTTGGACTCCTTGGACTTATCCCAGACTATCTGACCCAGAATCTCGACCCAGATTCTCGGTGGGTAGATTTTGAGAATATGTCTTTAAAACGCAACTCCTTGAGTAATTCTGATCCCGATGTTCATGCCCATTTGAGAGCCACTGTTCAAATCCAATTCTTTTCCCATTGCAGAACTGACTGCTACATTTTTTCTCATGACTTCCAGATCTTCTCTCAGACCCCCGTTTACAGCAGGGCTGGGGCCTGATGAGGTGCCATTAGCTGAACTTATGGCTGGACCTGAAGCTGGGCCACAGGGAAGACTGCTGGGGGAGAAAAGATGTTAAAGCCTGTGTCTGGAAGCTTGACGCTGTGGAAGCACAGTGAACGCAACAGTTGTAATAACTCAGTGATTCAGCTGTGCCCACTGCTGATAAGAAGTGTTTCCTTGATGTAGGTTTTTTTTCTTTCTCTGAAATGGTGAACAACTCTTGAAAAGTGCCAAAGAAAACAAAATAAGATTTTACCTTAATTTATATGGTACCTTCATTCATGCAAAATTTACTATATATTAAAGCACTAAAAAACACTTTGTTTTAATATGTAAAATAGTGTTCGATTCTAATTCAGATAATTAGGGAAAGGTTTTTCATGTACTTGAATGTCCATTGGGACGTTAGAAGGTAGTGTTGGGTATAGGAACGATCTTTCTTATTCAGGACTGCAGGCATTGTGAGATATCCAACATCTCTTTATCTTTGTCTTCTAAAGATTCATAATGCCTCCTAATTATCATGACAACAAAAACTTTTTAAAATTTTCAAAATGCCCTCTGGGTGGTACTGTGCTTTTGAGAACCATTTTCACGATTTTTTTTTTTAACTTTTTAGCCATACACTTTTCTAAAATGGAAATCTGCTCACGCAATTCTCTTGCTTAAAGTCTTTTGATGTTTTCCCCTTCTTTTCGGAATAAAGTTCAACAACTTAGTTTAGCATGCAGAAACCAGCATGGTCTGGTCACTTGTGTTCCTCTACTTTCATCATTCATGACTGAGTATATTGGACTGTTTAAACACTATGCTAACTTTATGCCTCCACATCTTTAGGTACGTATTTTACTTTTCCTAGAATGTGATTCCTCTTCACTTTGCTCATTCAAAGCCCAAGGATCAGATTCTTGCTAAGGCCTCTTGGGCAGCCAATTGATTATATTGCCTCCTCTCTGAGCTCTCACAGCAGTAATCTAAGTATACATTATAGTGTAATTATTAGTTTATTCAACCTCTTAAAGTAAAAACTTCGATGTTTCTCTATAAAATATTTATATTTTTTAATATGACCTAAAAAAACCCTCAAATATATGCTCCTACATATCTATCTAGCCTCATAACTCATGATCTTTTACTGCTTAATATTTCACCCACATTACCTTATAATTCCTAAAACTTACATTATCTCACAGCCTCTACTCTTAGATATGGCAGAAAACCCATTTCTGTTATCATCACCTTTGTAACTCTTGCTCATTCTATAAGACTCAGTTGAGGTTGTCAAATTCATTGAGAATCTATCAGGGATCATATACTGAAGTTGTGCAAGTATAGAGACATGGCCTTTGTTTATATGGAGCTAGTGATCCAGTTGTAAATATTTCCTCTCTCCTGAGGTTGGATTAAGAACTTTCCTTTGTCCAATCTCTAGCATAGCACTTATCTCACAGTATCACATTTTAAGCTGTAAGTTTCTTGAGGAAAGGCAATGAGCTATCTTTATTTTTATGTGGTTAGCACCTGGCAGAGTGCTTGACTCATAGTAGGAACTCAAATTGTGAATGAAAATCTGAATGTTTACTAGTCATCAAGACAACTAATACAATATTTATTAAAAAGTCCTCAGGTGGCAGTTTTGAGGCTACCTTGGCCATATTTTGAGTCTTAATCATTATCAAGTACAGTATTTTGAAATAGACGCTCACATAATTTTCTAGAAACTTTTTTTTCTTTTCTTTTTTGTTGCTCCATAGTTTTCATTCTTAATAACCGCCTGGGAGCTCTGACTTCTGATATCTCTAATCTCCCATAAATGAGGAGGGGAGGTTAACATTTGTACAAATCATCTTGTGTGAATCCTGGGTGCAAGTGATGAGGGTCAGCTCTATGTTCTCTGAAAAAAAAGTTAAAAAAACTGAAAGAAAATGTTACTTCTTCAAACCCACCCGTTACCAAAAATTTAAAAGAAAAACAGAATGGTAGGCCTGGATTCTGCAGACTGCCTATTTTCCGATTCCCTCACGAAATGCTTAGTTTTCCAGCTAAATAACATCTGATTTTGTTTTTCTATATATGAGTAGACTTCTTCTAAATACGAAGTAAATTTATAAATTCTGAAAAAAAGTGCATGTTTATAATTTTGATTTCCAAAAGACGAGCAGATGCCCCTTTCCCAAAAATAAAAACTGAAACATGGAATGTCTTTCATTTTGCTTTGCTTTTTTTTGGAATGAAAAAAATAAAATAAATAAAATAAATATTTAAAATGAAAAAAATTCAGATCCTTTCTAGCATAATAAATGACATTGAGAAAGGTATAGAACTTTTCATTCTGGTCTCAGAGATACCTTTCAAAAGACAGAAGCTTACTGTCTTCTGTGCAGATATATACTAAAAGTACATTATAAAATATTGCCTAAAATAGTTATTTTAAATATAACAGTTCGATTAAACCAAAATATCGCAAGATATAAGAGGTTAACATAATGATTTTAAAATAATTTTTTCGGATCTTTGGAAACATGGAGGAGTGAGAGACATCGCGAGATCTCTTCCCTTGAAACAACAATAAACTGAACATCTAAAACTCAACAAAAAACATCCAAACTGCACACCAACATGTCTGAGCATGGGATCTGCGCATAAGAGCTACCAGAGGTCAGAACCCCAAGTATTCCACGGTAAACTGGGAGGAATAAGGAAGCTGCCTCTGGCAGCATAGGAGCTCCCCACAGAGGGAGGAGGAGAGGAAAAGGAGCAGTGAGTTAACCCAGCAGTGAGTTCCCTGAAGAGTGCAGCCTGAAAAAGCTGTGAGCTACCCACAGCTGGCAGCAGGGCCCAGTCATCAGGGCAGAAAGCAGAGAAGCAGCTGGCAGAGAAACAACAGTTTATTTTTACCAACCATAGTTGTAAAACACAGGCTGAGCCACAGCCCCAACCCCAACTCCCAACCCAGAAGTCCCACCCCCATACCCTCTGAGGCCGAACACCGTGGAGCGCCAGGAGAATCTAAGAAAACGCTACCAAAACTGTTGCTAACACTGACAGGGACTGAACTGAGTGTAGTGAGAGTGATTAAATACCTATCAGAAAATTAAAAGCATTTTTAAAGCTTTGTATAAAGCAGGGATCCAAGTGGGTTAGATGCCACATACTGGAAACCAAGAGAAAAGTTCCTTCTTTGCAATAGGCTAAAGAGAGATCTCCATATAATCTTTCTGGGAAAAAAAGCAGAATACATTTCCATTAATGCCCAAGTGGAGAAATATTCCATTAAACACCATGAATAACCAAGGCAACAAGGCATTTCAGAAAGGAAGAGACAAAGCTCCAGAAAATAAGCTTATAGACATAGAAATATGCGACTTAAATGACAGAGAATTCAGGATGGTGCTTCTGAAAAAACTCAGTGAAATCCAAAATGAGTCATATCAACAATTTCAGGAATTGAGAATACAACTAGATGAGCAGAGCAAGGAGATTGAAACCCTCGAAAACAACAGAATAGATCTTCTGAGGCTAAAAAACATGCTGCAAGAGTTGAAAAATGAAATAGCAAGCTTAGGAAATAGACCAAATGGAGGAAAGGATCAGTGATATCAAAGACAGAAATCTAGAAATGAATCAGAAGGAAGAGAGACACCAAAGAATGAAAAATAATGAAAGAGAAATTCAAGAACTAGCCGATTCCATCAGGAGAGGAAACATAAGAATAATAGGCATTATCAAAGGCAAGGAAAAAGAATAGGGATTAGAAAGCATTTTCAAACAAATATTTGATGAGAATTTCCCAAATCTAAGGAATGAGCTGGACCTTCGAATTCAAGAAGTCAACAGAACACCCAATTATCTCAACCCAAAAAAGTTTTCACCAAGACACATTGTATTCAAATTATCAAAAATCAACAACAAAGACAGAATTCTCAAGGCAGTCAGGGAGAAGAAAACGATAAAGGAAAACCCATTAGATTATCCTTGGACTTCTCAGTGCGAACGTTAAAAGCCAGAAAGGAATGGAATCAAATATTTAAACTGTTAAGTAAAAGGAACTACCAGCCTAGAATAATGTATCCAGATAAACTCTCCTTTAGATATGAAGGGGAAATTAAGACTTTTCCAGACATACAAAAATTAAGGGAATTCTCCACTACGAGGAAATAACATTCTTAAATGACACATTAGACCAACTGGACATAATTGACATTTACAGAGCCTTCCATCCCAAAACAGCTGCTTATACATTCTTCACTAATACACATGGAACATTCTGAAGAATCAACCACATACTGGGACACAGAAATAGCCTTAACAAATATAAGAGGGTTGAAATCATACCAGCCATATTCTCTGATCATAATGCTTTGAAACTAGTGATCACCTGCAGAAAGAAAACAGGAAGAACCACAAATACATGGAAATTAAACAACATGCTACTGAAGAATAACTGGGTCAGAGAAGAAATAAAAAGAGATCAAGAGATGCATAGAACTGAATGATAATGATGGTACAACATATCAAAACTTTTGGGACACAGACCTTCTGGGTAAGGTAAGTCTTCCAGAAGGTTCTGCCTTGGACATTCACAATTAAGCTGAGGCCTTGCCCTGCCCCTTCCTCCCTGCCCCAATCATGGCAGTGTCCAGCCCAGTGGTGAATGGATTGTGCTGTTGTCTCATTACAAACAAATAGACTTTAATTGGTCAAATAGACTTTAATTGGTCAAACAAACAAACAAACAAACAAACAAAAAAACGGTCATGAGAGGAAAGTTCATATCATTACAGGCCTATCTCCAAAATCAAGAATGAGCCCAAATAAATAACCTAATGTTTCATCTTAAAAAAACTAGAAAAGGAAGAACAAATAAAGCCTAAAGTCAGCAGAAGAAAAGAAATAATCAAAATTAGAGCAGAAATAAATGAAATTGAAAACAAACAAAAAAAGATAGAAAAATAAATGCAACAAAGCTGGTTTTTTGAAAAGGTTAATAAAATTGACAAATCCCTGGTTAGACTTACTAAAGGAAAAAGAGAAAAGACATAAATAAACAAAATCAGAGATGAAAGAGGGAAGATTACGGGTAATATCACAGAAATACAAAGGATCATACCAGAATACTATGAAAAAGTGTATAACACCAAATTTAATGACCTAGAAAAAATGGATCAGTACTTAGAAAAATACAGCCCTCCTAAATTGAATCAGGAAGAACTGGAAAATCTAAATAGACCAATCAGCGTATGGAAATTAAAATAAGCATCAAAAAACAACCAAAAAATAAAAGTCCAGGTCCAGACGGCTTCATCAGTGAATTCTACTAAACATTCAAAGAAAATGTAATACCTATTCTCCTCAAACTCTTTCAAAAAATCTGATGAAGATAACACACATACACACACACAACTACAGACCAATATCTCTCATGAACACAGATGCAAGAATCCTAAATAATATACTAGCGAACAGAATACAGCAACATATTAAAAAAATTATTCTCCACGATCAAGAACATTCCAGAGGCACAGAGGTGGTTCAATATAATGCAAATCGATTAATGTGATACACCACATAATCAAATTAAAAATTAAAAATCATATGATCATATCAATAGATGCAGAAAAAGCCTTAGACAAGATACAGCACCCGTTTATGATCAAAACACTTAACAAAATCTGTATAGAAGAAAAGTACCTTAACATAATAAATGCCATATATGACAAACCCTCAGCCAACATTATGCCTAATGATGAAAAACTAAAAACCTTTCCTCTAAGATCAGGAACAAAGCAAGGCTGTCCACTATCGCCACTGTTATTCAATATAACATTGGAGTCCTAGTGAGTGCAATCAGACAAGAGAAAGATATAAAAGGCATCCAAATAGGAAATGAAGAAGTCAAACTGTCACTATTTGCAGATGACATGATTCTCTATATAGAAAACCCTAAAGACTCCACAAGAACACTACTAGAAACAATAAGCAAATACAGTAAAGTCTCTGGATACAAAATCAACGTTCAAAAATCCATAGCTTTCCTATACTCTAATAATGAAGTGTCAGAAAAAGAAGTGGAAAAAATAATTCCTTTTGCAATTGCAACAAAAGAATAAAATACCTAGGAATAAATTTAATGAAACATGTGAAGGACCTATATAATGAAAACTATAAGACCCTATTAAAAGAAATCAAAGAAGATACAAAGAAATGGAAAGATATTCATGTTCTTGGATTGGAAGAATCAACATAGTTAAAATGACCATATTACCTAAAGCATTATACAGATTTAATGCAATCCCCATCAAAATCATTGGCATTTTTTAAAGAAATAGAACAAAAAATCATCAGATTTGTATGGAAGCACAAAAGACCCAAATTGCCAAAGCCATCCTGAGAAAAAAGAACGAGGCTGGAGGCATCACTCTGCCTGACTTCAAATTATACTACAAAGTGACAGTAATCAAAAGGCATGGTATTGGCAGAAAAACAGACACACGACCAGTGGAACAGAATCGAGAGTCCAGAAGTAAACCCATATTTATATGGGCAAATAATTTTCAACAAAAAGCCAAAAACATACAATGGAGAAAGGAAAGCCTCTTCAATAAATGTGCTGGGAAAACTGGAAAGCCACCTGCAAAAGAATGAAACTAGTCTGTTGTCTATCACCACACACCAAAATTAACAAAATGGATTAAGGACCTGAATATAAGACCCGAAACAATAAAATGCATAGAAGAAAACATAGGAACTAAACTCAAGGACCTTGGACTTAAAGAGAAATTATGAATTTGACCTCAAGGCAAGAGAAGTGAAAGCTAAAATAAATGAATGAGACTACATCAAACTAAAAAGCTTCTGCTCAGCAAAAGAAATTGTCAGCAAGGTAAAGAGACAACCATCCGAATGGGAAAATATATTTGCAAGCAACACCTCGATAAGGAACTAATATAAAATATACAAAGAACTCAAATCAATAATACAATAAAACAAATGAAACCAATCAAAAAGTAGGCAGAGTACCTGAACAGACACTTCTCCTAGAGGATGTACAAAATTGCCAACAAGTATATGAAAAGATGCTCAACATCACTAGCTATTAGGGAATGCAAATCAAAACCACAATGAGATACCATCTCACACCTGTTAGAATAGCTATAATCAACAGGACAAGTAATAACAAATGTTGGAAAGGATGCGGAGAAAAAGGAACCCTCATACACTGCTGGTGGGACTGCAAATTGGTATAGCCACTATGGAAAACGGACTGAAATTCCTCAAAAAACTAAGAACTGATCTAGTATATGATCCAGCAATCTCTACTGGGTATTTACCCTAAAGACTTGAAAACTCATATCCGAAAAGATATTTGCACACTGATAGCAGCATTCATAGCAGCATTATTCACAGTGGCCAGGACATGGAAGCAACCAAAATGATAGATGATTGGCTAAAGAAGCTGTGGTACATATATACAACAAGTGGGTTCTAGAGCAAATTATACCAGAACCATTGCTGGAGGCAAAAATGACAAACTGAAACCATCCTGCTTTGGGACATCATGAGAAGGCAAGGTTCTTTGGAAAAGACAGGTTCTGGGGAATATAGAAGGCAGCAGGATGAGAGGAAACCAAATACGAGGTGGATTGATTCCATAAAAGAACCATAGGACGTGAGTCTACAGAAGCTGGGCAGGGCTGTTGAGGACAGGACATTGTGGACATCACTCATTCATAAGGTCACCAGGATCAGAGATGACTCCTGCAAAACGGCCTCATTGCCTACTGGTCTAGACCACTATTCTGAAGAGGCAAGAGAATGAATTTCTGGTTCTGGTTTTATTTTTTTCCAGCTTTTTTTTTTGCTTGGCAAAGAACCTTCATTTCTCTGAATCTCAATTCTCTCATCTGTATAAAAGAGAATTTTACTTCACAGGTTGTTGTTATATATAAACAACAAAATGTACTGTGTGTTCATATGAAATGTTGAAAAATTTTCAAATGAGCCATATGATACTATTTTATAGTAAAATTATTATGAATGTGTCATTTCTTGCTCATGTAACCTCTAATACTAATTTTGTCCTTTATAAAGTTGGAAAACACCCAGATATGCCTCATATGTTAAAACTCACTAAACTTAAAAAATCTTTCGGTATACATTAGTATTCATTCTGCTGGATACATTCTTAAGACACTTCCAAAACGTTATCAATGCTTTGAGTGCTTGTAAAGCAATTTTCACAAAGCTAGCCCTTAATTGCAGCAGGTAAACAATAAGGAAAAATAAATATTTTAAAATAGAAAATTTAAATACATTTTGTTAAAATCAAAGCCCAACATTATTTTGGTAACTTCGAACATTTTAAATAGAATAAATTCAACAAAAAATAACCTGGACGCATTACTAACACTTAGCTCTATTTTCCTTCCAAAAGGGCCATGGCATGATTTTTAAGAAAATATTTATTTCATACAGCTTCATAATTTACTGTTGTTCTTATTTCTTGTATAATTACATCCATATTATTTTCTCCTCTTAGAATCCGAATTTCTATTGTTGCTAGTTTCTGGTACAGAATTTACTACTGAATTCTGGGAATATCAACCAGGGCAAACAAAGGAGCTCATTCAAGGTCTCCCACCCCCATGAGACATGAGCAGGACACAGGGCTAAATTAGGGGCTTCAATTTCTACCCTTAAAGGGCTGTGGACTGAGGGCACACTTAGCCTGCATAGAAGATTCATGACAATCCAGGGACTGGCTGGGCTCTGACACAGTATTAGATATGTGAAGATCGAAGCTGCTCTCTACATAACTCAGGGCAGAATAGGGATTGCTTTGTAGGTACCCTGGCTGTTTTAAAGTTTTCTTTTAACCCAGTGACTTTGAAATTTCTCAGTATTTTTTTGTGTGTATGTGAGTGAAAAGAGAGTCAGATAGAAGAGAGTTGACATTCCCTAGAGACAAATCGTGTTTTCGGCTCCTCTTTATACAAAGTTCTTCTTGCATTTTATCTTGTATCTCCTCCTACAAGCTAAAGATTTGAACAGGTCTTCTTTTCTCACAAAATTTAAGGGAGGGATGCTGCAAGGACATTCACTGTCCATTTGGATCTTAAATGCTTTTCTCAAAGTACAGAAGGTAAGTATAAGAGTTCTCATTAACCCTAACTTTATTACTTAACATTAGGCATTTTTGTTAGACTTCCCCGAATCCCCCAATTCCTAAACATTTCTGGGGAAACATTTAAAATCTTCATTTCAAAAAGCAAATGATAAAACAGTATTTTCAACATTAGATTATTTATCAAGCATTAGCTGAAAAAAAAGTCTATATATATATATATTTGTTTTTTCAATTAAGACAAAGAGAGAAAGGTAATAGATTTTGTTGCTCCAAGACCACTTACTACATAATTTAACTGAACTTTCACAAAAGTCCTAGTGAGTACACATTTTGAATACCATTTTAGATGAGCAGGAACTGGCTAAGGAAGGTTAGGTAACATATTTAAATCACACTGCTGCTATGTAGTAGACCCAAAATTTAAAACCAATTTTATCTGATCCTAAAGCCCATGCTTTTTCCACTGTTCCTAATGCCTTATAGAAAGGAAAGAAATTGAGGTACCTGACCTAGTCAGGGAATGGTAGAGATTCATGTTCCGGTTCTCTGGTTTTCTGAGCAATTCTTCCACAAAATAGTAATAACACCACCACATTTTGCTTCAGGGTGTCAAATATAGTGGACACTGGTAAATTTTTAACTAGGATCAGTATGAAACTTACCATCTTTACCTTTTACTTATTCACAGTCCTTTTGAAACTTGTATAAACACTTCCTTTCAAAAACATTTTCCCTTCCCCCCACCCAGGGTGAGCTCTGTGTTAGCGTTTCCTTATTGAGATACTTACTTTCTCACATTATTTGCTGTGTGGCAGTATGAAACAGTGAGGTAGATAAATGGTTTTAGAGGAAAAGGAAGAGAACAACAATAGGTCAGTTAGGGTCTACCTTGTCCTGGATTAAAAATGATGAATGAGGTATTTTGGCAACACAAATGCATTGTAACTTCTAATTTAAAAAACTTCTCAAAAAATAGATCAGGAATGGCAAGAATCATTTGCATGTGCCTCAACTCTATGTCCTCATCCACAATTGGCTTGAGTCAGGTGAATTTTAATCCTTTATTTGCCACTGACAATGAAATAATCCATTATCTGGCTAGAAGCAAAAGGTAGGCACTTTTTTGGGAGAGAGCTATATTTATATGTTTATTTGGTCATATGGACTCTATTTTATAATAGAGGACTGTTTAGGGATTCAGAAAGTTTCTAAAGAAATTGAGTCAAAAATATGCCATCCAAGATTTTCTTGTCACTGTCAGTTGTTCCTGAGGAATCTGTAATAAGACACCTTTGCCAAGATATTAAACTCTGTAAGGGCATAGAATCATTTATTCATATAAGTTGTCAGTTTTGACGCTTTTACTACACGTCAGACACTGTTCTAGGTACTGGCGAGTAATAGCAGAAAACAAAATCAAGAACTTTGCTAAGTAGCAAGTGTGTGTGTGTGTGTGTGTGTGGTGTGTGTGTGTGTGTGTGGTGTGTGTCTATGGGGAGGAGAGACAGAGAAAGAGAGAGGGAGAAAGGGAGGAGTTTATGTGTATTTATGTATATGTAGAAGGAGGGAAACAGGTAATTCAAAAAATAAATATAAAATCTATCAGGTGCCACATGGGTGCCGTAAAGAAAAATCAAACCAGGGTAAGGAGCTAGACAGTGGCTGAGGGAGATGTGGTGGTTCCTACCTTATACCAAATATTCAAAGGAAACTCCGATAGGTTGTTTTTTGAGGAGAGAAACTTGAATGAGATAAAGGTATGAGCCCTATAGTTATCTGAGTAAGGACATATTAAGCTAAGCAAAGAGAACAGTAGAGATAGTGGCTCTGAAGAAGGAACATGTCTGACATTTTTCAGTAACAGCGAAGAGGCCAGTGTGGCTGAAAGAGAAGGAAGAGGGGTGTGGTAGAGTACACAGCAAAAGGCTAGACTGTGGAGGGCCTTCTAAGCTACGGCAAGGATTTCGGATCCTACTTTGAATGAAATGGGAAACATTAGGAGTGTTGAACAGAGGGCTCACTCTAGCTGCTGTGTTCCAAATAAACTGAGGAACAAGCATGGAACGTCATTATCTTCATTTACTGCCTCCGGAAAAACTTATGGATTGTAGGGGAACTAAGTAAGATAATAACATAAAGAGCATTCAGTGGGTTAATATATCCTAAGATCCTAGAAGATGAAAGCACTCAGTGCCATAATCAAGTGGTTTAGAGATGCGGTTGGGAATTTCACTGTCTGAGTTTCATCCTAGCTCCATTTCTTACTTGTGTGATTTTGGAAAGTTACTTAACTCTTGCATGCCTTAAATGTCTCATCTGCAAAGTGTGAAATAATAGTGTCTATTTCATAGACTCATGGCGAGGATTAAAATGAGTCAATATCAGTAGAATACTTAGAACACCATCTCGCAAACAGTAAACACTAAAGATTTTCAGTATCACGGTTTAGCATTAATACTTTACAAAGTGGTTTCATGTGTTCCATCTCACATGAGTTATGCGTAAATTATTATTCCTATTTTATAGATAAGAGGATTGAGATTCAGAGAAATAAAGTGACTTGCTCAAGATCACCTAGCTAGAAAACAGTGGGGCTAGAAGTGAGCCCAGATTGTCCAACTCCAGTTCTCTCTTCAGTATCCTCTGCTGCCTTTGGATATTTACATATATATAAGAGGAGCTCAGGTTCAGACCTGCTGCTTCTAAATGATTATTCTTTGTATTTTATCATAGTTCTTAATGAAATCTTTATATTATATGTTGTGTCTTTAAAAGAAACGACATGAGAAAGAAGGACCTTTAGAAAGAAGACAACAAATTTAGGTTGCTAGAACATGAACCATGGAGTTAGGAGGCTGGATACCAATCAGTGGGTGACACATTGTGCAATTCTGAGAAAATTGCCTAACATCTTGAGTCCTTGGTTTCTTCATATGCTAAATGAAATCTCAGTATATTCTCATATCTGCTGGCTAGATTTGTGAAAATATATGCCAAGATAAAGATGGAAACATTTAGGGAAGAAACGCTACATATACCACATGTGTTGCTACTATTAAACTTCTCTAAGAAAATTCAGATCTAGACACCTCTAAAATACCTTCTGGGTTGGTTAGTACATTTGCTCAAAAACTTGAATTCTTTGCACTTTTATGGTGGGGGGGTGCGGCGGTGAGTGTAGATTAAACTTTTCTGGGAGCTTAAATTCATGGGAACTTTTCAAGCTAGCTTAGAAAAGTTGTCCAGTACTATTTCTTCTTGACTTTTCATAGTAAGAAGAATCACTGTATTCTTCTCAACATTGGGTACATGTGAACTTGAAACATGCCACCCCATGGAAATAGTTAACGAAACTTTCTATTGATTTCAATAAACATTATTGAGTACTATCATATACCAGTCACTCCACTAAGGAGGCCAAAAAGATAAGAAATCGTCCTTGACATCCTGGAGCTCAGAATCTAATGGAGAATAGAGCTGGAAACCATGTGGGGACTCGTGTGTTATATAGGTGGTAATAGAGACTTACTAAATGCTTTGGGAGTGTGGTTCAAAGTATGCTAACTCTTATGGTATCAGGTGAGGGGATCAGAAAGGTGGTCACAAATGATGCTTAGAATAAGGCCTAAAGCATAAGGAAAGGTTCCGGTAAATAACTAGAATGGGAAAAGGTATTTTATCAGAGGACGACCTTATAGTGTCATCGAGGCACAAGAGAGTGTTTCCTCAAGACATTAAAAGGCTCAGGAAGATGGAACAGGGATAAGATTATATGGAAAGCAGAGTTTAGGGAATGTTTCTGGTGTTGAATATAGCAAATGATCTGGTATCAACAGGATAGTAATGTGATCAGATTTGATTTATACAAAACCTTGTTAATGGAGGGACTTAAGAAGAACAAGAACATAGTCTGAAATACTGATGAGGTGCTATTTCAATAGACTGAATGAAATATGGTTGGAGTAAGAACGAAGGCTATAACTGAGAGAAATTGAACCTGAAAATTTTTGAAGTAGAATGTTAGAACATTTGAACAATTGGATGTGGATATTGAAGACAAATGAAAAATCTAAGGTTGTCTTTCCATTTGAAGTTTTCCTTTAAAAGAGGCAAAATAAAAAGAGAAAGAATAGAGGTTGGCAGAATGGGCGACGGGATTGAAGGTCAATGAGTTACAGTTAGGTAATAATAATCTTGGGGTATGTGAAGGACAGCTAGACAGTGTGTTATAGACAGTTTCATTTAAAGTTAGGACTCAAGCAAAGGTTTGGAATGGAAATACACATTTGAGGGTTGAAATGTGTGTGATAAATGATATTTAGAGATCAGATAAGAAAGCTCAAGGGAATAGCAGAGTAAAAAAGAAAGACTAATGAGATAATCTTGGAAACAACAACTTGAAGGGCTACATGGAACAACAAGAAGGTGCCAACAGAGAGGTAACAGCACGTTGGGGAGGCAGTGAGTGAAGCTAAAGGAAGCATGGAATTTGAAGTAGAATTTAAACTGTAAGAATGCCCAATGAAAATATTCCTGAGTTTGGCTATTAGAGGTCATTTGTGACTTCTGCTAAATGTATCTGGTGAGCCAGAAGCCACATCACAGAGGCCTAGGAGTTAATGGGGCTGGGGGCTGTGAAGAAGCATAGCCAATGAATTTGTGTTTTTGTTTTCTTTTTCTTTTCTTTTTTTTCTTCATAAAAGGATTTAAAATTTATAAATTTTCCTTGTGTGGTTATAACTAGGGGAGGGACATTTTGGGGGGAGATACTTTAACATATTTATGGTTGAAGGGAAAGAAAGAGATTGACTTTTTAGACAGAAAAAATAGTTAACAGAGCAATAGCTCAGATGCAGGAGGGTTGAACTAGATAGAGGAGGAAGAAGACTTTTTCCTGTAAGACTGAACTTTCTTCCATAAATGGACTGAGGTGGCTCAAACACCCACTGTGGTGAAGCTGTTTTCTGGATTCCACACCTTTTAATGTTCAGGGAGAAGTGTAACCTAGGTCTATATCCTCACAGAGAAGAAGATTGGTGTGCCCTAAACGTGAGAACTTTGTGCATCAAAATATTTCATAACAATAATAGATAAAATTATGGTAAAATTGTGGTTTGTGCGTGTTCCCTTCTGAGCGTCTACCTCGTCCAGAGGGAAAGAACAAATCAGGTGGTGGGAAAGGTCAGAGCTCTATGGGACTGACCAGCTTAGATACACCTCAATATTATCAGATGTTTATCAGGACTGAACCTGAATTCCAGAACCTGGAGGTCTGCCCAACTGCACATCCTATCTGGCTTTTTGCTTTTTCCGATAGGCAAATAAGTCAGGATTAGACGATGGCAGATACCGAGCCATATGCATATTTATAATATTGCAAACTTGCCATGGAGCTGACTAAGCCAAATTAAGCATATAAGAAATGAAAAGTTTAAATGGAAGCTGATGTTTTCAGGATTCCAGGATGTGGCTCTGCCAGATCAGTGTGTTAACTTAATGAGGGAGAGCAGCTCACATTTCAGGGAAGGAAAGCAGCTACGTTGTTGTCCCGACAAATGCATCCGGTCCTCCTGCAGGTTCTGTGCCTTGTAGAGTGCCTTATTCACCCCATCCCACCAAAACACTCTTCTGATTCCTTGTGAAATATACTCAGGGCGTAGAAGATGTTGCCCTTTTGATATTGTAGCCTTTTCTGCAGACCATAGTAAATACGTTGCTTCTGAATTCCCTTTAATGCACAGTTCTTTGTTCCTTTCTGCTTATGTCTTTTGCTTTTCAGCCATTTCTGTTCTCTCCCTTTCAATATTCAGCAGAGTTTTAGACACCTCAATAATGATCTCTTCTAATCTTGTCCTTTCCAATGAACATGAAGCTAATGTTTTCCCCTGCTCTTCACATTCATAAACGTTGATACCATTTATCATTTGTTGCCATTTCTGTCTTTCTAAGTCTTTGATATTTTTTTCTTGAATGCTTCTACTTGAAACCTTGAACAGTATTTCAATGGCCTATCATACTGTGGATTAGTATCCTTTGCTAATTTTTGTCAGATCTCTAGTTTTATGTCACTTTTTTTGTTTTGAATGCTTTAGATGACATTGAAACAATGGTTTCAAATTTTGCTTCCTTTTGTGTCTAGAGCTCTCGGTCCCTATATACTGTTTTAGTGTGTTCAGGTTGCTCTAACAAGTATACCATAGACTGAATAGCTTAAGCAACAAACTTTTATTTTTCTGAGCTGGGGATGAGAATTCTGAAAGCAAGGCGCTGGAATTCTGTATGTGGTATGCGCTCGCTTCTGGATCATAGTCTTTTCTGTGTCTCCTCTCATGGCTGAAGGGTGAGAGAGCTCTCTAAGGTCCCTTTTATAGTGATACTAACCCATTCATAGAGGGCTCCTCATGAGGTAGTCACCGCCCATGGGCCCACCTACTAATACTGTCACACCAGGAATTAGAATTTCAATGTGTGAATCTTGGGGCCATACACACGTTACAGTTCATAACATCTGCTTAACAGCCGTGAATATTTTAAGCTTTTACTCTCCGTTAGCTGTTACATGCATTTACTTCCCATCAGTATTAACATGTTTCTACGCTGGACTCATACCCAAATCATTCACGTTTCTATTTCTAGAATGCTTGAGCCATCAGTTGTCCATATGCATTCCATATTCTCTTACATAGCCATCTCTCTATCTTAGGTCCCAGACTGAAATAGGTGAAGACTTCATTTGTCAAAGTGCAGAGAGTAAGGAAAA
Source organism: Eonycteris spelaea (assembly GCA_003508835.1). Classification (NCBI taxonomy): domain Eukaryota; kingdom Metazoa; phylum Chordata; class Mammalia; order Chiroptera; family Pteropodidae; genus Eonycteris; species Eonycteris spelaea. The sequence goes on from PUFA01000062.1 coordinate 8,327,029, forward strand.
AATGTCCAAGCTCTTCCAAAGGGAATTTATGGTGGAGTCCATCATATCAAATGTTTCTCAAAGTGAAATGCCATCACTATTATTCTGTTTCCCTTTACCCACCAAGCTAGAGGTTCTAGTTACTCTTATTTCCTCTACCCTCAAGTCATTAACCCACCAACACCTAGCTGCATAACTAGGTGGGAGGGAATCTCTAATGGTACCAGACAATAACCTTGCATAGTCAGGGGTCTCTGAGTTCTTCTATCCCCCTGTCTCACCAAGTTTACCATATGCCGAGAGACTTGGACTTGGCCAAGGACTTGCTTGGCTGGAGAAGAGCCTCCATATTTTCATTGTCCATAGACAGCAGTTACTTTCTTTAGAAGTAACATGCATTACACTCACCTTTCTGTCAGAGAATGTTTCATGTGGGCTTTCCACTCCACATTTGGTAAAACCAAGCTCCCTAGGAGACAGTAACATTTTGCCTTTGTCTCATTTGGGTGAGACAGGGAAGGAAAGAGGTCCAACAAAGGAATATTCTGGGAAGAAAGTTTATTTCCTAATAGTTTCCAGTTTAATATAGAACCTCAAGAACCTCATGAATTTTAAAAAGGATTTAATTTGGAAGTATGTACATATTTTATCTTCAGAGATGGTGATGGTGTCTTTATGCAAAAACTCAAATGAGAGGATACTTTTAGGGTAGTAGCTGTAATGATTACTGAAATTATGTCTCTCACACTGCAGAGCAAACTTTCAAACCTAAAGGATCAAAGTGGCTGCAGCAGGTCTCTGGTGGAGGCAGCAATCTGTCCAGTTACCATGGGGACAGTGAATTTTAACTCTCAAGGTAGAGGAAGGTTGGAGTTGTTGAGGGAAGTTTCCTCTGCTGCCCTCCAAAATCTGGAGAAGCCCATTGTTGTGGGAAAGAAGAGAAAAAATCTTTCCTAATGCAAGTCAAGGCTTTAGGAGTGGTTGAAAGGGACAGATGAGGAAGTGACTCATACTGCACTTTGTCTGGGATACCAAAACACAGCATCTGGAGAAGGACAAAGTTCTTCCCATGTGACAAAGTTCCAGGCTATGGTCCTGTTATGCATGATGGCAAGATGGTGGGTTGGTGGCTAATATAGCAGTGGCAGCCTAACTGTGACGGTGGACAGTTAAGGAGGTCTGGGAAATGTTTATCATTATAGAATTATAAAGAGAAACTGAAACTTATCCAGGACAAGTTAACAAACACCGATTTGGCCCCGTCTGTACCAGACGCTTTGCTACATGCTGAGAACCCAGAGTTAAGCACATGTTTCTGCCTGCAGGTTAGTGGTCAGGAGTGTTCTCTGGTGGAGGAGATTGTCATTTCTCATGAGGTGATGTGTAAGCCCTCTCACAAATGGTTCTCTGGCTAATTAAAACAACAAGTTTATACAAGTTGCTAGTAAGGTGCCATGTGTTCTATTTCCTGTCCAAATATCACAGATGGTGATTGCATGTAATAGAATCTATTCAACCTGGTCAACCTTAGAGAGACTTGAGAACAAGGTAGCATGTTCTGGTTTATGAGATGTTGTCTCTTGAAAGAATAATATAACTGTATAACCATTGTAGTAATGAGAACGAAGGGAAGGCTCTTTGACTCAGGGCTTTCAAATGGCTTACTTATTCTTGAGAAGCTTTCAAGTTCAAGGGGTACACAGATAAACAATTAAAATTACAAGCAGCAGAAACAGAGACATGTCAAGTTTGTGACAAAACTGATAGGAATAAAACAGTCATATTTATAAAGTGAAATCTGGGCTTAGATTATAACTGAACTATTGTCATGTTTCTGACACATCCTCTATTCTACTACAACAAGCTTTTTTGGTTTGTTTTTTTTGTTTTGTAGTTTTTGTATTATTTTTTTTCCCACAAGAGAAAAGACAATAAAGGACAGGGACAGCTATTGGATCCAAGGTTAGAGCTTAGATGTTTTTGGCTCCTAATTCCTGCTGAGTCCATTAGACTATTTCATCTCTTAGTTCTATTATTTGATTATCTGTTCTCTGTGTTTACATACTCAAAGTGATAAAACACATTTTTATTCTTATGTTACTAATGCAGTAGAGGCATTTTTCAATTTGCTGAACTACAACACTCTAACATGGCAAATACTGCTTTCACAGAGTGTTTCAAGGCATGCCTTATATGGGCATTAAAAATAGGAATGCAAATGCTAATAATGGTATTGATAAAGAAACTGGCTTCAAAAGTGAGAAATTTAATTAGAAAAAGAAAGCCAAAGTATGTGAGGACAATACAATGTACGAGAGTACTATTGGAAAATTCAGTTCCGTGGCATTATTACAAATTAAATAAAGTTTTCCCACAACATAAGTTGCCTGCAGGTAACTAAGAAAACAGGGAAGTGGTTCTGGGACTTTTTCTAATTCTCACTGACTCTGGAGGTTGCATCCTGAACTTAGATCACTTTGTATTTGTAAATAATAAAAAACAGGACTACTAAGTCAACAGTTTACCCACTGGACCAGCCCAAGTAGCTTCTTAAATGTTCAAACACACATGCCAATCACAAACTTTGTCTGCATCTCAAAGAGGTTAATTTCTCATGACTATGTATTCTAATATCTATATACAAGTGCTTAGGTACTTAGACCAAGGCTATTACATGAAAGTACTTTGTTTTTTATATGGTCCACCCAACAGGAGTCAAACACTTATCAGATTAACCCGTCATTAATATTCAGCATCTCCATGAGAGAGAAAGCAAAAATACCTTCTTCATTCTTATCATCAACATTTAGATAATATACTCTTAGGACACTGTAAAATTTAAGAAAGCTGCTGTGTCCTTTTGCATGGTACTTCAAACCTAAGAATGCATGATAAGGTCATCATCATAGGTGTCAAAACATTTGTAGCAATGAGAGTTAAATGCTCTACAGAGCCAAACATTCTGTGTTCTCCCTCCTTAACGTATTCCAGTTAAATAACTGGAATCTTAATGCCTTATGTTTTTGATATAAAGCTGCTTACTCTGGATCTTTGCAAGCGCATGGAGGTCAGTTCATCAACAACTTTATAAAAAAGACCTGAACTTTAGTTCCTGAAGACTTGAGTGAGCAGGAAAACTGTATATAGACAAGAATTTTCAAGTGCCTACCAATTGCCTTAGCTGGGGCGGGGAATGGTCAGAGTAAAGATAGCCTTTTGAATAATATAGGTATTAGGATAGTTATATATGCTACATATAAATAATATAGTCTGGAAAGGAGAGTTGAGAGAACTAGCTTACTCTTTAGCCGGCTTTTCAAAAGTGCATTCTTTACACTCATTGTATAAAATGCTCTGCAATAAAGTTCATCAAATTTGGTAAGTCTTACTATTACTTCCTTTTAGATTTAACCACATGCAGTCATACAATAAAGACTCTGAGCTGCTTGAAGTAAAAAACAAAAACAACAAAACAAAAACTGTTTTAAACTTTGTAAGAACTGCCACTTATTCAACACCAAATCCTTTTTTCATGTAGCATCCATAAGACATAAACATTGGAAAATAACCTTAATTCATTTCTTCTGAGTGTTTAACATGTGTGGTGCATTCCTCTGCACTAAGGAGATATGTAAGCCGTGTTCTTGAACTCAACAAGATCACAATCTCAAAGAGATATTGTATGGTTTTATGACATTAAAAATGTTTAAAAGACAATATAAATGCTAAGTTCCAAATGACTGAGACAGACAAGAACATGCTTAGAAGTTAAGAGAAAGGTATAGTACAGGGAGTAAGATTTTATAGATTTTGGTGCCATTTACTCAATGTTTATGCCCCCAAATATATATGTTGAACATCTATTCCCCAATGTGATGGTATTTGAAAGTGGGGCCTTTGGAGTGATTAGGTTATGAGCCAGAACCCATAAATGTGATTAGTAGCCTTATAAAAGACCAAGAGATCGCTTTGGCCTCTTCTGCCAAGTAAGAACAGACAAAAGACAGCTTCTATGAACCAGGAAGCAGGCCTCATCAGACACTGAACTGCTAGTCCTTACTCTTTGACATTCCAGCCTCCACAGCCATGAGACATAAATTTTATTGTTTACAGCCACCAGTCTTGGTGGTTTAAAAGCCACCCATTGTAATAGCCCAAATGAACTAAGACAGTTGGATAGTCTCAGGTGTGCAGAAGGAGCAAAGCGTCAGTGTATGAACATGGTACGGAGTGGAAGAGCGGAGAAGAGAAAGAGACCATGCACGGTAGCCGCGTTACAAGAATGAGAAAAGAAGGCTGAATGACCATATGCAGGCTTAGTAATGACAAGTTAAAGGAAAACAGACTTTAGTAGGTTAGATGTAAAGTATATCCTTGGACTTCATCTTAGAGGACTCCAGTGGGGCTGCTGCCATCACAGTTGTTCACTGGCCTCTGGCTCTGTTCATTTCTATCCAACATCCTTGCTTCTCTGTTCAGGCCCAATGCCAGATTTGCAGTGTTTGAACAGGGAATACAATTGAAGACCTATGTTCATTTATCTAAATACTTAAGATAATAAAATTGGAAATTGTTAAAAGTAGCCCTAGTATGAGCTGAATTCTGGATCCTCAAAATTATATGAAGTCTTAACCCCCCAGTATCTCAGACTGTGACTGTGTTTGGGGATACTTTCTTTAAGAGATAATTGAGTTCAGATGAGACATTAGGCTGGACCCTAACCCAATATGGCTGGTGTCCTCAGAAAAAAGAGGGAATTAGGCACACGGACAATGTACAAAAAGAAGACTATGTAAAGATACAGGGGAGAACAGACTCAAAGAAAAAAAGCTCTCTGAAAAAACCAGCTATGCTGAAACACCTTAACCTCAGACTTCTGAACTCCAGATTGTGAGAAATGAATTTCTGTTGTTTAAGCCACCCACTCTGTGGTATTTGGTAGTGGCTACCCTAGAAAACTAATAGCAGCTCTCAAACATGTCCTGCCATAATCCCAGAAGTGAAAAATATGATATCATTCATCAGATAACTTTTTGAGCCAAAGAAATCACATGAGCCATTAAAAAGGAGAGAGATTTCTCCATCTGCTGGTGGAAGAGAAAGTCAGAAAGTTAAAGACTCTTTGAACTGTGGTGTCTGAGGTGAAGGGACCAGGTAAGAAGGAATGCAGTAGCCTTAGGACTGAGAGAAAAGCTCCTGAATGATAGTCAGGAGGAACGGGGACCTCAGTCGTACAGCCACAGGGAACTGTTATTCTGCCAAAAACTCTAGTGATTTTGGAAGCAGATTCTTCCCAAACCTTCCAGAAGACCTAGCCCAGCCAACACCTAACTTTGGCCTTACACTGGGACCTAAGCGAGACTTCGTCTGAACCCATTTTCGATTCTGAGCTACAGAATTGTGAGATAATGAATTGGTGTTTTTAAGTTGGTAAGTTTGTGGTGGATTGTTTTATGCAGCAATAGAAAACTAGTACAACACTCTAAGAGTTTTAGCTCAGCACAGAGTAGTAATGGGCCTGTAGTCTTTCTTTCCTCCCCCTAGCTCTGTGAACTGGTGGACCTTGGGTACATATGTTTCTACTTTCTGCACTCTACTAGCAGCTATTCCTTACCACTCTTTGGACCTAAACATATCAATTTACCTATGATTCATTCAGGAGGACACTCAGGGAAGAGGCCATACAGGTCTTAGAAGCAGGTCTGGATGCTATTTGGAAAAGTGTCTGGCGCATACTTTGATAAGGGAATGAAAACTCTTGACAGTTAACTGCTCTGGCCTATAGATTCTATGGATCGAGGTAGGGATTGGCGAGAGCCATGGGTCATAGAGGGCCAAATGAGGACTCTAAGTGCCAACTCAGGATATGGGCTTCTGCTAACAGAGTCTAATGATGATACAACCTCTAATTAGTGCTTTTGAAATCTCAAAAAGCAAGAGTTCCTATATAAAGTAGGTTAAGAAACTTCATTGTAATGGGAAGCTAATTAAGCCTTTTTCTTTTTAAGTCAGAATGATAATATGATAAAAATGGAATTTGAGTTCCCTCTAATTTAAAGTTAGGTATAAGTTGGATTTGAAGTGGAAGAGATTAAAGAAAGAAGTACCAGATTAAAATGCATCAAATTCATCTGAACAATCAGTGAAGAGTGCTCAGATGCAGGTAGTAACAATGAAAATGTGTAAAATAAAATACCAATGAAAATACTTTTTTAATATTGTCAAATTTGAAATTCAATCATATTTCTAACTGGAGATATGTCTGCAGTTACTGCTATGAAATAGGAATTCAAGAAAAGATCAACATGGAGAGAAAGAGGCACTTTGCTATAATTAGCATTATGGGCATACCTGAAACTGCTGAGAATATATAATTTTTCAGGGAGGAGTACAGAAGGATTAGAATAAACCTTAGAGAAAGATAAAGAACAGGCACAGAATAAAGAAAATCTGGAGACAGAGAAAGAAGAGAGAAGGGCATGCAAAGAATAAACAGCTTTTCCAGATGTTCTCTGCTGAGATGGACCTTACTGAAAGAAACGGTGAGGCTCTGAGTTAGTTGATAATGAACTTGGAACATCCTCTTTTTCCTTTCATCATCTTCTTCTTTCTTGCTTTCTTGTTTCTAAACCAATGCTTGATTTTCTCTGTGGTGTCCTGACTTTGGGCTGATTATTATGTCTGGATTTTCTATTTCTGGCCTTCTTTCTATTTACTGACTCTGCTCCTTCACAGGCAGACCCCAGACACAGTGTTTCTGATCTCGTCTTTATCCTGGGTTTTACCCCATTAGAGCTGACCAAGTTGGAAGGTCTGAGACCTTTGTGTGACAATACTGGAACTGGGTGGTCCTCAAGGTTAAATGAAGCAATATGAAGAATAAAGATTAGGGAAAGGAGGTAGAGATTAGGTAGTCATCATTGGCCTTGAAAAAAAACCATCTCTTGCCAGAAAAATTTAAAGAAAATCAATTGATGAATCAATCATTTAACCTTAGTCTTATCACTTTGTATTATTGATTTTCTAGGGAATTTTAAGAGTGTGCAATCTGAAAATTAATTTGGTGCATATTATTTGAAAGAAGAAGGTAGAGCCAGCATCCAGGGAGTTCTGTCATTACATTTCTCATTTCTGTCCTCTAGAATGTCAGATGTGACCCCAATTTCATTGATCTGACAGGGCAGGAAACAAAATACCACATGAAGACTTGGTGGAAGACACTATGTAAACTGTGAGGATTACTGTAATCAGTATCTCAATCATTTGCAATAGACAGGCACATGCATTTATTATTACCTTCTTACCCTATACTGGGGACTTTTCTGTGTCTTGAGTTTAGAGTGGTAACAAGAATATAAAACCCCTATTCTCAAAGAGTTTACATTTTGGGCATGTAATGTAGAGAACGAAAATAAATAAAATGTTTTCAATTATAGAAATTACATATCTCATAATTTTAAATGTAAATTTCTTTTTCACATGTCTCCAATTTATTCTAATGGTACTATTTTCTAATCTTCACTACACCAAAACTTTTCCATAAAGTTTGAACTTAACCTGATAATTGTATCTTTCTTAGATGTTTATTTGCTTCTCAGTGACTGTAGAGTTAAGCTCTAGTATGTCTTTGATTTATGCAGTAACCAAATTAAAGACCTGGCAATCATCACAGATTCCTTTCTTAGCGAGATCTATTGGTCCCTATATATTGTCATTTTTACCTCTTTGATATACCTACGATCTTCCTTGTCTACCCTAACACCATGGTTACTTAACTAAATGACATTTATTTATTTCTTTGGGTTATTTCAATAGTCTACTAATTGGTCTCTCTGCCTCTTAATTTGAGTGAGTGTCTCCAATTTACTCTTACCTAAATGACCTTAAAACTCCCATATGATCATGTCATCCTCACTTAAAACTTTCAAAGCTTTCTTATCAGCCAAGAAAAAGTATAAACACTCTTGCTTAGCTTGCACAGCTTTTTTGTAACCTGGCCTCTATTCAACTCAGGCTTGCCACTAATTTCTCTCCCACCCATTTCGATCCAGGTGCACTAGTAATTCTAAAACTGTGAAAAGAACATAGACTTTTAGGGAGCCTTTGGATTTGGTTTCATGCCAGGCTCTGACAAGGCAGACATACAGTAGGTTACTGAAAACTTTCTTGGGTTCCATTTTGCCTTCTCTAAGATGAGTATAGTATTACCTATTTCATTAGATTGTTATGAGAACCAAATTAGGTAATGTATGTTAATTTGATAGATACCTTGTACATTAAATATCTAATACATAGTAAATGCTTTAAATGATAGCTATTTATTATTATTATTATTATTATTATTATTATTATTATTAGTCACACGGTCCAAAGTACTATGTCTCCAATGTTTACCTGTTTATAAACAGGTTTTAATTCCTTTTTCAGAATTCAGCAAAGATATAACCTTCTCTGAGATAGTTTTCTTAAACATATAAGAATTAAGTTCTGAGTTTGTTAGAATTAAGTTCAATCTTAGTTCCATTATATTTTATGTGTATAACTTTCAGCAAGTAACAGTTTCTCAGATCTTCAGTTTTCTCATTGTGCAATGGGGATGAAAATCTCTATCCTGTGAGTTTCGGTGAGTATTAAATTATTTATAGAAAGGATACATAAACCTACCCTTTCTTTCCCAACACTCAAAGGTTCTCTCATTTCTACATTTCTCTCCAGCTCTTTGGTGTTTATATATTTTCAATATTAATGGAAAGCTGATCCTAATTTTCTAAATTATGGGTTATTTGTCCTTTTAAACTTTCTTTAAAAGCCACAGCCAATGAGCCTGAATTATTTTAATTATTTCTTTCTGTATTCCTTTCAGAAATAGAAGACTTTTATTCATATTTGGATAATAAATCAATGGCATTTGTCAATGTACATTTATTTGTTTATATTTATTAAATATAAATGCAGGATGCTGCATAAAGCCTGTATTATCAGAATCCACACCCACAGAAATATCCATGCACAGCAGACATAACCAATTAATGCAGATAATGTGGTTTTGTGTTGGGTACCAAAAAATATTTAGGATGAGAAACATCTCATTATCTTTTGAAAAAGAGACAAATTATTTAGTATGGTAGAAGGTGTTCTCTTAAGGAAAACCAGCCAACGTTGAAAAAGGCACATGGTCATGAGCAGAAGAAATTTTGAATGGGCGCCTTTAAAAAATTAATACATGGTTATTTCTAAAAACAGGCATAAAATATGCATTGATCATTACCTTTTAAATAACAACACACATTCTGGAATAATGTGAATTTGCAATCTGTGATGTTTGTACATTTTAGTTTTTATCTTTTAAGATTGCAAATACACCCTTTGAACAACTTTTTCTGACAAAACTTCAAAATCTCTTCACAACCATGTTATTTGAAATAATACTATTTGAATGATCCTATCCAAAAAAACAGAATTCATAGCAGTGTCTTCCTAGCTTTTTAATAGTGAGCAGAGTGCTTTTGCTATCTGATGCAGGCATTTCTTATAACACTTAACAATTGGTCACTAAATGAAATCTATAGTAGACAAGCGGCCATCTCATTTTCATCTGCCTCTCCCTTGATAAACGTAATTGCCTTCAACCAGCTCTTTTTCTATGAGTTTTTAAAATTGTGTAGAAGTGCCTTCTCTATAACAATATAGGACATCTCATATTTAACCCCATAGGTTGAGGTGTGTCTGTAATAACCTTGCAAATGTATAGGTGTTATACTAGCAACTGATTGCTGATACATAGCTATGTACTTACTGTATAGCCTCATAAAAGGTTTAGCTTTCTTTCGAAGTCTTTGCAAACCATTTGGACCATGCTGAATGATTTCTTGAATGAGATGACTCATCTTTAGTTGTTTCACACACACATACTCCTGAAAGAGATGAGTCACCAAGAAGAGGGAAACTTGAGCACTGACTGAAGCTCTGCCAAGGTAAACATTAAGCCATATAAATCAGCATTTCCTTTAGCTGAGTTGCCAGTGGACTAAGGAAGGATGGGCGGCACATATACAGAAGCCCTTGACTCTCATTGAACAGAGAGTAGAGGGAAGCTCCAGGGGTGGAAAGACCCTGACAGCCAATCAAATAGTTCTGGATTGGAAAGGCTGAGAGAAGCTAGGAGATAGAAAATACCATAAAAATGCGTCAAGTTAATTTCACGCTTTTCCACCTTCAACTTTTGCACAAATTAAATTTAATGTTCCTCAGCCTGAGTGGTTTGCATTTGAAATGGTACCAGAATGGTTGGGGCTGATGGAAACAAAAAACATTCAGTGTTATTTACAAAATCGTAAGAAAATATTTGTTCTATAATCATGATTAGTTTCACAGTAATTAAAATGTTCTCTTCCCCCTCTTTAAGTGTACTGAAACTCTTGTAATTAATACAGCATTAACATTAAGCCATTTACTGTTTCTTCATATGAGATACCAAATTAAAGTAACCAACTATTTCAACATTTCTTAATTTCAATTTCAACATAAAAGTTAGAGATTTTGCTCATTAGATGATTATCTTTAGCACTTTCCTGTTCTAACACTTTAAATTCTCAATAAGGCCCAATTTTGGTGACCGCCTCAACATAAATGTTAGGATAAAATGCCACAGGACAGGGAGATGTGATGTGTGGGTGTTGCCTGTACGACATCTGGGAAACAGACACATTTGTGATATTCACTAGACTTGCTGACACCAGTCTTCACCAAAGATGGAACAAATCTGTGCTAACGATGACCACATGGATAGCTAAGAATGAAGACTTTCGACAAAAATCATACGCAAATGTATGTTGCGTCTCTTATATTTCTGGTCTGGAATGTAGCATCAACTTACCAAGGAGCTCTAGAGACTTTTGGGCTTCAGAAAAAGTCTGCCTTCTTCCAGATCTGTTCCCTCAGGTATGAGGAAATGATAGAAATCTGCAGAAAATGTATAAGAGCCTGGTGGTGGGGGAGACTCTATGAACAAGGAAGAACCTGGCAAAGTCATCAAAAATTAATTTGATTTATCAATTTTTCATCTCAGTTAAAGTACTCTTGCACTTCAACATTCCCAGAACATTTTTTTATCTATTGTATTCTGAAATATGGCTATGTTCCTAATAACTTCTTTTTGCTTTTTCTTTATTTCTCTTTAATTTATTTTCCAATTATAATTGACACACAATATTATATTAGCTTTAGATGAGTAACATAGTGATTAGACATTTAAATACCATATGATGTGATCATTGCAGTAAGTCTGAAAGCCATCTGACACCATACATACTTATTACAATATTATTGAGTATATTCCCTTTGCTGTACTTATATCCCTATGACTATTTTTGTAACTGGCCATTTGTACTTCTTAATCCCTTTCACCTTTTCATCTATCCCCCCACCCCAACTCCCTTCCTATCTAGTAACCATCAATTTGGTTTGAGTTTGTTTTCTTTGTTTGCTTATTATTAATTAATTAATTAATGATTCTACATACAAATGAAATCGTATGATATTTGTCGTTCTCTGTCTAACTTATTTCACTTGGCATAATAGGCTCTTGGTCCATCTGTATTGTCACAAACGGCAAGATTTTACTCTTTTTTATTGTGAAGTAACAATCTATTGTATATATGTTCACACCTTTATTGACTAGTCTATCAGTGGACACTTAGGTTGCTTCATATTATTTTGGACTTTATGTTGAAGTGAACATAAGAGTGCATCTATCTTTTCGAATCAGCATTCTGGATTTCTTCAGATAAATACCCAGAAGTGGAATTGCTGGATCATAAGGTACTTCTATTTTCACTTTTTTTTTTTTTTTTTTGAGAAAACACTATAGTGTTTTCCATAGTGGCTGCAACAATTTACAATCTCTCCACCAGTGCACAAAAGTTTCTTTTCCCCCCACATCCTCACTAAGTCTTGTTGCTTGTTGAATTTACTGACGATGGCCTTTCTGACAGGGGTGAGGTAATATCTCGTTGTGGTTTTAATTTTCATTTCCCTGATACCTAGTGTGCTAAGCATCCTTTCATATGTCTGTTTGTCATCTGTATGTCTCTTTTAGAGAAATGTTTATTCAGATTCCCTGCCTAGTTTTAAATCAGATTTTTGTTTTATTGGTGTTAAGTTGTATGGATCCTTATACATTTTGGATATTAACCCCTTATCTGATGCACCATTGGTGAATATCTTCTCCCATTGTTTTTCATTTTGTGATGCTTGTTTCCTTGTGCAAAAACATTTTAGTTTGATGCAGTCCCACACACTTATTCTTTTCTTTTTCAAAAAGACATATCCAAATATACATATATTGCTAATTGCAATATCAAAGAGTTTACTGTGCATGTTTTCTTCTAAGAGTTTTATGTTTCAAGTTTTAAAGTCTTTATTTTTAATTTACTTCAATATATGACATAAGAAAGTGGTCTAGTTTTTTTTTTGGCATGTATCTGTTCAGTTATGCCCAACACCATTTATTAAAGAAACTGTCTTACCCTCATTATATATTCTTGCCCTTTTTGTTATAGATTAATTGACCATATAGGTATGGGTTTATTTCTAGTCTCTCTCTCTTGTTCCATTGATCTGTATGTCTGTTTTTTATGCCAGTGCCATTCTGTTTTGATTGCTATAGACTTGTAGGACAGTTTGATATCAGGTAGCATAATACCTCCAACTTTATTCTTCTTTCTCAAAATTGTCCTGGCTGTTTGAGATCTTTTATGGTTCCATATAAATTTTAGGATTATTTTTTCTAGTTCTGTGAAAAATGACATTGGTATTTTGATAGGAATGGCAATGAATCTATAGATTGCTCTGTGGGGTGTGGATATTTTAACAATGTTAATTCTTTCTATCCATGAGCATGGAACAGCCTTCCATTTGTGTCTTCTTTGATTTCTTCAATCCCTATAATGTTTGAGTACAGCTCTTTTACCTACTTGGTTCAATTTATTCCTAGGTATTTTATTCTATTTGATTCAATTGCAAATGGCATTGTTTTCTTAATTTCTCCTTCTGATAGTTTGTTATTGGTGTATAAAAATGTAGCCGATTATTGAATATTAATTTTTCATTCTATAACATAACTAAATTCATTTATTAGTTATAATATTTTTCATAGAATCTTTAGGGTTCTATATATGTAAAGTTATGTCACCTGCAAATAATGACAGTTCTACTTCTTTTTTTTCAACTTAAATGACTTTTATTTCTTTTTCTTGTCTTATTGTGTCTAGGATTTCCAATAGTATATTAAATGAAGTGAAAGTGGACATCCTTGTCTTGTTCCTGATCTTAAAGAAAAGCTTTCAGTTCTTCACTGTTGAGTATGATGTTTGCTGTGGGTTTGTCATATATGGCCTTTATAATGTTAAGGTATGTTCCCTCTATTCCCACTTTACTGAGAGTTTTTTTTTATTTTTATTTTTATCATAAATGAATGTTAGATTTGGCAAATGCCTTTTCCGTACCTATTGACATGATTGTATGATTTTTGTCCTTCATTTTGTTTGTATGGTGAATCATTAATTGATTTGCAGATTTTGGACCAACCTTGAATCCAGGGAATAAATTCCACTTGATCATGGCGTATGACCATTTTAATGTATTAATGATATTGATTTGCTAAAATTTTGTTAAGGAGCTTTACATCTATGTTCACAGGGATATTGGCCTTTGGTATCAGGGTAACACTAGGCTTGTAAAATAAATTTGGAAACCTCTCCTCCTAAATTTTTTGAAATAGTTTGAGAAGAACACGTGTTAATTCTTGTATGAATTTTTGGTGAAATTCACCTATGAAGCCATCTGATTCAGGATATTTTTTCTTGGGAGTTTTTGATTACTGATTTGATTTCATTAATAGTTGTTATTGGTCAGTTAAGATTTTCTGTTTCTTCTTGATTCTGTTTCTTTCTGATTCAGTAGAGTGTACATTTCTAAGAATGCATCTATTTCTTTCAGATTGTTCAATTTGTTAGCATATAATTTTTTAAAAATAATCTTTTGTATTTATGTGGTGTCAGTTGTCACTTTTCTTTCATTTCCAATTTCATTTATTTGGCTGCTCTTTTTTTTCTTGATGAATCTGGTTAGGGTTTATCAATTTTGTTTATCTTTTCAAAAACCAGCTCTTCATTTCATTGAAATTTTATATTTTTTTAGTTTCTATTTCATTTATTTTCACTCTGATACTTATTATTGTTTTCCATTATTGATTTTAGACTTGTTTATTTATTTTTTCTAATTCCTTTAAGTGTATGGTTAGATTGTTTATATAAGATTTTTGTTTGTTTGTTTCTTCAGATAGGCCTGTATTACTATGAGTTTCCCTCTTAGAATTGCTTTCACTGTCTCCCATAGATTTTGAGTCATTGTGTTTTCATTTTCACTCATCTCGAGCTATCTCTTGATTTTCTTCTGGATCTCACTGTTAACTCATTCTTTGTTTAGTACCATGTTATTTAGTCTCCATTTGTGTTTGAGTTTTTCAGTTTTCTTCCTGTAGTTGATTTCTAGTTTTTTACTATTGTGATTGAAGAAGATGCTTGGTATAATTTCAGACTTCTTAAATTTACTAAGACTTGTTCTGTGGCCTACCCTGTGATCTATCTTGGGAAATGTTTCATGTACACTTGAAAAGAATGTATATTCTGAACATTTCGTGTGAAATGTTCTAAAAGTAATGATTAAGTTTGTATAGTCTAATGTGCCATTTAAGGTCATGTTTCCCTTGTTGATTTTCTGTCTGGTTGATCTATCTATTGATGACAATGGGTGTTAAACTTACCTATTATTATTGTATTACCGTTGTTCTCCCCCTTTATGTCTATCAATATTTGCTTTATATATTTAGGTGCTCCTACATTGGGTGCATAGATGTTTACAAGCGTTATATCCTCTCATTGGAGTAACCTCTTTACCATTTTTTGTCTCTTGTTATTACTTGTTTTTTCATTTCTATCTGCATCAAATATCTTTTATTTTCCTTTACTGTCAGTCTTTTGATCTGAAGTGGTCTATTGTAGGAAACAGGTATGGCTTTTCAAAATCTATTCAGCCAACTTATGTCTCTTGATTGGAACATTTAGTTCATTTACATTTAAAGTAATTATTGATAAGTATATATTTATTGCCATTTTATTGTTTTCTGATTATTTTTGTAGTTCTGTTATTTTTTTATTCTCTTTCTTCTCTTGTATGTTGATGCATTTTACAGTGCTATATTTGGATTCTTTTCTTTTTATTTCTTATATATCTCTTATTGATTCTTGGTTTATGGTTACCATGCGCCTCATACATACCAAGCTATGCTTACAGCAGTCTATTTTAAGTTTATTGCTTAAGTTTGAACACGTTTGAAAATCACTACAATTTTTATTCACTTCCTTTACATTTACATTTTTGTCATAATCTTTTCCTTCTTTTGTATCTGCGGTTTATAGGTATCCCATAATTTATTGTTGTAATTGCACATAATCTTTCTATTTTGTTATTTAACTTTTATACTAGCTTTATACTTGTTTGATCTCTGCTTTAACTAAGTATTTGCCTTTGTCAGAGAGATTTTTTGAAACATTATCTTATTATGCTCAACCTCACTAATTATTAGGAAAATGCAAGTAGAAAACATAGTAGGTATCACCTCACACATGTCAGAATAGCTATTACCAAAAAGACAAGGAACAACAAGTTTTGGTGAGGATGCGGAGAAAGGGGAACGCTTGTGCACTGTTGCTAGCATTGTATATTGGGGCAGTCACTAAGTTCCTCAAATGACCCAGCAGTTCTGGGCATTAATCCTAAGAAAACAAAAACAATATTTCAAAATGACATATAAACCTCTATGTTCACTGCAGTGTTAAAATAACCATGATATGGAAGCAATCTAGGTGCCCATTAACAGATGAATGAATAAAGAGGATGTGGTCCATTTATGCAATGGAATATTACTTAACCATAAAAAGAATAAAACTTGTGCTGAGCTTGTGGGCGCTTAGGTTACAGATCAAGACTAGGTAACCCACTGCTTATTCAAGGTTTGGAGCCACCTTATAGGAATTACAATGCAAGTTGAAACTTGTCAATGCTTATGCTCTGGGGCCACTTGGCAGGAGCTACCACGCATGCTGATGCTGGCTGGTGCTTGTGTGGGATTTGTGAAACTTTAAGAAATTCTGCAGCAGCAGTCGTAGGCAGCCGCCATTCATGTGGGGTTTGTAGGTTTACAGTCTTTTCAGTTTGTCTACAGCATAAACTAAGGCAGGCTGCTCCTGTGGAAGAGAAGCTGAAAGAGGCTAGTGTTGGGAAACCAAGTTAAGTGGGGTGGGTTCTTGGAGAATCACCAGGGTGGGGCAAATGGTGTTAGCTGGGTTAATGGAGAGTGCTAATTTGATGCCCACCTGCACCTGATGTCTGGGTGACAGAAGAACTCAAGAAAGGAACAGTGGTGCCTGCAAGCATTTCCATCCCCAGAGAGGGTTGCCCTAACCCTCAATCCTCCAGCTCTCATCCTGTAGTCAATTTAGATCCTCTTTGTGTGACCCTGGCACTTTTCAAGCTGATGACCCTGTGCTAAAGCTTAGAGCATGTAAGTTAATGCGCATGTGAGTTTGTGTACTGGCGTTTAGGAGCAGCATGTCTCAGTCTCCTGCAGCCTTTTGCTTTCTTGGTGGGACAAAATGCCTACTGGTTTTCACAGCTAGCTTTTATGTGGACTCCTCTTCCTAGCACTGGTGCCTCAGTCTGGTGAAGGACCGGAACACCTTGCTCATCAGGGTGTACCTCCACAGTTGAGATATCCCTCCCATTTCTTAATTGCCACTGTGAGTGTGAGACCTGCCTGCTCTGTGTCTCCACCCCTTCTACCAGTCTTGAAGTCACTTTTTCTTTGTATCCTTAATTCTAGGAATTTCGTTCAGTTAAGTGGTTCTCAGGATGGTTGTTCTATAATTTAGCTGTAATTTTGATGTGATCATGGAGGATGTGAGCACAGAGTTTACCTACTCTACCATCTTGACTAGATGTCTTATATGTTTAATAACTCTCAAGGGAAGCTTTTCTCAACAGTGACTCCTGTATAACACAGTGGTCTTGTGCTGGTGAGTTAAAGCCAAAGCCAGAAGCTTGCTTTTTGGCTCATTTCCCTTCCTGAGTTGGGCTGACTTTTCTGTAATGTTACTTATTGTTAAGGTAAAAGAGGTAATGAGAGCTTGTTAAAATTATTTTTATTTTTTTCCCAGTCTTGGAATGGATATAAGGGCATTAGAGCTGCAAATTGAGACATTGGGTTGCCACAGTCTTTGTCCTTTCTTCCCAGTAGAACAGACATTCTTGTAAGGAGAGGAGAGTATAGTGATGCCAATTGCACTCCATCACAAGTAGAAGGCATAAATAGATTGATAGACAGTATGCTTACTTCCAAGTAAACTAAACCTTCTTCCCTAGATAATGCTTAAAGTTGCCTTGATAATTTGTGTTTACTACCACATCTCTATAAAGTATGACATGAATCTTAAAGATTTTATTTTTTCAGCAAGAATTACAGTGAACACATATGCTCTTGCCTTGAGCAAACTTAAGCATCTGTGAATATTTTTCTTTAATCCAAAGTATCTTCGAGAAATATTATTTCATTTTTTCCTGAATCACACACATTCTCTCTTCCTCCTCCTCCCTCCTTCCCTTTCCTTCCTCCTCCCTCTGTCCCTCCTCCCTTTCCTTCCTTCCTTCCTTCCTTCCTTCCTTCCTTCCTTCCTTCCTTCCTTCCTTCCTTCCTTCCTTCCTTCCATCCTTTTTTTTATCCAAGCCTTCCCTTAAATCTTTAGCTAAGCCAATGTCTGTGCTTTACTCTGCTGGAATCACTCTCCTTCCTCCCACCCCTTGGTCTGTAGTAACTCCCCATCACTGGTGCTATTTCATGGCCTGGTGGCCCCTTAATCATTTTTTTAAAAGTTGCTCAGATATCTCTGTGAAACCTACCTGTCCCAGGAGAGTTATTTGCCTCATCATTTGTGCTCCAAAGTACTATGAAAACCCTTCTATTACCACTTATCTAATTGCACTGTGGTTATCTGCTCACATCTGTTTCTCCCACTGGACTGTGATATCCTTCAGCACATGACTGTGCCTTTGTCAATCTTGTATCCCTAGTGTACAACCTAGTACCTAGGCACTCAATAACTGTTTGATAAGTGAATGAATCAAGAGCAGGATGAAAGAGAGGAAAGCAGAGAGCAGCATAAAAGAATTAGAGCAAACATACAAAGGACAGCGTAAAAGGCTTTCTGCTATCCTACTGTCCTTCCTTATATTCCTCGCGGAGGATGGTGGGCAGTTCATTGTAGACAACATCAGGCAACTTTGAAGAGGAACTTGTAACCGGTCAACAGGATGCAGTAAACCAAGTAAAATCACTGACTTGGTACACTTTACCTAAAAGGTAAAGGTTGTATCTGTGTGATGCAGAACTGGTGACTTGAGAATCACTTAGTTATGATTGTAACTTGTAGATGCAGTGATGATCTACAATAAGCTATAATAATGACATGTTATAATTTATGACTTACTTACAAAGAGGAAGATTTCTATTGCATTAGATACTTTCCTACATTATCGATACTCATCTCAGGAACCCTTATCATTTTCACAATTCTCTATATTAAGAAAAAAAGCTAAGAAAGTATGAGTACTTCATGCTAGGCCAACAACTGTTAAGTGTTGAAATACTCCAACCTAGCTCTATCACTTGAGGCCAGAATTGACTCTTGCCAGAGATCCGCTCCAGAAAACTTCCCCGAAAACAACAGCTATACAGCAGGGGTAGATTTCCTCTCATGAGTGACCAAATCAGGCTCCAGTTGATTCTAAGAGTCACCGGACTCATGATTTGCTGCCTTCAGAAAGTCTTTAATCTTTTCCTAACAGAGTTTTATTAGAACTTTGGCTAAAGGCTACATTTTGCCAGTATCACCAAGCTTAGAGTATTTTTGGATTTTAGCCTGCAGGACATTACTACAAAATTGCTCCAGAGTTTTATTTACAGCCTTAAGGAAGGGAAATGCCTCATGCCTCACATTCTCTTTTCTTGCCCAAAGTCCAGGTGAATATCTTTGCTGCCTGTTCCTCTCATGTATGCTCATTTTAGGACTGTGGTTCTTCTCAAATTCATCGTCCCACTTCTTTCTCCCCTCCCCACCATTTTCTTTCCTTCCTCTGATACCTCTGTATCATGGTAAACAAAGCTTCTGTACCCTCATTCTCTTCACAGAACACTTTCTCCACCTTCTTATTTGTCTGAAGCCAGAATCCCCCTGAAGGACGCATACCTTTCTCCTGTCCCCATCTATGGAGTCAAGTGGCTGATTGTTTTCTCAGGCTGAGGCGCTACAGGTGAGTGCTGCCCTGGCCCAGAAGTTCCCAACTGAGTTCTGACCCTTCAGGCTTTGTTTAAAAATCTCTGCTCCTACTCTTTATTTTTCATTTTTCATTTATTTTTATTTTTTTTAATTTTTAAAATTAAATTTATTGGGGTGACATTGATCAATAAAATTCCATAGGCTTCAAGTGTAATCTTTATTTTTCATTGTGATTTTTATACTTTTCTTTGAAGGTGGGGGCAATTTTTTCATGCTTTCGATTTTCTTCAGCCATTGGCAATTCTATAGATACTCAACATATATATTTTTTTTTAACAAATAATAATAATGACAAAATCCTTCTCTACTGAGACTCCTTTTTTTCATTCCCACCACCTACTTCTGCTCAGTTTGATCTGGTGTATTCTGTTGTTCTTACTAACTTTTTCTTTTTTGCTGTTTTTCTTTTTTTCTAATTAATTTTAACCTTATGTATTTAGAGCATTTAAGAATAAAATTTCTCTCAGATTTCTACTGATTGCACTGCATCTCAGAATTTTGATATGAAGTATTTTTCTTTATTTCAGTTATGATTTCTTCTTTGATCAATGCTTTTAGAAGTGTTTTAAAAATTTATAATATATGTTTTAAACATATATATTTATTTTTGTTTTATAACAATTCCATTTTAGTCAGAGTATGCATTCTGTACGATATGTATTTTTTGGAATTTGTAGAAGATTACCTAGTTTTTGTCCCTCCCCTACTTTTAAAGTATGATCCATGTGTGTCTGAGAAGAATGAGAATTCTCTAGTTGTCAGATCCAGGGTTCTATATATGTCTTTAAATCAAGCTTGTTTGTACATTTTACCAAGTTTTTGGTCTGCTTTACCTAAGAATAAAATGGAGAGATATGATGAAACTTCCCTCTATGAAGGTGGGGTATCTACTTATCTCTATAGTTCTGCTTTGTTTTTTTTTGTTTTGTTTGTTTTGTTTTTATTTTTAAGCTATTTTATGAGTACATAGGTCTTCTTTGTTGAACTTTTATATTAACTCGTGATACCCTCCTTCTTTTAATGTCTCTACTAATTCTTTCTATGGCATAAAATTAATATATATATCTTAACTTTTTTGTGGTTGATATGTGTTTAGTATACCTCTTTGCATCCTTTTACTCTTGACCTTTTAACAGCTTATAATCTAGGTGTGTCACTTTGGAAATACTATAAGGTTGAATTTATTTTCCAAGCTGAAAACCTTCCTTTTTTTGAAAGGAGGTTAGTTCATTATGTTTTACATTTGTTGATATTTGAACTTGCTTCCACCATCTTATTTTGCATTTTCTAATTGTCTCATGTTTTTATCATTCGTTTTTTTTTTTGATTAATAGAGGTGTTTTTGTTATCTTATTCCACTTCCACTTCTTTAGAAAAATAAAATCTGTTCTTATTTCTTTAGTAATTATTCTGATATTTTATGGTTTTTGATCAGCAAAGACTAATTAATCTTAAACCACTCCTAAAGAACATTAAAAATTCAGAACATTTTGAGATCATCTCTCATCTTTTATATACTATTGAGATCTAGAATACTATTGTGGTCCAATATTTTATCTTTTCCCTTTTTTAAAAAACCTTGTAAATAAAATACATTTTATTTTTTATAATGTGAAATTGTTTCCTAACCGATCACCTTGCTTTTATCCTGGCATTCCTAAGGTCTTTTCACAATAGAACAGCCAAAGAATCTTTTGTCTAAAAAGAAAAAAAAGAAAAAAAAAGAAAAAAGAAAATGAAAAGAAAATAAAAAACAAAGAACAAAAAAACTTCCGTTTTAACAAAATTTATAATATATGTAGAAAAGTACACAGACCTTATGCATAGATCTTGGTGAATATTACAAAAAGAATACATCTGTGTTGTGTGTTCCTTTTTATTGCTGAGCAGTATTCCTTTGTATGGATATACTACATGCTGTTTGTTGTTTATCCATCTACATTTGAAGAATGTGGAGGATGATTAGGAAAAAAACCTGCTGTAAATATCTAGGTACAAGTTTTTATGTGAAATCAATTTTCCTTTTTTTTTTTTTTTTAGTCATTATCTAGATGATGTGAGTTTGTTGGGTCATAGGGTACATACATGATTAACTTTATAAGGAACCGTCAAACTATCTTCCAAAATGATTGTACCATTTTTGATCCCCAGCAGTATGAGAGCCGCAGTTCTGCTTCTCTGTCAGAACTTGGTAGTGCTCTTTCCCGTCTGAATAAAAATGGGTAGCATCACATAATTTTAATTTGCATTTCCTTAATTAATCATCTTCTTATGTGCTTATTTGCGATTCATATATTCTATTTGGTAAATTGCCTATTTGGAATTTTCACCAATTTGTTTTATTGGGTTGTTTATTTTATTCTGTTGTGTTTGGAGAATTGCTTTATAGTCTGAATAGAAATTCTTTGTCAGAAACGTGATTTGCAATTGTTTTCTACCTGTCTGTCTTTCCATTCTTTGAAGACTGTATTTAGCAGAGAAAAGATTTTAATTTTGATAAAATATAACTTATCAATATTTCCTTTTACAGAGTGTACTTTTGGCGGTGTATCTAAAAAATCATCAACAGACCTTAGATTATGCAGATCTTCTCTTATGTATTCTTCTAGAAGATTTATAGTTTTATATTTACATTTAAGTCAATGATCTGTTTAGCATGAATTTTTGTGTAAGATGTAAGGTGTAGATTGCCTGTTGACTAGCGCCATTTATTAAAAAGACTAACCTTTTTCCATTGAATTGATTTTACATGTTCGTCACAAATCAGTTGACTGCCGTATTTGTGAGGGTTCCTGGGCTATTTTATTTCAATGATCTATATGTCTATCCTTTACCAATACCACACTTTACTGATTATCATAAATGTATAGTAAATCTTGAAAAAGGGTAGTGTGATTCCTTGAGTTTACTTTTTCTTTTTCTTTCTTTCTTTTTTTTTTTTTTTTTAGAATAGTTTAGCTGTTCTAGTTCCTTTTGAATTAACTTGTTGGAATCTACAAAAGTCTGCTAGAATTTTCACTTGTATTGTTAACATCATGGATTAAACTGGAAGAAAATTTAGCATTCAGTTTTCTAACTCATGATTTCAATATATCTTTCCATGTATTTAGCTCTATGATTTCTTTCAACAATGCTTTGTAATTTTTAGCATACAGAACTGGAGATTATGTTTTTAAATTTATATCTAAAGACTTCATTTATTTTGGTGATATCGTAAGTGGTATTTTGAAAAACTTCAAACTCATTGAAAGCATATAGAAAAAAAATCAATTTTTGTATATTTACCTTGTATCCTACAGCTTTGAGAAGATCATTTACTAGGAGTTTTTGCGTTGATTCTTTAAGGAGTTATTTGTAAGGAGAGCAAATTTTATTTAATCTTTTCAAGAGTCATAGCTGGTTGGTTGGTTTGTTTTTGCCTATTACACTAGCAAAGACTTCCAGTGTCATATTTAATAAGAGTGATGAGAGAAGACATCCTTACCTTGTTGCAGATCTTACAGAGAATGCATTAAGTTTTTCAGCATTATTTATCATGGTAAGCTTTTTTTTTTTTTTAAGATAGTCTTTTTTTTTAGGTTAAGGAAGTTCCCTTTATTTCTAATTTACTGAGACTTTTATCACAAATGGATGTTGAAATATGTCAAAAGCTTTTCTCCATGTATTAAGATGGTCATGCGGTTTTTCTTATTTAGTCTCTTAATATGGGGATGTATATTGGTTAATATTTGATCGTTGTACTAGGCTTGAACTCTCCTGAAAAAAACACCCACTTAGTTGGGATGTATTATCTTTTATATGTATTGTTAGCTTTAATTTGCTCATATTTTATTGATGACTTTGGAGTCTATGTTCATATGGGATATTAGTTTATAGTTTTCATTTCTGTGCTTTTGGAATTAGAGCATGCTTGCTCATAGAATGAGTCATGAGTTGCTATCCCCTTTTCTATGTTATGGAAGAGATAGTAAAGAATTTTTATTTGTTTTTTAAATGTTTAATATAATTCAGCAATAAAAATACAGTTTTGGTCTTTCTCTTTTTTGAATATTTTTAACTACAAATTAAATTGAATAAGTATAGGTTATTCATTTCTTCTCAAGTACAGTTTAGTAGTTTATATCTTTAAAGAAACTGACCCATTTTATGTATGTTTTGAATGCATGCAAATAGATTGTTTCCCAGTATTTCTTTATTACGCTTTTAAGGTCTGTGGAGTCTATAATGATATCAACTCTTTTATTCCTGATCTCTATAATTTTCATTTTTTCTCTCTCTCTTTTTTTAGTTTGGTCAGGTGTTTATCAGTTTTACTGATTTTTCAAAGTACCAGCTTTTATTTTACTTTTCTATTTTTTGTTTTTGATTTCATTGGTTTCTGCCATTATCTTTATTATTTACTTCCTTCTGCTTAATTTGTTTGTTTAGTATGTTAGCCTTTTTCTAGTTTCCTAGTGTAACCTTAGATTTGACTAAGAACTTTCTATTTTCTAATTTGACATTTAATAGTATAAAATTCCCTGTAAGTATTGCTTTAGCCTCATTCTACAAATTTTGCTATATTTTCATTTTAGTCAGTTAAGAATATTTTTTAATTTCCTTTGAGATTTCCTCTTTGATCCATGTATGCTTAGAAGTATACTATTTAATTTTCAAATACCTAAGAATGTTCCATATATTTTTCTTATTAACTACTTCTTTCATTCAATTATGATCTGGAAACATATTTTGTGTGAATTTCAATGTGGAATTGAAAAAATGTTTTTTATATACACACTTTGTATCTATAATATAGTGTTATCGTTGGTAGAGTATTGAGGATTCTCAAGGTACCATTGCTAGACAATCTTTTAGTTTCATTCTTATTCTAATTCAAACTCCTGGGTACAAGTAACATATTCATTTTGAAAACTCTAAAATCTATCTGCAGAATAGATATTTTTTCTATATTCCAGGCTTTTGTGTGCACTCAAGTATTTTTCTAACTTTTTTTCTTTGCTGTCACAAGACTTCGAATTCAATGGGCCCCCAAATAACTTAAAACAAAATTATTCTTCCTACTTTGGTAAGTATTATCTTCATCATCTACCCAGTCGCCTAACCCAGATGCATATGGTTCAACCTTGACTCCTTGCTTACTTATCTCGCTTTCAAATAGGTCATCAAATACTGCTTATTTTCATTTCACCTCCATAAAAAAAAAAAAATCCTTATTATTTCTTAACCGTTTTTTTCAGTAGTATTGTAATTTTTTCTTTGTCTCCATATGTAAATGTCATTCAGTTTAGTTTTCATAATAGTATTGATCTATTTGAAATATAAATTTAGCAATTGCCACTTGCCTCTCCCTCCTTAAATTTTTCTGGCCTTTAATTGCCTCAAGTATGTTAGAAGAAATAAGCAAACAAACACCTTAGACTCACACAGTAGGTTGCTGAAAATCCAGCTCCTTCCTACTTTACCTCAGTTTTATAATCATTCTTTTATTCTTCCATTTTCCTACCCTCATTTGAAATAGTTTCATCTTTTATGCATTGCTTTTGTTCTATAAATGTACATTTAACCACTTAATATATCATATTGCAATTGTTTGCTGTTTTGTATACCTCCCCTATTGGATTATGAGATCTTTCAGGATAGGGGATGTAATTTCATCATCTACATATTCCTTCCTATACTCATCCGTGTGTCTAACTTGTAATAAATACTTAATAAATCTCACTGTGATTGAGTAACTAAATGAATGATTTATTGAATGAATGAATAAGCAATTGAGCCAGGACTGGAAACCACACATTCTACTTCCAAGTAACACACTAAAGTTATTTTTAGTAGAACAATAGTTAGGTACTGCCTTATATACTATTTCAGTAAAGAACAGGTCTTACTTTATAATTGGGTAAAATAATGTTTGCTCTTTGATTTTACTTTTTAACCTTTTTGGCTATGGAAGCAATTGTTCCAATGTCTTAAATAACTATTCTGCAAGTGTGTTAAAGTCTAGTCTTTCTTTCTAAAGGGTGTAACCAATAGCTAAATGTGTTGCTTTGCACTTGCCCCCATAAGAGCTTGGCTAACCACTTTTATGCCATCTCACAGCCTCATGTCATATTGCTACCACATGCACCTTTCCATTTCCTTCTTCACTAACTAGAAGAACTCAGTGTTTTCTACAACTCATGAGCTCCCTCCAGTTAATTTATAAAAGGTTAAATAAAAATGTCCCAGTTCAAGTTAAATAACAAAAGTCTTTAATTAACTGATTCCTACTCTTTATTTCACAAATGTCAATGAGTTTCCGATCTACACAACCGCACTCCTAACCTTTTGGGCAGAACTTTGCCAAAACTATTTAAATATTTAACTACATGAAATTCATCTTTTTTCTTTATATAATAACAAATTTTCACCAAAAAATACCTTTAAGTCATTAGCCCAAACTAAAATCTTACAGATATTGAATTGCTATAGCATGGTGAAGCTGTAGAATTTAACACATAGGTGCCATAGGTTATTCAGGATGTCCAATGAAGTGCGGTACTTGGATATCCTAATAAAGAATTTAGGTGACGATTTTGTGGTGTAAAAGTTTTGAAACACTACCTCTTTAGATCTGTTGGCAAGGATGAATTATGGTGGGTTTGTAAAAGCATCAGGGCAATCCATTAAGCATAGAGGTTAGCCACATAGTAAGCTCTTATATGCTAGCCTTTATAATTACTCTTTTTATTTAAATTTACTCTTTAAGAAGTTGTAAAAATGAATGCATCTTTTTTTAATAAAATTCTTACTAATCCTAGAAAACAAACAAACAAAATGAGACTTTTGCTATTGTTTTTCTTGTTAATTCTCTTTCTTTTGGTTACTGAATTGTATTCCACAGTAATCTACATTGTGAATATCAAAGAATTATTTGGTCTCAAAAAGGACTGTTGTGAAAGCCCTATTTGGGGCCTCCTATTTAGTTCTACAACCAACTCAACATTTTCAGCACAAATTATAAGAAAAAAGAGAGTTAAATATTAACTATTATTTTTCCTTTTCTTCCCATTTTTTGACAACTGTGTGCATATGCCCCCTTTCCTGAATGAGGAGGATAAATGATAAATATTTTCATTAATTGAAATGGCACATTTCCTCTTAGGGATTAAGTTAATTTTCTCTTCAAAATGTCCATCTCTACCACCTCATGGTCTTCCCTTAATTTCAGATGCTCATTCACAGAAAAAGGCAATATTCTGCATGGAGTAATAAAAATAAAATGTAATGAAGATGGAAAATCAGATCTGGCATTTAGGAGACAGTTTTAATATGCCACAAATTCTCACATCCTAAGACTGCCGCAGAGTTAATAGATTTATTATATGTCCTGCAGAATCATGGTGCAGAAATAACTGATAAGGAAATAAATGAGCTAAAACATAGTTAAAACGCTTCCTTTGTAGTAATTGATTAAAATTTGGTTCATGGAGTTTTATTTATGACTGATGCAAAACAAGGAGTCAAACCAATTAAGGTCATTAAAGTATCCAGAGAACCTTACTCCAAACATCATGTTTACCTTTGCTTTCAATTCAAAATAATTATTTTCTGCTCACCTGAATTTTCCACTTCACTCACCCTATTTCTCAAACAGAAAATCTCAGAATGCTTTCTCATTATTAAATTTGCTTTGCTCTCTCTCTCCTGTCCTGATTCCCTATCTGCTTTTCTCACCACACCCTCACACCCAGCAGATCTTCTGAAAAGCAGCTTTATTTAATTACCAATTTAGCACCTTCTCTTTGGATGGTTGTCTGCTGAAAAACCTGCCATCTCCCCAGCTTTTCTTTTCTTTACCTAAGAGAATCACTTTCACAGATAGTCTGCAACCATATGATGACAAGTGATAATCCTGGTTCTGACCCTTTAAACTATATCCCCCACCTCTTTTCTTCACTAAACATGTGATTCATGTGCATTCAGCTCTGTTAAAAGAAATGCAGCCCAGGGGAGGAAATCGCTTCACTGCCCTCCACAGTGGTCAGGAAAATCCCAGAGTGCTTCATTCAGTGCTGGCTCCACTTTTTAAAAGGGACATTGCCAACATGAAGGTAACCAGTAGAAGGTGTCCAGGATCTTCAGGAGTATTAAAAGCATATCAGAAGATAGCTGGAGGGAAGTAAGGCTCTTTAATGTGGAAATGAGATTTCAGAGAGGTCACGTGTGCTGCTTTTCCTTACCTGAAGGGATTTAATTCTATTCTACATTTCCTCAGAGGTCCAGACCAAGTCAGCGAGAGAAGATTGTGTGGAGGCCACTGTCACTCAATATAAGGAAGCAAGTCCTATTGACTCTACTTCTGCAACATATCCTGATCACTCCACTTCTCTTCCCCAGTTCAAGATACCATTAGTACTCACGCCAGCTGCTTTAACAGCCTCCCACGTGGTCTCTCTGCTTCCAGTCTTTTGCCTCTCCAATCTATCTTCTAAAGAGAAGCCAGAGAGATACTTTTAAAACCCAAATCAGGTGGAACATTCCCTGCCTAAACCCATTCTAGTGTCCTGTTAGTATAAAAATATAAAATCCAAATTTTTTCCCATTGCCTACAAGGCCTTAAATGTTCCAGTCCCTGCCTACCTTTGGCCCTCCTCTTCTCTGTTGCTCCATGTGTGCCAGCCATACTGGCCATCTTTCTTCTCTAAGAACATGATGCACTCCTTCCCAATTTCA
This sequence comes from Eonycteris spelaea, assembly GCA_003508835.1. NCBI lineage: Eukaryota > Metazoa > Chordata > Mammalia > Chiroptera > Pteropodidae > Eonycteris > Eonycteris spelaea. The sequence continues at coordinate 8,355,174 of PUFA01000062.1, forward strand.
GACCTTTGTATTGGCTGTGGTCCCTGATGGAACACTCAGGCCCTACAGATGATCATTGCTGTGTCCTTCTTGTCATTCAGCATCACCTTCTAAGAGAGGCCTTACCCTGCTACTCACCCTAAAGGAACTCATTCTAATTGTTGTGTTAAGTCTTTATTTTATTTTTCCCTATAACTCCTATCGCTCTCTGAAATCACCCATTTTACTTTTTTTTTTTCCTAACTGCAATGTTAGATTTATGAGAGCAGAACTTTTTTGTTTTATCACTATACACCATGCCTAGGACAATTGGTGTCTGACCCATGATAGAGAAACTGTAAAACTTTATTAGACTTGTTTTCCTCTCTAGCCACTTATATTCTAAGATTCTATGATTCTAAGTCTCATCACTCTTAATTTCATTATACCCAAAAACAACTTCAGTGTGGCTTATTTCTTCAGTGAATGCTTATTTACATTTAAATATTGTTATCAGCAACATATCCCTACCTCTTGTCCTGGAGACCCTCAGCTGTGTGAATTTCTAACTAGTTTCTGTTGGGCAACATTGTGCCAGCGATTTTGGCTCTTTAAATATCTTTCTATACAAATTGAGGATAATAACAGTGCCTCATCATAGTGTGTTTGGCTGAGTAAATGAGAAGAAATATGTATAGTATTTATACATGTATAGATATAGAAATATGTATAGTATTTCTATACATATACATATATACATAGAAATACATATAGTATTTATACAGGTACCTGGCATATGCTGTATTCAAACATTGGCTATTAGTAATAATAGCAGTTTTAATGTTTTTACGCAATTGTGCATCTGTCAGGCAGGTCCTTTTATGTGAGAATAAGTCAATACCATAGTGAAGTCAATATTGGCCAAGAATTAAAGTATGCCTTTAAGGTTGTTTAGTCCAGAAAAAGAAATGTATACCATTTTTCAATGCTATCCTTTTTAAACTTATATGTTTATTTTGACATGTGATAGGCTTTCTAGTGACTTCAGCAAGGGGTGGCGGTTGAAAGAGTATTTCCATATTTAACCTTTATATAACTAGGGAATTTTCTCATTCTAAGAAACTCTGTTGCAAAAATTAGAATTTACCATGATGGTAAACAATCATACTCATTGTATATGTATTCTAAGTTGTTTTACTTGCATGTATTGTTTTTATGATGAAAAAAGGAAAAAATTACATTGATGTTCAATATAAAAATGAAGTAGATAATTTACAAATACCAGTAACTATGTAACATTATTTAGCAAAAGAAACAAACTCTACATATTCTTTTTTTTTTTAAAGAAAAGTTTTATTAGAAAGTACACTTCCAGAAATGGAAGGAGGCCTGAGCAAGAGAAGCATGGTTCAAAAGGCTACATGTTCTTATCTGAATTCATATAGAAGCCAATAAATCCACACATAATTATGTATATCTACTGTTACAAGCCACCTTAAGTATCAACTCTTCTTCATTCATATGAATAATTAGAATAAACTTTAAGTTTTTTAAAAAGTATTTTTGAGAACTATCACATTTCTAAGGACTACATACCCTTTCTTGATTGATTTATTCTTTTAAATCATGAATCAATGAGATTGCTTTTCTGTTTTTCTTTGTAGGGCATATAAAGTAGCCAGCCCACAATTTGCAGCTCATGATTATCCTTACCTCTTGTCAAGGAATAGCAAAATTCCAGTGCTGTCAAAAAGTGTTAGCAACTGTGGACAATCTTTGACTATCTGTAGTCATATTTACATTCTTAATGTTATTGATATATAATGCTTGTTGGAAAGGTACATTGGTCTGATCCTATGAAGCAAAAACCTCTCCTTTTAAGGACTGGTGATTACTTAGTTTGCATTGCACATTGTATTTCTTTAGCATGGTGACTATGATTTTCTCAGCAAGGTAGACTTGACTTGTAAGAAAGTAAATTGGAAAATAAACCAAATTATTTTCAATAAGAATTTAAGAAAACATGCTTGCAGGAATTTCAAGCACCTACGAGTTATATATATAGACTGAATGTCTAACTAAGCTCCTAATTTCTCTGTAAACATTTATGATTAATTAATCTATAAACTATCTACCCATTTTCACATCTGGGTATACACAGTAATTACTAGTAATAATCAGGTATTTCACCAAACATTTTTTTAGCACAAAGCAAATACAGTGTCCCTGCCTCTTTTATTTAATTCTTAGTAACTAAAGTCAAGTATGTATTTTCCAAAATTTAATGAAACTACCATCAAATAGAATGTCAAGGTGCCAGCTGTCTCCTGTTTGACTTTCTGAAGCTTTATTTATTGATTAAGTGGCTTACATCTCTACAAGGCCACCACACACTTTTGTAAGGCCTTGACCACAGACCATTCAATTGCTTGGCTGTTAAATTTTCAGCAGGCAGTGGCTATTTGAATACAATCTTCTAAAAGTCCAATCTTCTGATGTAAGCCACAATAAATCAGTGGATAGATTCTTAACCGTCCTAGAACTCAACCTAGAGAAGCAATTTTTATGCTAAAGAGTCATAACAACAACTGAAAAATGATTCAGGAACAGCAGAATATGCTTACATAAGGATATTTTAAGCTTTGACTAAGTCAGAGTTTTATGTTAAAGATACTCATGAACCATGCTTTACATACAAAATAATACCAGTAACCTGCCACGCAAGGGTATCCTGCTAAGGAACAATTTTCTAATCAGGGATATTGTATATACAATGATCCAACTAAACCTGGAAGTTTCCTGTGTATGTGAGGGAGTCTGGCAATGGCACCTACCACTCTCGATAGGAAGCTCTTGATATGACTGCTAGGAGGGTGTTCCCTCTCCCTTTCTTGGCTCCTCAGGCATTGTCTTTTGTCTGTACCTCCCTTTTGGGTATCTTTATTTTAAACAGTGGAAGTATTTGGATATAGTTAACTGGGTTATAGGATTAGGGATAAGGGCTATTGAAGCATTCTTAGAGTTAACAAGGAGGGCCCATAGGGGCACATATACCTTGATCCCTTGTACTAATGAAGAAGTATGCAATGGGCTCTGAACTTTCTTCTAACCGAACCATAGGATCTCAGTGATGTCACTTCAACTTCTAAGGCAGGTAATAAAAGATGTGGAAATGGAAAAGATGGAAAGAAAAAGAAGAAGAAGAAGAAGAAGAAGAAGAAGAAGAAGAAGAAGAAGAAGAAGAAGAAGAAGAAGAAGAAGAAGAAGAAGAAGAAGAAGAAGAAGAAGAAGAAGAAGAAGAAGAAGAAGAAGAAGAAGAAGAGAGAGAGAGAGAGAGAGAGAGGGAGAGAGAGGAGCTATGTATGCAAAACCTTGAGAAGAAACTTTTAGACTTTTATCATAATTTTAAAATAATAACATTTACTATTTACTAAGAAGGCAACTTACCATGGCTAAAACATTGAGAAAGAGAGAAGTTTCCTCAACAATGCAAAGGTATATAAGTGACAAAATGAACAGTTAAATTTATAGAGACAGATAAAATGAGAATAAGCAGAGATAGCCCAATGATGATGTCATCATAATGAATAATATTAAAGTGCTTGTTTGTGTTTTTCATTGATAAAACAATGATCATTTTATACCAAATTTTAATCAAGAGGTACAACCTAAATGATGAAACAAGATAAGGCAAAGTTATAGTTATATGCTCTAAATTAGTTGAATAGACACAGATGGCATTGGACTCCACTGGCAAGTTGAATACTTGGGACATCTGCGTCATTAATCATGATTCTCTTCCTATTAATGTGTAATGAAGAAATGACTTATTTTCTATCTAAAAGAAGGCTATCCAAATGGAGATCATAATTATCTACGAACATGCCCCTGGAATATTTGACACACAACAAGAAAAAACAATGGTATAGTCAACTAACTGTAAATCTGTGAGTGGACGTATAAACATGAAGTTCCATACCTTGGAAACACAGTAAGAGAGAGATTACAGAAATAACATAGGCAAAAATAGGAATGGGGTAATTCGAATGATGTATCACACCCACATAGCTAAAAAGCTGGGTAGCAAGCAGTGCTAACTACTGTCAGTAGCTGCTGGGGTTACAAAAAGACACACACATAATGGTAAGGAAACGTAGGTACCTAGAGAGATATCATGTTGAAGGATATTGTCCAGTTTACAAATCTGAGCTCCAGGATCCTAGCCAATCCTCTTCAAGGAGGGATATACATATATATCTCCCTGTGCGAAAGTCCCTGGAATATTTTTGTCTGTTGTTTTGAGCATGTTGATATACACACAAAAAAGAGACCATTTTAATGACTATCGTCTTCAATTAACATAATCGAACAGTCACGAAAGACTGCAATTCTGAACATTCTGTTAAATTGGTTGAATAGTTCTCTGGCACCACCGTGTGTGTGTGTGTGTGTGTGTGTGTGTGTGTGTGTGTTCGCATGTATGTGTGTGTATGTAGATATATCTTGGTACAGGACTAGGTGTTTGGGAAGTGGGAGAGTGGGAGTATAGGAGGGGCCAATGGAAGCGGTGAAAGCTCTTGATTAAGCTGGAATTAAATCAATTAGCAAGAGCACACATGAGGAAATAGACTCGATAGGTATTAAATGTATGTTGTATACTGGACATGTCATCATATGCTGTACATGTTCTATCTCATTAAATAATAAAGCCATTTTAACCATTTACTACTACTCTTAAAGCTGTTCTCCATTATCACTTGATAACATGTTCTCTGCCCTTTAAGCTGTCCTGAATATCCCTGGAATTTTTTTTGTCTGCCACTTTGAACACACCGAAAAAAAAAAAAGCCATGTTAATGACCATCATCATCAATTAGCATTTATCAAATAGTCACAAAAAGAGTGCAGTTCTGAACAATCTGTTAAACTCGTTGACTACATGTGTCAGTTTAAAATACATTTTAATGCTATGCTCTAATTAAGAAAATAATATATAATAATATCAAAAAGTGAAAAATATTGAAAAGCATAAAGAAGAAAGTAAAATCATTCAGAAGCCATCACCTAAATTTTATTGTTATAATATTTGACAAAATCTGACCAATATGTATCTATCAGTGCATTTCTTTTCATCTTCATATACATGCACATTTTAGCACAATTGAGACATGTGCTATATACAATGTTATAGTATATTTTTCATTACCCTTTACTTTTAAGCAATTTCTTATGCAATAAAGAACTTATAAAACATAATTTTAATGTTTATACTTTATATACAATTATATGTGTAGCATAATTTATTTAATTATTCATAGGATACTTTTATATATTACTTTGTTGTTTTAAATAATACAATAGTGAATGACTCCCTTGCTTCCTTTATTTATTTGTTCATTCAAAAGCAGATTTTTATCAAATGCCTCATGTGTCAGACACTTGTATGTCAGGCACTGTGCTGGGTTTTGGAGGTAACAAAGTGAATAAATAATGAAGATGGTCTTTCAAAATAACCAATTGTAATAAAGTATGATAAGTGCTAATGTAATATATATGTAAATCTATGTTTACATTTATGATCATTTATTGACATGATATTATAGAAAGATTATTAGGTCAGTGTGAATAAACATTTTGAAGTATTTAGATGTGCACTGCCTAACTGCTTTCCAGAATGAGTTTATCATTTACAAATACATTGGCACTGCGTTGATATTACATTCTCACTAAACCACTACTAACATATTATGAACGTTTAAAAGATATTTGCAAGTTTAATAAATAAAAATTGTATTTTATAACTGACTTAATTTCTCTCATTTCCTTTTTTGTGATGTTAAACACATTGTCATAGTTTTTTCTATATATATTTTTACACTGTTAGTTCATTATCTTTTCATTTTATCCCATTGGATTATTTGTGATTTTTCTAATCAATATGTGTGTTCTTTACATAAAGTAATTATCTTTTTTTGTGATACAATTTTAGTAAATAACCATTCTCAATTTGTATGCCCTTCAATTTTGATTTGATAGTTTTGGATAGTTTTGATACACATTAAATTTAAAATTTTAAATGATTATTTTGATATTTTATTTTGTGATTTATTTCCACATAGAATTATATTTTTTCACAAACATTAAGTTGAAGATTATATTTGTGTTTCTCATATTCATTCAGTTATAAAGAGAGTTTATTATCTAGGTCACCATAAAGTGCATAGGGCTTATTAATTGGCATTGAAATGGGTCAAGGTAAACATCAGGATTGTAGGGAGCTCTGGCAAGCCACTGGTGCTAGCATCTCCCTTGGATAGCAACTCTCTCTGGGTATATAATTCCCCCTTACAGCTTGGCCTTGGCATGACTCCTCATAGTCCTGAGTTCAGCCTCTCTCTCTCTCTTTATACATGTTTTTAATATCAGATATTATTGCTAACTGGCTGAGGTTCTTTATGTTTCTCTATTCAGATTCTAAAGAGCATTGCCCAGTTCATCTTTATACATTAGATCTCGATCCAGATTGTGGTCAATATATGCATTAGCTGTTCTTAAGTTGGGATCCACCTTTGATCACAGCTAAGACAAATACAAAAGGAGTGGTGGTGCCAGCGACTCAAGTGAACAGGATTTGCCTGTGGGCTGACCAACATCCCTGAGAATGGATTGTGCACGGCGGAAGTCCTGTGATTGGCACTGCTGTTGAAACAGTTGGAAGTAAGAATGTAACTTGGTAGTTAGGAGATCATAGTACTAAACTCAGCTGCCAACTAGCTCTGGGTCCTTATTACAAATCCCTTAATGTTTTTTAAAGTGCAGTTCACTCATCTGAAAAGTGTGATGATTGTACAGTCTTTAACGTCTTTCCAATTCCAAAATATCTACAATTCTTTTACATAATATTTGACCATTTGAAAAAAAAGTAAAGTAATTCTCTGTATTCCATAAAGCTGCTGGCTTTGAGTAGTAATCACGAATACTATCGTCAGTTAGCTGTATACTGAATGAATAAAGCAACAAAGCAACATATTTCAGAATATTTAAGTCCTCATGTAGTTTAAAGAACTGATATCCAGGAGGAACAAATATACAGTCCTTGGTTGATTATAAGGTAGTTTAGTTAATATTGTGATATAAGTAACCTAAATATTATCTTGGTGATTTCTTTTGAATTCAATAATAAAATTTACTAAATTCTTTAAAAGAACAATCAGCACAAATGCTTTTCAAACTACCAAACCTAACACTTAAATACAAAATCAGTAATATTGACAGAAAAATGCTTAAAGGAAAGTTTGTTATTTGGGGGTGATTAATGCTAGCTGCCATAAAAATACCCCCTAAATCTTATTATACCAGTAACCTGGTATAATAAGCATTTATTTCTGGATCATATCATAGTTTGGATTTTTGATGTGTAGCCTTTTGCATGATGACTGAAGGATTCTAGCTCTTTCCATTTGTGGCATCACTGTCTTCTAGGCTTTCTTGAAATTTCTCCATAGCTATTTTTTGCTTTCAGTTGGCAACAAGCAAAATGTGAGTGAGAGAGACTCTTGGCCAATAGTGGAAGAGGTGTAGAATCTTCCACTCACATTCTTTCAACAGAACCCAGAAACATGACCCTTCCCTGAATGTAAGGGGGTCGGAAAATGAAGTCTTCTTATGTGCCAAAGGGAGGAAGCAGGATTGAGACCATCTAGCCAGTCGGCCATAGTGGGTGAAATGTGAAATATATGCTAAAATGAAAATCAAGGGAGCGCACAAAATTAAGTTTTTATCTTATAGTTGCACCGATAATAATGAAACTGTCAAAAACAAATTTACTTCCGAGAAACTGAAAATAAATTTTCATATAGAAATAAAAAATCTTTTACTAAGATAGTTTAGGGTAATTTTCATTAATCATGGAAGAATGTTAGTAAATTTTGCACCGTATGATTACATTTAGCAGCAGATTTGAGTGTTATTTTTCTCAAAGTAAATGTTTTTTTCATAAATTCTTTATAACTGGATTTTAGATCTTAGGTAAATTGGCTGCGGAGAACATTGGCATTGTCTAGGAGGAAAGGTGTGTCAACATCAGAAGAGACACACATAACAAAGGGCTCAGGACAGTCAGCATATTTACATGATATTTGAACACAGATATCAGTCACCTTTTTATACTTTTTTTTTAGTTTCTTATAAGAAAACTAACAATAAACAATATTTCTTTTATCTTCTAATTTCATTGATTTTAATGTCATGACTTATTCCTCAAGGTTGATTTTTTTTTCTCCCTTTGTCTCCTTTCTACTTACCCATCATTCACACTTCTATGGAGAGTAAAATATTTTTCCTTGTGTCTATTTTTCTATTCTGTCTTTATTAATTTTTTGTTAAGGTGGCCAATCGATTTCTTAGCATCTTTTCCTTTTATTTTTATTTTTTTATTTTTTTAGGCGAGGCAACGCTTGGTTGACCTTACAGATTGCAAGGATCTTGTCAGTTTACAATCCCTTATTTTTTTTTTTTTATGCCTATAACACCTGGTATTCCTAGGTGGTCTCCCATCCAAGTACTAACCAGGTTCAACCCTGCTTAGCTTCTGAGATTAGACAGGATTGGACTTGTTTAGGATAGCATGGCCATAGACAGCATCTTTTCCTTAAGCTATATATCTGCTCCCAGGACTATTGTGACTTGACTATCAGTTATACTTACCAAATAATTTAGAATATGTTTAAAAAGTAGAATTTTAATTAGTGTTAATTAGATGACCTATACAAATTTTCTCATGCATGGAAAAATAATATCATTGTTTTATACACAGGGATAAGTTTTGACTGCATTCAGTTGTGTCATGCTATGCCTTGTTAACTAACAAAAAATAAAACAGTACTAAAATTCTGCTAATTGAAATGATTTTGATTTTTTATAGTATTTTGTTTTCTGTCCAATTGACCAATATTCGTATTCAAATTCCATATTTTACTAGATTCAAATATTTTGAAACTGAGGATAACATTCTTTTACTTCAAATGCTTGACATAATCCTTTTCTTCAAATGGATAGCATAGAAACAGTATCTTGCATCATTTTTCTTCCATATACAACCAGTGCCTTGTCAGAAAAGCAGAATATAAAGCTGATTCTCCATCATCTTGGTTACAACCAATTTGTCAATTATCTTCCTTAAGTTGTCTTCATTTTGTCATAATAAACCATCAATGATTCCAAAGAATGTTGAAATTAAAATATATTTAAAGAATCGTGGTCGTTAAGGTACTTTAGTACTTTACATTATGGAATGGTGCCTTAATATTTATCAAACTTTAACCCTATTAAGACCCTATTAGAGAAAAATATTATGAAATTTGCATTTCAATCTGAGTTTCACAGTTCTGAATATCATGAGATAACTGTTCGTAATGGAGTCATGAATTGAACTTTTGGTGAGAGTATCAGTATCAGATTTACAAAGTTTTGTGAAACAGAGTATCAGTATCAGATTTACAAAATCCACCAGTTTATTCCCTCTTATGTTGCAAATTACTAATGTAAAATGGGCAATTACACATGCATGCCCACTGTATTTATTTATATAGCATGTATAAATAAGTATGAACAGCCATATGATGAAATGCTAATTAACCATTAAATGATTTTGTAGATTAATACTTGCTAATGTGGGATATATACACCATATGTTTCTAAGTGAAAAACAAGCAGGCTCAAAGTAATATGTAAAAATAATTTTAAAAGAAAATATATGATTTAACGATATACTGAAAATTCTCAAAGTAAATACATGTTAAATGTTTATAACATTATGTCATTGTGGTGATGGTATTATAGGCAGTTATATCTCTGTGGTTTTCTGTATTTTCATTTCCGTTTTCAGCAAGTCGAATGTCTGTAATAAGAGGAAATGATAAATGTAATTAGAGAACATAGTATAGTCTCAGAAATGGCACGAATATAAATAAGTATAATACTGGAAAAAGCTACAAATACATTCATTTGCTTATTTAGTAATTTTATTTAATATTTACTATTTTAGACTTTGGGCTAAGTACTGAGGATGCACCTCTACCCTCAAGGTACCTGTTGATTTGTAGCAAAATGTTTAGGGCAATTCAGAGAAAGGACAGCCACCAGGTTTGTATGATACCAGAGAACATTGAGGGTCATTATTCGCATGAAAACCTCATCTCCTTGTAAATGACATCAAAGAAGCATCTGAAAAGCATCACAGCTGCAGGGGGAAAAAACCCAATTTCGGAAATTTTTAAATGATGATTAGAGTAATTGAAAACCCATTTTTCTATTTCATAAATAAAACATTTAAAAAAGGAAAAAGAGGCCTGGAAATGATACTATCTCAAACACTTACTGTTAATAATAGACTGTTATGGTTCATAAACATCAAATGTCTTCTACACTTCAATACGGTTTAACCTCTTGGATACAGACAATTATAGGACACACCCATGTTTCTGATTTCATTAGAAGATAAGAGGACTTCCTGTGCTCTAGGCACTGTCCCAGAGAAGACAGTGGGGGTTGGATCAGTATGAGCTGTCATTTCCCCCTCTTTGTGTAGTGTGGCCATAAGAACATTTCTCTTCAGTGGCCACTGGTGGGCTAAGCATGAAGGACTGTTCACTGCATTCCCTTGGAGCAGTATTAGAATACTGATTTGGAATTTCTAAGCTTTAAAAAATTGGTTTTCACAGAATAAGAGGTAATATTTTACATTAGCTCATCTTTATTATCCCAATCTAGTTAATTCCCAGGGGTGAGAATTTGTTTAAAATTAATTCATAATTTTAAATGTTTCTTGTGACCTAGAAACTTCTTTGTGTACTGCTTCAAAATAGATTTCTGTATATCTGCTATGGTGAAAGTTTTTAAAAAATACAATTAAAACATCAAACAAAGCGATCCAAAATTGTAGGATAACCTAACTTGAAAAAAATATTAGCTTATCCACCTAGGATGTGGGCTTACCCAAAGTTAGCATCATGGCTTAGATGATTTTGAAGGTCGGTGATTTACTAAAATAAATTTCATTTATTTGGTGATTTTTAAAATTGCAATTCAGTTTTGCTCTGGGTAGGCTTCTTTATATCTTGTCTTGTACAGTAATATGTTCTGAATTTACTCTTTTGATTCAGAGGCATAATCAATTTAGTTCCCAGGTGCAAATGGCCTATCTGCCTAGCATACAGGTCAGCAGATTTCTGTCAAAGCACATGTGGCTCATACAAACTGCTAAGTGATGCAGTGTGAATGAGGAAGTGATTCACTTAATTTTATATTAAACATTCTGTAATTGGACTATTTCTCTATGTTTTTTTCTTAAGGTCTACAATTAACCAGGCAATAGGATATGTTAACAAGAGCTTCATAAAGATGTAGTCTTCAGAGGAGATGGTGAAATGTGGCTGAAGATAGAAAGAAAAAGACTTGCAAAATTATGCCAGAAGTCATGTGTCTCTGACAGAAAAGCAGAGAAAATTGTAACAAAGAAAAAACTGGCACATCTCATGGTAGTTGGTAAAAATCTCAGAGGTCGCAAAGACCTGGTGTGATAAGATGTTTATGGATAACTGGAGAGGTGTATGATTACAGCACAGAGCCCCAATGAGAGGAGCCAGAGGCCCTGATTTTAGCATTTGGGGAATTTACCTAGAGAATGCAGTCAGGCCTGCTAACTTCAGGTTGCTCAAAACATTTCTCCCCTAATTCCTTTTGGCCTTTATATAATTCATGAAGAATCAAAGTAGGAAAACAATCTGATTAGGTATTTTGCTGTCAGCATGATGGCAAATAAATGTTCTGACCAAACACTCTTTTCAGCCTGATATAATGATACATATTATAGTACATGATTCATTTTAGGTGATGCTTACTGTGCAGGTGTGAATGTGTGTATGAGTGTGTGTGAATGAGAATGAGTGCGTGTATATGTATGTTGTGAAATAGATACAGAAAAAAATACAGGTATGTAGATAGAGAGAGAGAGAGAGTCAAACTGCAAAGCCTGATGTGGAGTAGGACTAGATTTCTATATATGAATTACTGAAATAACTATCATTTGTCTGGGTTTCTAGGATGATTTCCCTACAAAGTCAAATAATATTCCTAATTTGTTGATTCTGAAAATCCATATTTCAGGAATTTATTCCCAGAACCTGAAATTTTGTCTTTTATCCCAGCAATTTCACACTTCAAAGTGAAGCAATTTGCTATAATTTTTTCTGCTTTTGCACATTCAGTTAATTCTCATGGAACTTTGTCCTCTACTCTTATGCCTCACACCTGATGATGGTTCAAGACCAGGTTCAAGCGTCTTTTCCAAACAAAATCTTCCCCTACCTTCTAAGTGAAGTTGGTAACTTTCTTCTGTAAGTCATGTTTATGCATAGTATCACACACTCTTATATTCATTACATTGGATTCCATTTATTTTGTCTTTCTTCCCATTAGACAATAAGTACTAAGTGTATAGTTTTTTTCTTTTTTTCCTTTTCAAAAAATCTACCTTTCCCCTCCCCCTATACTTTATTCCTTATGTGTTTTAATAATTCTAGCATCTGGCACTTGAGGTTTACAGGGTCACTGTTGAATACGTGATTATATGAGTTTGTTTTGTCAGAGAAGGGGAACGCTTCAAGCACTGAGGGAGCATTCAGAGGAACAGAGGTGAAGGAGAGAGATACTTCTACGTGCACTGAGTTGAATTGTACTTCACAGTTTCATTTGGGGCTGACCCTTTGTGTCAGTTACCACCTGGGCTGAGCTCTGTGTACCTAAAGTCAGGCCCTTGATTTGCAACCTGGGCTGCTATTGCAAAACCCTTAGGAGACTCTCACTCTTAGAATTTACTAAAAGCCTTTTCTTAAGAGCTTTTCTGCTTGTTGCAACCACCTCTTATGATCTGTCTTTTTGTGGTAACTTTCCAGAGTCTTCACCAAATTTTTTTTTTTCAATTAACCCTGATGAATTTTTCAATGGCTAAATAGATGGCTTCAAGGTATTGAAGTAAAAGAAACAATGTTGGAAGAGGGAAAAAAATTCATTTTAGACATATACTTCTGAATGGGAGGGACAATTTACAATAGTTCTTCCAGTTAGTGACCATCAATGTCAACAGACACAATCCTGCTATGACATGGGGAGGGAATATTAAGGTAAAGTTTCAGGTTGATTTAAAAATGGGTATTTATATTTAAAGTTTTCTTTTTAGGAATATACTATCTGTAATTAACAATCTGCCTGCGAGAGACACGCACAATTTTCAACCTATTTAGGTACATTTTATAATGTATTCTGGGGAACTAGAAAGCAGTGAAGGCCAGTGTTAGGGTTGTCCTTCATTCTTAAAGAAGATACTGCCAAATTGTGGAATACTTTGCAATACTTGTGTGAAATAAAGATACTGGAAGACTCATGGTGCTCTATCTTCCTCACTTACCTGCTCCTATTTATTCAAAAGATGCATTGTTTGAGCCCTTTACTTATTCTTGTCTATTTATTGCCTAAATGTTATTATTGGAAGATTTTATCATATTAAATTTAAGACGTTTTAACTTACAATGTTGACAATTTTTTTCTTTTTTCTTTTTCTTTTTCATTTTTTTTTTTTACTACTAAAAGATTTATGTGAGTAAATTAGCCTCCCTAGCAAAATAGAAAGTTATCTCAGAAGTTTGGGATCATGGCATATACTTTTGCCCAATGAGCTGTGCTAGATATAGAATCCTGTGGAATTGAATTAGTTTGTTATAAATAGCCAAAAATGGAGTGTTGATGAGGGAGATACAACAGCAGAGTTGATCTCTGTTATAAGGGTAAAATAAAATAATTGGAAAACCTTTCCCAGTTTTTGACAAATTAATGGGCATTGCTGGCTCTTCTCTTGGATATAATTCTGTAGATTATAATTAGGATACAATTCTGTGACAGAAGTGATGGTATGGTTGATTCTGAAAAACTAAAATTAAACAACTGAGAATTCTTAGGAAGACATAAGCTGGTTGGTCTTCATATATGGAGAGAGAGAACAACCTAGATATAAAAAGAGCTGGGTATAAGGACAACAGAAGTTTGGGGAGGAACTTTTAACTTGTAGTTCTTGCTTTCCCCTCATTGCCCTGCATAGATTATTGCCTACAGTAAGGAGAGAAAAAAAATAGTAGCACCAGCCTAGCAAAAGCGACAGATGGTAGGAAAATAGCAGAATGGTACTTTTGCCTAACTGGGGTGGAGGGTGGATGACAATTTCTCAGACATTTTGGCTGACTCCTGACAATTAATTCCCTCCTCTCCAAGATCACCACCCAAACTACAGAGAAGGAAAGGAAGACCCCTCAAAAGTAGAGTTCTTACCTATTGTGGGCAGGGGTACCCAGAGAGTGGTTTAGCCCAGATTGTAAAGTTAGAAAATCTCAACTTGAGGTGCATCCCTCTACCCTATACCAGATAAAGGAGAATGAGTGGACCAGACATGTAAAATCAATATAAACAAAAACTTTAAATATAAGGAAAACATAATCAATATTCTCAAAGAGATAAAGTAAATGTTAGAAAGGATAAGCAGAATAATAATCTTTAAAGAAAAAATTAAATTAACTCAACAAATGAATTAAAATGTGAGAATGAGTACAACTGGGTAACAAATTCGTGAGTTTAAAAATTACATTGAAGAATTCAGAAAAGTTATCAGGAAGGTTAAAGAAAAAGAAGAGTAAAACAAATTAGTGAAAGTAAGTGGTGGAGAGAAGAAAGAATGGATATATTTCCCAGAAAATATAAATGTATGACAACATGCGATATTTACTGTGAGCAAGTCCTTTATGGCTAAAGCATCAGGGTGTGGAATTGGTGGTATATTTGGGAAGCAAGGAAACAGAAAGTATAGGGATTGTTGAAGGGGCATTTGTGTCATTGGACATAAAATTAAAACAATAATCTGAAATTGAGTTTTACAGCACCATTTATACCAAACCAAGTAGACTGAATTACTGTGCTGATAATGAGTAGTCACTGAAGGATTTTTAAGGATAAGAGTGATGTGACAAGTTCTGTATTTTACAGAAAAATATTTAGAGCTATGAAAGATGAAGTGGAAGATATTACTGGAGTCCAAAGGAAAAAAAAAATATGAGAATTTGAACTGAAGCAGAAAATGAAGAGCAGAGGATAAATGAGAGACTAATTTCAGAAATAAAATTGACAAGTTTGCCATGTACATTTGAAAAAAGGAGAGAGGAAGATTTAAAAATGACTTCAAAACTCTGCTTTTTTAAATTAGGAAACTTATTTATTAGTATACAAAAGGGAAAATGAGGAAAAAAGATACTGTCTCTTCAACTCTGTATATTTTTGAGATGCATATTGAATATTCATGTGATGATAAATAAAACTTATAAGAGGGAGGCTATGATTAAAGTTCAAACTGAGAGGTTGGTTAGAAATTGTAAAATGAAGAAAGGAGAAAGCTGCGGAAAGAATCCTGGGTGATACCAACATGTAAGAAGTAGAAGCAAGAGGTGAGTGTAAAAGAAACAGGCAAAAGAAGACTATGGCAGCATCGTAAAAACAAATGAAGGCTGGAAATATAAGGGTAATTATTGGTCTAAAATGTTACAATAAGGATTAAAAATGTGATAATCTATTTGGTAACTTTTTTCCATATAGCTTTAAAAAAGAGTTAAAAGTAAAAACAGACTACTCTTTCAAGAATTTGCATTGTGAAGAATGAGACAATATCAAGAAATAATGTTTTTTTTAAAAATAATAGGGGTAACTAAGCATGACTAGATATGGATGTTAAAAAATAAAAAGAGTTCAATGGAAAGGTAGAGGATGAAATAAATGAAACATTTGATAAGAAAATATTTTGAAAAAGGCACAGCATTGAAATTAAATTTATCTGAGCTGACACATAAATGTTGCTCTGAAAGGAAATCACCAACTGATTTGAAGGCCATGTGTAAACACAAGAGACCAAAAGTAGCCTAAACAATTTTGAAACAGAAGAAAAAAATATATAGGACTCATTTTTCATAATTTCAAAGCTTACTACCAAGCTACAACAATTTAAAAGTTGTGGTATAAAGATAGACACATAGACCAATAAAATAGAAATGAAAGTCCAGAAATTAAACCTTACATTTATGGTCAATTGATTCTGACAAAGATGCCAAGATAATTCAATGAAGAAAGAATAGTCTTTTTAAGAAATAGTGATGGGACAACTGGATATTAACATGCAAAAGAATAAATGTGGAACCTTAATTCACATCAGACAAAGATTAACTTGAAATGAGTCAAAAACCTAAATGTAAGTGCTAAAACTATAAAATTTTTTTAAAAACATGAGTAAATAATTGTGACTTTGCATTATATAATAATTTCTTAGCTATGACACTGAAAATGCAAGCAAAAAAAGAAAATATGATAATTGGTTTCCATCAAAATTAAAAATTTTATGCTTCAAATAACATCATTAAAAAATTGAAAAGAAAAATATTTGCAAGTCCTGTTTCTGATAAGAGAACTGTATGTAAAATATATGAAGAACACTACAGTTCAATAATAAAAAGGCAAATAATCTAATAAAAAATGAGCAAAGGATTTGCATAGATATTTCTTTAAGAAAGTCCGGAACATCCAATAAGCACATTAAAGAGCTCAACATTATTAGTCATCACAGAAATGAAAATCAAAACCACAATGACATATCCTTCACAATGCACTATAATAGCTATAATAGAAAAGACTGACAATAAAAAGTTGGTGAGGATACGAGGAAATGAAACCCTCATATTTTACTGGTGGGAATGGTACTTGGTGCAGCTACACTGAAAAGCATTTTGAGAGTTTCTCAAATATTAAATATAGAGTTACATATGACCTATGAATTCTACTCTTAAGTATACTCAAAAGAAATAAAAACATAGTCTACCTCAAAACTTAAATTCAGATGTTCATAGCAGCATTATTCTTAATAGCCGAAAAGTGGAAACAACCCAAATTTCCAAAAACTGATGAGTGAATAAACAAAATGTGATGTTTCTATATAACTATATAATGGAATATTATGAGACAGTGAAAAGGAATGAAGTACTGATGAATGAAATACGACATGAATGGACCTCAAAACAGTATGCTAAATAAAGGAAGCCCGTTACAAAAGATCACATAATGAATGATCCCATTTATATGAAATGTCTAGCCTAGGCAATTCTATAAAAAACAGAAAGTAGGTTAGTGATTGTCTAGGGCTGGATTTGGGGGTGGAGGGGGGTTGGGTGAGGGTCGATTGGAAATGAATGCTAATGGTTAGAGATTTTTTTTTTTTTGAGGTAATAAAAATGTCCTAAAATTAGATTGTAGTGACGATTACACAAGTCAGTAAATATACTAAAAGCCATTGAATTTTAAATGAGTGAATATCACGGAATGTAAATTATATGTCATTAAGCTATTTAAAAAGAGTGTACCCTATTAATGCTTTTCACAGAACATGTACTACTGGTTTAAGTAGAAGGGATTTTATTATTCTGGATTTTTTCCAAAGGTTACTCTTTGTTTGGGCCATATAGTGAGGGATTTTAATACTATTGTTTAGGAAGAACTACTAAACTGTGGTTTTAGGTTGTTAGACTGTTCTACGACTCTACCTCAACCGTTCTACAACTCTATCTCCATTCCTGGAGGAGTGAAACAAAGGCAATAGAACCAAACAGATTTTAAGGATGGACGTTCCATATTGTCTATCATTGAATATTTAGTCTGTTAACTTGATGGTCATTATGGACTAAAGATTCTTTTGTACTTAAATTCTATTTCTGCTTTTACTCTGAGATTATGGATAAAAATTAATGATATTTTCCAATTTGGCTCTTAGGATAAATTGGCCTGCAAATATTTAAGTTTTGCGTCTGAGGTCAGTGCACTGGTCAATCAGGCTTAGAGTGTTTATTGCTAGACAGAAAGAAAAGGATGATACGGTGATGTCAATCTCATTCATTCTACTGTGACTTACTTTAAGGGCTAAATTAATATTCTTTGACAGGATACTAAATTCTCGTTTTTAATTATAAACTAAGAAGACAGGATTACATTAGATAGTCTTTTTATTTATCTATTAGAATGCATGCATTTCTAAACACAAAGAATTTTAAAAATTATTTTAAACAACTGGGATTTTGAATTTCTTGCAGCTTAAATACCATAACACTCAGATTTTTAAAACAGAACCACTATCCTTGTTGTTATGGACTGAATGTTTTCATTTCTCCAGTATTTCATGTTGAAATCCTAGCCCCCACTATGATGATATTTGGAAATGCGGCTTTGGGAGGGAATTCGGTCATGAAGGTGGAACTCTCATGAATGAAATTAGTGCCCTTATAAAAAAGATCCCTGTGAGTCTTTTACTCGTCAAGATGTCAGCAATCTGCAGCCTAGGAACAGAATCTCACCAGAACCTGACTGTGCTGGCATCCTGAACTCAACTCCAGTTTTCAGAAACATGAGAAATAAATTTTGATTACTTATAAGCCACTCATCCTGTGCTACATGGGCAGCCTGTTATAGCAGCCTGAACTGACTAGGACACCAGTCAATTCCCTTGTATGAAAAAATATATAGTTTGTAGTTTGTGCAAATACACACCAAAAAAGGCATCTACTTAAGGTCAAATAGTATACAAACCCCTTTGTTTTTTAATAGAAATTATACTATTTGTTAAGTTAGTGTAAAAGATTGTTAAAAGAAGTTTCTTTTGTCTTAACCACATTTGATTATCCCAGAAATAAAAACCTTTGTTATAAAATGTTTAGGAAATAAAGCACTAGAAAGCAAAGCTTAGAGTTCTTATATGATTCAGAGTCAAACAGGAGACTATCTCCACAGTGAGCTGAAATTTTCAAGTGCCACACTCTCGGTGCAAGATTCATTGGAATAATACAGCACATAGTAAGTCACAGACCAGATCATAAGTTGTTTGTTTTCTTTACTCTTGAATTGGCAGTATAGCCCTCCTTACAGGAAAGGAAGACTACCATTATTGTAGTCTTCAAAATATTTCCCAAATAATTTTTCAAATGCAATGTCTAGCATGTTGTAAAAAATGTCCAAACACAAAGAAAAACTGATTCTATGAGTGTAAGTCAGAAAAAACAAAGAAACAAAAAACAGATTAATAAAGACCTTATGGTAGAGAATGCCAGTGAATTACAACAACATTGAAGCCTATCACTTTCTTGGCTATAATGGAAATAAAGAGCAAGTAGTGTTCAAGAACATATTCAGGGTCAGGTTAGAAGAAATACCACTAATTTTTTACATATAACTTCAAAAAACTAGAAAAATAAGTGTTTTATTTTTTTCCTTTACATGAAGAAAATGGCTAATAATTTGACCTAAGTAAAAAAGGAATAGAAAACTTCCTACCTTTTTCCCATTAGATTAGGTTGTCTTGGTCTAAAGGGAAAAGTATCCCCCTTGGATTCTATCATTGTGAGTGAATGAATTGTTAATGCAAATGTTCTTTAAAATAAAGTAAAATTGAGCTTATATAGAATTTTAGTTGTAACCTGTATATACATAAGAAAGTTTTTGTTGGTTTTCTTAAATGGTTAATTGAGATTTTAGGCAAAGAGAGAGTCACAAATAGAATCAAAGCCCACAAGGTGGTAAAAGGAATAGACAATGATCTCTGTCAAATAGTTCAAGAATTAGATGTAATAGAGACAATGAAAAGTATTAACAGTACTTGTATTGATAGAAATAGTCCCTTTCTTTCACTGATTTCTATTATTATTGCTACCAAGGATCATTTTTTATTATTAATATCCATGATTTGGGGAATTAAAAATATTTTACATTTCAAATTGCATTTATGAACTAATCTAATTCACTTTTCCATAGTCAAAGGCATGTAAAATTAGACATCACATTAGCAAACAATAACCAGCAGACTACAAGGTCGATGTAAGTAAAAACAAAAGCCAATATTCTGTTTTTTCATTCATTCATTCATTCATTCACTCTTTTCCTTCATTCTCCTATTCATTCCCTAACTCATTATTTCATTCATTCTTCTATTCAGTCCCTATTAATTATGAATCAGAAACTGGGCTTGTGAATCTTTATGGTGGTTAAAAACAAGGTTCCTAAAAGCTTTTCGACATATTAAAAATAGCTCAAGGAATCCCTACTACAGACCATTTAGATTGCAACTTTTAGAGGGCCTAATTTTTTATATGAAAAAAATGAGACCTAGAGAGGTTAAGTGATGTGTCCCAGTTTGTACAGGTAATTCAAGGTTGTATTACTACAAGGTACAAAATTAATTGTGTATACATTAATAATACTTAAAAATTAAAGATGGCTTATTTTTAAGTCTTCTCTCTTAGAATCTGTCATTATACTTGGGTAAATAATCACTGCAGAATAATTTCTAACATTACTTTCAATAGTACCGATCAGCAACATTTTTCTATTAAACTCTAATCAGAGAAATGTACTTCTGGGTCTTAGATAATTGTAGTTGCTTGTAACTGACCTTTAATTAGTACAATTGAAAAGTATGATCAGGTAAGTTTGTCATCAAGCATGTAAATGATAGTCCAAGATAGTTTGACAAAATGCTGGAGCAGCTGATCTTTGGCAATAGATCAAAATGATTGTTGCATAGCCAGTACTAACAGACAAAAAAAAAAAAAAAAAAAAGAAGGAGGAGGAGAAAAAAAAAAGGAAGGAA
Source organism: Eonycteris spelaea (assembly GCA_003508835.1). Classification (NCBI taxonomy): domain Eukaryota; kingdom Metazoa; phylum Chordata; class Mammalia; order Chiroptera; family Pteropodidae; genus Eonycteris; species Eonycteris spelaea. The sequence continues at coordinate 8,375,899 of PUFA01000062.1, forward strand.
AAAAAAAGAAGGAAGAAAAGAGGAGACATGACAAATCAGAGCATATTGTTTTGTTGTTTTTTTTTGTATCATTTGTTCAACAACCAACCTGGATCGGATCTACTTAAAATTTAAAATCAGATCAATCAGGACTATTCCACCTTCCTGGAGATAGATAACTTCTTAAACATTTAGACTCTACACTTTTAATAGAAGCTAACTGTGTCTTCATTATTTATTTATTCCAAGATGCATTTATAAATATAAAATATTATTATTTGAGTTTGTTCTACCATTAGCTTTAAAATTTTATAAACTACTGAACAGGTGACACATGGGAGGTTAAGGTTTATTGTTATAAAATAAGTATATCAGTAGGAAATACTTTTGGTAAAACAGAAAAACCAAAGACTGTGTAAAATTTGTTAACTATTTTTGATAAAAAAAAAAACGTATTTCTGAAGCTTTCAAAATATTGAAGTTGTCTTAATGACTGAAATACATTTTAAAAGTCCTCAATTAGGAAATTTGTTTCATTCATTTATGCCTTTGCAAAAATGGTTACTGATTTTTATTTTGATATGTTCCTATTCATAGAAATACACTCCACATACCTCAAAAAGGAAGTTCTAATCATCCATGGTTTTCTAATTGAGTATATAGGATATTAGAGGATTTTTTCCTTTATTTTTATAAGAAAGATTATTTTAATGAACATGTTAGATGTCCAACAAGTAACCTTTTTATTGGGAAAAGTTTTGAAGAAATTGTTACTCCAGAGTTAGTTTTGATCACCAAGAAAACTGTTCAGTGATGATGTGGCAGTAAAAGAAATTGAGAAAAATATAAGAACTGGAGAAATGCTAAAATTAAGAAAAAGATCTTTACAGTTTTAATTTATTTAATAATTATGATGATTTAAGCACCCCTTTGGTGACAAGTACTATGACAATTTCTGCAGAAAAAAATAAGGTCCTTGCCCTCTAACTTTATATAATTAAATGGAGAATACGGACATGGGAACAGGCAATTACAACATAGTATGCTAAATTTCACAGAAGGCTGTCATGAGATATCATATGACATAGGAGAGGTGCCTAATTTAGGTTTGGAGGATCAATGAAGGCTTCTCAAGGAGATTATCTCTAAGACCTGATGGATGAATGAAAGTTAGATAACAAAAATGGTGAGAACAAGAGTGTTCCCAATGGAGAGGACTTATGCAAAGGCTAGAAGTCATAATTATGAATATATAATAGTTCTCCTCACCGCCTAGAAAAGATGGTAGCAAATACAGATAGGAAGCAAAATCATTCCACTCCTATTTTGCATCTGTCCTTGCCATTATGGTAAAGTTATTATCAAAATAGAATGGATTAAAAAAAAAATCATTAAGGGTGAATTGTTCTAGAAAGAAGTAAAGGAAGAGATTGTAAAAAGCCACTCAGACATTTTAAATGAATTCTAGTTTGTAGCCATAGACAAATTACATTGCAAGGTGTTGAAAGGACTCATAGATGTACTCATAGAATGATTGGCAGGAATCTACAGAAATCATAGAGAAAGGGAGTGGTGCCAAGAGAAGTGATCTGAGCAAATATCATCCCAATTCTCTCACAAGGTAAAAAGGTAGGTATTAGAAACTATTAAATCAACAACATTGATCTTCAATAGCATTCTAAAATAGATTACTCTAACAAGGGTTAAGAGTACTTAGAAAATAATGGAACTACCTGTGGGATCCAATCTGAAAGCAATAAAAACATTCCTGCCGAATTAGGCTGATTCCGTTTCCTATAGGGCGAGGAGCCTGGAAGATTTCAGGAAGTTGGTATCTAGGTAAAGATTTTGTTTAAAACACTCAGAATGTCTTTGTGGACTAATGTAGAAATATGCCTGGATGATAGTAGGGATAGGCAGATGTGTTGGTCGAATAACTGCATTAGTAATTTGGTATTAGCTCATTAGGGAGGCTTCTCATGGTGTGTCTCATGGCTTTGTCCTTGGTTTTGTCTTGGTCACATTTTAAAATCTAATCTGGGTGAATAGACATAAGTCTGGAAGCAGTAAGTGTTAACATACTGACTGATAGAATTAAAAAATGTCTTAGAAGATAGAACAATGCATAAGATTTAGCAACAGAAATGCATGTAAAGTTTTGGCTTTTGAAATCAATTACATAAGAGTTTTTAAAAGTTCATCTTAAAGCAATACAAAGCAAAATTAAAGCATATACTTTATGTCCTTTTGTTAACCCCAAATTCCAAAAGTTGTACCTGCTTAAAACAAAAATAAATAAATAAATAAACACAGACTAAAACTGCATTAATAGAAGAAGAGTTTCTAAAATGAATGAAATGACAATAAGACCGATTCTTACTATTTTACCAAGCTTGGACTCTAGTTAGACCCAACATATTACATATAGTTATAGATACATACATGTTTGACAGAAGATATGGTTATTTTCTTAATGGTCATTTCACCTGTCCTGTTGATACCAGCAATAAAGGTTTGAGTGGACTTGACTTCGCCACAGTTTCAAGGGTAGGAGATGTCCAGCCAAGGCCAATCAGGAAAATTCCACCTTTCTTTGCATTGTAATTGGTTTAATTAATCCAAGCCTAAGCTTATCAGTGTGTGGCATTCCCCAGGTTTTAGGGATTGGTTCAGGGGTGGCCAATTGATGTAAATCTCAGTGTTTTCTTTTTCCCAGCAGTTAATGGGAAGCAACCTGCCTCTCCCGCTGAATAAGGCAACATGCAGCACTAATTGCTGCTGGCAAGCATCCAACAACTATGAGGGAAGTCAGTCTGAGGAGAAAGTAAACAGAGATAAAAGCAGAGAACAACAAACCAAGGATAAAGGACTGGAGCTCGGACCAACCTATGCCTAAATTGCCCTGGGGCTGGAGTTTTTAGTTATTCTCTAAGCCAAATTGAGTTTTATTTTTTATCACCTTTAACTGAAAGCATTCTAACAAATCCAAGGACAAAATTTGTAGGAAATTATTGTCAAAACAGAGGGAGGCCACACCATAAGAAAGTTTGGAAGAACTCAGGAAGAGGGAAATTTAAGGGTCTTATGTGTTGTTTAGAAACATCAGCCCCATGAAAGAGAGTGGATTGTTGTTACTGGCTGAGAATTTAGGGCTAGGACTATAGCTACAGAGTTGTGGGAAGGAAAATTTTGACTCAATATAAGGCACTGAGAAATACTCTTTCAAAGAACATTTCTAATTTTTAGAGGCATTCCATTGTAGAAAGAGTTGCTTGCCAATTACTGGAAGTGTTAAAGCAAAGAATAATGAACCATCTGTGAGTTCTATTTAGCCCCAGGATTTGATGTTTTTTTTGCCATCCTTTACTATTTAAATGGAGAAAAGGTAGTTACTGGATTAAGAGAGCTTGATTCCTGCTCTGACTTTCCTAAATGACCTGATCCATATTTTCTCTGGGTCTGTATCCTCAGCTGAAGCATGGATACATTAGATGAATGGTTTAAATACCCTCTGGCTCTAACTCCTGATGATATTATGAGCATATTTCAGAAATGGAATCTTCTATTGAATGAATTATCAAGAATTCAATCAATTAACAAGAAGTTATTGAACACTTATATCCCCAGGCCTGTGCTAGGCACTATACTAGAGAAAACCTTACCTGTCTGGCTTTGTCTAAGATACAAAATAAGTCATAACCTTTCAGCACAGTACTTTTTCTGTTATTCAAAGGCCACATAATACCTTCCTTAGCTTTTGCTCTTAGTACTGAATCTGTGGTATTGCTAAGATTCTCAACATGGAAAGAAAAAGAGAAGATAAAAATGTATCATTTAAAGTGCTTATGACATTATTTTGAGAGTTCAAGAAAGATTCTTTAAATAATGGCTATAAGTCTATTTTATACCATATATACATGCATATGTAATATTATACTGAAATCATATTAAACAAGAAACAAATATTTTTATAATAACTTATTTAAATGTATACTTTTTAGAAAGTATAAATCAGCAAATAGAGGGTTCATAAACATCCTGGGTATGTATCTAATATATTTCTATTATGTAGTCATTACGGTGCAGGTACTGTGGAATATGTATATAAAATGCAGTTCCTGACTGCAAGGAGGTAATCACTGGAAATTATATAAATGTCTAACCACAATACTATACACCTGAAATAAATATAAAAGAATATTGTATGTCACAATTAAATAAATAAATAAGATGAGATAAAATACAAACTCTTAAGAAAATAGATGAATGAGATTTTCAACAAATTTGGTAGACACGTACTAATCTATGCGGTGCCTGGCGTGGGTGTCAGAGGAGCACAGAGGAGGAGCTCTTACGCGCACGTCCAGTCTCCCAAGTGAACTATCACCTTCTTGTAAGCTTACAGGGACGGCATGTCCTACATCACTAGAGCTCTAGTTTGTTGAGGAGATGAGAGGTGGAAAGGGAAAAGAGTAAACACTGATGACAACTTTTCTAACCTAAGTGATCAAGGTGTCTCATCTGTCTCTCAGATACATTCACACGGAGAGGATGATTGACTTTTTAAAGCAAGTCTTATATTTGAATACTAAACTATAAAGTTGATGTTAATATTAACTTAAACATCTATAAACCCTCATTCTAGAATTTGACTAATGCTTCCTTGTATAAGAAAGAGATGGGAATTTGAAAGGAATTATTTGTTATTGGTCTTACCAAACTATGCTTCAGGTAAGTGCGTAAACGTTTGCTTAAGGTCCCTTTACTTTTTTAAATGTCGTTTTTGTCTTTTTATCTTGGGTGACATGTACAAACAATTCAAGCTTTCCTCTTTTGGTTTGTATTGTTGCCAGACACATTGACCACCAGGGTGTAGTCTGCTTTATATTATATTTTGTATGTTATAGATGTGGTTTCGGATTATGTACACAATTAATAATTAAAAAGCTCAATGTGCTGAGAAATGCAGAATTCATTATGGAAATCCAATAAGAAATTGAAGATGCTACACCTATTACTTATTTCTGCAATCAATTGTGTTGATAGGGGCACTATTACTTTGGGGAGAATAAAACTACGGAGATAGATCCCAAGAGGAAGACAGTAGCTAAGCTGAAAAAAAAATATTAAACCAAAACATAGGCTAAAGGTTTACTTGTTTCATTTTGTTTAAATTTTCAGAATGTATAGTTGGTTTTTTATATGGTATTGAGAGTTAATTACATTGTGAAATAGAAAAAAAGGTGGTTAAAAGTGGACTTGGATTGTGATCCCTTTTGGAAGGTGGAAGGCAGAGTATGAGTGTAAGGATGCAGACAGGTTGGGAGGTTTGTAGGTAGCAGGATAAGTGTAGTCTCTTTTTAGGGATTTTTATTGCTCAGGGACAAAGAGGCAAAATTGTCACCTGTGCAGGATTAAGTAGGTGATACTTCAGGTTCTAAAGGGTGAAAAGTGATTGAAATATTTAGTTTGAACTAGAGAGAAACTGATTAGTAAAAGATAGAATTACTAGGCAGCACAGAGGTTTGCCTTTATAAATGTAAAGTAAGCCTGACTGCATTTTTTTCTCAGGTTCAGCTACACAGCCCTGTGAAAATAGGTGAAGAACTAGATTTAACCAGGGTTAGAATTGGGTCAGGAAGAAAGATTGAAGGAGAAAGGAGCAAAGAAATAGATGATGTATGCAAGGGAGAGATTGTGATAATAAAAAAGGAGAAAGTAAGGGCATGGTGTGGTAGAAAAATTGTAGGAGTGGCAGCACTAGAGGTTTTAAGGAAAAGATGATCACACTGTGGGATGTTTAAAACTAAAATTTGGAAGATGGAGCAATTATGGATAATGACAGATCTAGTGGGCAAAGACATGGCTGGTGGAGAGGTTGGCATCAAGGAACTGTGTTGCCTTGGTTTTGAAGGGATCTTCCCCATATCTATTGAAGTCATCCAGACTGATGGCAGGACTAATAATATAGAGAAGAACCAATGAACTAAGAGCTAAAAGCTTCACTAAATGAGAGGCAGTATCTGGAAAGACTAAAGATAATGGCACCAAATGGCAATATGACATAGACAATCAGAAAATGGACTCTGGAGCCCGACTGCCAGGTTTCAAATCCTGGCTCTAATAATATTTTCTAGCTGTTTGACTGTAGACAGCTAACTTAACATCCCAGGACCCCAAACACATCTGCAAAATAAGATGTGAACATGCGTAACTTATAATGTTATTGTGAAGATTAAACCAGATCAGTGCCTGGCACAGAGTAATTATTATATACACGCTATTAGCCTGTGGTATAAACTGATAGAATTTTAATTGTGTGTATTTGTGTGTGTGTGTGTGTGTGTGTGTGCGTGCACGTATGTATAAGAAGGCATGCGTTTATCAGGGAGCATACAGGTATCAGCAATAAAGAATAAGACTCAGCAAGACATGAGGAATTGGGGAGAAAAGAGCTGCCACTTGAGAAAACTTCAGGGGAAGCTCTGACCTTGGGGAGGTTCAAGTTTCAGTGAGAGCACAAAGGGAGTGAGGATGCTGAGCAGAGGCTGAAGATGCAGGGATTCACTGATAACAGACTATGAGTTTCAGAAGCACGATGTAAGGATTTAGGGCAGTGTAGAAGAGAGGAAGATGGGGTCAGATTTTAGGGGATGCACAGAACTGTGTAAAGACAATGTTCTTATCATAATGGGTGGTTTAGAAGGTCTAGGCCAGTCGTACTAAGTCAGATAAACTAATAACATGAGGTATTCCTTCTGGTGCACAGTTTCCCAGAAGATGGAGAGTGAAAGTCCTACCGAAGACTGGCAGAGCTCCTTGTGGCCAGTGTGTAGGCTGGAGGAGCCATCACCTACCAGGGGAGCCAGGACACTTACAAGTAAGTGATGAGAAGTTAACTGGTTATGAATGAAATTAAAGTCCTGACAGCTAATGCAGCTCCCCAAGACTCAATCAAAACATCATTACACATTTTCAAACCACCCTTATTTTTCTTCAAGGCGCCTATCATAATAGTGATTATATAATTAATCATATGTTTATGTAATGACTGTTCCCCCTCACAGAAGAGGCAGGATGTGTGCCTCATCTATTCATTGGAGCTTCAGAGCTGTGCATGTAGTAGGCACTATATCTGTATCTAATCCATTTCTATAGATCTATATCTATACCTCTATTTTCACCTAGATCTATAGTGTCTGTCTTTCTGAGGGGGTTATATTAAGAGTTAATTTGCCAAAATAAATTTATTGGCAATAACTATATTTAATTTCAAAGATTTGACCCCAAACTGACTGTTCTCATGTCCACTTATCTATGGTGAATCAAAGTTGTTTGTGGAAGAGCAGCACAGTGAGTAATGGGGTTTTTGTCTGTCTGCAGATGTCCTGCGGGTTTTACTAGCAGTGACTTTCTAGATTTTCCTCAAGGAAAAACAATGGGGACTTGACCTAAGAATGAAACAGACGTTGAAATGTTTAAACTGATTAGCAGTATGTGATGGAGTAGTAAAAATAAGAGTTCACTTGCGGCATCCTCATAGCCTGAATCAACGGACAAAGAGATTTTATGTTTTCTTTAGGTCTGGAATTGTCCAGTGATTATTTCATGTAAGTACATTTTTTGTTCCTCAACTAGATCATAACTCCCTAGTGACAAGAAGGAGTGTCACTTAGACAGTAGGCAGCAAGCTTCATTTGGCCAAAGCCAGTGGTTTCTTATTACACTACGTGAGCGATGTTGGGAAAAGTCACAGTGGTGTCATGTAATCCTACATGAAAAAGGCCATCTTGTGGTCAGGGCACTGTGGTTAATGGGTGAGAAAACAAGGTTGCAGAGCACTGCCACCCTTTTAACAGGGCCTTCTGGAATTAATGAGGCCATGTTCTCAGGGCATACGAGACGAGCGCAGACACCACATCATTTACTGCTGCTCTCTGATAGTACTGAATGCTGTCTGTGGTGGCTACAGCGTACCCTGTAATAATTATTTTTCTCGGTGATTGGAAATTATATATATTTTTTTCACTGTCACACTCTCAGATGGCTGCTGTAGCGTTACACTTTTGTACATATAGTTGCACACTCGGTTGAAGCCGACAACATTCTGGAGTTGAGAAACTATCAGGAGGCTTTACTGCAACGAGACAGCTTGTTGTCTGCTCTCCATGCTTTGTTCACTACCTCTAATTGAATTAACACCCAATTTAACAGAAGCGTCTGTATTCAAATTGAAGAAAAAGTAAAAGAGAAGTCCCAGGTGGGCATTTCATGGACAGGCAATAGTGCTTTGCAAATAGCTGGAGTCCAGTGAAGTTGAAGCGGCAAGCCAGGCTAGGACAGGCAACGGCACAGAAAAATGGCAAGAAGGTGGGTAAAAGAGATTGCGAGAGGAGGATTAGAAGGTAAAAGAGTAAGGGACATCAGGATCAGGTAGGGGTGTACAGAGCCACGTAGAAACAAATGTTCTCATCATTATAGATAACTTGGGAGGTCTGAAACAACTTGCGTATTTGAGTTCTGTCCTGTTTTTCTTTTCATCCTAGCTTTGTCTGTTTATTTGGCTAAAATCTGTGTCCAAAGCAGCCATGTTAAGTGGGCTTGAAAGTGGAATCCTAAGAACTCTTTACATAGAGGCTTGCTTTAAATACACTTATTTATTCCAATCCATCTAATACTGTCACTTCTACAGGTGGCAAGCCATACTGGCAGAGGGTGAAAGGATGGCTGACTTGTTCTTGTCCTTTCCTCTCACATCCACCTTTTACCCATACAAACAGTACATGAAACATAATTCCAAAATGCCCACAGGGATTTTTAAAACCCGGAATTCAAATGGCAACATCCAAAACATGCCATGTTGTCTAAGTCAGTCAGGCTCCTGAATAAACTGTGCTCTAGCTGCTACGATGACATCTTTGACTCTCTGTCCTCATGGCTAATATTGTAACGTTTGGCCTCCCTGCTGCCACCCTTGTCTTGCTCCACGTAGCAGCCAAAGTAATCTTTCAAAAAATATAAATCACATCTTGAAGATTTTCTGTCCATAGTGCTTTAACGACTTCTTATTTCTCCTGGAATGAAATCCAGATCTTCACCATGGTCTACAAAGCCTTGAATACTCTTGTCTCCAAACTCACCCCTTACTGTTACCTAAAAGGCCATTTTTCACTGTACAACCTTTGCACCTGTTTGTTCCTGCGTGAAATGCAAATCTTTCACTGATTATTTTATCAAACTTACCAACATTTCTAATTACTTTGAGTATGTACCTGATCACTTTTTACGTACTTTCAAAATGTTTGTTTCTGCCACGAGAACATAAACTGCATGAGGACGGGAACTTGGGGCTTCTGTTCATTGCTGTATCCCTAGTACAGCATTCGAGACATAATAAGAACCTGTAAAATATTCATAGAACGAGTGAATTCTAATTTAGAATTCTCAAAGCATTTTCAAAACAACCACTTCCTTCTTTGATTCCCCTATTAAAACTTTTTTCTTTAGCTCATGATTTCTTAGGAAACACATATGTGCCTTCCCAACTCCACATTTATAATCGAATATGGGCTGCCTGGTGTTGTCCTCTTCACAGATGGGAATAATCCTATTTATAATATCCACTATAAATATCAGTCATCTTCTTCACAGTTATACCTTGACCTGGAACACTGAGGACCAGCTCTGTACCCTGAACTCACAGGGCTTCACCCTGGCTCCCTGCTGATCTCACATCTTCTGTGGGGTCAGAAATTCATGGAACCAAGGGGATGTGCTCACCCAGAGCCAAAGTACTCTTTCTTGATCATATTTATCCACATAGGACCCTGGAATTCCACACTCAGATCTCCTAACCTAACTTCCAGTTCCCACAGACCACTTCTTCAATACCTTGTCTGGCTTGTACCATACCGCTTGGCCCGAGGAACGGCTGTTACCATAGATGTGGACAGAGCTAAAACAGCATCCCTGTGCACACAGCTACAAAGACCAAGTGCTGGGATTAGGAAGAGAAGCTAACCTGGCAATCAGTAATTCCAGAACTGGTCAGACAGATTTGGCCCCTGGAGTAAAGAGGCCCTTACTTCAAGCATTTACTCCAAGACTTTTGCTGGTTTGTTCCGTAAACTTGTAGTTGGAATAAGAAAAAAGTCTAGTCATAGAAACTTAAGATAACAGAAAAATAAATAAAGTGTGCTATTAATAAGATGCTCTTAAGAGTTTTTTTTTTTTAAGTCCTAAAGTGAGACTTATATTACCAGAAAAGTGATTTATTTATTGTTTCTTTGGTCAAAGTATGAGGATTTTTAGAATATTTCAAGTCATATTTTACCTTTTCTCATGAGCCAGTTCTTGAAAAAGGAAGGAGAGTTGTAAGTCACTTGCCGTTTCTTCACAAGTATTCTCTTAGGATTTAGTATAGACTAGAAAATCATTTTTTGAATTCTTTATGCCAACCTTCCTAAAGTTCTACTCAGTTGTGCTGATTGCCTCTGTAGCTATAAAATGTCAAACTTCGCAACTCGAAAGCAAAATATAGATATGTTCTCATCATTCCCTGCACCACATTTCACATTCAAGGAGAAGGATGGTTGTGGATTGGTCCTCGTGAAGAGCTCTTGGTCCTTCCTGAAGAGCCATGAAAGTAGCCTCTTACTCTGGACTAAAAGAGCAGCCATCCAGAGTTATATCCACTCCCTCATTTTATTCTAGTTTATATCCACGTGGACAGAATGGAGAAGTATGGAATATATATCCCCCCAAAAAACAAAATCATAGAACAAGAGAAAACATGTAAGTAAATTATTATTACATGTACATTTTTCATAGGGCCTTAAAGTGATGAATCCTAGGATCTGGTTACGTAGAGAACAGCTGTCATTGTACATAACTTTAAATTGTCTCAAGATACAAATATTAATTGTATTTCCTTTTAACAATTGGTTTTGACGCCGTAGAAGTGTCAATTAGAAGTCCTTAGAAACCTTATAAGCATAGAGAGGTAAGATAATTTTAAAAACCTGAATGAAATAAGGACAGGATAAGGGAGGTGGAAGTGAATATAAAAATATAAAGGGCTAAACAATTATACAATTGGATCTACTAATGAGAGTAATAAAGGTAAATAATGCAGTTATTTATAATTCATTAATAATAAAAGTAATAATTTTAATTACTACATTGAAGGAATTTGAAATGTTAAAAGGATTTCTTTCCATATTAAAACAAAATAAAGCAAATACCTCTCTTTCTCTGTACACAAACTCATAAGAATACCATCATCTCAATATGACCTCAGTAGGTTGTGTAATCAGGTAGGAAAGATATATTGACAGTGCAAAGGTAGATTGAGACAAGGACAATACGGGTGACAGATTTTGGTGATGCAATAAAAAATACCAACATTCTTAAAACACATTTCATGCACATTTATCTTTCTCAAAGTTGCTGAAGTAAACTTTACGAAACGGCATCTTTGATTTATAACTTACCTATTATATTTCTTCTAATTGAGCAATTTTGCTAATTGCAAATTATTATTGGTTCATATAAGTTTCTTGTGAGATATGGCATTTAACTGCTTTATCTTCGGTTAATAAATATAGAGCTGAAACAGGTGTAGTGAATCCTGTTTATAGCAGGCACAAAAGCTTAAGCACTAACACCTTGAACTATTACTTGGTAGGGTTTGGAGTGAGAAGAGATGGTAGTAAAAAGTATCTTTGATAGTGTTTCATAAGGAGTGTCATAGAGTCCAACATTTTTCAATGAGGAGCTATTTTCAGGTGCTATATTGCCTATTTGGTACAATCTCTCTGCCAAAATTCAGGTGCTTATGTGAACACATACACAACATCATGGCACAGAATAGAAAAATACACAAGAGATGTCATTCCCAGGAAATAAGCAGCTATGGTTGGCATTTGCAGAGCGTATTGAAATAAAGTACACCTTACATTTCAACATTATATGGATCAGGCATAGAATTACAGAAATACTGTTGGTAAAGTCTGAAATTTGAATACATTCTGCCAGAGAGACTGAAATTCGGCACCATTTAGTAAAGACTGGCATGGTGCACACATATGGACTCAGAATGTGAACATTCAGACAAAACTAGTTTTGAAATACCAGAGTCGCTCTGCATATTATTTGTAGTTTTTGGAAATCTAGCCATATAGTTTTTGAAAATTTATCACTCTGAATAATTTATATGTAGTTTCATAGCTTTATTTCGTGTTGTAAAGTTATCCATTTTCATGTAATTTTGGAGGTTATTTTTTATAAATCCTGGGAAAAGTTCTCTAAGTAAATATTTATAAAGAGAGTTATTGAAATTGGGTTGACTCACACTAAAAATTGTAGTTGAGATTCAGATGCTCAGATTTGAATACAGGTAAGAATCACTCCAGCAGAATGGTGTTTAAATAGAATAAGATTTATTATTTTCTGTGTGGATTTCACATAATCCTTGAATGCATATTATAAAATAGGCTTTACTCTATGGTTTTTGTACATAAAATCATTCAAACTTTCCCAGGATAAAACTGCTTTTTTATTCTTAATGAAAATGAAACAAATACAATATCACAGAACAAGATAATGACAGAAATAACTTGTCCCTAGGTCTGCTCCTTGACCCTCTCAACCATATCATTTTTTTCTGGAGGACAGAATTAAAAGTTTTATCTGACACCACTTTGGCAGACTGAAACAAAGAGCTAATTGCTACATTTCCTAAAGTGCAATATAAATATATTAAATAAATATATATATATATATATATACATATATATATATATATATATATATTTTTTTTTTTTTTTACCTAGCCTCCAGGATATCTCAGCTGATTAGGACTGTGGTTACCAGGCAGAATGCAAAAGTCAAACTTAAAAATATTCTACTTCCTGTTCACAATGGAATTTAGCTGGTCTGGTAAATCATTTATGTGCTATCAATTCTCTTTTTTATTGATAATGGGTCAATAAGAGCATATGCAGTTTTAACTCTACAAATGGATACATAATACTGTGGATGTCAAATATTAAATTTGAAAAAAATCTAAGCATCAATCATTCAAACTGCAAGTAGGTGGCCTTCAGGACACACTTTCACTTCCCTAAATGCAACATGTTTTCTCACACTGCTTCGCCTGTACACAAACTCTCCAGAATACCGCCTCTTCTTTGTTCTAATTTGGTGAATTCTTCTCATCTGTTAAAACTCAGCTTGGCCATCACATCCTTCAGGCATCCTTCCTTATCATCCTTCTGCCCAAGTCAGCTAGTCTGGTTTAGATATTCTTCCTGATGCTTCCATAAATATGTAGACTTGTCTCTGTCATATGACATTATCTTCTAATATTGCATTCATCTCTTAGTTTATCTGTTTTACCAGAGAACTCCAAATTTATCTTTTAACTACAAATTTTTAGTGCTTAATTTTCAGTGCTACAGTGCTCGGTAGGTTAGGTGTAGAAGAAATGCTACAGCATACCCAATGATGTAAAACTGCAAGGGATTGGGCTTGTGATAAAGTGCTGCGTTAAAGGATGAAATGTTAGTTACCATCAGTGAACATGTCTTATTACTAGTTTCCTGGAACAGCTCATATTTTATAAACCTAATGAACATACAGGACTATGGAAGAGACCTCTATTAGATGAGATTGAGAATTCTATTTAATCAATAAGATATTTTTGGTCATAGGGCTAAGTTAACTTAAAAGGGCCTTAAAATGGAAAACTATCAGTACAGGTTTCTGTAACACTCTAAGACCATCATTTTCATCCCAGTTAATTTATACTGAGTGCCTATTCTGCAGATGACTCCATTAAATATTTTATGTGAATAATTTTTATTTAATCGTCACAATAATCTTATGAGGTAGGCATTAGCATTTTATACATGAGAAAACCGATGCTTTGGGAGAATAAATAACTTGCCCAAAGTAAGTTAGTAAATAGGCGAGACAGAATTCAAAGAGTAGCCTGTTTCCAATCCCCATGATCTCTACCGTTGGTCAATCCTGCTCCCATTATGTACAGCTCAGATGTGTTTACAGATGTTTCACTTCCTTACCCATTGTGACTACCAGGTATTTTCTAACTGATTGTGACTCCCCACACCAAAATTCTTCCTCTTACACTTCCCAATGTTCATCTAGCAGCAAGAATAATTGAACAAGGTTGGTCAGAATAAAAGGAAAATTTAGTCTTCCCACCCACCTTAAACCCCTACTCACAATTCTTCAGCTCTGTCTGCACTAGTATTGATTATGCAGAGAAAATGCAGAATTGAAACGAGAGGTGATAGGTGCAGAGGACAAATAAACTCCATTCTGCTTTTTTTATTGCCAATCCTAATGCTATTTATGATACTTCCACTGATCGAAACACTACACTATGAATTGTGCGTTAAAGAGAAAAGAGAAGGGAAAGATATGAATAGTGTGAAAACATGAGGTCAAGTAGCAATCAGATTATTTTTTCACCTCTACCAACCAAATTTTCCATATTCACTACCCATTGTATAAATTAATGTTTCTCTTGAAATATGGTTTACATACAAAATGTACAAGTCATAAATGTACAATTCGATAAATTTTCACAAAATGAATATACATTTGTAATCACCACCCACATCAACCTATCTAAAATAAATCCATTTGGGTCATGGTATATCTTTCTTTTTATATATTGTTGCACTCAATTTTCTAAGATTTTGTTGAGGATCTTTGCATCTATTTTCATGAGAGATATGTAGTTTTCCTTTCTTAAAATGTTTTTATCTGATTTTAGCATTAAGGTAATGTTGACCTCATAGAACGATTTCAGGAAATGTTTTGCTCTCTTATTTTCTTTAAAAGATTGTGGAGGATTGGTATCATTTCTTTCTTAAATGTTTATTAAAATCCATCAGTGAAATAGTCTAGAACTAGTGTTATCTTTTTTGAAAGGTTATTAATTATTTATTCAATTTATTTAATAGACATGGAAATATTCATATTAGTTGTCTCTCCCTGCATGGGTAGTTTGTATCTTTCAAGGAATTAGTTCGTTTCACTAAATTATTAAATTTGTGGGTACAGAATTGTCATAGTATTCCTTTGCTCTTCTTTTACTGTCTCTGAGATTAATTGTGATGACTGCTCTTTCATTTATAATATAGATAATTTGTATCATCTCTCTTTTTCTCTTGATTAGACTGGCTACTGTTTTATTGATTTTATTAATCTTTTCAAAGAATTAGATTTTGTGTTCATTGGTTTTATCTGACGTTTCTTTTTATATTTCAATAGTTTCTGTTTTATTTTTATTATTTCTTTTTTTCTACTTGCCTTAAGCTTATCTTCTCTTCTTTCTCTGCTTTCCTAAACTGGGAGCTTATATTATTGATTTTAGGGCATTTTTTTCAGATATATACATTTAATGCTATAAATTTCTCTTGAAACATTGCTTTTACTGCATCCCACAAATTTTGATAAATTATATTTTCATTTAATATGTTTATTTAATCTTAAGTATTTTGAGTATTTCCTTATTATTGATTTATAATTTAATTATATTATCATTTGAGAACACATTTTGTATGATTATTTTAAATTTATGAAGGTATATTTCATGGACTAGAATATGGTCTATCTTAAGGATGTCTATGTAGGCTTGACAAAAATGTGTATTTTGCTCTTTTCAGATGGAGTACTCTATAAATGTGAATTAGATCAAGTTGACCAATAGTGGTCCTTATTGATTTTCTGCCTGTGAGATCTATAAATTACTGAAAGAGGGGTGTCTATGTCTCCAACTATAATAATGAATTTGTCTATTTTTAATTTTAGTTCTATTTGTTTTCCCTCATGTTTTTTGAAGCTCTGTTATTAGGTGCATATCCATTAAGGATTGTTATATCTTCTTGGAGGTTGATTCTTTTATATAGTGCTACTCTATCTGTGATAATTTTTCTTATTCTGAGATCTGCTTTATCTGAAATTAATACAGATACTCCAGCTTTCTTTTGATTAGTGTTACCATGTTATATTATTCTTCATCCTTTTACTTTTAACTTACATGAGTGATGATATTTAAAGTATGTTTCTTATAACATGTAGTTTTATTTTTTAAAAAGTATATTCTGACTATTTCTGTCCTTTAATTGGTATTCTTAGGTCATTTACATTTAAAGTAATACTGATATAGTTAGATACATATTTGCCATGATTGTAACTATTTTCTATTTGTTGCATTTATTCATTTTTCTTCTTTCCCCCTCTTTTCCTGCCTTTTTAAAATTTGAGTATTTTATATGATTCCATTTTCTCTCCTCTATTAGCATACCTACTTTACTTCTTTTACAATTTTTTTAGTTGCTGTCATAGAGTTTACAATCAATTGCAGTTGGTTTTTAACCAACCTAATTCTAATTTTAAATAACACCGTACTGCTTCAAGTGTAGGGTAAGTAACTTATAAAATAATATTTCCCATCACTCCCTCCAACTCCTTGTGATAGTACTGTTATTCGTTTCTTTATTCACAGGCTATACTCTCCTAATACATTGTGACTATCATAATTTTCATAAAGTTTTTTGTAGATCAATTAAGAATAAGAAAAAAATTTTTAGTTTACCTCTATTCTTTCTTTGACATTTTTTTTCTGTTTATGTAGAGTTGAGATTCTTGCCTATATCATTTTTCTTCTCCTGAAGAACATCTTTTACTATATTTTTCAGTCCATGTCAATTCTCAGTTTTCCATACAATGGAAGCACTATTCTCCTGGAGATGAATTCCTTCAGGTTTTGTTTCTCTGAGAAAGTTGTTATTGCTCCTTCACTTTTGGAGAATAATTTTACTGGATATGTAATTTTAGGTTGGTTATCGTTTTCTTTCAATGCTTAAAATTTTCACACCACTCTCTTCTTGCTTTCATGATTTCTAAAGAGACTTAAAATAATTCTTTTTTTTTTTTGTTCCTTTGCAGAAAAGATTTTCCTCCTCTGGTTTCTTTCAAGATTTTCTCTTTTTAAAATTGATATGTTATCCAGAAACATTTATGTTTCTACATTTCTTATTTAAAAATCCCAAATATCCTGGAAATTTTTACTTATATACTTACATCATAAACACTATGAAGTGAGCACATTTTTATCCCCATCTTAGAGACATTGAAAGAGTCATTGAGAGTTACTAAGTGACTTTCTTCGGATCTAGTGCTCTTAGTTACTCCCAGCAATAGCTACTGCACTAGTCTAGAGACAGCAAATGTTAAATAACCGGTCTCATCAAATCAATCTATCTTCTTTTACTGTACTGACTACTTATTTCCTAAGTTCCACTTTTGAGGAGGATCTCTGAATCTTTCTCCTTGAAGCAAATAAATCAATGCTGAGTAGTGTGTAGTTACCATCAACAATGTCTTGTATAGGTTACATATCTAAAAGCAAAAATAATATACATTTTCTTCTTATCTATTTGTAACAAAATACTAATTATAACTACTACACTAGTAATGGACATAATGTTTCTTCAAAACACTAACACAGAGAGTTTCTCATTTAAAGAATATCCAGGTATAATTTACCCAATGAAAAAGAATAGCATGAAAGAGCTTACAATAAAAATATTACTTGTTATGAATACTTACAATTAATTCCCACATTCTTACTGTCTGATTAGAAAATGGAAAAAAAAAAGCATGAAAACTTTTCCAATGAGATTCATTTTTAATGTACGATTTTCATTTGTTAAAATTTCCCATGATTAATGTAAAATTCATAGTTATAACATTTGTTTTTACATATTTTAGACAGAAAGGTCATATGAGGTCATCCTCCATGCTGGAACCTTTAGCTCTGATCTGGATAATATGTGTTCTCCCCTCCTGGGGTTTTTTAGGCTTCAGAGAGCTTCTTTAAGATGTTTCTCTTTGGAAATGATGCCTTTCTCCCTATTAGTACAAAGTTGGGCTCTCTCCTCTTTAATAATTTTAGTGAATTACCATGGTAGCGTTTTATATACATCTTATTTACTGGTTCACTCCAACCAAGTCCATGCTTCCATTACCTTAACTCTTAATGAGTGCTCTCTTGCAAACGAATAAAAGAGAAGCAACAACCAGAACATACTCCTCTCCACCCCCTGTGAATAGTGAATATAATTATTTTACTAGCTAAATTTGTTAGAATTTGGATAGTCACTTTTTAAAATTAGGACTACAGTAGAAATGTGATAAAGCATTTTACATCTGTTTTTTTAGAGTTCAAAATACACAATCTGAAAGAGAAAAGCAATACTTACAAGAAAATTTCACCATTCACCTCTTATATGGCATATGGCCTTATTTCAGCCTTTGGTATATTTTAGGTCTGAGGGCTTCTCTTTAATTACAATACAGAAGATAAAGGAGTTAAAATCAAAATTCTAAAATGTAAAAAAATTATTTAAATGTTTAACAGATAACATCAGGTCTTCAGTATCATATAATATATTCATCAAAGACAAAAACCAAACCCAATCAACGTCTATGTTTAGGTTAGTACAGAGAAAGAGATCACTGATTTAAAATTATCACACATAAAGGAACATGTGCAGAAGTAAAATGGAGAAAATCATCTGCAAAAAAAAAAACCCACTAGGAGTTAAATATAAATATTATACTTATATTTATATTTAATAGTGAATCCTGAAAGCTGTCCTACCAATTTCTACTCTCCATGAATCACATATCACATCAAGAAGAGCATTTATACCCCTTTCACTTGAATCTGGGCTGGTCTTTGATCGACAGAGTGCAGCAGAAAGGAGGCTCTACAAGACCATCAGCTTCTGCTTCTTTACTCTTGAAATATTCACTCTTAGGGTACTTCCTCTCAGAAATCAGACACGTATAGAGGCCTATGGAGAAAACTTAGGGGATCTGTTTGCCATTACAGACGGTTCCCAACTAACCATGGTTTAATTTATGATTTTTTTTTAACTTTACAAGGGTACAAATGTGATATGTATTCAGTAGAAACCTTCAAATTTTGAATTTTGATCTTTTCTCAGGCTAGCAATATGCAGTATGATTTTCTCTTGTGATGTGGGCAGCAGCAGGGAGCCACAGCTCCCAGTCAGCAACACAATCACAAGGGTAAACAACTGAGATTCTATACAGTGTATTGCGTTGCCGCTGTTTTTAGATATTGTATTTTGTGGTTTCACATACCATCGTATTTACAAAATGTCCATCTGTGTCTCATGCTCCTGTTGAGAAAAAGAGGAACACAATTACTCTTGAGATGAAATTCAAAATAATTGCCCGAATGTAGGCTAATGTAAGTGTTCTGAGCACATTTAAGGCAGGCTAGGCTAACCTATGATGTACTATAGTTAGGTATAAAGTAAATGCCTTTTGACTTATGGTATTTTTGACTTCCAGTAGGTTTGTTGGGATGTTACCCCATTTTAAGTTGGGGAGTATCTGGTTCTCAGCCATCAGCTAGCAACAGCTGCCAGTTATGTAAGGGAGCCACCTTGAGTACTGTAGCCCAGGCAAGCCCTCAGATAACTACAGTCCTAAGTGACATCATGTGGTAGATAAACCATTGAGCTGAGTCCAGTCAACTTGCAAATGGTGAGGGAAGTAGAAGATAACTAAAGCATATATGTGATGGAAATAGTGTGTGAAACTGGTAAATAAAGTTCAGTACACAAGTAAACATAATAGACTGAAGAGGGCAAGGAAAATTTAAGATAAATGCCGGGTTAACATATTTATACCAAACAAAATATCTTTTTAGGGAACACAGGGTTTATTTATTTATTTTTTTAATTTTATGTATTTGAAAGTAAAGGGGACAACATTTTGAAAGGCGGCTCTTCACGGTGCAGTTTTAAACTTAATGAGGAAAAAAGAGTTTAGTGATACTTCAGAAGAATCTAAGTTACCTTGAAAAAATCTATTATTTAAAAAGAGAAAAAGCAAAAAGGAAGGGTAAAAAAAAAACTTAAGTACACGTGATTTAAAAGAAAGAAAATTATTAAAAATTTTATGAAAAATATTGAGGAGAGGGGGAAGATAAAGGAATATAATTCTGGGGGAATAAGTAACTTTCAATACTAGAAGTGACACAAAGTATTAAGATGTTCCATGTCCTCTTTGCTTTTGTAATCCTTTCTCATATATGCTGTAGAAGTTACCACATTCAATTTTAGCATATTTGTTCATATGTCTGTCTCATATCACTAAACTATAAAAAAATTTCCAGGGCAGAGATTTGTCATGTTTATATTTATACCACTAGAATAATATAGACATTAATGAATGTCTGTTCAGTGACTGAATGAATGGGTTAGTTAGTATAAACTAATAAACATATAAAATTATTTGTGAAATGAAAAATCAACCTATTAGCAGGAGTGCCTTTTGTCAGAGATGCCTGTGTTATTTTATGAGGTGCTCTAATTCTCTTGGCCTGAGATTCAAAGAAAACTGGAAAAGCCCTCTTCTAGAGAGTCGAAGAGGCTGACCATAAAATGTAAGGAAAAAAAATGCGTGTTTAAAAAAACCGATACATATATATTCCGAAACCTAAAGTTTTACAAAAGCTTTTAGAGTCATGAAGTAATGATCAATGTCTTCCAGTCATTTCAGGTCACTCAGCAGTAACTATGTGCTAAGCACTTTGTCTGGAGACATATGTCTGAATGTGGATATTGTGTAGTCACTGCCCTAAAATGCCATGGGACATTGGGCCAGACTGAAATATAAAAAGAAGAAAGTTTCTATATGTGCAAAGTATTCTAAAGTTCTTTGATTTTATTATCCTTTTAAAAACTCATGCATTGACTAGTTTTATTCCCATTTGTAGATAAAAAAAAAATTAGGATGAGAGATATTCAGTAACTTGTTCGAGATGGGAAACAATATTTGGAAATCCAATTCTCCTCCCTTCCCTTTCCTCCTCTTCCCTCGCCTTCCCTCTTCTCTTCTCCGCTCTTCTTTGCCCCCCCCCCCCTTCCAAATTTCATACCCCAATACAATAAGTTGAGAGTATTGAATTGAAATAATCTATGCAAAGTACTGTGAGAACGGGGGGCAGAGCTCTCCTGGAAGGAGGAAGCTCTGCATATATAGGATGCTATCCTGAGGCTCCCCTGTGTCTGCAGCCCTGTTCTCTGCTGCTCTCTGCTGGTGTGGTTATTCTGCAGTAGCATAGAATGGTGAAGAGCTTCTGCAGTCAGGCAGATTTGGGTTGGAATTCTGGTAAATAAGGTAGATGTGTCACTTTGGAGAAGTTACTTAGTCCATAAGAGTCTCTTTTTTTCCTGCCCATAAAATGTACTGAAAGAACTGTGGTAAGGATTCTGCATGAAATGTTTATTTAGTACTTAGCACAGTGACTGGTGTAAATACGCTCTTAGCAAATGGCGGGAATAAGTCTAGAGAACCTTCATTATAGCTACTCTGATTTATTGGTGCTTGATCTGGTTCAGTGGGTCTGGATAGGATGTTTTCTCAGGCATCCAAGATTTTGTGAGATTTTCTTTGATACTCTTACTGAAATAAGGGGAATTTTGAAGCACCTTTTCTGACCTGGTCAATAATTGCAGCCCTTTAATTTTAAACCATATCTCCAGGACTGAGAGACCTAGCTCTATGCTTTCTGATCTGTTTCCTTGGCATTCAGAAAGAGGAAATCATTCAGGAATGAAGGCTTTGCTTCACTTCATGGAGCATTTCTCCTCAGCCTTGTCCAGTTGTTAGCTTTTGCCTGTGGCTCTAGTGAACAAGCAACATTAGCTTTCTTTGCAGATGTGAAAACTAATGCCCAAAGATATATTCTTCATAACATTAAAAAAAAGAGCATTCAATCAAGGATCTTTAAGTTCATCTACTGGTTCATACTTTTACTCAGCCCCTGAATCTGAATAGAAATAGTTAATTTTCAGAAAGCTGTTAGAAAAACAGTGCTTATTTCCACCCCGATCCTGGCCTCATCTCAGCCAAAGCTGGATCTTAGAAATCTAAAATATTTGAGGTCTGAGGGTCTGCCTTCAATTCTCCTCAGGCAGCAGGACGAGGAGGGAGGTCAGAGCTCAGAATCCTGACTCCAGATAACAAGGGCGGCACGGGAAAAATAGGAGAAAAGACATGAATTCATTAAAGAATAACAGCTGAAGCAGGCACTTACCCAGTGAATTGGGACGGAAATTTCCGAGAAGGCCTTAAGAATGTGGAGGAAAAGGAGCAGTTAATCTGAAATACAAAATTGAAAGGCATGGCAGATGCATGATTCTAGTCTTCCAGATAAGATTCCTTCTGGCATTCAAAAGCATCTAAAAGAAGCAAGACAATTGGCTGCTGGGCTCAAAATGTAAACACAGTGCTGATTGACACAGTGAAGATGTTTATTAGAAAAGTTAATGCAATGTCGGGCGGAAGATCAATGTTTAACCTGATTTCACTGCAATCTATTGGTCTACCTTGGAATATAGAATAGAAAATTAGCAAACCAGGGAAGGAAATATGAGGGACTTTTCCATAAGAAAACTGTTAAATCATGAATAGCGATATTTGTTACAATAAAAGTCAAGAATGACTTGCATTTTTAGTTAATGCAAGCCCCTTACGTTGTACATTTACATATTTTTATAAATTATTAAAAATTTATAATTATATTAAAAAATTAATTGCTTCAATAGCCAATGAAGTCACAGAATTTTGGAGATTTCACTGGTTTAGTCCTCTGATTTTATAGAGTAAAACCTAAGGAAGAGAGCTGTCACATGACTTTCTTGAAATTACACAGTCAGGTAGAAATATGATCAGTACGCACACCGATTCCCAGATTACAGGTCAAGGAGGAGGGGCGTGAGACCAGGAGAAAGATGGGTGTCTCTGCCATGTCTAGTCTGGCATTACTACCTGATGATCCTGTGCTTGATATACTAGGCATTCTCACTGTAAAATTACCTTTAGAATTCTTTGATGTAAAATATTATGTAAGCTTTATTTAAGTAATCCTCATCATACTGTAAACAAAATAAAGATCATTCTCCGTGGTATAGAAGTAGAAATATATCCTTGATTACTGGATTCAGACATGAGTTAAAACACCTTTTTGAGGTCCCCTCATAACCTCTGGCTTCTCTTTTAATTTAGTGATTTGGATAATATCTAATAAAGTTATTACAATATTTTTCTACAGTGATTATTAAAGCTGATATTTCAGTCTATATTTAAGATATTCACATTGGAAAGAGAAACTAAAAAATGATTTTTTTTTCATTGTTTTGTACTTGAGAGAGAAAATTAATCAAGAAAAAAAAAATGTGTGTGTTTCCTGGGCGTGAGGAAGCCTGTCAATGGCCTGGGGAGAGAGTGAAGTGTGGGTTTCTGTGCAGCGGCCAAGGGCTGACCTCACAAAGCCTCTGCTGCAGCGCTGGGCCTGCGGAGCTCACTCCTGTCAGACGCATGGTTAGTACAACCCCCAGCGCAGCCCATTGAGGGTGACCGATATAAAAACAAGGAGTCAGCCAATTAATTATATTGTCAGCAATAAATATAACAATGGGCTGTGGTGGCGATCCAGTCCCGTGATACGTTCAGGCAGCCATCTGTACGTCTGTCTTCCCCATCCACGAGGCACTTGTTGCTGCAGAATTGGTTTAGACCAGTGGCTTAGCAGTCAGGTAGCAGACAGAAATTGTCGCTCCTCCTCTGCGAGATTGTCTTCATTCAGTTTTACTCCCTTCAGAGGAATCAGCTTTGAGTGCAAATTGGGGATTCAGCAGCAGCCCTGGCCTTAATGATAAATAAACAGATCATTCATTCAATCTTGTTTATTCATTTACTAATGTTTGTTGAGAGGTTTCTGTTTGCCAGGCACACACCAGAGAAATAAGTACACGAGGGGAACTGAGTACATCAATATAGTAGAAATTAATGTACATTAACAGAGCAACACTACTGATTTTCTATGAGAAAATTTTGTGGTGAATGCTCTGGTAAGTTCTTCCTTAGACAATTCTATTTTTAAGATCCACATGGACAATTAAAATTGCTGAGTTCTTCCTTTTTTTCCCCAATGTTTTTTGCTATTCTTTCTTCTTTGAATTCTTTAAATGTTTCGAAGGTGGTTATTTAAAAAATATATTATAAAGGCAACACAGAAAAGTCTTATCTGTGCTTGTCCACTTAAGAACAATGAGGCCTGTTACTTTGTTATTGATTAATGTCTAATCTACTGTTCCTTTACCCAAAGATGGTGAATGCTGGTTTGATACCCATATCTTAATTTCAACTAGATCTCATCAAATTCCAGAGGGATATCCCTCTCGTCCTGCTCCTCAGTAGCAGAGAATATTTTAGAATCAGTTGGATCTTTCTCCTGTTCACGCACAGAGGGGAACATTTAGAGCTGAGGATTATAGTTGAACAGCTCTAAACAAACATCACTCTAAGGCCTCTTCTATTTCTACTTTCCTTTGTTTGTCCTTTTCTTTTTCTATTGCTTATGTTTCTTTTTTATCCCCATTACTAACTAGATTTAGGCTTCTCATCTCTAATCCCAATCCATAAATATGAAGCACAAGTTAGTTTAATTTAAATAAATGATACTAAAAACTTATTTTTCTTAATTTTACAAAGGAGATGAGATAAATATTCTGAGTTTGTCTCTTGCTAGAGGCTTTCCCCTATCCCTTTCACTACATCAGAGACATTTTCTAACATGAACAAGAAGAGGGAGAACCAGGAGAGAAAGAATTAGGATTTCAGTAAATCTACCTTACTCCATTTGTTCCATTTTGCCTCAAATAGGGTTTGTAATGAGTTGGCATTTAAAATAAATACCCTAGTACTCTGTTGAAGGGAAAAGCACACACTGACATGTGATTAGAAGCAAAATGTAGATTTGGGTTGAAAACGATGAGTTTTGATGATGTTATAATAACTGTCTTATTCTTTGAACATTCTTTTCTGGGGAGAAATTTTAAAAAAAAAAAAAAACCCATCTTTCTTTCCTTCTTCCTTTCTTGCTTTCTACCTTTCTTCTCTTTGTCTCTATCGCTATCTCTCCCTCTCCCTCCTTTTCTCTCTTTTTTCTTTCTCTTTCTTTCTTTCTTTCTTTCTTTCTTTTCTTTCTTTCTTTCTTTCTTTCTTTCTTTTTTTCCTTTTATCTTATGTCTTTAAGTACTTAGTATATGTCAGGACTGAGCTAGGTTCTGGTGAAAAGTAACGAACTTATCCTCTGCTCTCAAAGAACTTACATTATAGTTGGGAAGACTGATAAGTCAAAAAGCAATTTTTAATTCCTTGTTTAAGTGCCCTCAACTTGGGTTTTTGGAAAACTCTTTCGTCAGAGAGATGTCCAACCTAGACTTGGCAGTGTCCTCTAAGTAGAAATCTGAAGCCGGATTAAGAATGAAGTAGAAGGCATCAGAAACATCAGGAACAAGGCCACAGAGCAGAGAGAACACAGGACTTTTAAGATCACCTTTTCCTTTTCATCTTTCCTCTAGCCTAGTTATAGAAAATTTTGTGAGTTTTAGATGTGTGTGTTTGCGGGGAGTGGGAGTATGGGTGTTGATGTATGATAAAAAGAATTCTACTTATCTAGAGAATGTAAGATTATCTAAGAATTCTGCTTAGAAATTTTTGGAGCAGAGAAAGGAACATTTAGTACATGGATAATATAATAAAAGCCACTATTAACTGGGTCCTTTAAGATGTGACAATCATTGTGGTAAGCAATTTATTATAATTTTAAGAGAGATTATTATTATTATTATATTATTTTGTTTATAAGTAAAAAAGTTAAAGTTCTGAAGACTTAAGTAACTTGCCCAAGATACCATAAATAATGAATTTGAGGCAAGTTGCAAATCCAGTTGTTTGGTTTTCGAATCCACTCTTTTAATAATGCCTTATACAGCCTCATGAAAATATTAAGAAGTAAAGATCTAAAAGAACAAAAAAAGAGAAACAAAAAACATAGTTAGGAGGAGGAATATAAACAGTAGCAGTATAATACTTCTTCAGTACCCTATGTGTAAGGCACCATGCAAGACACTTTGGCAAATATATAAAATAATTATATTGCTTATATAATTTTTAAATAGTTACTATTCTTACATAATATCTTAGGTAATTGTTTCTTATATAATTATGTAATTATTTTATTTTCATATAATAATGGGTTTATCTCTAATACTTTATAATTTAGATATGGAGAAAAGAAATATGAACTTAAAATCATTTAAAACACTGAGTGGCAATGATTATGATAAATAGCATTTGAATTATTATTTGCAATTTCTAAAATCATTTTCACATATATAACATCTGAGTTTCACAAAAATATGCAGGTTGGTAAAATCAGTCAGTTTTTGCTGAAACAAGGTTATATAACAACCCCCAACTTTTAGCAACTTATAGCTGCAGACATTTTTTCTCTTGACCTTTATTCTTCACGTTGATTTGGGTTTCCTGATCTTGTGTGAGCTTGCCTGGCTTTGAGGGGGTTCCACTTGACTCTAGGCTTTCAGTTAGGTTCGATTCTGCTTCATATGTCTTCATTTTGAGACCCAGGATAAAGAAGTAGTTGCCTTCTACGGCATGTTATTCTTGGTGTGGATTATAGGGCTGCAAAAGAAGGCAACCTAAGCCACGGAAGCCCATTTAAAGCATCTGCTTATGTTGCGTCTCTTAACCTTCTATCAGTCAAATCAAGTCACGTGGCCAAGGCCACTGTCAAGAGGAAAAAGAAGTGTATTTCATCCACAGTGGAAGGCAGTGTAAAGTTACAAGGCAAAGGGTGTGGATGTATCACCCACTATAGGGAGAGAAAAAAAAATTAATTACATTTACAAATAAGAACAGAATCTCAAAATTTAGATAACCTGCCCATGATCACAGTTAATAAATAAGTAGAGGAGCTGAAATTCAGCAATTTGTCTTAGGATTCTGACTTTTGTATGCTTTTCTATGATACAAAAATGCTCTAAAAAGAGGAAGTGATTACTTAAGGCCAGGGAATCTGAAAACTTTTGGGGAAAGGTAAGATTTGATATAGATGTTGAAAGATATGTGGATGTCAAGTAGGTTAATAAACATGCCAGTTTACCTGAGATAGCCCCTCTGCTCCCACCTGCCCTTCCCAACTGTCTAAAAAGTCCCAGTTTGGAAGATGAATTCAACGGTCACTTTAGGCTTTGATAAATGGATAAGAAGAGTATTCCATTAAAGAAAAATATTGTGTGTACTTCCTGAAAAGGGGCAAATATACACATGGTATATTCAAATGCAATGAAGAGACTAGTTTGTTTCATGTGGAAACTACAAGTTGGGGAGTATTCAGAGCAATTTATTGGAGGTGTAGTTGAGACCAATTTGTTGGTTGTCAGACAGAGAAGATTGGGCTTATTTTCATAGGTCAGTAGAGAGCCACTGAAAATATTGGAACAGGGTGGTGTCTGTATTTGCAGGTAGTGGTTTAGAAAGATAAATATAAGACAAATTGAATAAGAGAAAATATGGAGTAAACAAGCCAGTTATTAAACAAGTTTAGTAGTCTTGGTGTGCAATCATGAGGGTCTAGATGAAATTGAAGACAGTGAACTATGAGAGACAGGTATTGGAGCTATCACAAGAGAAAAGCATTGAACATCTAAGTGGAAATGTAAGGAAGGCAACTGGAACTATGGAACTGGAACTCAGGGAGAGGTCTATGTTGGAAGTTTAAATTTGAGAGTCTAGTCTTGACATTTACCGTGTGACCTCAGACAAGTGACTTAACTACTTCAAACTTCATTTTTTTTTAATTTAAAAAATGGAGAACCAAGTCATACTTCCATGCAATAGTGTGTACTCACCCCTCAAAAATAAAGTTAGTTGTGATTATTCCTTTTTTTTTTTTTTTTGTACATTAAGAAAACATTTATTGAATGTCTGCTATGTTATTGGCATGGAGTATTTTCTCTGATAAATACAATGTTTATTAAAAATGGGTCCACTCTTAGGAGCTTATGATCTAGTAGGAGAGATATACTCAATAAGCCAAAATATATAAAATACAGAGGCACAGAAAAATCCTATTGAGTTTTGGGGTAGGAGTTATTTTCAGTTTTGGAAAACATTTGTAAAGAAGGAAATAAATGAGCTGGGCTCTGCCAAATTGCTAGTATTTGTATATAATGATAGTAAGAACATATTTAGCAGAAGGACCAACATAATATTAACATCCAACATCCAATTTTACCGCCCACCAAAATAACAACCCAGTGGTTAAGTTTAGCTTATCTTACGGTTATGTGAAGAGAATTAGTGGTAAATAGCTTGGGCATGAGGTCATGGAGAGCCATAAATGCTTTAAATATTAGACAGAGGAACAAAAAGAGTCATATTGAGAGATCTGAGAAATGACAATATCAGAGAAGTGCATTATTTAGAAATATTTTGACCATATTTTAAATTAGATAGTGTAAAAGGAGACTTCCGTTAGCAAGCTCTTGCAATAGCTCAAGAGAGAAATAATAAAGACCTGAACTGGGATATTGCAATGAGATTAGAGAGAAGAAAGTGGATGGCAGAATTATTAAAAATGTAGATTCAAAAGTACTAAGGGAGTGGTTGAATTGGAATGTAGAGTAAATGGAGCAAGGGAAACAAAAATAATCATTGAGAGTGCTGAAGTTTCAAATTCAAGAAAAATGGTCACAACATTGACAGGAACAGTGATGATTGGATTTGTATAGAAAAATGATGTTTCATTTTGGCTTATTGGGTTTCATGTATAAGTGGAATAACCAAGTAGTGAGATTTAGCAGACAATTGGAAATACAGGGCAAAAACTTAGGAGAGAGGTCAAACATGAAGATATTAACCTAAGTATCAACTACATAAAACTGAAGTAATTAGATATTCAAAATGTCAAGGAAGAAAATATAAAGAGAAGAAGAAACATAAATTTAAGGACATAGATGAAAAATAATAATCTTGAGAGTATAAGAAGAGATCAAGACTGAAAAGAAATAGGACAGCCATGAAGAAATAGTGTCATGTAAAGGAAAGAAGGATATGGGCATTTTCTAAGGAAATGCAGGAAGCTGCTCTGGGGTGAGAGGAGAGGTGACCATTTTGTAGTATTTGTAGAATAAATTGAATTTGACTTGATAGTAAAATGAGCACAGTGTGATGTAGAGTAGAATCGGAAAATATCTATATCTATATCTATGTCTATATCTATATATCTATCTATATCATCTATATCTAATTGCCTCCATTTTTTTTTTCCCACCAATAAATGCTTTCACTCAACCTTTATTTTCTGAAAAGAGATCATTTTTTGAAATAACATTCTGGTGTATTGATAAGAGTTTTCATAATTTTCTGCTTATATTTAATTGACCACAAAACAAGGTATTTTCCCTTGGAATGAACTAGTCTTGGTTCTGTAAAAACTGCACTTGTTGAAGGTTCAACTTTCATTTAGAGATAAGGATTCAGAACATGCACCAGCTCCACTGGACAGATGGATTATGTGAATTGAAATGGTCACAGCAATGGGAGGGTATGTACCCCATCTTTGGGGTATTTTTTTCTCAATTAATGCTTATAGGTTGCTCATTCGGTATACTCACTATATTACATACCACTGGGAACTTTATGGCTTAGGAAAAAACCTGTTTTCTCCTTCCAGATGTGAAAGAGAAACTGTTCCATGATGTGACTATTGTCTATCCTGCAAGCTGGACCTGGACTAGAACGGAGCTTCCTTCCTGCACACCCCCTTAGAGACTGTCTGATCATAATCGATGTTCGTTCTGACATAATCAGTGCATCCCTTCCATGCCTCCTGCTATTTGCTGGTTCCTGGAACAGCTCGTTGTCCTGACCTGGCAAATCATGTAATTTTACATACCTGGCAGTATTCAAATATTAGCCATTGACTAAACTGTCCCCTCTTCACCCTATATAATTATTTGGTGCCTGCCAAGCACCATGGAGATCCATTTCATCTTTCAGCCACTGGAAATATGCCTTATATATATAAGTTTTTCTTAATATCCAGACTGGAGTGGCCAAACTCTTTCTTTGGTCTTTTCCCTTGCCTTCACTTAGGGAGATAAATTTTCAGTGTTAAGGCTTTTCCTTGGGTCTGTGTGTATGAATACCAAGGGACCTTTGAAGAGATCTAAAACTTTCTATAAGAATAAATAATATTCTATCATGCATAGAAGAGGGCTCTGGTCTCTTTCCTAAAACATTTAACCTTATAGAAGATATTGGATGTTCTCAAGAGGTGAAAAAGATAGAGTTGTGCTTTTATATCTTCTTGATTTTCCCAAAGGTAATTTTGCCAGGCTGTATCTGTTTATTTTGTCCAGTTTTCTTCTTTGTCTATGTCTGACTATGATGCATCTTACTGCCTACTGCTCTGTTAGAACTAAGCAAAAAGTTAGCCTAGTTGTAGCTTCTTCCTAGTTAGGTATGTTCCTCAGGAGCTGCACCTACCAATTGCTGCTCCTTCTCTTTCTATCCCCAAAAGAAGGCTTTTTTTCAGAACTAGAGCTTACCTTGGGGAGTGGCATTCTATACCTCTTAGTCTGAAGCTCCATTTAAATGTCCAACATCCCTGTGAAAGATGGCATGATATTGTGGATGTTTCTGTGCATATATAATTCTCTGTCCTCTTAAGTCTCTTACTTCTTTTTTAAGTGGTACATATTCTCAGCTTCAACTCTGTTTCTTCTATCAATGTCGACTTTCTTATTTCCTGAATGCAGTCAAAAATTTCAGGCAGGAGTGTAGTATAGTGAGAAGGGATCAAGAGTGATAAATCAGACTGAGGTTCTGGCTTTAGGTTTTTTACTTTAGGTAAATTTTGATCTTCTGAGTCTTATTTTTTCTCATATGTAAGAAAAAGGTCGGGTTAGATAGTCCCTAAGGACCAAGGCCAGACTGAGACTTGGCATCCCTTGTTGCCAAATGATTTGGCAGTCCTTCAAACTGATAGTCTTCAAACAATTGTTCAACATGTATTTAGCACAGCCAAGGTCTCTAAGGTCAGTGTTGCAAAGATTTATTTCCCTCATTTAATGTCCCTGTCTATATTGGCAGCAATGAGATCAATGTATATTTTCCCAGTTATAGAAGATTCCATCCCTCTTGTTAACTGGCCCTCTATTTCTTACGAACTCTTGCCCTGTTTCAGCACCCTTCAGAGAGTGTTGCTCAGAGCACCACTAAATATATTCTGATAAGTCCCTTTGATTCTCTGTCATAGACATGTCCCTAATTCAACTGGTTGTGCCCTGTCTTGCCTATATTCTCCTGCCCGGAATATCTTCACTCTTCCTCTCCCCATTTTATTTAAATGGTCCAATGTTGTTTTTCTCCTATAGATGACTTTCCTCCACCCTCTCAAGACAGAATGAGGTGTTATCAACTTTGTGCTCTCTTGCGCTTTTTCAAATCTCTACAAAATTTATTTAATTGCTAAAAGTCTTTTGTTAATAAACTGTGAACTTGGGGAAGTTAAACTCCCTGTATTTGCTTTTGTGTCTCATGTCCCTAGGTTTAGAGCCTTTACTAATCAGCTAGTGCTAAAAAGATGTTGCACTTCATAATAAATCACCTCGAAACTTAATAGTTGTAATAATAAACATATCGCATTTATGCCTCTGTGGATCAGCCGGAAGGGCGCTGCCTCAATCTGCAGGTCTGTGGGTTGGCTGGCGTATCTCGGTACTATATGCCATATTCTTAAAAAAAAATGTTTAGCTTTCAAATTTTTTATAGGTTTACTGAGATATAATTAACATATAACATTGTATAAATTTAAGGTGTGCAATTGATTTAATACACATATGTTACAAAAAATTATCATCATTATTATTAGTATCACATCTCCACACAACTATCATTTCTTTTCCGTAGTGAGATATTTAAGATCCACTCTCTTAGCAACTTTCAAGTCTTTACAATACAGATTATTAACAATAATCACTGCAGATTAGATTTCCCAAATTTATTCATTTTATAACTGAAAGTTTGTACCCTTTGACCGACATCTCTTTAATTTCCTCCACTCCTCGCGCCTGGTATAACCACCATTCTTGTCCCTGTTCAGCTCTTTAAGATTCTACATGTAAGTAAGATCATACAGCATTTGTCTTTCTCTATCTGACTTATCTCACTTAGCACAATGCCCTCAAGGTCCTTCCACGTTGTCATAAATGAAAAGATGACTTTCTTTCTCATTGGCGGAATAATACTCCAGTATGTATGTAATTATAAATCTATCTATCTATCTATCTATCTATCTATCTATCTATCTATCTATCTATTTGCCTACCTACCTACATACCATATTCTGAGTCCCACTAGGTGGAGAAACAATGTTTTTTTCTTTTTATGGCATGGCAGAAAAACAAGACTACTCAAGGCCCTATGTAATGACCACTAACTATATCCCATTGGTCAAAGTAAGACACATGGTCAAGTCCAAAGTCAAGGGGCATAAAAATACACTCCTTTCGCGATGAGGCCATGAAAGAGAATGAAGATATATAAAATATTACAGTGGTGTGAAGAATTAAGACTATAAATTTAATCTGCCATAGTACTTGATAATATCTTTGTTGTTGAATGAATACATGAATAAATTTCAAAATTATGAGTGATTCAACAAGGATATATTTTAATAAGTGGGGAAAGATAAGGGCAAAGTGTTATTCTGAGCTGCAAGTTGTGCTACTGTTTGAGGCTGTACATCGATTAATAAAATAGAAGCCAAATGATGTGACCTGATCACATTCAGTGGCACCACGAGGTCCTAGAAAACTGAGGCGTCTAGAGTGAGTCCTTCCTTAATCTAGACCTAATGCAGCCTTCCTCAATGCAGCCTTTTTCATACCCTGAGAGCAACTCTGTAAGGGAGAAAAGGAAAGAACTAATTCCTGTTGCCTGTATAAATCCCTGACAGTGAGTATAGGAAGCGATGTCTCTCTATTATCATTCCATTTTTTAGTTTTCTGAAATCCACCCTCCTCCACCCCGCTTCATCCTCAAGAAAAATGCTCACTGGGATTAGTTAGCTAGAAATGATTTTTTTTTTTTTTTTTTTTTTTTTACTAAAGAGAGCCTGCTACCCACCTTAAACAAACCCCTGCTTCTTTTTTCTTCTAAAGTGGGAGGGAAGATGTCAGGTCAGTGAATTAACTGTGAGTTTGAACAGGGGGATAACCTCAGAAAGTGTGTTAATGAAGTAAAATGGCCATGTGAGGCTTTAACATTTTAGGGAAAGAACAGGAGAACCTTCCAAATAAGGAGTATGTCATGGACATGTGAGGGTTAAAGCCTTATGTGAGCTTTTCAGAAAACCAGTGTTCCAAGAGAAAGAGAGCAGAGGGAGCAAAGAGATTTGAGAATTCAGGCAGAGTTAATCAGGAGGGAGCAGGCCAGGAAATCAGCTACCAGAGGAATCTGGATCAAAGGCAGAAGAGGAGAGCTAAGGAGGAATACAAAGCTTCTGAAGCGCTCCTAGGCATTCTGCCGAGTTGGTACGGGGAGGCCGGTGACAGAGCAGCAACAGCAGCGGCTTCAGCCAGAAGCCAAGGGAGGGTCATTTAGGAAAAAAAACACTGTTTTTCCAGAGAAGAAAAGGAGGTCAGAGGCCTTGACTTGGCGAGTGCAGAGGGGCCTGATGAGAGAGACTCCTCAGTCCCAGGATCCAGGCCTCTCTGTGCCTGTACTTTAGAGAAGAGACACATGACAGGGAAGGCTAGGATGCGCGTGCCACTAAAGCCTGCGCCACTCTGAGTGACGGGAGACACACTGGTCATTTTTCCTTTCCTGTATGTAGTTTGTATGTCAGTGTGCACTGACATTCTTAAAAGTCATGAGCAAAATGGGGAATGTAGAGCC
This sequence comes from Eonycteris spelaea, assembly GCA_003508835.1. Lineage (NCBI taxonomy): Eukaryota > Metazoa > Chordata > Mammalia > Chiroptera > Pteropodidae > Eonycteris > Eonycteris spelaea. The sequence goes on from PUFA01000062.1 coordinate 8,409,793, forward strand.
AGAAAAGAAAGAAACGAGGGAAGATAATAGGCACCCCAAACATAAGTTTCCTTCTCTTTCTTCTTACCTTCGTCTTCCTTTATTATTTGGCAATTAAAACAAAAGTACTCATAGTACATCTTTCCTTTCCCTCAGGATCCTGTGAAAAGTGATTTATAAATTATTGCAAAGCACTTGGAAAGGGTAAAGCACTTAAAAACATTCCAAACCAGGCCAGGCACAGCAAATTTGCTGAGTGTTGTGGGACATTTCTTTAGATTTTCAAGTCCCGATGAGAATGTGAAAAGCCCGATACTTTTCCTTTTATGTGAACTTCAAGTTAGTATGTGCATAGACAAATAAAGTAAGACTATTTGACTTTTTGCAGACAGAGGAATAATAGGAAATCAGAATTTCACCTATTACGCTTCTATACCTTTCCCTGCACATTACTCTCAGTCTCTATTTTTAAGTGTTTACTCTCGGGGGGAAATAATAAAACAAAAACAATAAAAAGTAAAAGGCAAAACTGCCTGAAGAAACCTGTATATTAAATCTACTTAGATTTTTTTTTCATGTGTTAAAATAAACAAACATACAAAAAGACAGTAAGAATGCATAAGGATCAAATAATCAGCCAGCATACATATTCTGAATGCCATCAGTCTGTTCAGTGCTGTTCTAGGGACCACGGAGTTGACTCAAGTATAAAGCAAGACTCTTGTCTTCACAGAGCTTACAACTCAATGGTAAAGGCAGAATAAATACAAGTGGCAACGAAGAGAAAAATACAAGAAAGTATGGTTTGGCACTGATGTATGTATACATGTGTGTTTCAGCAAATTTCTGACATAAGACAGACATATATAACTTAGTCTTTTCTAACAGTTATAGTAGTATAGAATGAAAGGCAAGAGATCTTCATAACAGGGAATTCTTTCCAAAGCCATTTCAGCTATGATATTTGAAATATGGATGGCCTAGATTATAGAGATGGGATATGTGTGGTAGGTAACAATGGAAATAGAAATGTCATATCAAAACAAAAATTGATAAGATTTTATAAATGACTCAGTTATTTTTAACAGTGACCAGACTTCAAGCACATGATGCTTTCTCATATCAATACTAAGAAAGGTCACAGAAAAAATTTTATCTGTCTTGCCAGATTTCTCAAAATGCCAATTGAGGAAATATTGGTTGGCTTAAACAATTTTAAACTGGGCATTTCTCCTTTCCTAGAATTTGTCAACTGCTCTGATATATGGAGACATACAGTGGGAAATAAATGTTAGAAATTAAATTTAATGTGATTTTGGACCCAGTCTCCTGCCTTTCCGGACTGAGTTGCCTCATTCATCTGCCTTGCCCCACCTGCTTTCTCTGGCTCACATAAATGTCCTGTTTCATCAACATTTCTCAGACTCGCACATCTTTATGTCTGTGTCCTTGCCTTTTTGCTCATGTAAATTCTTAGATCTGGAGCGTTCTCCCCTGCCAGCCACAAAACAGTCCCACAATGGGGTCTTCGAGGACCAGCTCAGACAAGAACCTTTCTCTGAATCCCTTTCTGATCTCTTCTTGCCATCTGTTCCTCTGGGCAGAAGCAAACATGCCTTATTCTGGGGTCCCTCAGAATTTTGAATGTATTTCTAGTATGTCACTTCCAAGAAATTTCTATATCTATACAATTAGTTGTATACATGGTTTTTCCTACTTCCTGGACTTGAGGCATGTGTTTTTTTCCAAATGTATATTCCCAGAGCACAGTCTGCAAGTTAGTTGGGATTCAATAAACAATAAAGGACCAAAAAGTAAGGAATATATTTTAAAATGAGGCATTATAGTCTACAGAAAAAAAAAAGAGACAGGTCATCTCAGATTAGTATTCATACCAGTTTGGAAATTCACTTTCTATTTTAATCTCTCTTTCTTCTTTGAAACTTCAAGCTAAAAAAAAAAAAATAGAATCTTTCTAGGTCACAGGACTGGCAGAGTGAGTGGCTGTGACTGCCTTGATGTTTTCTGGAAGAGATTTTATAGGCATATACTTATAAAAATACCTAAAAGGCATAGGAATATGATTTTTCCATTAAATGAATGATAAAGTAGAACTCTGTATAATATGTATCAACGCATATATGCACATGGAAAAATAAAAGTACAAAACTACGTTCAACCAAAAAATAGTCTTTGCTTCAACATTTAAACTACAAATTAATTTCCATTTACTGAGGAGCCATCTAGATTATTCATTTGCTAGGTCTTTGGCTTCCTCATTTTCTCCCTGCTGCTGCCCTGGTGTTGATGGTTTCACAGTTTCTTATGTATCAGAATATAAGATGCCAGAAAAAAGCGGACATTTGAAATCAGTCAATGCATTTTTTTGTTTGTTTTTTTTTTGTTTGTTTGTTTCACCAAAGATTTGATCTGGACAAATATTTGAGAATTTAAATTTATTGATTAAATATAATATCTATAGTTTCATCATCTCTTTGGTAATAAGCTATATTTAAATGGTATTTAGGTACCATTACTTCTGGAATTTTAAACTTGAGCACTTTTATTTTTTATATTGAATATAAACCCAAGTGTACTAGAAACATACATCTTTCTTTTTTTTTTTTTTAAGTATTTCAAAATATTTCAAATTTAATTCCTGTTGGTCTGGTATCAGTTAATCCCCAGTAGCAATAACCTTGGGAGATCACTGTGGTTCTGTCAAACTTCCAGGAGCTTACATAGTGATTACACATTGGGGTTTTGCAAGCAGCCTTCTAATCTTGTATCTGTTCTTATAGTTTATCGTGAAGACATCCAATTTCCCTGTCTACATGGGCCATTCAGATCCGACTTCTACCTCTTCTGTGCCATTCTCAGGGAACAGGAATCTTGCTGGAGACTAGAGACCTCTGACGACCCAAGCGTATTCTCCCCTGGGCCCTGCTGCCTAGCAGGGTGCAGCCAGGAAGCCCCTACCCCTAGCTGGTCCAGACCACTACTCTCTTGCCCCCTCCTCCTCCCAACAAGGGAATCTCTTTTTCGTTTGAAAAATATTTTCTTTTTTAAGATTTTTAAAGACATTTGCCTCCATCTATAACTCTTTATTTCTCCCCAGGCCTTACTTAGTTTTGGAAAACAAAAGCCAAGAATTATTTTGCAGAAATGGTTTTTCCTGCACTACACCATTTATGTTCCTCACTGCAATAAGCAGAGTGTCTCACCTGTTTGGATTAGGAGAATGGAAAGGTGAAAATAAAGAGAAAAAATTTAAATCTCAAAATGGTATTCACTACAATAAATATAAGAGTTACTAAAAAGAAAAATAAATTTATCTTGTTCTCAGAATTACTAATCATCAGTTGCAGACTCTCCGCCATAACCTGTATTTCCCTAAAAGTACAACAATTTGCTCCTTGAAGAAATTAAAAAACAAGGAACTAAAATTGTATCAATATCTTTACTTACATTTCTTTAAAATACAACCAATGATGTGTGAAATTCTTTAATTATTATATGAACATAATTTGTTAATATTCCCACTGATAGTTCATTGGAAAGTTCTTGCTTGACAAATTTTTATATTACTATTCACTCCCTTAGGTGACATATACCTCTCACTATTGAGCATGTTTTGGGCCAAAATTATGTTGCTTGTCTTGGCAAATAGAGAGTTATAAACAGGTTTTATTACAATTACTCCTCTTCATCAGGAACATCAAGCTTCGAAGGAAGTCATTTAAAAAAAAAACAACTCATCAAAATTTTGATACCTAAAAGAAAGATTATAATGAAAGTATCTGCCTTAAGATGAGCTCAGAGAAGTGAAAGTGATCTCATCATTTTACAGATAAGGAAACTAAGCATAAAGAAGGTTAAATACATTTTTTGAGTTATATAACTATGTTATGAGAGAAAAGGAACGAAACCTTTCTTATTTACTAATATTATGAATGTTTTTAAAGTTTATAAAACATTTTCATATGCTGTGCATTTTCTATCTAAACTTCATAATTCTCTATATTGTACCTTATTTTATCTTCATTCTGATATAAAGAAACTGAAAGTCAGTGACTAAATAAGAAGGTAAAACCCACATGGCTAGAAATAGCAACATATGTCTCTGATTTCAAATAGTGTTATTTGCAGTAAACTCTGAGAATTTTTCCAGATTATAGATTTTACCAGACTATGTGATTGTCCATTCAAATACTCCTACATAAAATAATTACTGGTATAGACAATACCTACTTTGGTAATCTCATTTTCTACCACATCTACCCACACACATCCTTCTTCATCAGGACACACAGAATGGATAGCACGCTCATGCACGACCCAGGGTTTTATATAATTACCAGTTGGCACGCTCTGACTTTATCATCTTCTGTTCCTGTAAAGAAAGTACCCAGAGTTAGCCAAACCACAGAATTTAAGGTACAGGCTTCTAGATTCCATGTCTGCCCAATCCTTCTGATACACTGTAAGGATTTAGAGTCCAACTACAAAGTTGGAGGAAGATTCTACACAACCCTCACTTTAACATTAACTGCAAGTTCAGTGGTTTCCCAAATCTCCCCTCAGGTTTGATAATTTGCCTGACTTACAGAACTCACTGAGACCTATTATATCCCTAGTTATGGCTTATTACAGGTAAAGATACAAAGGAGAAAGGGAGGATCCTAAATGGGAACTATACATTGTCCTCAGGATGTGTTACTTTCCTGACATCGATGTGTGATAATATACTGAGAGTGTTGCCAACCTAGAAAGCTTTGGTGCTTACAGTTTTGATTGGCATAATGGTTTGATTGATTGTTCTTGAAGTGAACATTGTCTTCAACCGCCCCCACTTTCCCAAAGGTTGGGGTGATTCACGTGACCCAATCTACTATGAGTCACTTTGTTAGCATAGTCTGTCAGATATGATCTCAGGGGCCCATGAAATAAAAAAGACACAGCTATCACTCAGAAAGTTCCAATAATTTAGAGGTTGCTTCCCAGGAGCCAGGGACAAAGGTCAGACCTCAATTTGGGCAAGGTCTTAATTACACAAAAAGATTTCAGAATGGAATGAGGTACTGACATTATTGAGGGAGACCTTTAAATCCCCTCTAATTTATCTCAACAACTGAAACAGTCACAAACTTCAACATGTTAATATGTTAGTAACAAGTGATGTCACACCTCACAAAATGATTGCCACCCAAAATATGAGTGGGTCTCTGCAATGAAGTGAGAGATGCTGCTCCAGTCACTCAGGAACTCAGTGCATTCCCTTTCCTCTGCATTTATGCTCACATTGTCATCTCTTCATTAAAAGCACTCTCAACGTGACACTCCACCTAAGAAAAAACTCTTATTCTGAAATTCTTTAAGATGAAATTCAATTGCCATCTTCCTTTTGAGGCCTTACTCAAGCTTCTCAGGCAGAATTGTCTTCTATGAGCTGTGCAACACAAATTTTGTCAAAGCATCCTCCTCCTCTAGAGATAGTTAGTCCATTTTTCCCTTGCAGCCTGTTGAAAACATGAGGGTAAGTACCATTTCTTACTCATTTTGTGTCTGCAGTCTCTGTACAGTGACTATACTCAATATTTGTTGAACTGACCTCTAGTAATAAGCAGTTTTAATGTGGTAGGGATTAAATCCCACTATAGATTCTTGAAGGCAGAGTGACATGATGAAAATGGAGTTTAGGAAATTCATCTGACATAGTATGCAACAAGAGCTGGAGGAGAGTCATCCTAAAGGAAGCCACCAAACTGGGAGCTCTTGCAGGATTTGGAATAATAACCCTAACTGGTGGCATTTCAAAGGAAGACCTCTTCTTGACTTATACAAATTGACAAAGCTAATTTAGTAAATTAGTAATGTCAGTCAATCATGGGCCAAAGTCTGCCCTCCTTTATTTGACATAGACCCAGATGTGGTTCTCTGTTTACCAAACACCAGTTCTCAATAACAGACATCTGTGTTTTTATTAGCCAAGACTCACAGCGAATTAGACTTTATCAAACTGGGATGGGAGCAGCAGCTAGCAAAGAGACTGGTCACTAACAGCATTTACTCTATAGTCTGCCCCTAAAAACACTCAGATCCACTTGCTTTTTCATTTAAGTTTATTCAATCCAGGCACAGCTTCTTGAGATGTTCAGGTTAGTCACAATTTCTGGAAAACTTGGAAGAAGAGTTAGTAGAAAAAACTATAGTTTCACTTCACCACTGGTCCTGAGCATAGAACTAATACTCATCGTGTTCCTCAGCCTGCTGGTCTAGGCAGCTTGTCTGTTACGTTGATCTAGACCCTTGACCCTGAGGGACCTGAGCTTTGGTTACCTTCTCATGTTATAACTGGACTTGGTCATATCAACATGTTTTCTAATGGAGACCTGAGTGTCAAATATATTCATTCCTGTCCTATTATGTAACACTGGTCCTATTTCCTCATGATGCCACAGATTTTTTTCCTACTTGTTTACTGGCACAAGGAACCTTAAGTGTTAAGATGGTAGCATAAAGTTCAGGGGGACTCTCACTGTATTCCTTTGTGGGAGCATTCCTCTCTTGGAACAAGGACTCTAGACCTACCCGCCTAAAGTTGAACAGAATAAAGCAAAAGTCCTCTAAGTAGGTTAGTGGAATAAATGGTAAACAGGACCACTCCTTCTTCCACTCTATTTCCTGGACATTTACATTCTATTTCATGAGTATGTATTGTCTTACAATGACCATTGGTTTAAGATATATACCACATCTTGAAGAATACACTTCATCCTTGTGGGATTTCACTTCCTAAGGTAAGCCCTCATGAGACCGTTACAACACTTTATCAGAATGGGAGCTTCTGAATGTTGCAGTTTATGTTAGGACCAGTGGATCTCATGATAATGTACCCATTGCTGTATTTCCTTTGTCATACAATGAGTCCCTTAGATGAAGACAATATTTTGAGAACTCATATGTCAGTTGCTCAGACTCTCTGAGTCCTTGGAGGGGTGCTGGCTGTGGCACTCGTGGCAGGAAGACAAACTCATACCCAAGTACATTCAAATCAAGGTCATGATTGAACATTGTCCTTCTGAGGATATAAAGGGCATAAGGTAGTTGATTTGTCACCAGACTTCTGGCTGTATGCACCATATAGGGGAATTCAGCACTGAATTCTTGTTACTGGCGGGTTGGACATTATGAGCAGCAGTAAGCTACATCAACCTTTTTTGAGAAGAAGCCTGTGCTCTTGTCCATACATAGCTTCCATCTCTACCACCATGCTTACTCAATTCATAAGCCATTGTAGAAGCACTGAGATGGCCAAGGAGAGAGGCTGGTTGACATCTACTGAACAAATAGCGTAGTGATTTCATGCCTCTTCTTCAGCAGATGTGTTTTATGAACAATAATGTGTGCACAAAGATCCTTACACTGTTTGCTTTTAAATATAGGTTCAGAAACTTACTTGTTTCCTTTAACTTGCTTTTTCCTGATCTTGGAATCCTTCTCCTACTTAGCTTGACCAGTAAGCTAAGTCATTCACCATTGCTCATGGATGCAAACTTAGGCAACTTTCTTTCCACTCAAAGTAGATCAACAGATTTTTAGCCCAATAATCTGTCCTTTGGGAAGATATTCCCTCATGTTGTCATTAGGAATATTCTTGAATAAGACCTATAGTGCAACAGCAATCCATTTTCTGCTTTTACCCACGTAACATGCCATTCACGAACCAAGCTCAGCCTCTTTCTCCTGTGTGTGACTACTTGAGTAAATGACTCTAGATCCTTTAAGAAGGTATCTATACATGCTGAATACATGATGTGGTGCTTTAGGGTCCTTCTTCATGAAGATCTTGCCTCTCTTTTGGTTGACAGGATTTTGGTCTTAAAATTTGTATAAATCTGAAAACTGAGTAAAGATTTGTGAATTTCCACTATGGCAGCTGATCTCAAACTTCTTCTCATTCATTCATGATCTCTTTTGATTATATACTAAACAATTATCTTACTGATGGCTCATCTTTCTCACTTCTAGAAAACATAATGTTCTATGAGCTACCTCGGTAGATTCCTGAAGGTCAGGAGTCCCCCCCGACCCCCACCACTCCCATTCTGGGTACTTCCCTTTTGACTTGCTGCCATTTAAACTAATTCTATTCACATTGTTTCTGAAGTTAAGTGCTGTCATCAAGTCTCTGGTATTCCAGGACTTGTCATTCCCTTGGGTACCAGGGAGCCCAGTTTTGTAACAGCATCTCTAACTATTAGTCCCAGCCTGCAGAGACAGTCATTACTGAGTTTTCAAGGTGCCAATGCCCCTTATCATCAGCACATTCTTCATCAAATTTTGTCTGGCAGGAGGTGATGGATTTGGTGGCTTACAAAAACTGGTTGTTTCAGAAATTAGATTGCATTTATTCGGCATTTTTCCAGAAAGAAAGAGAGAGGAAGAGAGAGAGTGCTTTACATTCTACTTATTAGAAGTGTTCTCTCTGTGGTTGGAAATCATTCATAAGGCTTTTTCCATGACTTGATAATAGTATATAATTTTATTTTCTATGATTCTAAGTTTAGGAAGCATCCTTCTGATTATTCGTTTAGTTTCCAGATCTTGATAATGAAAGATAGTGACCAGAATAGCAGGCAGGTAGTTCTATTTTCTGAAGCTCCCTGGTGACCAGATAGATTTCAGATTTCTAGGTCTGATAAACTTAGTTACAGCATCAACAGGAAGCTATTTATTCAATATAAGATAGAACTAAGTTTTTTATCACCAAATGATTAGGTAGAGGTGAAGAACCATCTGTTATGGGTGTTAGAGGAGATTTTTGCATTGGATGCAGGAAGATGATGCCTAACAAGTAGTGTTTACCTTACTAGTAGGGCCTATGACGTTAGACAGGATTAATTTTAGAACTACCATAATTGCAACTAGTCTTGGCAAAATTGTACACCACTACTAAGTGTTTTAACATCTGTTGCTAAACCTCTCAATTCCTTTAAAACCTCCTTCCATGGATTCCTGAGGTTCAACTTTGACACCCCAGCATCCTGAGATATTGCATCTGCACTGTCTGTGAATTATGTTAGACCTAAAGGACTTCCAGCTATGGGTTTGGAGCCCAGCTGCCCTCCCAGCAATGAACAGAGGCTTGTTGCACTGATTTCTGTTAGGAGGGATCTGTGCAAAATGGTTAAAGATGGCTATAAAACTGAATATTTATTTGCTAAATGGATGCAAGCAGATAGACAACATAAATCCCTTGAGCACATACTAAAATTATACATCAAGAAATAGAGCAGCTATTGGTGGCTGAGAAGCAATAGAAGAAAGACTAGGACAGTTATCAGAGGAGATGCAAAGTATCAGTGAGTGGTGAGGCAGTTGCTAAGAACAGAGAGGCTAGAGTAGGACAGGCCATGGTTTCATTCTAGATCCTGTCACCAGTAGTTCTGAAAAGTTAGACAACATGGTAACAACTTTAAGGCTGTGTCCTCATCTATTAACAAAGATAACAAACTTATTGTGTTATGTTGATGATTAGAACAGATGCTACACCTAAGCCTCAACACAATGTCTAAGTACTTAACAGAGAGCAATAACTGTATTATCATCAACGGTGCCAGTTTATTATTATAATAATAAAAATTCAAAAGCTAAATAATTACAAAGTTTACAAATACCAGTCACATCTAAAAGCCAGGGTCTGACTGCACTCTTTTTGTATAACTATTAGTAGGAGATCTATTTGGTTTATTGTTATGTATAATCTGTATAGTCTGCTTGCAGATCTATCTCATGAGAATGTTTACTTTTAAATAGGAAATATTACATGTAAATATAATATTTATTTATTGCATCCATATAGTAATATAATTTCTATGGTCTATCTACCTATGTATATGAAGTATACATATATGTGCTATATGGCATATGATGTGATACATTATATATGTGATAGCACATACATATTATATCATATAGCACATACATGTATATGTCACATCTATAGATAAAGATATATGCTACAGAAATAATACTATTAAATTTATAAAAATAATGACCTTTATCTTTTTGGAATCAGCCTCCCAACCATATCCAAGTCACAACAGACCTAAAAAATGCTTTTTCTTTAGCTCACTGGGATCAGCTGAGAGTATAGTAAGTTGACTGCCCCAGCTCCTGGAGATATTTGCACTCGACCATAACCTAGAATATGATGGAGCATACAAAATCAAACATCAGATGAAGAAGAGTTCCTACCTCAAAAGGATAGAATTATAGACATTTTGACATAAACTGTAGGTTTTTTCTACAGTACTCTTTTTCTCTTTTTTTTAAAAAAAATAAATTTATTTATTTATTTTAATTAGTTTCAGCTATACAGTACATTGGTTAGACATTTATACAGTTTATAAAATGATCCCTCTAATTGCTCCTTCTCTCCCTGGACCTGCCGCCTAGCCAATGTATTCGTGCTAACTGCATTATCTATGCCGTGCTCCCCATCCTCGGGACCATCTGTCAACTAATTTGTACGTTTTTAACCCTTCACCCCATTCTCCCAGCCCCCCAAACCTCCCTCCCCTCTGTCCATCACCAAATTGTCCACTATATTTGTGAGACTGTTTTTGATTAGTTTGTCTTTTTGTCTATAGCATTCTTTTCTAATGGCCATGTAACATTTACTTAAATTCTAGTAACAGCAGGGAATTTCCTTCTTTCTAGAACAGTTATTTATTTATTTTATTTTATTTTATTTTATTTTTTTTATTTTATTTTATTTTATTTTATTTTATTTTATTTTATTTTATTTATCATGTTTAAATCTGCAAACTGCAACTCTCTCCTTCCCTCTGCATTTCACTTTCTAGTCCTGCTTTCTGTTGTAGCAATTCAGATAAACTGTTCCCTCTTCCACTTATACAATGGATATTTTGTCTTTCCTTGGCTGCCCAAATTTGAACCCTTTTTATATTTAGAGAATTCATTGATTTGTGAATCTTGAGGTGGGGGGATAAAGAGAAGCAAAGGCAGAAATATTTATTTCCAGTCTCTCTAAGCTCAATTTTAAATCTGGTGCTAGTGACCTACAAAGAGATGACCACAGACAATGCATGGTAGCAGTCAGCAGTGGCGAGAGAGCTTGTGGGTTGTGTTTCTAGGGGCAGCAGTGCACCAGAACAGCAATGGTGTCCAGGTTTCAGAGTGATGGCAATGCAAGCCAGGAGGTCACATGGCCAGTAGGTGGCAGCACTGTGCAGTTAATGAACTGATTTTGTGGGATGATTTGGGATGGGATCCTGGCTGCTACTAAACCTTCCTTGTTCCTGCTCATTTTCCAAGCCTGATTCTCCAGCCTTGCCACTGATTTTGTCAGCTACTCTATAATTTACTTTTTTGTTTAAACCATTCAAAGTCCATCTCTGTTGCTTGCCACTAGGAACCCTGGCTGATACAGTATGACAGCCATTCAAATTGTTGGAGACAGCTGTTCGGTCTTCCATAGTTTACCACTCACTCTTCTCCAGAGATAGATATAGCAGTTAACACCCTTATCATCAGCAATGTGTATTATTTGCATTTATATAAGATCTGATGACTAACAAACATTTTTAAGAACACATACATTTGAGATTTTTTGGAATTGTTCATGATGGTTGTCTCTGCACATGGAAGAAGATGGTTGAACTTCTTAAATATGAAATACATTTTGTGTATTCTTTCTGAAAGCTCCAGTTCTCAGAGGAGAGCAAGCTTTTCTGGAATCTACTCTTTTACAGTGTTCCAAGCTATAGAATTAGGAGAGACGAAACCTATTATCATAACAGTGAGCAATCAGATGAGAATAAATGGAAAGAAATTATGAATTAATTGGAGTTCGAAAAGGACATGCTTACACATTCTCTATGTAAATTTTAATTTAAAAATAAGGTAAAATTTATTTAATGTTTTCTATGTGCCCTTCAATAATCTAAGTGCTTTACATAAGATTTCTTATCATTTAAAAAAATGCCACTGAGTAGATTTAAATCCTACTTTAGGATAAGAAAACAGGCTTAGAAAGCTTACACAATCTCCAGGTCTGAAAGTGCTGGATGGGCTGGAACTCCATGTGTTTAAGTTTCCAGAGCCCTTCGCCTATGCCACATTGCTTCCTAAATGCATCAGTGTTTTAAATTATTACTCCTGGGAAATATCAAGAAAATGCTTATCATTGATTACAAAATAACTAAATACATAGCTGTAACTATGTGTATGTATGGATTTTGTGTGTGTGTGTGCGCGCGTGCTGTATGCTTATGTATAGCATAAGATATTTTTGAACCATTCATATGTGGCTGTCAGACACATGTGAGTTTATATCACTTGACCTTTAAATCGAAATCTTTAAAACTGCTCTTAGACATTCAACAAATCAGCAAAATGTAAGCAGAACATAAGATCAAAACTTTTTAAAGCCATACTTTATAGTTAACATATATTTTTACAACCATTTTTGAGTGCCTTAAATTGCGTCAAAGGAAACCATGTTTATTAAGATTAAAAAATAAGGTTTAAAGGGATACACTAAGTACTTTAAAATTAAAGACAATGGCAGGATTCTAAATAGAGTAAAACAAAGAATTTCAGAGGAAAGAGGTAAATTCTATCTGGCTCTTTATATATGCTATGTCCTTATATGGACTCAGTATCAGAAGACTTGGCCATAATACTGACTGCCATGAACTAGGTGAGTTGACCTTGAGTAATTTCTTAGTGTCTCTGACCCTTAGCATCCTTATTTACAAAATCAATGGGTTAAGCCGAATGATTTATTTCAGCCCTTAAAAAAATATGATTCTAAGAATCTGTGCCTGTAATTGGAGAAATAAACAACTATTAAATTTATATGACCCTATTACTTTTATAAGTCAAAAATATATCCCTATTGTTAGCATGTAATAAAATTAACTTAAAGGTCTTGGCAAAATTTGTTTACCATTGATTGAATAATGTTAAAAGATCTGGTTAATTTTCTATAACCTAAACCTGTCATTAGTTACTAGATACATTTATTTATGTAATCTGGTAAATTATATGCAAATATGCATGTAACATGAAGGGAAATTTCTGCCTAAATATCAATCTGCATGTTAAGAGAATATTTCAGAAGAGAAAATGAAAACTGATTTTTATTTTTAAGTTAAAAGCACTATTTCTCTTATGACAAAATAATACTTATTCATCACAGTAATATTAGAAATTACAAATCAAGCAAAAAAATCTTCCACAACTCCATCAACTAGAGATCATCATTACTCATCTATGCTTATATCTGCTTAAATTATTTTTTTATTCCTTACTCACAAAAAATGATGAATTGCTTTACATACTATTTTATAGTTTGCCTCTTTCATTTTAACAATACATTGTAAATGTCTTCTCATATTACTAAATATTATCTAATGGTATCCTCTACTTGTTTTCAAGATCAATTGCTAATTCTGCCCTTTCTTCCAGGGTCAGCCATCTAAGAGAGCTCTGATTCATTCAGTTAAGTAGAGACCTAGATCTAGAGCAAGAAAATGTACTGTCTTTCCTATAACTTACTTCTTGAGCTTTCCTTACATGGAGGCCTAAGACTCAATAAATGAGAAATTTAACTTCCCATGTGGTAGTAGATTTTTAAGGACTTCGGACATTATCTAACAATATGACAGAGTCACATAGTTTGGAAAATTTGATGTAAATTTTTAATTTGAAGTTCATAAAATCAGTCCCATAAAACCTTACAAAGTATTCATAGGTATTAATCTAAACACAGTTGACTCAGGATATGTTCTATAAATATTTAGCTATACTACTTTAGCAACATATGCTTTGGGTAATTCAAAGCTGTTCGTTAACACCATATACAATTAAAATGAGGTTTAAAATAGTATAGAACCAACTGAAATCATCTTGTGTGTGTGAGGGGAAGATATCAATGGACTTTAAACCGATTTTTTCTCATTAATGGGCTTAATCTCACTCTGGACTTTTTGTTTCTTCTCTCCAAACTATTCTATGCTATTTTTAATAATATGATTATGAGTTATTTTTAAATATTATTCTTTGAATTCTCAGAAATACTTTAAATTGTATAGGAATTTTTATAAACACAACTTACATTTGAAGCTATAGGTTGAAATTGAAAATGTATATCCAGATGCTCAAAATTATGGAGATTATAAAATTGTTTTTAAAATGTTTATAAAGAAGATTTATTTAATTGTGTTTAGGCTTTGAACAATTATTTCTTTTTGTAATGTGCACATATCATTTAGTATCTGAAAATAAGTTATTATAGCCTGATAAAATTAGGTTGTGTATAGTATCTAGAGAAATAAAGTATAAATTAAATTTGGAAGAGATATTGGAATGACTAAAGCTTGTGCTGCTTGATGGAAAACCAATTTTGAAGAAACCAACATACAAATACTAACGCATCCTCTGGATTTTTGCCTTATCAGCAGCAGTGTGTAAGCCAGGCTGTAAACAAGGAAGATAGAAAAAAGATGTTGCTAATAAGTAAAAAGTTTTCCCTCTTAAGGGAAACTTTTTCTTTCAGAAACCATGCCTAGATATGTGTCAATATCTCAAGCAGTTTCATTCAGTGCTTTGGCTTTGGGCTTCTATTCCTAAGAGAAACTCTTTTTAAAATTATCTAAGTATTATTTGCCAAAATCTTCATTTGTTTCTTAAGTATTTATATGCTCTGCCATATATGTCACTACTTTAAAGTACTGCTCGTCATATGGACTATTCAAAGTCATTGTTAAGATTCATCTCTTCTATTTTAGCAGTTGAGTGGGTAGGGAGAGGATTCTATTTCTATTTTTAAGGTGTGACAAGTAAGTAAAGATAAATTTTAATTGATTTGCCATAGGTCAGAAAGCAAGTCAAAAACAGTTCTTGGTCTAGAGTCCAATTTGCTGAAATCAGCACAAGTGTTTAATCATATATATGTATTGATCAATTAATGTTTTTATTACTCTACTACTTCCTTGAGATTAAAGTGACACATAGACTTATTTTTATTTTATTGCAAAGTCAGTCAGTTAGTTATTCAACACATATCATTTTTTAAAATTCAGTACTATTTGGTATAACCCAGTGCTTTGAAATAAGACAAATAAGCAGAGAAAATATCATAGGTGGCTGCAAAATTTTTTTTACTTCCAGTAGAGAATCTACTGTCTGATCAAAGTATATGAAATAGGTGCTTTCATATATTCATAATATTTGGATTTACAAATGGATACCTTATAATTCAGCAACTAAAATTTAAAAAAATTGGCCTCTATGCTCAGACCCTACTTCATACCTGGCCAATGAAGCACAATTTTTGATGTCATATTTACATGGCCTTTCAGAAGTTCCATAGCATACCTTTCCCTGTTCCACCTCCTCCAGGTAAATTTTTGTTATTTATTCAGTTCACTTTAAATTCCTCTCATTTAAGAATAATGCTCTGTCTTCTATAATTAGAATAATAGAAATAACCCAGGTTAAAGTGCATACTACATACTATGGAAATAATTATTAGAGGGTGTTTCTCCAAACTGCAGTGTTTGATACATTGCAGTAGAGAACTGGAGCTATATTAAGCGAAAATGTAGAAAAATGAAAAACGGGGAGACTTGGGGCTACTAAAGAATAGCTTCCCATTTTCTGAGCCCTGCTTGCTGGCATTCACTAAGATTGAGGAATGTTTAAGTATAGTGACTATGGATTCAGGTGAAAATGATAATAAAGAAGAAAGTCACAGCTAACAGTTACACGGCCAGCTTTCTGGCTAGGACTCTGGTAGGTACTAGAAGAGGAGCAATGAGTCTTGAATCTCAATATAGCTTTAGAACAGAAGGGAGTGATTTTCAGTACAGTAGTTCCCCCTTACCTTGGGTTTAACTTTATGCAGTCTTAACTACCTACAGTCAACTAGGGTCCAAAAATATTGTGGAAATTTTCAGAAATAAACAATTTATAAGTTTTAAATTGGGCACTGTTTTGAGTAGCATGATGAAATCTTACACCCTCCAACTCTTTCTTCCCCAGGACATGAATCATCCCTTTGTTCAGCATCTCCATGCCATACATGATCCCCACCCATTAGTCACTTAGTATCCCTCTCAGTTATCAGATCAACTAACTCAAGTAAACCTTATAGTAGCTAGCTTAAGGCTACATCACAGTACCTACATCATTCACCTCACTTTATCTCATTGCATAGGTATTGTATCATCTTACATCATCACAAGAAGGTTGAATACAGTACAATGAAATATTTTGAGACCACATTTACGTAATTTTTATTACCGTATGTAATTTTAATTGTTCTATTTTATTAGTTATGGTTGTTAATCTCTCATGATGCCTAATATAAATTATACATTATCAAGATGTGTATTATAGGAAAAAAACATAGTACATACAGGGTTCAGTACTATCTGTGGTTTCAGGCACCCGTTGGAGGTCTTAGAGTGTATCCCCCACAGATAAGGGAGGACTACTATAATTCTGCAAGAATGATTTCACTAGTTTCTAAAGGAATGACTTGGTAAGAAAAATTTAAAGGTATTATTTTCATGTTGACCTTTATATAATGACCCCATGGTGTTATTATGGTCATTTTTTCCACTATCTTCTCTTTATTCCATATGATTATTGCTAGCCCTAGTTATGTGGTGTTCCTCTTTCTTGCATGAACTATTCATGCTCCTTTTGGGTCCACAGAGCCTGATATATTCATGTCACTGTCACTACCTCTCTTCACCATCCTTATATTTTTGCTAAGCCACAAAAATTTCACTCTTAAAGTATACCCTTCCAGGTCTTTAACTAAAAGTTTAAACAAATGCGAATGTATTTTGAAATTATGAATATTTTTATTATACTCTTTCTCTAAATTATGCAGCTCTCCACACACTTGCATTTCCTGCTTTTGCCCTTTTCAAGAAAATATAAGAAATTAAATTCAATAATAAATACAGTTAGTGTGGTAGGGTTTAGTAGAAAAGGAATATAAAAATACAAAATGAGAGACTAATCTGGTCATGTCATTTCGCAGTTCACTGTGTTGCCTCCCCTCTAAGCTTTTGTAAATACACTCTCTACATTTATAACAACCTTTCATACTTTGCCTACACTTGGTTTACTTCTATTGCTTTATTCTATGCCCCAACCTCTCCTTGACTAGCCTGTGGCTGTATTATGTAGTTCCTTAAATGGTTCTGGACACTATGGACTATGTACTATTTTAGCCCCTTTCACACTATTGATATTGGTATAATCCTACACAGAGGCTTATTTGAAGGCAATAATAACATGTTTGTATGTTTTTATTGTTAAATCTTATAGTCTAGTTTAGGAAATTCAATAAACATTTTCAGGCAAGAAGAAAGGGAAGGCAAACAGAGAGGAAAGAAGAAAGGAGGAAAGACAGAAGGAAAATAAAATGTAATTTTTAAGTGATTAATAAACATTAACTAAGTAGTGCCATTTGTCCTTCAGATTTTGACTCCACAGTTCTGTGACTATTCATGTTATTTTTATTGTTTCATAGAAATTCAGCTGGAGGCTGGTGGATGATGTAGTTGCCTACTCTAAGCATACCTGCAGAATGTAGAACATTTTTATTTTGTTTTTAAAAATAATATAGTGACATGATACAGGCATATCTGTTTTATTGTGCTTCTCAGATATTGTGTATCTTCAAGATTGAGGCAGACCCACCACCAGCAAAAAGATTACAACTCTCTAAAGGAGATGATGATGGTTAGCATTTTTAGCAATAAAGTCTTTTTTAATTAAGGGATATACATATTTTTAAAAATACTATTGTACACTTAATAGACTACTGTATAGTGTAAACGTAACTTTTACATACACTAGGAAATCAAAATATTTGTGTGACTCACTTTATCACAATACTTGCTTTATTGCAGTGGTCTGGAATTAAAACCATAATATCTCCAAGGTATGCCTGTAGAGAGTAAGACAGATCAGTATAAAATCTAGACCCTGAAGCAAGGAGAGAACCACTCATCCACCAGACTACTCCTTGCTATGATGTACACAATATGCATTTAATAATTGCAGCTTGATGGTGATGGTGATGATAAAAGCAGCAATGGGCAATAATTTCCAACATCGTTCCTTTCCATTTCATGTATAACTTTCCCTCGAATCTATGAGTAGTATGGATTTACTCTTGCTACTACCTCATTTAACAGAGAATAGATGAAGCTCTCTATAATAAGAACCTTAGGACATTCAGAAGCAGTAAGAGGCTTCAGTTTTTACCTGTGAGAAATAGCACACAAAATGCCCTATTCTTGTGAAAATGCCAATTATTTGTGATTTGTATTGCTAATAGTAACTCTTCACCAGATTATGTTTTTCTATAAATTATAAAATGGGGGTCAACTATCTCTGCTTTGTAATCATGACTCAGGTCATTTGCGGCTAGATTTCCAAAGACGCCAAGGATTTCTTGTAAACATCTAGTACTAGAACCTCTCTCAGCTCCATTCGTCTTCTGAAGCTATCAAGGAACACTGCTGAAGGCATTTCCTGTTTCCTCTGCACTTCTTTCAGATTTCTATGACATACTTAATCTGGATCTTGTGACCTGTCAACTTTTAATAGTTCGAATTGTCCAACTATCTGCTCTTGCATGATCACAAAATCCTTTTAACGTTTCACTTTCCCCCTCAAGAAAATGTATCCGGGTTTCCGGGACGTGCCCTTCAGCTCCTTTGGTAAATACGCAGGCAGAGAATCTATTCAGGCTCTCAGCCACAGCAGCCTCATCTGTCACTGACTTCCCACCTGTCCCTTAATGGCCCTATGGATGCCTTGTTCGGTTGTATGCGTTTAATGTTATAAAAGTTTGTCCTCTGCTTTGTTCATTTCTTTGCTTCTTTTTTCTTCCCCTGGGTCCTTTTAGGTATAGAGGATTTGATTTTCCATTCCTTTAAAAATGCTGGATCTTGAACAGGAAGGGGGAGCCTTTCTTTGCTGCATCATTCTAGAAACATTATTTTTCCACTTTGATCTTGTAAAATGCTAAACAAATTTACCACTTATTAGTGGGACTGGCAGTCTGGGTGATGCTGTGTTTTTAAAAACCACTTCCCTGCTCTTTACCCTGACCTTATTTCAGTAGCTTGTCTCTGAATTAATGATTATATGCTATTTTTATGTTCTGTCTTCCTAAATTTCTGTGTTGTCTCTAAACACCCATAGCTTCTATTTGGGATTAAATCACATGCTTAATGAGATTTAATCACTGCTTTCCATATCCCCCCCACCCCTTTTTTTTTTTTGAGTCCTAAACATTATTTAATCTTAAACCTGGCATTCTTTCCTCTTTTTTCGGTTGATGTACTCATTAAATTAGAAAGCAGCTTTGTACCAGATCCAGCCCTACTTCCTCCACTTGATGTAATCCTGTCCTATGCATAGGTAATTAAAATCTCCCACTATTACTAGCCTGCCCTTTTCTTACTGTGTGTGTGCGCGCGTATGTGTATGTGTTATTCCATAGTTCGTTTCTGCCAAGACAGCCTATAACATTACTGTTATCATATTTTAACCAATTTATATAACTCCTGTCCTTCATCACAGCTTGCTTCAGAAAACTGAATTATCAAATTTTCCCTATAAATGAAGCAGCATGTTTTTTATTTCTGTTGATTCTTACAAATATGGATGCCAAATACAGAATAGTTATGAAAAGGTTTATAGAAGCTCCGGGATTAATGTGCTAACGTTAGCAGGTTCTGTTAAACAATAACTGACCACTTTAGGTAAGCAATGACACGCTATGGCTAGGAAATTATCAGGATATACAGACTTGTCGCGTGTGGGCTGATGACTTTATAAAATGGCCGCATATTTTAAAAAGAAACAGAGCCCCGCGTATAAAGGACATTTTGAAAATCTAGGAGCAGTCTTTGGATTGTTTGCTGCCACTGCTTCTAGGCAACAGGCAAGAGATGTTTACAATCTGGGCTCTCCCCTGCCCCCACCTCTAGACGCTTTTCATCTGCTGCTGCTGCCGCTGTTGATAGAGCCACAAGACCGGTGCGGACCGTGCCCCTCCTCCACCTCGCTTCCATCTCCGGGAGCCCAGCTGTTAAGGCCTATCTAGCTAATCACCCCCTTTACCACCAGGCTCGTTTGTGGAAGTTAATGTCATGTTCAGAGAGGACAGTGCTGCAGGGAGAGGCGAAGATTTGATTTTTCATTTTACCTGTAAGAAAAACAGCATCAGGAATAAGCTGCCTCTTTTGTCCTTGATACTTGACTCCATTGTCACTCACCTTTTGCTGCCTTAGGGTAGCCCAGTGAAGTGGGATCACAGCCTCCAGCTGAGAGGAGAACTCAGAAGAGTGACCCTTTGTCCCTAGTTTCACAAAAACAGTTTTGCTCAAAGGGTATGCCCACATTTTCCAAAACGATAATCAAACAGAAAGGAATATGATTTTAATTTACTTTAAAAACAACACAAAACATGCAATCTACATCTGTTAAGAAATGGAGGGGTGGAAATTTGAAAAATAATAATAGTAGAATATCAATTCTAAAGGTAGCTCAATTCTGGCCTCAGGAAATAAGCTTTAATTCTTCTTTTATCTATGGAAAGCAAGAAGATATTTGAAAAAGAAAGGAAAGGCATAAATGACAGAATTAAGGGAAAGAAAAATTGAGGACTGGAACTATTAGGCCGAGGTTACTGTCCTAGTTGCCAGGAAACCTCCTTTACCTTGTTTTGATACCACCCAGAGCTGCTCTGGCTCTGGCTGACCAAGTAGAGAGCCTCTGAATTTAGAACATGTCAGCTCAACAGAGGCTGGGTGAATTCTTTCAGGGATGTTGTAGATCAAGGGTCCACAAACCCCCAGCCACAGACTGGTATCAGTCCGTAGTATGTTAGGAGCCAGGCCGCACAGCAGGAAGCATGCGGTGGGCTGAGTGAAGCTTCATCTGTATTTGCATCCACTTCCCAGCGCTAGCATCACCACATCAGCTCTACCTCAGATCATCAGGCATTAGTTTCTCATAGGAGCACCTGTCCCTGGTGCCAAAAAAGGTTGGGGACCGCTGTTGTAGATAGCCTCCATCTCTCTACTTGAGGAGATGGTAGACTTGATCACCTCTTAGTGCCCTTTTATTCCGACTTTCTCTGATTAACAATCTATTCAATTGACAGCACACAGTCAAATGGAGCATTTTAATGGCTGCTTGTTATGAATCCAGACTCTGGGACTGATGCCTGTGTTCCAAACCTGGTGCTTCTCAATCAGGTCAATGCTATTCTTGACTTGGACGCTTATTACCTTAGAGATCAGCCATCTTCCTGTATACCCTCTAGCAACTGGAAACTACTGAGAAGCTCTTAGTCATAGTTTTTACTGGCAAAGGCAAGTGTGTGTTGTGTGTGGTGTGTGTGTGTGAGAGAGAGAGAGAGAGAGAGAAGAGAGAGAGAAGAGAAGGAGAGAGAGAGAAAGAAGAGAAAGAGAAAGAGAGAGAGAGAGAATTTCCTGTTTTCTTTTTCAATCAGTCTCCTTTAATACGTTTATGAGTTATTCATCTCTCTGCAGAATTTGAACTCAGGGTCTTTCTTAAGGGGGCACTTCAAATAGCCAAGAAGAATGCCAGAAGCCATGGTGCATGTAGACAGTTATCTATGCTCCATACTCTGAACCATTAACTGAATCAGGAAGCTAAATTTAGGATGAGATTTCAAGAAGAGAGATGGCTTAAAGTTTGGCTCACCCCTCTGCTTGAAGACTTCCAAGGAATGGAGATTTTAGATGATCAGAAAATATATCTAACTTCACCAGAAAAGGAAGCTGCAGTGGATCTAGTTTGAATGTTGTTCTGTTTTGAAATTAAGTGAGATTTTTCCGCCTTGATTCTAAGAGTCTTATTCATTTTTTAAAGTATGTTAATAAATATGATACTGATAGAGAGTGAAGAAACATTTTCTCATTAAGTTGGAGGTTATGAGAGAGACAGAGTTGACAATGCTGGGGATTAAGAAAAAGCAATATCTAGGAGGGACACCATAGTGCTCAGCAGGAAAGAACTAAGTGTGAATGAAGCTTTAAAACCAATGAAGTTATGGATACTGAGTACATAGATGATGTAGGCCCACAGAGATCACAAAAACAGAATTAGGAGGCATTATAAGGAATTTAGGATAATTTTTAAAGAATATGTTTGTGTGTATGTTTGTGTGTGTGACTTGGTGTCCATTGTATTGTATGGCTCTAAATTTACTGATATTATTTTATATTAATTTTAGCAACTTTCTCCGAAGTTGTTTCTTAAAAACTTATAATTGTCCAAGGACATCACTTCCCCAGTTGGTAGACTGAGTCCATTGTAAATCTGCTCAAAAATAACTTGCTTCTATGTGAACAGGCTGTTTCTGCTACAAGGTTCTAGCACATTTTACATCCCTAGGAGCCAAGCCACATGACATCCCCTACACTTATTGAAAACTAGAGATCTAATCTCTGATGAGTCTTTTCCAAAGAAACACACAGCTGTCTTATGTGAAAACAGTATGATTAAGTGAGAATCTACATTCCGAATGGTGAGACTCATTCCCTACTTGAATCTAAAAACAGTGGCAGCCAGTATGTATCTCCCAGGTAGGAAAGTAAATCATTCCTTTTGGTAGACGATACCTTAGAGGTATTGAGCATTTTGGGTCCTCTAGTAAAATGATCCAATCTGATCATCTTATATTGCAGAGAACCAGTAAATAAGCCTGGTTCATGGATTCAGAGCATCCAAGCAACTTCTTAGCACTCTAACTGGAATATGAAGGGACAACCAAGCACCTCAGAAATATGAAGAAAAAAGAGTCCCATAACATAGAAGACAGAACACACACACACACACACACACACACACACACACACACACACACACACTGACAGAACTTTGAAGAATCATTAAGCAATTCAGAGAAAAGAATTTTTAAAAAATTTATAATTAATGTCTTCAGATAAATAGTGAGGCTCTGGGAACCTTGACATAAGAGAAGGCTATAAAAAGGAGAAAAGAATATGAGTGCTCTTGGAAATAACAACAAGGACGAAGCATTCATCTGAAGGATTAAAGTTGAGCAAATCTCCTTAAAAGTGGGAAAATATACAGAAAATAGAAGAAAAATAAAATTAGGAGTTCACCGTAGAATAACATTAAAAAATATATGAGTTTAAATGAGAGAAAATAGAAATAAATTAAGGATAGAAAGTTATCGAATAAGTTATTTTTAAAACATTTTCCAGAATTTAAAGAAATAGTTTTCAGATTGAAAGTGACTATTAAGAAGATCCCAGCATATAACTGGGCCCAAAAAGATAATTCTAAAACTTTATGAATAGAAACAAATAAACAGCTTTCATGAAAGGATGGGAATTATAATAACATCAGACTTCTCAAAACTACCTCTAGAAACCAGGCAAAAAAAGAAAATGGTAGCAATGCCTTCAGAATTGTGAGGGAAATCATGCTGAGAGAATATATAGAATTCTCATAGCCAGTTGAACTCTCAATCAAATCTAAGTGTAAAAAAGACATCAGACATGAAGTGCCTTGAGAAGTTGGCCTGTTGTTTGCTCTTTCTCAGGGAGTTACTAGAATCTGTGTTTACTGAGAGAAAGGTGTAACAAAGTGGGAGGCAGATTTGGGGTCCATGAATCTGGGAATCCTTAACAACAGGGAGGTTGTAGAGAAAGAAATTAAGTGGAAAAAAAAAAAAAGAAAATGGGGAAAAGAAATAGATGCAAAAAAAGCAAATGATATCAGAGAACATTATAATAGCTGAACTATATGCTATTTACATAATTTTAATAACGTTAAAATTGAACATTATTGTAACCAAAGCTGATTATATGGCTACTGGGAATTTGTGTGTGTGTGTGTGTGTGTGTGTGTGTGTGTGTGTTGTATGTGTGTGTAAGCATGTATGCACATACATAGGGAAGATTTAGAGACAATATAAAAGAGAGAGATTTTCATCTTTCTAAGTAGTCAATAGATAAGTCTAAAATGGCAGAATCAAGAAATGTATATTTAGTAATATGGAAGAAAATACCAAAAAGACAGTTAAAATGATTGAAAGCAGTTGCCTTTAAAGGTTTGAGAAACTGCTTTTGTTTTTGATTGTTATTATAAACCTTATACAACTATTCATCTTTTTGTACTTATACATTTGATGGGGTAAATTTGAAGTGGGAGATTTCCATACTTCTAGAATGAATAGTGAGAAAATAAATCATAGGACAGGAGGATGTATATAGATGTGTATAGGATGTGTATATCGTCCTTAATATAGACCTAGAAAAGTTCCCCAGAAAGCTATTAAGACAAGGAGGACAATGTTAATCGCATCTGTAGTATTTAGAATATATAAGGCCCTTGGTTTAATATTTACACATACCCTGGAAGGTGAAAAAAGGAATGAAAGGGATAAAATGATCATAAATGCCTTTGTCTCCCCAAACTACTCATAATTATTTTATAAAACCTGACTGCTACATTTTGGTTCAACAGAAATTTTGAAAATTATTAATAGCTGGTTGCTAATCAAAGTGTTTGAGATATTTACTGAGAAAAATGAGTTTCTGAATTGCCCATATAATGTTAAAAACGTTCTTTCTATGAATACATTTTTACCTCAGTCTTGATCCACATGGAATCCACATTTGCAGCCACATACCAAAGAAACTACACATAAATTTGCACAACTTACTTATAGAGAACAGTTACATTACTTACAAAAAAAGGAAGTATTAAATTATAGATTTGTTCTGAGAGAACAAATACTAGTATGTAGAAATCCGATAACTTTATTTGGTGTTTATTAGAAAGAGTTTTTATATTCTCTTCCTGAAACCTATGTAGTCAATTTTTTCATTTTTTGACAACTAACCAGTACTGGGTATATGGTAGCTACTCAGTAAATATCTTCTAAATTAATGATTAAATAGTAAACAAATAAAATTTTGGAAGGTATTTTGAGAAGTCTAGAATCATAATTAAAGCAAACCAGAAAAAAAGAACCTATTTTACTTTAAAAATACTTGTCACAGACATTCTATAGTGCTCATTCCGGTCTTTTAAAAGTCTCATTGTCATAAAATAGCTTATTATATCTAAATTAAACCTCTAGTTTTCAAGTTTACGATGATTTCCTCTTTTCCATCACTCATTTTTGGATATGGAAACTCTCTTAGCAGACCTAAAAACTGAATGAGCTAGGGGTGTGCTATGTCTGGAAAAATTTAACTCAGACATGTGCTGAGGTTTTTATAAACTTCTTAAACCTGGTGAGGAGTGAAGCACATAGCCAGCATTTGAATAACAACTAGAAATAGCCAGAGGGTACAAAACCCTTGAGAATGTCAAACCAAGACTCTTTGCAGGATGTGACAGACTCCTCACTTAGATTAGGCAGTGTCCAAGTGGAAGAGCTGCTTTATGGGGACTTGAGGGGTCGAGGGGCTTGGCTTGCCTCTCTGACTGGGTAGACCAGCTTGTATAGCTGCCTGTGTGTAGTAAATTACATCTCTTTATCTGCATTAAGTGAATTTATATCCTTTGCCTGTTTGTGTTGGTGTCTTCAGTCAATCAGCAGCATCATCACCTTTTTTACAACATGAATCTTACAAATAAGGATCTTCATATACGTGAAGAGCCTCTCTACCTTCAACGTTCTCTTCCCTGGATGGATTGCCTTTCTTTTAAAGAGTGATTTTCAAGCTATCTAATCAACATTGCTTTCGCATACCAGCTACTAACGTGTTCAAGCTTGCTTGTAGAAATTCTTGATTTTTTAAAATCATTTTTAATCAACAATGTTTCTTCTTGCTCATGATAATTCCAGTAGAAAATGAACTGTTTTTTTGACATCAGAGACCCAGGTTCAGAATCCAAATTTCACCAATATCTTTTGGGTTCTTTGGAAGATATTTCACCTCCGAGGCTAATATTTAAGTGAAAATTAGGGTAAATTCAATAATAATCTACATTACTGTTCTGAGAATTATTATGATAATGTGAGATGTGTTGAGAAATATACCGGCTGTATAACAAACATTAAATAAACATTAATTTTTCTTTTATGCATTTATTTATCAATATATGATAGTTTTGAATATCTCAAATGCATGCAAAGTATTTATTCTTATATATTTACTACAAAATTTAAGGTTCAGTGATAAAAATAAAGCATAATAGTTTATCATGGGGGTTGAAAATGGTCTTATTGAGAATTATTGGAAAGAACCCTATAGTTCTCTATCCATTTGTGATGGTTTTGTATGTGACAATTTAGCTAAACTGAAATATATTTCCCAGAATTCTCTTTCTTGCATGGTTCCAAGTTAAGGCTGGCTTCAAGAAAATTTATGCAGTGTCTGAAAGAGAAGTGAAGCAGCAGTTGTGCTTAGAAGGTTAGTAGGACCCTTAGAAGGACCCCTTAGAAGGACCCCTAGTACAGGTGCCATTTACGCACACTGTAGCTAATCTACAGATACACTTGGTTGATATCCAGCAGCAGCTGGATCTACAGCTCTTCCAGCTCTCAGTAGGTGGTCTGTTTCTCTGAGACTTGGGCCAGGCACATATACAACGTGAGGTCAAATGTGCCAGCTTTGTATGCAGGTCACCTTGTGGTCAGGTTCAGATGTTTCCAGTTTGTCTTGTGGGTTCCTGTTTATTCTTTCAGATTCTACTTTGTCTTTGCTTTCGCCCATTTCATGCCCATATTTTTATCTTAAGTGGATGCCCTGATTACATTCCATGAATTCAGGCTACCCCAGGCACAGAGACAATAGTTTTTCTTAGACCAGCTCCACAATTCAGCAAGTTCTATAAAAAATCCCTTATCCCTTATTCTTTGTCACAGTGGTCCTTCTTGCCTGCTTGAATCCTTAGTAATTTGCCATAGGCTTACTTTTTCCAAAATAGTCTTTTTTTTTTTTTTTTTTTTTGTATTTTCATAGATGATCTTTTCTATATCTAAGGCCCAGGAATTAATTGTGTTTCATCCTTCCACAGCCAATTTCATGTGAGTTACAAAAGCATCGCTGTGTCCAACACTCACTCACATCTATTATCTTTCTTTTTCTTTTCAGATAGTTCAGATTTATTGAATCTTCATTATGTGCCAGAGGCTATGCTAAATAGCTTACGTTATTTCATTTTATCTCCAGGAAAATCCCATGAGGTAGATTACTATTACTAATCTCTTTAGAAATAAGAAATGAAAATTGTAGAAATGGCTGAGGTTCATATTGTTTCTGTGTTACTGAAACATAGTTTGGTGGCCCACTTGAAAAACTACCAACAGATCAGTTTATGAACAATCAGAATTGTTATTTGCAAAATAAGGGACATGACAAATTGCAGAAAGAACAAATATCAGTAGTTAGGAAGAATATCAGTGAGTTGTGAAACTTTATTTGGTCAAAGGTCACACACAGAGATAGAAAATGAGAGAGCCAATAGTCTGAGTCTAGAATCTGAGTGCTGAAACAATACTCTATACTCCTCCACCTTTAGCATCATACTCTTTAAATCAGTTTATCATTTTTTTTTTCCACAAAAACCTGCTAGAATTTTGATTGGGATTCATTTGGGGAGAATTGACACCTTAAAAATATCGAGTTAGTCTATAAATATGTGATATTTATCCATTTGTTGCCATCTTCTTTTCCTTCTCTCAACAAATTTTTATACTTTTAAATATAGAGGATTTACACATCTTTTGTTAAATTTATTCTAAGTATTTTACTCTTCCAAGTTCAAGGACTTGGGTAATTTGAATAAAGTAACAAAACACCTGGTGACAGAATTTAATTAGAAAAGAGTTACTAATTAAGGGCAAAATTTTCAAGTTGGGTAGCCCTTCTGTACCCTCTTAAAGTAATATAAACATATTGAACGAAATGTAGAAAAATGTAGATCATCGTACCCTAAATAAGTGCACTAAAACACATCATTGAATGGTACTCCAAATTTAGAATGCCTTCACTTATTTCCTAGTGAGTCACTGGATTTAGGTGCCAGATGGCAGAGTAAAAATTATCAAATGCTAATGGGTTGATGAGAAAATTGGTTCCACTGGCCATTCGACTAAGTTTGTCAAGACTGCCACCCCAGTGAATGACCTAAATGAGATTCTTGAGTAGAAATTTTGGAGAGTAAGAGGAATACAAAGTGTTTCAAAATTGTGGAGCATTTATAAGGAATGACCGGGGACTTAATACAAGCTACTATCTAAGTGATTGCAGAGATAATAATCATTTTGACAATCTAGCAGTAGTTCCCATATTATGACAACAAGAAGAAAAGAGATGATAACTTTCATCATGAGCCTTAATATTCTATTCATTCAAATTAGAGTTTCCAGCATGAAAATGGGTAACTAACAGAAGAGCAAATTGACAGCATATACTTGTTCACCAGTGCCAAACTTGAAGCTATAGAAATTTTAATTCTAGTATTATAGATTTAGCAATAAAGAAGCAAATGCTCTTTCACTGGACCCACTTATAAATTCTTGAAACTATCTGCAGACTGGCAATTGGGGTTATCTGGGATTCTCAAAGTGCGGTATTCTAAATTATTGGCTGCCATCCTTCCTTGCATGTATATTTTGCCATAGTCTCATAAAAGCGGTATATACTTATTTGCTACTGGACTTTGGCCTTAGCTATGGGACCTGCTTGGTTGATGGCATATGTGGGAGAAGAAATAACAAAGTACCAGTTCCAAGTCAAGGCCTTAAGGGCCTCAAGCGTTTCCATTCTTTATGCCCCTCTGCCACCATCCTAAGAAAAGCTGCCCTGGGTGACTATTATTTTTTCAGCCAGCACCCTGGAATGCTCACATGTGGAGTAGACCTGAATGATAAACCAGGTTAATGCAGCAGCCATCCAGCCAAGTCCAGCCTACACCATCACCCTCACATTTCTGAGAAGAAATGATTATTTTCTTTTAAGCTTCTGAGCTTTGGGGTTGTTTGTTCAGGAACCTTGTGGCAATACCTAACTGATGCAAACTTGTACTGGAAGTGGGGCGCAGCTCAAATTAAAACATAAATACATGCCATTGGATTTGGGATTGAGCAGTGAGTGGGTCAAGATTGGAAAATGGCAAAGAAATTGAAAATTTTCTGGTAATTTATATCTGGAAAAATAATGACTCATATTGCAAAGAGGCAAAACATTTAGTTAAACTCTCACCTGCTATAACTTGGAAGCTAAAAATTGTACCCTACCAAATTGTAGACGTTTGGCAACATAGTTTCTAAGCAAATATAAAAGGTGGGAGCTGGTATCTTTTAGCTCAAATATTCTATTTCTACAAGAAAGAGATGAGATCAGAAAAGAATTTACCAGTTTGTAAAGCAGAATGTTATAAATCCAGAAATTGCTGGCTTTGAAAATTAAACTATTCCTCATCTTCAGCTTCTCCAACCAATAAAAGATTCTCAGATTAAGATATAGGATGGGAGCAAAGATTAAATCAATATTAGTATACAGCCTGGGGGGGCACAGAACAAATCAGAGTTTGATCCTTATACCATTTGTTAAGATTTCTGAAAGAATTAAGGTGGTCCATAGTAGATCTCTTCCAGGTATAAAAAAAGAGTATTAGAGAAGGCTTTTCAGATAAAAGAACTTGCTCTTCCAAAACTATTTATGACACATAAAACACTAACATTGATAACAATCTTGTATAAATCTGGCAAACTTAATTTTTAACATATTTTTTTGAATTATACAAGATAATCGACATATATTTTAGAAGATTAATATTTTATTTTGGGTAGAATAATTTGACTTTTGATTCTCAGCAACATTTTTTTAACTATAAAAATAAAGTATTTCCTACACAGGAAGATTGTCACATTAAGAAAGTTTACTGCCATTGTCCTACAGAAACCCAAAGTATCCAAGATTAAAAGAAGAAAGAGAAGTGCACATTAAAGAAAATTGTGGCAGTATTTTTGACCTACAAAATGTACTGAAAAAAATATAGATATAGAAGACCTACAATATTTTTGAGAGATTTGCCTGGCAAATGTCCTGAAATGCAGGACTGAGAATGACTGGTCCTTTTGGAACTGTAAGACCTTTGGGCTTCTAACTATCTACAAGCAGGAAACAGTCTGAGAAAGTGCTCAGCTTCCATAAAATGCATTTGAGACAAAGTTTTTCTCAGAAATGGCCAAAGAGGATGATTGGGATAAAAAGGTATCCAGGAGGGTAGAACAGCAAACCAAGAGAAAAAAGGGACCGGGGAACCACTCCAAGAAGCAGAATTGGGATATTATAAAGACCACTCCCTATCTCTAGAAGAGGGGTGCCTGACAATATTTTCTGAATGAGACTTCAAAATTTTATAGACTAAATAAAATTTAGTGCCTACTCTGTACTACATTTTATTCTTTTCTCTTCCCCTTTTCCAATAAGAACACTTATTGTAATTATTCTTTCTTCATTCCAGTAGTGTGTGTTGCATTTGGGGGAAATAACTTGCCATTTTAGTTCATAGGTTTCCAGATTAAAAAGGGCCTCATATGGACTGGTGTTGATTATAAGATCCTAGACATTGAACCTCATGTCATGTGGCATGAGATGTTGAAGAATTCTGGAAAGAGGGTGAATATTTTGTTTATTTGTTCATTTTTTGTTTGCGTGTGTGTTTTACTGTTTTGTTTTTGTAAGGTGGAAGGTTTGCAAATAGTAATTGTGGCCAGAATGCAGATTGTGGTACAATGAAATTTGTCTCCAAGTTTTATCCCCTTTACATCCATATTCTTTCCATGACTTTATCTAGAGCATAATGTTATATACCATGCCTTGATTTTGACCTTAGCATTGCCCAATTGCATGTGGTAACAGCAGCGCCCATTCTAAGCCTAGACTTGAAGTGGCATTATTAATTTTATATTGGTTCTCTCAGTATATCCACCATCTTCATGGGAAGAGCATTCCTACTGCCCCTTCAGCCAGAATGAACTGAGTGAACCAAGACCAACCAGACCTACAGCTTGAATCAGAGCCATCCTAGCTAGGTCCCGTCTAGCTTAGTTGATCCTCAGCCAACCCACAGTTCTATGAGAACAGATTATAGTAATTTTAAGCCACTTAGTTTTAGAGTGGTTTGTTAAACAGCATTAGTGCAGCAATATGCAACTATCCATAATATATCAGAAAAGAGGAATCGCAAAGAATGGCACCAGCAGGAAAGAGTATGTCTGCTAGTGTGGCCACTCGCTTGACAATGAGATTGTCCACTTTAGTTTCTGGCTCTGGTCCTGTTCATCCTCGCCCTGCTAAACTCTTTTTCATTTTCAGATGACCTTCATTATCAGTGTTATATTCTACAAAGGACTAAAATAGAGTAGACCCAAATAGTCAGCTGAGTAAGAAGACAGTGTTTATCTTCTGGAAAGCATTGTGAATAAATAGTAATGCAGATGTTTTCCTGTGCCAGGAACTAAATGTTTGTGTCTCTGAAAAATTCAAATGTTGAAGCCCTAATCGGCCACATAATGGTATTTGGCACTGGCTCTTCAGGAAGTAATTAGGTTTAGATCAGGTCATGAAGGTGGAGCCCCCATATGAGATTAGTGCCCTTAAAAGAAATGGAAGAGATCAGAGCCCTCTCAGTCTCCAGAATGTAAGAATACAACAAAAAAGGCAGCCTTGTGTGAACTTGGAAGTGCTCTCGCTGGTCACTGAATTTGCCAGCACCTTGACTGTGGGCCTCCCAACCTCTAGAACTGTAAGAATTAAACATTTGTTGTTTAAGCCACCCAGTCTATGGTATTTTGTTATAGCAGCCCAAACTTACCAAGAAAATTACTTTAAAATGAGATGTTAAGGGAGCAATGTGGCTGAATAAGACATCCTTCATCATATTCCCTTATCCAATAACAATCATTTAGCATCCATCCATGGGCAAAGTTGCCTTTGTGGGAGCTGTGGGGTCCGGCCTTATACAAGGGAACTGGAAGAGGTCTAACCCGCCCATGTGTTGGATAATAGTCATACAGACCTGAGCCTTGGCTGTGGGCACAAAAATGACCCGTTAACTAGCTCCAGCTTCTCTTGGCCCCCATCCTCTAAAGCCTTTGGAGAACACTGTTTTCAGATAGTCACACATGGATGAGAGAGATTTTTGGAAGCCAAGTTTCCAGGAGAGAAGTTCCAGCACAACACTTGAGTGCAAAAAACAAAAACAAAACAACAAAACAAAACAAAAAAACAAGTTTGGACATATTAGAGAGAGTGAGAGAAACAGTGTGCTTTCTCCACATCACCCCTACGCTAAGGAGCACATCTCAGTGGCAAGAGAAATCTTCTCGGCCCATGATTTCTCCTGTGGGGTAAAAGCGAGAGTGTGCGAGTGAGTGCCAAGCTTCCCCAGTGATGTGAGATGCTGCCAAAGAGGCTCTCTCTTGCCTCTTCCAGGACCCTGAGTCATGGGTGGGAAGAAGCTGTGAGAGCAGCAGATAGACTCTTGGAAAGCATTAAAGGAACATAGATTCTACTAACTGCTTTGTGGATTCCATCAAGAAAATCACCCATTAGCTGCTGGGATGCCTTACCCTTCCTTGGGTCCCCCAACTGGTCGATGGGCACCCCCAGCATTCTGCACTCACCCACACACACGCTTACCCAATTCTGGTTCTCGGTGCACACTCTCAACAGCAGTGAGAGTGAGTTTAGGCAGATGACTAGTGAGCACACACAGAAAACCAGCCCAAATCTGTGAGTCAGAGAGAGAGAGAGAGAGCACAAAGTTGAGCTTTATCTCTGCCCTTGGAAAATCAAAAGAGAGGCTATCAGCATGTGGCCTGCTACATTGCAGGATAGAAAGAAGGCATATAGAGCACAAAATGTGGAGCAGGCCTCTCCATTGAAGGTCTGAAAAGCCTCAGAATGCCTAGCAGGGCTGTTGGAAAGTATTTCTCCCCTAGTCAGTTAATAAAGACTAAAGGAGGTGAATGCTACTCAAATGCAAAGACAAGACTTCAAGGAACACGAAAATCAAGGGAACATGACACTATTAGGGAATCACAATGATCTTCCAGGAACTGACCCCAAAGACATGGAGATCGTGATTTAGCTGATAAAGAATTCAATAGTTGTTTTGAGAAAGTTCTGAACATTACTTCCAACAGCAGAAGAATAAACAGTCTTCCAAGTGCACACAGAACATTCTCCAGGATAGATCATATAAAAAGTCACAAAGCAAATCTTAGCAAATATTTTCTCTTTTAAATTTCTTTTACTATGGTGACATTGGTTAATGAAATCCAGTATGTTTCAGGTGTACAATTCAACAGTAAGGCATATATTTATTGCATTATGTCTTCACCATCCACAGTTAGATTTCTTTCTGTCACCACATATTTGACCCCTTTTACCTTGTCTACCTCCCTTTTCCCCTCTGGTAACCACTAATCTATTGCCATGTCTATGAGTCTCTGTTTGTCCTGTTTGTTGCTTTTAGGTTTATATCCCACATACAAGTGATATCATGTGGCTGTCAAATTTTAAGAAGATTGAAGTCATACGAAGTATCTTTTTTGATCAAAGTAGTCTGAAAATAGAAATTGATAACAGAAGGAAAACTGGAAAATTCATAAATATGTTGAAATTACCACACTCCTGACAACCAATGAGTCAAAGAAAAATAAGTAAATAAGAAAATAAAAAATATTTTGAAATGAATGAAAATGGAATACAACACACCAAAACTAATGGGATGCTGCACAAGAAGTTCTAAGAAGGAAGTTTATAGCACTAAATGCCGACATGAAGAAAAAAAAGATCTCAAATAAACCTAATTTTATACCTCAAGGAATTAGAAAAAGAAAAATAAACTAAGGCCAAAGTTAGCAGGAAGAAGAAAGTAACAAATATCAGAGCAGAAATAAATGAACCAGAGAAAAAGTAAAAAACTAAGAGCTGATTTTTTTTGAAAAAATAAATAAAATTGACAAACTTTTAGCCAGACTAAGAAAAAGAGAAGACTCAAAAAAAATTAGAAAAAAGAGAAGACTCAAATAAAATTAGAAACAAAAGTGGAGACATTTCCACTGATACCACAGAAATATGAAAGATCATAAGAGATTATGATAAATAATTGTATGCCAAAAATTGGATGACCTAAAAGAAATTAATAACTTTTTAGAAACATACAAACTACCAAGACTGAAGTATGAATAAATAGAAAATCTGAACAGACTGATTGCTAATAAGGAGATTGAATCAGTAATCAAAACTCTCCCAACAAAGAAGAGCCCTGGACCAGATGGATTCACTGATACATTCTCCCAAACATTTAAGGATGAATTAATGCCAATTCTTATCAAACTCTTCCAATAAATTGAAGAGGGATAATTCCAAAACTCATTTTATAAGACCAGAATTATCCTCATATAGGCAAACTACAGGCCAATACTCTGATGGATCCAGCTGTAAAAATGCTCAACAAATATTAGCAAACCTAATTTCACAGCTCATTAAAAGGATTAAAATGATCATATACCATGATCAAGTAGGATTTATCCCTGGGATACAAGGATGGTTTAACATATGTAAATCAATAAGATGCCATATTAAAAATGAAAGAAAAATCTTATGATCATTTCAGTAGATTCAGAAAAACATTTGACAAAATACGACCTTCCTTCATGATTAAAAACTCTCGATAACTTGTGTATAAAAGAAATGTATCTCATCATAATAAAGGCCACATGTGACAAATACACAACTAACATCAATGGTGAAAGATTGAAAGTTTTTCTTCTTAGAATCAGGAATAAGACATGGTACCTACTCTCACCACTGCCATTTGGCATAGAAATGGAAATCTTAGACAGCAATTAGGCAAGAAAAAGAAATGAAAGTCATCTAAATCAGAAAGAAGTATAGCTGTGCTTGTTTGTAGATTATATGATCTTGTGTATAGGAAATACTAAAGAATCCACCAAAAAACTATTAATAACTAATTAGTAAATTCAGTAAATTTGCAGGATGCAAAATCAACATACAGAAAAATAAGTTGTATTTCTATGAACTAATAACAAACCAACTGAAAAAGAAGTAAAGAAACTAATTCCATTCATAATAGCATAAAAAACAACAAAATAATTTGAGATAAATTTAGCCAAGAATGTTAAAGTCCTGTACACTGAAAACTATAAACTTTGATTAAACAAATTAAAGAAAACACAAATAAATAGAAATATATATCTTGTTCATGGATTAGAATTACTAAATTAAAATATCCATTCTACCCAAAGCCATCTATAGATTCAATGTAATCCCTATCAAAATATCAATCTATTTCACAATTCCAAAATTTGTATCAAACCACAAAAGACCATAATAGGCAAAGTAATCATGAAAAAGAACAATGCTGAGGCATCACATTTCTTGATTTCAAACTACTATAAATTGGTAGTCATCAAAACAGTAGGTTCTGGAATAAAAATAGACAATGGACAAATGGAACAGAATTGAGAGCCCAGCAGTAAACCCTCATGTATGTAGTAGTCCACCAATATTTTACAAGGGAGCTAAGAATACACAGTGGGAAAAGAATAGTCTCTTCAATAAGTCGTTTTGGGAAAACTGTATAATCACATGCAGAAGAATAAAACTGGACCTCTATCTTACACTGGTTACAGAAATTAATTTAAAATAGATCTAAAAACTAAACATGACACCTGAAATCATAAAACTTCTAAAAGAAAATGGGGGAAAAAAGCTCCTTAAGATTGGTTTTGGCAATAATATTTTAGATATAATATCAAAAGCACAGGTAACAAAAGCAAACGTAAATAATCATGACTACATCAAACTAAAAAGCTTCTGCATAGCCAAAACAACAATTATCAAAATATTTGTAAATCAGATCTATGATAAAAAGTTAATATTTAAAATATAAGGAATGAATACAACTCACTAGCAAAAAGAAAACCTCCAAAAATCAGATTTAAAAAATGGACAGAAAAAATGAATAGACATTTTTTTCAAAGACATACAAATAGCCAATATGTACCTGAAAAGATCTCAACATCATAATTATCAGAAAAATAGAAATCAAAATCATGACCTATCACTTCATACATGTTAGAATTGCCATTATCGAAAAGACAAGAGATACGTGTTGGCAAGGATATGAAGAAAAGGGAATCCTTGTGCATTGTTGGTGGGAAGGTAAATTGGTAAAGCCATTATGGAAAATAGTATGAAGCTTCTTCAAAAAATTAAAAACAAAACTATTATATTATCTAGTAACCCACAACTTGGTATATATCCAAAGGAAATAAAATCAGTATCTTAAGAGATGTCTGCACCCATATGTTTATGGAAGCATTATTTATAATAGCCAACATAAAGGAAACAAATGAATGGTGAAAGAAAATTTGGTATATATACAGAATAAAATATTGTTCAGCTATGAGAAAGAAAGATATCTTGCCATTTGCCACAGAATGGATGGACCTTGAAGGCATTGTGCTAAGTGAAATAAGTCAGACAAAGAAAGACAGATACTGCATGGTTATCGCTTTTATATGGAATCTAAAAGGCTGAACTCAGAAACAGGCTAAATGGTAGCTGCCAAGGGCAGGTTGTGGGGAAGTGGAGAGCTGTTGATCAAAGGGTACAAACTTCCAATTATAAGATGAATAAGCTCTGGAAACATCATGTACAGTGTGGTGACTATATAGTTAACAATACTGTATTATATACTTGAAAGTTGCTAAGAGAGTAGATCGGAAATAGTCTCACCACACAAAGGAAATGGTAATTATGTAAGGTTGTGGAGGTGTTAATAAACCCTACTAAGGTAATCATTTCACAATATATAAGTGTATCGAATTATCACATTGTCTGACTTAAATGTACACAATGTTATAAGTCAATTATGTCTCAATGAATTTGAAAAAAAATTAAAATGCATTGAATAAGTAGATTTTTTTTTTTAACTACACTGCAATAAACTTCTGCTTGCCCATCCAGATGTACTCTCTACCCTTCTTCACCTTGTTCTGTGCCCTGGGAGGTCACTTGTGTGGGATTCCTGGTGGTGTTTTGCCAACAAGGAGCCCTGGCAGGAGATCAAAGATGCATAGGAGACAGAGATCAGGGTATTTATTCTCCCGGATCCTTTGTTTCAGGGTCACCATAGGCTTTCCCTGTGGAGTTCTGGATACAAGCTACCTCTCCGCAGGTCCCCAAGAGGTAATATAATTCTTAGTCTCAAGGGGAGACCATCTTGCTTGTGTGTGTGTGTGTGTGTGTGTGTGTGTGTGTGTGTGTGTTTATAACCTCTCCTTTTATATGGTCATCTCAGTTTAGTGTGCTAGAATCTTGATGGAGACACGAGTAAGCAAATCCACAAAATATAAAATGACAAGGCGAGCTCATCTAAAATAATCAGAAAACAATAGTATATAAAGAAAACGCATTTCTTAAAAATTGTGATTCCTCAGCATTTACACACATACTGCCATAACATAACTAATAATTACATACACTGCTGTCTCAAGTTTTAATTTATGATATAAAACTTTAATCTTGATAAGTTTTATAAAAATCAGGTACATTTAATTTTCGTGCATTTTAAATTCATCAAAAGCACTAAAGTTACCTATTTTAGAGAACTAATATTACTATTTGTGATAACGTTTTGATTTTTGACCTTCGGGCACAATATTTCCTTTTATCACACAACTAATGCATCTCTTATAAAGAAAGTTAGTCATGTTATCTGTAAATACACATATTTAGAAAGCATTGAATACATTAAAACATTGCAGAATTCATTCATCTGGGGGCTGAACATTTACGTTATTCATTACTAATAACTCGTCAGGTTCTTTAGAAAGTCCTTTTTTCAGTCAATACTAAAAAAGTGCCAATGTATATTATCACCAGACACTGTGCCTTAAATTGAAGCTGTGGCAATCTGGCCGTGCTAGAGCATGAAGCTGGACGTGCACAACTGAAATGGATCTATCAACTTTTTAAGGGGAGAGGTTGAAATCCTCTAAGGGAATTCTTACAAAGTGTAAATTCACTGATGTAGAGGGTTTAGCATAAAGCCCCTTATTCCATCTGATGGTATTTTAACACCATTCATTCCTAAAGAAAAGAATAAAGTAGAATGAAACAAACCAGTATCTTTAGAAAAGAGGAAATGTTTATAGAAAATGTAGTGTCATTTTAAGATCAGCTGATGACTACTCTCCTTCAGAATTCTAGAAATTCTTTATGCTTCCATTTGGAAAAAAGGAGCCCCAATTTTTTCTCTCTCTCTATCTTCTTCTTTCCCCAAACACACACACACACACACACACACACACACACACACGCACGCACGCACGCACGCACGCACATGCACATGAACACACACACCACGTGTATGTTTGTGCAAGTACCATGGGAACAAAGACATAAATAATTCTGGTTTTTTTTCCCCCTTGAAATCTTTAAGTTTATTTCAAAATCCTAGACTACAGTCCTAGCTCTGTAGCTTTCCATGATATAACATGTTTAGGACAAATAAAACACTCATTTCAGCAAGCTAAGATGGAAGTGAATGGTAGAAGTAAAAAAACTGAAATGCATGAGATGAGAGATGTGATGAGTTAGTTTTATTCCCTTTCCTAGTTTCTTCACAGAAAGTCTAACTTATAGGGTACACTATTTTAATCAGACCTCAAAGACAAAATAATACTTTATATCTTAGGACAATATCAGGACCTCATCCTGAAAAAGTGATTTGAATTGTTGAAAACAGAGCCTATATTAAAAGTGCCCCAAGATCCAAAAGTATGCATAGGAAATGAGAAACAAATGTTTTAAAAATCACATAGATGGTAACTTATGCACAAATAAAACCTATAGTTTAGCTTAGATATAGGGTAAAATTCAGAATAATTCTGTTTTCCCAGGGATGCAGGCTCTAAAACACATAGTCACCTCTGACTCTTTCTTTGTGGCCAGTCTCAGTCATGAAGAACTAAGGGTTTTAGCAGCCTAAATGAACTATCCCTTCATTGAACTATCCTTTTCTTTCCATTTCCATGACCACTATGCAGCCTTTTGGCCAAGTACCTGGTTATAGAGTAATAAGCTCCTAAATTCACCCTCCAATCCCGGTATTTTCTCTATCCAGTCCCTACATCATGATTAGATTAATTATTGCTAAAATTCAGCTTTTAACCTGTCACTACCTTGCTCTAAATCTTTAACGATTCTAGAAAGTAAAGTCTAAACTCTTTTACACGCTATCCAAATCCAGTACAACTTAAAAATTTTAAAGCCAATGGAATCATGAATAAAAAATAATATTACAACCATTAGAATCTAGGCCTACTTAAAAATTTACAAATTGTGCGTATGTACTTAATCTCTTTATATCCTCTAAATAGCTTTGTAGAAAGGTGGTATTTGTTATGAACATCACTATTCCCATGCTTAGGTACCACAGCATAAACGATTTCTATGTTTTTGTGCATTGTGCTGGGGCAAGGAGAGGAAGCACGATAGGAACGCGGCAAAGGAAAGAAGGAGCGGAGACAGGTTTTGCAAAGTAGCCTGAGGTCTAGAGCAGGGCTGCTCTGTGTGGTCAAAGGAGCCAACTTCTTGGCATCTTTGAGGAGCAAGAGAAGCAAGTGCTTGAATTTCTCAGAATGATTTGGCCTCTTCAGAAGAGGAAAAGTGCCTTTGCTACTAGCATTAAGTTGCTAGAAAGAAGTTGGCACTATAACATTTAGACGTTAGGAACGGAAAATTACAAGAAGAGAATAGAATTTAGGGAGAGAAAGTACAGAAGTGACTTACCAGTCTAACAATTTTCTTTTACTCTTTTGAATCTTCTTTCACCAGCCCTGACAAAAAGATCCCTGCCCATTCAAATTGGGCCCCATAACTGTATCCTCCAAATGCTTTGCTCCTTCAAGTCTCCTTGCCTTTTCCTTATGTTACATCAAGGGTTATAGTTGGTCTGAAATTATGCTTATTCAGGGTACCTAGAGAAGGAGTTTAAGAATATTCATAAATAAAAAAAGCTGGCAAAAAAAGTTTGATAAATGATCTAAGGAAAAGCTTTTTTTTTTTTTTTATGTTGCTTCTGCCTTTCCTTATACATGTGTTCCATTCTTCTTGCTACGCACTGAAGCCTCCCCTCCATAGTCCATAATCCAAATCCAAGATAATTAGCATGCTTACCTGGATTAATCACTGGCAGAGCACTTCATGCAAAGCCTCATGGATTACTGACAAGATTGCGGATGGCCTACCTTTGTATCAGGTGCCCATCCTTTGTTCAACAAGTGAAGTTAAACAAGAGTTTTGGATGAAATAATTATAG
This sequence comes from Eonycteris spelaea, assembly GCA_003508835.1. Lineage (NCBI taxonomy): Eukaryota > Metazoa > Chordata > Mammalia > Chiroptera > Pteropodidae > Eonycteris > Eonycteris spelaea. The sequence goes on from PUFA01000062.1 coordinate 8,450,236, forward strand.
CCAGAAGAGGAAGATGAACATGGCAACCATTATGAGTGACATATCCAGTAAATGATCCCTACTAAAATGCCTCCTCTAACCTTCCTGCTCCCTCCTATTTCACAAATTCTTCCAAGAACAGCTCCTATTTTTATTTCCTTCCTGAAACTCTCTCAGCTAGTCCAGGTCATGGTGCAGTGGCCAGAACATGAAGTTTGACATCACACATATCTCACAATCATCACAGAATTTATACCTCAGGTAGATTGTGAAAGGTTGTGATATGTTGTGATAAATCTCAAACTTAAGTGTGTACAAGTGTCACCTAGAAAGCTGATTGAAACACACATTTCTGGACCCCTGTTCCAAAGATCTGATTCAACCAGTCTGAGTTGGGCTGGGGAATTTACATTTATGACAACTTTCAGGTGTCACTGATACCGCTTGTCCATAGAATATACTTTGTGTACACTCACCTCCAAGCTGCATGGGTGTGGACAATTTATTTAGTCTCTGTCTATACAATAGGAATGCTGGCAGTATTCCATTGGATGGTCACGTAATTTATACAAATCAAAATATATCCCGTGTATATTATATACTAGCAATAAAAATTAATGAGTCCACCTTCCCTTTCTGTTATATTTGGCAGTGTGGTGACAAGGCTAAGAGCAGAAACATGGCACCAGAAGACCTCAGTTTAAATCATAGCTCTGCAACTTAGAAGCTGTGTGAGTTTAGGCAAGTCCTTTAGCCTCTTTCTTCCTCTGTAAATTGGGGATAATAATATTGCTTCCTCAGAGGTTTGTTGTATTCAATGAGGCAATATATGGAAAACACTTGGAAAACTGCTTTACGTATAGTAAGAACTATGTGGAGGTTAGTTATTACTATTGAAATCATTTCGCAATTTCTCCCAGTAGAAAGACTAATTATTTAAAAAGATGAATAAAATGTGAATGTTAATACAGCATAAAATGCATTACTAAAATATACCTATTTTTATTTTCAAGTCTTACAAAGTCAAGTTTAGGTTTCAGGTTTTTCTGGGTTCTTTGTTTACAGATATAAGTTCACGTATCTAAGTTCACAGTTTATGAGCTAGCAGTGCCATGTATTTAAAGATAGTCATAAATGTTTAAATCTCCCTCAAATTTATGTTCACTGCAAGCATCAGAGATGATCTCATCATCCTTCCTTCACACATGGTACAAAGCTACTTTGTTTAACACCTTTCCTGAACACGTGATTTCTACAAATTATAAAAGGTGGCCTTGGGGGTATGACCAAGAAAGAAAACTTGTGTGCAAGCTGTGAACTATGGAATGAGCTATTCTATAAACATAATGAATGAAGCATTAAAATATACCCACAGCAATAGTATTTCCTTCATTGCTTTATAACTACTTGTTTCTCCTCTCTGTTAAAATGTAACTTATTTGATCATAAGAACTTTACATTCTCCATAAGCCAAGAAGAGTGAGGATATCATAATAGAAAAAGGACGGTTTTGAAAGTCAGCATATACTGCTATGACTTCAAGTCAAATCTTCAAACAAGCTATCTAAAAGTAGGGAAGTCCAAAGAGTAGAAATAAAACTTGTGGATAATATCACTTACCATGAAGTATCATAGTAAAGATGAAATTCGATAACGTAGGTAAAAGAATTTGGCTCAAAGGAGGTGATTCAATTAATAGTAGTTACTATTCTTTTTTCTTGTATTCTTGGCATCTATCATGGTGAGTAACACAGCGTAGGTGCTTGAAAATGTTTCTAGAAATAATCAGTGTAGTATTAATTCAGCAGCTTGGCAGTGCTTCGTTCTCAATGTTCATTAATTCCAGATCGCAAATCAGCATGTTCAATAGCACCAAGTCACTAAGTCATATTTTCCCTAGAAAATAATGACAATTGTGGATCACTTTGGTTCATAAGTAAATAACCTAATTATTCTGTGGGTTACTTCAAGCCAAGGACTAGACCATACGAGATAAAGAAAATTCTAACTATATTCTTTTGCCTCTTCCAAGATGTTGCTCCTATTTTGTTTTGCTGTCTCCATGGAAGGTAATAAAAGTTACCTTATTGCAACAGGGTAAACCCCATCTATAAACCACAGCGTGGACTGGAATGAGCTTAGGTGTTGGTTCTGATTCGGTAGGTAAGTGATTTAAAATATTTTCACTATTAAGACTATTCCAGAATATTTCCAACCTTCATTGATCTAATAGGAATGATAATACTCACTAAACTGTGCTGTAAAGAGATTTAGATGCCTGTCTAGCCCTTTTCCCGGCTCTTTTTTTTTTTTTTTTTCACTATCATCTTTATTGAAGACATCTTGATAGTCCATATTCCTTCTTTTTAGATAGTCAAACGTCCTTGTATGAAAGAAAAGTTTGACTGGAACTTTTTTTAAAGGAAATTTGCATTCCAGTTTGGGATATGACAGATTTCTTGAAAAATGTGTATTGTTACCCCACAGACATATGAGGAAATATTGAGAAATGTAGGAAGGTTCTGAGAGAACACATGACTTTGGAGAACACATAAAGAAGATTTAGTGATAAAAAAGTTTCCATAGGGGGTTGTCATGTAGGTAAAATAATATTAACAATAGTAACAGTTTTAGTTACCTCAGAAATTAAATATGACACTTTTTCTTTTTCCTCTTTCCTCATTAATTATTCAAGTCTAGAGTACCTGTTTTTTCATTAGTAAAATTTAATTCATATAAAGGCTTAATTTTAGTTCTTGTATTAGATTTTTCTGCTGTTTCACATTAATGACCTCTATTCTTTGTGAAATTCTTTTCTTAATTTTTGCAGACACTAGCTGCTTTCAGTTTTTCCATTTTGAGCACACTTGTCAAAACTCCCTGAAGTGTTCTCTGTCATCATTCTGCTGGGAGGCAGTGCAGTGTTGTCGTTCAAAGTATAGGCTCTGGAGCCAGATCACCTAGACATGGATCCTGACTCTGCGCTTACTAGCTCACTACCTTTTGGGCTGGTTACAAGACATCCCTTTCATAGGCTTTGTGGTATAGAATATACATTCAGATAGAAAATCTTACCATCTAAATATAAATCTAATTGCCAAATCAATACAAAAATTTCACACACGCTTAATTTAAGTTTACAAAGGGAATGCTTAATGCCTAATTGGGATGTTTTTGCCTCTGAGTAACAAAAATCCTCTTTAAATAGATTCATCAAGAAAGGTCGATTGTGTGTTTATAAATGAGCAACCCCAGAGCTGGCTATGCTGTGCTTCAGGCTAGGTCCTGAGTTGTTCCGCTGGCTTAGTGGGGTCATAAGAACCAGGTTCCTTCTATCCACTTGGCTGCCCACACTGAGATTTCATTCTTAGGTGGCTTCCCATAGTAGCAAATTTGCTGCTAGTGGTAATCTGGGCTTTGTGTTTATTCGCAGGTCCAGGGTAAAGAATATCAGGGGTAGTGAGGAGAGGTCGGGGAGTAAAGAAGGAAGTTACTGAATTCCTGAGCAGGGGCTCCATTCCCAGAGCTCCCAGCAAGTCTCTCCTACTCTCCCGCTGGCCTGCATTGTCTTAGTCCTCCCCATCCCTAAAAAGGGGTGAAATTGGCATTATTAGTTAGCCTCATTAGCTCGTGGGGGGTGGGAATTGGACCCAGGAAAATAAATACAACAGTGTCAAATTTCTTCATGTGTAACAGAAAAACTTCTGAGGAAACTAGATGATTCAGTTAATGAAATATATTTTGTTGTTATGGGAATTACTTCATAATCATGTGACTCAAGTTATATGTTGGGAATATCTTGGCAGTCACGTAGGAGACATTTCCATTTAAATTAACGTTTTCATATGACCTATGATTCGATGTTAGCCTCTGGACTACAGGGGAGATAGAAAAAAATATATTAATTACCATTCCATATGCAACCAATAAAAATGAAGGCCAACTTAAAAAAAATAACAACCAAACAAAGGTTATATCAGTGTTCTGAATATCGGTTCTGTTATGGAAAAAAAATATATACTGTAAGTAACTAATGAACATTTCCCTCTTTCCATCTGCTTCAACTAGAAGAAATACTTCACACAATCATTCAGATTAGAAAGCAAGTAAAATTAGAATGGAATGGAAAGCCAACTGAATTCTATTGAGAGTATGTTCATATTCATATCACAAAAAAACAGAAGTATGACTTAGTTGCCTAGGAATTAGTATTTGCAAATGAAATGTAAATGGTGCTACTCAGACTGACTTTACATAGACCAGCAATATTATGAAGAAAAACTTTATAGATCTTTAAACCCCTCCAAGATGATTGCATCATGTTTCAAAGATAACTTGGATTTATAAATTAATTTTACAGGTCGATGAGGTTGTCCACAATTTTTACAGAATTATCATTAATGAATGTGAGAAATGCAACAGACAGAACGTATTTGATTTTAGTAATCTGAGGTAGTCTCTTAAAAGTTAAAATTAAGTTGCATTGAACTTTCTTATGCCACCAGAAAATAAAATTGATAGAACTACAAATGAGGAGTAATGATGAATAATGTGATCTTATTTCAAAGATATTTCCAACCAAGTTATGAATGGATTGATATTAGGTATAGTCGTGTTTAATATCTGTATTAGTCACTCAGAAATAGGAATAAACAATATGTTAATGGAATTTGAAGATAATCAAAATTAAAAGGTGTTGCCAGCATGCATAATGAAAGATGAATAAATGATTTTGAAAGCATATGCGTGAGGAAAAATGAGCTTTTACTTAAAAAATCAGATGAATATAATAGATATAATTTTTTAAAGAGTTATTCTATGGAAGGAAAAGTAAGCATAAATAATGTGCAAAAAAGAATTTAACAACTATAGAAGATTTGACTTAGTAATACTGTAAAAATGAATATAGTATTTGAGGACTAGCTATGTTAAATTTTCGCTTTACAGTAAAAGAAAACACTGTATCTCTATTTAGTTTTGAAGAGACCAGTACTAAAATATTGAAAACATTTTGATGTTTATCAGTGCACCAAAATACAGGAAAGCAGGATTAAATACATCTGAAATGAGATGGGCAGTAAAAATGATTAAGGAGTTAGCATGAAGAACTTCTAGGAAAAGACTGAAATGATTGATACTTTAGTCTGTACACACAAGAAAAGGAAGCACAAGGGACAGTATGTGGTAACTTTCTTCACTAAGGAATAGTATAGTAAAATCCATTCATTCAAAGTGCAAGGCATTCCTTCGAACAATCCAGATTAAGATTATCTGGTATTTCATTAAAACAACTATGATGATATCTCTTGATAGAATGGTCATATCAAGTTATCCAACTCTTTCCCGAGTAATCATTTAGTGTATTCCAGGAGCCATGTGAGAAAAGGGCAGTAATGAAATAAGTATCAGTTACAATAGCAATGACTGCTGAATAGTCACGTAGTTGTCCGATAGCAATCTTGTTAATACTGCGTTGGCAATGAGAGCAGATGGAGGTGTCCTCATTGTCGTTTTGTTTTGTTTTGTTTTGTTTTGTTTTGTTTTGGTCATGGCTACAAAAAACACTGCAGTTGGGGGTATCCCTCTGATTAAAGCCCATCCTTCAAAAAATTCTTGTTTGTTTTATTCAGTAATTATTTCAAAAAGTAAATTTTATTGGTGAAGTTTTTATTTTTATTTCTTTGGCATACTTTGTTTTATTTTATTCCTGAGAAACAGAAACTTCAAATGATGTCAGACAAGTCTGTGCACTAGTTATATAAGCAAGAATCTTGTCCTATGTATAGTCTACTCATTACCCTTCTCAGTAAAAATTAATTTTAACAATCAAAAATGGGTTGTTACCCAAATTTTGGGCAATGAGGTTTTGATATGTCTAGGTCAAAGTAGGGATCGGTTAAAGGCCACACGTCCAACAGTAAGTAAAGGAAACATTTCAGCAACCTTTGTTCTTCATCATCCACCTCTACACTCTAGTTGATCTGCTCGTGAACTGTGGATAGAAGGAAACACACGTTTACACCAGAGTGAAATAGAATGAAGTTTGGCCAGATGTAGAACACTGTACCCCTGTGTTATGAAGCAGTGTTAGTGTGTTTTTAAATATTTAGAAGGAAGAAAAGACAATATTTAAAAACTATTAGAAGGAATCAAGAAACTGGGGAGTTAGATACCATACAACCCTTAGTATATTGTGCCTTCAGGTTAAAATTCAACAACTTGCAAGGCCTTTCATGATTTGTGTCTTCCAAATCTTTATAGTGTCATCTCCTGCCCCTCTTTCCCAACACACACACACACACACACACACACACACACACACACACACACACACACACTCATAACATAGATTATTCACACCAAACAACTTGATATTTCCCAAGCATGTTATGCATATGTTGTTCCTTCTAATTAAAATGCTTTTCTTCCCTGTATCTATCTAATCTTTCAACATGCAGCTCGAATGCCACTTCTCTGGCAAGCTTTACAGAGCCTTCCCTTAACCACCTTCTCTGCTTATGCAAACAGAATCAGTCATCATTTATTGTGTGTCCCCACAACAATTAATACATCATCACCCTGATAACAAAACAACCACCATCACAATAATTGCAAGCGCCATTTATTAAGTACCTAATAGGTGCCAGGCACTGTGGTAGGGATTTTGATGTCTTATTACCTTTACAATAACACCTGAAAGTAGGTATAATTCTATCGCCGAATAACTAGAGACCCTCTAAAATGGAAGAATGTGTCCAAAGTCACATGGGAGTTGACAGGACCCCACTTACTACACTCACTCCAAATCTGCACTTTTCAGGTGCCTCTGCTTCATGTCTCAGTTCTCATTCTTACCATAGTATTCGGTACTGTTTTGTTTGTGACAAGGCAGTAGTCAATACTTTAAAAGGCAGGCTCTGGAGCCATATCATTTGGTTTAAATCCTGGTTCTGACCTTTGATTTGTTTGTTTGTTTATTTGTTTGTTTGTTTGTTTACTTGCTTACTTATTTAAAATTATGGCTCTGACTCTTAAAGGTTGAGTGACCCTGATGATTTATTTAGTCCCACCATGCCTCAGTTTCTTCACCTCTAAAGTGAGGATAAGACAGCTCCTACCTCATAGGGCGGTTTTGAGGATTAAATGAGTTAATGCATATAGTAAATATAAGAGCACTGGCCTTTAATAAGTAGTCCATACCTCATTACAATACTCCTACCTGTTAGATACGATTATTGGTTTATGTATCTCTCTTTCATATAGACTGTGAACTACTCAAATACAGAAATAATAGCTCATTTACCTTTTCATATTCTCCACCTTCCACAGTGTCTTGCAAATACCAGCAACTTTCAATGTAGAATTACACAAGTATAATTACACCAGTGGTGAGTAAGTGTGTGAGGGACAGGGGGAGAAGTTGGAGGAGCTGGAAGGAGACAGTCTTGTATAACACACCAATATATAGTTGCTATGTCACTTTTTCCTGACGAGGGGACAAAAGAAAGCATCTGTCAGCCGTGGTGGACTCCAGCTATCCATAATTGCACTCCTCCACCTGGGAAGCTACGATACATGCTGCAGAACCAATTTCTCCTTGCAAAAGGTACTGAAAAGAGAAAACTCTGAAGAGTTAAGACGGTGTCAGGAGCTACTCACCAGCAGCTGCTACTGATCCCTGTCCCCTTAGCCCGAACTGCCAATTCTGCTTCTTCATGCTGTGCCTAGACTCACAATCCAGAATTGGCACCTGCTATATGCAATGGTTAAAAAAAAATCCCAGGAGAAGAGACACATTTCAGTGATTTAAGGTCGGCTGCTTCTATAATGTGCTCTGCTCTCCTGCTTGCTGTTGTTCTGACCCTTTCTATTTTAATATACACTCTGATTTCTGCTCCCTTGTCCAGAATTTCAAACTTTCCTCCTCCTTAATCTCTCCAGAATGCCCTGCATTTGTAGTTCCTTGGTCCTGTTGTCTGTCTTCTTGCCCTGTGGCTGACTACTGGACACACTGACACAGGATATTTATTTTTGCCTTGTATCATGCTTGGTGGAACTTCCTAGCCCTAATCCTGTCTCCAGCCCAGAGACACTGATGACAAGCCTAGCTGTAAGGAAGCAAATCTTTATCTCTTCTCCAGCAATGGACATTTCATACAAAAGCAGTTCTTAAAAAAGAAACTGTGTGGAATAATAGATAACAGTTTAGGACATAGAATTCAGAACCAGACAGACCTGATCCAGAGGCCCAGCTCTGTCATGTCCTACTCTACGACCTTGAGCAAATTACTTACCTATCTAAGCCTCAGTTTCCTCATCTGTATAATGAGGCATATAATGAACCTTACCCTGTGCAATTGTGAAATTTGAATATCTAATTAATATATGAAGTTAGAATTAATATTATTATTAAAAATACATTTCCAAATGACTTGTTCAGAGATGAACCATGGCTGAATATAAGGCTCAAAATTTGAAAATCATCTTATTATCAAAGTAACTTAATTTAGACCTGGAAATGACCTTAAATAACCAGTCATCTTCTTTGAAGGATGAGGAAATTGTGAACCAGAGAGCAAGATTCATAGTTCCGTCACTAACTATTAAAGAAAAAGTTCCTATTCTCATATCCAAAATGAGGATATTTACCGTAGATTTCATAATTGTTTTGAAAGCCTTCATTCCCTTTACACACATCTTCAACCACCCACCCGTCCATCCATGGTGCTTTCATTCTTCTTCCTTCTGCTGCTTCTCATATCCTTTTGTTTCTGCCATTAGAAAATGCACGAACGTCCTTTGTGCACATTAAAAGTAACCCTCTTAGATATAAGCAATAGCAAATTTTGAGGAAACAAGGTTCTCATTGATACAACCGGATCTCACAGATAAAGCGTTTTCATCAAAACATCATTTAGAAGCCTTTAAGTAAACATTTTCTTCATGTAAACATAACAAACTGTTTCTTCTGATTTCTCTGTTGCCTTTGATGTCCTCTCTCCCCCCTTAGTAAAGCACACAGTAGAACCTTGAACAAATGCAGAAACCTGAAACATTTATGTTTGTTTTAATGGGTTGTAAACCACGCAACAGCAGTGGCAGTGTTCGATACCATTTTTGTACCCTTACCATTTAACAATAAAGATTCTATGACTAGGTAGAAGCTCTTCTGCAAAATAGTTAATGATTATTGTTAATAGATGAAACACCTTTGCTTCTGTCTGCAGTGTGCTTTGAGATTAGTTAGCAGGTAGGGTAAGTACTGCCTGAATGGCAGCTGATAGTAATCAATGCAATTAGAGAGGAGCAGTCCCTTTCAGCATTTATACCTCAAAGTGTCCCTTTTGTGACAATGCTATACTCACCCAGAAAGCTTTTTGACATCTTAAGAACCTTAGCTATTTGGAAGCTGAAAATATTCAAGGTAAAAAGGTGGGAAATTAGGTGGAAATTTTAGCTATGTAGAAGCCATTCACAAGAAAATTGCTGAAGTGTTAGAAAGACTGGAGCTGCCTGAATTGTTCCTGAGCAGTGTTGTTTGATATACGCACCCCTTGGAGATATTGTGGGTTCGGATCCAGACCACCGCAATAAAGTGGGTCATAATCCTTTTACTGGTGGAAGGTCTTGCTTTCAATTTGTAAAAACTGCAATATCTGTGAAGCTCAATAAAGCAAAGCACAACAAATGAGGTATACAGGTATAGTACTGGGTGATGAAAAGGTTTCCCCTTTTCTCACAGGCTAAAATTCATTTATCTATGCCTTTGTTTGTTTAACATCGCACAGTTGTTCTTTGTCTGGCAAAGATTCAATTTATGAATCATATGCTCTTCTTAAACCTCAGCAGAATATTAGGCACCTAGCCTACTCTCTCCATACTTTCCCAGCTTCATCTTTCTGGTAAATCTACACAGTTGTTCAAGCCAAAAATGTTGGCATTATTCTTGACTTTTTTTATATAGTCCACATCCACTACCTCATCAGTCGTTCCTACCTTCCAAATACATGCAGGATCTTCACCACCATAGCTACCACCTTAGCCCACTAACCTGTATTAATTTAATAGTTCTTGAACTGTTTCCTTTCTCTGTCCATGCCTCCTTCACTCTAGTCTCAACAAAGGAGCAATAGTGATTCTGTTAAAAGATAAGTTAGTTCATTTCATTCATGAGCTAGAAATGTATTATTTGTTTCCCATCTCTCTCAGAGTACATGCCTAATTACTTACAGTGGCCAATAGGTTCCTACATGACCTGGCCCACATTCCCAGTGTGATCTCATTATCCACCACTTGCTAATCTTCTTCAATGCGTACCAGGCCCACTGCTTGCTTAGGAACTCTGTCCCTGCTGTGCTCCTATCTAGAGCTCTTCCTTCAACATCTGCGTGGTTCACTCTCTTACCTCTTTTGTTCTTTTTAAACTATTATCTTCTCAGTGAGGGCTCTCCTAGTAATGCTACCTAAACTTGCACTCCACCACATGTACTTTTCATCTCCCTTCCTGTGCTTTTTTCATTTTTTTAATGTGTTGCTATCTAATATATGTATTATGCTTATTATTTATTGTCTGACTCCTTGATGAGAATGTGAAAAACTACAAGGGTAGAATGCTGACTCTTTTGTTTATTGTTTTATACTAGTGCCCAGAACTGTACTTAAAACATAGAAGACACTCCAAATATTTGTTAAAATGGATGAGTGACTTTATAGGAGGGGGGCTGATAAATGAATTACATTGGTATTTTATATAGTACATGACCTCCTGGTATCACTTCGGTGGCAGGTTGTGTTTTCTGACAATATCTCCTCTATCATATGTTTTCCTAGAATGTAATCTTTCCGTTTTCCCATCAACAGGTAGAGGTGGGCTCATAACTATTTCAACTAATAGGGTCAGGATAGAGCCAAGGGTCTGATAATATAATTCTTTGTTAAGATCTCAGAAAGATAAACAGACATACTTCATAGACCCTTTCAAAGAGAAAATCTTTCTAAGAATTTAAGGGTCTCCCAGATGGTTTCTGTTAAAAATTAGGGCTCCTAAGAATTTTAAGGACATTGTTCCAGAGTAGCCTGACAGGAAGCCTCTCTAGTTCACAGAACCTCAGAATTAAAAAGAACTCAAGGAACAGAACTTTAGGAGCTGTACTCAAGGAATTATACCCAAGAAGCTCATCCACAATTGGACTTGATTTAGATAATGAGCTACTGGACTACAAGCTGATGCCATAATGAAGGCTTTGAGGGAAAGGATGAGTGTATTTTGCATGTAGTGGGAATGTGAATCAATGTGGCTAAAATGTGGATTATTGCAGGTTGTGTTTTTCTAAGATGATTGCAACAATATCTCCTGTCCCTCATCATCAGCTACTGTGTGGTCTTGGCATTCTACTATCAAGCGATGGAGGCTAATTTCTTTCCCCTCAAGTATGCTATATAGCTATCCAAGGCTTTCCAGGTAACTGAACTCAAGCGTATTTTTTTTTTTTAGTGGGAAAACTATGGTTGGGATGCTGAAAATAAGAATCACTGTTTATTTGTGGTCCACAAGTTAGTCCAGTCTTCCCATACCTATGCATCCAAGCTCACAGGCCAACAGGACTTAAGGGCCTCCCAGAGGACATGCAGGAGGGACTAGTTCCTCTATGTCGTTCACAGATGAGATACAATAATTTTTCTTCTTCTAATGTGCCATTCTACTCCTTGCATCAAATCCAATGAACATACTTTGGCTGACTTTATAACAGCTTACTTCCTCTGTAGGATCAGACTTAACACATATAATGACATAACGTGCTATATACACAAACAGTGTTACCATGCTCCCAAGCCTAGAAAGAGAGAGAGAAAAAAAAAGAATAACTTTTAAAGTGCAGCTAAAGAATTCAAATTTTATCAAAGCCAAATTGGAATATGGAAAAAGAATTTTTAAAATTCTAAATTTAGGTGCAATGATTTTTATGTACTTAGAATCTGGCAAACCAGCTTCTTCTCTGCCCTACTTTAGAAAGGTTGCATGTAAGAGGGAGAAGGAGATTTCATTTAGTTATGGATAAACTTTTTGTGATCCACCTAAAATAATAATACATGCATGTTTATAGCATCTGAAGGAGAGGAAGAATTAAATGTATCCTTTTTATGAGCATCTATTTTTAAATTAAGATACATTGCTTTCCTTGAAAGACTAAACATGCAATTTTTTGCATAAAAATAATCAATTTCCTAATGTAGAAAAGTGTCCTTTACAGAACACAAACTTTCTATACTTGGAATAAAAATGATACAATGAGGAAAGTTAAGTTTGTGAATTTTATGACATAATGAGTAATAGTACAATATAAGGGAAGTAATTTAATAAGAAAATGAACACTAATTTGAAATAGGTGTTTTTATGTTTCTTTGAAATTATATTTTAATGATGACTTTATAAGAATATGAATAAATTGCAGTCAAATTGCCTTATCCACACACTATCGTTGGTTAAACCTGTCTGTAGTCAACTAAATCGCAACTCATCACTGGGCGCAGAATAGGAGGTTAGGAAGGAATTTATAACCTAACCTAATGAGTGACTGTGTTTTCTGGTTCTCTCTTCTGAACCCATGCCTCCGGAGGGGAGATTAAAATTGGAGTAAAAGAAATGATTAGATTTGTTGAATTAGTTATGTTAAATTCTAGTTTCACTCTAAAACATTGGTCTGGGACTCAGAGTTAGGTGACTACTGCCAGATATTTATTTAAATCATGAAATATGTGAGATTGCCTAAGAGGCCACAGTGAAAAGACAAATGGAATTACAAGGAGCTCCAGTGTTTTAAAAGTTTAGAAGAGGAGGACCCAAAGGAGGTGACAAGAATATAACAGGGATAAATCTGCCAGAGATAAATACCAGAGACCAATGAGATCTGAGATAAGTCCATTGAATTTGACAACAAAGGACATCAGCAAGGATAGTTTTGGTGGGATGATAGGAGTGGTATTCAAAATTTTGGGATCTGAGACATGAATATTTTTGAGAAAACACAGTCATGGGTATAAAAAAAATGTTAGGGATTTTTGTATGGGAAGAAAAAGTACAGGGAAATCAAAATCAGTAGTGAGAGAAAAATTAGGAACCAGCTGAAGAACTGAAAAATTGATAAACCAATTGTTGGAACTCTTGTCCACTTTGTTCTTACTGCAGATATATCAATTTGACATTCATGGCCTCATCGAAATCATTGATAGAAATGCCCATCAGAACAAAGACAATAAAAGGAAACAAACCACTCAAGTCTCTGCCCAGTTTCCCCATCACTGGATAAAACATCTTAGTATCTTGTTTCAACACTAATTTTGCTCTGTGAAATTTTCTAGGTCAAACTGGGTGACTTATATATGCATTTCTTTTGTCCTTTATTTAAACTCCCCACCCCGTCCCCATGGGCTTCTTCAGTTATATTTCTCTTTGGTATTCTGCACTCCTTGTTTCCCCCCACCCCACCCCACCTCCCATGTTTATCCTTCAAATCAAGAATCTTTCAACTTCAACTCTCTACATATGGCATTGTCTCATGAAAGTTCAGTTCTTTTGGAAGGGCTCATGTACTTCCTTCATTTAAAATCAAGTTGACTAAGTTTATTTTATATACCCAATGCATATGAGGCTGCAAGCTTTGTTTCTCACACAATCCTCAGTATATTTTCTGGTGAATTATGTCACCTTCACCATCGATAATTCTTATCTCATTTTAGCCAACAAGGGTCATAGTATATATAGAGATTATATTTGGAAATGTGCCTCTTTCTTCTTAATTCTCTAATTAGAATTTCCCTCATCTGATCTGCCTCTCTCTCTCTCTCTCTCTCTCTCTCTCTCTCTTTAGTTTTAAAAATATTTCCTGATTTGTCAGAGATGTATCACTAATAAATTCATTCTGATTTTTGCTTAATTCCAAAAAATTAGTTGTATTTCTTGCAGGCAATGGGACATGGTACAGGAAGAACAGGAGGCAGGAAGCTGGGAGCATGTCCACAGAGCAAGAAGTGAGAAAGAGCCAGCGTTTAACGTTTAACGTATGACTTCTGTACATACACTCTGAGACAATCTCTCTAGAACTGGTTTATCAAGTTTAAGTCATTAAAAAGTAAGCTTTGCCTAATCAGTTCTGAGCCCCTCTGTAAAGGACCCTTATGCTCAACTTTCAAAAACAATTTAAAATTACTCTGTTTACCTTATTCCCAAAGTTGGCTTCGCTATACTTTTTTGTTTTTGTTTTTGTTTTTATTTTTTGTTTTACAGAAATATTCTAATTTTACTAAAGGATTGCATACGATTCTGTGATATTTTGGCTTATTTGTTTCTAATGTGTTTTAGTCAGTAAAGTTCACAGAATTTCCATTGTTATTTTTTTTCATATACAATTAGAATGGCAATTATTTTTCTTGATTTTTTAAAAATGTTTTTACTCATTACACATTGGAAGAAGGCCACGAATCTTTACACACCGTGGAGTTAGTCCTTTACCATGTGAATCCCCAGACCCTTCTTGCTCTCCCTTGTTCAAGTTTTGAAACTTTAAATTGCATTTGTTTTATTGAGCACTGAAGTGAAATATCATTTTAACAGAAGCCTCTGAGACATATAATTGTGTCTGAGTTGAACTGGGAAAGTTGTCTGTATTGATTGAAAGAAGAAACTTGGAAAAGGCTAAAGTTTGGAAAGACTTCTGAATAATTAAGAAGAATGACTGTTAAGCTAAGTGCCATATTCTTAGTTGTATAGTCTATATAAATTGAGAGTGGGAAACAGATGGAAGTTGAGGTATAGACTCAATATCACTGGGAATGTCAGATCAGAAATTATTTTTGGAAGTGTAAAAGGAGCTTTGCGTGTGGGAGGAGCACAAGGGGAGGGATACAAAGCCTGAGAGGTAATAGACAAAGAATGAAAAACCAGGTCTCGGATAGTAAAGGAGGGCTTATCTGCTTTGTGGAAAAGCTATTTGATATTTCTCTAAGTAATGATTACACATATTTTCAAATCCCATAGCTTTTGAATTTTTTTAGATTTAAGTGCAAACCCAGATGATTTATAACCATTTTACAATAAGAGCAGGGAGTTTTTATGTGATTTTCTTCACTTACGCTTTTCCTCCCTTCCACTCTAGTGTTCTAGAGGCGTCGCATTTATCTAGATTAATTCTCCGTGGATTTTTAGCTTCTGGAGATCACGCAGTACAAGGAACAGCCATATGAGCAAGGCCAAATAATGACAGGATTTAGCAGATTTAAGGACTAGAGGAAGAGATTGAACGCGAGGAAAGCTGCTGTGTGTGCATGCTTGACGAGACTTGCAGTGCTCATTCAATCTGGGGGAGGAACAAAGGGCTGGCAGGTGAAAGAGAGCAGCAAACACTGTCAGGCCAGGTGTTCGGCATTAAAACTCGGCTGTACCAGGGATCCCAGATGGCTTGAAAGAGAGGTGCGAATGAAATGACCCAGAGAAGTCGGGCGACGGGAGAGGAAGGCAATAAGCAACACATAGGGTCCTCGCAACGAGAGGGATTTCAATTGCTTGGCAGTTATTTGAGCGATAATGAATGTTTGAATCATTCTTGAATAGAGGGTAGATCTATTTATTTTTGAAGAAGTATTGTCTAGCCTCTTTTGTCCTCAGCTCTCCCCAACCCCCTCTCAATTGTTTTCATTTTAAAGGGGCATGAATATATTTCAGGACTTTTTAAACCATAATGAAAAGCAGGAATGTTTAATTAAACATATGCTACATAATCACATGTATTATTAAAATATGAGAATCTAAGATATTAAAAAGAAGTTGTTCATATTAAAATATTATATATAACCTGGATATTATATATACAAAAGTGTACTGATGGGCCACATTTATTTTATGGTGGAATACTGGTGGGACATTTGCAGCTGCCTGCAAAAGAGATATAATAAAGATTCTAAATAATAATATCTATTATACGTGTATGTGTGTATCAGTAACAAACACTTTATTGCATATGAATTTTAAATTTGCTTAACAATACTTTTCATGATTTTCATGACTAGAATAAGATAATTTTGTGTACAATTTCGTATAATAGCAATATGTAAACTTCAAAAAAATTGTGATATATATTTCATAAACATAATACTAATTCTTCCAAGTGCTGTTTTCTTATTGTGCCTTTTTAAAAAATTTTGATTGAAATATATGATTGACAAACGTATTTGGAGATTTATTCTTTAAAAATGTTGAACTAATTTTTAGAAGTCAGTGGGAAGGTAAAAACAGAGGGATAAGTTAGCTCTAAAAATGCCAATATCTAAGAAAACTGCCAATAACTGATAAAAGCTTAATATACCTATTTAGTTTTTGTATTTGAGAAGATGAAGAACATATTCACAATCTTGAAACATACACAGGTATTTTCATTAGACATAAAATAGTGAAGCTTTAAAAGAAAAGGAAGGTCATATATCCCAATAACATTAATGTGAATATGTAGTTCAGTATTTATTTTATATGGTCAGAAATTATCACAAAGTACTGCAAATAATTCTTGGGAAAAAATTCTCCATGGGTATCTTTTATTTCTACACTTTTTGGGAGTGAAATACTAACTGTTCTTTGTTCTAGACTACCTTTTAAGAATTTTTGTATAGCAAACATTCTTGGGAGATAGTGTCTTTCTTCATAGTAGGTGGCAGACATATCTAGATGTCCATTGAAAAGGATTTAGGATCTTGAAGTTCAGAGTTCTTCTACAATGCAACCTACTGGGTGTCAAGTTGTCACCTGGCTCTCCTAACATTACTCTGTGGAAAATGGAGCTTGAGGAATGCGCACAACAAAATGCTCCTACTCTGGCTATTGACAAAGCTGTGAATAATAAAGTTCTTGATCCCTGACCCAGGAGTCTCAAGACTCCATAAGGACAGCATTTAGGAAACTATGGTGGACTGACTAATTGCTACCTAGAAAGTAGGGTGAAATCTTAGACCCTTCAAAGTCCTTGACAGTAGTCATTAGTAGGAAAAAATTGCCAGAAAAGAACCCCCCAAATAAACATCTCACTACAAGACTACGTAATCGTAATGTGTACCTTAAAGTAATCGAACAGGCGTATCAACTTTCATATGATATACACTTGTTACAATAGAGTTTCTAATTTTTAAAAAATCTGAAGAGTTCTAAAAATCTGTGCACAATATACTAAATTCTATTAGTGCTACAAAAGATTTATCATAAAAATCTACTGAAATATTTATTTTAGGAATTTATATTATAATGCCTATCAAATTTAAAATGTATTCTATTTAGATGATGAAGGACCTACCCATGCAAGTTGACAATTCAAAACATGTAAGTTATAGGATATTTAAAATATTACAGCACTTTCAAGAAGAAGTGATATTAGGTTAGTATAACAAAATAATAAAGTATGTTAGCCTGTTCTCTTTTGATGAGCACCTCTTCCCCTTCTTGGTCATTGTACATTTCTCATACCAGTTGTCATTTTTTTTTCATACTTACCAATATATACTTAAGTTTTTTCCTTAAAAAAATGTGGTTTAATTTTTCCTGGAAATTTTATATTTTAAATGTACTTTCTGAAATAATGAAAAAAAATTCTTTAAGGGTCTGTTTAATCAGTCCAGGATGGTGCCGTTCCACGTGGATAGAATGAAACTTTTCAGCACGTATTGTGACTGACACCAGTCCTTACTTCAGTCCGCAAAGTCTGTACCTCTGTCTCTTTGGCTCATATTTACATAAATTATATTTAAAAATTAATATGATAGCTATTACCAACAATATGTGGAATCAGAGACCTGGTTACAAATCTGACTCCAAGATTTAGTAGCTACATAAACTGAGGAAAGTCGCTGGATTGCTCTCAGCTTCCTTTTCCTGATTTATAAAGTAGGGACAAAACAGCCAACCTTCCCTCTCATGGTTGTGAGGAGGGTCAATTTAAATGATGTGCTTAAATGTTCTTATAAATCATTGTTATGTAAATATGTATTTTAACTAGGAAATATAAAAATGAGCAAACAATTCTTGAGGCAGAATTGAATGATATATGTATCTTAATACTTGCCAAAGTCTCCATAAGTTTATATTAATTACTACATAAGGCTGGAGGTTTATCAGCTTCACGGTTTAATACTATTATTTGATGGTTGGTTTCATGCTAAGAACATGTTGAAAGTGCTTGTTTTATGATTTAAAAGAAATATTGCAGTGTTTGATTTCTCTTCACTACTGGCCCTTGATGAAGTTTTTCTACTAAAGTTAATTTTGAACAATCAATCCTAGACATAGCCTAATAAAAATTGAGTTTGTTAATGAAGAGAAATCCTTATAAACAACCAGACAGGAAAAAAAGAGACACCTGTAAAAAATTATAAAAACATAGCTAGATATTTCTGCTTCGAATACTACATTCTAGAACATAATCTGAAATAGCAAATTTCCATAGGGCAAAAATATGACCTAGGAATTCTATGGCAAGCTAAATAGTTAAATTTTTGTGAGCAATACAAGAATTACACATTCTCTAACATGTATGCGCTTGGAAAAATCACCGTCTTAACTTTACTGAAAAAACAAAATGTTATTAGTTATGACAATAAAAGTGAAAAAAAATTAAACTCTATAGCTAAAAAGCTAAAATTCTTCTTTGAGTTAAAAATATATACAGAAGCAAGTTCAATATCAAATAATAGGGAGGCAGAATGCTTACATAAACCAGTACAAATCCATATTATTTAATATTATCCAACTATAAAAATCACATTTCAAAATATTTAATAATACTGGTTGGAAAATTTATAAAGTAATACCTAATGAAAAAAGTAAAAAACAAAACATTTAGATATTATTTAATTTCTATTAAATATATTAGGTGTAAAGAAGGCAGAGAAAATATCAGTATGACAGTAGTAATTGCTAGGTGGCATGATTATGCATGATCATAAATTTTATGTTACTATCATGGCACTGTTTAATAGTTAATATTCTATAATGGTCGTATTTTACTTTTATATTCAGAATTAAAGACGAGAACATAAGAGTCATTGACAAATCCTGCACAAAAAGAAATATATGAGGAGAGAGCTGCTTGCAATAGAGACTGAGTAAAAATAGAGATAGAAGAAGAATTGCCAAGAAAGGAGATGATATGAAGATGAAGGAAACAGCTAACTGTCTCAAATATTGTGCTGAGACCAAATAAGATGGGGATGAAAAGAATCCATTGGGAAAGTCTAATTGAAACAGGTATAGGTGGACTTTTCAACAGCAGCCTCTGGCCTGTGCCAGAGTTGTTTGTCAGACTCTTCGCTGCTGTAGCTTGAAAAGTGGATGAAAGAAGAAATCACAGTTTATTCTTTTGAGGAACTTGGCTTTTAAAAGGAGAAAAATTGGGCTTTGGCTAGAGGGTAATATAAAACTAAAGGTTTTATTATTGTTGTCCCTTGTTTATTTGTTTGTTTTAAGGTATAGAAAGTTAGGCAAAAATTGAATAATGTTACCACAGTGGTTAAAAGCAAAGGAAGTGGAATCAGATCAACCAGATTTGAATTTGGGGAATATACAGTAGACACCATCCAATGTTGTTGGAAAAGATTCTTTTCAGAGGACCAGCTCAGTCAGGTAATTGTGGAGAAATGTTAAACATTGGCTATTCTCCACTTTGATTTTTAAAAAATCAAACTCTACATATAGGTTAAAGCGCTTATTTAGCTCTTCAATGGTTTTATGGAATAAATTACACCTATAATACATCATTTATAATTTCCAGTTTTGAATTCTTTAAAATAGAGTTAAAATTTAAAGACTTTAGAAAACGAAAGCTTTCTCAAACTTTTACAGTTTGTTCCTGTCCGCATCTAATTCAAATATAATTTATAATTTGACCTTATCAAGATGTTTCAAAGCATTCAATTTAATTTTCATAGAAACAACATTTTAAAATATTATGCATACTTAAATGATTTACATACTATTTATTTAAATTTAAAATGATAGTGACACTAAAAAATAACTTTGGGGGAAAACTCAATGGACTGTTGGTCCACCTACAACTCAATTGGAGGCTGCAGGAGGGACTGACCAGCTGAGCGCATTGGATATGTTTTAGAGAAGAATGAATTGTTTGTTACCAGTGGTTTGGGTGAGTGGAGGTAGGTAAAGAGAGTCTGCTGTACAAAAACTAAAATGAACAAACAATGGAACAACATTCTAATCTTGAAAAAAAAGGATCACTGCATTGAAGTATGTATGTGACCCAGAAGTTCTGTTTTTTATCAAGAGTCCAGGAGTAAAATTGTAATTAAGTATAAATTATTTACTTTGAGGATATACAATGTGAGACTTTCCAAAGTATAAAATGATAAAAACAGAAAAAAAATGTAACCACCTTAACCAGATACTTAGGTATTATTTGCAACAAATATCTATTCCATAAGAAATCAAATTTTGAATGTTTTTTGGCTGGAGATCAAATAGATATCATTTTAGCAGGTATCTTTAAGGAGATAAATTAAGAATTGGGGTCTTTGGTGATTCTCATTTCTGAGAAGCTGATGTATAAATTTAGTTTTTTGCTATTTTTAATTCTTGTTATAAATTTCTATGAGGCAAAATGGACAGTAGATAAGTTATATAACTTTCCACTGATTGAAATCAATATAATTTTGTTAAAATTGGCCCATTAGCATGCTTTCTTGCTATGTGTGTAGGCAAAAGAAGAGAGATGTACATCCCATGATTCCTGTACACACTCCACTGGACTGACTGCTGAGGGATATACACAAAGCAGGTGTCTGAGCTGAGACAAAGAAGTCAGGTACAAGAAGCATTTCCCAACACAAGTGGTAGGACAGAGGGGAAATTAAGCCATCAGCTGGGGAATGAAGAGAAACACTAGGAATCAGAACAGCTGAATGGTTGGTTTGCCAACATGGAAAATCCAGAGCAGGCAGCAGATTGCTGACATGAAAAGAACTGGACTGAGACAGGTGGAGGTATGAGAACTCAAGGGCCATTTTCCACTCTTACGAACTTAGAGTACCATTACTACGTTTCTGTTTTCTGTGGTCTGTCTGTATTTCCTTTTTCTGACCATTTTGCTGGGTCTAAGGTAGAGTTTATACTTATTACTGTTTTTAGACAAGACACACTTTCTTCTTCCTGAAGTGTCACATGTCATCACAGCCTCTCATCTTCTACCATTCATTTTTACTGTCATCTGCTATTCCTCAGGACATTCTTTCCTCAATTTTTGACAATTTATCTCATAGTTTATTATTTTTTTATCCAATAATACTATTTTTATTTTAGATTATTTCAATATTTTAGTAGGATGAGATTAGGGTTAGGCAAATACAAAACTTAAGGAGGCATTCACTCTCAGGTTCACGCCAGTTTCTTATCATTACCAATAAATTCAACCCATTAATAATCTGAGTGTCCTATCTTCCAACTCTACTCTTCTAGTACCTCTACCCCAATAATTTTCTACCTATTAAATTAATTGCCCCCATCCCCTTGATCCCTTCACTCTCTTTGTTATCCTCTTTAATTCCATACCTGATCAGCATCATCATTCCCTCATATACACACTCTCTACTCCCTTGCTCTTTCTGACTTCTTGTACTCACCTGGAAAAAACACAAACCCCAATACATTCAACTCCGCCTACTTAACACTTGCATCCACGCTGAATGCATACAATCCTGCTGAATACTTTTTCTTTAAATTAACAGTTACTATGCTCAAGTAGAAACTCCAGGATGCTAGAAAATCATATTGCACTTCCTAGTTTCTTTACTCTGTCTTCCTACATGACAATTTCCTACCTTTTCCCTTCTTTCCCCTCAAATACTCAGCCCATCTTCCTCCATTTAATAATACTTGTTGATTATGCTTCCTACTTCAGTAATAACATTAAACATTGAGGGGAGAATATATATGTTTTTATGTCATAATAAATTTTAGTTTTATAGAGTTAAATATATTTTTAAATTAAAGTACTGAAACCCTTTAAGGAAATATAAGTACATATATCTTGACTGTGGGCTGGGCAATAACTGTCTAAACTCAAAATTTCCAAATTTAAAAGAAGTAGGGAAAAATCACAAGGAAAACAGACTAGATCACATAAAAGTTTTAAATTCTAAATGGCATAAAATATTACAAATACAATTTAAAAACAAACACACTGGATAAATATTTATCATTAGTAGAGCTGCAATAAATTAATGTCTATCATGTAATCAGAAAGTAACTGAATAGAGTACAAAAAAAAAACAAAAAAGCTTTTAACTTAGAGAAAAATGTTAAATTCTATTAATTTAAGAAAAAAGATTTACACATTACAATCTTCTTTTTCAAAAACCAAAATAAGGATAAATATAAAATTAAAATAATTTTATCATATTTAATAAAAATTAAATATTAAAATAAACTATTAATACATGCATAAAGATTAAATACAATTAAATTAAAATAATAATAATTTTAAAACTAAGACCTGGAATTTTAAAACTCATTTTTCTCCATATGAAATTTAAAAATCATATGACATTTTAAAAAAATTTCTATTTTTTTGATACAATAATTTAACATCTGAGAATCATTTGGATTTTGAGAAAAAGTATCAGTTTAAAATACATTTTATATATATAAATAATAATTTTATAATAGTAATTTTCCTAAAAGCAAAAATTGGTGATGGGGAAACTAACCTTACAAAAATAGGAGGTAATAAAAAAGACAAATTTTGTGTGTCCATAGCATGGAGAATTGTGGATCCATTAGAAATGCTCTTGTTAAAAAGAGCTTTAATTACATAAAAAATTAGTTATGCAATAAAAAATATATATAAACTTGTAATTAGTATGATCTCAATTTAGAAAAAAATGTATAGGAAAACAAAGGAAGAAAATAAAGCAAAATGTATACAACATGTATATCTGAGTAGTATCACAGTGTTACAGGTGATTTTGACTTTTATAAAGTGTTTATATATTTTTCAAAGTTTATCCAATGAGAATATTTTACTTTTATAATCAGAAAAAGATAACTTTTTTAATAAGGAAAATAATTTAGATATAATTAGCAGAACTCCATAAGCAAAACAAATCACCATAGTTTGGCCATTGTCCTATAAAGAGTTGAATAAAATTACACACACACACACACACACACACACACACACACACACACACACATGCAGGTTAATCAATTCTGTTGACCTAAGTTTATTAAATATATTACAACTCATTTTCCCTATATTATTGCTCTTTCCTTCTAAAACTTTACTTCTATTTCTAGACCTAGTCTCTTCTTCCCTCCTTCTTTCAGTACCTTTGCAATAAATAACATGGAAAATTGCTTGAAAAGGCTCCTGGTAGCCTCTTTTTCTGCCTCCCTTGGATCTCCTTTCTTCATAAATTAAGCTCTTTTGCCTGTGGTTTGCCTTGTTCTTATGTTGTGCATCTCAAATTTATGCTTCTGTCCATTTCCCATATCATAGAAGCAAGAGAGCCCTTTTTTGAGAGAGACGGTGGCAATTCAGGATAGAATTTCCTCACTTCTATTCTGTCTTCTACTAAATGATCCCCCTCACTACCACTTCAGGTCTCTAATGATCTATTTCTAACCACTTAACATCTAAGCCATTGCAATTTTCAGGGCTTTGACAAGTGACTGCCTGATTAGCTTCACTTATACCGCTGAGCGTCTTCTTCTTCGGTCCCCCTTAGAGGGACCCAACACAGTCCCCATCTTCTGGATACTTCCTTTCCCCTTCATTCTTTTCCTCCTTTCAGTCTCCCTTCTCTCTTAGGGATCTTTCTTTCCTTGTTATTATCAGCCAGCCTAAATAGTCCGGGACCTCCAATCTCATAAGATACCTCTTTTTTTAGATGCACCCTCATCTCTGGGAATTGTTCCTTCACAATAACGAAAACATTGGAATTTATTACAGTTCAGTTCTGCTCTTCCTCAAATCCAGTGACTATCGAGGTTCTGAAGCAGTATTTAAATATCACTGGGAAAAGGTGAGGATGACATCTTTGTTACTGTTACTGCTGTTATATTTGAATCTAAGGCAATCACTCATCTTCATACATTTAACAAGTTGCAGTAATTAATTGCATGAATATAATATTCTCATTGATAATGGTGTCCCATTTATATGAACCAAAATACCAATTTCTTGATTTATGAAATGGCCAATGAAACCTGAGTTCCTTGTATGTGAAAACTTAATCATTGGAAGTACAAATGGTTTTACTATATTTCCTCCAAACGTTGTGTTTGTTTTATTTCCCTTATTTATATTCTGTATAGAAACCTTTGAGATATTTCTGTATAATGAAACAGCAATATCAATAAGCTCTACCACTTAACTGAGTTTAACCAACAGCAGAATATCTAATATATTAACAACACTATTCTGTTTCTTATCAAAATTCTGCCAATATATCTTATAGCTACTATTTCAACAATCCTGTCTGTATTTATACCATACTTATGCATATTTGTATATCAAATATCAATTAAGAAGCAACCATAAAACCTTAGTGAAATCATCCAAAATTCACCAGTGAGGTGTTTTTTTTTGTTGTTGTTGTTTTGTTTTTTTTGTTTTGTATAATATAAGCAACTATAGTTTCTATCATCAATTATATATTTTAAAAACTAACTCGTATTTTTCCTATAGTAATTTCCCTTGATCTGCAATTTATCTTTCTGCAGTTTTAGTTACCCATGGTCAACCATGGTCTGAAACTATTAAATAGAAAATTTCAAAGGTAAACAAGTCATAAGTTTTAAATTGCATGCCATTCTGAGCAGCCCCACACCATTCCCACACCATTCTCACACCATCTCACCCTAACCCACCTGGGACTGAATCATCCCTTTGTCCAGTGTATGTACACTGCATAAGCTCCCCACCCATTAATCACTTAGTAGCCGTTTCAGTTATTAGATCAACTTTCATGGTCTCTCAGTGCTTGTGTTCAAGTACCCTTTATTAGTAGCTTAACTCTACATCACAATGTCTACATCATTCATTCACTTTAATTTCCTCTCATCACACAGGCATTTTATCATCTCACATCCTTCCAGCAAGAAGAATGAGTACAAGTACAGTACAATAAGATATTTTGAGAGAGACCACATTCACATAATTTTTATATATATAGGGTTTGGTAGTTTCACTGTTTTAGACATTCACTGGGGTCCCGGAATGTATCTCCCACAAATAATGAAGGATTCTGTACTTTAATTGTGCTTGCTATCATTATCTTTTCTAAATAATCTATCTTAAAATTACCCAAGTGTCTCTTTAAAAACGACTCTTCGATCCTCATGATCTAGGAGCAGGCAGAAACAGAAGTCTGTAAATGCAACACAAGAAGCAGAGGAGCCACAGACGAAGGAGCTCAATTCATGACACAAGAAGGAAATTCAAGATTAGGGCAGAAAGAAGAAGGCTTCCCAGGACTTTTTAAAGCAATTTCCCCTATACCATGTAACACAAGAAGAACCAAGGTCAGCGGCTGCAGAAGAATTATAATTATCAGTAGATAGTGCTAGATATCATTCATCGTGATAGGAAAAAAGACACTTGGTGAAAAAAGGATGGAGCCTGCCTGTTGCCTGCTGCACTAAGAGGTAAGAGCTGTTGTTAAGAAAGTCAAATGGCAATAGCAAGTAAAATTAAAATTGATATCTATCTATGTATCCTATATATCTAATATAATTTAAACCAGTTTAGAGTTTATTACACTCTCATTCATGAATTTATTATTCTGTAATCAAAGATATATAAAATAGTTATAGATGTAGATATAGATATAGATGATTGATATAGATAGATATAGATATAGATAGATATGTAGATATAGATATACACTACTTTACTGAGTTGAACATTTAAGCATCAAAATTTGCTCAATAAATGAAAACTCATCAATTGGCTTTTACAAGGTATAAATGACCAAACTTTTCCAAACTATAAATTCTACTGGGATTCTTCTACACAAAAAAATTTTTTACATTTCAAAAGGCACTGCATACATTTGTTTTCACCATTCATTTGAGTTTCTTCCCAATGTGATGAATTTTGGAGTATTCCAACTGAAGTCAATTTGGAAAAATTTGAGCGCTTTGGTTAAATTGGTACCAGAGATATTCTTCTCAGTGTACTTGCCAGAAAGGATTTAGATTTTTTTTTTCTCAGTTCAGACACAGATTAATCTAAGAAACATAATGCTGGCAAAGTAATTTAATTGATTTGGACTCAGAAATTATTCTAGTCTACTATAATTTTTATTTATCTGTAATGTGAGAGTAATAAATATCTATAGTTTAATAAATTTAGAATAATAGTTACCTATAATCTAAGAGTGATAAAAAGGAGACTATTCAGGATGCTAAAACGAAAAGATCTGGTGCTAAAGATTCATTGTTTCAGTGTTTCCTAGGAAAGATGAGTGTGCATATGCAGAACCCCAAACAACGTATCAGGATAAAACATCAACTTCAAAACAGGTTAGATAAAAAAGAGGTCATTTCACACAAAGTCCAGAACGATTACAAACTCACTAACAGTACCTTATGACCCCACACTCACTATCACAGTCCAACCTGTAAAAACCGTGAGTAAGCATGAGGCCATGCTGAGCACTGTCAAAGATTTTCTGGAAACACAGTTTTCTGAGACGTCTGAAGACACAAGCACGGAATCCCTGCTCCACTAGAGAGCACTAATGACCAAACTCTCATTGCTGAAGCTTTGGCAGAGACACTTCTACTTTTTATAAACCTCCTCAGTACACTTTAACCATTTCAACTAACTTCCTTGAAGAAGCAGAAGTTCTCATATATATGGTGACAGAGCATCTTCAGTAGAGAAGAGCTTCAGTGTTCTGTGTCATAATAGCATCTGACAAATATATTTATATACACATATGTAAATCAAATCATTAATATTACCCCTCTTTCTTGTTATTTTAACATTCCAATGTAGCACTATAGGACTTCAAAGTTACAAACAATATGAACACTGAGAAAAAACAGTGTTCATGATGTCTGTGTGGGATATGTATCATTTCATTACTCAAAATGCTCACACAACATCAGCCGGAGTAATGTTAGGCTTTCTCCTTCACCAATAGCAATGTGTGCTCCCTGAGGTTCACAGTTAAACTTAAAGAACTCTCTTAGTTTTAGATGCAAAAAAAAAAAAAAAAAATCCAGAAAGCAAAACCCCAATTGTTATGTCATTATCATAGAACTACAAAACCACTGGGTAGAAGAGATTCTGGTGGGTATTAAATACATAACAATTCTGTAACACGAAACTAAAATAAAATAACAATTTAATTTTTTAAATTAAAATGAAATTTTAAAACCTTTATTTGCATTTATTTTATGAGTAGTCAGCATATCTCGGGGACTTTGTTTACCTGGTTGTGCTCAATTCGCATCTAAACTGTTAAGTTTGTTCAGCATTACTCTGCATTTTTAAGCACATGGAGCATAAATTTAGCTTAAACTTTTGGGGGCCATCAAAGCTGTGTTGGCCGTACTGTTGGTCTGGGCACACCTACCAACTCCACTATTATAATGATGAAAAGGCACAGACAGCTTCTATAAAGTGACATCTTTCAGATACTCGGTGACTTGTCAGATATGCATACCCTCAATGGTTTGAGCAGTTTCACAGGTGTTTTTAGAGCTTTAGAGCGAACACAAAGATTTGCACTTCTTAAGGTACATGATTTTGCGGGGTTTCCTGGGTCAAGTGAATAGCAAACCACTTTTAGAGCTCATATCAGGCAACTTACAGGAAGAGCAAAATGAAATTTTTGGGAGAAGATTTTTTATTTTATCATGGAAAATTTTGAGAAACTGTGTTCTCTTGAAAAGTATCATAAAGGAATTTGTTTGGTTGCCAGCACCTTCAAAATGCACAGATAATAATTAGAAAGTAAATTTTCCTGTACATCAAATGAGTGATGTAGAATTTCTCAGATTTGGTTGTAAGCATACTGACTCAGGATCTCTTTGTTGTGGTCTCTTTCCCTCTCTTCCATGCTTCACACATATTTCATAGTTGGCTCCACACTTCCTCCTCAAATCTGTTCTCTCTCCTATATTTTCATTTTCATTGAGATACATCAATCCATACAACCCATTTGGCTAGTAAACTGTATCATCATCACTCTCCTCAACCAACCAGCCAAGCCCTAGTGCTTCTGTTTCTTAAACTTGCCTCGATTCTTTCATTTCCTTTTTAGCCTCCCTATGATACTTTTAGTTAGGCCCTTTTTCTCTCACTTGGATTTAGGAAGTTTTAGTTAGTTTACCTCTCTGCTTCCAGTCTCTTCCTTTTCAGGTCACCCTTCCTTTTAATATAAGTGTTTTCTCTTTCAATCATCTAAGTGATATGTCTTTCCCTATTTAGATACTCAAGCATTTGAGTGGTTCCCTGTCGCCTGTGGGAGTACTCTTTATATTTTAATGTTACCTATGTCATAAGAAGTGTTAGAGTTGACATTGCAAGGTATATCAGTGTTGCAAAGGCGGGTAAAATAGACACTAATCTATTATAATGCAAAACCTCCTATGACTGCCCCCTGCTTAGAGGTGGCATCCCACCCTGGGGGCACAGGAGATGTTACACAGGAGCAGACGCTTAATTCAGCTGGACTAGAACGTGGGCTGTGGAGTCAAACAGTCATAAAATCAAATTTCTGACCTACCATGTACAAGCCGTGTGTTCGGGAAAGTTATACCGTTCTAAGTCTAGTGTTTTACCTGTAAAATGGGAATAATTATGCTTATATTACCGAGTTTCTGTGATGGTTCATTAAGACAATTGATTTAATGCCCTGAACATAGTGCCCAATGCATACATAGTAGGTATCCATAGATGTGAATACTGGTCACTTTAAAGATATGAAGGAATACAAGAGAATGCCTTAGTATGAAATGTTATTTCAAACAGGAAAAGGTAAACAAAACAGCTTGTCCAAGTGAAAGAGTGTGGCCCATTTGAGGAACTCCAAGTGACTAAGAGTCTGAAAGGCAGAAAAAACTGAAGATGAAAATTGAGAAGAAAGTAATGATTTGTTCATAGAGGGCCTTATGCTCTATTTTATTTTCTATTCCTTACTTTCTATTGATCTCTTGTCAGCTTTATTATCATTTTCATGCCTTTTATAACTAAGCTTATAAACTTATTAGACTATTTTCCCTGTTTCTACTTCCTCGACCCCTGTCAGTCTAGCATCTAGCCGCATCACTCCACTGAAATTGTCTTCATCGACGTCACTAATGTCTTAATGGCCATGTCAAGTGGACACTTGTCAGCCCAGTCTTGAACTCTCTGCAGGATTTTGGTATATTATTTGCCTTCTGAAAGGACACTTCTTTCTTGATTTCAGTTATTTTTTTTTCACTTTCATGATTTTATTTCTATCTTTATAGACCTTCCTTTTCCATCTCTTGCAAGAGATCTTAATCCTTTGCTATCTCTTAAATATGTGATTCTGTCATTGGATCTGATTTTTTTTTTTTTTAGAACTCGTCCTCAAAAGTGACCTCAGGTATCCACCAAATACCCATGATTTTCACATCTAATATACGTCTATAGCCCACACTTGTCTACTTATAATTTCCATATCCTCATGAAACTAATTTCTTTAAGAACCAAAACCATATCTTCATTTTCACTCATTTAAACAACTGTCAAACTGCAGTAGACTACATTTCTGTTCTGAATCCTTTGTCCCTTGCTGTTGTCACACCTTTTACCATATGACCTTATATTCCTTCCTTTAGAGACAGCATACTCTCCCCAACACATCGCAAGAGACTTTGGACAACGCAATATGGGCAGACGTGAGAGTATTTTTCAGTTCTGAACCTAATCATAAGAAGTTTCATGTGTTCCTAACCACCCCCTGGAAGTTTTCAGACTCTGTCATGAGAAGAGCTTCCACTGAGAAATGGGTGCCCATTCAGCCTGAGGTCCAGAATGAATCTGATGGGGCAGAACCATCCCAGTGATCCTACAGATGTGCAGAGTGAGGCAGAACAGCTCCAGCCAGCCTACAGTCTTGTGACTAAGATAATAAATAAGTATTTTTTTCAAGGCACTGAATTGCAGGGCAATTTGTTATGTAGTATCTTTGTAAGTATAGCTAAAACAGAGATACAAGCTACATCTTAATCCTTCTGATTGGAGGATAAAGAGAACATAGGAACAAATGCAGATAGATTTATAGATTTGATGCTATAATATTGAGGGAGTTTTTATCTGATTACTTCTATTTCCACAATGGAGAGTGAGGTCACATAATTACTTGAGTAATTATTAGGTGCAGGAGAAAAGGTGAGAAGAAATTAAAATTATAAAAGTCTTGAAACGTGAAGAAATGGAGTTTGGGAAAAGAAAAATAGGTGATTTTTTTAGACAGTATGATATATTTAATCATAAGCTTATTAGTCATATGAATTTTGACTTTTGTGACTCATTTTTAAGTAGATATCTTTTAAATGTTTGTTTTATAATTTTCTTTTGAATTTGTGTGTTTTTTTGCACATGAAGACAGTATGTTTTAGTATGTTTCTTATCAATCTTTTTTGATTTGGAAGATTGCCTTATCATTTCATTCATAATTTGTGACATAGAGAATATTTCATTTAATTTATATGGTTATAGAGAATGTTTCATTTTATTTAGGTGGTTAAATCTATCAGCCTCGTCATTTGTTTTACTTTCCATGTTTCCATTTGAAACTTCTCAGAAAAGTTCAGAAAAATAAAGATGGTTTTTCAGCACTGTAGAATTTTAGAGCTAGCAGTCCTCATTTTCACGTAATGAATTTCGTTGAAGAAGATGAGGCTTAGAAAAACGAGAAGACTAACACAGCAAGCGGTGCCGGGCAGGCCGAGGGCAGGTCTGCCTGGCTCCTAGGCAGCTTATGGTACTAACTGATGGTCCCAATCCTCTCTCTTTTGATGCCGTCTAATATCCCGAAGCTAGGGAGCCTCAAATTTCACTTTGGCACATACGGATTACAGAAGATGAGAACAGAGAGATACTTTTGCTCTATGGATAGCCTAGAAGATTAGACTGTTTGGGCCAGTACCTCCCTCCTGCTGCTGCTGGACTGCAATTCCTATCGATGACACCTGTCTCTTGTTATTTTCTGTGTCTCTATGAAGTGTCTCATGGATTTTTTTTTTAATTGAGCATCAAACTGGACCAAAGATTTTAGGCTTTTGTTTAAACAGGGATAGAAGTCAAATATCATTAAAAGTTTAAAGCATAATAAAAGTGTGGTTGTCATCTGTGAACCCGATTTTAACATTTTTGGCTATATTAATAAAATTCTATGAAGTTTATACTTCTGTACAGATTATTCTTTAGATAATAGTATTTCCCTTTAGTTGCTAGGCCAAAGTGAGAAAAAAAAGAGAAAATAGATTTTGAGAATGTTTAGCATGTAGAAAATAGCACATAGAGGTTAGAACAAGGCCCTAGGAGCAGGAGGCACTTTTATCTATTAATGTGGTTTCAAAATAAGAATTTCCCCTCAAAACCTTTCCTTGATGAAAATTATTCAGATATTTTAAAAATTCTAATTATCTAGTCACTTCGCAGTAAGACCCTTAAGAGAACTGTTGAATCAAATGTTATGAAGAAACAAATTTTTACTCTAATTCAAATATGCATGGCAAAAAGGAGAGGAGCTCTTTCTAATTTTCCTCAGTTGTTAAATTCCACAAGTCCACCCAATATTAGAAAAAATACGTAACAGCTGTTAACCTGGGCAGGTATAACTTCTCCCACACGATGATATAAATGTCTAAACTTTTGTCCCACTAACAAGAGCACAACAGCACGTTTACAAATAGCTGAAAACATTGTCTGCTAGCAAAAGTTCTTACCAGATTGGTAAATCTTCACTAGTCCTGTTACTTACATTGTAATGATTATGCATGTCTTAGCCATTAGTATTTGTATTTTGATGATGCCCAATGTCATTCTTGTGGATTATCATCTACTATTTTTATTAAAATTCTACTCCTCAAAGAATTTTTTTTTGTAGTAACATAGCCTAACTGTTTTGGTCTTTGCTAATTTGCATAATGAGTTGTGTATGAATAGCTTTGTGTTTGTATGCATATGTATACCTGTGTATTTAAAAATCTTTTGCCTAGGTGAGTTCTGTTCTAAGTAGCTTCTTTTCTTAGTCATGTATAGTCTCTTGAAACCAAGCGTCCTCAGCTAATGTGATGTATATCTTAGAGAGAAGCAAGACCCAATCTGTTAGGCTTTTAAATGTTTTTTTTCTGATTTTCCATGGCAAGAGACTATGTTCACTTTCAATCCCAGATATTGACTAAACCAGCTTGAATAGTCTACATTGTATTTATGTAGCCAGAGTTAGAGGTGATGGATGCAGTAGTGACTGCTATGTTATAGATTGAGTCTTACCAGGTAACACGTAAAACTGAGGTTATGATTATCCTAGCAGTATAATTGTATATGTGTTGTTGCATTTTTCAGTTCAAGTATCAATGGCATTTTGTGTAAAACCAATTCTTAATTGGAATTTCAAGAATCCCCACAGGATATTTACATCTTTGGTCACTGCCAACTATATGCATAGTAATAACCTTCAGTCATTCTGACTATCTGAAATGCCCCCACATATTTTCAGGTGCTTCAAAGGGAGACAAGTAACTCCACAAATTGTGAACCATTAAATAAAAAATTTCATAAAGATGTTACAAATATATTTAATAAAACTTTTTAAAGCAAGTACTTGTTTTATCATTAGGTCTCCTAATAGCTCATCATAAAAAGTTACTTTACTATACCACCTAACAGAAAAGACAGCTTTTGCTCTGTAATATTTCACAAAGTACTATATCAAAATGGGGATTGGGCCTTTTCTCACTGCTGGCTTCATTTTGGATTCTCTCTCTGCTGCCATGAACTTTAGGTAAAGATTTAGAGAGATTTCTCTAAAAGAGAAGTATTTTCTCCTCTCATGTTTTATCTTAGAGGTTCTCTGCTTCATCTACTCTACCCACTGCCCTTCAACTCATAGATTATGTACCTAGTCTCTAATAGGTGAGAGACTCTGGATAGAGTTGAGTCATCTTTCACCTGAAGAATAGATGAAAGATCATAAACAATGTTTCTATATACCTGGACCAGTAGAATTGCTAGACAGGATGAAAGAAATAATCCAAGAAGAAAGCTAAGAGGTCAAAGGAAATAAAAACCAAGAGTAAAATGTTGTCAGAGAAATATGTCACATAATGAAGGAAAGAAAAATTTGATCTACTGGTGCTATATAACAGGTTGTGTATTACCTGTAAGGTAAATCAGGATTGTCTTGGGGGGAAACAGCATTCTATTCTCTGTACAGCACTAAGAAGGGCTCCCAGGCATGCCAAACTGAGGAAACCAGCTCCTTACGCAGGGAACAGCAGGGGAAATGACACTGGTTGACTCCATGCTGAAGCTTCTGCAATGGCTCTAATTTAGATCTGACCTGGCTCCTGAGCCTGTAGCATTTTGTGTGTTCATTTGTTCATTTGTTTGTTTGTTTTCTGTTTTGAAACTGAATGTCTGACTCAATTTACAAAGTCCATAAACGTGTTCTTTCCACTTCTGCCTCTTCATGTGAGCAATGAACTATAGACTCTGATGACTTGGGGAATACAGTGAAATTTTATAGAGAAGTAAAGGCATCTATCTAACTAAATATCACAAAGGCCACATGAGACAGCATTCTTTAGTTTCATTATATAGAACAAAGGTGGATTCTTTCAAAAGGAATAACTTTTAGAAAAAATGAATATAGCGCACACACACACACACACACACACACACACACACACACACCCTGCATGGAAATCCAAGAACATGAAGAAAATAATTATAATTATCTATAGACCAATTCTCTATCCTAAACACTTTGTCAGGGAATGAACCTACAGAAACTTCAGTTCTATAAAGATTATAGATCACTAAAACCCAGTGAAGTAGGTATATTTTACAAAAGAGGAGCGGAGTAACTTAGCTATTAGACATGCCATATTTTGTATAGCTGGGATTCCAACCTAATCTGTGATTTCAAAATGTATAGGTTTTAATACTTTTTTTTTCAGTGCAGGGTTAGATTAAGACAGAAACAAAGATAGAATTTTTTGCTTTTATGGGATCGATTTATCTCAGCTAAAGAAAAATATTGGTAGTACTGTTTTCATATATTTCACAAAATTAAGAGAAGTATGACAGAGAAATTACGGAGGAGATTAATTTCATAGATATCAGCCATGAAATACTTAATTATTGACCTGTGTTGATACTGGACCTCTCAGAAAGTAGATACAGATATAAGTGGCTTCATTAAAGAAATAAAGAATTGATTAGTGGAAAGAAGTAATAGGAACATTTCAAGTAATCATGTAATTTTGAATTTAAATTGGTTTGTGACAGGGACATTTATTTCAGAACTTTTTGTATGGTTAAAAATAAAATTTGGAAACTACTAGAATTTTCCCTTGTATGGGAAGTTGAACAAATTGTGGTACATGAAAACCCTGGAAAATTACATAGTCATTCAAAAGAAAGCATTAGATCTATGTAAATTGTCTGGGACAAAGTCCATGATTATAGTGAGGGAGCAAAACAAGATGCAGCGATGAATACATAATATGATCTGTTACTCAGGTTGGATTCTCAAAGAAGCACAATCTGAGATGGTGTTTAGATTTAGGTATTTATTAGGGTATATTTTAGAATCAACACCTGTGGAAGGAAGGGGGAAAAGGCAAGACTGAGCAGAGGATGAAACTGAACTGTGAAACAGGCCAGATGAGAATCTCAGCTGACCCAGTAGGGAAGTCTAGAACTAAAATGGGCCATCAGAATGTCTCAGCACTGGGCCTGCACTCTGACCTGGGCTGCTCAGGAAATGGTATGACCTTGGATGAAGAAGCTCCCTGTAGCCAAGGTGATCTCTGAAGGAACTAAGAGCTGAAGGCATTGGCTGACAGCACTTCCAGCTTCTAGTTCTTCATTGAAGGAGGATCTGGATGGTGCCTCTATCCATCACAATACCTAAAACTAATTATACCCAAACTCAAAAAGTGTAAACATACTTGTAAATGATTATTATATGCATGGTGAATAGTAGAATATAAACATTGATGATGGAGAAAGCAATTGGTCTGGGGGTAGTGCAAGTAATGAAAATAAAATAAAAGGCAAAATATTGAAAAAAGAAGATATGATATCTTAATTAGGTAAAATTAAAAATATGTTTCTGTAGTGCTTAGAGAGAAATATTAAAGGATGGCCACCTAATATTTATTTTTGAATTGTAACATTGCCTTTCCATTGTGCTTCTTTGTGCTACTTGAATAGAAAAATAATTATCTATATAATTTGAAAAATTATAAAACTATTTAAAGATTAACAGGAAATTATGTGATCTCTAGATATACTTAAAATTAGGCCTTAAATTTTCAGAAAGTAGATTTCAAAAAGCCACATAGCAAGAGGCTCTTAAAGATAATATGGGCTTAAAAGCATTGAAGTAGCAAAACCAATCATAATCTCCAAAAGTTAAAACAGTCCACTGTAAAATAAGCTCAGATCCATTTGAGGTTTTGTAGGGGTCCAACTAATGAATTAAATGGAAATATAATGTGGATCACTAATCCTGAATCCACTGTCTTTAAGAGTGGCAATAATTTCCACTTATTCTCCTCTAATTTCAATAAATAAATACATCTAAGGCCACTGTGAGGGGTAAGTTTCAGAGACTTGGCCTTTGCCTTTCCCACAATACCGGTTCTTAACCTACAGTCCAAGCAGCCAATGTGAGGTATTTTTAAAAGCTAAGTGTTATGTCTGTTTCAATTGAGCGTTCAGGAGCTAAGCGAGCCTGCAAACCCAGTGGCCCCAGTGCACACACTGTGAGCCACGCAAGGGACTGGACTCCATCAATTCAGCCCTGCCACTCCTACCCTGAACATCATGAGTCTCTAGGTAGCTGTGTCGCCTTGGACTTTGTGTCAAGAGATCTTGAAAAGTTTGGGCTTTCTCCCTCACTTCAGGGTAAAATTACCAAGAAAATGACAAGGTCCATTTGGGAGGAACTGGAAGAATTGCCAGAGTTTTGTAGGTGTCTTCTTTCTGAGGTACAAGTCTCTCCTTCAATCAATTTCTAGGTCTGCAAACTGGCTGAGGTCTGGAATCTGGGTAAGAGACTGAATTTTTTATTTTTATTAGAGTAACTGGCCTCAGCTTCCTGATTATCCATCCTTTATTTTGGTTGTACAGATTGAGCTGGCCACATGTCCCACCCTTAGAGCCACCTCTGCAGCTCTCGGCATGTCCTCTCCTGTCTGCCACTCCGGTGTGGCTGTGCATCATCATTGCCCCAGTGGTTTCTGACAGCCCTGCACTGCCAACTTGCCTCTACGAACCAGGAATCCTATGAAGCCCATTGCTGTTAGCGAGCCCCGTTATCAACACCATCCCCTACGGTCACCCCTGGCCCCTAGAGCAAAGCCACCACTGAACATCTCAATGATGTCCACACTCTTCATCAGTATGTTTCTTATTGCTGTGGTAAGTAGAATTTTCTCTCATGGATCATAGTGGTCTGGTAGGTCTTCTGACGTACGTACTGCATTCACTCAGGTGTGTCTACTTCTATGAGCTCTTTGACCCCTCAGCAACCATGAGGGCAGCAGTTCCAACACTTCTCCACAGAGTGCGGTCCATCACTTTCTCCAAGCTTCTGGAAACCATCCTTGTGCACCTTGTTTGCCCCCTCCCAGGGACATTGCATGGGTTTTAAATCCTGTAACCTGGGATGTTGCAACCTGACTTTGGCATAGCAGCCCTCTTGGAGTAAAGGGTTTCACTTTCTAAAGAGCTCCACTCCTCTTTAATTAAAAACTGTATCTTCAGCTTTTGCTCTTCACTGAACACAGGAGACCCTCTGAGTTTAATATTTTACTTATATTAGTGATTAATCACTCTCAGACTTTACATGCCTCCAATGTATCAATGCCCCTCAGAAATAGCCACCGAATTCCAAAGTCCTTAAAATTACTATTTCTGAAATTCTCAAACTCCTGAGAAATCATACCTATCAGTGAATTTCTCTTAATGTCTATCTGTTCCTAGTTCTGTACCATTGAACATTTTAATAATTTTGCTACAACCAGATGTCTGGACCTAACAATGTTCCATCTACTGTCACTGAGAAAGTTTTTATTGCCATCTGGCTAACAGGTGATCTAACTCCAAACATCTCATTTTAGATAATATCATAGAAAATATCAATGAAATCAAAGGTTTTTTTTAAGATCAATAAAATTGATAAGCCTCTAGGTAGGCTAACCAAAAAAAAAAAAAAAAGGACACAAATTACTAATATTAGAAATGAAAGAAGGAGCATTACTACATACCTTATGGGCATTGATAGGATAATAAAGGTATATAAACAATTTTATGCTTATTTCAAAATGTTTTTCAAAAAGCAAAACCAGGACTCTTTGCAGGACCCTTAATTCTGTCATCTTCATCAAATTTGCCCACACTTACCCATGACAGTCCTTCACTGTGCATCAATCTAAGCACACAGTTCCTATATTCTGCTCCTAAGCAGCTAAAAATCCACTGCAAAAGTATAAATTTATTCCACTTAGCTTCAGCTGTCGAAATTGCTATCAACCAGTTTACCATTCTTGAGCTTACTCAATTGAATTCAAACTAACACATATACATTGAGTATTTAATGTATTCTAGGAATTCTGTTAAATGCCTTCCTTATTTCCAGGGCTTAATATTTCAAGTATTTACCATTAATTTTATATACTATATCTGCCCTCACCCCCTCACTTTTATCAGATATTCCTCACCTCCTACTTCAATCAAAAAATATAATCAAGAATTAAAATCTCTTTTTAATTCCAACATACATTACTCAGAATTTAACATTATATTCCCCTATTTCTTCTCTTCACTTTTTCTTCTTCCCTCTTTGCCCCCCTTTTTTCCCCCAAAGAAGATTGTTTTAGTTCATTTCCATAACTAGTTCTATCATTTTAGCTTTTATTTTAATTCCTAAATTTTTATTGTTAACTTTATAATTTTCTCTCCTGTATATTTTATATTGCTCTCATTTATTCATACATTTCTTATTGAGTTACTACTATATGGCCTACATTATACACAGCTTTGAACAAAACAGTGTTCTGGCTGTCATTGAGCTTACCTTCTGTGAGGAGAAACAACTTTCTAAAATGTGTTGTTTATATACTGTTAGGGTATGATAAATACTAAAAATTAAACAGTGTACTGGTCAGAATTCTCCAGAGAAAAAGACCATCAAGGACACACACATAAAAAATAAGGAATTGACTGAGACTATTAGGGAGACTGAGAAGTCCCAAATCTGCTCTTTGCAGGCTGGAGACCCAGGACCATAGTTCCAGACCAAGTGTGAAGTCCTGAGAATCAGGATAATTGATGGTATAAGATCTAGTCTGACTCTGAAGGGTGATGTTTCAGTTCGAAAACAGTCAAGCAGAGAGAACCGATTCTCCCTTCTTCTGTCTTTTTGTTCTTTTCAGGATTTTTGATGGATTGGACAAGGCCCACCTACGTGGAAAAGACGGTCTGCTTTACTCAGTATAAAGTTGCTAATCTCATTCAGAAACATCCTCACAGACACACTCAGAAATGACGTTTGGCCGTATATCTGGGCATCCTGTGGTTGACACATAAAAATAAACACCCTGAGTAGGAAAGGGAAATAGGGAGTGCCAGGCTGTAGGGTAATTTTAAAAAGAGTGCACAGATAAGTCCTCACTGAGAAGAGGTCATTTGAGTAAAAGCATGAAGTAAGTGAACAATCTACGTGGATGTGGGGGAAGAAAAAGCAGGTCAGGTGGAGGGAACGACACTGCCTGGTTTTGAGGCAAAGCAGACCTGAGTCATTCTGGGAATAGTGAGACTGGAATGGCTGAGCATGGAGGACGTGATGTAGAAAGGGAAAAGGGAGCCAGATTATGTAGGGCCTTTTTAACCATGATAGGTTTTTGGCTTTCACTCTGAGAGAAGTAGGGAGGCATGAAAAAACCTGCCTTTGTTTTAACAAGACCACGGGAGCGGCAGTGTGGATTATAGACTGTGGGAGAGAGGAGGGAAGAAAAAGACCAGTCATGAAGCTCTCTAGATGAGAGATGCTGGTGGCATCGACCAGAGTGTGAGCAGTTGAGGGGGTACGAAGTGGTCTGATTCTTGATATATTCTGATAGTGGGGCAAATAGAATTTGCTAATGAATTAGATGTGTATTGGGAGAGATAAAGGAGAGTTGAGAATGGCACTATAATTTCTGAGCTGAGTAACTGGAGTGTCGTAGCTGCCGTTAACTGAGGGTTGGTTTTGGTGGTATTAGGAAGAAAGGTGTTCAGTTTTAGAGAATTTAAGGGGAATTTTCAAATATTTAGATGTAAAATTTCAGATTGAAAATTTACATATTGAAGTCTTTAGACTATAGATGTAATTTAAAGCCATGAGAAATGATGAGATCAGCAAAGGAGTGAAGGTAGACAGATAAGAGAAAGCAAGCAGTCTAAAGTCTACACAGATAAGGGGAGAGGGAAATATGATATTGCATATATACCATTTCTTTTTTCAAGAAATTCTGCTGTCAAAAGAGTAAATGAGCTATAGGTGAGTGAGGAGGAATGCGGTTAAATGGTATTTATATATAATAAATATTAATAACTACCATTTATATATACATATGTAATGTACTCATATATATGTATGTGTGTGTATATATGTGTGTATATATGTGTGTGTGTATATATATATATATATATATATATATATATATAGAGAGAGAGAGAGAGAGAGAGAAGAGAGAGAGAGAGAGAGAGAAGATGAGGGAATAATTTGCTGATGAAGGAGAGGACGGAATTGTAGGAACTATAGGAGTGAGGTTCTTAAGTAGGGCCAGAGAAGATGGGGTCTAGCAAAAATGTAGAAAGTTTGACTTTAAATAGGAACAGAGTTTTTTCTAATAGGAGGTAAGGAAAAATGTCTGTGTACAGATTCTAGAAGATAAGTAAATGTGATGGTGGGAGCTCATAGAACTTTTATTCTCATAGTTACCATGAGCTCCGTGAAAGTAGAGAACTGGAATAAAGAACAGGGAGGAGGTTTTAGAGATTTGAGAACCATAAGAAACAGAAAGAAAGAAACGAGGAAGTATAGAAATAATATAGTTGCTCTGCAACATTAAATACCCACACTAGTAAATGTCATGAAGTTAAAATGAGACAGAGATTTGTAAAAAGAAAAAAAAAATTCAGTCACATTTAGCTTTTCAGGTACAGGAATGAAAGAGATATAGAATTGTGTTTAACCAGGGTAAGGGTTTTACTTGGCAAGTTTAGCCAAAAGAAAGCCAAGTGAATTGAGAATGTTCATAATGATCAATTATGGGAAATTGAGAAAGTTCGAATGGGAGAGTTTATAATGTTGACTAAGCTGGACATGTGGGGAGGCAAGGGCATAATGAGTGAGGGAAATGGTAGTAGGATTGATGGACTATAGGTCTGGTGGAAGGAAAGGTTGAAGACTATTAGGGAACCAAGGATTTGAGGAAATGATCCAGAAAGATAGAAGGAAATAAATAAATAAATAAATAAATAAATAAATAAATAACAGTGGGTCTAGAGTGTGACTATAGAGTTTAGTGACTGAGGTCGACTGAGATAAGGTGGCAGAATCCATCATTAGAGGAAGATGGTAAAGGGAGCAAGAGTATTGTAAAAATTACATACCTCGTATTGAAATCACTCAGAATTAAGAAAAGAATTGCGGTCGAGTGGCCAGGGGCTAAAGTTAAATCTGTCAAAGACTGAGAACCCCCAAATCATCTAGATGATTTAAACAAGAAACAGAGGTAGATGATGTAGTGTGATGATATAAATGTTAAAGCAGAGAAGGGGAGTGTTCAGGAGCGTAGAATAATCTGCAAATGGCAGCGAAGAGCAAGGACAAAACTTTTCCCCTCTTCACCATTTGAGAGCTACGGGGCATGCAGTGCCTGTAAAGAGACCACATTTCAGCAAGAGCAAAAAGATGAAGGGAACTTTCAGAGAAATTGTTGAGGACATGGGAGATTTTGCTAATGATAAGCAGTCTCAGGAATCAGGGAGTCAGATGTCAATAGGTGGATGTATGGAGCTGTATGGAAATGAAAGTGAAAAATGATCTATGCCCCGGGAACCCAGGGTTTCTGTTGGTTGTGACCAACCAAAAATAGTGACAAAGTACATAAAATGATGAGTCTGATGATCTTGATGCCCCTGGTGAGAAGGTGTTGGGAAGTATGCAAAGGTTAGAATCAGTGGACTTGTCTTCACCATCTTGAAGGAGGTGTGGAGATGAGAAAAGTGCTGATCTTCATGGATAGTTATCTGTGTAAACATAAAGCCTTTGAAACTCTTAATGGAGGAGAGTCCTTCCTGACAAATGTGTTGGCTTCCACATGGCGTAAGCTCACACGTATAATAGGCACCTCTAGTTTCTGTTTTCCCACATAAAACATCTAAGAGTTTCCCCCAAAACAAATTATAAAATAACCATAATTTTTGGCACACAGATGAGCAGAAGCCAGTTGTGGGGTTGTACTCAGAGCAGTAATAGTAATGGGAGTCTGCCATCTTTTCCCAAACCAATTAGTAGTAAAGATAAAACTGCTTTGAATACAACCCTGGGATTGTCCTAAGCAACGTCTTTTAAGCCATTATGGACTTTTCATCATTGTTATTTCTGTGGAACACTCAGCAATTTAGGAATGCCCTTTTTTGGGGGATTTCCCGTCACCATCTCCCTTCTTGGTGGTTATTTCTGTGTCACTTTCTTTGCCTTCTGAGCACATCTGTCCCATAAATAAACTGCAGAAATTTCTAAAATTTTCTATTTGATTTCTTTCCTGTTCCAGAATGGAACAGGAATCTGAATCTAAAATGCCCATAAAGGACAGTGGTCTACCTCCTTCTAAACCATCTTCTCCAGTGTTAGTCAGAAGGACATTTTTAAAAACCTGATAGTAAACATCTTATACTGACAACATTTAACATCTTTTTATTACCAAGCAAGTCTTTTTTCCTCAGCATAACTTTAAAAGTTACATGTAGTTTGACTCTTCTTCTTCCTGGGTCTTATTTCCCATCATTTTCTCTCTTCTTGAGATCCCTTTATTGTAGCTATGTAATAACATCATTTGTGGGCTATGGTACACATTTGTGTTCCCTCAGCCTTTGCTTACACTATTTCCTTTACATCAAATACTCTTTATCCTTTTCTCATTTGTTAGTCATGCAGTTCAGAGCAGAATTATTTTGTGAGGTCTTTCTGAGGAGCATCCCAACCCTACAAATTGCCCAATTCTTCTTGTTTGCTGTCATTGAGCTCTATTTA
Organism: Eonycteris spelaea; assembly: GCA_003508835.1. Taxonomy (NCBI): domain Eukaryota; kingdom Metazoa; phylum Chordata; class Mammalia; order Chiroptera; family Pteropodidae; genus Eonycteris; species Eonycteris spelaea. The sequence continues at coordinate 8,492,791 of PUFA01000062.1, forward strand.
AACTTAAAATATAGAAGTTTTCAAAATCATTTTTTTTGTTACACATTACCTATTTATTTAAATTCTCATTAAGAGAAGTGAGATAAATGTCTTTAGATCTGTGTGTGTGTGTGTGTGTGTGTGTGTGTGTCGTATTTTCTCCTTGTCTGAGTACTCTCTGTTAGATGATTAGTTTCTCCAAAATAGTTTCTCACTCCCTCAATACTTCACACTGTGCTATATATATAACAATGCTTATTCAATTAAAATATAATGAGTAATAATCCAGCCTGGAAAAGAATAATGAATGGCCATAGCTGAATAAGAAGATGACAGTAGAAAGTTAGTTCCACAAGGGTAAGGGTTTTAAACTATTTCGTCTTTTGGAAGTCCTAGAGAAATTCAATGAATGAAAAAGACTAATATAGATTTCACACATATTTCAACACTTAACCCTGAGTAACACAGGTGTTGTATGAAGGGCGGAGTTTGTTAGATCCCAATTCAAATGTTTTAGAGAAATCGCGGCTATTTTTCTCACAGCCAACCTTAAAAAAAAAAAAAAAAAAAAAACCTGAACAGTTATAAAGAAGAAAAATGTTTTCCCAAGTATAATATTACAAAAAAAGTCATTCTTCCTTTTTCCAAACTTTAAGCTTCAAGGAATGCTTATGTTCCTTAATTCTCTTCAATTTTTTAAATCAATCACTCTTGTGGCGAATATTTTTAAATGAATATGACACTTTGCATGGATCCCATAAATAAACAAAACGTGCACAGCTTTGTTTATGTTAGGAACCTTCTGCTAAGTGTTGCTTCTATTTATTTACTTTTAAATTATGCCAGATTTCTGCAAATTTGAGTCAGTTTTGAGATCAACTTGAAATTTTAAAGACTGGCTATTTACTTTGCTTCTGATACCTTGCAAATATTTTAAAGTAGTAGTTTTAAGGGCCAACTGATGATACAAGGGAATTATTCATGATAGACGTAAAAATAGTTGTGTCATACCATAACATTTTTATCATTTCTCTTCATTTAATTTGGTTTAACTTCCTCATTGTCTTTATTTTCTCCTCTTATCTAGAGTTTTTCACTTCATCCTTTATATCTTGAGCTCAGATATTCCTTGATTTGTGTAGCACAGCTCCAAAGATCTGACATGACAAACATGAGAGGATTCAATAAGGATAGGCTGGATAAATGAAAACTGTGCCCAGAAAGTCATGTTTAAAAAAAAAAAAAAAAAAAGCTTTACTTATAGACATTCATAAGTGAAGTTATAATTCACTAATTCATTTATAATGAAGAACTGGCATCCATAAACTGACTTCCTTTTATAATGTATAATCTGAAAAAAAAAAAAAAAACCATGAGCTTGAGGGCTGGCTAGTCTTTCTAAGGGAGAAGAAATGAAGTGATGGAGTTTTATACGGCAACAACAGGCACTAATATTTGTCCTACCAATATCCATCCAATCTCTCCACCTCCTATTTCCTCTTTCTTAATTGAACCATAATTATGTTCAGACATTTCTTTTCCTGTACACTGTCATGTGCTTCAGGATAATCCTATCTCTAGCTCTAGGAATAGTAGATACTTAAAAGACTAAGTCAATCTCATTTTCTTTGAGAGTGGTTGGTTTAGGTGTGGGCATGAAACCTGATTTTGGCCAATGAGATCTTAGGGAAAGTCAGCTTTAGTGCTTCTAGGAGACTTTATCACTCTAAATATATAGACACAAAAAGGATGGTCCATTTTTTTCTGCAATTTTTTTTTTTTTTTTTTTTTTTTTAGTGCCTGGATATGATGCCTGGATCTGCTGCAGCAGCAACTGGGAGGGAAACCTGCCTAAGGGAAGAGCCAAGATGATGAGGGATGACTGAGTGAAGAGATGGGAGGAACCTGCACCACCCATGACATGCTGAAGCCACAGACTGTTCCTTGCCTGGAGCTAGTCTTCGCTGGGACCTCATCATTTAAGCCAGTTTGAGTAATTTTTTTTTTTACATGTCGTCAGTAGAAATATGACAACCTTCCTTCTCTCTATGGTTGAAAAATAAAGTTATATTATGTTTTGTATAGGAAAGGATACACATATCTGGATTTCTTTTGCAGGTAGATTAGTGGTCAGTTAAATATCTAGAGGTTAGTTTTCATTGGACAGTGTTCAGATTTTGTACTCTTGAAATTTGATAAAGAGAGGTATAAATCAATTAGTATTGCCATTGGTAGCAGACTTGTTTCCTTTCCATTAATATACGGTAGCTGAAATTACAGAAATAGAATAGCTTTAAAAATAGAAACACTCAAAAGGAAAAGGTATCAAATCATCATGAATTTTAAGAGTCAAATAGGTGAAAACAACTGCTCTTTCAAACAGGGCTACCATTACAAAATATTAGGGGTTAACAGAATGAGATGGGATGGGAACAGTGGCTCCTTCTTTCAAACAATAGTTAATCCCAAAGAAAGAAATATAACAAACAGTATTATGACTTTAGTTATTTTGTTAATTTTCAGTTAAAGATAGCCCATATTTCAGCGGCAATGAGTTACAATTTAAATTTTCATATTGTTTACATCCTATTTGAAAACAGTTCATATTGGAATGTGTTTTAGGTAAAAATGGGTATACAAAAAAAAGGGGATGAAAGGTAAAGATAAAACTGAATATGATTTTAAGCTTAATCTAGACAGTCTTATAAGATATAATTTCAAAGATGGAATGCTAATTTTTTAAATATTAATTAAGGTGGCTGTGATATTCACAACTCTAATTAACTGACTTATAGTTGGGATACTAACCAGGCCATTTCTGGTCCCTAGAATGCCTTTGTGCAAATTAGACCCAGCCGGATATGGTTTGGCAAGGAAAGCAGTGGGCTGGATCGAAGCCCCTACCTGTCCATTTGACCAGGCATTGTCATGCAGTAAAAAGCTAACACCAGTACTCAGAAGTCCTGAGTTACAAATTCAATGCTCAAGTGGAATAGTGTAAGATAATAAGGAGTGCTAAGAATGCTGGGAAACTAGAGAGCCCATCTCCAATCATAGCTCCAGATACTCCTTCCAGGAGGAAATGTAGACACATCGTTTTCGATCTCCCCAATTTTAAAAGAGGCCGGAAGTCTAATTCAGTTTATTTAACACATGGACTCAAACAAAAGGCCCAAATTCAAATTGTGACTGGCAGTTTTTGTTGACTCTAACTTAAGGAAAGTGCATAGCTACAGCTTCTTACTGGGATGCTAAGGTTAAACGTGATCTGGGGTTCAGGAATGTTTGAGCTCCTGGGGGTGATGGCATGATAGAGAGAAGTGGGGCAGAGGCCTTATTTTTCATCCAAGTTAAGCCTCAAGTAGGAAAGGCCACAGATGTAGATATGGAGGGGAGCAGAAAAAAGCAATAAGGGTGATATTAATTCTGAAGAAGAAAGAAAAGGAGTGTATAAAATTAAGTACTATGAGGGGAGGAGGAAGTTGTGATTTTCAGGTAGTTTGCCTTTTATAGTACTGTTCTACTAAATAGCTCCAACACTTTGCTAACATTAATTAAGCCTCAGAAACCCTGTGAGATAGGTAATTACTATAATTAAACTGATATTCTGGATCAGTAAAATGAGACTTAGAATGCCCAAGGTCACAGTGAGATTGCGTGGCCCAGTTTAGCAGACAAACTACATATATTCTATAACATATTACTGCCCTAAAAAGGTCTTTCCTAGCTCTCTTTCAATCTCTTTCTTTCTCTTTCTCTTCTCTCTCTCTCTCTCTCAGATGTAATGATAGGATAAATAAACTTGATCATTGAGAAGTTAAACTACAAAGTTAATTAGGGAAGCTAAAAGACAAAAATACCTAATGAACAATCCATATCCATAAACATAATATGCAAATTCCATTTCAATTAATTGCATTTATTTAAAATATTTTCATTTAAATTGCTGGTTTAGCTAAACGCATCAGTAAATCAAGGAATCAATGCACGTAAAGCATTCACCATACTACACAACAGCATAGAAAAGACTGTCATTAGTTTGGAAAGAGAACACAACAGACAGACAGAAGGAACTCTTCTTGTTGCTATAACTACGGCATAACAAAGGTCAGCACTGGGGGAAAAAAAAAAAAAAAACCTTCCTGGATTGAACGTTAACAACTCAGGGATATTATCCTCAATTCTGCTTCTCACAAAGAAAAATAATAATCCTTCATTTTAAAAAGAGTTAACCAAAGCTAAACTAAACATTAGAAACGTACATTTTAAAATATCAAGCACAAAAAATGGTTTTGATTTAAAATATTATATTGAGAGTAACATCAGAAACCTGTGCTTTTGTAAATGAGAATATCCAGATTACATTGGAAGTCAAATCTCAAGTTCAGAAGAAAAATCATAAACATTTAATAAAAAGTTTATTGCATTTAAAAATAATGAATTCAAAAATTTCAATGAACATTATTTAATAGATTTCAATTAACATTATTTCAATTAACATTATTTAATAGAAAATACTTTAAGTTTAATTTTAAAGTTTTACAGAGCTTAAAATGTATGACTTTTAAGCCTAGATTTATATCTTTAAAAAGTAAATTTTAGAAAAAAATTCATTATAAAAATACTTGGAGATTTGTTATTTGTTTTGAATAATTGGGCAAGTTCTGTCGAGTAATTTGAAGATCCAGAAGCTTGTTTATAACATGTCCAGTTTCTGCTTATAAATTCATTTTAAACAAACCTCTTTCCTCTGAACTAAGGAGAACATTAGTTACCTGAGTTATTGGTTTTGAGGTTTGACTGAGCATAAGGAGAAGGCTTGAGAGAGGGACTCTCTTGCTTTCCAATGTTCAGTAAATCCAGTCAGATAAGACTTGTGTGCCAAAGAGAAAGGCTGAAAGGAGAAGGGACTGATCCTGCCACATTCTGGACTGCTGTCTAGGAAACATGGACGGCCGACACTGAGTGCTTGTTGACAGAGCTGTACAAAGTGTTTTCTGTCAGTTATTCAGTATAATGCTAATTTTTCAAAAGATTTCCAAATTTCGTATCACTTTATCATCACTTATCTATCTTAAAAGAAACTTTTAAGAAAGCACACAGGTATTTTCATGCCTAAGGCAAATTTTCTTGGGAGAAAGGCGAGTGAAGAGTGCCTTGATACTGTCAGGCAGAGAAAAAGGGAGACCCCAAAGAGCAACTTGGAGTTTAAATTGCAAATTTGTGTTTAGATCTGTTAGTGTCTGGAAGCTACTTATCATGACTTGGTGTTTTATACTAAATTGACCCATTATTTTCTCTATGTATCTCAAATGTATTTGAAATAACATTTATGCTGAAATGTTATTGCTTGGGTTTTCTAATAATCCAATAAACAAAACATACCAAAATATATATGGCGACGTACAAGGAAGCCAGAGCTCATCAAAACCAAGCCCAGTTCGGGAGCCCATGGAAGGAGTGTTCTGGAGACTTTTTTTTCTAGCCTATTGTTACTTCACTTGTATGGGTTTCTGTGTTTGGGGACAACTCCTACTACATTGCAACAGAGATGCAATTTTATAGAAATGAGAATTTATATAACAAGAAGGAATGCCATGAAGAAATAAGAATGGGCCTAGACTAAATTTGGTCTTGTGAAGAACAATTCTAAAATTAATGTCCAGGATAGTATTTAGTACATATCTGGTATACAACCTATATGTAAAAATAGATTAATATGTGTATTTGATAGTTAATTTGAATACGGTGCTAATGAGGCCCAGGTAATGGGTTTAACCCTCTGAACCCATTATTTTCATTACTCTCAATAGTCACAGATTTTACCCTTACTGGTGGCCAGCCATTCTGTAAATGTATCCTGTTAGTCGTTAGAAAGAGAAGGCAAAAGGGTATAGATAGCTAAAGACAAATTTATTACTGCTGAAAAACAGTTCTAAGCACATGACCTGATGTTCGCAGGTTAAGAGTGCCAGCTTGGAATATGAAGGTCAGCATCGTGATAATGATATATCGATATTTAATTAGAAGTGAAAGAAAATAACAGATGTGCTGAATATTGATTTTAAGAACTAATTTCATCAAATTCCACTTGTTAAATAACCAAGAAAACTCTGAAAGTGTCCTTAAAATGTTCACTTGAAGGATTTAAAAATATTTCTTTATAATAATTAATTACAAGCAAAAAGTCTCATGTAAATACAATTCCTTCACTTAGCTTATGATTATTATTAATTAAAAATTTTTTTTCATCTAGTCATAGGAAGGTGATTGGCATCTTCTGGAAGAAGGAGTTCTGCTGAAGTAGAGAATTCTTTCAAGGTATAATAGGAGATGAGATTCGAAAAATGGGTCCAATCAGCGAAGGGCTTTGCATGCCATTTTAGGAATTTTGCATTTTTATCCTACAGACAATGGGAACTTACTTCCACATTTTACATATGCTACTTTCCTTTAATATGCACAGCATACAATGTTGGGAACCTGTTGTGTGCAGGTAAATAAAAAGCCCAGGTAGCTACAGTCAAAGGAGTGTTAAAGAAAGTATTCCTTATTTGTTTTAGTACCATAGTCCTTAAAGGGTATAATTTTGCTATTACTTACAGTGTGAATTACTGTTGAAAGAGGCAGACCTCAGACTGTAAACACGAATTGAGAAGGTGGCTTCTAGGATGTTAGGTGAGACAGCTCCACACACCTTTCCTAACATGGGCAGTTTAGTGAGTGAGTGAGTGAGTGAGTGAGTGAGTGAGTGTGTGTGTGTGTGTGTGTGTGTGTGTGTGACTAATAGGCAACAACTTATTGGTGGGGAGTTAAAGGTTACTTCTGGTTTTGAAAACACCAGCAGACAAGCTGCTAATGCATAAGATTTATCTCTAAGTCACTTTATTTTAGATATTTGGTATTTTCTCTGCTTGTGTTACTTTATTTTTTAGTAAATTCTTGTTTGAATAGTCTAACCATGGCTTGGCTGTCCTACAGGTATTTAAGAAAGTATAATTTGTTCATAGTTGCCAAATTTTCCCCAAAGTCATTAAGACTGCTTTTAGTGGCACTCTCTAAGGGTGGTAATTAGCAAAAATGCTCCCAGGGGAAAAGGAATCTCAAGGTTGTTTGGGGCTGCGTGGTCTGCCTAACCACTCAGTAGGTTTTTTTTCTTCCAGCATTACTCTGTGGGGGAATATGCCTGTCAGCTGTCCACCAAAATTGTTTCTCTACTCCACAGTAATAGAGTGACATCTAGGAAGTGTCTGCCCAGCAATCTTTGCAACTAATTGTGGCATGTGACTAGTTTTTGACAATGCCTGTGGGCTGCAGTGCTATGGGTCACTTCAAGACCGAGGTCTTTAAGAAGGGATTATGCCTTCTCCATGCCCTTCTGCTCACTCAGTGTAGTTGATAAGCAGTCCTTTGGGGTAGTGAAGTCCCAAGACAGAAGGAAACTAGATCCTGAATTGCTCAGAGAGGACAGTCATCCTTTGATCTGAAATTCCCACCCTGAATTGTTACATGAACAACATCAAAAATACTTCTATAGTTTTTGCACTGATACATTTTGGAGTCTATTTGTTACAATGGATAAACCACCTTTTTACAGATTCCAGGATAATGATGACAGTCATCATGATCATAATGGAAAGCAGAAGTGTTTTAAAGACAACACAACACAACATTTCTGCAGAGCAGGGGACACTTTTTCAGGTGATACTACAGTTGGTTTTTTTTTTTTTTTATTCCACCATGAATATAGTGATGAAGCCCCAGGACTCCTACTTCAGATCACAAAATATATAAATCAGAGTAATGGCACAAACTACTTCTAGGTATTAGAAACTATTGTAGGCATTTTGCAGAGGAAACAGACCTTAAGTTTTAAGTATTTTGTAGAACTATGGATTTTTTTTTTTTTAAAGTCTAAAGCACCTGGTATTCCTAGGTGGCCTCCCATCCAAGTACTAACCAGGCCCAACCCTGCTTAGCTTCAAAGATCAGACAAGATTGGGTGTGTTCAGGGTGGCCTGGCTGTAAATGAACTGTGAATTCTGAAGGAGAGTTAATAGAGGACTAGGTGTCCTCAGCGATTGTTATGAAAATGCTGACACATCATCCTGGGGAAGATAACACGGGACATAGAGTACTGTGAGAGTAGTGGCAGATAAGCAAGTGGCAAAACTAATATTAAAAATAATAAAGAATATGAGGTAGACCAGAAACGCAATGTTTCCTTTTATTACATTGGCTAAGGATCTAATCGATTCCCCAGTGGAAAGGCAATGGATGTTATAGCAGAGCTAGGAGGTATGTTGTTTACAATATGTTCCACACGTTCGATTAAGGTCATTTTAATGAGGGTTCTAAAATCACAATTAAAGGTAAGGTTCTAGTGTGCAGAGAGGGTTTATTGATTAATTAATTATTGATAGACTAAGGTAAAAGGTATAAGCATGTTACATGCTAACTTTGTGACCCAATCTAGGTTATCTAATTTCTATGGGTCTCAATATCCTCAATTTGCCATAGAAATACTTAATTTCTATGAGCCTATTATTTTCAATGAAGGTAATAACTATCTCATACGGTCATTGCAAAGAATAAAATATCTGCAGATTACTTAGTATAGTGTCTGACACAGATGGGTCACTAATAGTAGTTCTAATTATTACTTATTAAGACTAAATGTTCTATAGTTTTTCCTTTATAAACTAGAAAATAAAATTCTTTGGAATTAAGACCTTATTCTCTCTCATTTGTTTAAGGTTCATTTTGAAAGTGAGCTTGAAGCATTCTGAAAAGGAAAGCAAATTTGGCATGAGAGAGCTTGTCTTTATTTGATTTAAAAAATTGTTTATAAATTCCAAAACTTCTATCATTGGACTGATATTTTAAATATTTTGAAAATATGTTTAAGCATCATCTTTCCAGTATGTTTTCAAAACTCATTACAAATTGCCTCCGTTTTGTTGATAAATTTCCTTTGATGCTTAGGTAAAAAAAGAATCAAATGAAATATTCCTTTCCTTGTTTTTACAAGGTATTAACAAAAGTATAAAAAATATCATTATCAATAAACTTCAGTAATTTTTAACCGACAGTTATTTTGCCTATAAATAGTCAATAATCAGTTTGATTTTATAACATTCTAGGTTTAAAAAATGACAACACATGCATATTAATCAATAAGTCACAAAACAATCTGTCCTCTTTCTCCATAGTAGTCCACTCTTGAAACAACACCTTCACTGATGTACACCACAGTGCCAAACATCTTATCAATAATCAATCCTTCATAGTTGGCAGAAGTTTGATATGGTCAAGGTCAATGTTTTGAAAATTCAAATATGAAATTGTTGAAAATGTCTTTTCAGCATTGTGTTATAAAAGAAACAACTCATTATGATAATTTCTTCATTCACTGAAACTATACTATTGCATTAATCTAGAATATAATTTGAATTTTAATACAAAACTTTGCTTTATGACACCAATTTAAACAATTTGGTTTTTTTTTTCTTTCCTATTTCTGGTGTTAATCATTTGCCACTATACTTTTTTCTCAAAATTATCATAAAAGATTTGTATTTTAACATCTTATTCCATAAGCATTTCTACTAGAGCACACTTCATTTCAATAGTGGAATAGAATGAATCCAGGAATATCTCATTTTCTTTAAGTCAGCAGTGAAGAAGTTAATTCACAGCTGCATTTATGAATGAGTTTTATTTATATTTGATCTGCGATAAAATGATTTTTTTCAATTACTGAACTATTTTTTCAAGGGTCAAGAAGTCATACTAGTATCTTAGATTAATGTAGCTATAAAAGTAGTTTTTGTTTAAGTAAAGTTTGGAATTAAGAATGGGGCAAGTTAAACATCAGATTTAATCCTTGGAACTACCACTTGGAATAGTAAAAGAGGTTTGGAGGAAGGGGGTGTTATAGAAAGAGAGAAGGTGGGGTTATTGAAAGTGGGAGCGGGAGAGAGCGAGAGAGGGAGGGAGGGAAGGAAGGAAATGGAGGGAGAAAAGTAGCGAAGGACAGAGGGAGAAGCCACAGGGGCGGGGTGGGAGAGAGATTGAGATTGATTTTGAGATCGGTCGAGCATCACATCATCACTTATTTTTGTTTTATTTCATTTTATTTTTACATTCTGGCATAATAGTGTCCAAACGATTTGGACAACCGGAACACCAACCAGTTTTCACTTACTTTAAAGACCTTAATAATACTAATTTTTCCCAAGTCTTTCTGGGCGCACCAAAATTACTTAAAAGCCGTGCGGTAGGGTGCGAAGTAAGAGCATTCTTCGAACACACACGACCTTTTCTGCTTCTTGCACTGCTCGTTTCAACCCAGCCAGAAAACCCAGACAAGTTTATTTACACACAAAGTCGCACACGCACGCACACACACACACACACACTCCGCACGCAGCGAGAGAGTGGCGGAAACGCCCTCTTTCCATTCCTTCCAAACAATTATCTCCGGGAGCGAAAGAAAATAATCAACAGCCCTGTGTGCTGGCTGGCGGCTGAGCCCGGGCGCCGGCGCGGAGGGAGGGCAAGCGGCGGGCGAGCCGGGAAACGTGGCTCCGCCGCGGTGGAGAGGATTTGTGAAGGGAGCGCGGGCCCGCGTGCGCCTCTTGTACCCCGTGTAATTTGCAGCCAATCATCAGTAGGTGTCCGCGTCCCTGCGTCCTCCTCACCTCGGCGCCGATCGCCCCCGCCCCCGCCCCCGCCTCCTCCTCGCCGGGCGCTCGCGCTCCCCTCCCCCAGCAACCACACACACGCACACACACGCGCGCACACACGCGCGCGCACACACACACACACACACAAACAGAGAGAGAAGGGGGGCAGGGTGAGAGAGAGAGGAGAGAGAGAGAGAGAGAGAGAGAGAGAGAGAGAGGAGGACTCCCCGGCTCCCTCCCTCCCTCGCACACAGCGACTGGAGACGGACGGAGAGCAACGCGCTGGGAGAGGAGAGACCACCGAGAACAGCCCCGCGCTCTCACACATACACTCACACTCGGCTCTTTCCTCTCCCCCACCTCCTCCTCCTTCCACCCCCACCACTAACACCATCTCCTCCTCCTTCTCTCTGCAACAAGAAAAAAAAAAGCCATTTACAGGTATTTTTTTTTGATCCGCATATTTATTTATTCCCCCCACAACAGTTTGTTTACAAGTATTAAAGTTGTAATTGGGAGCTGCCAAGACACATCTGGATTTGTGTTTCTTTGTGTTAGGGGGTGATGTGCAACTAATTAAAGGCAGACTGGCAGCGTCTGCAAATTCTAAGGCTCCCCAAATAAAAAGAGACTGGTAAGTGATTGTTCTTTCTCTTTCTCTGGCTTTTTTCTCTTAAATGTTTGCTGTCCGTTGGGATTGTAAAAGTAGATTATTAATGCTGGACTCCAGCAATAAAAGGCGTTGCTGTATTAATTTATTAATTAATCTGCACCCGCCCCTCCTCCTGAATGTTAAATATGACCTTTGATCTCTATGTCTCTGGTAGACCAGACATATAATATTAGACGTGTACAGTCACATTGTTTAAAGGCAAACCAGGATCATGAAGTATGAATGTCTAATGTAGCTTTGAAATAGGACTATAGTTATTTGTGTGTGTTTTATTTTGCTTTTTAGAGAAAATCCAAACAATAGCTGTGGTTTAGGTACCTTTTTCATGCTCCAGAGATGCATTGATTAAACAATAATGACCTGGATCCTGGGCACAATCATTTTCTACAGTTTCTGGTGGCATTAAACCTTGAGGGAGGAAGGGGGAGGTGATAGCAATAAGAAAAGCAAGGGAAGCTTCTGTTTGGAAACACCACTCTAATACTGTGAAAAAGGACATTAAATTATTTCTTTATTTGGAACAAGGTCAAAAGACTAAAATGTTAATTTTTTTCCCTCCACTCAATGTGTTGATATCTAGTGCATGGTTGGCATAACTAGTTTTTACTGAGTAGCAGTTATTATGGTCTTGCAGTTTTAATGTGATTCGCAGAAACTGAAGCTATATGCATATTCTTGCTGTGTCTTCCCCCACCCCTTTCCAAGCATCAAGAATATTTAGCCAGGAGCATTTTGGGGGCACCCTTTGTATTGCCATCAGAGCTCTGAAGGGAGCAGTTTTTCCTAATGCGAAACCACAGAGGTGGTTCCTGAGTGATTAGGGACTTGCTGTGATTGAAAGATGCCTGCTAGCTTCTAATCCAGCCTGGGGTGAGGTTCCTTATCTTGATTTACTTTGCCTAATAGGGATTTGTTTACATAAACCCCTCTTTTTAGGGCACCTCATCAGCAGGTCTTGAAGTTTTTGCACTTGGAGTTTGGGCACAAATGGTTCATTAATCTAATTATAAGCATAATTACTATAATTGATATCCATTTTGAACTGAATATTTGAGACTGTCTGTAACTACTGGGCCCCATTTAGAATTCCCTGAACTCCACATTCTAGACCAATATGAGGGGCTTCAAAAGATGTCACAAAAAGATATTCTGGCCTAAAAAAAAATGTGGAAACAAAGAAACTGTTTTTTTTTTTAGCTTAATATACACTTTATGTCTTTGCTTTTCTTAAAAGGCTGTGATGTACCTCTCCCTCTGTAATAAACAACTAAAATACCTCTTCCTAAAGCATAATAATGGCTTGTAAGCAAAGAGATGAATGCAAATACCCAGTTAACATTAAACTTTCCTCTTAAAAGGAGCAAAAGAAAAATATCAGTTTAACGGTTATTTCTGCAGGTAAACAACACCTTAAGGGACACCCCCATCTCACACACACACACACACACACACACACACACACACACACACACACTTACGTAATGTAAAAACCAGTGACTGTGAGAGTGTGAGATCCTTAAAAAAAAAAAAAAAAGATCCCATGCTTTCTTCTTGTCTTGGGAAGAGACAGGAATCTCCATTGGGAATTATTTTGAATATTCTTACAGAGGCTGCAAGCACTCGGTCTAAAAACCTATGACATTATTTGTATTATTTAAAATTTTTTTTTTTTTGCATCTAGTCCATCTTTTCTTTCTTTCTTTTAACAAGTAGAACACCACCCTTTACCCCCACCAAGCCCCACCACCAAATGGCTTGTACAATTGAGACCTGTCCTTGGTCCATTGAATTAAGACCCTAACAGAGCCAGCTGTGCTGGGATTCAAACTAATGACCGCAGACACAGAAGGACACTGTGGCAGCTGGTAGTTCTTTTTTCCCTGCCTCTTTAGTTCAGATTGTATGTGGGCAGTCTCTTAGCTCTCAGTTGTATTGTGTTTGCTTACAGTTTATACTCGGCTGTATTGTAGACTTTCTCCGTACTTCACTTGCTAATTTCCTGTTCATTTTCCTCATAGGGCCATTGCTGTTTTCTACTTTACAGCATTTGCATGCCCAGGCAGCACTTGTTCACACATTTCATAATGTTTAAATGCCCTGTGCTTATAGGTAGTATCACCCTCCCACCCCTGATTTGCATGTCTTTAGCACTCCAATTGCCCTTTTCCCTCGGCATTTGTCACCCCCGTCTTTCCTCTTTCCCTGGGTATCCTGGCTATTAATATATTTTCTCAGGAGGGTTATAAGAATAGGGGGAGGAGCTGTGGTGTGCTATCGGGAGGATGGGAGCGGGGTTGGGAAGGTTGCGGGCGCAGGGTGGGGGTGGGGGTCAGAGCTTGATGATTGTTATGCAAACGACCTAAGAATGTGGGAGCTTTCAGTGACTGCGGTGGGGTAGCGAGGAGGCTGTTTATTTATTTTTAATCTCTTCCTTCGTGCAGCTCGTTGGAATGACTTTCTTTATTTTAGTTGTAACAGTTGGAGGATAATGCAAAGGAAGACGCTGCTTGGGAATTCACCGTCTGTGGAAATGCGCCCCAGAGAGGAATAAAGCAGTCCTCACCTTGCTCTCCCCACCCCGACCCACTTTCCCCTCCCACCTCGTCCCCCACCCCAACTCCACCATCACCCCATTCCCTCCCCCCCACCTCCCCCCTTTCCCACCCAGGTGTCGGACCAGGCGGTCCCCACTTCCACCCTGCACCCCTTCTTCCCCCCCTGCACCATGAACACCAATGTCTGCGTGGAACCCGGGCCGAGCCCGGAGGCCCCGGGCTTGCCCAAGGAAAGCCACCTGCCCGAGGGGGCCCTGAACAGCCTTGTGGATTACAACTCGGAGATGGAGCGCTACCGCTCCTTTGCCACCTCTTTCTACAAGACCAACGGGGGCGCCTTCCCGCAGGCGGCCAAGATCGCGCGCATCACCACCCCCATCTTCCCCAGCAGCGCCGCCGCCGCCGCGGCAGCCGCGCGCATTGGCATGTCCCCCTGGAACTGCGACAACGCGGCCACCGCCGCCGCCGCCACCGCCATGCTCTGGGGCAGCGGCGGGGGCGGCGGCGGCGGAGGCGGGGGAGGCGGTGGCGGCGGCGGCGGCGGCGGCGGGGGCGGGGAGGCGGCGGCGGGGGCGGCAGGAAATCCTCCTCCGCCGCCGCCTCCGCCTCCGCCTCCTCCTCGGCGATCCTCCCCGCCGGCGGCGGCGGCGGCGGCGGCGGTGGCGGCGGCGGCGGCGGCGGTGGCGGCGGCGGCAGCGGCGGCGGCGGGCGGCAGGACCAGCATGCACCACCGGAACGACTCCCAGCGGCTGGGGAAGGCTGGCTGCGCGCCAGAGCCGTCGCTGCAAATGGCAAATACTAATTTCCTCTCCACCTTATCCCCTGAACACTGCAGACCTTTGGCGGGGAATGCATGAACAAGCTCAAATGCGGCGCTGCTGAAGCAGAGATAATGAATCTCCCCGAGCGCGTGGGGACTTTTTCCGCTATCCCGGCTTTAGGGGGCATCTCATTACCTCCAGGGGTCATCGTCATGACAGCCCTTCACTCCCCCGCAGCAGCCTCAGCAGCCGTCACAGACAGTGCGTTTCAAATTGCCAATCTGGCAGACTGCCCGCAGAATCACTCCTCCTCCTCCTCGTCCTCCTCAGGGGGAGCTGGCGGAGCCAACCCGGCCAAGAAGAAGAGGAAAAGGTGTGGGGTCTGCGTGCCCTGCAAGAGGCTCATCAACTGTGGCGTCTGCAGCAGTTGCAGGAACCGCAAAACGGGACACCAGATCTGCAAATTTAGAAAATGTGAAGAGCTAAAGAAAAAACCTGGCACTTCGCTAGAGGTCAGAGGAGATGATTTCTTGTTTCCCAGTCTGCCTCCCCTCCCTTCTCACTCCCCTCTCCTCTTCCCTTCAGGGCTTCCTGTCTGGCTTCAAGATGCAGTGCCCCTTTCCTGAAGCTTCATTCGGGTTGAGAGGCACCGTTGCAGGTGGTGTGCCGAGAGTCTGGCCTCTGCACCACCCTCCCCAGCCGCACTTCATGGGTTCCCCCTCCACATGCGGAGGGCGCCCCTCCTTTTTATCTCTGTGGGAAAACTAATGTAATTGGTTTAAAAAATCAGAAGTTTCACATTCAATATGGTCAAAAATTTCCCTTGGTGGTTTCAAATGCCTCTTCTCTCTTATTATTTTTAAAAGCATCTCGGCCCAAAGGATTGGACACATCGCATTCTATGTATACTTTTATTGGCCAAGAGAGACTTACTAGTGGCCCAATTATAACAGTGAAGACTCAGTTTGTGGCACACAAGCCTATGTTCCCGTTAAAACACACACACACAAACACACACACAAATCATTGAAACTGAAATACGTGGTTTCAAAGGGGATGTTCTGCCCCTTCTAGAATAGCTTTTCTCCTCACCATGACAAAATGTTTCTCATTTGATTTTTTTTCTTTTTTTTAGAAAGTAGAAACAATATAGAAAGCCGAGCACCAACTGAAATTTTTAAGATGTTGACTTAGAATGAAGAGATACAATTAGTTCATTTAGGTCAGGTAATGGTAATTTTATTTAAACACTGTTTTTACATAGTTTCAGAAACATGATTTCTAAAACTCAGTTACAAAAAAATGTGCTTTAGGCTCTGTATTTAACAAAGTAATCATTTTGTGGTTACAAAATTGTTCTGTACACCAAGCACAGTTTTGATTGATACCCTATATGGTCATAATAGTTTCTTTTTCCTATATGTTTTAAAACAATCTGGAGATTCTCATTACAGAAAATGTTAAATTAGATTTTTAATGTTGTTAAATACAGAGATTGATGTATTTGATGGAAATTTCACATGGTTCTGGTCAAAACAAAAAAGGAGAAAATGGAAAATCACAGGTGTTTTTGGTGATATTTTCGGCAAAGAAATATGGACAAGTGATCATATTTAGTGCCTTGATAAAATTTACAGATAGATAGCCAGATGTTCATATGTACTTGAGAGCATTGGTGGTGGTGGTGTGGATGAAGGATTTGAGAGTATTCTTTGGGCTGTATTGTAGGTGAGAGTGTCTCTCACAAGTTATCAGAGTTATCAGAGGGACACCTGCGCATTCTATAAAACTATGTGAGCACTGATTAAAGGAGTTTTCTCCTTGAAGGACTGGCCTTTCAAAGAATGAAAGAGAAGAGTTAAAGATCTTTGTTGCAGGTGCGAACACAAATAAGATACAGATGTTTTGTTAATATAAATTAAAACAAATAGCACTTTGGTATCAGTATATATTAATAGCATTATCTGTTGTGTTCAGTTTCATCCATATATTTCATTTAGTCCTCATTATAAAAGAACTCATCTCTGTCAAAAGTTTGGCTTTACTCTAGGGGATGAGGGGTTACTATTTTTCCTTTGGCAACTCTGTTTAAGCAAAGATAATAGCAATTATAAAAATGCAGTTCCATGTATTTTCTTAAGTGGCAAAAATTACTTCTTATATTTTAAAGTTTCTTTT
The DNA here is from genome assembly GCA_003508835.1 of Eonycteris spelaea. NCBI lineage: Eukaryota > Metazoa > Chordata > Mammalia > Chiroptera > Pteropodidae > Eonycteris > Eonycteris spelaea. The sequence continues at coordinate 8,509,625 of PUFA01000062.1, forward strand.
CTGGATTAATTTATTGTAATTTCACTGGGTTTCTAAGGCCTAGGAAATTAAAATTCAGTTTATACTGAAATTTCCTATTAATACCCAGTTGATAAGGACTACATGGCTTTTATTTTTCCTCTCAAACTGTAGTATCTAGAGTTGTAGATTTGGTGTTACTGGTAGGCCTTGTCTTTAGCTAGACCCATAGCACTACCTGCATCCTAGTTTAGGTGTGGAGTGGATAGGACCACAGAATTATTCTAATTTACATAGTAAATGACCACTCTGAAGGCACTTAATGTGCCAGTAGGTATTCTGCACAAGTTTCTATGATGATTTATCAGTCTAAGCAAATTTTGTGAATTTCCTTTTTTCTTCCTTTTGATAGTTTCCCAACAAACTTGTGATGTTTACATTCCTTAGGCATTTTGTTCACATATGATTCCTGGTATTGCCTTTTTTTTTTTTTTTTAAATCCATGTACACAAAAGTTCTGAGACTCTTCAGAAGGTGGGGTGAACTGTAGGGAAACAAATTTCTATATTTGTAGAGCTCTCTGGAGATATATTCCTAACTACATACCTTTTCTACCAGAGAATGGATTGCAGTTTAAGGCTAAGATTATTAGTGGAATGCTTTTTGGCAAAAAGAAAAAGAAGCTGTTGTGTGTGCGCGCCTGGTTTGTTTGTTTTTGTAATTGAGTAAGATTCTATCTAGGTCATTAAAAAAGGGCAGTGGTGGCATGATTGCTTTAAGCACATGTGTAGCCACACAGCTATGGTGGTAGGAAACAGCTAGTCGCCTGTCAGAGTGACAGGGTTTACATGACTGAACCAAAGTTGGAGCAGTGGTTGTGGGTTGGTGAAAAGTCCCCCTGCTGACTTGCTTTCCTTTCTATTTGGTTCCTGTAAGTTGTCATCATCTGCGGAGATGTTTTAGAGATTGGATGGATGCCCTAGCTGAGGGTAGTGATTTGGGGATTTATTATGGATATACCTGTGGATTTCAGGGGTAAGTTTAGCAGCTATTATTTCTTGGCTTTAAATTATAGTCACAGATTAATATCTAGATCATAACTACTACTTACATTCTTATTCATTACTTCAAACATCATGTGCCCTTCTTCTCTTTGATTTATTGTCATCCCAAAGATTGGAAGCAAAATCAGATTTTCAGGATGAGTACACTGAAATTAAGACACACTCACATGGATGTGTTGGGATTCTTGCCCACATTTTTTAAAGCTTCCCACCTAGCATTACTTTTAAAACTGCTTTACTTATTTCCACAGTTGCTTTGTTTCATAATGGCTTAGAAATATTTTTATAAAATAACCCGTAATATTTCATATGGTAAAAATTAACATAAAACTAATTTAGTTTTTTCTGATATCATGCACTGTATATTTGTATATAATACTTCCATTTAGTCAATATACTATATTAAAAAGTTGTCACTAATTTGCCCTTTATGTGACAAAACTTATCTTAAAACCTTGTATCCTAAATGATCAATATTAAATTCCCAGGTATTTTCAGAAATATGTGATTATATATATATGATAATAAGTTACATAATAGCACTCTGTCTCATACAAAGGTAATCCTTCAGTCTTCATATTTATTCACTGCCATTATATTTCTGCTGCTAAGGTCTAACTTTTAAAAATATTCCAACCTGCTATGGCTCAAGGGATAAAATTGTCCGGTGGGCAACCCTAGCCTCTTAGGCCTTGAACATTGTTCAGGTGACATGATTGATCTCTGTGGGACAGCATTAGAGACCACACAGATCTGGTTTCTCTCGCATTAGCTGATTTATGGAATTACATTAGTAAGCAGAGCCTCAGGAGATTTCCCTGCCCCCACTCCTGGCTCTCTGCTGTGAATAACACACTGCCACCACCAAGGCTTTCCATGTATTATTAGCAGACAGACTTGAAAGGGACACACACATTAGAGCGAAGAGACTGAGCAACTGGAAAGTCAGGACTAAAGACAACTTCATTCTCTCTCTCTTTTTTTCTTCCCCCACTCTCTCTCTAAAATTTATTCTTGAATGTACTTGGCCAACAGTAATTTTCCTGTTAGGTTGAACTTCTAAGGGGTTTAGTGGAAAACATCAAGGTATTGTCCCAAACTTGATAATTTAGAAGAATGTTCTAAGGGGGAGGGACCCTTTATATATATGCTGATAAGTTCTAAGAGCCCCAACCACACAAATGACATTGTAAAATTTTGGACAAAGCTTGTCTGCAATTTATGCAGAAAGATACCACATTATTCCTGAGGAAATTCATTTGTAGACCATACATAAAATAGGTGTGTCAATCAAACTCAGGGTCTGTGTAGTTAAGTAATCAAACCAGTCAATGATTGAACATGTCATAGTTTTTGAAGTTTGATGACTTTTTAAAAATTACAGGTAAAATATAAATGTTTATATTTTTAGTTTTAGATATAATTTAAAAATGAATTTTCAGTTTTTAGTTTCAAGAATCAAAAACATACTAGTATAAAAATATAAATTTTTGTTTTAATCTCAAAATGCAAACATTTTACAATCAGAGGGAAAGAGGAACTTTTCAAGAAATTCAAACAAAATGATAATATATTAACTCTAAAATATAAGGAAATAACAGGAAAAGATACTAATTTCATAAATGATAAGAAAAAAGCACAGAAAATTCAGCTACAACTAAAGTCATAATAGATTTGTAGTCGAGGTACCAGACTGTAATATAAGTCAATGAGACTCTCTTTTCATCACCAGATTCAATACAAGGTGGTCAAAGTTGTTTTTAAAGAATCATACAATTTAAATAAGTCCTAAGTTTAAGTAATACTGTGACCCAACCAAATATCATAAATTATAGCAATCTTTTGGATGGCAGCTAGAAATAATAAAATCAAAATAATTAAAATCCATTTGTAAATTATCCTATAAGAATATTTGTTTGAAATTTAACTACCATCCAATAAAATACAAAGTAGATCAGAACAAATCAACAACAAACTTCAGACTTTAATCTGGAAAAAATATTGGATATTTTAAATAAGAAAGGAAACTGTCTAGTGATGTGGGAAATAGAATGTTCTTGGTTTTTAAATTTTTTAATGAATGAATTTCTGTATTGCTGCACATTTTGGTTAGTTTTAGCCACTCTTTTCATGGATGATGAGTTAAGTTTTGTGTAGTTAAACTTACAGACTATAAATGTAGAACAATTTAATAAAAATAGTCAAGACTAAGAATTGAAAGTGTGTAAAAGCGATGGGCATTCATCCATATTTGCTCTGGTTTACCAGGCTGGAGACTGAAGGTCTATGTTGGGATGACCCTGCATACAAAGTAGAATATTCTTTCTGGAATGAAAAGTAAAACATAAAACTATTTGAGTATTCCCCAGAAATAGGTTGCAACTACTCCTTCTGAAGTAGTTGATGTTCAGAACTTACTGTTCAACCTCAATTGGTCAGATTGTCTGAATATGTAGTTCACTTTTACCAGAAAACAACTCACTTTTTAAGCATAACAAAAGGTCCTACTATCCAGTAAATTTCATGAGTAGATCTGCTTCCATTTCTGACATTTATTTTTACTCATATTATACAGAATATATTTTTTCTAAAACCATGTATTCATCACATATGTAATTAAAGTAATAGGTTAAATTCAAGATTTAGCAGAAGGCCCATGTAATATACAAATTGGAGAAAGGACTACTTCTCTTCTAGCTTCTTATTTTTCGACGAGTTTTGAAAAAGTAAAAGTAAACCCAAAGTTAATGGTAAAGTCTTTCATTTTTTATAAGTGTGATTTTCAGTCACTGATTAGAATGTGAGGTAATCTTGGCTGGAGAAGTAGAGCTCTCTAGAAAATACCATTTTTTTTTTTTTTTTACAAAAATTTGTTTTTAGGCAAGGTTTTTCATAATCAGTGGACATTTTGAAGATTTTGTGCATGCATAATTTTGTTCCTTCACTTGTGCTACAGTGCTTCTGCTCATTCTTAACATACTTTTCCATCCAGCATTATCCTATTATCCATTGGAGTTTCAAAATCATGAGGGAGGGGCACACGGGTGGTTTTATCCTTCAGTCATATCTTGTTCCATCACATGCAAACACCTGTCCTGAAATTGAATTATTCTGCAGGGTAATCGAAAAGCCTCCCTGCATTCGGCATCATATGTTTTCTGTTGTTTATTGAGTTATGTTGCACCATACTTCAGATGCGACAGCCATTTAATAATGTTGAAGACTTAGCTCTGCAGGGGCTAAAAGGATCCCAGCAGGCTTGTTAACTTCTACTCTAAAACATTATGAGAAATTTTTTTCCTCTGTGAAACTTCGGTGCTTTCTCTTAATTTATTTTAAAAACATAATAATCCATAGTCAGGTATGAGAGGAACATGTTAAATTTTTTTCTGTTTTTGTATTTCTTAAGTTTTAACCTATCTATTTAATATTACATTTCTTTACTTTTAAAAAAATGGCAAAGCAAAATATTACTTTTTCAAAAAACCAATACTAAAGCTGTATTTCTTTGGTTGATACAAACCAAATACAAATTATAATTAGAAAACATACTACTAATTTCTTGGTTTTTAATTCTTTTATAATCAAAAACTATATTTGGGCCACGTGGCCATATTTAGATGATAGATTGTGGGAATAGCCACTGATATCAAGTAACTTACCACTTAAACAATGTTAAATATATCAGTATAACTTCCCTGACTTTATTTCCTCATTTATAAGATGAGGATAATATCAAACTACAACTTTTTAATATTGTACATAGGTGAATATTCTTTCTGTACCAAAAGATGCTATGCAATTTCTCATTCCTATTTTAAAGTTATTGATAAAAAGTAGAGTAGAAGCCAGTTATATTTAGAGAGGATTCAGTGCACCAACAGGTTACTTGTAGTTTTCAGAAATTAAAACCCAGGTAGACTGTTTTGTAGCTTGTGTTTTCTAACATTTGTTTTAATCATCCAGTTCACCAAAGATTTGGCTTGATTTCACTTGCAAAGAGATAAACCCAATAAACAAGTTTCTATGTGCTTATACCTGTCAAATGCCAATGAAAACTGCTTGAATTTCCTAGGGGAGTCAGTCAATGTGGTAAGCCAATTTAGATAATTTAGTGTTCTTCCTCTTTCCTCACCAAAGGCACACCACCATCATTAATTAATCTTTTAATAGTGTGTGTGTGTGTGTGTGTGTGTGTGTGTGTGTGTGTGTGTGTTTCACTTTACTAACTCTACCTTTGGCTACTATTTTCTTTATTTGGACAGATACAGTGAATTAGTGACTTTAAGAAAATCATTGTAAAGAATAACTGGTTAAATGCTTATTAATTCTAATTGGAGAACATATTTAACAAGTATCAGAATATTGTAGAGTTACTTCTGTCCTGGAAATAGGTGTGTGGTGGGGCGGGGGGAGTGTATAAAACAGGTAGATAAACATTATGACTATGCAGAGCTTTCTTTTTTTGCTTTAAATAAGAAGAGTACTTGTGAAGTAAAAGTTAGTGAACGATGATAGAAAGGCTTTGGTGTTCGGGGAGAAAATAGTGGAAAGCCCTGAAAGATTCGGAATCCTAACCAAGACAGCATTAACAAAAAAGAAAGGAATATTCAAGCAGGAAGCAATGCAGTATGTATTTAGAAGGAACTTTGTCAAGACAGGATATGGATGTCTGCTTTGTTTCTGCAGTTACACAAGTTTCGCAGTAAATGGAAACTATAAAATCAAGGGAGACTTTCATGGTTTGACATAGTACATTTGGTTTGGGAGTCAGACCTGAGGCTTGAGTTCAGTGGAGTGGCAGCTGATTTAGCGATGAGGGAAAACAGATCGTGTTATAGCTGATTATTTTCTTACTTACGCCTTTGAAACATTCACTGTAATAGTTACAAAGTGTAACGAAAAGAGGATGCCCCCAAGAGAATCCCCCCAAATGGAAAATGGGGTCCCATTTAGGTCTCATCATCTGCATCTAAATATCTAAATTGATATTTCCAAAGACATCCTTGAGAGAGCGAGAAAGTGTCAAACTATAGGGAAAACTGTGCTGAATGTGCTGTTTCTTGCTCAAGGACTTAAAAAAAAAAAAAGAGCCTGGATGATTGATTGTATCAAAAGAATAGAGATCAAGTATAATGAGAAAGGGATATATGTTTAAAGATCAGGAAGAGTCATGGGCATTTCTGTGTATTTCAGCAAATCTGGCAAATTCCAGAGAAGATACATTTTCTCCAAAATTTTACATAGTGTAGTGATGAAATACATTTTTAAAAGAATAACAGACTATATAAATTTAATTATGTGGGAATGATGAGTCTAAGTGATGGTGAATTAGTGCCAGAAAAATAATTGTGCTGGGAAAAGATTTATCTATGGGAAATATTCTTGTTTATAAGTTAAATGAGATCAGTCATGGTTTTAATGGAGTCAAGAATAAGGAAAAGAGATAAAATCTTCAGTTGTACATAGATGACAAGTGAGAAGATGTAGAATCTTCTAGTAAACATGAAATACTTTGTGTGTTCTAATTTTCATTCATGAAAAAAAATAAAGAACATTTGCTTTTTTCTTCCCCAAAGGAAATATTATTGGATCTTCTATATAAGGCTGCTATATAGAGAGTTAAATTCATTATGGCGTAGAATGGTTTTGGATTTTCCTTGTGTGATTCTCTTCACATAAATGTGTTATTTGTGTGGTATGAAGCTGTGTTTTTCAAACTCCAACTTACAGCACATTAGTGGTCCATGAAAGCAATGTGTTGGCTTAGCACTAGAATTTTTAGAAAATAGAGTAAAATAGAGTAGAACAGAAAATATATGAGTGTATCACATGTAGTAAGAGTACATATTGTTAAACTTCTGTTTCAGTTATGTATGTAAGCGTAAATGTAAGGGTATGCATATACTAGGCTGCTGTGTCAAATGTATTTATGTTAGAGTCAAAAACATTTGAAAAACAATAGTTTAGTAACAGCAACAACGTTATTGAACAAGTCTGTAGTGAGGAAAAAAATATTTGTAAAGGGACCAATGTTAACAAGATAAGGAGTAAAATTTAAATGTATTTCTATAAATAGTGTGTCTTTACTTCTAGGCGAGTTTGTACCTATGTTATATTTCATCAATACATGGTATATTACTAAGTATGTGGTAAACCATTGATCAATTCAATTTAACAAACCTTTAGCTGGGGACTGTAATTTTCTAAGACTTGTAGTAAGTTCTATGGATATACAGCACATACACACACACACACACCCTAGCTTAAGAAACTCAAATTTTTCTTCATTCTTAACTGCCTTTTTAAAATACCCTTGTAATTTCTTAACTCTGTCTTATTTCATCCAGGATACTTAGTTTCCCACTTACACTCTTAATTCTCAGTCCAAGAAATGGACACATTTAATATGATATAATTGAAATTTTAGAAAACTCTGGAAGCATCGTATACCTACTTAAAAGTCTTGGGATTTCTTGATTCATCCTTGGTTCAGTTATTCCCCAGATCTAGATAAGAAGAACAAATTGCTATCAATGATCTCTACCTGGCTACCTCATGCAGTTACATGGTGACAGATTAAGTTTTCTATTAGTATTCCAGAATTTTTCAATGAATAAGAATAAAGAATACTTGCCTTGAACATTTGAACATACTGAGAATCTACAATATGATTTGTTATTTCAAACACATTTTACAGAGTACTGGAACTCTTGTTTGACCTAAATAAGAGGGCCATTTTGAAAGAAAGAAGTAGAGGAAGAAAAGAAAGAGAGGGAGGGAAGAAGGGAGAAAGGGAGGGTAGGTAAGTAGATTGTAGTGTTACAGATTAAAGAGAAATCAGAAAGTAGCCTATTGGCAGAAAGGATTATCATGTTCAAGGTCATCTTCTTGACTCTGGTGTAAATAATAAATTAGTGGAAGTGGTTAATGGTTAATGTCTTTCTGAAATTTTTGGAAAGATACCATGAACCTGAATTTAGACCCACTATACCCACTAAGCATTTTTTTCTCCCATTTACCATAGTGGAAAAATAGTTTCAGGAAAACTAACTAGTTTCTTCTAATTTTTTAAGAGCAATTCTTTTGCTGCAATTAGAAACATAGGCCAAGATGAGAAAGCCAGTACTCAAAATGAATAATGGCATTTAGGGAGATAGAGGCCACCCATCATCCATAAACAACATATTGTTCAAAAATAGTACAAGTTTTAAATAATTGTAAGGAGAACTCCTTGGAAGACACAGAATTGTACATATAGAAAAATTACAAAAAAGAATATTAATCACTACATCTTATAAATCCTATGCCTGATAAAAAGTAAGGCTTATTAATTTACTTTGCTAGTTAACTATATGAAAATGAGCCTGTTCGGACAAAGATGGAGTACATGATATTTGTCAAAAAAGTAGTTCATGGAAATTCCCTGAGGAAAAATTTGAATCTAAATATTGGAGGGCTTGCTGGTGTCATGGTAGTAGAGAATGCTTAAGAGTGCATGTCCCCTTAATGAGGGAGATTATCCAAATTATATTTCTAAAGAGCAAAGTAGAATATAAATTAACATGATAAAATTAAATTCTAATAATTCTTGACAGTATATCTTTTACTTTTATTATTTAGAAAGAAAATTAATGAGAGAGACCAAAAAGTCAGAGTGATCACGAATTGAGCATTCAATCAAATGGTAATTGAAGTTATTAAAAAATTTTTAAATATTCCAAAAGCTACATATTATTCTCAGAAATATTGTTTTAACCAAGTACATTATTTTGATGATAACATTTACTTGACTGAAATGTTTGAAATTTTCTCTAAATTCTTCTAAGTAGTTCATGGACATGAAGCATGCTTTGGTTTCTAGGCTGGATCTATCTCAATGGTTGGATTTTTTCATAAAAGATTCTGAACAAAATGAAGTTTAATGACTGCATCCAAAACTTTACAGAACCTAGCTTGAGGGAAAAAGTTCTATTAAACTTGTTTTTTACATTTTATATAATAGAAAAAAATGAATATTTCTTAAATTCTCAGATCTATAATAACCAAAGAGAAGCACCATAATTTGAATTGATTTTATAGAGGTTAGGTGTAACAATTGTATTTTATTTGCATATAAATTAGAGGCTGTCCAAGTCATAGCTCTCTTAGTTATAAAAAATCACCTCTTGATATATTTTTAAGTTACCTCCCATTTTCTTATATTTTACATGAATATTTCTTCTTCTACAAAAGAACAAGAAAGTTCACTGTTTTCAAATTGTTCAAAATTTTCAAAAATGTTCAGCACTGGTCATGAAAAATATGCTGATTGTTTCCAGTAGCCGATTAGCAATGATCCCACCTAAAGATATTATTGTATTCAACAAGAATGAGTAGACCATTAATGAGAGAATTATTTAACTTTTATCTCTGCAGTATGTGTGTGTGTGTGTGTGTATTCAGACTTATTTATAATATAACCATCTATATTATATATATTCCTAAGTGACACATAAGCATATAAATATTTTAATCACTCTTGACAGTATATTATTGATTTTATTAACCTAAATTTTGCTTTATAAACTTAGTTTTGCTTTTAATTTTCTTTCAAATCGCTCTTACACATAAGGTTAAAAATACGGTGTAAAATGATATTTTGAAGACACCGTTTTAATTTGTGGATCATTGAAAACTTTTCTGCTTTCTGCCGTACCATTCCATTGTAATTTATTTTTTTTTTATTTGTCAAAGATCATTTTAATCACTAAATTACCTATTCATAATGCAGTAAATTTATTAATTTCTTGGAATGATGTGTGAAGTGTTATACCAAAGTTAATTGAAATATAGTCATATATCACAGTAATCAGGTGAGTTACCTAAATAAAGTAATTACATTAGATACTAGGACCAAAAGTGGGTGCTTTTTCTGGTCACTTCTTGACCAGCACGAATCATAATGTTAAGCTGTTACTGTCCTCCTACCTACCCACTCCTACCCCATATGCAAATGCCCCTTTGGACAGTTGTTTTCTTAACTGACTCTACCATCATATTGACGTGACTTAGCCAATTTACAACATAATGTGTCAACTCATCTTTATTTACAAAAATCAGCTTACCTTCTCAAGTCTTATTATCACAGTCTAAAATCATGCCATCACAGTGGTGATGGTGAGGGTGGTGGTGTTTGTGTAGGTGAGAGAGGAAGAGGAAGAGGCAGAAGGCGTGGCAGGAGCCCTCAGAGGATCCATACTAATGGAAAAGCCATCTCTAGTTCTCTACCATTCATCAGAAAAATCCTGGCCACAAATGTCAGTTTGGAGACCAAAAAAGTAAACTGCTCCTTAGAATCATATTTAAGACCTCGAAAAAATTGAGTCATAAAATTATCCAGTTACTTATTTGGTGCTTTTCTCCTTTTAAAGAGAGTCTGATATTCAAATTAGTGGTAATATTGATAGGCATTTTTAGTTTACATCTGGATAATGGCCAACACCAGATGTGAGTATACCAATGTCTTATATAGTCTATATAATAAATCTGAATAATGAGAAAAATTAATCTGAAATATATATAACATATGCATACATATTATAGCAGGACAGGAGGAGAAAGTTAGATATAACTTAAAAAGTGGAAACAGTGCATACATCAATCCACCTATTTTTATATTAAGGTAATATTATTAAAATATAAAGCTTTTAATTATAATAGGAAATTATTGTACCATGAGAATATGATTTATCATAAATTAGTTCTCTCGGACTGATTTGACCTATCTTATACCTGTACTTGCTAATAATTCTATTATAGTTGCTGGACTATGATTTTTAAAATATACTGTTTATAAATAGGATATAGAAACATTTTTCTGCTGAAAACATTCTGGGGAGCCTGTAACATTTGCTAGGTATCATTTTAGACCAACTAATTATCCAGCGATTTGTGTTAATGTGCCTGTGTGTATAGTCACATTTATAATATTATTTATAACACATTTTTCCATTTATCCAAGTAGGTTTTGAAATGTCAGTAAAAAATTAACCTGTACATTTTTGCATTCTTCGTGAATCAGATCATGGGGAAAAAAGGTTTTTTTCCACCATCAGGAATTCTTTTCCTTTTCATCTGAAACATCCCGAAGGTTGAAAGTGTCATATGAAGCCAAAACAAAGTATAGTCAAATATCTAAAGGCAAATAATGGGATCTGCTATTATCTTTTGTCATATTTTTTTCACATACTTTCTATTGCAAAATTCAGTGGTTCATTAAGGTTTTCAAGTTCTAGTGTGAAGAAATTAATCAAATTGAGTGGGAGTTGCCAATTTCAAGGCCTTTGATGCCCAGGAGTCTAAAAAACTTACAGTGGGATCCCTCACACAGAAAACAGTATTTCTAAAGACTTTACAAGAGGCTGTGTTGCTTAACTATGATTTAAAATTGCTTTGCTTTTGGTTGCAAAAAGAATCATTATGTGGGAATCAGAAAATGATTGGATGACTTGTGTTTTGTTAATTAATAATAAGTGGGAACAGAGAAAATTGTTTTTTGATTAGTGTATGGATAATGGTACCCCAAGATACTGACTTCAACTTGGAAATCAGTGCATTAAAGCCATCGTGTTTCACAGTAGAACTCTGTAGGCAAATCACAGAGATTTTTGGATTAAAAATAATTTTTGGAAAGAAATATTTAACTTTAATTACAGAATTTTCTGAGGTCATCGTTATTATCTCAATTTATAACACACATTCAGAAGTAAATTTTAGCATTGAGTTGTTTTTAATTTGTTCTTCGAAAACCTGTCTACTTCTATTAAAATGATTAGTTTTATCACATTCTGAATACTGCTATATTTTGCATGTTGTATTAAGATATAAATAGCCAGTTCTGCATATCTCCATGTGTACAGAATTATAGATACTTCATTTTCAGTTTTTTAGGAGGTGAGTTTTTATTAGACTTGATCTATTTCAACAAGAGTATGTGGAGGTCTGGTCAGCCCCAAGATGCCATAATCCACGTGACTGTTTAGCAGGCACCAGAAAAGAGAAAGTTATGCTTAATTCTTAAGGTGGCAGCTTTTAGTAATCTCATTCATTTTATGTTATTTACTCATGTCTTAATTGCTGATTTAATGAAAATCAAACTGAAAGACATTCCTTCCAGAACATATGTACATACATACACACATCCATCCATCCAGCCATGCATACATACATACATATTAAATGTAAAAGGTACTTGGGCTTGGATAAACATCATTCTTCCATTCAAAGAACTATGCTGGCTTTTAAAAGCTATTTAGGAGGGAAACAGAAGCTATTCCTTTAAGCTCGAAGGTCGTTTCATATCTGGCTCACATAGAGATGAATTCTTCAGAACATCAAGCTTTACAAGCAGTACCCGAAGATTTGGGACTGCAGGTTTCTCCTCAGTTCTCCTGGGAGCAAGGCTGCTGTTTGTCAGTGTTTGCACCTGCATGAGCAGTGAAGGCTGCCTTAAACAATGCTGATCAACTCAATTCCATTCTTTATCTCCCCATCCCCTTCTCTTCCTGGGGAATCTGGCTTTTCTGTCATTCAGGATAACGATTTTCCTGCAAGCATCACTGAGATCCAGAAAGTCACTGTAATCTCATCAAGAGTGTGATTCCCCAGCTGGGACTCCTGAATTGATATAACCCAAAGGTAGCTGGTCAGGGTGTGTAATCCCCTGTGTTGGTGGTCAGAACTCCTGCACCATTTAAAATAAAAGTCTTCTTACAAATATGCCCTATTTAGTTGACAAAATTAGAGAAGATATGTCCCCAAATGAGTACAGACTTAATCAAAATTCTGTAATTTAACCCAATATTTTACCTATGAAAACAATGTTGCCTCATCCATTTTGAAAAGACCTCAGTCCAGCCATGCAGTAAATTTCTAGTGAGTCCAATGAAATTGGGCAGGAGTTTGGATATGCATGTGTTTTGTGTGGCCTGTGAGACACTAAGGAGCTTTGTTACTTTTTTTAACCCTGAAATAAAACTTTTAGAGAACATACACTTCAAATTTCCGGTGACTGCCTTGATAATTTGTTCTAATTGATATGCTGGTGCTTTGCTTCTTTTCTCACACATTTTAGGCGATTACTAATTGTTTTTAGGCTTCTGACCTCAAAGATCTCAATATAAGAGAGAAATCATTTCTAAGAGATGCTTCCCTGCTTACCTTCCCCCTTCCCTGGAGCAGTGGATTGTCCATATCCTTATACATGGAGATACATACTGGCCTCAGTGTATGCACAGTATGTACACATCACAGAGCTATTTTGTGACAGATTGTGTTTATATAGAAAACCAGCTTTTTGCCTTATTTCATTTTTGCATTATCTAATTATAATTTTTGTTCTAAGAAGCATTTATTGAGAAGTGCTTATATTTTTCCTCAAAACAATGACCTTCGATCTCAGGTGGCATTTTATAAAGCTTGCTTTTTCTAAATTTTGCAAATGAAATCAAGTTGCGGAAAGGGGTACAGGAAGAGCAAAGAGTCAGAGATTTAAAAATGCATTTAAGACATAAGGAGTTCATCTCATTTAAAAAAAATGTACTCTCCATATATTTTTTTCTGTTTATCTTCGTAAACATATATATTTATCAAGATACAAAATTATATAAGTATATACTTACAATCTTGTTTCCAGTTGGCATCTGAGAGTAAGTTGGCATCTCTGTCATATACTATACATGTAAATGTGAATATACATGAATATATATGCACTTGTTTATTTTTCATATGTGAATCTAATTGCATGGATATGCTTGGATCTAACATATCTTGTTAAAAATGACTACATTTATATAAGTATGCATACTTATATAAAATTTATTCTTAGTTGGCATCAGGCAGCAAGTTAGCATCTGGTATAAACTTCTAAGTTTTCATTTACTGCTTATATGTTTGTGTGTGTGTGTGTGTGTGTGTGTGTGTATGTAAAGCATGAATATTAGAATGAATATATTATGTTTCTTATTACTTCATATAGTTCCTTTAATAATGATTAAATAAATGTGATGAGCATATATAATTATTATATTTATTATTAAAAAGTTAACTTTAGGAAGCAGTAAAGGAGTTTTTCTTACCAACTAAGCAAATGATGGGGATCTAGGTATGCATAGTGAGCTAGAGAGAAGAAAACAGACGAAACTATGAGGAATGAGGGGTAAAATATCAAGATAGGAACTATTTTTATGGGAACATTGTACTTTTTCATTTGGACTTTTAGAGAATAATTCACAAGTTAAATATTTTTGTATGTACATATATGCAAACTTGGATCAGATAATATTAGTTTGTTCTGAACACATTATTTTAAAATTTATGGTATTGACTGAGATCAATTATTTTGAAATAATTTTTTAGCATAGATAATGAAAGTAGCTCTGCTTTCCAGAAGAAATATTTTATTCATTTAAATTTCAATTGACATCTTAATCAATCAATACACTTTTATTTTTAGATGGCATTACTATAGTAGGACTGTGTTAACCAAATGTTACGTGAAAAAGTATATATTTGTTAACCCCAATTATTAAAGAATGTTTATAGTAGAATTTTTGTTTTTTCTGAAATATGAAATTCAAATATTGTTAACACTCTTTACAAGGTGAGTGTGTGCACGCACACATGTGTGCACTATACCCATGTAATATTTTGGTAACATTCAACATACCAATTTGTATACTTATTATCCTCGGCAGCCATCTTATAGTCTACACAGGCTTGTTGAACTGGTCTAAGGAATAAAATCAACTCTCATTTGCCCCTATAGGAAAATTTATGCTTAGCTTGTTTTTTATGTATCTCCAATATGTACTCATATGATTCTCAGATTTTTAAAAGGAATGGCACAATTAATTGCTGTAATATTATGTAGAGAAAAACTCAATGCTTAACTGCTGTTTAACAAAAAAAACCATAGTAACTAAAGCTTTTTGTTAAAAGAAGTGCTCATATTTTGGTGCTAAGTTATTACTCCTTTGGAAAACTATAGTATATTTTATGATACAAATGGGTAGTTATGTTCCATTGAGTATCATTAGTTAGGTGTAAGTTGATTTCATATATATGCATTAATTGGTTGAAAATGCAGACTTACTTTAAAATAGTGATATATTTTGTCAGTCTTGTTCTGATTAGAGTATATGCAGAAATGTTTATCATTAGTTGTTGTTAAGTGATAGAAGTAATGTTGATGTAATATTTATTGTGGTCCTTTCATAAAAGAAATTCTCCGAATAAAGAAATTACTGAATTATAAACATCAGCCTTACATAGGATGCATATGTATGTAGCAGATACAGGTGTTAAGTACACTTGTTGGTTCATCTCCCTGCTATTGATTAATAGCTTGAACCTTCCCCTTTATTCTGACTACTATATATTCTAGGCTGTGTTCCTCTTTTTTTTTAGACCAATTATTTTAATCATTATATTTAGTAAATTAGAATTAAATTAAATATTCTAATTTTTATAATATTCTAAGATACATTTTTTTTCATTAAATGTTGAAATATACAAGTCATTATGTTGTGTATAGATAACTAAAAATATTGCTGAAGTATACAGGAGAAAAACCTAATTTTATATCAGCGTGAAAGAAAGCTTAACTTGTTTTCTTGCTTTTTTTTTATAGAGAACACCTGTTCCCAGCGCTGAAGCATTCCGATGGTTCTTTTAAGGCAGTAGTATATCTTTTTCAAGGCATTTGGAAGTGAAGGGCAAACTAATGTCTTGTTTTAAGAAACTGCTTAGTCCACCACTGAAGAAAATATCCAGATGTTATTTTCATTTTATGTATAGGGGTTTCCTCAAAAAAAAAAAAAGAAGGAGAAGAAAAGGAAAGAAAAAGACAAAAATAATTTGGGAGCTTGGGGAATTGGCCATTCTATTTCAATACACTGATTCTTTCTCTGATGTAATTTAGCTATACTAGTGAAGTTGTTGTCTATTTTGAAAGTGGCTGTAAAAATAAGTTTGGGTAAACCCCTGCTGTAAAATCATGTATCTTTGCAAAGTACATATCTATACTTCATTTTCAAATATATGTGTTTCAGTACTGTAAACTGTACAGATAGCAGCTTGTATTTTGTGTGTTTAGACACAAGGAGACAATCACGTCTGAGCATCTATGGAGATTAACAGTTTGTACACAACAGTATGGTTCTGCAAGTTAAATCTGGAGCAATAAATTTTAGCTTTAAATATTTTTTGCCAGTTGTTTCTAGAAGCAGCAACAGCAGTGGCGTGTTTTGCCATGCATCTTTCCGTAGAGACTTGATGCCAAGTTTTACAAGACGAAAAGATTATGATGCATCCGGCAATTACCTTCAGTTGTATTGTTATAAGAGGGGAAGATGTGATGAAAGTTTCAATTAATCTTTGAGCACTATATTAGAGTAGTGGTTATGCACTTGCATTGCTTACAAACGAGCTGTACAGAAGGGTATACCTCCCAAATACTTAGTGTAGTTGACTTGTCTTGGGGTGCACTGTAAGGCGGAGTACTCAGAGTAGTTGGAACATGCAGAATCAGTTGTATAAAAATTTTTAAACAGTGTTTTTCTAGGATACAGAATAAAGTATCATATCTTAGGGGGAGAAATCCAAGACTAATTTTTTTTTTTTTTTTTTTTTTACCAACCCAGCATGGGCTGCATATATTTGTTTTTTTTTTAAATTTTTTGCCTTATTTTTTTAGTAGGAAAAATACACACAATAAAATGTATCCAAATGTTTTAATTCCATGTATAGCAAGTCAACAGTTTCATTTTAAAATTTGAGCACATCAAGGCCTCCTGCATTGAGGCATGCTAGGTATATTTTTAAGTTAAAAAATATTAAACACATTCATAAAAGTGAGGCTTTTAAATGTCTTTTTATCTTCCTTTCTCAAAGCCTCCCAGTTGGACCAGTGGCCTTCCCCTAGGCCCTCATTGAAATGTTCCATTGCTCCCATGTCCATTTTTGTCACTCGATGATGCTATCATTCCTGAGAAGGCAGGACCCTTGTCTGTGGATTCTGTAAATTCAAACAACCTGCAATACAAAAGAATAATGCTTCATAGGTCCTAGGCTACCTTTCCATGTAGGTTTGGTTTTTTATGGTCAGGGTTCCTAAGGAGGACAAATGTTATTTGTGGTGACATGACACCTAAGAAGTTTATTATTTATTTTTTGTCAGGTTATAGAGGCTATTTTTCAGCTCAATAAAAGTTTAGCAAAACACGGAGTATCAAAGTTGCCATGTTTGTCATTTTCGTTGTTGCTGTTCTTTATCTCCTAGCCAGTTTTTTAGCTGATGGCATCCATTAGCTTTTGAAAAATGTTAGCAAAATGGATCATGCAAAGAAACTAACTTGAGAAGAGATATTGAGATAGAAAGGATTGCAAAATTTTAGAGCGAGACTAGTGGATAATAATTTGAAAAGGGTACTTGTAGTTTTGAATGAGAAATAATACAACAGGAGAGTTTAAAAAATGCGGAAGGAGCACTTCATCATGAGCGTTGTGGAGGGACGGGTGAATAAGTTACTTACAAATGCTGATGTGGAAAACAAGTGTGCATTAATTAACTTGCCTAGAATATGACTGCAAGGTCTACAGTTATGGTCAAATTGCGTTTTGAGGAAAATTCGTTTGTATTACATCTGTCCATTTTTAGAGGAGAGAAATAATCGAAACTAAAACATGCTGTTATTAATTTTGAGATAGCTTTGTACTTGTTGTATATTCCTTTGAGGGTTTCTAGTTAGAATTTCTATTTCTGCTGTGGGAACATGAGAGCTATATGAGTTCTTTTCTAGTTCATTTTTACTTATTTTTAAAAACAAATTTGCTAGTTAATTACAAGTAAACGAAAACTTACTTTCACACTTGAATGGTAAGCCTGCCTTGCTTTTGGAAAATGATGATTGTTATTACAGAGGTGAAGCAAACTTCTTTCTATTCAGGCTAAATGGCATACAATAACATATAAAGATCTCATAGCAATGTACCAAGAGTCTAAAATACATGCTAGTGTTGCATGTCTTGATGTTTTTTGTTTGTTTGTTTCTTAAAGAACTAATGAATCTGTATATTGTAAATGTGGTGTTTTACTTGTCAATTCAATTTTTAATGAAAGAAAATCTGTTGATGATATTAAAATGGAAGAGTGTAGCTTTTTTTAATTCTCATATGGTTTTTATTCTTGATATTGTTCTTTTACGCCACCTAATTTTTTATGTTTTTGGTAAGACTCTTTATATAATGTAGGGTACATATAAAGTTTCGTTAATGATGCTGAAGCAAGATATTACTTCTTTCAGCCTCACTCTAGTTCTCTTCCCTTAAGTCTATGTACTGAGAACTTGTAAGCATATCATTAAACCCTAGGTGATTTTAAGGTTTACATTTTCATGATCTAAAATACCAATGAAATGTAACTTTTAAAAATTACTCACTGTATGTTTCATATTCAGTAGCAAGAAATTCAGAATATAGCACTCAAGTATAGATCATGTGGACTCTCTGTACAACTTAAAAAATTACATATCAGATGAGCCAAATAAAACTTTTTAAGAGAGGTCTACATACACAAAAGTCTTGCTTTTCTAGGTGTACACAAAGAGATGCCACATTCTGTCTGCATTTGGGGAGAGCATGGAAAAATTCTTGGGGTTTGGTACATAGTGCACCAATTTTCTTGTCAGCCTGTCATTCAGCACCCGAACATCACAAGAACATCATAATGCAAACCTCTCTTTCCAGGCTACAGGTTTTCTGATGGATTCTACCTGTGTACAAGTGTAGGCATGTGTACAAACTAGAAATGTATCCATCCTTGCGAGAAATAACAATAGTCTTCCTCCAGTGTAAGAGTATTTAAAAATATCTCCTGCTTAATTCCTAATAAACTTTTTTTTTTCTAAACACATTTATAGGGAACAAGAGGGAGTGGGTTCTTATGAAATAATATTATACAATCACTAAAAGAAAGGAATATTCCTTTCATTCAGAACTCCTGGCATGTAAGTTATACAATTAATACTAAAGTGTATAAAGTCTTAAAGTTGATAGTATCTGTAATTGAATAATGAAAAAAAAAAAAGCAGTTCAACGAACACCATTTAGGGTCAAATATGTTCAGCAAAAAGCTGTAGTGGGTCTTTGATCATGGTTAGATTCACAGTGATATCTAACAGTTGGTTTTCATGTAACAGCTAAATGTTTCAGATTTTGTTTTTATTAAATTTGGCAGTTTCACACTGAGATCTGTATTCCTAGTGAATGAAGACAGTACTATGTTAGGAGGGATTCTATTTTCATAATTGCAAGGAAGTCAGAGATATTTCAGGAACATGGGCCACAAAATGTTCCTTTCACAGTGTTCTCCTATTCTGAACTGTGCAGTTATCTATTAAATTTTCTAATAGATATTTGTGTAAGGTGTATGTATGCTTGTGCAATTATAAAAAGCAGTTTTGGAAAACGGTGTATTTATTAAAGAAAATTACATATGGGGCATGTACAAAACTGTAAAAAAAAGTAAAAAAAAAAAAAAAACATTCGATTTGCCCAGTAAAGTTGTTTTTGTGAAATTTCTGTGTTGTTGAATAAAGGACTTTAGTATTCAAAATATCTCTATTTTTCCATGAACAAATTTTTATTTGTGGGATTTTAAGTAAGGAGCATATGATCCTGAAACTCTGATTTTGTTTATGATAAAAAAAAGTTTATAATTCTACACTTGCCCTTATGTTAGCAAATGAATACTGTATATAAATCATTCATATGTCAGTTTGTTCATTTGTTTTTCCTTATATATTTTGTCTTTCTCATATATTTAGAGAAAGGAAAAGAACATGATTCTTTTCACATTCCTAAAGGATATATTTTTGTCGAAAGCTTTAAAAGATCATCAGAGGAAGAAATATATGTACCTAAAACTTTTTCTTTTTTCTCCAATTAGTGTTCCAGAAGAAAGCAACCCATGGGTTTCTGTGAATGAATAGTACTGGTGATAGAACTTGAATTCATTTAATGCACATGAAGACATGTATAAATGGAATTCTATCTTCAGTCTCACCTAGAATACTCTGAGGTTAAAGTTTTATTTTGTTATTTTTTAAATTATGGAATATTGTGCTCCACCCATGCTGATTATTTTGGTGGTGAAGGTGTTTAACCCTTATTTCACTGCTTCTCAGAAAAAGACCTAATTTTTTGGGGTGCTCATAAACTGTAAGAAATGTAGAACACAGTTTTATATCTTGGAAATCTTCAAATTGTTGCAAAACGGAACTTCAAACAATTGAGAGAGTTCATGTCTACGGAAAATAATCCTGCGCTAGAAGATTCATATAAATTTTATAAATTTCAGGATGTGTTCTGTTATTGTAATATCACAAATATATCTAAGCCATGGCAACAGAGTTGGATTACAAGAGAGTGACAAAAAGATTAGGTAACTTTGAATTAGGAGAGTTCCTGGATATTCAACAGTTTTTCAGGTGAGTCGCTATGGCTTTATTATATTTTGGTGTAAGCAACAATATGGTAAAAATGTACATTTTTCATACACAATATTTCTTACCTGAATTCTTCAAGGATACACATACTCAAAGGGTCATTGTAATGATAAGAGGACAATTCTTCAAAATAGTTTGAATTAAAAAGGAGCAGGAGTTCTATAACTTGTTTTGACATTGAGCCAGATAATTTATATTGTTTCTTCAAATCATATATTTTTAAAGTTGTTTTTGTGTGTTATATGCAGAAGCTAGTCTCCATTTTATTTTCACCTTGTTTTGTCTTTTTTTTAATGGAGAAAACTGTTATTTGAGCTAACACAATGCATAGAAATTTAAGGTGTTTGCATACAATACATTGTAAATAATTATTAGCACATTTTTGCTTATTTGCAAATTTTGTTTTTAATCTTTTCTAATATCTTGGCTTAAGATCTTTTTTGTGTCCTTTGCAAATCAGATTTTTTGGCTAATTTTAAAGTCAACATTTCTTATTTTCAGTGTATTTATAGAAAATGAAATATCAACCAAATTATCTTTTTAGTCTAAGTCTGTGCTTGTTTAAATGTTTATATGACAAATATTCCGGTTAACAGGTATTGTGATTACAATTGAAATAGTGTATAGATCTTTTAAGAAAAACTTTTAAAAGTTGCTTTTATTTATAAACTACATTTTTACGTAAGACAATTACATAACTTTCTTGATAGTAGAGGTAGGAGAATCTGTTGCCTGGTTTGAATTATGATCTGCTTCAGACTTTTCTGAAAAGTGGTCTTCTGTTTAAAATTACACAGCTTCAGGAAATGCAGAGTTGGAAGGGGTTGGATAAGAACATTTAAATGACACTATTTAACCTTGATATCATCATAAAACATGTAACTGAAAATTTGTATTCATTATATCCTTCAAGAACTTTTCTCACCTTCCCATTAATTGCCCTATAATTTTATTCATAGCTTGTACTTATAAATATTTATATTTTTATTAATATTGAGTTAATATTTGTGTGTGGGTGGAGATAGATCAGAATGTATGTGTATGTACATGCGTGTGACTTTTTAGTCAATAAGTTTAAATCATGCACCACAATATTTAAGGATCAGTGTAGGTTATTAAACATCTTTGGTAGAAAAGATTCTGTCAACATTGTACAGTTGCAATTGAACTTGATGTCTTAGCATCTTTTAACACTTAGTCTCTGGGAATCAGAGCAGTTGGGGAAGCTACATGTCATTTTGAGGGCTTTTTAGGAGTTCTGTAATGATTTAACACTTCAGTTTACTGAGTCCTACTTTCAGTCATTTATGGGATTGTGTTGAAAATTATGTATATAATTTGCTCCCCAAATACTTTATTTATTTTCATATAATTTGAACATTTTAGGTGTGTTTATATATATCCAACTGTCTTTGTATATGTATGTATATTTAAACTTCAAGTTCATATTCAACCACTAATAGGTGACTTAATCTGTAGCTTCTACACTTTGACCATATAAAAAAGGCCTTTATCCCTGCAAAAATCATTATGCCTACAAAACAAGAGTGAGAGGAACATTGTGAATATTTATTTGTGTGTGTGTATGTGTGTGTGTGTGTGTGCATGTGTATTGGAAAACCAGCAATTGATGTAATTACTTACCTATTCAACTAGTGTTATAGAATATCTTCAGTGTGCTAGCTACTGGGGATATCAAGATGAATAAAACAGGGTTCCTGCAAATTTACCATCACCATTGAACTCAGTCAAATGGTTGAAATAAATACACAAATAAATAAAAACAGTGGAGGAGTGACAAGAGATATTATTTCTCTTTCTCTATGCTCCAGCCACTTAGACTTTCTTCCGGTCCTTACACTTACAAGATGGGTTTTTCCTTCTACCTTAGGACAGACATTTTGTTCACATTGTTCTTAATGCCTAGGATTTTCTTTCCTTCTCTCTCCTCCTAGATCATGTCTCTTCATCTCTTCAGAACTTACCCAAAGCTTTACATTTTAAAAAGAAGTTCTTCCTAAACTTTGTGACTATGTCAACTTCACCTGTTATAGGCTCTCAGAGTAACTTGTATCTTTTCATAGAAGTTATTAGTGAATTAATTTATTCAATAAATATGTATTAAACCTTTATGTGCTATTCACTTATCTAGGCAACTAGAATATATTTATCAGCAAGTAAGACAAAAATCTTTGCCCCCATAGAACTTACATTCTAGTAGAAAGAGGTCATAAATAAATAAATACAAATGTCACATGGTAATATATACTATGTGTACAATAAGGAGGAGAAATGTGACTAGAAATGCTGGTGGATGAGAGAATGAGGAAGGGAATGGAGTTTTAAATGCATATTTAGGGAAAGCCTAGCCAAGAAGGTAATATTTGAGTTAAGACCTGAAGTAAGCAAGTAAGTAAGCAATGTAGATATCTTGGAAACTGCTTGCCTGCCAAGGAGCCTTGTGACAAGGCTGAGCCCAGAATTCTCAAGAATCAGCAAGAGGCCCACTATGTCTGGAGGGCAACAGATAGGAGAGAGAGACTAGTAGGACATATAGTTAGAGAAGTAAGAGACAAGATTGTGTATTTAGTGTCACGTAAAGGACTTTGACTTTTACTCGAAGTGAGAAAGAAAATCTTTAGAGGGTTTAATTAGAGGAGATACAACCCAATTTATATTATAAAAGGGCTGCTTTGGCTCCTATGTTGAGAATAGACTACAGAATGTAAAGAATGGAGAGAGACCAGTTTGGCAAGGCCATTGCATATAATTTAAGTGAAAGAAGATTGTGGAACCAGAGTGGTAGAAGTGGAGGTTGCAACAAGAAGTTGAATTCAGCATATAGTTTGAAACAAAGAAAATAGAATCTGAAGACAGGAGGGACTCTAGGTAGGTAAGAAAGAATAGAATTAATAATAACTCAAGGTTTTTTTTTTTTAATCTGATTGAAAAGTAAAGTTGCCATTTACTGAGATGGTGAATACTGAATTTTGGTTTTGGACATATTCAGTTTAAGTGCTTCTTAGATCTTCAAATAAAGATGTCAAACATACAATTGGATATATGGGGTTGGAGTTCAAGGTAGATTTATAAACTGGGAGTATAGACGATATTTAAAAATAATGAGCTTGGATGAGATTATCAAAGGAGTGAGTGTGGATAGATAAGGGACAGGAAAGGCAAGGACTGAGATTTGAAATTCACCTACAACAGATATACTTTCACCTTCATCCTAATCATTATTCGATTAGTGCCCAATCCCACATTGACCAAGAGAGAGGAAAATGGAAACCCAAGATAAAATTCTGCAAATGAGTTCTTTCATTTCCCTTTCTTTCCAGTGACCTTTAGTTACCCCAATCCTTACCTTCATCCACAGGTAACTGACTTTCCATCTGTCTCAATTTATATCCCATCTTCACTGCATGTAAAACTTACACTTAGTTTATCCATACACAGTCTAATGCAATAATTACATAGGACAATCTTCTCTCCTAACAAATATGAATACATTGAGTTCAAAGTTTAATGTTGACCAGAATTAGAGCATTAAAAAAAATTAAGCATAATTCTACTATCTTTGGAATAATGTAGGTTTATTTTTCTGTGCTTATATTTTTGTTGGCAATTTCATTAAAGAAGATGAAATTATTATCTCTTATTTAACATCTCTAGAGACTAAAATGTTTGAGCAGAAAGTGGATAGATGTTAAAACTATAAATTGAGGACTGAGATTGAGTTTGACTCTCAGGCACCAGAAACAAATAATAAGATTCCAGATTAGCCTAAAGTTCCCTTCACAAGGGAAACATTGGCTCATGACTTAAAACATATTAGAGCACAAATTTATTAATACTTATTTTTTTTGTTTCTTTACCCTTGATTCTTTACAGAGTTATCATACACATTTTCACTAATAGCCTAAATGCATTACAATGGTTAGAGAGATGCATTTCTTCATATTTTATATGCAAGAGAAATCATTGTGTACCAGAATTTCCTTGGATCCAGGTTTACGTTTCAAACCTACCATTTGACAGAAATCGCTACATACCGTAAGTTCCCCCATTGAATCCTCACCACCAGAGTTCTGAGAACTAAACAAAGAGTAGTTCCAAATCTGAAAGAACTGAATGGTAATTATTTCACTCCATGAAAATCCTGAGGACCCTTGATATATCCAGAACAAGAAGACAAACAAGCAATGACTATGATGAAAACTGAAACTGCTTGATTTCAGTTTGTTAGAAAACTGTCGAGAATCTTATGAATTGTCAAGAATATTAAAAAAAAAAAAAGCATTGAAAAGAATTTAGCAAAAAAACCACAATCTGCATTTTCTTTAGGAGCTTGGGCAACATTGTCACCATGGATGATTGTAGAACCTCTGAGATTTATCACAGATTCCATCACTAAGGTAAACATCACATAAGCATCCATAGTACTATACCTGTTGCATAAGTAAGGGTTAATTTACACGTTGAATTATCAAGTGTATTTCCACACCATAATAAAATTGTGATGCTGAGAAGATGTAGGTTTTTTCTAGTTTTAAAGTCTGTCAGAGACCAAGTTCTTACATAGCTAATTTAAAGGAAGCTGGCACACACTTTAAAAATGTAATTTGAATCATGGCTGATGATATACTTTTACTTGTTTAGCCTTTTATGCAACTTGTTTGCATTACTTGAACAGATTTGCTGTTTCTATTCTAACTGCATTGTGTATGGCGTGAGGAATTTTGATTAATTCTTGTCGGTAATTATCACACACGCTGCCAATGTTGTACATTTAGATCCTCCATTATATAATCTATATATGCATTCCTTATGTTATTAGTGGAAGTCGCATGTAATAGGTAAATAAACCTGTTTTTGGTTTAAGTTTAAAATGACTTGATCATTTCCTGTCTTTAAAAGATAGAAACTGCATTAGATGGAGGAATCTGGTATAGGTTTTATCTACTTCAAGTAGCTTTAATTAGAATTCTTTAATTGTCTCTACAGCTGCCACCGATAATAAACTCTAAAATATCAATTGCCAGTGGAAGATAATTTGCATTTTATTTATGACATAAAGTTAATATGTCTTACTTTGTGAACTTTAAGACAGCGAAGCATTTCAATGCCATTGAAATATCCCTGAATAGCTTTTTTAATCATTTTGATACTTGTAGGTAACTGTCTCACCTGCTTACTTTTAAAAAGAGAAAGAAAAAAATGACTCTAGGTGAACCAAATTTAGTAGACGACTTACTGGTTTATTCAGAGACAAGTGAGTAAATAAATAGGTTTCTAAAGGATAGGTTATATTTTTAAAAAGACATATCATTGGAAGTCCTAAAACATTTAAAAGAAAGTAAAGTGAGTCACTTCTTTATGCTTATAGTCAAATTATAATTTATAGCAGAGTTAAAGAGAAAAGATGAAAAAACAATATTAAAAGGCTGATGTATCCATTTTCTTACTCTAATATAGTCACAAACTAATTTCCAACTTCCTCATTCTTTTCTTGAGCTGCCAAGTTGGAACCACCAAATCAGGTGATTAGATCAATATAATTAACCTTTTTGCTTTCTAGAAGAGTAAATGAACTTCTGGTTTCCATGAGAATGGCGCTGCTCAGAATCTTTTCTTTCATAGTTAGTTGTTTACTCCTCAAAAAAGGTAACGCATGTAACTGCTCGCAATGGCTTAAATAATGAAAGAGGAATTGATTATCTCATGTAATTGAAAAGTCCTGAGGAAAACCTGAAGCAAGGATTACGCTATTTTATCTAATTCTATCTCTGTAGTATTCTCAGTGGGCTTTGTTCTGAGGCCTTATCTATTTACGTTGTGGCCTCTAGCCCCCTAAATATTTATTTTCCATTGCTAGGAATTCCTATTTAGGGGAAAATTTTATTTCCTGATGAGTCCAACAAAAATCCCAGTTAATTATTGGTGGATTCAATTGGCCTAAATTAGATTATATGCCCAACACTTAGCCAGTCATTGTAGAGGGAAGTTTTGGCTAATCTTAAAATTTGGATGGAGATAAGCCTCCCCTAACCACATTTACTGAGCATGAAAGAAAAGAGGTTCTCTGGGGAAAAATGAGTGTATGACTCTGAGAAGCGAAAAAGACAAATTGAGATTGGGCAGGAAAAAAAATCAACAAGAGGTAGGCAAAAATAAAATAAAGGACTGAAGGAGGGGAAATAAGAAAGAGAGAAAGTAAGATATGAAAGGAGGGAAGAAAGAAGAAAGGAGAAAGGAGAAATGATACCATTGAAGGATTAATAGGCAAAAAGCAGCAG
Organism: Eonycteris spelaea; assembly: GCA_003508835.1. Classification (NCBI taxonomy): domain Eukaryota; kingdom Metazoa; phylum Chordata; class Mammalia; order Chiroptera; family Pteropodidae; genus Eonycteris; species Eonycteris spelaea. The sequence continues at coordinate 8,536,493 of PUFA01000062.1, forward strand.
GAAAGAGGAAGCAGAGAAACTGAGTTCTTCACTGGAATTCTAACAGGATAATTCATTTCTGTATAATTGTGTGATAACTCAAGTTAACTTGAAAGATCCATTTTTATTAATTAGTCATACATATGCATAAACACACACAACATGCAGGCACACACAATATCATTCTGTCTCTGATTGGTCTATATGAGCACAACATATATTCTGGGATGAAAAAGGCGATTTACAATGAGTTCGATAGACTTGTCAGCAAAATTCTATCCCTAATTGTTTCCCAAATGTTTAAATCCATACTTTTTTTTTTTCTTTTGACCAACATGAGAGAGGTTCTCCTCTCCTCTCGGTTCCTGTGGTTCAGGTGGAGTGATTTCACACCCCTAGCTTGGGGGGGGGGGGGTGTAGGGAGGGAGAACATGAGCCCATCTTGATTAATAAAGTACTGACTGTTTTTTCAGGGCTGGGTACAAGATCCATGCCAGACCAGGGTTTTTCTTTCTCTCTCGGAAACCACTGGAGAAAGAGAAACATTCTTTCTGCTAAGATTGCCATTTTTGCTAATAAAATATGGTAAGACTGGAACTACTGGTGACTCTATTGCCCATTCCCAAGAGTGGGAATCTGCCTGGAAATGCACTTAAACAGAGTCAAGCCTAGATGCGCGACAGAGGGAAAGACATCTAACAAGATATCCTAAATACTCAGATCCAGTTATGCTTAGTCCTGGGCTTTTCAGTTATGCAGGTCGATCAATTGGTATCATTTTTAATATAGAAACATGGAACAGTTAACATGGAACATTTTTTTCAAGCTATTAAATACATGTTTGTTTTATGAAGATTCGGCTTATATTTGGTTCTTGTACATATATAAATGTTTTTTTCTTCCTTTCCAGTTTAGAATAGAATTCTAAAGTTTTAGATAATTTGACCTTGTATATTTACATAAGCATGTAGAGGGATTAAAACATGTATGTATGTATAAAAATAGAACACCTAAAATAGGAAATGCTAAAAAAAGTAATTTGTAAATCCTAAATTAGAGTTCTCTTTTTATTTGAATAGTAAGAGTTTTTTGTTTTTAGGTTAAAATAGACAAACTGTATTACAAATATCAACATGAAAAAGTTGTGTTCAGGGACACTGCTGCAGAGTCTAAGAAGTATGACATTTAAATATGCTTGTAGGAAATTTAATTATGCTTTCTTTTATTTATGACAATGAATGCTTTCAATCTAGCTGGAACATCTTATTTAAAATAAATGGTTAGACTTAGTAATGAGTCTATATCTATATTTATAAATTTTCTAATTATTTATCATTCCTGAGTCATTAGTAGAATACATTCACATACAAACTCTTATTTTTTTAAAAAAGAGATGGTATTCATCCTAAAAGCAAGACATTCATGTTTACAACATTGTCAACATGATAAATTCACATATTTAAAAGCTTAACTGATTAACAGAGAGCATTCTTATGTCATTTGATATTGTATAGTTCAAATACAGCTACTGCTACTTTTATTGGCCTGTGACATTTAGCATAAGTTGATGTTCAATCACTTATTTGCATGTCTCTTCTTTTAGATGAGCATCAACTAAGTGGATCCACCACTCTATTCACTCCTAAAATGGTAACTCCTTAGAATTAATGTCACAAATAGGTCACAAACCTAGGTAATGACATAAAATATTATATTCTTTAAAGGTTTCCACTTACAAAAACATACAACTAAAGTAGTCTCCAAACATACATTTTAATAAGCCTCATCTATATTGGATGTTGCCAGTATTAACACGACATAAATTTTAGTTCATTTTATTTTTTTAAAGAAATGATTACTATCCTTATAAATTATTTTCTAATTTGTAAGTGAAAAAATATTTCAAGAAAAGTCCTGAAAAAAAACTAAATGAAACAAAGTTTGAAAAAAGCAAACTCTGTTGAGGTCTTTGTCCTACTCCATGTTCAGTCTTGTAAAAGTTCTTTTATCCAGTGACAATCGTTCTTAATTATTATGTAAATTTTTCTTATCATATCAAAGTGTGTGGTGATTCATTTGCAAAGGAATTACATTTGTTTGTTAAAATAGTCACCTTTCATATATGATCAACTGACACTTTCTTAAATTAAATAGACCCTTATCCCAATTCTTATTTCACCAGTGTTCTGCTAGGGGTGAAATGACAGAGCCTCCTAACTGGGACTCCAGCTTTCTGGGATGCTCCATGGCAAAATGAAAAACATATTTACTGACCTCCTGTTGTTTGCCATTGGTTTAGTTGAGCTTTTAAATATAACTACCTTATCCATCAACACATTGATAATGCATTGCTACCTCAAGTTTTTAAAAAATTTAAATAATTTTCAAATGTTTGTCAGTCCTTTTTTCTTTTTTTACCCTAATTATTATCCCCTCAGCAACCTTTGTTTATGTAAATATACAATATGAATTTTCATCAGTTTTCTCACTATAACACCTCACCGAGGGGCTGAGACATGATTTTTTCAGCCTGGCTTTTAAGGTACAAGATCAAATATAGACCTTAGTTTTCAGCCTCATTTCCTATTTTTGCTCCTGTAAAACCTATGGATGTGTTTTCTTTTTTGTGTTAGTATAGGTCCCTCTAGAAGCAGACAATAAGACAGGATTATAGGCACAAGAAACTTATGCAAAGGAGTAGGAGAAGGTGGGGAGAACCTTCAAAACACAACCGATGTGTGAAACTTGTGTGAGGAGTGTGCAGGATTAAAGATGGTGCAGGATGAGTGATGGATTGTAGCTAAATTCCAAGAATGATCTGCTTAGGCGCATCCATGCAAATAGCTAATTTGTGCACTCCCTGAGGGCCTTCGTCAGGATGCACAACCTGGAAAAAGTCTGGAGAAAGTACTCCTTCCCCACCAGTCAATAAATTCTTTCTATCCAGTCTTACATTCTGACCCTTCTGATTGAGCACTTTCTAAATGCAATTCCAGGGCTACCTTCCATGCTCTTGCTGGTACATGCTAGCTAATTCTTACAAGTACATTCAAATATAGTCTTTTTTCTCTCTTATCAACATCCAGCTGGGTAATTCTAGGATTTAACTTTAGTTATGACCCTGAAAGCCAGGAGATGAGGTGGCAATAGGTCCTAGGAAGACACCTGTTGCCTTGTAGAATAGTGGCTTCTGTAGCATCTTCTAACATGTAGAGAAATCTGTAAACCACCTCTGCAAGCTCTGAGGGGTCAATGTGGAGCCGATATCCTCAGGTGCATTCATGTGTCCCTATCCCATATTTCAAGATGCCAGGTTTTCTGAATCAGGGCCCTGAATTTAGGATAACAGATCTGCTTTTTTGAACATTCTAAGGTCTCTGAAACTCTGTGACTCTATTAGGTCTTTGGTCTGCAGCTTAACTAGTTTGCTCTTCCTTTCCAGGAGACAAGGACTTATTATAGTCAACAAGAGTCTTTCTGGCTCTCAGAGTTATTAACTACTTGTTAATGATCCTTGGTGTCTCACCCTCTGTAATGTGTCAATATCAATACAGTCGAGCAGCAACTAGTCAACTCCACCTTCTTTCAAATGCCTGAACCATTATACCTGAAAGGCAAATCATAACCCAGTGAATTATTTAGCAACTAGGCCTTGTGACCCATGTTCAACTCAGAATGGGTGGTTAGTGAGGTATCACCAAATCTCTACCATCTACTGGTTTTCTCAGACCACTCTTGGTACCACTTGCGTTAGTTGGGGTCCACAGAGAAGCAGATGCCAAAAGAGGGTTGCACATACAAAAGATTTACTAGATAAAGAAGCAGTAGAATGTGAGGGCAAGCTTCAGATTGTTACATAGGTTTGACAGCTGTAGTAAAAGAGAGGCAAGGACAGGGAATTAGGTAGGAAGAGTCTCAGACTGCAGCAAAGGTCTAATAAAGATTTGGCCAGGCTAGTAGCAGTCCTTGAGCCAAAATCCACATTGGAGGAGTCTTACATGTTGCTTTGCCATAATCAATCATTGGATGGGAGTAACCCATAGGAGGTGTGTGTAGAATTAGAATGACATAAGATGAACTTAGAGGGACAACAGTTGGGGCCATCAGTCAATCATGTTTCTCATAGCAGGAGATGTAAGCAGTGCATTTTCATTGTCATTACAGTTGTCATTTCCTGAACAAATGGACGACACAGTCATTGCTGACATGAATTTGGGAGTCAGATTGTCTGAGTTCAAATACTTCTGGGCCACCCACTAACTATGGTAACTTGACCAAGTTAATACAATGAGCTTCCACTTTTTTTATATTTCAATTGATAATGGCTTCACTCATGGAGCCGTTGGAGGGATTAAAAGAAATTATTCATGCAAAAGCTGTCATTATTATGATTATGTCCACAGTTCAGTCATTGAAAAAATGTAGCTTTCTTTCTTTTTCTATAATTGAACTTGTTTTCACATTGATTCCTAATCACAGCTGGTGTTAGAAATGAAATCTTAGGTAATTCTGTGTCTTCCTTCGATAGCACAATGATTCTGAGCACCATTTAGAATCAGACTATTGGGATTCAAATACCAACTAGGCCATTTCTAATTGAATGACCTTGGATGAATTACTTACCTTCTCTGTGATCAAGTTCTGTCATCTATAAAATGGTGATAGAGTAATGTAATGGTAAATCTCTCATAATCTGGTTAGGTCTCAAAATTAAGTAAAGATAATGTCTGGTGCTATTAAGTGCTTGATCAAGGATGGCTCTTACCATTCTTATCCTTGGGTTTGAATAGGTCCCATCCTGTTTTTGGTATCTCAATCCTAAGGGTTTAATTATACCTTCCACAGTTAGGATAGGGCAGGGTACAGGGCCTTATTAAAGAACCTTACATCATCTAAGCCCTAGCTTCCTCCTGGGTTATCTTCAATTTTGTTCAGTCTGTGGAATCTTTATGTAGTCTGCATGAGGAAGTCTGTCTGGTTCTTTATTCCTTGTTTATGACATAAACTTTATGCCTTGAATGGTTCAGGGCTTAGTTTCTTTCACTGTAAAAGCCTTGCCTTTTGAGATTTAAAAGCTTTAGTTTTTGAAAATCAAAAGGTTTTTTTTTTTTTTGTATTTTATGACATCCTCTCTCTCCTCTAATGTGAAAGGAAGAATAGAAAAGGGGGCAAAGAGTAAAAGGAAATACATTACAAGAAGCAAATCTTAGTTAATATCTCAAAATACTTTCCCTCTGCAATGTTTCTGTTATGACTTCTCTCTGTTCTTGAAATTCCCTTTTTGCTACCAATTAGACATATATATTCAAGCTGTAGTTTGGATGCTTCTTCTTCGTGGATGCACACTTTAATTACTCTAGTCCGAAATGTTTTTTTTTCTTCTAACTTTATTAATGCCGTTGTTACCACATTCATTTTAAAAGCCTTGTACATGCACTATTTTACTCACTAGACTACATGCTCCTTGTGAACTGGAGATAAACCCTATTCATTTTTGATACTATATTCTCTTCACTATCTAACATGGTGCTTGACACATGGAAGTACTTAAAATTTTTAAACTTATTAATTAAACAAATTACAGGAAGCTGGTTACACCAAAGGATTACAGTTCTGTTTTAATTTCTACCTATGGTTTCATGGTCTTCTGAACAGGCCTTATCTGTTACTATGGATCATTAACATTGATGTAACTAGACACAAGATATTAATCTTTATTTCAGTTAAAAAATATTAAGCACACTATGTGCCAGCCATTTTACAAGATTTAGGAGATGCAAAATTGAATAAGGCTTGCCATCAAAAGTAGAGATTCTTAAAACAAGTGATTGGGTGATGCACATACCTAGCACAGAGCCTGACACATGGCAACCTTGAGAGCTTTGTTGGAGAAGGAATGAATAAAGTACTCTGATAGAGTCATGCATGGGTTGGTTGGGGAGCATAGAGCTAATGCCCTTTGTTTCTCCCAAGAAAGGTTTGAAGGAGGTTGTGACCAAGCTGAGTCTCTGAGGATGAACAGCAGCCAGGCAAAGAAAGAAGCAGTAGAGGGACAGGTTTGGAGCACAAGCAGGAACGTGGTGGTGTTAAACAATAAAATTATGTACTTTATGTAAAGAAAAAATCAGATTTGTTTTTATTTTAGTCAAAACACAATTTCTATGCAATGAGATCATGGTTTAGAGTATAGACTCTGGAACCAGACGGCCTAGGTATAAATATTGGTTCTATCTCTTAATTTGCTCTTTAATCTTTGTTGAGTATTTTGCCCTCTCTGTGCCTAGGCACTCACTCTATAAAACTGGAAATCATGCCTCTTAATGTTGTTATGAACTTCAAATGAAGCAATATAGTTAAAGTGTTCAAAGTGCCTAACAGAGTAAGTGCTCAACAGATTTTAGCTTATGCAGATTAAATGTCATTTTCTTTTTTGCAACTTTTTATAAGAAATAGTTCCCATTTAACATTGCTGAGATCCTTGTTTGCAACCCAGAGATTTTCAGTAAGAAGGCAGTAGGAAGGGTCCATTCTCCTAGGGAACTTAGTAGAATCACTTGGATTATCTTTTAAAATTACATATCCATTTGGCTTTCCTCATGCTCCCCAATTTCAGAAGTGCTTTAGTGAATCACCATCAGTGAGGGGAGTGCAGCATGACATTTTATTCAGGATGTGAGGACAGAGAAATGACTTTGAATTTAACTTTATAGATGTCCTAGGTACAGAATAGATAAAATTCAGTTCTAGATGAAAATAGCTGAAAAATCAGACCTCACGTCTCTTCAGGTTTCGCCAGTTTTTGTGTTCTTGCAAGGACCAGGAAAATATCAATGAGGCACACTTTTTCTCCTCAGCACACTGCAGTATCAACAACTTGTAGTAAGCACGCCATAATCAATCTACTCCTTTGCTTTTATCTGATGAAGATGGTGATTTTTTTGAACATTTTTCTACAAGAGAATATTAAAATGAACAGAAAAAAAGTCTAACATTTGACTCAAAATTGTAATTTTTAAGTTCTGGCAAAGAAATTCCACAATGGTAAACATTACTTTATGCAAGAATGGATTTTGACTTGCCTGTAATTTTCACTTGTGTGAGGAAATAGTTGGGAAGTATGGTGTGGGAATGTAGAGTGGGTTACAATGTTTTTTGGGACTTATACTCATTAAATCAATGTTTCAAACCTGTCATTTTTCAGCTAGATGTATTAGTTATATTTACAAAGAATTTCATTTAGCTAAAAGTGATTAATCATTAAGATTTTATTTCCACATGTTTGACTCCTGATTTATATGATAATTTTGGTTAAAACAAGTCTCAGCTATTCAGTCAAAAATTTTTAATATTAAGCACCCACTATGTGTTAAAAACAGATAGTTGCTTTATTTGCAAAGTGGAATAACTCCTAAAACTAAGATTTAGATGATACAAATATAGTAATCTACTCTCTATTTTATTTGTCAAAACCATATAACTCCAGAAAAGTCTGATTTAAAAAACTGGGATGCTTTTTGACATTGTAGTTTGGTGACTAACATATAGTTAATTAATAAGATATTAAGAGTTAAGCTGTGACTGTAATCATAATGCTATGTTATAATCCAACAATCTAATATAGATGTAACATTTTTATGTGCTACAAATTGCTATGTTCAAACTACTTTTTAAATGAATTTCCCTATATTATAAATAATTATATGTCGTGATGTCCTCTACTAAATAATATTTCGCAGTCTTCAAAATGTAACAATTTTTATGTTTCCTTTCAACCTCATGCAAAACAAATAAAAAGTAGGCTCCATTAGAAGTTATATTGATTTAGGATTTTAACACATAATATGTGCCAAGCATTGTGTTAACAACATGTATTAACTATGTATAATTTAAAATGTCTTAACTCTTCTAATCCTCATAAGAAATCTCTAAAGGAGGAACTTCATTATTCTTATTTTACAGAAGAAGAAACCAAGACAGAGACCAAGTTAACTGCTCATTGGTAGAACAATACTGACATAAAGACATGTTTGATGGCACACTGCCTCACAGAATTTCTCCTTCCTAGCATTGATGAAATCATGCATTTCTTTCATAGGCAATAACCAATACTTGGTTAGGATGTTTGGATACCACATTATTAGAACCTTAATCAATATTTGATTTATTTGAAACTAGTTCCATATATAAGAATGGAAATCTGATAATCAGTTTAGCAAAAAAGTAATTTGTATATGTACAGCAAATGAAAGATATCTCTAACAATTATTGGGAATGCATTAGTTTATATCTGGACAGCGTGTGGTCCAGATCTTCTCATCTTTCAGTCTTATTTCCTTGTCTTCCTTAAGAACCTGCATTGTCCTTGCAGATCCTGCTGGCTGAGCAGGCTGTCATTTCTTGGACAGTCTTCCAAACTGGCAGACATGCTTTTCCAAGGCTCTCACAGTTGTTATGAGTTTTGTGGGAGATTTACAGATTCCTTCTGCAGATATCTCATTTTCCTGCTGATACAACTGCCCGCGTTCCTTGCAGTAAATCCTTATTATCTCACTTTATTTCTCCATTTTCTCCTTCCTTTCTAATCATGCCGCTGCTTCTTCTCTCCGCCTATCACTAAAACTCACTTCTCTTTATCCTTGTGCTGTTGGCATTCTCATTTAGAAATCATTCTCGTTTTATCCACTTGTTTATTTGTGGTCATATGCAGGCCTTTCTAATTTTTTGCATCTTTCTTCCACAAACATTACCATTTTGTCAGAAAAGACCACCTTCTGAGTAAAACCACCAGGAATATATTTCTCCCCCAGGAAATATGACAAAACCTTTCTCTCCAGAGCTGCCTGTTCTTTCCCTTTAAAGCATTTCTCTGCTGAAGCAGCTAAGTGGCTGCACAACATAATCCTGTATAAAGCTGGCAGAAATGCTATTTCAGAGAATTTGTGTTTAACTCTTTACTGTCCATTTTGTATGAGTTACAAAGGCATGCGAATAATCATTCAATGCATTTCCACTCAAAATACACATTTTAAGCAATTAGAATCCGTCAGCCCCTTTAGACCCTGCATTATATTTTCCTTTGTTGTTCCACCGTGCTCTGCTCCCACCCCCACCAAAGCTAACTATATGGATCACATCAACAGATTGCATTTCCCCTGGCTTCTGGGTTGGGTTCAGAATGTGGGGAGACACTAGCAGAGAAAGAGGACACTGAAGAAAAGTACTTATTACCTTAGTTCTTTCCCTGTGGTGTTTGATTCAGGCTGTTGGCATCCCTGTAGAAAAGGCCACAGCTACGAAAGTCCCTCTCCATGTAACTATCCTCTGTGATCTGTAATTACTCCCTCCCCTTATCCCTTCAGCATGACTTTCCTCTATCTTAGCTTCAAAGTTCTGACTTATGCATTATTGATATCCCAAATTCTTGCCACAACCCTTGAAATAAGTCTCATTTTTAAATACTCCTCAAATCACAAACTTCGAGTGTAGCATTTGTCTTCTGAACTGACTGATACAGACTTTGAGTAGGAGTTGGAATTAGATACAGGTGTTGTCTTTAAGGAACCTGAACTGTAGAAATGGAGTCAACCACATTAGCACGTAAATGGATTATAAATTAAAAGACATGTGATAGAAGCAGACATAAGATACAGAGAGGTCACACAAGTGACAGCGATTGGTTCTATCTGGGAAGAGGGTATTAGCAGGCTTTCTGGAGTAATGCTTGAGTGATGCCTGGAAAGATGAATTGGTTATCAATGGGTCGATGACAAGACTGATCTGGGGCTTGGGCAGAAAGGCCATCCTCAGATGAGAGGACAGAACTGGTGAAGCAAGAAAGCCTGGAACATTATCGTGTGTGTAGACAACTGCGAACTCATGATAGCCAGAGCTTACTGTAGGAGAAAGAGCACGCAAGCCCAGGAAAGCCAGCAGATCTCAGAAGGTCTACTATGTTACACTAAGGAATTTGGACCTCATTCCGTATGTCAAAGGAGAGAAGTTGGTACACTAAATAGTAGAAAAAGAAGGTTTGTTTTTAGATGGAGTACTTTGGTGACATTTGAAGGAGAATAAGACTGAAGACATAGGAAAGAACAAAAACACAAAGGAAGGGGCAAGAGACTGATTAAAGAAATGACAACATGAAGAGAGAGTAAAGGGGCACAACTGATGACACTGGGATGGTGCCTAGTTTCTGGCTTGGTGATTGGTTAACGTTGTTTCATGAGACTTGCAGTGCAAGAGAAGGATGCTTTGTGATAAAACAATAAGAAAACGCAGTTCACTTTAGGGTTAAAGGTTTTTTGGCATACTCACATGTAGAAACTGGAGTTCAAAAAAGAGCTCTAGACTGACAATATAGTTTTGAGCACCACTGCAAAATAAATGTAGTTGCCACTACTGAAATGTTTGAGACTACTTAGCAAGGGTGATTCACTTAATAAGAAAAGGACAAGGATAGTACCAGCAAAATTTAGGTAATGATTTAGAAAAATAGTTGTTTAGTATTCAGAGTATGCTAAGCATTTCGATAGCTATTTTCTCGTATGTTTGAGCTATGTACCATATAGCTAGGCTATAGACATCCCATTTTTCTAATTTCACAAATGAAGATACTCTGGCTTGGAGAGTTAAGCTAAGGTGACAAGACCATTTATCAGTAAAAATGAGGCTAGAATTCAAATCTTTTAACTTTTTCTAGTACATCATATGGCCTTCTCCCTGCTTTCTTTTAGCAATGCTCATGAACACAGGGCAAGGAATTAGGAATAGGAAAAAAAATTAGACAAAGAACACTTGGGATCCATTAAAAATGATTCTAATGATAGAAATGTCTGTCTATATAACGTGCCTTCATGCAAACTTTTTATTTTAAGGAATGTAACTTTATTTATTTTACATGTTTGGATACTGCTTCAAATTTTATTTGTTTAGCTTTTTTATGCTTTAATTTTCTTAACCTAAACCTACTTTGTCCTTTCTCTACTCACCCTGACTGTCATTGGGGTATTTGCTCACTATCATTTGACTCTTGCACATATGTGGCACATATTACTGAGTTAAAAGAACCAGAGCTCTAAAGAATAGTGTCTCCTTTCAGAACTGCCACAATTTTCCCTTACAGTTCAGTATTACACAGGGGATTAGATCTTGAATCTAATTTGGAAACAAGAAAAGGCATTTGCACCAGGTTCCTGCTTCACACTTTCGTTGTAGTTTTCTGAATCATAATCTAAGGCAATGAATTAGAAATGTCTTATAAAGGAAAATGCAAAGATAAGAGGCCTTAGATTAATGTTAATGCTATGCATTATGCATCATGACCCACAAACTAGAATATCCTTACTAGATAGATGCTACCGTGGGATAATAATTTATAGCTGAATTTCAGAGGAACCATTGGAGACATTCGTGATTTACTAAAGGAAGAGTTAATCAGAAAAGCCCTTCTATATATCCTAATGCCAATTTCTGAATCTTTTGCTAAAGCCTTAAATTTGGCTTTAAAGAAACAGATTGAATAAAAGTAGACTCATCATGTGGGCCTACTTCACTCTGCAGGTGAAAAGAAATAAACCCAACAGAATGCTTCCATCATCAAATTCGATAGATTTGGTGAGAAAGGATAAGGAAGCTCTTTTCCAATTTCTTCTATTTGTTTAGCGAAATAGAAAACACAGTTATTGGAGAGACAAAGAGTGAGGAGTTGGTGATTGGAAGAGTAAGGAGGGAAAAACACAGATAAGTAGAAGTTTAGGAGAACAGGAAGGTAAATTGAATGGAGAAATGTTGAGGCTTAAGAGGTTGGGGTGCAAGTTTACTTGAAGCTTGTGGTCATTGATTAAGTAAAACCTGTCAACATGGTTGTGAGTTTTCCTCCATCCATGTTCACCCGAGGAGTATAATCTAATGGAAATTGAGAGTTAGATTTAGCAGGAAAGAATTGTGAAGAGATAGAAGGGGCAAGGAAGCTATGTTCATGTAATGCAGTGATTATAATAATGTAACATGGAATTTAAGTTAGTTAAAGGAAAAGAGAATATGATAGGATCATGGGGAGTAAAAACCAGGATATTCAGTAGACTAAATTGATGATGAATTCAAAGAACTGTTGAAATGGGGCTATCTTATGGCATGAGGTGGATTGGAAAAATAATTACCTTGAAATTTAATATTACTGAATGAGAAATTATTTTAAAAAATAGCAAAATTCTAAATGTTAAAAGTTTTTCTGAGATCATCACAGTAAGAGTATAAGGACAGACATAAGGGATATTCCCACCCCCTCTTTTTTTTTTTTTTTGGTAGACATCTGGTAACCTAGTTTAAAATACATATTTAAACAGTAGTCTCTTGATTATCTGCTAAACAATGTGAGTATGTTTCATGCATATAAATGCATGAACATCTCACAGTTAGATTTTAATTGATTTGTACATAGTAAACCTATCTCATAAAGTAAGACTAAGGCATGCTAAATGTCTATTTAAAATGTTTTAATTTTCAAAAGGTAATAGCTAAGAAGTTATTTTAGTTATATAATTCAATATATTGTAATTTCTTGGCAAGTTGCCTTATAATTTATATTTTCTCCTAGGAAAGAATTATTCTGAGAATGCCAATGGTATGAGCTTTCTGAAAAATTTTACTAAGTTAAAATTTTTAAAATGCAAAGGCTCTGATAAATTTTGTGAAAATAATTTCAAGACAGTGTATACCAATTAAACTCCTGTTAGTTTCTCTGTGTACTACATCTTCATCTCAATATTGGATTTTACTATTTTATTATTTACTAATTTTACAATTAAATAATGTCTCATAGACATTTTAATTGGAATTTATTTTGTTACTAGTATGATAAAAATCTTTCTCTAATTTTAGTTTCTTGTATTTAGTTTCGTAGCTATCAATTCATACCTTTTGTCTCTTTTTCTGAGCTCTTGGTCTATGTCTTAACAGCTCGTAAAACCTTTTACAATATAATATTAGTCTTTTAAATTTCTTTGTTCATTTGTTTTTAAATATCATTCAGAGTTTTTGACATACTCATTTTAATTTATATGTAGTCATTCAAATGCCATAAGAACTGTATACAATAATTATTATTATTCCCATTTTTCATGTGAGAAAATAGAGATTCAGACAGGTGGAATGATATGCTCTAAGTCTCACATAGTAAAGTTTTAATGCAGGTCTGTCTGGCCTCAGAACGCATTCATTTTCCAATATTACACTGTACCTGGACACACAAAGATTGATAATGAGAAAGTTTTAATATGAGACATGTAAGAAGGGAATAGAGGGAAAGCATAGTGAAGAAGGACCATATTTGGGAAGTATAAGTACAATTACAACAAAAGGTAAAGAAAATGATCTATGGAACAAAGGACAGTGATGAGTTGACAATTACTCCAAGATTTCCTGTGTGACTGGCTGCTGATATAGTGGCATTACCCAGTGTGACAAAGAAACCAGGCACAGAGCTCTGTCACTGCAAGATGATAAGCTGAATTGTCTTCTCCACATTTCATTTCTGTTAGTGTCAGTACATTCAGTTTGAAATGCCTAGTACAGAAAACTCTCACAGAGTTGGGTGGAGAAGCCAACTCCACAGCTAGACAAGTAGATTTGGACAGGTTTTCTATGAACAGACGGAAACAAACAACGTGCTCAATGTTTAGTGCATGGCAAGAACAGGACACCTATTAATTTCCAGAGAGAACTCCATGGAAGAAGTATAAGAAGGAAGAGGTAAGCTGAGCAAGGAGGAAGGAGAGTTTCTGCTACAACACAGTATGTAGGTTCCTGAAAAACCCTGTTCCATCACATTTCCGGATGACAGCAGGGTGTATGAGGGGATAGGTTTGGGGTAGACCACTTTAAACTTTCATTGTTTTGCAAAACTAAGAAAATTTGAAAATTTGTAATACATGCACTAACAAAAACCAATAACAATCCTAATAAAAACACTAGCACGGTTTAAAAGATGTGGAAGTTTCTTATACATGAAAAACTACTAGCGTAAAAGAAATGTACACAGCAGAAAATAGACAAAGGAAGGTTTATGGAAACCTTTTAACAACAGGTCGAGGTAGCTGAGCTTTGGAGATAAGGGGAAAATGCACAACTATCAGAGACATCATGCAATATATTTATATTTCTAGCATGTGGCCAGACTGAGCTAAGAGCAAGAGCTGGGATGAATGATCATCATGCTCAGGATGACACCCCATTACATTCTTGTGGGGTTCAGCTGTGTGAGAACTTGGAGGAAAAAATAGTAACACGCTAAAGAAAAAACTGTGCAAGAACCAATGTAACTTCTATGTTATACTGACATTGTTCTCTTATTTGCAAATCAGAATTAGAGCAAACTGTGTTTCAGAATTCCAGGCTATGGAAGGGCCACTTCATAATACAAATTAGTCCTCCCATCCCTGATACTCTTTTATTTGCTGTGTAATTTTCCCTTTTGGCATTTACCACAATTAATATCATTTTCCCCCTCTACACTAAGCTCTATGAGGGCAGGGAGTCTAATTAGTTTGTTTACTACTATATCCACTTTGTCTAGAATAGTGTCTGGCATATATGGTATCAATAAATATTTGTGAATTGGCTGAATACAAGAATATATTTAGTAAATACAACAATGAACAAGTCACAGGCCCACTTTTTGAGAAGATAACTAGTTTGATCTAGTGGATAGACAAATAAGTAAGCTAATGGCAAAGGATACTTGAAAATATAGTTTAGCTCTGTGAACAGCTGAAAAATAAATGGGATTTAATGACCATATTAAATCTTTCATGCATGGGAGGAGAAGAATTAAACTTGATAAGATTGGAGAGTAGAACTAGGACCCGTTTATGAAGGATGTTTTATTCCATGTTTAGACTTTATCCAAAGAAAATGCAGTACTAGAGAAAAAATTTTGAGTTGAAATGTAACAATATCATATTTAGACTTTGAGTAGACAACTTTGTATGAAACCGTGAAGAATGGATTGGATAGAAGCAGCTTAAAGCTGGAGAGTAATTCAGATTCTAGTCTAGACCATGGTGGCCTGGACATGGGTAGTGGCAGTGAAGTTGATTTCAGAACTAATAAAGAAACATTATAATAGGGCTTTTCCAGGTGTGTGGGTGACCATGAGAAAGAGAGAGAAGTCATTAGTGTATAGATTGAACCAGCTGGACAGATAATGATAATAGTATTGTTAAGACAGGTAGCAAATAGAGGTAGATTGAGAAATGAAGATATAGATGATAAACTCAGTGAGAATTAAACTCTTTGATGGCTGTTAGTACATTGCATTCCTCAATTTCTAGTTCCTATGTTGTACTTATTACAGAGCTCAATGGATAAATGTTTATTATTAATCCAAATGTAGTGATTCATTTACTCAGATCTGATTGGCTATTTGGAATTAAAATTTCAGTGGTGTTGGGAAAAAAGTGTACTAGAGAGTATCTAGAAAAGGTTTTGCCACAGGGAATTTAATACACATACTGTGGAAATTGGGTTAAAGCCCACTATCTTTACTTTATCTTTTGTTATATTCAATTTTCTAATAATATTTTTCATAGCCTTAGAAAGCAAGTTCAGAAACATCTGTTATATCTTTTTGGAGGCCTGTTTGGGATTCTTCCTTACAATATGTTTCCAGCATTTTCCATATTTATATATATGAAACAATGGGAACATATTGCCATATATTTATTTATATGTAGTTACATATATATAGTCATTTCCTGAAATTACATTTCTAAATATTTCTGAATCTATCAGAAAGTTATATAGTTATTTTCTGAAATGGTATTTCTGAGTATTTCTGAATCTATCAGAAAGTCATTTCCTGATAGTGAGTTTAACTAAGGAAGCAAAGAGGTTCTATCACATATAAAGATTAATTACAAATGAAACCATGTCTAAAAAAGTTAGGTTCACCCAACAGAAGACATCCTGAGGACTAAGCAGTTATCTGGTAAATTCATGTAGGTAATTAGCCAGATGATAATGTCTCCTTGTTGCTACTAAACTCACTTTATTTGATGCAAAGCTAGTCCAGAGTAGCTAGTTAATACCAGTTATTTTTGCTGGAATTATCCTGGCTGA
Source organism: Eonycteris spelaea (assembly GCA_003508835.1). Lineage (NCBI taxonomy): Eukaryota > Metazoa > Chordata > Mammalia > Chiroptera > Pteropodidae > Eonycteris > Eonycteris spelaea. The sequence goes on from PUFA01000062.1 coordinate 8,552,591, forward strand.
TGAAAAAAAATATATATATATATAAATATTATATATTTTATAATATATATATTGTAAAAATACATATTATATATATTACATATATATTTATATATTTTTAAAATATACATATATATATACATATATATATATTTTTTACACTAAAGACCATCCCTAATGAACTAACCTGCTTTCCGTTTAATTTTGACTGCCCACAGTACACACATGAGGTCCTATGGCCTCGTTAATGGAGGTTAGAGAAAAATAAACCACGGGAAATCTTGCCTAAGGAACAATTACATAAGCGGCACATACACATTTGGTGCATCGCTTGACACTTGACAACCTGTTTCCAGGTCTTGTATCGGTTTACTTGCCTTCTCCCCAACTAACACAGCCCTTCGTAAAGTTAATGAGGTACTATGTATAAAGCTCTGTGAACCAAAAGAGGAAAGGGATTATCTAGCTATAAGGAGATATGATAGAGAAACCGAGCATGATGAATGAGAGTTTGCTAGAAGGATCCTGACTGGATTCATCTTGAAATTTAAACTATCAAAATCATTATTTTTATGAAGAAAAGAATATTGGAGAAATGGTCTATTCCACACTTTGTAAGTCAATTTCTTCCCTCCAGGTTTTCTTAGCCGCAGACTGGCAAGATGACTAAAAAGAAGGATTTTTTGTTGTTGTTCTAAGAGAGCTGTGCCATTTTCAGTCCACATGGGAAAACAGTTCTTCAGTCATAGTGCAGCTGCTCTTGCCTTGTGTGTGGTTCCTGGAAAAACAGGGAAGTTTTAGCTGTAAAACCAAATGATACTGTTTTGTTTGGTGACAATGTGATTATGTTTGCACCACTCACACCTAGGTCTGCATCTGATTTTTATGAGTAAAAGTCAGTAAAAGTACACACCACCTTCCCTTGTCTTGCTGATTACATTAATATTTAGTTTTTAGCTTCATTTGATGAAAGTGGCTTTTTTTTTTAATATGGCTTTTAAAGAAGAGCTGATCACATCATCATATGCAAGACTGGACAATGTGTGTGACTTTCACACACAAAAAATGCTATAATGATTTTTCTCTATTATATTTTCAGCACATGGAAAGAAATCTCAAATTGTAGAATAACTTAGGGGTAAAGGGAGACAGGCAGCAGGAGAATATGACCATTACAAATGGGCTTATATTTGATATGATCCTCAACAGATTTGTGCCAGGAATTTAAACTGAGCATGCTCTATGGAAGCATAGCATTCAGTAATGGGAACATGTTTTACTGTAATATTTTTTAGCCTCCTATGAGCACATTCATTGGTGTGGTTACATTGTAGAAATGATTCAGAATACCCTAGAACTACAGCTTTCTGTTTCTGCATGGAATTCATCATTTTAAGCAAATGCTTTTTTATTCTCTAATGTGTGTAGAATCCTGTGTAGTCTGGGGAGATAGAATTTGTTTCTGTCTTCACAGGAATTATAGTCCAGTTGGTGGGCAAAATGTTAGACTAACATTAAATGTTAAACGAAAACACTAATTGCCATATTCTAAAGACCAACTTAATGGCGATAGATACCAAATAACTATCTTCTATCCTATTCTGATGATGAATAATGGCTGATTGGAGCACTGTGTTGAGATTATGAAAATAATCCTGAGTTGTTAGAAAAAAGAAAAAGAAAGAAAGGGTCTTGATTACTTTTTGATGTCTGACCATAATGAAGAAAGAGATGTAGAGGCCTATCCATGTATGAAAACTATGAGTTACACATTTTAGAATATCTGAAACTTTAAGAAACATTTATTTTTTTCATTTTATTACTTCAAGTACTGAGTACTAAGCTATGTGATAGGTGCTTTGGAGTAAAATATACACCATAATTGCCTTAATTGCTTCATGGGCTTGTGCTTGTCATTTTTTGTGTGTGTTTAAAATTGACTTGAATTTGAATTTTGGTAAAAGGCGTTCTCAAATTATTTTCCACATTTAATATGGGGAGAAAAACACACATATTCTCACACTGGATGACAAATTCCAGTGAAGGCCACCATAGTATATTTATGTGTGGATATCTGGGGGTGTTCTGGGGTAGAATAAGGAGAACAATTTGATAAAAAGTGATTTGATTGAAGGCAAAAAGGCAGAAAAATGTGAATGATATGCAGAGACAAATGAATTGGAGCAGAGAATTCATGTAAATAAGTCTTAAAAGTTGGGATTAAAATATTAGTTACATTACAGAAATCAGAAGTTCTTGAACTCTAGGTAATCTGGGCATTTGCTTTACCTTGTGAGCTGTAGAGAAATATTAAAATTATTTGAGCAGAGGAGCCATGTAGGCAAAGCCAGACTCTTAATCTTATCAGGTCCTATAAAGGAGGTGAAGTATCCTAAACATTGTAAATAAATATAATTTATTGACTGACGACTGCAGAATTTTGCATTTCCAAGTTTTTACTACATGCAGTCATAAGTTTTGATAAACTAAATATTACCTGGGTATATATACATCTCTGTTATGATGAATTATATTAAAATTAAATTTCACTACAGAGAAATATTATTAGTGCTATGGACTTTTTGATAACTGTCATAATTTGGGATTATCTATAATATGCACCATTTGGGTTAGAACTGAAATTTCTAAATGTTCCTTGAAACTCCTCTTCATAGGTACTTCAGGAAATTTCCTAAAATTCAATTAGAATTTTATGGATTCTGGCTGCAAATATTATATAGAATCATTTTTCAAAACAGTTTTATTTATTTTTAACACTCCTTAGTAGTTTGTAACCTATTATAATATATATGAACTTATAATTTACATGCCTGCTTTGTTTACTTAATGCATACTAGTGCTTTTTAATAAAATTTCATTTGAAAAAGTATTCGTTTTGCAGCCAAAGGCATTTGGAAATCATTGAAGTTAAACAGGATTCTAGGCTGAATTACCAGTCCTTTATTACATATGCACATTTATGTACTTCTGTTGTTCATTCAACAAATCTTGCTTGAAAGCCCGCAAGCTACTTTTTTAGGCTCTCTTGTCAGCTGGCTTCTAGGTTCTGCCAATGGAAGGTATTAGTAGGAGTTTGAAAAGCAAAAGGGGAAAAAAGGGGGCTGACCCTACGCATTCCCAGCAGCAGAAGATGCCTCCCAGAATGAGGCTGCAGCACCTCCAGTAGGGTTAGTACTAGCACATGCGCCTGGGTCTTTCTTCAGATGTGGGGCAGTCCCAACAGTGTCTTCAGCTTTCAGAGTTCAGCCTGGGCTAGTAGCGGCTCCCTACTCTCTAGGATTTTCTTGTTCTCATTGTCTTACCAGCCCCAACTTCCTTCAAATGACATTCTGACATTACATTTCTCTCTCCTAGAAATATGTTGAGCGGCTTCTCTTTTTCGATTGGACATTGACTGATTGACTAATGATGTGTCAGATCAAGACTGTATTGGAGTTATTGATGAGTCAACGTGAAAACCGGACCTCATAGAACTAGAAGATACATTGAACTACCTATATAATACTTTAAATATTGTTTGCAGGTCATTCTCTTCCATTATATATAAACTCTATGTGGGCATGAAATCCCATTAATCCTTTTATTTGACTGTCACACTGACTGAGCTTAAAGATACCCAATGAAAGTTTTCCTAGTTGGACCCATGGAGGTATAAAGGAAGACTATGGGGTCAGTATTTTTAAAAAGTTTCTAATTTCGTACAGAGGCAACCCATTTACCTTATACTTCTCTTTCCTCTAATCTTCTTCCTTGTATTTGTGATCTATTTAGGCAAACATTGCATTCTTATGGCCAACATATTGAGATAAAGGGAAAAGAAATGAAAAGAAGAGAACTAAGTCAGGAAAAAAAAACATATTTTAAATTTCTATATAAGATATTGCTATCTCATTGGAAGAAAGCACAAAACTTGTGGAGCAAAGCTTTGTTTCTTCAGATTTGCACAAAATGTCAAGATATAAGGCTGCCCTTTTATGATATGAGCTCAGACTCTTCCTATATAATGGTTCGATGCTTTGTTTTGAATTATCTCTAATCGCAGGTAGAAGCAAAAATGGTTGAATATTATTTTAATTTGGCTGGGTGGTGAAATTTACATCAATAATGTTAACTGTAAAATAAAGATTTGATTATTTTAACTACTATGTTAGAGAATCTAGTCCTAACAAAGGAAAAACATTTGTTTTCTTGGCTACATGGACAGAACCATTAAAAATTCCAACAGTTATTTCTCATTGTGTTCTTGCTATTATAAAAGTAATAGATATCTAATGAGGATAAGGATGTTATGCAATGTAATTCTTAAATGTATCTCCCATGATAGATATAATTGTGGTTACTCGTCAAAAAAGAAATACCCAAAAAGATGATGCAAATTTATTAAGGTTTTTTTTTCTCCCCCAACTATGGAGGTAAGAATATTAAAGAAAAATACTATAATTTTTTCTTCTTGTCATAAATATTTTTATTCCTATGCTCATTTTTACCACACATTTTGTTATTGTTCTTGTTGTATTTTGCTTGGTTTAGCTTTAGAAGCCAATATATTGATCAGTCACCTTCAGAAATTATTTTATTTTACCCTGACTTTACCTTTAGTGAAATTTCTTAACAACAGTATTCTTATTGAGCCAGTTTAGAAGCAAACAGTTCAACACTATTGCCTAGTTGGTTGTTTCTCTCCTCCTCCCCACCTTAAAAAATGTTAAAAGTCTTCATTTATAAAACTCCATCATAATTCCTTCCTTTTGCTGAAAGCTTATAACCCCTGCTTCACAACATTACACCTCCCTGGGAGATGCAGAAAACACATAGATTGTTTGTTTTCACGAATCTCTAATTGAAGGGTTGAGAGAGGGAGGAATCGGAGGGGGAGGGACTTTTAGACAGATTAAACTGCTGGGGATTTCTCATGCTAGATTATAACTGTTTGTGTTATATACCCAGTTGAAAATTGAGCTGGCTGGCTTGTTTCTCCATACTGGATGAGGGAGGGAAAAAAAAAATGACTTTAGTGGTACAACACGTTATAAACATTTACATTTTACTTACTTATGGATTCTGGCGCTATTTTAAATTAAGTTAGTACGTAGAATTCCATTTCCTCAACAAAGGAGTCAAAGAGTAGTTTGGTTTCTTATACTTTAACTTTTCTTTTTCTTCTAATATTTCTGATGTAAGTTACTGATCACATAACATATATCCATGGGTTAGCATCTATAAAAGAAAATAAGCATGCAAGAAAAACTGCCTCAGAAAAGAGATATCTTATATATTGTCTAGGAAATTTTGCCAATGAGCTTAATAAGCTCAATTCCTACTAAATTATTAAAAAAATATATTCAGCAAATAATGAGAAAAGTGGTATTTCTTGAAAAGATTATGTACTTTTTTCCCTTAACAATTACTTCAACACTATCGTAAATTAAGCTTAAGCAGATGGGATATTTTTTAAAGGTAGCCTCCTAATGACCTGAGGGTTCCCAGCTTTGTGCTTCCTTTTTGATGTTTCCAGCATCCAGCCCTGCATCCTTGATTGTATGTTACAGCCTTGCACACAATCCAGAGAAGGCCAGACAAGCAGTCAGGGTGGTTGCAGAGGGCTGTCAGGTGGATTGCGCTGTGCTAAATGAACTGTGCAGAAAAAGAAGAAAAGAAAAAGAAGCACACACAAAAGTTATATGCCAGTTCCTCAACCTTTGGTAGGGTGACAACCTCACAAAGCAATGGAACTGAAAGTGGCCAAAGTGAGCTTCTTGGGTGAGACCTCTCTTCCTGCCACACCTCTCCGGGATTTGAACCCAGCCTTGCTGTATGAAGAGCCAGATGAATGTATGTATGGGTTACAGGCCACCTCCCTCTTCCTCATTCATACTAATGATACCACTGCTACTAATAATGACGAAGCACTTTAGCCTGTTGTTTCTGTAAGCGCACTCTGTACATTGAGCTGAAACAGCTTCCTCTGAGCACTAACCTGAAAACAAAGAGAAAAATAAGAATCAAGAGACTGGCTCTGTGTCCCTGTACTCTGCTCAGAACTGAGCTGCTCTGCTCTGAGCTCAGGCTGCGGGGCTACTGAAGGAGAGAGGACATTCATTCTGAAGGGTGGGTAGCATGAAACTTTAATAAACCACTTTCTTGCCCACTTTTATCTCCAACTAACTATATAGATAAAAGAACGAATAATGACGTGACATAATTGTATGATGGTGATAAAATTAATTTGTGCAGTTATCCAAAAATAATCACTCGAGCAATAATTTTAGTGTGAATAAATTACATGAAAAAGGCCTATATACAAATGAGTTCTCATCTAATATGGGAAAAATGACTTTGCTTTTCATATATTATGACTGTTTTTTTCTCTTTTATTTATAGTAAAGAAAATAAACACCATTAGGTTATAGAACTCAGAGCTTTCTAAATTTCTTTCTAATTTGATACCTTTCTCCAAATAACATATCTTTAGCCTTAACATATACTACCTTCCTTCAAATTCTAAATGGAAGTTAAAAATAACATTTCACTCCTTAAAGCTTTAAATTTAATCTTGTTTCTAATCAGCATTCTGGATTGACTATACAAGGTTACACAGACCTGACTGATTTATGAATATAATTTTTGTTTTAATTGAAACAGCAACATTTAGGTTCCACCTTAACAGTGCACCTTAAAAGATTATCTCGGTTATTTCACAGGCACCGAGCCGGCACTAATAGTCCAAGGCAGATATTGAAAAGCAGCACAGGGCCAGGCAGATCTATTAGAAATTCCCATCCACGCGCCTCATACATATTGATTTCTGACACCAAGCAGCAGTGAAAGCCCCCGTGGGAATAATATATTTAGCAGGGTTCGCTGTGAGGAGGTCACAGAGTGCATACAGATTAGCTTCAGAGGACCAAGGCACAGTGTTGGAGCCAAATGCTAGATTTTATATCATTTTAATCTGAACTTTTATAATCCTTTTAGTTCTTCTTTCTCTGGATGGCAGAGAGAAGGCTCCTTCACATGTATCATGCATCCTTTCTTTATTCCTCCTATAAATGTGCAAATGCCGTTGTAATGGGGAGGAACGTTCCTTCAGCATAAACAGCAGTGCCCCAACAAGATTTGCTTTTATAAACGGTGGTCAATTCAGATGAAGACATCTTTATTTTAAGATTTCTTTCCATGGGGGAGGGAAAATCACAAATTCCTACCTTCGGTTTTAAGATAGAAGCATAAAACGTACTCTATTACAAGAACCATTTCTCCCCTCCCCCCATCTCTGACACTGGGGCTTAATTGAACAAAAGTTGCGTTTATACTGTTACGTCTAGGAAAACAAAATCTAAACATTTTTTTAATTACCTTTCTGATGGGTAGGGGTTGCCTGCTCATTATGCAAAGGAGTGTTGTGACTGTATCAGATAAAGGTGTCAGATGAGAGTCAAACAGGCATTTTGGAGACTGGAGAGATGCCAGCAGTGCGAAAGGAAAGGTTAGAGTGGACACACTTTGACAGCAGGGTGAAATACATTCAGACAACAAAGGGAAAGAGGAGGTTTCATTCAACAGACACAAAGGCTCATTGTCTTCCTCTAGACTGCATTTAAATTTTAGGTGTTCTATATAAAGTTCCCATGATTACTAATAACCAGGAAAAAATAACTACATCTGTGAAGTGCCTTTGAATCTGACTATTTTCTCTGGCATTCCAAATAAGCATAAAAGACTAAAAAAAAAACAGTGTAAGGATCAGCAATCAAAACTTATCCTTTAAAATATAACAGTAATTACAACAAGGAAAAGGTGAATTTGAGTTTTGTTTTTATTAATAAAGATTTGTTTTACCAATAAAGAATCATTAAAGTATCCATTTAAGACCTAAAATTTTGTCAGAATATCTAAAGTATGTCAAACATTCATTCGGATTTCATTATCAGGCCTGCCTTCAATGGTATACATTAACTTTTATTTTTATTTTCTAATATATTCAAGCTAAACAAGAGCCAATAAAAGAGAGCCATTAAGTTTAGAGGAGAAAAAGGATAAAACCTCAAACACAATTTAAAAACTTGAGAAATTGTCTGAAGATCCACTTTGAGCAAATGACCCCTGTCAAAAATGTTTGACTGTATGGCTACCTAAAAAACAGACTTTAAGCATACACTGTTTTTCCTTCCTATTTTGGCTCCTTTGTGGAACTCCAAGTGTGCTGAAAGTTAGAACAAACAATAGTTCTTCTTAGCAACTGGAAAGAGCATAGGATTAAGAAGTACCAGAATAATCTAAGAGCCTTTCACTCAGTTCACTACGGTTTGGTTTGAGGAAACAGTACCAAAACACTCAGATTTAAGGAGGCAGGTGCAGAAAACCTAGTGGCAACTGGCTCAGCTGGCTAGTTGACAAAACCAAAGAAATGGAACTCTGTAGAAATAAGAAGTTCCTTCCATTAAAAAAAGGAGAGTATGTGTATCTGTATGTGTTCACTCTCATAAACTTGGTTTAATAGAATATTTGGTATAATTAGTCATGCTTGCAGGCACTGATCATAGAGTATGTGATGACCAATGAGAGAAAAGCCCAAGATGGAGTTTGACCAGAAATTGAATCATGCCTTCGGTCAAGTCTTCCTCTTCCCTGGTAGAGGTGACTTCTCCCTTATTTGGGGGCCCTTTGCATTCTGTACCAACTTTTATAATAAATGACTAGCAGGTTCTGTGTATGCTCTTTGGCTGAGGGAGATATCTTCTGGTTTGAAAAGGAGCATGGCTGGTCTTGATCCTAGGAGACGGGAATAAACAGGGACACACTAAGGACTGGATGCAAATCTATCAAGAAAGCTAGAGAACTATGTGGGAGCACACTCCTTTATCATGGCTCTTGGTAGAAATCTTGCGCAACAGACGGCAAGGAGACCTTGAATATAATATCATCCACTTTTCCCAGTTGGCAGTATATTTCTTAATTTCCTTGTGCATAGATGTTAGTCAATAAATATTAGCTGACTTGAATAAATTATATTAGCTAGAAGTTATACCTGGGGGACAGAGACCAGCAAATATTGGCAAAGAGCAAAAACAAGACAAAACAAAAAAAGGCAAGTCATTCATCCAGCAAGCAGTTCTGTCTTCAAGGTGTCCAGCATTCTGCCTCACTACTTCTTGTTGAACTGACCCTGTGTCTGTGTTAGGTAGACAGTCTGAGACTGATTAAGTTGTTCATTTTTGCTTGAGGGGGAGGGGAAAATTCTTTCCCTCTCAGAAACAAGCTAACATTAGTACAGGGCAAGGCAAGTACAAGTATTGATGGTTGATCTCCTGAATTTGACTGGAGTTCCACTGCCCAGGTGCCCGTTAACAATTTACACTCCATTTTTCACCCTGAGCACACACTACATATCTCTCTGCCATATAATCCCATCTGGCACCAACTCTGCTACCTATATGTCCTGATGAAAGTTTAAAAATGGCACATTACATTTATTCCACTCGCAAGTCTGAGCTTGTTTTTGAAGGTGAATCGTGTATGGGGGAGGTTACCTGTTAAATTTCTAGTAACGACAACAAAAGAATTACCTAAAAAAAAAACACAAAACCTTTATGCATCCTCCTTCTACTGGATAAATAAAACTTCCTCCTATTGTAAAGCCATCATTATGTTGTATTTTTTTTAAAAAATATATTATTATAACTGTTGATAAAACTGCCAGTAGGTTAAGGCTAATGACACTAGTGTGAAGTTGGTTTGATGTCTTATCATTTAACACTGGTGGGACCAGAGGCTTTATCCTGCTGGTCTCATTTGTAGTGCCTGCTTGGTGACTCAGAAACTGACCTTGGGCTTAGCAACAGCAGAATGTGGGTGTTTGGAAAGCATTTTACCATGGGGAGACAATTGAGAGTTTTTATTCACTTAACATACTATACAATCTTGGAAATATTGAAGGAACAGACACTCTAATTTTAATTATTTTAATGAAATCTTCACCTAATTAAAAAAAGTTAGGTGGTAGAATTTTCTGAAAATATAATACTTGATCCCTACATAGTTAAGAGAGTATAAAAATAAAATAGAAATTAAGTGATGAAATAATTTCAAAAATTAATTTGGGTTTCCAGTCTTCCTAGCTGGGTTAAATGTTTCCTTTATCTCTATGAAGAGCTTAAAAATAATGGGCAATGTGTGTGAGAAAATAAAATGTGAAGGTATTATAAACCAAGAGCATAAACTATGTGTGTGTGGTCTACAATTCCAAATTCTGACAATGTCCACAGTGTAAGAGTAAGATGCAGAGAGAATATACAGATGTCTTTGTGAGCAGGAAATAGGGGGAAAAAAGTCCCTTTTAGTTGGGGGCAAAAACATGCATTTACTTTCTGTAGAAGTAGACACACTTAAATCCCTGCTGAGCGCTGGGGAGGGGTCGGATGAGCTGTCTAGAAAGCATTTTCTCTCTCTTTATAATGTTAGAAATCCTCGGACCGCATTGTGCATTGCAATGCAAGGATTCTGCAGTGTAAGAGCACATCAGGGCATTGAGAAAGGCTTAATGTGTTCTCATTAGAGGAGGATGGAGGAGGGGGAGGGGAGGCGCCTTGGGGGATGGAACCGAGCTCGACCACTCTGGGAAGCATTACAATTTTGTGCCTTCTCACTTCAACTCCCTCAATCCCCTAGCTTTACATAGCTCTTTCTCAGACAGTTCAGTAAAATGCCTCCCAAGCCTCCTGTAAAGAGAGCAGTGTTGTATATCGCTGCTTACAGTTTAACAGTTTGTTTGCTTGGGCCTTTTAAATATATATTTTTTTGCTTCCTGGGCTGCCTCAACAAGCCTTTTTCAAATTCACGTCTAATCAGATGAAAACTAGAAAGGAAAAGAGGGCAATCTGATCAATGAAAGAAAATTTAGATACCTTTATAGCATTAAAGCTCCACAGAGCAGCCAGCATGGAAAGGAACAGCAAAGCAGGCTTTATATGGAGATTCTTCATAGTTGATTTGATAACTGTATTCTTCCAGACTACTTACTTTACTTTTTCCCCCTTACTTTGTTTCTTTTCTAGGACAATGCAAAAATAGGCTTTTTGTTTGTTTGTTTTTAAAGAACACTTTATATGTGATTTGGGAAAAAAAAGATGTCCATGTTGGAAGACTGTCCCTTAGGAAAAGTTCATTTTAGAAGGAGAAAGATCATGCATCCCAAAGTCAAGGGACAAGCTAGAGATAAGATCCCTTCGTATAAAATATCAAAAACAGCTGGGGACCCCTTGTGTCCATTCACTACTGTGCCTCCTCGATGGACAGTTTTGTGCTTCAGAAACACACCTTGCCTGTTCTCTCTTAGGACATGGGTTTCACAAAAGAGATTTATAACCAAAGGAGAGTATGAAGTCTACTGTAAGCCATGTCTTCATTCAGTTTTCAAATCTTAACTTATTCTAAAAAATTCCTACTTGGAAATAATTACAGAAAAATAGACAATATGTATTCTAGCTAGATCGCCCTTTGTGATTCTAGTCAGTTTGGGGTCTTTGCTATCTGACCTGGATATTTTGCTTTAATGAGTTTGCTCAGTACAATCTCATAAGAACTATGCTTATTGTTATTGCCTATACTGAAAAAACTGAATAGATTCCAGCATTTATTTATTATAAAAGCATATGGCAAAAAGCATTAGTCAATCAATACATATCTCGTGTTCAACACCTGAGATAGTCTACTTAACTTGCAATCCCTCTAAGATTCTGGTTTGGGGAGAAATTAATGAGGGAATGTTATCTGAAGATAAGGACAGCAGGATGGGTGGTGGTATTGAAACCAATCTGAAAGAGAGAGTACTGAAAACTGTCAGTCAACATTCTACTCTTATTATATTTAGAAAACTGACCAATGAAGTATTTCTGGGATTGGGAAAGAATGCAAACATTTGGTAGATCTATTTAATAGGGCAGATTTCATAGTTTCTTTAAAACAAAACATTGACTTTTACATATTTATTGTTAACTGAATATTAAAAAACTCTTATATTTTCTTCTCATTCTAACATTGTCTTAAAAAATTACAACCTGGTGGTATTCTAATTATCATCATTTAAAATCAAGCAATTATTTTTTATTCCCATATTTTCAGAGAAAATGTCAAATAATAATGTGACAAAACACTTTTTTACCCAGTTATCTTAGCCAAAACAAACCAAAACTAGTGATAGTGTGGCAAAATACTTTTTAATCCTGTTAACCAAAATAATAAATAAAAACATTTTAGACAAATAGGTGAATGATTAATAAATATGTGTACTTTTAGTTTGACATTTTCAGTGCTGGCTGTGCATTTATTATCCATTAATTCCTTGTGAAAGGGGATTTTGACTTTAATTACTTTATAGTGTTATAGTAACAGTTAACATTTATTGTGTACCAGGTTCTATGCTAAGAATTGTGTGTGTATATGTGTATATATATGATTTTATTTATATATATGATTTTATTTAGTCTATCACAGTGCATTGTGCTAATACAATAATGATTCTAATTTTAAATTTGAGAAAATTGTGGCATAACTAGATTAGATAATTTACCAAGTTCTTGAAGATTGTAATTAAAGATGTCAGGCTTCAAAGTAGAACATCAAAGTTCTGTGCATTATGTTACGTTGATTCTCTAAAAATTAGGAAATTTCACAAATCATCCATTTTATGCTAACTATTAGAGTTATTTTTCCTCTGAAGGAAAACAGAATTTAATGATTGATTGAATAAAAGCTTTTAGTGAACTTATTTTTTTGGGTAATCCATTCATTTATTTATTCAAAAAATATAGAGCACCAATTGTCTGGATAATGTCAATTATTTTAGATATTGGCATGCCTCAAATCTAAGTAAACAGCATGAAAAATCCCTTCCATCATTGTGTTAATATTCTACTATGGTCATAAGAGATTAATAAGTTTTAAAAAGTAAACAAATTTAAAAAAATTGTTTCAGAGAATAATAGTTTGGAGACAATAAAGCAAGATGACATCAGAAAAGGTCTGGGGAAAATCTACCTTAGATGGTGTGGTAGGTGAAGAGTTCTCTAAATGAAGGCAATAGAGAAGCAAACTGAATAATGAGATTCTGATCACCAAAAAGTCTGGAGAAGAAAGAAACACACGAATGAGGGTGCTTTGATATATAAAGGGAAAGGGTTATGACTCTGGGAGGTAGAGATTGGAGTGAGAAGATTATCTCGCAAACTGGGTAGCAACTGTGGATTTTATTTGAAGAGCAATGGGAAACCTCTGAAAGATTTCATGCAAGTAATGAATGATATATGTTATTATTATTTTAAGAAGTGTTTTCTAATGATATGTGGAAAGTGCATTGTTGGGAGCAAAAAGATGGAATCAACACCAGGAAACAAAAGCTATATAGATTTGTACACCTAAACATAGGTGCATCATATTGTATAAGATTTATGATGTTATGATGTTATGTTATGATATGTTATGTTACAGTCACAAAGTGTAGTCAGTGGAGTTCCATGATACAGTATGGCATAGTTGTTGAGGTCACAAATTATGAAGCCAAATGAACTAGGGTGAAACTTGACTCTAATACTTTATATAAAATTAGGATAATTATAGACTTTATTGACTCTACCTTATTGGGTTGCTATGAGGTGTGTCAACAAATGTTCTCAGTATGAGGTACAGAAGGAGGAGAAACTTTATTCAAGTGAGCAGTTTGCAAACCAAGGAAACATATCCTCCAGAGGAAATTGAAAGTGTGCTCCTCTGAAACAAAGCGGAGACCACCTTATATAGAGAAAGTTCCCAACCTGGTTTCTGATTGTCTATTTTTATGAAAATGTGGAATCTAAATCACACTGTTCTGATTGGTCCAAATAGCATAGTCGGATTTGTGTGTTCTGATTGGTTGTTATGGAGCCACTTCAATTGGTCAGTACAGATGCAAATAATGATATAGTTTTGTAGTTATGATTGAACAGGACAGGTCTCAGCCCATTGTCTTCTGAAAAACAATTCCAGAAATTCCTTTATAAGGGTCAGTTCAGACTGCAGAAACACAATGCAGGAGGCTTGGTAGCTCATCCCACGGCTTTTCTCTGAAATGCTGTGTGTGTGAGTGTGTGTGTGTGTGTGTGTGTAAGAGAAAGAGAGAGAGTAGCCTTCATTAGCAATGGCTGCTGGACCTCTAGTTATGAATTTGGGCCCAGTTACACGAGGAATCTTTCTTGGCAGATACACTTCTCAAGGTCCTCAAGTGTAAATAAATTTATAAAAAACTTAAAATAGCTCTTGAAACCTTGTAAATACTATAAAAGTGTTTGTTTGTTGAAAATTATTTGCCCATATAAATATGTTTGTTCACCCAACATTAATTAAATAAAATATAAATATACATTTCTCACCACCAGAGAACCAAAAAGAGAGTTGACTGAGATGGGTTTTTGTTCTGGCTCCTTTGGATTTCTTCTTTTCTTGAGCTCTCTGAATTTTCCCGGGCCTCTTCTAAGTGCACCATACTGATCTATGCTGGATACTCTTTGTTATTTCAGGCTCCTCATTTCTACCTCTTAGCAGATAGATTTGTTTAAAGTTCCCATGAAATGCCCAATTTTTATCAGAGGCATTACCATGGACACTTTGCTTGCTTCCAGTGTGCTCTGTAGGATTCTGGCTGCCAGTTTCCATCATTACACTAGAGATGGCTGTGTGGCCTCGACATTCTGGGGTGCTTCCATGAAGACTGAGTGGTCAGTCAGCCTTTGTGTTCTGCTGCTTCTGTGTTTTCACCTGCCACAGTGAGGGATTTAGTCCTCTGCTAGGACTAGTACCTCTCTGAGCAGGCAGATCCGGTTAAACAAATTTGCCTCTTGGCAGAAACTATTTAAGGCTTACTTTTACCTAGGAGAGAGTCCTAACTTTTTCATGTCACAATGTTACAGGAAATGATCATATTTTTAGAGTACTGTGAGAAAAATAGGCATAGTAGTTCAAAGTTGAGATGACTTCATACTGGGGATCTGGCTAATTCAAGTCTGACTGACCACTGGGAAGCTGAAAGAATAATGAGCATAAGCCATTCAGAGCTCACTTGTGTGTGTCCACGGACAAGGAATGGAGACTTCTGAGCTATAGGATAAGATTCGAATCTTCTAGAATTTGGTCTGTCTCCCCTTCCAGGTTACTTCCACACTGTCCACCCTTTAGGTATTTAAAGCCCTAGCATTTAAGTTACCTCTTTACTTTACTAGAATGCCCCCAACTCCTTTCTTCTGAGTTGGCTCTTATCACCCTATACGTCTCCATTTAAGTGCCGTGTCTCCCAGGAAGTGTCATGGAAGTCTTCTTCTCACCCCAACACAATCAAGCTGGTTAAGTACCTTTATTTCATACTCTCCGCCACCCTATTCATTTATCATAGCCCTTAATACACCGTCTTAAAATAACTAAATACCCTAATAAATGAATCTTATTCACGAGTGAGGAATCTTATTTATTTTTGAACCTCTTGAAATATTAATACAGTAATTAATAAAAAGTAAGTGCTCAAATTATGTTCTTTTGGTTTTACTAATTATCTACCTCAGTAAAGCACAGGAATTTTCCATCGAACTACTCCTGTTGATATAGACTACATTTTATACTTTTGTTATTTTACCAGTAAAGAACCAGAGAGGTTAATGCTGTGCCCAGGGTCGAGGAGAACAGCCAAAGAGGGGCCTATCCCCCAGGAATTATGCATTCAAATCCAGCAAAACTAAGAATCCCCAAAACTTTATTTATAATGCTTACATTCACACAAGCAAGTTATACAACTATCCTTTTAAATTACATTAAAGCACACTTTTATATTGGGCAATAAAAGGAAACTAACTGAGAAATAAGAAGTATTTTAATATATTTTTACCTGATGCTGTTATTATAATTTAACATACTATTATTTTAAAATGATCATCTTTTGATTATCTTATAATTGGATTTAAATATTTTATTTAAATGGGAAATACTTTTGGAATTCTATTTTTAATATTTTTACTTTCAAAATTCACAATTCTAATATTTTAAGAAATATATTCTTACAATTAAAATGTAAAAATTGACTTATTTGAATTTGAAGGACCAAATTAGTTCTAATCTTTGATTAGTAACTTTGCTTTGTAAAGATTGTTTCCCAATAAAGTGATAATCATAGTCAAGACTTGTTCTGTTTCTTTTCATAAAAGTGAAACATTGCCCAAGATTTTTCTCATCTGTTTCTTTCCTCAAACCTATTCAATTATCAATATGAAAATGATGATTATGGCCTCTTCTGAAGATAAGAATTTCATATTTGAAGTCCAGATTTGAAACATTTATAGAGTTAACTTTTTCAGACTTGAAAAATCTTTAAATTTTTTGTTATCTATAGGGTTTAGGAAGCAAGAATGACATCAGTGAAATTTATAACTGGCTTGAAAATAAATCTGAGAGATGAAAATATTAAATTAAATGTCACTATTTTTGTTTTTGTCTTTTTTTGGCCAAAAAATAAATGTTACTAATTGTTTAAGAAGTATTGGCACACAACTATATTTAAATATTTTTAGTTTCTTAAAAAAACATTCTTTAAGTAGAAAAATATTAACATAATTCCCTTTCTATGTCTTTTTATTTATTGCTCTGTTGTTGACAGATGGAATGCAATGTCATTTGTATTTTAAGTTATTTATCTTTGAGGTATGTGTTGACAAAATAAAAGAACAAAATATAGACAGAATTATTTCAAATAATTTTAATTTTCCAGATAAATTATCATAAGAGCTACAGACACTTTTATTTTTACCCATTCTATTTTTCTTTCCTTGTATTCTTAAAAATAACTATAAAATTATTTTAAATATTAACCTATTGAGGTAAATCAGATAGAAAGTTACAGCATTTTATAATCACTTAACAAATACATGAAAATAACTTCAGATGGCATAAATATGTATCAACAGAAGGTGAATTCAAATGACTTGTTACTAATCCTTTAGTTCTATATCACTTTCCATGCCAAAAACCATGTAATATGTTCCCCCTTGTATTTTTTAAAGTGAAGGAAATATATTCATCATATACTCCGGCATTTGCTTTAATCTTTATCTGCTTGTAAATAAGTCAAATAGTCTATTCAATATTCATAAAATTCTGTCAGGTAAATTTGAAAAAATATCTAGCATATGATGATTTTCACCTTAAACTAGCTAGTTACCCTAAACTAACTAGTTACCTTAAACTAACCCACTATCATCTATAGCCTGGACTATTACAATAGTCCCTATTATTTCTACGTCCCACCTTTCCTACCTTTCTTACAGACATGTCTGCATAGCACCCAGAATGATCTTCTTAAAACAGAAGCCAGTATGTTATTACTGCTTCCCCACCCAGTCTTTCCTCCTTAGAGTAAAATCCAAAATGCTGGCAATGGTCTACAAGGTCCTGTGTGATCTACTTGTTAACTAACACTTGCCTGATCTCATCTTCCTTTCTTTCCTCCTGGCTCACTCTCTTATAGTCACACTGGCCTCATTCTTTCCAGATCACACTGGGCACATTGCAACCTCATGGCCTCCACTTCGTACATACTATTATTTCCTTAGAAACAAGCAGTTATCTCCCTCACCTCTTTCCAGTCATTGTCCAAATGTCTCATTCTCAGTGAGGCTTTTATCAAGTACCTTAATTTGAAAAACATTCTCATTCCAACTAGAAATCTTATTGTCCTTTCCTCCATGCTTTATTTGGCTTCAGAGCATGTATTATATTCTAAACTACTATATAGTTTACTTTACTTACTCCTTTGGCTTGCTGTCTGTCTCCTGCCATAGATTACAAACTTTATGAAGACAGGGCTTTGATTTGTTTTATATTTTCCTGAAACAAAGGAATAAATTAATACATATTTGTTGAATAAATAAATGAATGAGTCAATGTAACGAGAAAGTTTCAGAAAATGAAAATACCTGACATAGAACTCAATGATGTCTGGTGAATGACTGAGTTTAATAAAACTGCTTTTGAAAAAATGTTTTGTGGCAAATTTCCTATGATTTGTTTCAAGGACTACTAAATAATAATTATTTTTTTAAAAAAACTGATTATTTGAAATAAAAGTTTATTTTTGTAAACATGTGTCTATTATAGATCGGATCAGGTTATATCCAAAAGATGGAAATGTAAGTAATGACAACTGAAAAATTTTTTTCAGAGATGTGTAGGTCTGATTCCTTGATCTGCTGATGGAATTTGCTTTTTCTTGGATCTAGGCGAAAAAGAAATTCACATAATTTCCTCCCTGCTGCTGGCACTAGGTATGCTCACTTCACAAGCTCCTGCAGATGAAAGTGTAATTGTGTGGAAGGTGAATTGATTGCAATTAACCTCAGGACTTACCCTCAGGCTTGGGTATTCTACTTCCGTTTTTTAGGAATGTGCCACCAGGCCCATAATACATAGCTGATGAATATATATATCATACGGGGAAACACATATATTATGGGATAAAGTACATAAATCATGTAGAAAAACATGCATTATACTGAGATGATCAAATTATAAATGAAGCACATAAATCATAAGATTACACTGTTGAATTGTATCAGGAAACATAAATTATATAGTGAAATCCCAGGGTCACCGGAGGGTTCACTGAATAATGAAATGAGTTTCTATAACTTAAGAAAAAGTGGAGTAACTCTGTAAAAACACCCATTGTGCATTATGTTGAACATTCATTTAATCCAATTTTATCTTCTATAACTCTTGTACCCAAGGAATCAAGGTTGCACAATGTGAGGGAAGGAGGATAAACAAACAAACAATTGCAAGATTGAATGATGATGTACTAGAAGTACATTCAAATGTATAAACTTCCAAATATTGAACATTGAAATTGAACATTTGTAGCCAAGTTTTCAAGCCAAAGTTGGAATGAATGGCAGTTCTTAAGTCAATTACAAGTATCAGAAGGTCAATGTCTCATTCTAAAATGAAGCATGGCTTGAATCTCAAGAAGATCCCCAAAATAAAGAAAAGATGAAATTAAGATTGGCTTACTCTACATGTAGATAAACAATTAAAATTTGGATTCAGTCATTGCCTTACATAATGAAGAACAAAAACATTTGTATTATGCATATAGCAAGACTTTGCTTACCTTCCTTCGGGAATCATTTTTCACGTTTGACTTTGTTTTATTATTTTTTTTCCTTTAATTTCTCTCTACCTTTGTTCACACAGGTATTAATAGGATAAAAGAGAAGCAAAATAAAGAAGAAAATTCTTTAACTCGTTTTTTCTTTTTAAAGGAAAGTCACAAGCTGGTAGAGGCCAGAAGCTCAGACTTTCACACACAATACAGAACAATGATACAAATCAGATCAATCTCACAAAGTTTCTCAGTACAATGTTCACCACATGAATTATGTTCTCACTAAAGTAAGAGCCTGGAATTCACATCCATTCCCAGCACTGGTGAGTTAGGGTTACGGTCAAAGCTTGGTGTACTGAGGGATTCCTTAGTCATAAACAAAGTGTTTGACCCACTCCATTCCTCAGGGCAATAGAGAGCCAGAGCTAACTGAATTTATACAGTGGAAATTGATAGTTTATTGCTGACCCTGGAGGGGCAGGGGCACTGACTCACATCCTATTTCTGGCTTTTCTTGGCATTTGTTACTGCAGATAAAGGTAGATTGTGTCAAGATGTGCTGCTGGTCCTAGAATACAATTGTGTCAAAACGCAAGTGCTAAATTTTATTTGAAGGGAAGTAATAAATTGCCCCCCCATCCTTGCCTTTTTTTAACATCATATTTTAATTTCTCTCTGTTCTTCATGTTTAGTTAACACTCAGGTAAGGATGTTAAAAGATACATATCCTATTAATTAT